>CM038670.1:788717932-790076392 GCA_021605145.1 Aegilops bicornis
GTCCGGCGCCCCGCCGCCGGCCTCCATGACCACGCCGCCCAGCCCGCTCGCCGCCCGGCCTCGCCTTGCGTCGCCGCCCTCTGCCGCCTGCGCCCGGCCTTCCCGCCCGGCCTTCGCCGCCGGCCGCCCGACAGGCGCCGCCCCTCCGGCGACCTTCCCTGCCCCGGCCACCGCATCCTCTCCGGCGAGCTCGCGCCACGCCTCGGGTTCCATGCAACCCTAGATCTGAGGTTGCCCCCGATATTTTTCTAAGTCCCAGTTTTTGCATATTATTTGTTCAGGTTCATCATGTCATAACTCTCTGCATATTGCTCCGTTTTGTGTGTGTAATATATCAAATTGTTCGCCTCGACGAGTACATCATTTCATCTCATTACATAATTTACATTTGAGCACATCTTGATGCCCGAAATGCTGTTAGAAGATGGCTATGTGATGTTAGTTTCAGATTCTTATCAGAACATGCACTTTTGTCATTTTTGTCATGATTGATGTGTGCACCCTATGATCTTGAGTCCTACATGTGTTTTGTAATATGCCATGCCATATTTACAGTGGTGTATGCCATGTATTTTTGTGATCTCTGTGGTGACTAGCACAAGCATGCAAACTAGGCTTCATGATGTTGCTGATTTCAGCCCATGTTCTGCTGATATTTTTATGCCATGTAAACTTGATGCTACCGAGAGATCCATGCTTATTTTGAGATACTTAATTAAGGATGTTTTGAACATATGGTTATTCTATATCCATCCATTCCCTTGTTTGCAATTATGGAGTGTCATAGCTTGAGTTAATCGAGCTCTACTTTGGCTACAAAATGTTCCTGGCAGGTTGTTTACATGTTATTCAATTTTGCCAAGGTTGCTGTAGTTGATCCGTGTATACTATGATGTTGTTCTTGCCATGTATAGCTTCTATGCCATGTCTTCTTACTGCATGTTACCTTGCCATGCCATGTATTGCTCTGTGGTGAGTGGTTCAAGCTCACCAACATGCCTACTTATTGTTGTTCCTGCCATGTATGAATCTGTAATATAACTTGCCATGTTTACATGGGTGCCATCATATCTTCTGTTCCTTTTTGGCTCATGGTCAGTAAAGGACTTTTGTTATATGCAATTATTAGATTCATTCCATGCCTTTGTTTGCCATGTTAAGTTCCTGTAACATGTTGTTTGATAGCTCTAAACATTGGAACCTGATGTTATTTCTGCTAAAGTCTGAAACTGTTATTAATTGCAATCTTGCCATGTCCTTTTGAGCATGTTCTAGTAATTTCTGGATATAGCTCAGTGTTCATGTTTTGTCATGCTTTACCTGTACATCATGCACATTCCTTTTGTTTTTACGTTGAGTTGTTACAGCATAGTGTTTTGATGCTTCCAATATGCCTAGTTGTTGTTTTGGATAGATTGTTGTCATGACTTGTATAGGGTGTATGTGTTGAACCGTTGCTCCGTTTTGAGTGTGCTCTATATGAAACTTGCTTGATTTTGCATGTAGTTTCATATTATCATGTTGCATCCTTGATTTGAGGTGTTTTCTTGATGTTTGGATGCATTTTGCATCAATGCCATGTTTATCTTGTTTTGCTTATATCTTCTAAGCCGTAGCTCCGAATCTAATGAAATTTATATGTAACTTGACTAGAATTTCGTGTAGATCATCGTGGTGCATTTTAACTTTCTGTTTAACAACTTGAACATAAGGTTTATTCAGATCTGGACCAATTTCGAAATTTGCATATGAGGACTTACCGGGAATTGTTATATGTTGTTTCCGGCCTCATTTAAACTTGCTTTGATGTGTTGGTCTTGTATCCATCATCTCTTGCCATGAGTAGCTTCATGTAGCTTTGTCATGCATCATGCTTGTTGTGCATCATGCCTTGTTCATGTGTGGTGTGTTTACTATGTTGTGTGCTTCTTCTTGTTAGTTCCTGTTTCGTTGCGATCGTGAGGATTCGTTCGTCTACGCTTGGTTCGGCTTCATCCGTTCGTCTTCTTCATGGACTCGTTCTTCTTCCTTGCGGGATTTCAGGCAAAATGACCGTCATCTTGGATCTCACTACTATCATTGCTATGCTAGTTGCTTCGTTCTATTGCTATGCTGCGCTACCTATCACCTGTTTATTCAAGCCTTCCCAAATTGCCATGAGCCTCTAACCTTTTGCACCCTTCCTAGCAAACCGTTGTTTGGCTATGTTACCGCTTTGCTCAGCCCCTCTTATAGCGTTGTTAGTTGCAGGTGAAGATGAAGTTTGTTCCTTGTTGGAACATGGAGCTGTTGTTCCTTCTTTGGAACATGTTTACTTGTTGGGATATCACAATATATCTTATATTTTTAATGCATCTATATACTTGGTAAAGGATGGAAGGCTCGGCCTTATGCCTGGTGTTTTGTTCCACTCTTGCCGCCTAGTTTCCGTCATATCGGTATTATGTTCCCGGATTTTGCGTCCCTAACGCAGTCGGGTGATTTATGGGACCCCTTGACGATTCGCTTTGAATAAGACTCCTCCAAAGAAGGCCCAACCTTGGTTTTACCATTTGCCTCACCACCACCTATTTTTCCCTTGGGAGTAATTAACCCAAGGGTCATCTTTATTTTAGGCCCCCGGCCGATTGCTTCTCTAAGTCTTTGGTTCGAACCGAGTAAGCTACGGGGGCCCCTCGGGGAAACTTCGAGTCTGGTTTTACTCGTAGGATGTCTCATCCGGTGTTTCCTCGAGAACGAGATATGTGCAGCTCCTATCGGGATTGTCGGCATCGGGCGGCTTTGCTGGTCTTGTTTTATTCTTGTCGAAATGTCTTGTGGCCGGGATTCCGAGACCGATCGGGTCTTCCGGGAGAAGGAATATCCTTCGTTGATCGCGAGAGCTTATCATGGGCTAAGTTGGGACACCCTGCAGGTTTAAACTTTTGAGAGCCGTGCATGCGGTTATGTGGCGAGATGGGAATTTGTTAATATCCGGTTGTAGTAAACTTGAAGCAAACTCTTATAAAATACACCAACCGTGTGCGTAACCGTGAGTGTCTCTTTTCGAGGTTGATCGAGAGGAGAACACGGTTTCTGGGTTATGTCTGACGTAAGTAGGAGTTCAGGATCACTTCTTGATCATTACTAGTTGACGACCGTTCCTTTGTTTCTCTTCTCGCTCTCATTTGCATATGTTAGCCACCATACATGCTTAGTCGCTGCTGCAACCTCACCACTTTACCCCTTCCTTTCCCTTTAAGCTTTGCTAGTCTTGATACCCAGGGTAATGGGATTGCTGAGTCCTCGTGGCTCATGATTACTACACCATCGGGCCAGGTGTGTGTGTTATGCGATGATCATGACGCGAGAGCGATGCTTGCTTGTCTTGAGTTCTTCTTCTGCTTCTTCGATCAGGGGATAGGTTCCAAGTCGGCAGCCTGGGCTAGCAGGGTGGATATTGTTTGAGTTTCTGTTTATGTTCCATCCGTAGACGGATGTTGATCTTGTATATGATGTTGTTGTATTCTTGGGGCATTTGTGCCTTATGTATGTATCCCCATCTATTATGTAATGTTGATGTAATGATATCCACCTTGCAAAAGCGTCTTCAAGATGCGCTTCTATCCTTGGTGGGACATTCGAGTTCCTTTAGGATAGGGTCGCATCTTGGACGTGACAAGTTGCATTATTCTAGTGAGGCTAGCCAGACGAGCTAGCGAGGTTGAGGGATATAAATGCAGCGGAAGCTTTAAAGTATAATGTACCGTGGCAAATCCTTAAAAAATGCATTCAACATTTTTATGCTATACGTTGAACAAAATTTAAAATACAGTTAACTTTTTGCAAAACATACTAAACAAAAAAATACTCAAAATGAACATTTTATCGTATACATTTAACAATGTCTTAATATACGATGAACAAATTTAAATACACAATGAATATGTTCTAATATACGTTGAACAATTTTATAATCTATGATGAACATTTTTGGAATACATGATGAACATTTTTATAATGCAAGGTGAACTATTTCATGGTATACAATGAGCATTTTCTTAGTACGATGAATTTTTTTGTAATACCTGATGAACTTTTTATATAATACGCAATAAAGAGAAGAAGAACAGAAACAGAAAGTAAAAAAGGACACGTAAAAGAAAAAGTGAAAGGAAAAAAGGAACCAAAACATAGAAGAAAAACGAAAAAAAAAACGCAAGAGACAAGGAAAGAGCAGCGAACCAATTCCGTACGTGGGCCGGCCCATGTGGTGACTCTCTTAGGGTCATCGGTTTTGACGCCTGCGGGCGTCAAATAAGATCTGCCCCAAACAGGAAGCCCCAGAGTCCTCACCCGCTACCAAACCGGGCGCTCGCACGCATGCCAGCAGGCCAACTTTTGCACTAGCCGCTCGCTCGCTCGTTTTGCCAAGTACTCCCTTTGTCTCATAATGTCAAATGTTTTTTGGCACTACACTAGTGTCACAATACGTCTTACATTATGGGAAGGAGGGAGTAGTTTTTTTCTTCTGATGTTGGTCTGGTAGGAAAAAATGACATGTTCTTTATAATACCCTTGAAAAAAATTGTAAACTCAAAAAGGATTGCCCTGTCAAATTCATGCAAAATAAAAAAAATGAAAAACAAAAGTGCATAAAATAAAAAAAATGAAAAAAATTGTGAATTTGAAAACAGTTCATCAATTTGAAAAAAAATGGTTGTTACATTTGCAAAAAAAAGTTCACAAACGTTTAAAAAAGTTAAAAACAATCTGAAAAGGTTTCATGCTAATTTGAAAAAAAAGGTTCGCAAATTTGAAAAACGTTCATGCATTTGACAAGAAAAATAGAAAAAAATGCAGAAAACGAACAAAACCGATCAGATACCTAAAACGAAAAAAACAGCTAGGAAGCTTCCCAAAACCGAAACCCGCTCCTCCCACTGCAACCTTAGATGGGCTGGCCGGTTTTTGAATGCCTTCGGGCATCAATTAACAAAAGGCGCGCTAACTGACGCAGAAGGTGTTGAATAGGATTTGGGAGGCATACGCGCGCCCCTCGGGCCCTAGATGTTATTTGGGCCTGATTTTCCATTCTCTAGTGGGCATGGCTCTCGGGCCGTTTTACGACAAGTTGATGTGATACTAGTATGATTTCCAGAGATCATATCGATCACAAAAAAACTCCCACTAATATTGTACTCCCATCCCGCGTTAATGGGAAATTCGTAAAACCCCATTAAGGTCTACCCGTATTTTTAGATATCACTAAAAGATTCATATTGGAAAGGATTCAAATCATCTTTTCCTGACATGACTTAACCAACAAAATATACCATTGAATCCATATAGCCAACCCAAAAAAAGAATTCATATTCAAAAGAAATTTCTGATGACATATGTTTTGTGACATAAGACTACTTGTGGTCAAACTTCAGGGACAAACATACATGCGCGACCAGGATCATTTATAAACCATGCAAAAATATGAGCAACAACTTGCAAAGGATTTCAGACATGGTAGAATAAACGAGACAAAATTGTATCCAGAAAAGCACACCTCCTCACTTAAACCAATAATAATGCCATTATTTCACGCAGAAATATTTTTCCTAACAATTTTCGAAACTCTGGTCGATATTTAAGATTTTGAGTGTATTTTGAAATTTTTTAATTTATGAAAGAAAATAAGAAGACGAAAAAAGGAAAAAAGAAAACCAAAAAAACAAGGGAGAAAAAATAGTTCAAGAACCCTCTAAAACGCTTCGTTTCAGCCGGCGGATCATGCGAGGTCTGCCGCCTCCATGCAACAAGTGCCTTTGTATATGTGTTTCTGTCATTTTTTCGCAACATCATCTGTGTTGTAAAATTTTCTTCCGCAACAACACCCGTAATTTAAAAAAGAAGATGAAAAAAACTACAACATCATATATGTTGAAAAAGATTTCTGCAACATGAGCTCTATTGCATGTGGTTCTGCAACACTACCATTGTTGCAATGATGTGGACGATGTTGGGCGCTGGATGGCGTCAGATTTAACGGTTACCGAGGTGGTGAGTCTTTTGAAAAGATCTGCCGTCCGACGCGTAGCCCGCCTCAAACATAAAACCCACTAAAACCAAGACAGAGAAACAATTTCAAGAACCCTCTAGAAAGTTCCCAAAATCGATAAAAAAAACCGAGCTAGGATATGTTCCCAAAACCCAAACCAGCATGCAAAACTTTTAAACGTCAATGGGTCGGCCCAGCTCGGTTGCTCTGTTCGAAGCGTCAACTATTTGACGCAGCACAAGTCAAATAGGATTTGCCTGCGATAGTCTCGTGCCCTGCAAAACCTATATCTCTGGTCTCGCCTCAAGCTTTTCCACCGCTTTGTGGCTACTAGGGCAGCCCATTTTCTTCTCCGCGTCGAGCGAGCGAGGCGACTTCCCCTGGTCTAGGTTTGGTCTCTTTTTTATTTTCTTTTAGATTTTTCTTTAGGTTTTCTCTGTTTCTTCATCGATCTTCTTTATTTATTTTTGCTTTTCATCGGTTTTCTTTGTTTGTTTCACGGTTTTCAATGGTTTTAATTTTATTTCTTTTTATTCAATTTTCTTTGTGTCATTCTCGGTTCTCCCTGGGTTTTTCCTTTTCTTTATGTCAATCTTCATTTATCTTTTTTTCTTTCTTGGTTTTCATTGGTTTCCTTTGTTTTTTGTTGTTTTTATCGGTTTTCTCTGTTTCCATTTACATTGATTTTCTACGGTTTTTCAAAAAATGATTTTCTTTTTCGTTTTTATTGGGTATCTTTGTCGATTTTCATCAGTTTCTTTTTTGTTCAACACATGTTGACTTTTTCAGCACACATTCAATATTTTCCATACATATTAGAACATATTTTATATAAACATTTCACATTTTTAAACACATGATTAATATTTTTTGAGAACTTATAATTTTTTATGTCTACTTTTTCCTTAAGCATTGTTTATTTTTTGTATATATATTATACAATTTTAATATATGTTTAATATTTTAAATACAAGACTAACTTTTCTTAATAATAGTCAACATTTTTTTACACGGTGAACATTTTTTAGTGGCAATAAGTATTTTTTTCACTCACAATGTACATTTTTCGTATACGTCAGGAACTTTTTTATATGCATGTTTAACATTTTTAAATAAAATATTATATAAGTATGTTTTTTATGTCTGCAATATTTGGGCCTGATTTTCCATTCTCTAGTGGGCAATGCTCTCGGGCCGTTTTGTGAAAGTTGATGTGATAGAACCCCAATATCATGGCAAAGCACTATTGTCTCAAAAAAAACTAGGCAAAGCACTATTGTCTCAAAAAAAACTAGGCAAAGCACTATTGTCTCAAAAAAAAACTAGGCAAAGCACTAGGCTCTAGCGATCATATCATTCACACACACAAAAAAAACATCCCACTATATTGTACTCCCACGTTAAATGGAAATTCCACCATAAAAAATAGAACCCCATTATGGTCTATCTGTATTTTTAGATCTTCAACTTAACCAATTAAATACATCCGTGAATTCATACAATTTTGCTAAAACACGTCCAGATGTGCCTTAAGTATTACACATTGCACATCTAAGTCCTATGTCATTGATAATCGTGATTTGAAAATTATCGTGTCCGGCAAAGGGAAAAAGAAATGACGTACGTTGCATGGAACTTTGCTGTGTCGTGTTACGCTTGCCGACGGACACATGAAAATCTCACCTATATGCCCTTCCTGTTCTAGGGGGGCAGAAGACACAAAGCACGTGTTATTTCTTTGTCGTAAAGTAGAGGAAGTTTGGAAAAAATTGGAAATATATGAGATAATTAACATGGCTTGTGCTATTGACCGTGCGAGAGAGGTTGTCCCTGAATTCTTACTCCTTATACTAGATCAGGTCTTATCTATATTGGGCCCCAAGAATGCACGTGAAATGATAGCTATTACTGCCTAGTACTTATGATGCGATAGATGTATTCCGGTTCATGAGCGAAACTTACAAGATGCACACCAAACTCCCCTAACGCAACCAAGAAAAGAGGGGTTTGAGTAGACTGCCTATGGGTTTTGTTAAACTGAATGTGGATGCATCTTTGATTGGATTATCGCATACACAAAAGGTGGGATGCAATCAGCTTGTTATTACTCTGATAATATGGAAGTAATCATTACCATGTAGAATGAGGGTCAGTTTGCGGGAACAGCGATGACAGAGTTTGATGATTGCTATTTTTTGGCTTGTGATTTTTCTAGCAAAAGTTTCCGCAACAAATTCTTGGTTTATTGTAACACTTTTAACGGACGATGCAACTGTTATTTTCAATTAATAAAGTTGTTTCTGTTTGTCAATAAGAAGTCCATATCATTGATCTTACGTGTGAAGATTCATGCAGGCATTTTCTATTGTCTTTTTCTTTTTCTTTTTAGTGTGATGGTTTGGTTTTATTACTTACATATGCAAGAACTTTTAAGTTTGATTCTATCACTTAGTTATGCAAGAACTAGAACACATCTAGATGTGCCCTAGCCAGACCCGAATTCATATTCAAAAGAAATTCTAATGGTCTTCTTTGTTTTTACATATGACTTAACCAACAAAATACACCATTGAATTCAATTCAAAAGAAATTTATGATGACATGTTTTGTGACATAGGACTACTTGTACACCCCTCAAAAAACACTTCAGGGACAAACAAACATGCACGACCAGGATCATCAACAAAACACACAAAAATATGAGCAACAGCATGCAAAGGATTTCAGACATGGTAGAACAAACGAGACAAAACTGTATCTGGAAAAGCACACCTCCACATTAAACCAATAATAATGCCATTATTTCTGGGCAAAAGCAAACGCCGCCTCTCCCAACCCTCACAAGGCTCAAAACATAACCATAATAACAAATCCTCCGCCTAAGAGACAGCATGTAAGATAATAGAAGGGAAACAGGATAGTTGATAGAGTTCCCGTTGGTGCCGCTGCTCCGACTCAGGCTCAGGCCAGCCGCTAGTCGTGCTGGACACACTAGTACCGATAGGCCGCAGGCTTGTAAGGACCCTCAACTGGGATGCTAATGTAGTCAGACTGGGACTTGGTGAGCTTGGTCAGCCTGGCGCCGAGCTTGCCCAAGTGAAGGGCCGCGACCTTCTCGTCGAGGTGCTTGGGGAGAACGTACACCTTCTTCTCGTACTTGCCGGTGGCCTTCTCGTTCCACAACTCAAGCTGGGCAATAACCTGCAACAAGCGCAAAATTGGATGTCAGCTCATGGTTGTACAAGTTATTAACTGATTGGTTGACAGGAGACTACGCATTGATCATACCTGGTTAGTGAATGAGCAGGACATGACAAAGCTGGGGTGGCCAGTGGCACATCCAAGGTTCATCAGACGACCCTCAGCAAGAACAATGATGCCGGTCTTGGTCTCGGGGAAGACCCAACGGTCAGTCTGGGGCTTGATGGTGATGCGCTTGACACCAGGGTAGGTCTCAAGGCCGTTCATGTCGATCTCATTGTCAAAGTGACCAATGTTGCAGACAATGGCGTTGTTCTTCATCTTCCTCATGTGGTCAACCATGATGATGTCCTTGTTTCCGGTGGTGGTCACAAAGATGTCAGCCTCATAGACAACATCCTCCAAGGTGAGGATCTGGATGCCCTCCATCAGGGCCTGAAGGGCACAGATGGGGTCAATCTCTGTCACGATCACACGGGCACCAGCCTGCTTGAGTGCGGCGGCACAGCCCTTGCCAACATCACCATAACCGCAGACCACGGCGACCTTGCCGGCGATCATAACATCAGTGGCCCTCATAAGACCATCAGGGAGCGAGTGACGGCAACCGTAAAGGTTGTCAAACTGTTCAGGAGAAACATATATTAGTGTTTTATTACAACATAGATTAGTAATTGTTATCAAGGTGAAAATGCCATTGAATTCTACCTTTAGATTAAAACAGAACAAGATTACATTTTAAAAAAACTACACAGGGCAAATCACATAATTCAGTGCATGACATAGCAGTGTTTCATGCTCAAATGAGTGCAGTGAAGTAATAATATGTGGTCGGCAGGTTACTCTATAATTAGACCCTCCCTGGCCGTTAGATCCAGAAAACAATGCGACTAATGTTATCATTAGTTAGTTAGTTAGTCAACAACCAGCGTAACAAACACTAAACCCAAAGACAAAGATACAGATCCAGGTCTAGTACTCCACCGCTGCTTCACCATGAAGCAGCATCTAAACTAGGCAACAACGAGATCTAGATATTAAAATATCAGATCTACAACATAAACATGTAAACTACTCCAACAATACTACTACGCTCAAACAAGTAGAAACGCGCTGACACGGAGCATCAGATCTGAAACGGAAAATGGGAACCAGGGAAGGAAGTATACCTTGCTCTTGGTGACGGAGTCGTTGACGTTGATGGCGGGGAAGAGGAGGGTGCCGGACTCCTGCATCTGGTAGAGCCTCTTGACGCCGGTGGTGGTCTCCTCGGAGACACCGACGAGCCTCTCCTTCATCTTGCGGTACTTGTGGGCGTCGGTCTTGAGCCCGTCGCGGATGATGGTGAGGACGATCTTGAACTCGGGGTTGTCGGTGGACTCCGGGTCGGGGACCTTGCCGGACTTCTCGAACTCCTCCTCGGCCTTGACGCCCTCGTGGATGAGCAGCGTGGCGTCGCCGCCGTCGTCGACGATGAGGTCGGGGCCGCCGCCGGCGCCCCAGTCGAGGCAGCGCTCGGTGCACCACCAGTACTCCTCGAGGGTCTCGCCCTTCCAGGCGAAGACGGCCGCGGAGTCGCGGGCGATGGCGGCGGCGGCGTGGTCCTGGGTGGAGAAGATGTTGCAGGAGCACCAGCGGACCTCGGCGCCGAGGGCGGTGAGGGTCTCGATGAGCACGGCGGTCTGGATGGTCATGTGGAGGGAGCCGGAGATGCGGGCGCCCTTGAAGGGCTGCGAGGGGCCGAACTCGGTGCGGCAGGCCATGAGGGCCGGGCATCTCGACCTCGGCGAGGTCGAGCTCGAGGCGGCCGAAGTCGGCCTGGGAGAGGTCCTTGACCTTGTACTCCCGGCCCGACGAGGTCTTCTCCACGGAGAGCGCCATGGAGAAGGTTGGTGGATTGGATCTGGCAAAGGAGGAGGAGGAAGAAGAGTGATGGGAGGAGGCGGCGATGGTAGAGGGTGGGGGTGAGGAGGGTTTTATGGGGAACGGGTCCGCCGAAAATGGCGTACCTGCATTCTGCAATTCCGCATTGTTTCCGATCCAGCCCGTTAGATTTCTTATCGACGGCCGGCGGCGCGCCTCACCAAACCACCACGAGATTTGTCAGGAAAACCCTACCGGTTGAGATAGTATTTTTGCAAAATTCACCCTGTGGTCTGTTCGCTTTTATCTCCAGGGCCAGCCAGGTATTATTATTTTTCAAGAAAAAAACGAGGGCTCAAATTAGACAACCGTCATTACAAGGATGTCCCTGAGAAAAAGAAAATATAACAAAACTCCTTCACCGGTTCCATCCCACACATGTTGATGTCGAGATGGAATTCCGCCACGGCTGAACAAGAAGGTAATATCCATGCACGTAGCCGAGAAATCACGGAAATCTCTCGAGAAGCGACATCAGCGTGGATCCACAAACTGCTGCAGAAGTTGATGTTGGGTCGAACAGTGCATCCATGAAACCCTTGTTGTCTCTGCCACCATGGAAGCAGCCTGCATGGGAGGGAGTAGAGGACGACGACCACTCTTGGCCTGAGAGTTCAAGCCCCTTCAAAATCCCCAATGCATCCTTGACCTCGTCGCGTCTAAGCCTAAAAGTCTAAAACGTGTGACCATGGTCCAAGATCCAACTCGAGCACACACGATTTTTCGAGATCCATTGTTGATGACGATAAGGAAATCACATCGACAGTGGAGGATTTGGAGCACACTTATTCGTCGTCGTCATTTTTTCGACAAATTGACTATAAAGGAGGCTCATACAGGATAATTGGTGTAATCAACCCAAATTGCAAATACCATGCCTTGAACTTGGGTTAGTGAGAAGGCATCAACCCCCTTCCACCACTAGGTTATGCCTTCGTCGTCGCCTTTTACTTAAGTTACACCGCAAGCCATTTGAGGCCTAACAGTTAACACCTAGACCTAGACACGGTCCAAGCGCGAGGCCCTGAGGACACACAGTTTCTCACAAATCAATGTTGAACAAACTTTTCCCTCTGCCCCCCATCCCATTACGATAATGAACAAAATCGAAAGTAATAAACATGAACAAAAGGTGTTCAATTTATCCCATCTTAGTCTGGGTTTGAACACTTTAGATGATGAAAATACACCAACTAAACACAATGCTTGTGTATTTTGTGGTAACTAAGCTCGACACAACTTTCCACTCCAGACTTCACACGATATCTTAGCTCAAGCCATGAAGTAAGACATCAAGTTCTAGTGCAATATTCAACAACATATCAGCAAAAAATGTAGAAGGTAAACCCAACAATTGTAACAAAGGTTCTTTCTATTGTCATTCTTCATAAGCTCAAATATTTGAACCTTTTTTGTGTCTACTTGCACGTCGCCAAGGAGCTTTGGAAATTTTGTCTATATCATTCTTCATAGGCGGTGGGTTTGTTCTTTCTATTGTCTATGGATGGGGCTCCATGTACAACGTCACCTTATTCAACAACCCATTCTTTTTTGGCCTATGAGAGCAAGGCATGCCATGCGGCTCGGTTTAGCGATGCAGACGCGTGTGCTTTCAAGATCGGGGCGGTGCCCGGCTCAATATGCTTGGCATGATAGACAATCCCTAGTGTGTTCTCATCTCTTGTCCGGAGCATGGTAAGATTTTCTTTGTTAGGATTTGTCCTTACAGCGATGGGTATTGTTTCTAATAAAAGTCCTCCTGCTCTTATCTTATCTAAGCGACACTCAACATTACCAAGGAGGTTTGGATTTTTTTTGTCTATGTCATTCTTCACAGCCGACGGGTTTGTTCATTCTATTGTATATGGATGGGGCTCCATGTGCATTGTCCACAACAACATCACCTTATTCAACAACCGATTCTTTCGAGTCTATGCGAGCAAGGCATGCGACTTGGTTTAGCGATGTCGACGCAACTGCCCGTCGAGATCGAGGTGGTGCCCGACTCAATATGCTTGGTGCCATAGACAATCCCTATTATATGACGTGGTATGTTGTTGCAGCAATTAAAGCAGGTTCGATCCTCTACTATTCTTTATGGGTGGTTTCACTAACTGAATTTCTCGATCTTGTCCACGCAAACGACGAGTTTGGCCTACGTTTCGGCACGGATATTTCAGCTTGCTGTTTTAGTTGTGATCTTCACTTATTCGTCATCGGTGTCGCCACTGTTGCTGAAGTCACACCGCCAGCCATGTGGGGCCCTAACAGCCAAGACCTAGACCTACAGTAGGCACGATCCCGAGCACGAAGGCTCGATGACACGCCCTTTCCCCATAAATCGATGTTGAACAACATTTTCCTTCTATAGCCCATCTCATTACGACGATGAACCAAGTCAGAAGCAATAAACGTGAATAAAAGGTGTTCAAATTATCCCATCTTGGTTCAGGTTTGAACACTTTGGATGGTGAAAATACACCAATTAAAAGCAATCCTTATGTATTTTGGTAACTAGACTCGACACAACTTTCCCTCTCAAAAGCAATGCTTATGTATTTTGGCAATATCTTAGAGCAAACCATGAAGTAAGACATCAAGTTGTAGTGCAATATATTCAACTACACATCGGCAAAAAAATATGGAAGTGAAATCCAAAGAAGGTGCCTCATGCAAGCGCAAAAGGTTCAAAGAAATGTCTTGGTCCGATGTGAGTGCAAAGGTGCACATGCGCTGTAGCCTTGGCGGCGCATATGGTTGCGAAGTTAGATCAGGTGGTAGCGGAATTCATCAAGGCGGTTCATGCTATGCTCGACTATGGAGAAACCATACCTAGGAGCGTTGGCCAAGAAAAAACTCGTTGTTGTTTCCATGTTGATCGGCTGGTTGAGGCTTTGCGAAATAGTTAGACGTTTTCTATTTTAAAATTCACATGATGTAGTCTTTTTTCACATGGTTCAGTATCGATATTTATATGGAGAGCAAATTGCATGCATGATTAAACATGCTACACTTAATTATGATGGTGTATACAATGAAGGACTACTGCTAGTGTAGAAAGAAACCATAGTCGCCGCCAGATCAATTTGCCCCTCCCACTTTGCCAATGGTCATTGCCGGTGTGTTCCCCTCTCTTGTTAGTGCATGGTAAGATTTTCTTTGCTAGGATTTATCCTTATAGCGATGGTTATTGTTTCTAATAAAAGTCCTCCAGCTCTTATCTTATCTGAGTGACACTTTGTGCAGCATTGCCAAGGAGGTTCGGAATTTTTTTGTCTATGTCATTCTTCACAGGCGACGGGTTTGTTCTTTCTATTGTATATGGATGGGGCTCCATGTGCATCGTCCACGACAGCGTCACCTTATTCAACAACCCATTCTTTCTAGCCTATGCGAGCAAGGCATGCGGCTCGGTTTAGCGATGCCGACACATCTGCCCGTCAAGGATCGGGGTGGTGCCCGACTCGACATGGTTGGTGCCATAGACAATCCCTATTATGATGTGATAAGTTATTGCATCAATCAAATTAGTTTCGATCCTCTACAATTCTTTACAGGTGTTTCACCGACTGGAATTCTCGATGTTGTCCACGCGAACGGCGAGTTTGGTTGGGGTTTCCGCATGGATATTTCAGCTCGTGGTTTAAATTGGGGTCTTCACTTTCTTTAGTGTCGATTTTGTGTTTGTGAGGCCAATTATATGGGTTGTATCCAATATTCTCTTCATCTAATATATCATCTGGTTGTATTTTCAAAGAAGATACTGATTGCGCATGCCTACGTAGGAGCAAAGAAATTCCCCCTGCCTACCACCACCTACCACAAATAACAACTTAAAGTTGAAAATGATTGTGCATCATGGAAGGAGATGGGTGCCCTTCCACAATCTGGATCGGTAGGTGCACCCGCACATGTGGTTGGTGGGGAGAGATCTGAGCTTTTTATTTCTTTCCGATCAGAGGGGGGAGAGATCCGAGCTTTTTGGTTGGCCACAACACATTGACTGCAACAACCGCGAAGGGGACATGTACACTGCGCATCTCCACAGAAAATCCTGGTGTGGGATGGGCACCCACCCCACCCCACCCCACCAGCACCCAGTCCACTCCTCCACCAACCCCCTAGCGGCTGAAGCGCCACGTACTCCCTCCTCTTTTTTTTTTTTTAAGTACTGGCTGGTGTAGCCATCATGCCAGCTAACGTAAATAGGGGGTGAGGGTAGCAATTCGGGTCGATCGTTGCCGGTGTGGTGTCGACATGCTTTCTACGCATGATCTCATCGGTCTGCGCCTACTCCATCAGTGACAATTTGACAATGTTCGGCGTAATTTTGTGCTCGTGGACCAGAAATATTTGGCCAGAGCAAATATCTCATCGGCCGGCGACCTTTCTTCAGATGCAAGTATCGAGGCTTCTTTTTCCTGATTTTTTTTTCAACTGTTTATTTTCTCTGAAACTTAGGTTGAAACATTCGACCAGCAGGGTCCAGATCCCTACGTAAACAGAGCCCGAGGTTGAAGACAACACCTCGTAACTACAAACATGTTACCATTGTTGGGGCGCACGCAAAGTTAAATATCCGAATGAGCGTTTGCTTCGCTGCCTCTCCCCGTGCAAACGGAAACAGTTCAGTACCACTATTACTATACTCCAGCGCACTACTGATCCAGGCCGTGTAAAGCTACTGATCACGACGGTGTCTTCAATTAACTAATCCAAGTGGAGGGCGTGATGGATCGATCGTGTGGTTGGTGGTTTGTATTAGTAGGCGACGATGTGTTTACGTGAGCTACTGAGATAGCACGGCCAACATGTGGCTCTGGCCAGTGTGGTGGTTCTACGTTGCCATCAAGGAGCTCGACGAACATAGAAAATGGGGAGGCAGGCTGGAGAAAATTAGTACTGCTCCGTGGAAGTGGAATCTTGCCGGATGGTGACATCTTCACGTGTGATGACTTCATTTGGTCATTGCCACCAGATGTTTGGTTAAGGTTGGTATCAACCAAGCGATCCTGATAGTGGATTTTTTCTACCACAACTTTTCAAACTTGTTTGCTACTACCCTGTCCCGGTTTATTGGTCCCCTTTTAACCATAAATTTAACAAACAAAATGTTTATGCATGACACAAAAATTATATCATTAAAAATTATGTTCAAATACGAATCCAACGATATAATTTTTGTTGACATACACTAACATTTTGTCAGTTAAATGTTTGATCAAAATTTAGCATAAATTACAAAAGAGACTAATAAACCAGGACGAAGGTAGTACTAAGCAATGAAAAATAGATTAATGACAATAACTAGGCTCTAAATATTTCCAAAGGAAGTGTGTTCTTTGTCAACTCTCTTGTACTAATCCTAGCCGCCGCCACCAAGCAGATGGCAGGGTTCCTTTTCGTTGATCGTGGACGTGGTGGTCTCGATGACGACTCCCCCTTTCGGGGTTTTGGGTGCTTGTGTGATGCCATGAGGGTGTAGCGGTAGATCTCGATGGTCACATGTGAATGTTCTAGCTTCAATCGGCTGCTCGGTTAGGTCAACGCCACTAAGGCTAGCTCGTGGTCTCAATTTGGTGCTTGCCAGCATCCGTGGATGCAACAGTTTGGAGGCCATTACGCAAGTGGTAACCTTCAACTATTTGTTGGCTAGTCGGACCGATCGGCTACACATGTGTTAGTGTGGTATCGAAACTAGTCTCGCCATCCCTTTGGCACAACATTGGTACTATCAGGGCAGAGATCCCAATAGTTTGACAAGGCAACTAGTAGTGACCAATGGGTTGCTTTATGTGCTATTGTCTCATTTTCATTGTGCGTCTATCTAGCTCGATGCATTTCTTCAGCTGTTGTGGATCTCCTCATCGGCATAACTTTCTTCGACAAAAATCCATTGTTTGTCTTGATAACTGCAATGGCTACCCTTCCATATTTTTTTTTATTATTGTGTGGAGGGGCAACTGACTCAATTTTGTCGTTCTTGATGGTGACTCGGATCAATGGAGGCGACACATGACTGGAAATTTGTAGTTGTATCAACAACCTTGTAATTAAGTGGATGTGCGAGGAGTTGTGGACTAGTCACTTCGGTTTGCTTTGGTGTGAAAATGTCGAGACCATCACCTACTATGCAGGATGAAAATTCTAAGTCTGGCATTATGACATTTTCTTCTTGAAGGCACCATTCTAGAGAACCGGAACTTGGTCCCTAGGTGAAAATTTGTACTTTCTAATGCGGGCCTTTTATTTTGTTATATTTTTTGAGTTTTTCTTTCTTTTGATGGTAACCTTCAACCTTCGGTTTGTGACTTCCTTCATCTCTTTTTTTTTGGGAAGGAATGTACATCTCTAGTTGATTCTGAGGACAAAAGAAACAAATTATTCCAGCAACTAATAACTAAATAAGAAAGTAACTCCACCATAGTTTATAGTTATATACATCATAAAAATCATCTCAAACTATATAGGGATAAAACCATACAAAAATTAGGCTAGTCACAAACTTGTTTGCCCTGCTTAATATGAACCTCAACGTATAGTATACAGTCGCCTACTAGCTGACAATGTGTAACCCATCATCGCTTTAAAATCTTTGTAAATAAAACTTTATATGCCTTCATACCCTTCTGGCCTTTTGTGTGGGATGATTCTTCCGATGAAGTTGTTTTCAGCAAAAGCAATATATAACAAAATAGAAGTGCACGCGGCACCTCGTGGACGATCTCGTTTGGGAGAAGCTGCCGACGCATTGCTCTCGCTCTGGAAAAAAGATCACTGTTCGTTGTAGCATCCATAGTGGGATGACCCATGTGTAACAGAAGTTCATCGCGTGAGACGGATTCGATGATCTAGTGGGAATTAAGTATTTGATTATCTGATAATTAAGTAATTCCACAATACCATACAATCCTCTCTAAATTATGTCAGCTATAAAAATCCCAACAAAAGTTAGGCCAACCACAAGTTTAATGCATAAGGGTAATATGAACCTCAACGTATAAATGATAGCGAAATGGTTTACTAACTGACAATGTGTCACCCATCACCCCCTAAAAATAAGTGAAAATAAAACTTTATATGCCTTCATGGCTCCATATCCTGTTGGAGCTTTGCATGGAGATGATTCTCAAGATGGATGTTGTTTTCAGCAAAAGAAACAGAGTGAGCTGTATGCGGCACACCGTGGCCGATCGCGCTCGGGAAAAGCTGCCGACGCCTGCTACACTCCATTAGTCCATTTGGTGGGTTCCTGCAAATCTGACAGATGAATGAGCACCAACCACCTGGGCGAGTCGCTGTTTGCCTTCAAGCAGATGTCGGGAAAGCAGCCAACGCAACACTCTCTGTTTTCTAGGACCCCGAAGCGATTCTTCCTGTATACTGTATCTTGCAGATCTCGATGCAAAGGGACTGCTCACTCCATAGCAGTAAAGGTTACGAATTACTATGAATTAAGATGGGAATTGGAACGATAGTTATTTTTGTAATATCTGGTTTATTTACTGCTCCCACCGGCCACCCCTACATAATTCTTGCGGCGGTTTTAGTTCAACTAAATCACGACAAGAATTATGGAACCACGAGTGTGCGACACAAATGTTGTTGCCTTTGCTTAATCTTGATGCTTCGCAACTCTGATATTCAATTCGTGTAAAAGCGTTGTGTGGTTGTGGTGACGTGCTTGCACTTATGTGTCTATATTATACTCGGAGTTTGTAAGATGATAATATTGTATTAATATAATATATAAAATAATTACTATGTTTGCTTTTTAACCATATATGAAGCTAGTAATTATTGGTCTATCTTGACAAATCAAAATATATGTTACATTTTGAGATGGAGAGAACAGTAGCAAATGCTTCCCTCGTTAGGTTGTAGCAATTCAAACAACGGTGACGCTAGTCTCTTAGGAAATATGATTATGTCTGATCATATGTTTATTTCATGACTTTCGATACACATCAGCAGGAAATCACCACATCAAGTTTGTTAGTCGAAATCAGTCAAATCGGAATTTCCAGTAAAAGATGGTCTCGCGTAGTGCATTATCATAGTTACATTGGAAGCCCATCTGAGTTGTATTTCAACTGGGTTTGTCAGTGGAATAATGTGAGATAAGGAATATATCTTGAACGTGTTTTTTTTGTTATCAAGTCTAGGTAACGGGTGCACTCTTGGTATGATTTCCCATCAAAATAGGTTGTGCTATTAAGGGAAGTGATTTTCGTAGTCATGATATCACTAAAGAAATGTTATGCAGTGTTCATGAAAATGACTGTCCTTAAATGAAATGTTTTCGTAGCTTGTGAGAAAATCATTAATAAAAACAAGTATCACATCATTGAGAAATAAGGAAAACGCTATATTTCTTCGTGAACAGAAGTCCCACGACACAAATAAACTGTTACTTCGAGAATGTTGCTCTAGAGTTGTAAATTAAGAAGAGGACCATCAAACCGAAAGTCCACTTCTGCTCCAAAAAATGAAAACAAAATTGAAACATTTTGAAATTTTAAGTGACAAACTTTGAAAAATATTTGGTGTGCATGATACATTTCAACACGAAATGACATTCATGGAAGTCATGGCCGAAAAAAATCAGCACTTCAAAATGATTTAAAAAAATGGCATTTTGGAGCATCGGTTTTTTTACCACTACTTCCACAAATGTCATTTCATGATAATTTTTTGGAAGCAATTTTTTTGTCAAAGTTTGCCACACACAAAATTAAGATTTGAATTTTTTTAATCAATGTTTTCGATTTCACTATTCATTAGAGAGCATTTGAGCTCGGGAGCAGATACTCCGTGTCCACCATCACATCTCATATTTTTAGGTCGAACGATAACAAATAACTCACCGTCGATATAAAAAATAATTACTGGTGGTATTGAAAAACATTATACTTAAATATAACTGAGAGCGAATAACATAGAAATAAGAAAATATATGAAAAAAATACAAGTTAATCCAGATTCGGATGAGCTACATGTGCTCGTTTTGGATATTGATACTATACTATAAATGGTAAAGTTTCTCTTGACAAAATTTTATTGTGGCAAATATATGTTATGAAAGCAAAAAATTGCCTTTTGATCCTAGGCTCTAGTTAGCATTATTTTCTCGAAGGAAAAAAATATATAAATAATCAATGTATAAGAAATTCTGAAATAATTGCATGTATATATAAATGTTATCTATCTGCTTGTATATGTTCATGTAATACATACTCTTAGAGCATCTACAACTCGAATTTGCAAATCCGGCCCTTCAAACGTCCGCGGACGTGACCAAGCGCGTCCGTGGATAGTGACTGGTTACGCCTCAAATTAGCCACTCTGTATCTGAGTCTCTCATATTTCAACTGAAAGATCGTGGATGTCGCCTAGGAGGGGGGGGGGGGGGGTGAATAGGCGCTTTAAAATAATTACGGTTAAGGCTTGAACAAATGCGGAATAAACGTAGCGGTTAATTTGCCAAGCACAAAACCTACAATAACTAGGCTCACCTATGTGCACCAACAACTTATGCTAAGCAAGATAAACTACTAGGTGAAAGCAAGATATATGACAAGAAACAATATGGCTATCAAAGTAAAGTGCATAAGTAAAGAGTTCGGGTAAGAGATAACCGAGGCACGCGGAGACGATGATGTATCCCAAAGTTCACACCCTTGCGGATGCTAATCTCCGTTTGGAGCGGTGTGGAGGCACAATGCTCCCCAAGAAGCCACTAGGGCCACCGTAATCTCCTCACGCCAAGCACAATGCAAGATGCCGTGATTCCACTAAGGGACCCTTGAGGGCGGTCACCGAACCCGTACAAATGGCAATCCTTGAGGGCGGTCACCGAACCCGTACACTTTGGCAACCTTTGGGGGCGGTCACCGGTACCCGTCAAATTGCTCGGGGCGATATCCACAACCTAATTGGAGACCCCGACGCTTGCCCGGAGCTTTACACCATAATGATTGAGCTCTGAACAACACCACCCATCTAGGGCGCCAAGGCACCCAAGAGGAACAAGCTCTAGGGTGCCCAACCACCCAAGAGTAATAAGCTTCTCAAACTTCACTTCCACGTATCACCGTGGAGAACTCAAACCTATGCACCAAATGCAATGGCAAGGGCACACGGAGTGCCCAAGTCCTTCTCTCTCAAATCCCAAGAAGCAACTAATGCTAGGGAGGAAAATGAGAGGAAGAACAAGAAGGAGAACACCAAGAACTCCAAGATCTAGATCCAAGGGGTTCCCCTCACATAGAGGAGAAAGTGATTGGTGGAAATGTGGATCTAGATCTCCTATCTCTTTTCCCTCAAAAACTAGCAAGAATCCATGGAGGGATTGAGAGTTAGCAAGCTCGAAGAAGGTCAACAATGGGGGAAGAACACGAGCTCAAAGGATAAGGTTCAATGGGGAAGAAGACCCCCTTTTATATGTGGGAAAAAATCCAACCGTTATGCTCACAGCTCAAGACAGGCGGTACTACCGCTCCAAGGAGCGGTACTACCGCTAGGGCGGTAGAACCCCTTCGAAAAACAACAGCGAGGAGGCAAAAGGCCAGTAGAACCGCCGGAGCGGTACTACCGCTCGTCCTCACGGTACTACCGCAAATGGTAGCGGTACTACTGCTTGCGAGCAGTACTAGAAAAAAAATACTTCCGTGCCTACCTTCGCTGAGCAAAACACGAGATTTTGGTCCGGAGCAGTACTACCGCTCAGGAGCCGCGGTAGTACCGCTCTGGAGCGGTAGTAAAAATTTACATCCGCTCTAGCCGCGGTAGTACCGCTGCATCCTTTACCAAAACAACCACAACTTCTGCAAACGGACTCCAAATTCAACGAAACCAAGTTTGTTGGAAAGCTAACGACATGGGCTAACACAATCTTGATAGAAATATCAATAAGAAGCAAATGAGAAAAGGCCCATAAGAAAATGGTGAGAACCCTTCCTCGGATAAGACCGATAAAACCTCCAACACCGAAAACATCATAGAAGACGCATGCGAACTCCATTTTTGATGAACTCAAGCTTGTCATCAAGATGACCATTAGCTCTAAGATTCACAAATAGAATCAAACAAGAACCAAGAAACATGATGCAAGGATGCAATGGTTTGAGCTCTCTACTAACGATATGATCAAGCTACCAACTTGAGAGCCCCCCTTGATAGTACGACAAACGATCCTATAACCCGGTCTCCCAACTACCACCATGAGACCGGTAAAATAGAAAACCTATCAAGGGCAAACCTTTGCCTTGCACATGGTCCACTTGAGCTAGATGATGACGATCTTGACTCCCTCAAGTTGGACCACCTTTATTGATCGCGTTGGCTCGATGAAGACTAGATGATTGCTCCGCCATAGTCCACTATGGGTGAGCCATTCTTCGGCTGATCTTCACAAGTCCATTGTCACCACAATGGATGGCAAGCTTCAAGCACTTGATCTCTTCGTGATGCATCACTTGAACTTGCACACCGCATCCTAACCCCACAAAGAACTCTCATGAAGACCATGGGTTAGTACACAAAGCGTAATTGACAATGCTTACCATACCATGGGATCACTTGATCCCTCTCGGTACATCTTCTACGCTTTGTGTGTTGATCAACTTAATTCACTCTTTGACTTAGTCTTGATCAACCTCTCACAAGACTAATCTTTTAGGTAATTCCTTGAATAGCACCTTGGTTGACACAAACTCTCCTTGAAACCAACACATGTACTCAAAGAAAAGCCTATGGACAAAACCTTCAAATATAACTCAAGGCAACCATTAGTCCATAGAGATTGTCATCAATTGCCAAAACCAAACATGGGGGCACCGCATGTTCTTTCAATCTCCCCCATTTTGGTAATTGATGACAATCACTTTCAAGAGAGTTTATACAAGGAATTATGCATCACCATGCAATGCAACAACCAATGATGCATGAGAATGGGATGCAAATGCTTAGGAACAAAACTCTCTGAAACTCCTCCCCCATTGGCATCGATTGCCAAAATGGGTGAAAAGCTTAGAAGGCCAATATAAAAAGTGTTCCCCCATAAATTGTGTATTTCTCAACAAGAGAGTGGAATGCAATACACATGTCCAACGGTAAATACTTGGAGGAAGACAAACTATATTGAGGCCCAAAGATTGCAAAAGAATGATATGCCACAAAGGCATAACAAAGAGAGAAACAAGCAATCAGGCAATCAAAAGATACCAATTGAAGCAAGCAATCAACGGATATCAATTGAGCCAACTAGACCAATGATCCTACGTGCCACATGAATGAAATAAATTATGATATGAGCAAAGGAGTGTTCTAGAGAAACTAGAGAAGCTCCCCATGATTTGTGCACAATTTAGTTTTGTAATTGGATACAACGAGCACAAAATAGGATCGTCACTCCCCCAAGATCAATAGAACCTCACGGTAAGTGCAAGAGAGCAACAGAGTGTTCTAAAGACACTAGTGAAGATCCCATGATTTGTGTACTCCTTACAATATTTGCATTAGGATACCAAGTGCACAAATAGGATCATCACTCCCCGAAAATCAATAGAAACTCACAACAAGTGCAAGTGAGCATGTAGGAAACAAAGCCTAGCACTTGCAACAAACAAACGATTGAGAAACATATAAAAGAGGCAACTTAAGAGTAGGCTCAACCAAAATGATGTGTGTGAGTCATGGCAAAGCACTTTAGAAGACTAATGTACGGATGAGCATTAAGCATCAACATAGTCTTGGATAGTGGAGATACAAGGTGCATAACATGTCCTCCCCACACACACCAAGCAAAAGGGTTCAAAAGCACACTAAAAATGCAAAAAGAATAACCAACACTTGTTACAATCCATGGTGAAGATAGAAGATGAAAGCCTCATCAAGACAAGGGATACCAATTAAGATGGCAAAAGCCTCGTAGAGATAAGCATGAGGAAAATAATCTTCACCACACAAGAGTGCAACGAGATAAGACACACACTCAAGGCAAAAGATTTCACGAAGGCACCAAAGAAAAAAAACAAAAGAAAGACAAGGTGGGCGTGAAAGAAAGGATATCATCTAGATATGCAACTTCTCTCAAGTGTATACGATTCTAGGTAGACGAAATCATGATGATATATATATCTACAAAGAAGGATGTACACTCGTAATAGTTACAACACGAAGGAACAATATATCCGAAAGGAAGTCATAGATATACCAATAAGATATTTGCTTGGAAGCATAGCACATGGCTAGATATGGTCTTATTGTATATAGATGAATTCCTACCACACAACCATCAAAGACATCACAACTAGCAACATGAGATCATCGTTGAGATGCTTTGAGAAAGGAAACAAGTATCACAAGATGGAATGACTATCATGCCAAGATGCAACCTACATAAGGTTGAGTGCAAGAAAAGAATGCATGAATAGATACTTGTTACCGAGATATTATTGGAAGGATGTCGAAGAAACCAATTGAAGGTAATAGATAGTAGTTCATTGAGCATCCTAGCTTGACTCCAATAAGCACGTGATGACACCACCTTCCTCGTGAGTGAGCCGAGCATCCAATGCATCTCCAATTTTTCCTAGAACAACAACACAAACAAAATGGTACCCAAACTCATTGGGACCAAAGAGTTAGAAACACCAACAATACATAGGACAAACTCCACATAATTATGTGCATATATATATGGAAATGAAATTCATGCACATCTCATCCAATTTGAGACTTGGTGGAGTTTCCCCTATATATTGGGTCAAAGAGAGAAATCATGCCAAGGAAACTACATGAAGTTAATATGCATGCTCAAGACTTTCAAGAACCGATACCAAAATACAAGGAAATACCAAGTGAAAAGAATACCAAAGGGAGAAATCATCACTTGGAAGATATCATTAAAAGATACATCAAGGAATGAGATATCCATTGGAACCCACAAAATGATATCAAACTCCCAAAAGAGAGGATGGTTCCAAACAAACCAAGCTCTCTACAAAGTTTCATGATGGCACAAGTCCCAAAAAGAAACGGCTTGTCATTCACCAACACACACTTAAAATGGATCACAAGTTTAGTGTTTTATAGAAAATAGGATAGCTCCCCACGAGTTGTGCATTATAGAGAATTTGCATTTGAATACAAAATGCACAAGGTAGGATCACCACGTTCACTATATCAAGGAAAACACTAGACAAGATCAAGAAAACAACAAGATCCTCAAGTGGCACGGAAGGCAATGGGAGTTGACACAAACTTGGCAAGAGATAAGGCAAATAAAAAGCAAACGCCAACGTGAAGATGATCAAAAATTTCTACCACACAAAAGTGAGTACCAATTGTCAAAAGACAAGAAGTATTTGGAAATAATTCCCGTGGTAGATAGCAAGGATATCCGACATCATCTTCACACCAAACACAAGCAAATTGCAACTTGTAGAGCTAACATGCCACCTAGGAACAAGATAATTTACAATATCAATTCTAGGTGACAATATGTCAAATGTACACATTTTATAGGCTAGTAATATACACATAGCATATTACTCCCCCATAATGTGATACCAATTAAGGATAAAAAAGAGGCAAATAAAAGGATCCAACAAGAGATAATTAATGGACTATTTAGAATTTGAATTTCTCATGAGAAGACATACCACATAGCGACTAGATAACCTTGAAATATCAATACTAGATGGTATTACTCATGTACACACATTTAGGATTGTGAGGTGCACAAAGCACATCACTCCCCCATAATGGGATATTCCATTAATCTCTCACAAGAGCCAACTAAGAAATAAACAAGATGCAAAAAGGCTCAACACACAACACACACGTACATGATGTGCAAACCAACATACACATACTTGATTTCTCAAGATAAGCAAATTGGAAGCACAACATATACAAGCACATGCAAGGTACAAAACCACAACATGCTAAGGGGCAAGTAACTTTCAATGTAAGCAATTGAAGCACGAGTTACCGCAAGGAGGAACATTGGATATACGATAGAAAGATAATCTGAATGACTTGGCTTGAGACAATATGAATGATGAGGACCCCTTAAATCTCCATAATGTAGCCAAGTCTCCAATGACCTCCAACAACACCTATTTATCAAGTTTGAGCTTGTTGGTCCCCAACCAAGTTAGGTCCTAAGAGGTTAGTCACAATAGGCTTGGCTACCCAAATGGTTCTTTGCTTGACACCACTTTGAGTACCAACAAACTTGGCAAACACATCGCCAACCTTATCCTTCCCAAGAGAATAGATATCATAAATAATAATGGGGTTGGATAAGTTACCACTAGTGCATGAAGAAGCGACATGACCTTTCTCACGACATAAGTAGCAACGTCTACTCTCCATTTTCTTCTCACTTGATTTCTCAACAAGAAAAGCGCATGAACTTGAGTCTTCTTGGGAAGTGGCCTTTATTCAACTTGTGGTTGAGCATGAGATTCAATTTGTGGCCTCTTTCCTTGTTTCTTGTCATAACGGACTTCTTCTTCAATGGGCAAGATCTAACATGATGCCCTTCAATTTTGCACTTGAAGCAAATAATCTTGGCCGAATTCTTGAGTTGTTCTTGGCCCTTCTTCTTGTTGCTCTTGGACTTCTTATTCTTATTGGAGTTGAATCCAAGTCCACCTTTGTAATTGCGGGATTTTTGCACACTCAATATATTGTTGAGTGTGGATTTCCCTTCATGACACTTTTCCAAGTCTTTCTTCAAAGAAGTGACTTGGGCCTTGAGCTCTTTGATTTCCTCTACATGGTTAGTATCAACACAAGTACTAGAGGAAGTGTAAGCTTCATTGTTAGAGCAACAAGGCAAGGAAAGTAATTCATCACTAGATGTACCAATATTATGAGTAGATGAATTACAAGGACTAGCACATGGCAATATAGCATTTTGACTAGACGTAGTTCTTATGTCCACATGAGACTCACTAGATGTTACCTTAGTAATCATATCCTCATGAGCTAACTTTAACACCTTATGGGATACTAGAAGATCATAATGAGAGCTTGCAAGCCTTACATGACTTTCTTCCAATTTCCCATAATTGCTAGATAGCAACTCAAGTTGAGTCCTTAGCTCAACATTCTCCTTCAATAGAGTTAGTAGCACAAGCATCATCATTAACAACAAGAGGAGAAGGCAACTTGGAAAGCTCTTTTGAATATGAAGCTTTAAGTTGTGCATGAGACTCGGTGAGTTCGATGAGCTCACTCTTAATGACCCTTGAGCCATTTTTGAGGTGCCCAAAGTCCTCAAGGAGTTTAGCATGCGCAACTTCAAGCTTCTCATTTTTAGTTTCAAAAACATTGGCCACCTCAAGAGCTCTATCATGAGATTCCTTCACTCTAGATAATTCTAGAGCAAAAGTCTCCTCAAGAGATTCCTTGGTGGTTTGTTCAAGTTCAAGAGCTTGGGAGAGGTCCGCGATATCATTAGCGTAATCACGCTCATGACCTTCCATTTTATCAACGGTGACCTCATGCTCCTCAAGACGAGATTCCAACTCATCAATATATTTCTTGCCCTCAGTACCAATAGACATGATTTCCATGAAGTTGGAAAGAGCAATTTTATTCTTAAGAAGAGCTTTAAAAAACATTTCCCCCTTAATTTTTAAGGAGGCAACATCATCATTCTCTTCATCATAATCAACATCATCATCACTCTTGCCATCATCAATATCATCACAAGATATATTGGGATTCAAAGTGGGAGATACCTTTGAAGCCTTGGCCATAAGGCAAAATGCAATAGATGATGATGTAGGATCCCTTGAAGCACCATCCAAGACCACATCTTGTTCCATGGAGTGTTGGTCTCCTCTACATTGTTAGCACAATAACTCGAGGAAATACATGCATTTTTATCATGGCAACAAGATATAGCAAGCATATCATCATGAGATTTAGTCAAGCAATTTTTACATGATATGCAAGGACTATCAACACAAGTATGTGAAACATTTGGAGTGCTCGAAGTGCTAAAGTCCAAAGATGAAGCATTGCAATAAGAAAGTGATGAAGGATTATCAACAATAATCCCACTATCATCATTGCAATGAACACCACTACTAACCATGTCATTACCTTGTGGCAAACCACATGTAGGTGAAGTAGAAGAAGTTGGGAACGCAACACGACCGGAGGTGGTGGGAGAACAAACATCCTTACAAATCTTGGACACACCATATTTATCTTGAAGCTTTGTCCACAAGTCATGAACATCCTGGAACGGCATGAGTTGAAATAAAACTACATTTCTCAAAGCATCGAAAAGAACATTAGAAGCTTGAGCATTGAGATAAGAGTTTTTCTCATCTAAAGATAATCTTTGGGGATCCTTTGGAGGAGAAAACCCATATCTACAATTCGCTCTAAATTTGGGTCCATGACCCTAAAGAGATTAAGCATGCGAATTACCCAAACATCAAAAATTGTGCCATCGAAACTAAGAGTGTCAGAGAACCCTAAACCCCTAGTCGACATCCTTACTCTCTAGGTGGTTAAGCCCTATAAAGAGAGACGAGGCTCTGATACCAATTGAAAGACCGTGGATGTCGCCTAGAGGGGGGGGGGGTTGAATAGGCGCTTTAAAATAATTATGGTTAAAGCTTGAACAAATGCGGAATAAACCTAGCGGTTAATTTACCAAGCACAAAACCTACAACAACTAGGCTCACCTATGTGCACCGACAACTTATGCTAAGGAAGATAAACTACTAGGCGAAAGCAAGATATATGACAAGAAAAAATATGGCTATCACAAAGTAAAGTGCATAAGTAAAGAGCTCGGGTAAGAGATAACCGAGGCACGCGGAGACGACGATGTATCCCGAAGTTCACACCCTTGCGGATGCTAATCTCCGTTTGGAGCGGTGTGGAGGCACAATGCTCCCCAAGAAGCCACTAGGGCCACCGTAATCTCCTCACGCCCTCGCACAACGCAAGATGCCGTGATTCCACCAAGGGACCCTTGAGGGCGGTCACCGAACCCGTACAAATGGCAACCCTTGGGGGCGGTCACCGAACTCGTACGCTTTGGCAACTTTTGGGGGCGGTCACTGGTACCCGTCAAATTGCTCGGGGCGATCTCCACAACCTAATTGGAGACCCCGACGCTTGCCCGGAGCTTTACACCACAATGATTGAGCTCCGAACAACACCAACCGTCTAGGGTGCCAAGGCACCCAAGATGAACAAGCTCTAGGGTGCCCAAACACCCAAGAGTAATAAGCTTCTCAAACTTTCACTTCCACGTATCACCGTGGAGAACTCAAACCTATACACCAAATGCAATGGCAAGGGCACACGGAGTGCCCAAGTCCTTCTCTCTCAAATCACACCGAAGCAACTAATGCTAGGGAGGAAAATGAGGGGAAGAACAAGAAGGAGAACACCAAGAACTCCAAGATCTAGATCCAAGGGGTTCCCCTCACATAGAGGAGAAAGTGATTGGTGGAAATGTGGATCTAGATCTCCTCTCTCTTTCCCTAAAAATCTAGCAAGAATCCATGGAGGGATTGAGAGTTAGCAAGCTCGAAGAAGGTCAACAATGGGGGAAGAACACGAGCTCGAAGGATAAGGTTCAATGGGAAGAAGACCCCTTTTATATGTGGGAAAAATCCAACCGTTATGCTCACGGCCAAGACAGAGCGGTACTACCGCTCCAAGGAGCGATACTACCGCTTAGGGCGGTAGAACCCCTTCAAAACAAAAGCGAGGAGGCAAAGGCCAAGAGAATCACGGAGCGTACTACCGCTCGTCCTCACGGTACTACTGCTAGGGATAGCGGTACTACCGCAAATGGTAGCGGTACTACTGTTTGCGAGCGGTACGAAAAAATACTTCCGTGCCTACCTCGCTGAGCAAAACATGAGATTTTGGTCCGGAGCAGTACTACCGCTCAGGATCCGCGGTAGTACAGCTCTGGAGCGGTACTACCGCAAATTTACATCCGCTCTAGCTGCAGTAGTACCGCTGCAGCCTTTACCAAAACAGCCACAACTTCTGCAAACGGACTCCGAATTCAACGAAACCAAGTTTGTTGGAAAGCTAACGACATGGGCTAACACAATCTTGATATAAATATCAATAAGAAGCAAATGAGAAAAGGCCCATAAGAAAATGGTGAGAACCCTTCCTCGGATAAGACCGTAAAACCTCCAACACTTTGAAAACATCATAGAAGGCATCACGAACTCCGTTTCGATGAACTCAAGCTTGTCATCAAGATGACCATAAGATCTAAGACTCACAAAGAGAACCAAACAAGAACCAAGAAACATGATGCAAGGATGCAATGGTTTGAGCTCTCTACTAACGATACGATCAAGCTACCAACTTGAGAGCCCCTTTGATAGTACGGCAAACGATCCTATAACCCGGTCTCCCAACTACCACCATGAGACCGGTAAAATAGAAAACCTATCAAGGGCAAACCTTTGCCTTGCACATGGTCCACTTGAGCTAGATGATGACGATCTTGACTTGCTCAAGTTGGACCACCTTTCTTGATTGCGTTGGCTCGATGAAGACTAGATGATTGCTCCCCCATAGTCCACTATGGGTGAGCCACTCTTGACTCATCTTAACAAGTCCATTGTCACCACAATGGACGGCAAGCTTCAAGCACTTGATCTCTTTGTGATGCATCACTTGAACTTGCACACCGCATCCTAACCCCACAAAGAACTCTCACGAAGACCATGGGTTAGTACACAAAGCGTAATTGACAATGCTTAATGATGACTCACAAGTATAGGGGATCTATCGTAGTCCTTTCGATAAGTAAGAGTGTCGAACCCAACAAGGAGCAGAAGGAAATGATAAGCGGTTTTCAGCAAGGTACTCTCTGCAAGTACTGAAATAAGTGGTAACCGATAGTTTTTTGATAGGATAATTTGTAACGAGCAACAAGTAACAAAAGTAAATAAAGTGAAGCAAGGTGGCCCAATCCTTTTTGAAGCAAAGGACAAGCCTGGAAAAACTCTTATATGGAGAAAAGCGCTCCCGAGGACACATGGGAATATCGTCAAGCTTGTTTTCATCACATCATATGATTCACGTTCGGTACTTTGATAATTTGGTATGTGGGTGGACCGGTGCTTGGGTGCTATTCTTACTTGAACAAGCATCCCACTTATGATTAACCTCTATTGCAAGCATCATAGCGACAACAAAAGTATTTAGGTAAACCTAACCATAACATGAAACATATGGATCCAAATCAGCCCCTTACGAAGCAACGCATAAACTAGGGTTTAAGCTTGTGTCACTCTAGCAACCCATCATCTACTTATTACTTCCCAATGCCTTCCTCTAGGCCCAAATAATGGTGAAGTGTTATGTAGTCAACGTTCACATAACACCACTAGAGGCTAGACAACAACATCTCATCAAAATATCGAACGAATACCAAATTCACATGACTACTAATAGCAAGACTTCTCCCATGTCCTCAGGAACAAACATAACTACTCACAAAGCATATTCATGTTCATAATCAGAGGGTATTAATATTCATAAAGGATCTGAACATATGATCTTCCACCAAATAAACCAACTAGCATCAACTACAAGGAGTAATCAACACTACTAGCAACCTACTAGTACCAATCCCGGACTTGGAGACAAGAATTGGATACAAGAGATGAACTAGGGTTTTGAGAGGAGATGGTGCTGGTGAAGATGTTGATGGAGATTTCCCTATCCCGACGAGAGGAGCATTGGTGATGACGATGGCGATGATTTCCCCCTCCCGGAGGGAAGTGTCCCCGGCAGAACAGCTCTGCCGGAGCCCTAGATTGGTTCCGCCAAGGTTCTGCCTCGTGGCGGCGGAGTCTCGCCTCGAAAGGTTGCTTATGATTTTTTTCTCGACGAAAGACTATAGATGGCCACCGGAGAGCCAACAGGGGGCCCATGAGGCAGGGGGCGCGCTCGGGGGGGTAGGGCGCGCCCCCACCCTCGTGGCCAGGTGGGTCCCCTTATGACGTACTTCTTCTGCTCAATATTTATTATTATTTCCAAAAATGACTTTGGTGGAGTTTCAGGACTTTTGGAGTTGTGCTGAATAGGTCTCTAATATTTGCTCCTTTTCCATTGTAATTCCAAATGCCAAGCATTCTCCCTCCTTATGTAAACCTTGTAAAATAAGAGAGAATAGGCATAAGTATTGTGACATAACGTGTAATAATAGCCCATAATGCAATAAATATTGATACAAAAGCATGATGCAAAATGGACGTATCAACTCCCCCAAGCTTAGACCTCGCTTGTCCTCAAGCGGAAGCCGATAACGATAAATATGTCCACATGTTTAGAGGTAGAGGTGTCGATAAAATAAAATACGGACATGAGGGCATCATGATTATTCTCATAACAACAACATATATGAATATTGTCATATGATTTCTTATGCTCAAGTAATAATCCATTCACAATAGAAAAGTATGAACCAGAAACTTTATTGAGAACCAACAAACTATAATCTCAGTCATTGAAGCAATTGCAATTTATCATAACATCAGAAAGAGTCTATGTCAGAGCTTTCTAGCAAGTCCGCATACTCAACTATCATTTAGTCTTTCATAATTGCTAACACTCACGCAATACTTGTGGTTACGCAGTTTTAATCGGACACAGAGAAAGATAGGGGCTTATAGTTTTGCCTCCCAACCTTTACCTCAAGGGTAATGCCAACAATAATAACTCATGCTCCCCTATATCCAATTAGATATATCTATCAGGATCCTTCCAACATACTGTGCTTGCCAAAGGATAAAATGTAATAAGGAAAGGTGAAGATCACCATGACTCTTGCATACGGTAGAGGATAATAGTAAAAGATAGGCCCTTCGCAGAGGGAAGAAGAGGTTGCCATGCGCTTTTATGGTTGGATGCACAAAATCTTAATGCGAAAGAACGTCACTTTATATTGCCCCTTGTGATGTGAACCTTTATTATGCAGTCCATCGCTTTTATTTCTTCCACATCACAAGATCGTATAAAGCTTATTTTCTCCCACACTAATAAGTCATACATATTTAGAGAGAAATTTTTATTGCTTGCACCGATGACAACTTACTTGAAGGATCTAACTCAATCCATAGGTAGGTATGGTGGACTCTCATGGCAAAACTGGTTTAAGGGTTTTTTGGAAGCACAAGTAGTATCTCTACTTGCTGCTAAGAATTTGGCTAGCATGAGGGGGAAAGGCAAGATCAACATGTTGGATGATCCATGACAATATACTTTGTCTCAGATATAAGAAAACATAACCCATTATGTTGTCTTCCTTGTACAACATCAACTCTTTAGCATGTCATATTTTAATGAGTGCTCCCAATCATAAAAGATGTCAACGATAATATATTTATATGTGAAACCTCTCTTTCCTTATTATTTCCTATTAATTGCAACGATGACCAAAGCTATGCTTGTCAACTCTCAACAATTTTTAATCATCAAACTCTTTTTATGTGAAGTCATTACTCTCAATAAGATCAATATGAACTCTTTATTTCTTTTTATTCTTTTTCTCTTTTATTTTTATACACTCAAGATCATGGCAAAATAATCAAGTCCTTGGCTCAACACTAATCTTTATTATATAGCTCACGGACTCGATTACATAGAGAGATTATAAAGCAAAAAACTCAAAACTAGATCATGCCATCAACTTTATTCTACTAGATCAAGATACTACTAAAAGGATCGAACTAAGAAAAATGGTAAAGATAGGAGTTGTGGGTGTGATACGATACCGGGGCACCTCCACCAAGCTTGGCAGTTGCCAAGGGGAGTGCCCATACCCATGTGATTATGTCTCCTTTGCTGGTGAAGAAGGTGGAGGTGATGAGGTTGATGTTGCGAGCTTGTCGTCCATCTTCCAAGGCATAGGTTCACCATCATAGAAGGATGATCGAGTCTATGGGATCCTCAAATCTGCAGCCAAACTCATCCTTTTGAATCTATATTCATACTCACAGTTTTGGTTTTGCAGGTCATAGATTTGGGCTTGAAGGAACTTGATCTTCTCGTGAAGCTTGAAGATGGCCTCCCCGATGTTGTCGGCATCCAGCTTGTGTTTGTTGGTGAACTTCGCGATCATCATGTGGTTGGAGTTGAGTCCACGTTCCACCATCCCCTGGCACTTGAAAACTTGTTGTTCCACTGCTTCGAGCCTCGTCTCCATGCTTCCGGTCCCCTTCGGTCCCTCAAAATCGCGGATGTGAAGCAACCCATCACGCATCTCAATGGTTTGAGGGTGTCGCAGCACCTCCGCGAGGTAAGGGTTGATGACCTTCTCGAAGAACTTGTCCTTGGAGGCGCTTGGAGACGTCATGATAATCTAGATCTGTCAGAAAAACAGCTCGAAACAAGAACAGAGGATATTTACGTGATACAGGAGTCAAAACCTTAGGGAGATTATATAATGAATTTTTACCGACCAAAATACGTATCGTGCAAGAAAACGGAGTCCGGAGAGCACACGAGGTGCCCACGAGGTAGGGGGGCGCGCCCAGGGGGGTAGGGCACGCCCTCCACCCTCGTGGAGCCCTCGTGTCCTTCCCGGACCGCTTCTTATTTTTCTATTTTTCTAAATATTCCAAAATGGAGAAATATTGCCTTAAAAACTGTTTTGGAGCCGGTTTACTTACCGTACCACATACCTATTCCTTTTGAGAGTCTGAAACGTTTCAGAAAGTGTTCCTTACGTATTCCTCCGGGGTTACGGTTTTAATAATATTTGTTTCAACATTTATGGGATTACCTGAGATATAATGTTTGATTCTTTGACCGTTCACCACCTTCGGATTTGTGCCTTCGAAGTTGTTGATTTTTATGGCACTGGAACGATAGACCTCCTCGATAACGTAAGGACCTTCTGTAAGAACATGCGGTGCCCCCATGTTTGGTTTTGGTAATTGATGACAATCTCTATGGACTAATGGTTTTCTTGAGTTATATTTAAAGGATTTGTCAATAGGTTTTTCTTGAAGTCCATGTGTTGGTTTCAAGGAGTTTATGAGTTGACCAATGTGCTATTAAGGAATTATCCAAAGATTGGTCATATATCATCCAAATGAAGAGAGTTGGAAAGATTCAAGGTTGATCAAGACTACGTCAAGAGTGAATCAAGTTGATCAACTGACAAAGCGTAGAAGATGTACCGAGAGGGATCAAGTGATCCCATGGTATGGTAAGCATTGTCCATTGCACTTTGTGTACTAACCCATGGTCTATGTGAGAGTTCTATGTGGGGTTAGGTACATGTCCATGGGCTTGCGTCAAGAGGAAGATATCATACAACCCATGGAAAGGATGACATCAAGTGGAGATCGTCATCATGATTGCCGTGTGCAAGTTCAAGTGGAGCGTCACGAAGAGATCAAGTGCTTGAATCTTGCCATCCTTTGTGGTGTCAATGGTCTTGTGAAGATGTGTCAAGAGAGGCTCACCCATAGTGGACTATGGGGGAGCAATCATCTAGTCTTCATCGAGCCAACGCAATCAAGCAAGGTGGTCCAACTTGAGGGAGTCAAGATCGTCATCATCTAGCTCAAGTGGACCATGTGCAAGGCAAAGGTTTGCCCTTGATAGGTTTTCTCTTTTACCGGTCTCATGGTGGTAGTTGGGAGACCGGGTTATAGGATCGATTGCCGTACTATCAAGGGGGGCTCTCGATAAGTAGCTTGGCCATATCATTCGTAGAGAGCTCAAACCATTGCATCCTTGCATCTTATTTCTTGGTTCTTGCTTGGTTCTCTTTGTGAGTCTTAGAGCTTATGCTCATCTTGATGACAAGCTTGAGTTCATCGAAAACTGAGTTCGCATGCGTCTTCTATGATGTTTTCGGTGTTGAAGGTTTTACCGGTCTTATCCGAGGAAGGGTCCTCACCTTTTTCTTATGAGCCTTTTCTAATTTGCTTCTTATTGATATTTCCTTCAAGATTGTGTTAGCCCTTGTTGCTAGCTTTCCAACAAACTTGGTTTCATCAAATTCGGTGCTCGTATGTGAAAGTTGTGGCTGTTTTGATATTGCCTATTTTACATAGAGGTTGTACCGCCCCATAGAGAGGTTGTACCGGTTGACCGGTACAACCGGTGTTTGGAGCGGTTGTACCGCTGCAGAATTGGTCCGGAGGTTGTACCGGCCATGTACCGCTCCACCACCGGACTAGTTTCTGTTGCGGTGCGGTTGTAGGGCGGTTGTGGGCCGGTTGTACCGCTTATTGCCTGTTACCGGTTGTACCGGTGCTCATAGCGGTTGTACCGCGCCTATGTTATTCTGCACATAACGGGCAGATTCGTGGGGACCTATTTAAGGGGGTCTTCTTCCCCAATGGTTCCCTAACTCTTGAGCTCGTTCCCCCCCCATTGTTGACCTTCTTTGAGCTTGGTAACTCTCGATCCCTCCATGAATTCTTGCTAGTTTTTAAGGGAAAAGAGAGAGGAGATCTAGATCCACACTTTCACCAATCACTTTCTCCTCTATGTGAGGGGAACCCCTTGGATCTAGATCTTGGAGTTCTTTGTGTTCTCCTTCTTGTTCTTTCTCTCACTTTCCTCCCTAGCATTAGTTGCTTTGGTGGGATTTGAGAGAGAAGGACTTGGGCACTCTGTGTGCCCTTGCCATTGCATTTGTGCATCGGTTTGAGTTCTCCACGGTGATACGTGGAAGTTACAAGTTGAGAAGCTTATTACTCTTGGGTGCTTGGTACCCTTGAGCTTGTTCCTCTTGGGTGCTTGGGCGCCCTAGGCAGTTGGTGGTGCTTGGAGCTCAATCATTGTGGTGTAAAGCTCCGGAAAGCGCCGGGTCTCCAATTAGGTTGTGGAGATCGCCTTGAGCAATTTGACGGGTACCGTGACCGCCTCAAGGGTTGCCAAAGTGTACGGTTCGGTGACCGCCCCAAGGGTCGCCATTTGTACGGGTTCGGTGACCGCCCTCAAGGGTCCCTTTAGTGGAATCACGGCATCTTGCATTGTGCGAGGCGTGAGGAGATTACGGTGGCCCTAGTGGCTTCTTGGGGAGCATTGTGCCTCCACACCGCTCCAAACGGAGATTAGCATCCGCAAGGGTGTGAACTTCGGGATACATCATCGTCTCCGCGTGCCTCAGTTATCTCTTACCCGAGCCCTTTACTTATGCACTTTACTTTGTGATAGCCATATTGTTCTTTGTCATATATCTTGCTATCGCATAGTTACTTATCTTGCTTAGCATAAGTTGTTGGTGCACATAGGTGAGCCTAGTTGTTTTAGGTTTTGTGCTTGACAAATTAACCGCTAGGTTTATTCCACATTTGTTCAAGCCTAAACCGTAATTATTTTAAAGCGCCTATTCACCCCCCCCTCTGGGCGACATCCATGATCTTTCACCTTCCCATTTAGAGAGAAGTTTTCCTGTAAAAAATCTTAAACGAGAGTTGTATAGCAAAACATAATCACCCACATTAAACTCACGCTTCCGTATCCTTTTGTCATGCCATCTTTTAACTTTTTCTTTAAACAGCTTGGCATTTTCATAAGCTTGGGTTCTCCATTCATCAAGTGAGCTAATGTCAAATAACCTCTTCTCACCGGCAAGTTTGAAATCATACTTGAGCTCTTTAATAGCCCAATATGCCTTAATTTCTAGTTCGAGAGGTAAGTGACATGCTTTTCCATAAACCATTTTATACGGAGACATACCCATAGGATTTTTATATGCAGTTCTATAGGCCCATAATGCATCATCAAGTTTCTTGGACCAATTCTTCCTAGACCTATTGACAGTATTTTCCAAAATTAATTTGAGCTCTCTATTACTCAATTCTACTTGACCACTAGACTGTGGGTGATAAGGAGATGCAATTCTATGATTAACATCATACTTAGCAAGCATTTTACGGAAAGCACCATGAATAAAATGTGAACCACCATCAGTCATTAAATATCTAGGGACTCCAAACCTCGGAAAAATAACTTCTTTAAGCATCTTAATAGAAGTGTTATGATCAGCACTACTAGTTGGAATAGCTTCTACCCACTTAGTAACGTAATCAACAACAACTAAAATATGTGTATACCCATTAGAGGCAGGAAAAGGTCCCATATAATCAAAGCCCCAAACATCAAATGGTTCAATAACAAGAGAATAGTTCATAGGCATTTCTTGACGTCTACTAATATTACCAATTCTTTGACATTCATCACAAGATAAGACAAACTTACGGGCATCCATGAAGAGAGTAGGCCAATAAAAACCGGATTGCAATACCTTATGTGCAGTTCTATCTCCAAAGGTGGTGTCCTCCATAAGCCTCGGAGTGACACTTGCGTAGGATCTGTTCCTGTTCATGCTCAGGTACTCAACGTCTAATAACACCATCTACTCCTTCTCTATAAAGGTGTGGGTCATCCCAAAAGTAATGTCTCAAATCATAGAAGAACTTTTTCTTTTTTTGGTATGTGAAACTAGGTGGTATAAATTTAGCAACAATGTAGTTAGCATAATCAGCATACCATGGAGTACTACGAGAAGTACTTATAACATTTTGTTCATCAGGAAAGCTATCATCAATAGGTAGTGGGTCATCAAGAACATTTTCTAACCTAGACAAGTTATGCAACGGGTTCTCAGCTCCTTTTCTATCAACAATATGTAAATCAAATTCTTGTAGCAAGAGAACCCATCTAATAAGTCTAGGTTTAGCATCTTTCTTTTCCATGAGATATTTAATAGCAGCATGATCCGTGTGAATAGTTACTTTAGAATCAACAATATAAGGTCTGAACTTATCACAAGCAAATACAACTGCTAAGAATTCTTTTTCAGCAGTAGCATAATTTCTTTGAGCATTGTCTAGAGTTTTACTAGAATAATGAATAACATTTAATTTCTTATCAACTCTTTGCCCTAGAACAACACCTACAACATAATCACTAGCATCACACATAATTTCAAAGGGTAAATTCCAATCAGGTGGCTGAACAATAGGTGCAGAGATCAATGCTTTCTTAAGTATTTCAAATGCTTCTACACAATCCTCATCAAAGACAAATGGTATATCTTTTTGTAATAAATTAGTCAGAGGCCGAGAATTTTTTGAGAAATCCTTAATGAACCTCCTATAAAATCCGGCGTGACCAAGGAAACTTCTTATACCTTTGATGTCCTTGGGACATGGCATCTTTTCAATAGCATCAACCTTGGCTTTATCAACTTCAATACCTCTTTCAGAAACTTTATGCCCCAAGAAAATACCTTCATTAACCATAAAGTGGCACTTTTCCCAATTCAAGACAAGATTAGTTTCTTCACATCTCTGCAAAACTCGATCAAGATTGCTCAAGCAATCATTAAAAGAGGATCCATAGACGGAAAAGTCATCCATGAAAACCTCACAAATCTTTTCAAAAAAATCAGAGAATATAGCCATCATGCATCTTTGAAAGGTAGCAGGTGCATTACATAAACCAAAAGGCATACGTCTATAAGCAAAAGTACCAAAAGGGCAAGTAAAAGTAGTCTTTGATTGATCATTAGCTGACACAGGTATTTGAGAGAAACCAGAATAACCATCTAGAAAGCAATAATGTGTATGTTTGCATAATCTTTCTAGCATCTGATCGATAAAAGGTAAGGGGTAATGATATTTCTTAGTAGCCTTATTTAATTTGCAGAAATAAATTACCATCCTATAACCTGTAATAATTCTTTGCGGAATCAATTCATCTTTATCATTAGGAACAACAGTAATGCCTCCCCTAGGATTTCAACAGGCAAATTGTGTTTCAGAATAGGTTCCTGTTTAAAGAATACTTCATCTATTTCCCTTCTTTCATTCATAAAAATATCATTTTCATGATCTAGCAAATATTGTTCTAAAGGATCACTAGGAGGTACGACAATAGAAGCAAGACCAATAATTTCATCCTTACTAGGCAATTCTTCTTCACGATGTTGTCTACTAAATTTAGATTAAACTCATGAATCATATCACCCAAACCAATAGTAACAACATTCTTTTCGCAGTCTATCTTAGCATTAACGGTGTTCAAGAAGGGTCTACCAAATATAATGGGACAAAAGCTATCTTGTGGGGAACCAAGAACAAGAAAATCAGCAGGATATTTAGTTTTCACACACAAGACTTCAACATCTCTAACAATTCCCATTGCTGATATAGTATCTCTATTGGCAAGTTTAATTGTAACATCAATACCTTCTAACTCAGAAGGTGCAATTTAATGCTTAGTTTTTTCGTATAAAGTATGAGGTATAACACTAGCACTAGCACCCATATCACATAAGCCATGATAACAATGATCTCCTATTTTAACAGAAATAACAGGCACGCCTACCACAGGTCTATGCTTATCTTTATCACACGGTTTGGCAATTCTAGCAGTTTCATCGCAGAAATGAATAACATGCCCATCAATATTATCAGCCAAGAGATCTTTAACAATAGCAATATTAGGATCAACTTTAACTTGCTCAGGAGGTGTATAAGTTCTAATATTGCTTTTACGAACCATAGTTGAAGCTTTAGCATGATCCTTTATCCTAACTGGGAAATGTGGTTTCTCAACATAAGAAGTAGGAACAACATGATCATTATAAGTGACAGTCTTTTCTTCAACTTTAGTAGGGGCAGCTACTTTTACTTCTATGGGAGGATGATACTTAAACCACTTCTCCTTGGGGAGATCAACATAAGTAGCAAAAGATTCACAGAAAGAAGCTACTATCTCGGAGTCAAGTCCATATTTAGTGCTAAACTTACGGAAAATATCGGTATCCATAAAAGATTTAACACAATCAAACTTAAGTGTCATACCTGACTCCTTACCTTCATCGAGATCCCAATCTTCAGAGTTGCGTTTAATTCTATCCAATAAATTCCATCTGAATTCAATAGTCTTCATCATAAAAGAGCCAGCACAATAATTATCGAGCATGGATTGATTATTATGAGAAAGTTGAGCATAAATTTTTTGAAGAATTATTTCTCTTGAGAGCTCATGATTGGGGCATGAATATAACATTGATTTAAGCCTCCCCCAAGCTTGAGTGATGCTTTCTCCTTAGCGAGGCCAAAAATTATATATATAATTGCGATCACGATGAACAAGATGCATAGGATAATACTTCTGATGAAATTCCAATTTCATTCATTTATAGTTCCATGATCCCGTATCGTCACATAGCCTATACCATGTCGATGCATCTCCCTTCAAAGATAAAGGGAAAACCTTCTTCTTAACAACATCATCGGGTATACCTGCAAGATTAAATAATCCACAAACTTCATCCACAAAGATTAGGTGCTCATCAGGATGCTTTGTTCCATCTCCTACAAAAGGATTATCTAGCAGTTTTTCTAACATACCCGAAGGAACTTCAAAGGGAACATTTTCATTTGCAATAGGTTCAGTAGGTTGAGGAGCAACTCTTTGCTCTACTGGTCGGGGTGAAGATACCCCGAACAAGCCCCTCAGAGGATTACTTTCCATAGTAACAAGTGACAGTAAATTTCAGCACACTATATAATTTTTTCCTTACCAAATACCACCTACCAAAGGCGCTTCACTCCCCGGCAATGGCGCCAGAAAAGAGTCTTGATGACCCACAAGTATAGGGGATCTATCGTAGTCCTTTCGATAAGTAAGAGTGTCGAACCCAACAAGGAGCATAAGGAAATGATAAGCGGTTTTCAGCAAGGTACTCTCTGCAAGTACTAAAATAAGTGGTAACCGATAGTTTTATGATAGGATAATTTGTAACAAGCAACAAGTAACAAAAGTAAATAAAGTGCAGCAAGGTGGCCCAATCCTTTTTGTAGCAAATGACAAGTCTGGACAAACTCTTATATGGAGAAAAGCGCTCCCGAGGACACATGGGAATATCGTCAAGCTAGTTTTCATCAAGTTCATATGATTCGCATTCGGTACTTTGATAATTTGATATGTGGGTGGACCGGTGCTTGGGTGCTGTTCTTACTTGAACAAGCATCCCACTTATGATTAACCTCTATTGCAAGCATCCGCAACTACAACAAAAGTATTAACTTAAACCTAACCAGCACGAAACATATGGATCCAAATCAGCCATTACGAAGCAACGCATAAACTAGGGTTTAAGATTCTGTCACTCTAGCAACCCATCATCTACTTATTACTTCCCAATGCCTTCCTCTAGGCCCAAATAATGGTGAAGTGTTATGTAGTCGACGTTCACATAACACCACTAGAGGCTAGACAACATACATCTCATCAAAATATCGAACGAATACCAAATTCACATGACTACTTTTTTTTTGCAGGGTCAAAGAAATTTCATTGTTCAAATTGGAGGGAGATCCTCCATACAAAGTTGTGGTACATTAGCAGGACCAGACTTTATCCAAATTGCCGTACGAGCTTCAACACGCCCAAAAGAAGCTAACCTATGACTTACGACATTTTGGTTCCTACTAATATGAGCAATAGAGTTATCCCTTTCACCAAGAAGTTTCCTAACCTCATTCTCCAACATCACGTGCTCAGATCTGTCCATGGAATGTGCTTGAATAGAGTCCACAACAGCTTGGTAATGCATTTCAACATCGATCGGTAGTGTAGACCATTGCATCGCAAAGTTTAGTCCTTCCAGACATGCTGCTAGCTCGGCTTGCAAAGGACTCGCGCAGTGCAGAAGGTACCTGCACGCCGAGAAGATAATACCACCAGTAATATCACGGAGGACCATTCCGGCACCAGCCTCGCCCGTGTCTTGAATATATGATCCGTCTACATTGAGCTTTACACGGCCATGGGCAGGGGTAGACCACCTAGCAGGAGCTACGAGAGCAGCCATCCCATCTGAGATCAGTAACGGCCGGCCCATAGCATCGACTGTCGTCTTGCCTTTCACCACATCACCAGCTGGGGGATACTTGATACTAAACAGTGACTTCATATAGCTTTGTAGGAAACGACAAGATGCTTCCACATGAGGTGGTGATTTTGCATGGACTATTTCATTACGCACATGCCATGTGCGCCAGAGGATCATCAGTACTTGCATGCGCTCATCGTCTCCTAGATCATATAGCAGATTGAACAGCCACTCAACACCAGTCGGACGGACACTTGATATGTCAGGCAGTCTCCAGTGCTCCGCCATAGGATTCCACAGAGCAACCGCCCGAGGGCATCTGCAGAAGACGTGAGACGTGTCCTCTCGCTCCATTGCACATAGTGGGCATATGTCGGAGGTTTCCAAGGACCGTGTGTGCTTGTTAGCCCAGGTGGCTAGAGAATTTGACGCGAGCTTCCATGCAAATATACGCACCTTAGGTGGAACAGGGCACTTCCATATTAGTGCCCAAACGGAACGTCGCCCGTACGGTGCCCTGCTCGATGCAACTAAAGTAGGCAGAAGTCATTCGTTGAGGGCGAGGTGGTACGCACTCCGAACTGAAAATACCCCGGTCCGCTCGGCCGCCCAAGCGATTACATCTCCACCAAGCCGTGGCGACGCTCTGATCTTCATGATCTCTTAGACATCAATATGCAGGAAGTAACGGTGGAGTAGGGTGGCATTCCAGTTCCCATACCCGTCTAGGAGATCGCTAACACGCCGGAGACGGCAGCGACCTTGGGTGGTGACCGGTCCTCGTGCCAGTGGGTGGGGAATCCACTGATCCCGCCATATGCGAACAGAGGAGCCATTGCCAATGCGCCATATAAGCCCCTTCTTGAGAAGGTCAAGGCCGTGGACAACGGCCTGCCAAGTTGGAGACGCGTTGTCGGAGAAGACAGTGTCCTCCAAGCGTCCATCTGGATAATAGCGGGCCTTCAACACCTGCGCGCATAAGCTGTCAGGGTTAGAGATTAAACGCCAAGCTTGCCGTGTGAGCAAGGCTTGGTTGAAAAGTCTGAAATCTCGGAACCCCATGCCGCCTTGATTCTTTGGCTTAATCATCGTGTCCCACGCCCTCCAGTGTGTTTTCCTCTTCCCCTCTTTCGCTCCCCACCAAAAGTTCCGGACCATGCGGGTGAGATCGTCACAGACGCTCCGGGGAAGACGGAATACACTCATCAAATAAGTAGGAAGAGACTGCGCCACAGCTTTTATAAGTACCTCTTTCCCTCCCTGTGAAGCCGCGTCACCCCGTAAGAGAATCCTCTTGGTGAGCTGTTCTTGGAGACTTTGAAACCTCCCTTTTGACATGCGTCCTGTAGGGGTTGGTAGCCCTAGATATCTCTCTTCAAATTCTGGATTTTGCACTTGCAACACTTGCATAACAGCAGCCTGGGCTTCAGGGCGACATCTACTGCCAAAAAGGATTGAGCACTTCATATGACTAATAAACTGGCCCGTGGTACGCTCATACACCGCAAGTGCATCCCGGATCTCCCTGGCCTCCATTGCTGTGGCATGGAAGAACAAGAGGGTATCGTCAGCAAAAAGTAAGTGGGATATACCAGGAGCACGGGGGCACACGTGCAGCGGACTGATCCGTCCAAGTAGCACCTTCTGTTTCAGTATAGCATCTAGACCATCAGCGACCAATAAAAATAGGAATGGTGATAATGGGTCTCCCTGCCGTAATCCGCGTGACGGTGCGAACGAATCTGAGAGGGCTCCATTGAGTTTAACATTATATGTCACCGAGGTCACGCACGTCATGATCCAGTGCACCCACCGGTGATCAAATCCCAACTGTTGCATCATTCGCTTCAGGAATTCCAAGTCCACCCTATCATATGCTTTGGATAGGTCTAACTTGTATGCACAAAAACTTCTGTTCGGATCCTTCTCCTGCTTAATAGTGTGAATGCACTCAAAAGCAATATAGGCATTATCAGTGATCAACCTGCCAGGCACAAAGGCACTTTGCTCCGGTGCCACAATATCATCTAGAAGGGGCCTTAGACGGTTTACTAGGCATTTTGATATTACCTTGTAGACAACATTACATAGGCTGATAAGCCGAAACTCCGTGAGCCTTGTTGGATTAGCCACCTTGGGAATCAACACAATGGAAGTATAATTAACTCCCACTGGCATAATACCGGTCTAAAAAAACTGTCTCACAGCCACAATGACCTCATCCTTCAAGATACCCCAATGCCACTGAAAAAATCTCGCAGGGAAGCCGTTCGGTCCAGGCGCTTTTAAAGGCCCAATTTGGAATAGCGCATCGCTGATCTCCTTGTCATTAAAAGGTGCACCACAATTTATCATTCATGTCCGGACTCACTTTCGCTTGGAACAAGTGCATGACCTCCTCTGGATCAACATTTGGGTCGGCCATGAACATATTCTCAAAATGCTCATGTGCCATCTTTAACATGACACTTTGGTCCTGCTGCCATGTCCCGTTGTCATCTGTCAAACCTTTGGTTCTATTTTTCCTAGCACGCCAAACAGCTTTGCGGTGGAAAAATTTCGTATTTCTGTCCCCTTCTTTTAACCAATCTACGCGAGATCGTTGTAGCCACATCATTTCCTCCCTGTATAGTAATTCATTCATAGCATCCATCTCCTTTCTCAACTCTGCACGATCAGCATTCATATGCATGAGCTCTTCAAGACGCGACCGAGACTTCTCAAGCTCTCTCGTTACATTACCAAATTTATTGTTACTCCAGTGATGAAGTTTGCTCATGACCTTCCCAAGCGCTAGGTGCACATCACGTAGGTTATCTTTATTCCCTGCATCCTTCCATGCCTCCGCCACCACCTCCTTTAATAGTGGCTCCCGTTCCCACATGAACTCGTACCGGCGGCAACGGCTGGGACGTGGTGCCGTGTCCGGATTACACCGCACCAATATTGGGCAATGGTCCGAGCAGGGGGATATGAGGTGCACCACCGATGCGTCCGCAAAGAGATCACGCCAGGAGCTTGTGGTGACCGCCCGGTCGAGGCGCACCTGAACGTTAGCTCTCCCACCTCGTCTATTATCATATGTGAAAGGGTAGCCTGCAAAACCCAAGTCAGTAAGTCCACAAGTTTCTAGTGCATCTCTGAATATAAGCATTTGCCCTGGTGCCCGTGGAGTCTCTGACATGTGCTCATAATCCCACATAGCCTCATTAAAGTCCCCAACAAGCATCCACGACAGGTTACTCTGACTATGCAAATGACGTATGGCATCCCACACCACATGTCTGTTTTCCACGCGTGGTTCGCCATACACAAAGGTGATACGACAGGGTGGCTCATTGGCTGATACACGCACTAAGACATCAATCCACCTTTTATTTGCATCCTGCACCTCCACTGTTACAGATTCATGCCAAAATAAGGCAAGGCCTCCACTACGGCCATCACTACTCACTCCTTCAAAACCCGCAAGTCCCAAACGAGAGCGAAGACGATACATTTTCTCCTTTGCTTGTCTAGTTTCACACAAAAAGACAAATTTCAGGGAATGAGCACCCACTAGTGCTACAAGATCACGAACTGTACGAAGGTTCCCCGCCCCTCGACAGTTCCAACTTAGGCAATTCATTGCTCCTGACGGGGCTCCGCAATTGGCCCCATCAGTTCACCAGCGGCCCCTAGGCCGGTTGCCTCCAAATCCACCAAAAACTCCATGCTTTTACCTTCCTCCAATAGTGACTCCCTTTGTGGCACTATGTAATCTTGATTACTGTTTTCCTGTCTATGCACCTAACAGAGCACCCACATGGTTGTACCTAGCTTGTCCGTCCAGCCTGCACTCATAGAATCACTCTCCGAGGAGAGCTTTTGCATGGTCAGACTTAAGTCAGAGGACCTTGGCAGCAACTCGTCTCTGTTCCCGATGCTAGTCAGTTCTAGCGCAATCTGCTGTGCTGCAAGATCAGCGATCATCAGCCTCTCCTCAGCTGCTTCCTGGGACCCATCCGCTACCGTTCCTGTGACCTGCGCTACATAGCTCTCCATCATGCGCCCTTGGTTTCACCATCAGGCGGCTTCGGGCGAGAAGCATCAGCTGGGGGAGCCCCTTGATCGCCCCCACCGCCTTCCGGCTTCGATATGGCCGCGTCCGAAGGGATCGCTAGCGGGAACTTAGTTGATGACATAGCTTCGACCAGGGCTTGGTTGACTCTCGAGCGATCTGGTGGAGAAGTGCGGCCCGTCGGTTCTCGATTTGCAGCTGAATCTGCAACCTTCACCCTGCATCCCGCAGGCCGAACCGGGAGACCCATCGGCGTACGCACAGACAAGGCCGCAAAGTGTCCATGGTGCAGAGGGCATGCACCTATGGAAAGGGCACCGGGCGGGGTTGAGGCCTCGCCGGAGAGGGGTGGCGGCGTAGCCACCACCAGAAAATCGCCCGGGTCGCCAAACCCTAAGGCCAGGCCCGGACTCATACAGTTTCCCGGCGTTGTGTTGGACACAGCGGCCTCACATCGGCTAGGAAGACCGTGCATGGAAGATGCGGACGGGGTCGCAGCGGTTCCGACATGCTGCCAGGTCAGGCATGCGGAGGGCGAGCCGCCCGCAGCCGGAGCGGCGTCCGGCGGCGGCGGCAACAGGGCAATCGCCTCCTGATCGCCAAGGGGTTGAAACCCTAGCGAAGCGTTTTCCATGGGGAAAAATTAAAATCTTCACATGACTACTAATAGCAAGACTTTTCCCATGTCCTCAGGAACAAACGTAACTACTCACAAAGCATATTCATGTTCATAATCAGAGGGGTATTAATATTCATAAAGGATCTGAACATATGATCTTCCACCAAATAAACCAACTAGCATCAACTACAAGGGGTAATCAACACTACTAGCAACCTACTAGTACCAATCCCGAACTTGGAGACAAGAATTGGATACAAGAGATGAACTAGGGTTTTGAGAGGAGATGGTGCTGGTGAAGATGTTGATGGAGATTGCCCTCTCCCAATGAGAGGAGCGTTGGTGATGACGATGACGATGATTTCCCCCTCCCCGAGGGAAGTGTCCCCGACAAAACAGCTCTGCCGGAGCCCTAGATTGGTTCCGCCTCGTGGCGGCGGAGTTTCGTCTCGAAAGGTTGCTTATGATTTTTTCCTCGACGAAAGACTTCATATAGCAAAAGATGGCCACCGGAGAGCCAACACGGGGCCCACAAGGCAGGGGGCGCGCCCTGGGGGGTAGGGCGCGCCCCCCACCCTCGTGGCCAGGTGGGCCCCCTTCTGACGTACTTCTTCCGCTCAATATTTTTTATTATTTCCAAAAATGACTTTCTTGGAGTTTCAGGACTTTTAGAGTTGTGCAGAATAGGTCTCTAATATTTGCTCCTTTTCCAGCCCAGAATTCCAGCTGTCGGCATTCTCCCTCCTTATGTAAACCTTGTAAAATAAGAGAGAATATGCATAAGTATTGTGACATAACGTGTAATAACTACCCATAATGCAATAAATATCGATATAAAAGCATGATGCAAAATGGACGTATCACTTACCATACCATGGGATCACTTGATCCCTCTCGGTACATCTTCTACGCTTTGTGTGTTGATCAACTTAATTCACTCTTTGACTTAGTATTGATCAACCTCTCACAAGACCAATCTTTTAGGTAATTCCTTGAATAGCACCTTGGTCGACAAAAACTCTACTTGAAACCAACACATGTACTCCAAGAAAAGCCTATGGACAAAACCTTCAAATATAACTCAAGGCAATCATTAGTCCATAGAGATTGTCACCAATTACCAAAACCAAACATGGGGGCACCGCATGTTCTTTCATCAACCCCTAGATCCATATAAAGCAAGAAAAAAAATCCTACGTACTGGCCTAGCTAATCTTTGTCGTCAGAGATGTCCATGACTTCAGTGCCGGGCGCGTAGGAGGGCTCCGGCTCATCCTCCTCCTGCTTGACCTCGTCCATGTAAGCGAGCATCTCCGCCTCCTCCAGCTCCTGTCGATGACGGCGTCTGGCCTCCTCAGCCGACTCAGAGCGGAGGAATCGAGGATGGCCTGCTGCTCCGCCTCCAGATCCGCATCACCAGCGTCCCCCACATCTTCCTCCTCCTCCTCCTCATCATCATCGTCGTCGTCGTCCTCCTCCTCCTCCGGACCCATTGCATCCGGAGGTAGCCCCGCGGGGATCCGGGCTTCGCGCCTTGCCCGGATCTGTTCAAGGAGCTCGAGCCGGCACTCCGACGTTAGAAACGGGTGGCTCCTCACCAGACGGCGCGGGGGCATGGCTACTAGGCGGACAGGGAGTGGAAAGTGGTGGTGGCGGCGGGCAGGCGGAGGAAAATGTGAATGGTAGGGTTTTGGTGCTGGCGGTCGACTTAAATAGTCAGGCTAGGCACTACACGGCCCGCCGGAGCGGAGCCACGCGGTGACATCCGTCCGACGGAGGAGACGAGCTTCGGACCGCCGGGTTTCCAGACATTTTCGCGTGGGACCCCGTCGTCAGTCGATGTGGCGGGCGCGCCCGGGCGCCCCCATATCCGCCTCATATTTGGGCTGGATATGAGGGGTGCCGGTTAGCCCGGACGGTTGAGACCCGTTTGAGGCGCCCATCTTGGTCAGATTTTTCGTGACCGATTAGTGACTGGGCGGGCCGCCCGGGTGCTTAAGGAGGGTTTGAAGCGCCCGGGTGTAAATGCTCGTACAAACAAGGTATATTAGAAAAGTACCCCTGTGTAACCTTTTCTAAGATCTTTAGTTCATAACAGTGTCAAAAACGTCTTATATTAAGTTACAAAGGGAGCAACAAACTGTACATGCCACCGTTTTCTATCATTAGTGTTTGCTATTACAAATCTAACATATTTGTCTTTTTTTTATGGTAATACGTGTTTTATTCATATCATAAAGATCAAAATACAAGTCACGTCAGGACTGAACCGATATAACTGAAAAGATAGCAGAACATCTTTAAGCTTGACATCAATGCTCATCACCTGTCTCCGGCACCACCACAGTAGCCACCGATGAAAAGAATGACGTATCACCTCCTCACCTGAGGTCGACGCGGCTCCATCGCTGATATGCAGCTTTGCGAACCTCCAAGGTGGCTCACCAAAAATGAAGCCATTGCCGTTGAACGAATTAGACTGGGGCAACACCCCAGACACACCATCGAACCCCAGATCTGGCACCCAGCACGGCTAAGATGGAGGAAACCATACCTGCCATCCACGAACCATGAACCCAGCACACGTTCCGGCTTCTAGATGTCGTCGATGCAGACCACAATCTGCATCCGCTCCTGGACTACCTCCCAAGCTCCACGCCGACGCTGGAGCAAACACCGTTGCAACGGCGGAGCCCAAGGACACATGTCCACCACGAGGATGCCGCCGCCGCCACGCCATCCTTGCTTGAACAGACTGGTTTCCAAATCCATCCCCAACCATAAGACCGAAGGCAAAACGATGAACAATCTAAAAACCTAGATTACGAGGGAGTAAAAATGATCCACACGTGTCGATCTGGCGACCCCCCTCACCACGACGACCGAGGTCGCCGGTGGAGGACGTCGCTGGAAGATTGGCCTCTCCTGGCGGCGGCTAGGGTTCCAGCCGCCAGGGACGAGAGGAAAACGATTAATACGGACAGAAGGTGGCATTTGCCTTTTCATGTGTATAGCTATATGGTATGAATATCTATTAATAAACCTGTATACATACCTAGAAAATATTTATATATACACGTGGAATTTGTATTTTCAGAAACTTATAAATACAAAAAATTGAAATTTCAAATTATTTTTGCTCACTTGAGCCTGGACTCCAAATCCCTCTCTCGTACCAAAGTGCAGATAAAGAAAATAGAACTAAGTAAAGCTGGCTCCAGGAATCTTTGGAGCAAAGCACGTCGTACACCGGTGAGTGATGACCCCAACGGATGCACGGGCAGATCTCACCTACCACCAAACGTAAGATGCAACATCTCTTTCTTTTTTCAGCAACGGAAAAATATTACAGAAACTTCTCTATCAAGCCTCTTTCCGTTCACCAAACCTCAACAACCCCGGGTCATTCATTTGTTCGGAAATCTTTTATTTACTATTCAAACATTTGATTAGTGCCAAACAGGCAATAAACGACTAAACTTCTAACTAATGCCAACACCCAACAAAATCCGTAATTTAATTCCGCAACCAGTCCACTGAATAATTCGCTGGCCATGTACGAAAGTCTCTTCTTTTCCGAGGACTAGAAAAAAGGAGAATGGAAGAGCCCGGCCAGTAGTCATCAATGGTGTGCATATTTCAGTCACATGTGGTTAGATAATTAGGAGTACAATGGTATCTCGAGCCCATTATAGTTTAAGTCTTCGTGCTCGCATTTTCCTGGGTTTATTTCAGAAATTTTTGATAATGCGCGTTCTGTGGGAGGAGATGTTCCCATCGATTGCGAGACGTCTATAATGACTTCATAAATCTTAAGATGATATGCCGGTCCAGTCTCTCGAAGGTGCTTATAGGATATGGTTTGCATGTATGCGTTCATAGGGTAAGTGTATGCACGCGTGTATTAGTGTTTGCATTTGTACCGTGTTTTAAAAAATGAAGCGAGTCAATCATAGCCAGTGGATTTATCAACAGGTTCAAACTGCCCAAGACAAATTTTGGTGCAAACCAACCTGTGGTTAAATGGTTAGAGGGACTGTGATATCTCCAGCCCATCAGGGTTCAAGTCCTGGTGCTCGCATTTATTTCTAGATTTATTTCGGTATTTCCAGCGATGCGCATTCAGTGGGAGGAGACGTTCTCGTCAACAACGAGGTGCCTACTATGATTTCGTAAATTTCAAGATGATATGCCAACTCATTCTTTCGGAGGTGCTCATAGGGATAGGGTGTGCATTTATATGGGTGAGTGTATGCGCGTGTATACGAGTGCTTGCGTCCGTACTGTGTTAAAAAAAGACATATTTTGGTAACGTGAAGGAGTAGTTTTTTTAAGGAAAAATAGTAGTTAGTACAAATCACAACGGTATTATTGCGATTTCTGGTGCTGCGAGTCTTCTCGCTAGAACCTCCAACTCCAAGTACCCAAGCCTCCCGTCCCGTCAGGTCCAAAACTCGTCGTCGACGAGCGGCGTCTTGCTTCCGGTCCGCTAGGAGAGCATCTTCCATGCTTCCCTCCAACAGCCAATGCAACAACAGCAGGAATTGAAGAAAACGGGAAGTTGCCACTGGTTCCTTACCGCTGTGCCATCGATCACCAGTTCACCACTGCTGTCTGCTGGGTCGGTTGGTGAGTAAAAAAATTGATCAGCGGTCACGGGCGCAGATCTAGATCGCGAAGTAAGCACCGCGGGTCCCCCAGCCACGCATTCCCTGCAACCTCCGGAACTTGTTGCGACGTGGTGAAGGCACGGGCACTGCACCACCTGGACTGTACTAATTATTTTCAGCTGCATAGATGGAATCTAAAGTGCATATTCGTGTTGATCCAACGACGGGTCAACAAAGAGACGGACTTCCTGGATCTCCGCCGAACAAAAGATTATCAACAACCAAGAACCGTGGGCGGCTTGTCATTTCGATGGCTCCTTTAAGGCCCATGGGCCGTGGCACCTCCTCGCTACGAACAAAACTGCAGTAGGCGTTTTCCTTTTTTGAGGGGAACTGTAGTAGGCGTGTTAGCATCGAAACGATCGTGCATCGGGGGCGTTACAAGTGAGGTAATCTTCACACAACCCATGTAATAAATAAGGGAAAGAGATACATAGTTGGCTTACAGTCGTCACTTTACATAATACATAAATAAACATCCATCATTCAGAGTACACTCAAGGTCCGACTACGGAACTAAAATAAAAGAAGATACCCCAAATGCTACACAGATCCCCGATCGTCCCAACTGGGCTCCACTACTGATCATCTGGAAAAGACACATAGTAACGACCACGTTCCTCGTCGAACTCCCACTTGAGCTCGGTTGAGTCACCAGACCGGCATCGTCGACTGCAATCGCTTTTGGGAAGTATCTCGTGAGTCACGGGACTCGGCAATCTCACACCAGCGAGATCAAGACTATTTAAGCTTATAGGAAGGACAAAGTAGTATAGTGGAGCTGCAGCAAGCGACTAGCATATATGGTGGCTACTTGCAAAAGAGAGCGAGAAGAGAAGCAAAGCGCGGACGTGAAGCTAGTAGCGATCAAGAAGTGATCTGAACTACTTACGCCGACATAACTCCAACACCGTGTTCACTTCCGGACTCCGAGAAGAGACCATCACGGTTACACACGCGTTGATGTGTATTTTTATTTGAGGTCAACTTCGGGTTTTCTACAACCGGCATTAACAAATTCCCATCGCCTCATAAATCATGGGCACGGCTTTGAAAAATATTACCTGCAGGGTGTCCCAACTTAGCCCATTATAAGCTCTCACGGTCAACGAAGGATATTCCTTCTACCGGGAGACCCGATCAATCTCGGAATCCCGGACTACAAGACATTTCGACAAAGAATAAAACAAGACCAGCAAAAGCCGCCCGACAGCCGACAAATCCCGATAGGAGCTGCACATATCTCGTTCTCGTGGCACATTCGGATGAGACTAGCTACGAGTAAAACCAAGCCTCGAAGTTTCCCGTGGTGGCCTTAGTAGCATTTCGATTGGGGCCAAGACTCGAAGGAGCACCGGTCCGGGGGGTTAAAATAAAGATGACCTCGGGCTCATGAAAACCCGGGGAAAAAGGCTTAGGTGGCAACTAGTAAGACCAAAGTTGGGCCTTCTTTGACGAGTCTTATTCAAAGCGAACTGTCAAGGGGTCCCATAAATCACCCAACCGTGTAAGGAACGCGAAATCAAGGAACATAACACGGTATGACGGAAACTAGGGTGGCAAGTGGAACAAAACACTGTGCATAAGGCCGAGCCTTCCACCCTTTACCAAGTATATAGATGTATTAATTATAGCAGATATATATTGTGATATCCCCAACAAATAAACATGTTCCAATAAGGAACAACATCTCCATGTTCCAACAAGGAACAAACTTCAACTTCACCTGCAACTAACAACGCTATAAGAGGAAATTTGAGCAAAGCGGTAACATAGCCAATCAACGGTTTGCTAGGAATGGATGGTTAGGGGCTGACTTGGCAATATGGGTGACATGATATAGCATTTGGTAGGCATCGTAGCATAGGCTTAGCAAAAGAGCGAGCATCTTGCATAGCAATGATAGAAGTGTTTTCGAGGGTATGGTCATCTTGCACGCAATGTTCTCGAGTTGTCGAAAGCTTGATCCTCGTAAGCGTTCTCAACAAGTTCCTCGTTCACGTACTCGCCTCCGGCTCTACCCAAAGCAACAACACAAACAAAGGAACCACAATAAATCACGGTGCAATGCACATTCAACATGATGCAAAACATGGCATGATATGCGGGATGTGATATGCAATGCGTGTGCGCGCTTCGAAAGGAAAATGATGAACCAGGCATCAACTTGGCAAACCAAGTATGCCACTGGAAAGATGAGATGATTTCGGTTGAAATCGATATAAAGATCACCGGAATCGGATGCACGGTTTGGAAATGACAAGCAAAACAAGAATGACACAAATCTGCCATTAACAGCATGATGCCACTTAGCAAGCAACAAGAAATTAAGCTACTGCACCCAAACGTACCAACAAAGTATATGGCAGTGATCTACACAAGATACTTAACAAAAGATGAGCACTGAGCTACGGCTAGTTCACATCATAACAGGTTCAAACAAGCATGGCAAAAGTGCACATAATATCAGGCTGGACATGGCAAAAACAGCATCAGGTTGCAATGTTCAAAGCAAGAAAACTACATGCTACAGGAACTTAAAATAGTAAAACAAGGCATGGCATGAATCCACTCAAATCATAGAACAAAAGTCCCTTACTGACCATAAGCCAAAAAGGATTAGAAAATATAGTAACACCCATGTCAATATTGAAAATTTCGTTAACAGATTCAGCAACATGGCATGTCAAAAACTGATAACAAGTAGGCATGTTTACAAGCTCAATGCACTCACTACAGAGCCTTAGATGATGAACTAAGCATACATACATCAAGAAGACATGGCATATAAGACATACATGGCAAGAACAATAACATAGCATACATGGATCAACCACAACAACCTTGGCAAAATTGAATAACATGTAAACAATCTTCCAGGAAACATTTTATAGCAAAAGTAGAGCTCGATTGACTCAAGCTATGGTACTCCATAATTGCAAACAAGGACATGGATGGATAGAGCAAGACATGTTTAACAAAACATCCTTACTGAAGTATCTCAAAATATGCATGGATCTCTCGGTAGCATCAAGTTAACATGGTATCAAAATATCAGCTAAACAGAGCTGAAAACAGCAACATCAGGACACCTACTTTGCATGCTTGTGCTAGTCACCACATAGATCACAAAAATACATGGCATACACCCCTGGAAATATGGCATGTCATATTACAAAACACATGTAGGACTCAAATACATAGGGTGCACACATCAATCATGGCAAAAATAACAAAAGTGCAAGTTCTGTTAAGTAACAGAAACTAACAACACAGCACTCTTCCAACAGCATTTCGGGCATCAAGATAAGCTTAAATGAAAATGATGCAATGAGACGCCTACTCTTCGAGACGAACATTTTGACATATTATACGCGCAAAATGGATCTACGATAACAAAGTTACAGCACGTTGAAAATGCCACAAATTAACAATAGATGCAGAAGACTTAGAGAAAACTGGAGGGGAGAGAGAGGTCAACGGGCTCTCGGCCCGAGGCCGGATCGGGCCGGATCGATCGGATCGGCGCCGGCCGGATCGGATCGGGCGCGGGCGGCGTCACATGGGAGGCGCCGGTGGTCGGAGGAGAGGCGGTGGCGGAGGCGGCGGGCGGCCGAGGCTCCGATGGCGGGGCCACCCGGCAGGGCGGGCGCCGCCGAGGGAGACGGCGGCGGGCGTGAGTCATGGCGGCGGCGTACAAGACCGGCGGAGGGCGGGCGGCCGGAAGGCCATGAAGGCGGCGGCGGGTCGGAGGGCCTGTGGTCACAAGGCGGCGGGCGGGCGACGATGTCCGAAGCGGGCGGACACGTCCGTGGCGGCGGAGGCGAATTTTTAGGGTTTCGGGAAGGGATGATCCGGATTTGGAGGGTTTGCTTAAATAGGCATAGAGGGAGCTAGGAGAGTCCAAATGAGGTGTAGTTTTCGCCCACACGATCGTGATCGAACGACGAAGAGCATGGGAGTGACTTAGATGGGTTATTGGGCTGTTTTGGAGGGGTGTTGGGCTGCAACTTAAAAGAGATCTTAGCGAGAGTGCGGTTAACCGTTGGAGTACCAAACGAGCTCCAAATGACCCGAAACTTGACCGGTGGTCTACGGATGGTATACCAAGGCCACTAGACAAACCTCGGTCCATTTCGAGAAGGTTTAATACCCGCACGGAAAAACGTAAAAGGGCCGCCGGGGAGATAGGAGTGTCGGATTGCAAAACGGACAACGGGGAAAATGCTCGGAATCATGAGACGAACACGTATGCAAATGCGATGCACATGATGACATGATGTAAAATGCATGACATGGACAAAAAGCAAAATGAAGAAAACCCAACCACGGAGGGAAATATCATATCACAATGCCGAAAATGGCAAGAGTTGGAGTTACAAATATGGAAAGTTACATCCGGGGTGTTACATCATGGTATTAATTGAAAGCGGAATACTCCTAGTACGTAACGGACACGAGAACCAATCTGCGTAGGAAGGCACATGCTTTGCACCCTTGAGCTTTGACATTTTTTTGGGAGCATCGTGGGAGAATTTATCCAAGTGCTTAGGTGCAGATTGGTTGCTGCTGTTTTTTGACAATGTAAGTGCCTATTTTTCGTGCATAAAAATAAAGACGTCCTAAAGGGATTTTTATTTCTGTGCTCCTGGTTTCTTAACTTTACTCATTCATCCCCGCGCTTTTAACCTTTGCTCACTTATCCCCACTCCCTTGCCAGAAACCCTCATAACTGGGCACAGCGGACATTGCCGTCAGGTCAAAGGCTTTGACTGTTAGCTGACGAGTGGGGCCGCGTATGCGTGGGCGCATGCAAGACCGCGGTCGTGGGGTAGCACATCATATAAAGAGGGCAACCACCTCCATCGCCCCTACCATTTTCCCCAAATCCCCTCGCTGCGCCCAACGCGTTTGGGTCGGCTCGTGCGCCCAATGCTGGCCTGACCCATTTTAAAGGCGCCGACAAAAAAAAAGCTGTGCATGCATATTTGAAATAAAAACAACTTAATTAAACATTAAAGCCGACCTTAGGAAGGCCGGCGAGAGTCCACGCGTCCACATTAGTATTAAAAAAATTAAAAACAACCTAACTACGGTGGCGGCGCTGCCCAGGCTTCTAAGCGTCGTCGTCGCATCCTTGGGGTGGGTGAGGTCGACGAGCGTCGGCAGGCCGACCTGTGGGAACGCCGTGTTCGAGCGGCGATGTCGACATGAGCGGCCCGTCGGCGATGCTGGGCTGTGGCCGCTTTGCAGCGGCTCAGGCGCGCCTCCTCCTCAGCCTCGCGCGCCTCCTCCTCGAGGTCGCGCTCAAGCATCTCCTCGTACTCGCCGTGACAGCGCTCCTTGGCGAGCCATCGCTGCCGCCACATCTCGAGGTACGCCGCCTCCTGCTCCGGGGTCACCCCCATCCAAACCGGTGGCGCGGACACCCACTCGCGCACCACTCCCGTCCAGGAGAAGCGCGCGATGGGCTGCGGCTCCGGCTGCGGCTCGGGGTCGGCCTTAACGAGTCGTCGGGGTGTGGACGACGGGGCCAACGGCGGCACGACGCAATCGCCGGCCGCAGAGAGGGCGAGGGCCTGCACCATGGCCGCTTCGTAGCGAGCTTCCTCTTCCTCCACCGCCTCCACCCCGCGCCGCTCGTCCTCCTCGCTCTCGCGGTAGAACGCCTCAAGGGCCGCCTGGTAGGCGGCCTCCGCCGTCTGGTCTTCCTCCCGGCCGACGAGCGGGGGCGGCGGCACGCTGCGGTCGACCTCCCGCACGCCGCGTCGCCTCGCCTCCTCGTGCTCGAAGGCGAACCACCTCGCCCAGTTAGGCAAGTCGGTGGCGTCGCGGCGCTGCTTCGGCGTCAGCATTGCCCGCCGGTGCCGCACCTCCTCCGTGTGCGCCCTAGTCGATCATGGCGCCGCGGCATCGGATCCTCTTCGATCAGATGCGATCATGCGGCAGGTGACGTCGGTACGCGGCAGGGGACGCGGTGCTGCGGTGACACTGGCTCGGTGCCTTGGCACGCCACTCGCACTTTCACCGGGCGAGCCGGCTACGGGCGGAGGCGGTACAAACTAAGAGGGGAAAGGGACGGCGAGGGCCTTGCCCTTGGACTTGCTGCTGCCGGCGCTGGAGAAGAGCCCCACTTGGCTAGGGTTTTTGCTATGGTTTGCCGGCGACGGGGGAGCGAGCGTGCCTATATGGGGACGGCGAATTTGGATGAGGATGGCCCGGCCGCACGTGCGGCTTAAAAAAGGGCGACCGCCGTCGCTGACGCGTGGGCCCATGGTCATAAATTAAGCTGACCGTGAGTGGGTGGCCACCAGGTGAGGACGCGGTCGACAGCGAGAATGCGCATGTGGAGTCCATTCGACGTCCGCGCCGACGCATTTGGGGCGCAAATTTGAAGTGATTTAGAGGAGGTCAAATAAATCTGAATTTGAGAAAATGTGCTTCAAATGAGTTCCGAGGCTAGGGTAAACAGCCCATTTGTAATAAGTTTTTTTGAACCTACTCTAAATGAGGCAAATGTTTTTTTATTAACACATATTCACTTTCCATAGTGTAGATTCAAAGTCTCACTATTTTCTGATTTTTTTGATTTTTTTAATTTTTTCAAAAACAGAAGGTAACACCACCTCCTCTCCTTGAACCCTATGAAATCATGTACATGATAGCTCATATGTGTGAAGGTTTTCTCATGAAAATGACCATACAACAAGTTTATGATTTTTGGTTGGTAACATTTCACATAAGACAACATTGTGCGCAAGTTTTATATATTTTTGATTTTTTTATAATTAATAGTGCTCATTTGACCTCGGTCGTGCCAGCTTGGATTTTTTCATGAAAATGACCATAGAACAAGTTTAGTATTTTTCCTTGTTAGTTTATCTTATAAAACGACGAATGGCGAAGGTTTCATATTTTTTCGATTTTTTAAAATTAGTTATGCTCAGTCAAAGCCTTCGAAACCCCATTGACCAGCTCAAAACCCCTCAAAACCTTGCAGGGTTTTGCCTAATCCTAGCTCCCAACGTCAGCCGTCCGATTATACCCTCGCGCCAAGCCACAGCCCTCAGATCTGGCCTTCTAGAAGTAACTAGGTGGGCTGACTGTGTGCAGGCTCCGCGCCGTTGGATCACAAGGACGGGTCCACATCGTTGGATCATGGAGCGATCCGCGAGAGGCGATCCTATTGGTTGTGCTCGGTAGCTCGCCCACCACTGACTCTGTGAAAAAAAACATTGTTATCGGGCCCAAATGGAAACCAAGCTCTGGACCGTCGAATTGCGTCGTTCTTTTGCATCGTTTGCTCTGTTTTTTGTGAACGTGCTGGATCTGTATTTTTGCATCGTTTGCTCTGTTTTTTGCATCATTCTTTTTGTTCTATACAAATGTAAAATTACCAACTTTATAAGGGCTAAATTTATTTTTATCATGTAAAATGGCCACAAACTATCAAAAAATGGGTCATTTTGCATCCGTTTGCTCTGTTATTTGCATCGTTTTTTTGTTCTATACAAATGTAAAATGACCAAATTTATAAGGGCTAATTTTATTTTTATCATGTAAAATGGCCACAAACTATCAAAAAACGTGTCATTTTAAAATTTATCTTCTTTTTCTTCTTCTTCTTTTCACGTGTGCAATTAGCTTCTTTTTCTTTTTATTTTCAAACCACCGTTTCTCATGCGTGTACACTCCCGATGCTGCGATGGGTTTGAAAACGGGCTACTAACTTCACATTTGACCCCGTTATTGCCACAGCCAAATAACACGTAGCACTACGGCTATTTAAGCTACATATTGGCATCGGTGCATGCAGGCTCGATCGACGCATGCAGGCAGGGTTTGCTGGGTGCATGCATAGCAGGCTTCTGTCCTGGTGGCGCGCGCAGACGTTTAGTGCAAGGGACGACCCAACGAAACCACGACCCAATGGTCGAACAGCGACACCACCCAACGCGGCATAGTCCAGCGTGGCCCCACTAGTCAAAGTTAACGATCAAGCCTTTGACCCGACAACAACGTCCGTTGTGCCCAATTATGAGGGTTTCTGGCAAGGGAGTAGGGAAAATTAAGCAAAAGTTAAGAGCGTGAGAATGAATAAGTAGAACTAAGGAACCATGGGCACAGATGTAAAAATCCCTAAAAAAGAGCACACATCCGAAAAAAGCACATGACATTCTGAATGATGTCGTTTTTTAGAACGAAAAGCTTTTGTTTGTCTGTCCGGTCATTTTTTGGATTCTTATTATTCTCAGCCCTGTCATGGTGATTTGATGGTCTCCGAAGGTAAAGGTAAAGGTAAATCTATAATCTAGATGCAGTCTATTCAGATTCACGCTAAGGGCATCTTCAGCCTGGACACCTAAAACGGACATGCTATCCATCCACGGATGTGTCCGTGGACAGTGATGCAGAAGCCGGTCATCCAATTGCATTTGCATACATTTTGAACGGAATTTAAACAAACCGGGTGATTTTCATGTAAAGTGGATGATTATTATTTAAACCAAACACATTCAGTACATTTTCAGTATATTTCATTTAACAATAGCATCCAAAAGATAACCCGGTCTAAACCTTCGGCGGCACGGACAGAGGTGAGGTCCACGATGGACGTAGACAGGCCGACTTCATGCTCATAGCGGCGAAACGCATGCAACTGTCGGAGTGAACGACGCAAATCTGCCGGTGTTCCCATCCATGACAGCCTATGCGTTCTACTCCGCCGCATGAGCGCTGCACGCGGCCTCATAGACCCCTCTGGTTTGCGGGAATTCAGACAATAGGACTGGTCTACGGTCAGATGGGTACCGTGTTGGATGTCAAAATGCATCCGGACAACTACGTCTGGACGTTTGTGGGCGATATAAGGGCTCGCGTTGTAGATGCCCTAACCCCCGTGTGTGCTCCTTGGGAGGCTTGAAGATAAACATGGATGCCAACTACGTCTCTAATGTCGACTCTATAAGTCTAATGTCGACTCTGCAAGTTTGGGACTCGTGGTACGAGGAGCCATGGGGGAGGCCTTTTTATGTGTCTACGATGTCATTCCTCTGTGTTTGAGCGTGGAAGAACCGAAGAAGTCAAGCTTAGAATGTGCTTCATAGGGCTTTACATTGCTATCACTTCGCCTCAACTTATGTCCACGAGTTCCTCGCTTGACAGATTGCTCTTGATTGATCTCAGGCGGGAAGCATGGGGGTCGTCTAACTCATCGATGATTCCACATTGGTGAAAATGAATAAGGGGTGAATGTAGCGATGTGGTATGCTCTTGCTTATAATGGTTGTTTTAATACTTTGCGATGCGGTTTGGTGGTTGTTGCCTGTATTAGTAGAAGCAGTGTCTCAGATATTGCTTCTTATCTTCCTAGGCACCCGTTGATGGTAACCTGAAGCCCTTGGTCTTTTTTCGCTAGATCATGATCAACTCGAGATGGTTAAGTGTCATAGGATATGTAGTATGTGATGTCTCTTATTTCCTCTTTAGTAGCTGTAAAAGATTTGGTGGTTTATGACAAATGAAATCGGAGGAGGTATGGACGTCGTGGGAAATAATTTCTTCAAATAATGTTTGAGTACCGTTGTGTGTGCGCTTAATTTCGAGGTGGAGCTTCACTCCAGTGCTCAATGCTGAGGTGGATGGTTGTGTGTAGGTTTGGACAAAAGTCTTGTGGTCGACGAGGGTCGATGCCGGCGATGACGGCCGTGTGTGGGTCTAGATGAAAATCTTGTGGTTGACACGGGACGATGGCGCCCCTTGGACATTGTTTCCCTTCTAGAAGGCGTTGTCGAAGTTCTTGTTCAAGGTCCTCCTGGGTGGAGATTGATAACCCACAAGTATAGGGGATCGCAACAGTTTTCGAGGGTAGAGTATTCAACCCAAATTTATTGTTTCGACACAAGGGGAGCCAAAGAATATTCTCAAGTATTAGCAGTTGAGTTGTCAATTCAACCACACCTGGGTAACTTAGTATCTGCAGCAAAGTATTTAGTGGCAAAGTGTTGGAAATATGCCCAAGAGGCAATAATAAAATGGTTATTGTTATATTTCCTTGTTCATGATAATTTTCTATTGTTCATGCTATAATTGTGTTAATCGGAAATCGTAATACATGTGTGAATACATAGACCACAACATGTCCCTAGTGAGCCTCTAGTTGACTAGCTCGTTGATCAATAGATGGTTACGGTTTCCTAACCATGGACATTGGATGTCATTGATAACGGGATCACATCATTAGGAGAATGATGTGATGGACAAGACCCAATCCTAAGCATAGTACAAAGATCGTATAGTTCGTCTGCTAGAGCTTTTCTAATGTCAAGTATCCTTTCCTTAGACCATGAGATTGTGCAACTCCCGGATATCGTAGGAGTACTTTGGGTGTGCCAAACGTCACAACGTAACTGGGTGGCTATAAAGGTGCACTATGGGTAACCCCGAAAGTATCTGTTCGGTTGGCACGAATCGAGACTGGGATTTGTCACTCCGTATGACGGAGAGGTATCTCTGGGCCCACTCGGTAAGACATCATCGTAATGAGCTCAATGTGACTAAGGGGTTGGTCACGGGATGATGTGTTACGGAACGAGTAAAGTGACTTGCCGGTAACGAGATTGAACGAGGTATCGGGATACCGACGATCGAATCTCGGGCAAGTAACGTACCGATTGACAAAGGGAATTGTATACGGGATTGATTGAATCCTCGACATCGTGGTTCATCCGATGAGATCATCGTGGAACATGTGGGAGCCAACATGGGTATCCAGATCCCGCTGTTGGTTATTGGTCGGAGAGATGTCTCGGTCATATGCGCATGACTCCAGAACCCGTAGGGTCTACACACTTAAGGTTCGATGACGCTTGAAGGAAATATGCCCTAGAGGCAATAATAAAGTTATTATTTATTTCCTTATCTCATGATAAATGTTTATTATTCATGCTAGAATTGTATTAACGGAAACATAATATCAAGGAAATATGCCCTAGAGGCAATAATAAAGTTATTATTTATTTCCTTATTTCATGATAAATGTTTATTATTCATCATGCTAGAATTGTATTAACTGGAAACATAATACATGTGTGAATACATAGACAAACATAGTGTCACTAGTATGCCTCTACTTGACTAGCTCGTTAATCAAAGATGGTTAAGTTTCCTAACCATAGACATGAGTTGTCATTAGATTAACGGGATCACATCATTAGGAGAATGATGTGATTGACTTGACCCATTCCGATAGCTAAGCACTTGATCGTTTAGTATGATGCTAATGCTTTCTTCATGACTTATACATGTTCCAATGACTATGAGATTATGCAACTCTCGTTTACGGAGGAACACTTTGTGTGCTACCAAACATCACAACAATCGGGTGATTATAAAGGTGCTCTCTGTGTGTGTCCGAAGGTACTTGTTGAGTTGGCATATTTCGAGATTAGGATTTGTCACTCCGATTGTCGGAGAGGTATCTCTGGGCCCTCTCGGTAATGCACATCACTATAAGCCTTGCAAGCAATATGACTAATGAGTTAGTTGCGGGATGATGCATTACATAACGAGTAAAGAGACTTGCCGGTAACGAGGTTGAACTAGGTATTCAGATACTGACGATCGAATCTCGGGCAAGTAACATACCAATGACAAAGGTAGTTGGGAGTCCCGGATGAGATCGGGGACATGACGAGGAGTCTCGAAATGGTCGAGACGTAAAAATCAATATATTGGACGACTATATTCGGACTTCGGAAAGGTTTCGAGTGATTCGGGTATTTTTCGGAGTACCGGAGAGTTACGGGAATTCGTCGGGGAGTATATGGGTCTTATTGGGCCATACGGGAATAGAGGAGAGAGGCTAAAAGGAAGGAGGCGTGCGCTCCCCCTCTGGTCCGAATTGGACAAGGGGTGGAGCCCCCTTTTCCTTCTTCCTCTCCCCCTCTTTCCTTCTCTCCTTCTCCAACAAGGGAAGGAGGAGTCCTACTCCCGGTGGGAGTAGGACTCCCCCTTGGCGTGCCCTCCTCCTAGGCCGGCTGCCTCCCCCCTTGCTCCTTTATATACGGGGGCAGGGGGGCACCCCATAGACACAGCAATTGATCCCTTGGATCTCTTAGCCGTGTGCGGTGCCCCCCTCCACCATAATCCACCTCGATAATATCGTAGCGGTGCTTAGGCGAAGCCCTGCGTCGGTACAACATCATAATCGTCACCATGCCGTCGTGCTGATGGAACTCTCCCTCAAAGCTCGGCTGGATCGGAGTTTGAGGGACGTCATCGAGCTGAACGTGTGCTAAACTCAGAGATGCCGTACGTTCGGTACTTGGATCGGTCGGATCGTGAAGACGTATGACTACATCAACCGCGTTGTGCTAACACTTCCTCTTACGGTCTACGAGGGTACGTGGACATACTCTCCCCTCTCGTTGCTATGCATCACCATGATCTTGCGTGTGCGTAGGAAAATTTTGAAATTGCTACGTTCCCCAACAGTGGTATCAGAGCCTGGTTTTATACGTTGATGTTATATGCACGAGTGGACCACAAGTGAGTTGTGGGCGATACAAGTCATACTGCTTACCAGCATGTCATACTTTGGTTCGGCGGTATTGCTGGATGAAGCGGCCCGGACCGATATTACGCGTACGCTTACGCGAGACTGGTTCTACCGACGTGCTTTGCACATAGGTGGCTGGCGGTTGTCAGTTTCTCAACTTTAGTTGAACCGGTGTGGCTACACCGGTCCTTGAGAAGGTTAAAACAACACTAACTTGACGAACTATCGTTGTGGTTTTGATGCGTAGGTAAGAACGGTTCTTGCTCAGCCCGTAGCAGCCACGTAAAACTTGCAACAACAAAGTAGAGGACGTCTAACTTGTTTTTGTAGGGCATGTTGTGATGTTATATGGTCAAGACGTGATGAGATATAAGTTGTTGTATGAGATGATCATGTTTTACTGAAGTTATCGGCAGCTGGCAAAAGCCTTATGGTTGTCTCTTTATTGCATAAGATGCAAGCGCAAAATAATTGCTTTACTTTATCGCTATGCGATAGCAATAGTTGCAAGAGCAATAGTTGGCGAGACGACCATGTGACGACATATTGATATAGATCAAGATGACGGAGATCATGGTGTCGTGCCTGTGACAATAGAGATCATGACAGTACTTTGGAGATGGAGATCAAAGGCGCAAGATGATCATGGCCATATCATGTCACATATTTTTTATGGCGTGTGATGTTTATCTTTTATACATCTTATTTTGCTTAGTTTGGCGATAGCATTATAAGATGATCTCTAACTAAATTTCCAAGGTATAAGTGTTCTCCCTGAGTATGCACCATTGCGAAAGTTCTTCGTGCTGAGACACCACGTGATGACCGGGTGTGATAGGCTCTACGTTCAAATACAACGGGTGCAAAATAGTTGCACACGCGGAATACTCAGGTTAAACTTGACGAGCCTAGCATATACAGATATGGCCTCAGAACACTGGAGACTGAATGGTCGAGCGTGAATCATATAGTAGATATGATCAACATAGTGATGTTCACCCTTGAAAACTACTCCATCTCACGTGATGATCGGACATGGTTTAGTTGATTTGGATCACGTGATCACTTAGACGATTAGAGGAATGTCTATCTAAGTGGGAGTTCTTAAGTAATATGATTAATTGAACTTTAATTTATCATGAACTTAGTCCTGGTAGTATTTTGCATATTATGTTGTAGATCAATAACTCGCGTTATTGCTTCCCTATGTTTTTTATATGTTCCTAGAGAAAAACTATGTTTGAAAGATGTTAGTAGCAATGATGCGGACTTGGTCCATGATTTGAGGTTTATCCTCATTGCTGCACAAAAGAATTATGTCCTTGATGCACCGCTAGGTGACGGACCTTTTGCAGGAGCAGATGCAGACGTTATGAACGTTTGGCTAGCTCAATATGATGACTACTTGATAGTTTTGTGCACCATGCATTATGGCTTAGAATCGGGACTTCAAAGACGTTTTGAACGTCATTGGCCATATGAGATGTTCCAGGAGTTGAAGTTAATATTTCAAGCAAATACCCGAGTTGAGAGATATGAAGTCTCCAACAAGTTCTAGAGCTAAAAGATGGAGGAGAATTGCTCAGCTAGTGAGCATGTGCTCAGATTGTCTGGGTACTACAATCGCTTGAATCAAGTGGGAGTTAATCTTCGAGATAAGATAGTGATTGACAGAGTTCTCTAGTCACCATCACCAAGTTAGTAGAACTTAGTGATGAACTATAGTATGCAAAGGATGACGAAAACGATTCCCGAGCTCTTCGTGATGTTGGAATCGACAAAGGTAGAAATCAACAAAGAGCATCAAGTGTTGATGATTGACAAGACCACTAGTTTCAAGAAAAGGGCAAAGGTAAAGAAAGGAAACTTCAAGTAGAATGACAAGCAAGTTGTCACTCCCGCCAAGAAGCCCAAAGCTGGACCAAAGCCTGAAAATGAGTGCTTACACTGCAAAGGAAATGGTCACTGGAAGCGGAAATGCCCTGAATATTTGGTGGATAAGAAGGATGGCAAAGTGAACAAGGGTATTTTTATATACATGTTATTGATGTGTACCTTACTAGTGTTTATAGTAGCCCCTGAGTATTTGATACTTGTTCAGTTGCTAATATTAGTAACTCGAAACAAGAGTTACAGAATAAACAGAAACTAGTTGAGAGTGAAGTGATGATGTGTGTTGGAAGTGGTTCCAAGATTGATATGATCATCATCGCACACACCCTATACTTTCGGGATTAGTGTAAAACCTAAATAAATGTTATTTGCCGTTTGCGTTGAGCATAAATATGATTTGATCATGTTTATTGCAATATGGTTATTCATTTAAAGTCAAGAGAATAATTGTTGTTCTGTTTACATGAATAAAACCTTCGATGGTCATACACCCAATGAAAATAGTTTGTTGGATCTCGATCATAGTGATACACATATTCGTAATATTGATGCCAAAAGATGCAAAGTTGATAATGATAGTGCAACTTATTTGTGGCACTGCCGTTTGGGTCATATCGGTGTAAAGCGCATGAAGAAACTCCATTAAGATCGACTTTTGGAATCACTTGGTTTTGAATCATTTGATGCTTGCGAACCGTGCCTTTTGGGCAAGATGACTAAAACTCCGTTCTCCGGAACAATGGAATGAGCTACGAACTTGTTGGAAATAATACATACGGATGTATGTGGTCCAATGAGTGTTGATGCTCGTGGCAGGTATCGTTATTTTCTGATCTTCACAAATGATTTGAGCAGATATGAGTATATCTACTTAATGAAACACAAGTCTGAAACATTTGAAAAGTTCAAAGAATTTTAGAGTGAAGTGGAGAATTATCGTAACAAGAAAATAAAGTTTCTACGACCTAATCGTGGAGGAGAATATTTGAGTTATGAGTTTGGCCTTCATATAAAACAATGTGGAATAGTTTCACAGTTCACACCACCTGGAACACCACAGCGTTATGGTGTGTCCAAACATTGTAACCGCACTTTATTGGATATTGAGCGATCTATGATGTCTCTTATTGGTTTACCACTATCGTTTTGGGGTTATGCATTAGAGACAATTGCATTCACTTTAAATAGGGCACCATCAAAATCCGTTGAGACGACGCCTTATGAATTGTGGTTTGACAAGAAACCAAAGTTGTCGTTTCTTAAAGTTTGTGGCTGCGATGCTTATGTGAAAAAGTTTCAACCTGATAAGCTCGAACCCAAATCGGAGAAGTGCGTCTTCATAGAATACCCAAAGGTAACTATTGGGTACACCTTCTATCATAGATCCGAAGACAAGTTATTCGTTGCTAAGATGGATCCTTTCTAGAGAAGGATTTTCTCTCGAAAGAAGTGAGTGGGAGGAAAGTAGAGCTTGATAAGGTAATTGTACCTTCTCCCAAATTGGAAAGTAGTTCATCACAGAAATCAGTTCTAGTGATTCCTACAGCAATTAGTGAGGAAGCTAATGATGATGATTATGAAACTTCAGATCAAGTTACTACCAAAATTTGTAGATCTTCCAGATTAAGATCTGCACCAGAGTGGTACGGTAATCCTATTCTGAAGTCATGTTACTAGACCATGATGAACCTACGAACTATGAGGAAGCGATGATGAGCCCAGATTCCGCGAAATGGCTTGAGGCCATGAAATCTGAGATGGGATCCATGTATGAGAACAAAGTATGGACTCTGGTGGACTTGCCCGATGATCGGCAAGCCATAGAAAATAAATGGATCTTCAAGAGGAAGACAGACGCTGATAGTAGTGTTACTATTTACAAAGCTCGACTTGTCGCAAAAAGTTTTTTTTGACAAGTTCAAGGTGTTGAATACGATGAGATTTTCTCACTCGTATCGATGCTTAAGTCTGTCAGAATCATGTTAGCAATTGCTGCATTTTATGATTATGAAATATGGAAAATGGATGTCAAAACTGCATTCCTGAATGGATTTCTAGAAGAAGAGTTGTATATGATGCTACCAGAAGGTTTTGTCGATCCAAAAGGTGCTAACAAAATGTGCAAGCTCCAGCGATCCATCAATGGACTGGTGCAAGCATCTCGGAGTTGGAATATACGCTTTGATGAATTGATCAAAGCATATGGTTTTATACAGACTTTTGGAAAGACATGTATTTACAAGAAAGTGAGTGGGAGATCTCTAGCATTTCTAATACTATATGTAGATGACATATTGTTGATTGGATATGATATAGAAATTCTGGATAGCATAAAAGGATACTTGAATAAGAATTTTTCAAAGCAAGACCTCGGTGAAGCTGCTTACACATTGAGCATCAAGATCTATATAGATAGATCAAGACGCTTGATAAGATTTTTCAATGAGTACATACCTTGATAAGATTTTGAAGTAGTTCAAAATGGAGCAGTCAAAGAAGGATTTCTTGCCTGTGTTGCAAGGTGTGAAGTTGAGTAAGACTCAAAATCCGACCATGGCAGAAAATAGAAAGAGAATGAAAAGTCATTTCCTATGCCTCAGTCATAGGTTCTATAAAGTATGCTATGTTGTGTACCATACCTATTGTATACCTTGCTCTGAGTTTGGCAAGGGAGTACAATTTTGATCTAGGAGTAGATCACTTGACAGCAGTCAAGAATATCCTTAGTGAGGACTAAGGAAATATTTCTCGATTATGGAGGTGATAAAAGAGGTTCGTCGTAAAAGGTTACGTCGATGCAAGTTTTAACATTGATCCAGATGACTCTAAGTCTCAATCTGGATACATATTGAAAGTGGGAGCAATTAGCTAAAGTAGCTCCGTGCAGAGCATTGTAGATATAGTATATTTGCAAAATACACACGGCTCTGAATGTGACAGACCCATTGACTAAACTTCTCTCACGAGCAAAACATGATCACACCATTAGTACTCTTTGGGTGTTAATCACATATCGATGTGAACTAGATTATTGACTCTAGTAAACCCTTTGGGTGTTGATCACATGACGATGTGAACTATGGGTGTTAATCACATGCAGATGTGAATATTAGTGTTAAATCACATGGGGATGTGAACTAGATTATTGACTCTAGTGCAAGTGGGAGACTGAAGGAAATATGCCCTAGAGGCAATAATAAAGTTATTATTTATTTCCTTATTTCATGATAAATGTTTATTATTCATCATGCTAGAATTGTATTAACTGGAAACATAATACATGTGTGAATACATAGACAAACATAGTGTCACTAGTATCCCTCTACTTGACTAGCTCGTTAATCAAAGATGGTTAAGTTTCCTAACCATAGACATGAGTTGTCATTAGATTAACGGGATCACATCATTAGGAGAATGATGTGATTGACTTGACCCATTCCGTTAGCTTAGCACTTGATCGTTTAGTATGTTGCTATTGCTTTCTTCATGACTTATACATGTTCCTATGACTATGAGATTATGCAACTCCCATTTACCGGAGGAACACTTTGTGTGCTATCAAACATCACAACGTAACTAGGTGATTATAAAGGTGCTCTGAGGTGTCTCCGAAGGTACTTGTTGAGTTGGCATATTTCGAGATTAGGATTTGTCACTCCGATTGTCGGAGAGGTATCTCTGGGCCCTCTCGGTAATGCACATCACTTAAGACTTGCAAGCATTACAACTAATGAGTTAGTTGCGGGATGATGTATTACGGAACGAGTAAAGAGACTTGTCGGTAACGAGATTGAACTAGGTATTGAGATACCGACGATCGAATCTCGAGCAAGTAACATACTGATGACAAAGGGAACAACGTATGTTGTTATGCGGTTTGACCGATAAAGATCTTCGTAGAATATGTAGGAGCCAATATGAGCATCCGGGTTCCGCTATTGGTTATTGACCGGAAACATGTCTCGGTCATGTCTACATAGTTCTCGAACCCGTAGGGTCCGCACGCTTAAAGTTAGATGACGTTTATATTATGAGTTTATGTGTTTTGATGTACCGAAGGTAGTTCGGAGTCCCGGATGAGATTGGGGACATGACGAGGAGTCTCGAAATGGTTGAGACGTAAAGATCGATATATTGGACGACTATAGTCGGACTTCGGAAAGGTTCCGAGTGATTCGGGTATTTTTCAGAGTACCGAAGAGTTACGGGAATTCGCCGGGGAGTATATGGGCCTTATTGGGCCCTACGTGATTAAACGAGAGAGGCCAAAAGGAAGGAGGCGTGCGCTCCCCCTCTGGTCCGAATTGGACAAGGGGTGCAGCCCCCTTTTCCTTCTTCCTCTCCTCCTCTTTCCTTCTCTCCTACTCCAACAAGGGAAGGAGGAGTCCTACTCGCGGTGGGAGTAGGACTCCCCCTTGGCGCGCCCTCCTCCTAGGCCGGTCGCCTCCCCCCTTGCTCCTTTATATACGGGGGCAGGGGGGCAGCCCATAGACACAATAATTGATCCCTTGCATCTCTTAGCCGTGTGCGGTGCCCCCCTCTGAAGGAAATATGCCCTAGAGGCAACAATAAAGTTATTATTTATTTCCTTATATCATGATAAATGTTTATTATTCGTGCTAGAATTGTATTAACCGGAAACATAATACATGTGTGAATACATAGACAAACAGATTGTCACTAGTATGCCTCTACTTGACTAGCTCGTTGATCAAAGATGGTTATGTTTCCTAGCCATAGACATGAGTTGTCATTTGATTAACGGGATCACATCATTAGGAGAATGATGTGATTGACATGAACCGTTCCGTTAGCTTAGCACACGATCGTTTAGTATGTTGCTATAGCTTTCTTCATGACTTATACATGTTCCTATGACTATGAGATTATGCAACTCCTGTTTACTGGAGGAACACTTTGTGTGATACCAAACGTCACAACGTAACTGGGTGATTATAAAGGAGCTCTACAGGTGTCTCTGAAGGTACTTGTTGGGTTGGCGTATTTCGAGATTAGGATTTGTCACTCCGATTGTCGGAGAGGTATCTCCGGGCCCTCTCGGTAATACACATCACTTAAGCCTTGCAAGCATTGCAACTAATGAGTTAGTTGCGGGATGATGTATTACAGTACGAGTAAAGATACTTGCCGGTAACGAGATTGAACTAGGTATTGAGATACCGACGATCGAATCTCGGGCAAGTAACATACCGATGACAAAGGGAACAACGTATGTTTTATGCGGTCTGACCGATAAAGATCTTCGTAGAATATGTGGGAGCCAATATGAGCATCCAGGTTCCGCTATTGGTTATTGACCGTAGACGTGTCTCGGTCATGTCTACATAGTTCTCGAACCCGTAAGGTCTGCACACTTAACGTTACGACGACAGTTATATTATGAGTTTATATGTTTTGATGTACCGAAGTTGTTCGGAGTCCTGGATGTGATCACAAACATGACGAGGAGTCTCGAAATGGCTGAGACATGAAGATTGATATATTGGAAGCCTATGTTTGGATATCGGAAGTGTTCCGGGTGAAATCGGGATTTTACCGGAGTACCGGGAGGTTACTCCTTTCCTTCTTCTCCTCCACCTCTTTCCCCCTCTTCTCCTAATCCAACAAGGAAAATGGAGGGAGTCCTACTCCTGGTGGGAGTAGGACTCCTCCTGGCGCGCCCCCTCCTGGACGGCCGTACCTCCCCCCTTGCTCCTTTATATACGGGGGCAGGGGGGCACCCTAGAGATACAACAATTGATCGTTTGATCTTTTAGCCATGTGCGGTGCCCCCCTCCACCATAGTCCACCTCGATAATACTGTAGCGGTGCTTAGGCGAAGCCCTGCGTTGGTAGAACATCAACATCGTCACCACGCCGCCTGATGTCTACTACACAACCTTCTTCTTGTAGATGTTGTTGGGCTTGCAAGTGCACATGTTTGTATGACAGTAGCAAATTTCCCTCAAGTGGATGACCTAAGGTTTATCAATCCGTAGGAGGCGTAGGATGAAGATGGTCTCTCTCAAGCAACCCTGCAACCAAATAACAAAGAGTCTCTTGTGTCCCCAACACACCCAATACAATGGTAAATTGTATAGGTGCACTAGTTCGGCGAAGAGATGGTGATACAAGTGCAATATAGATAGTAGATAAAGGTATTTGTAATCTGAAATAATAAAAACAGCAAGGTAACAAGTGATAAACGTGAGCGTAAACGGTATTGCAATGATAGGAAACAAGGCCTAGGGTTCATACTTTCACTAGTGCAAGTTCTCTCAACAATAATAACATAATTGGATCACATAACTATCCCTCAACATGCAACAAAGAGTCACTCCGAAGCCACTAATAGCGGAGAACAAACGTAGAGATTATGGTAGGGTACAAAACCACCTCAAAGTTATTCTTTCCAATCAATCCATTGGGCTATTCCTATAAGTGTCACAAACAGCCCTAGAGTTCGTACTAGAATAACACCTTAAGATACAAATCAACCAAAACCCTAATGTCACCTAGATGCTCCATTGTCACCTCAAGTATCCGTGGGAATGATTATACGATATGCATCACACAATCTCAGATTCATCCAACCAACATAAAAGTACTTCAAAGAGTGCCCCAAAGTTTCTACCGAGAGTCAAGAACGTGTGCCAACCCCTATGCATAGGTTCATGGGTGGAACCATAAGTTGGTCACCAAAACATACATCAAGTGGCACATGATATCCCATTGTCACCACAGATAAACACGGCAAGACATACATCAAGTTTTCTCATAAAAGACTCAATCCGATAAGATAACTTCAAAAGGGGAAACTCAATTCATCACAAGAGAGTAGAGGGGGAGAAACATCATAAGATCCAACTACAATAGCAAAGCTCGGGATACATCAAGATCATGCCATAGAGGGAACACGAGAGAGAACACGAGAGAGATAGAGAGAGATCAAACACATAGCTACTGGTACATACCCTCAGCCCCGAGGGTGAACTACTCCCTCCTCGTCATGGATAGCGCCGGGATGATGAAGATGCCCACCGGTGATGGGTTCCCCCTCCGGCAGGGTGCAGGAACGGGCTCCCGAGGGGTTTTTGGTGGTTACAGAGGCTTGCAGCAGCGGAACTCCCGATCTATCTTCTGTTCTGGAAGTTTTAGGGTACGTAGGTATATATGGGTGCAAGGGGTACGTCGGTGGAGCTTCGGGGGCCCCACGAGGCAAGGGGGCGTGCCCTAGTGGGGTGGGCGCGCCCCCACCCTCGTGGCCAGCACCTGTATCTTCTGACGTAGAGTCCAAGTCTATCCGGTGGCTTTCCTTCCAAAAATAACTTCTCCAGTTGATTTCGTTCCGTTTTGACTCCGTTTGATATTCCTTTTCTTGAAACATCTTGAAATAGGCATAAAACAACAAATCTGGGCTGGGCCTCCGGTTAATAGGTTAGTCCCAAAAGTAATATAAAAGTGGAAAATAAAGCCCAATATTGCCTAAAATAGTAGATAATATAGCATGGAGCAATAAAAAATTATAGATACGTTGGAGACGTATCACCGTCGTGCTGACGAAACTCTCCCTCAACACTCGGCTGGATCAGAGTTCGAGGGACGTCATCGGGCTGAACATGTGCTGAACTCGGAGGCGTCGTACGTTCGGTACTTGATCGGTCGGATCATGAAGACGTACGACTACATCAACTGCGTTGTGCTAACGCTTCCGCTTTCGGTCTACGAGGGTACGTGGAAAACACTCTCCCCTCTCGTTGGTATGCATCACCATGATCTTGCGTGTGCGTAGTAAATTTTTTGAAATTACTACGTTCCCCAACACCCTCCACCATAATCCACCTTGATAATATTGTAGCGGTGCTTAGGCGAAGCCCTGCATCAGTAGAACATCATCATCGTCACCATGCCGTCGTGCTGACGGAACTCTCCCTCAAAGCTTGGCTGGATCGGAGTTTGAGGGACGTCATCGAGCTGAACGTGTGCTGAACTCGGAGGTTCCGTACGTTTGGTACTTGGATCGGTCGGATCGTGAAGACGTACGACTACATCAACCGCGTTGTGCTAACGCTTCCGCTTACAGACTCACGAGTGCGTGGACATACTCTCCCCTCTCGTTGCTATGCATCACCATGATCTTGCGTGTGCGTAGGAAATTTTTGAAATTACTACGTTCCCCAACAAATACTTGTGTGAATACATAGACAAACAGAGTGTCACTGGTATGCCTCTACTTGACTAGCTCGTTGATCAAAGATGGTTATGTTTCCTATCCATAGACATGAGTTGTCATTTGATTAACGGGGTCACATCATTAGGAGAATGATGTGATTGACTTGACCCATTCTGTTAGCTTAGCACTTGATCGTTTAGTGTGTTGCTATTGCTTTCTTCATGACTTATACATGTTCCTATGACTATGAGATTATGCAACTCCCGTTTACCGGAGGAACACTTTGTGTGCTACCAAACATCACAACGAATCGGGTGATTATAAAGGTGCTCTACATGTGTCTCTGAAGGTACTTGTTGGGTTGGCGTATTTCGAGATTAGGATTTGTCACTCCGATTGTCGGAGAGGTATCTCCGGGCCCTCTCGGTAATGCACATCACTATAAGCCTTGCAAGCATTGTGACTAATGGGTTAGTTGCGAGATGATGTATTACGGAACGAGTAAAGAGACTTGCCGGTAACGAGATTGAACTAGGTATTGAGATACCGACGATCGAATCTCGGGCAGGTAACATACCGATGACAAAGGGAACAACGTATGTTGTTATGCGGTCTGACCGATAAAGATCTTCGTAGAATATGTGGGAGCCAATATGAGCATCCAGGTTGTGCTATTGGTTATTAATCGGAGACGTGTCTCGGTCATGTCTACATAGTTCTCGAACCCGTAGGGTCCGCACGCTTAACGTTTCGATGACAGTTATATTATGAGTTTGTATGTTTTGATGTACCGAAGATTGTTTCGAGTCCCGGATGTGATCACGGACATGAAGAGGAGTCTCGAAATGGTCGAGACATGAAGATTGATATATTGGAAGCCTATATTTGGATATCAGAAGTGTTCCGGGTGAAATCGGGATTTTACCGAGAATCTGGGAGGGTTACCGAACCCCGGGGTTAATGGGCCATAGTGGGCCTTAGTGGAGAAGAGGAGGCGGCGGGGCAAGGGCGCGCCCTCCTAGTCCGAATAGGACAAGGAGAGGGGGGCGGCGCCCCCCTTTCCTTCTTCTCCTCCACCTCTTTCCCCCTCTTCTCCTAATCCAACAATACTCGGCTGGATCGGAGTTCGAGGGACATCATCGGGCTGAACGTGTGCTGAACTCGGAGGTGCCGTGCGTTCGGTAGTTGATCGGTCGGATCGTGAAGACGTACGACTACATCAATGATAACCCACAAGTATAGGTGATCAATTGTAGCCTCTTTCGATAAGTAAGAGTGTCGAACCCAACGAGGAGCTAATGGTAGAACACATATTCCATCAAGTTCTATCGACCACTGATACAACTCTACGCACACTTGATGTTCGCTTTACCGGAAACAAGTATGAAACTAGAAGTACTTTGTAGGTGTTTTTGGATAGGCTTGCAAGAATATAAAGAGCGCGTAAACAAAACTAGGGGCTGCTTAGATAAAGACACAACTAAAGTAAATATGGCGAGTGTGGAAAAGTGGTGATAGGAGTTGTGGAATTGTCCCTAGGAAATTGACTATGTTACTAGACCGATAATCACTATTGCAATTCTATTTGAGGGAGAGGCATAAGCTAACATACTTTCTCTACTTGGATCATATGCACTTATGATTGGAACTCTAGCAAGCATCCGCAACTACTAAAGATTCATTAAGGTAAAACCCAACCATAGCATTAAAGTATCAAGTCCCCTTTATCCCATACGCAAACAACCTACTTACTCGGGTCTGCTTCACATCACTCACGCCACCCACCATAAGAAAATCATAAACATATTGCAAACCCTACAGCGGGGATCCCTCACGCTTGCGCGACATGGAGGGCACAATAGGACAGCACCAATAATAAAATATGCAATTCAAACCAATCATAGCAATTCATCAATCACCGATAGGACAACGAGTATCTACTCAGACATCATAGGATGGCAACACATCATCGGAAAATAATGTGAAGCATAAAGCACCATGTTCAAGTAGAGGGTACAGCGGGTTGCGGGAGAGTGGACCGCTGTAGATAGAGGGGGGAAGGTGATGGAGATGTTGGTGAAGATGACGGTGTGTTGGTGAAGATCGCGGTGAGGATGATGGCCCCCGGCAGCGCTCCGGCGCCACCGGAAGCAAGGGGGAGAGAGGCCCCCTTCTTCTTCTTCTTCCTTGACCTCCTCCCTAGATGGGAGAAGGGTTTCCCCTCTGGTCCTTGGCTCCCATGGCTTGGGAGGGCGAGAGCCCCTCGAGATTGGATCTATCTCTCTGTTTCTGCGTTACATTACGGCTCTGTTTCACCGTTTCGTGTATACATGGAGATCCGTAACTCCGATTGGCCTGAAACCTTCGCCGTGATTTTTTTTCGAATATTAGCTTTCTTGCGGCAAAAGAAGAGCATCAACCGCCTTACGGTGGGCTCACGACGGTAGGGGGCGCGCCCAGGGGGGTCAGGCGCGCCCCCTACCTCGTGACCACCTCGGGCACACTCTCACGTGGATTTTTCTTCCGGATTTTTTCATATTTTCTAAAAATAAGCTCCATCCATTTTTATCCCGTTTGGACTCCGTTTGATATGGATATTCTGCGAAACATAAAACATGCAATGCATGTGAGGCGGCCTTTGAGCCTTCGGATCAATATGTTAGTCCAAAAAATAATATAAAAAGTTGCCAAAAAGTATATGAAAGTGAATAATATTGGCATGGAACAATAAAAAATTATAGATACGACGGAGACGTATCAATCAACTGCGTTGTGCTAACGCTTCAGCTTTCGGTCTACGAGGGTACGTGGACAACACTGTCCCCTCTCGTTGCTATGCATCACCATGATCTTGCGTGTGCATAGGATTTTTTTTGAAATTACTACGTTCCCCAACAGTGGCATCTGAGCCAGGTTTTATGCGTTGATGTTATATGCACGAGTAGAACACAAGTGAGTTGTCGGCGATACAAGTCATGCTGCTTACCAGCATGTCACAATTTGGTTCGGCGGTTTTGTTGGATGAAGCGGCCCGGACCGACATTACGCGTACGCTTACGCGAGACTGGTTCTACCAACGTGCTTTGCACACAGGTGGCTGGCGGGTGTCAGTTTCTCCAACTTTAGTTGAACCGAGTGTGGCTACGCCCGGTCCTTGCGAAGGTTAAAACATCACCAACTTGACAAACTATCGTTGTGGTTTTGATGCGTAGGTAAGAACGGTTCTTGCTAAGCCCGTAGCAGCCACGTAAAATTTGCAACAACAAAGTAGAGGACGTCTAACTTGTTTTTGCAGGGCATGTTGTGATGTGATATGGTCAAGACATGATGCTAAATTTTATTGTATGAGATGATCATGTTTTGTAACCGAAGTTATCGACAACTGGCAGGAGCCATATGATTGTCGCTTTATTGTATGCAATGCAATCGCCCTGTAATGCTTTAATTTATCACTAAGCGGTAGCGATAGTCGTAGAAGCATAAGATTGGCAAGACGACAACGATGCTACTATGGAGATCAAGGTATCGCGCCGGTGACGATGGTGATCATGTGATTGCCCGGAGATGGAGATCACAAGCACAAGATGATGATGGCTATATCATATCACTTATATTGATTGCATGTGATGTTTATCTTTTATGCATCTTATCTTGCTTTGATTGATTTAGCATTATAAGATGATCTCTCACTAAATTTCAAGATAAAAGTGTTCTCCCTGAGTATGCACCGTTGCCAAAGTTCGTCGTGCCCAGACACCACGTGATGATCGGGTGTGATAAGCTCTACGTTCATCTACAGCAGGTGCAAGCTAGTTTTACACATGCAGGATACTCGGGTTAAACCTGACGAGCCTAGCATATGCAGATATGGCCTCGGAACACTAAGACCGAAAGGTCGAGCGTGAATCATATAGTAGATATGATCAACATAGTGATGTTCACCATTGAAAACTACTCCATTTCACGTGATGACCGGTTATGGTTTAGTTGATATGGATCACGTGATCACTTAGAGGATTAGAGGGATGTCTATCTAAGTGGGAGTTCTTAAGTAATATGATTAAATTGAACCTCAATTTATCATGAACTTAGTCCTGATAGTATTTTGCAAATTATGTTGTAGATCAATAGGTTGCGTTGTTGCTTCCATATGTTTATTTTGATATGTTCCTAGAGAAAAACTATGTTGAAAGATGTTAGTAGCAATGATGCGGATTTGATCCGTGATCTAAGGATTATCCTCATTGTTGCACAGAAGAATTATGTCCTTGATGCACCACTAGGTGACAGGCCTATTGCAGGAGCAAATGCAGACGTTATGAACGTTTGGCTAGCTCAACATGATGACTACTTGATAGTTTAGTGCACCATGCTTAACGGCTTAGAATCGGGACTTCAAAGACGTTTTGAACGTCATGGACCATATGATATGTTTCAGGAGTAGAAGTTAATATTTCAAGCAAATACCCAAGTTGAGAGATATGAAGTCTCCAACAAGTTCTATAGCTAAAAGATGGAGGAGAATAGCTCAAGCAGTGAGCATGTGCTCAGATTATGCAGGTACTACAATCGCTTGAATCAAGTGGGAGTTAATCTTCTAGATAAAATAGTGATTGACAGAATTCTCTAGTCACCATCACCAAGTTAGTAGAACTTCGTGATGAACTATAGTATGCAAGGGATGATGAAAACAATTCCCAAGCTCTTCGCAATGCTAAAATCAGCAAAGGTAGAAATCAAGAAAAACATCAAGTGTTGATGGATGACAAGACCACTCGTTTCAAGAAAAGGGGCAAAGGGAAGAAGGGGAACTTCAAGAAGAATGGAAAGCAAGTTGCTGCTCAAGTGAAGAAGCCCAAGTCTGGACCTAAGCCTGAGACTAAGTGCTTCTGCTGCAGAGGAACTGGTCACTGGAGGCGGAACTACCCCAAGTATTTGGCAGATAAGAAGGATGGCAAAGTGAACAAAGGTATATTTGATATACAGATTATTGATGTGTATTTTACTAGTGTTCGTAGAAACCCCTCGATATTTGATACTGGTTCAGTTGCTAATTAAGAGTGGTAACTCGAAACCGGAGTTGCAAAATGAACAGAAACTAGATAAGGGTGAAGTGACAATGTGTGTTGGAAGTAGTTCCAAGATTGATATGATCATCATCGCACACTCCCTATACTTTCGGGATTAGTGTTGAACCTAAATAAGTGTTATTTGGTGTTTGCGTTGAGCATGAATATGATTTGATCATGTTTATTGCAATACGGTTATTCATTTAAGTTAGAGAATAATTGTTGTTCTGTTTACATGAATAAAACCTTATATGGTTACACACCCAATGAAAATGGTTCGTTGGATCTCGATCGTAGTGATACACATATTCATAATATTGAAGCCAAAAGATGCAAAGTTAATAATGATAGTGCAACTTATTTGTGCACTGCCGTTTAGGTCATATTGGTGTAAAGCGCATGAAGAAACTCCATGCTGATGGGCTTTTGGAATCACTTGATGCTTGCGAACCATACCTCTTGGGTAATATGACTAAAACGCCGTTTTCCGGAACAATGGAGCGAGCAACAGATTTGTTGGAAATCATACATACTGATGTATGTGGTCCGATGAATATTGAGGCTCGCGGCAGGTATCGTTATTTTCTGACCTTCACAGATGATTTGAGCAGATATGGGTATATCTACTTGATGAAACATAAAGTCTGAAACATTTGAAAAGTTCATATAATTTCATAATGAAGTAGAAATCATCGTAACAAGAAAATAAAGTTTCTACGATCTGATCGTGGAGGAGAATATTTGAGTTACGAGTTTGGTCTTCATTTGAAACAATGCGGAATAGTTTCGCAACTCACGCCACCTGGAACACCACAGCGTAATTGTTGGGGATATAACTATTAGTGTAACCCGCCCAGGAAGGGCCAGGTTACGCTACAATTCATCATATGAAGCCCAATATCAAGCTTGAAGATGGCGGTTCAATAAAGGGCCAAAAGCCCGCAGGCGACTTAAGGCCCGTAGTGATAAACCGCTGTAATGGCATGACTTGTGTTGTAAGGCAAGATTAACTAGTCACCGAGCCGGACACTGTTTATGAGCCGGCCGGGACTCTGTAGGCCGTGGGGCGTCAACCTGTGTATATAAGGGGACGACCCGCAGGCGGCTTAGGGCAAGTAACACCAAATCGAAAGCCAGGCATAGCAGATTTGCTCCCTGGTAATGGAAACCCTAGCAATTCCACCTCAACTGGATTAGGCTTTACCCTTCACCGCAAGGGGCCGAACCAGTATAAACCCTCGTTTCCTTTGTCCCACTTTAACCCCTTTAAGCTTCCTAGTTGCGATGGCTCCACGACTAAGTCCTTTCATGAGGACATCTGCCGTGACAATTCCACGACAGTTGGCGCCCACCGTGGGGCCAACGCACGGTGGATTTGAGTTCTTGAAGGGCAACTTCGAAGGGCTCAAGGGATACGTTGTGGGCCGGATGACCAAGGGTCGTCGCGGCAAGATCTACATCGACGACGCCGGCTGGGGTCCCGACGCCGGCTCAATTGAGTACGGGTACCGGATCCCCTTTGGCGGAATCCACGTCTTCATCGGCCGGATTGGCGAGCTGGGCCCTGAGCCGGACATCTGCACCGACATCATAGAGACGGCTCAGCGTGCGAGACCCGCCCGGGCTTAGCCTGCCGCGAAGCGTGCCTTCGTGGGTTGCATCCATGGAGGAGAGCTTTCTGAAGGATCCATGGACGACGGTGAGACGGCCGTCTATATTTACGGTGAGTCGTCCACTGGTGAGACGGATTGTTATACCAATTGCAGGACGGCTGGCTTGGGGGCTGTTCCGATGGCAGCAGTATTCCGGACGCCTTTAAGCCGCCGAGCAGTGTAGGGATCTTCATGGCTGGCACTCAAGCCGGCCAAAACTCTACGGCTGCGGCAGCAATAACGTCCAGGTCAGGAGCGGCCGGGGCAGGAGGCCCTGTGCGCCCGCCGGCTCAGGTGTTGATTGATCTCATGGACAAATTGACGGCCCTGTTAACCGCTACAGTTATTCCGGCAAGTCAAGATGAGCATGATGCAGAAGTGGGGCAGGTACGTGAGGAGATAGCCCGAGCCAAAGAGGCCCTAGCGGCTGAGGACACCAGATTGGCCGCGGAGCGGCAGCTTTGGATGCACGGGCTCAACAGTTCCAGTTAGAGGCTTTCCAGCTTACGATGAGCCTGAACGCATCTAACGAGGTGATGAGGAGGAGACACCAGAAGGCTCAATCCCGTTTGCCTCCGGTTTATGATCCTCGGAATCTCTTTTGCACGCCCGGAGCCGGCCCTAGTAACCTGCCAGAAGCAAATCAATTCGTAACATCCAGAGTAGGGGCACCGGTTCAGCCTCGGGTGATGGCACCTCCTCACGTGAATACGTCCCCGCCTCGCTACGTACCAACACCACCGGTTCACTTTTCTAACCCCATGGAGAACCTGATCGCTGCATCGGCACGTTTGGCAGCTCTCCCGGTGGACGGCGACTCCCCAACAGCGGTTGAGATGCGAAGGATCAGAGAACTCGTCCAGACGGCTCTGGCTCAGCAGGAGGCTTATACCTATAGTCGAGACAGGATTCATTCGACTCCTCGCCCAAGCCGGAGCCCGAGTTACAGCAGACATATGGATTCGGAGGCCTTGTCAAGCAACGCCCAGCGCCGTAACCAGCCCGGTAGATATAATCCGATACAGGACATGATACGTCGAGAGGATGAGCGGGCGGCTCAACAGGCGGCTCAACAGGCGGCTCACCAAACCTTCCCGGATTATCCAACGACTTCTATTGAGGCAGGAGTGGCCACCAGAACCGGCGGCGTTCCTTGTTTGGTGCCGGCTTTGCGTAACGAGCGTCTGCCCAAGGATTTCAAGGGACCCAGAAAGGTGCCAAATTATACGGCTGATTTACAGCCCGGGGCGTGGATTGAAAGCTATGAGATGGCCATGGAACTGTTGGAGGTCAGTGATGCGGCAATGGCCAAGTACTTCACCGTGATGTTGGATGGAACGACCCTCACTGGGTTAAAGGGGCTGCCGCCTAATTCCATTGGTTCATGGGCAGAGTTAAAAGCCCGGTTCATCCAGAACTTCAAAGACACCTGCAAGTAGCCCATGTCAATTGTGGACTTGCCTAATTGTAAGCAAGAGGAAGGTGAGTCTACCACTCATTGGGTGCGCCGGGTCAAGGAGATAATACATTCGTCTGACAAGATGGATGCGGGCTCTGCAGTCTTAATGTTGGAGAAAAATTGCCGATTTGAACCTCTAAAATAGAAGCTGGGGCGCCTCAAGCGTGATTGTAATGATATGGGCCAGCTGATTGCGGCTCTAGACAAATATGCCGATTCTGATAGTACCAAGGATCCCGCGTCTAATGAAGAGAAGACCTGGAAGGTAAAGAAGAATGACAACGAAAAGGGTCAACAACATAACCCGGCGAATCAAGGAGGCAATAAGCGTAAGGCCGACGGTAACCCGGAGTTTGTGGCCAATACCAATTCACAAGGTAACAATCAACGACGCAAGGGGAGGCCGCCCCCTTGGTTCGGCGGGTCAGGCCCTACTCTTCAGCAATTGCTTAACGAACCCTGTCCGAGACACGACACTCGGGAAAGGCCAGCCACTCACCTGTGGAAGGATTGCACGACATGAAGGCTTTCAAAAATTCCAACATGTTCGATGGCAATCATGGGTCTGGTGGCGGCTCAGGCGGAGGCGGTTTTCATGGCCCGGGTGGTGGTTCAAATTCCGGCTTTCAGGGAAATCAAGGTGGTTATAATCAGCAGTCTGGTCAGGAAGGTCAATAGCAGCAGCAGTCGGGTTATCAGAGCAATCCAAAGCAGTTGAATAGTGGACAGTATCATGTGTTCACCACTAGCTTATGCAAACGAGACCAGAAGCTTCATAAAAGGGATGTGAACGCTGTTGAGCTAGCAGTTCCCCGTTATTTAAGGTGGTCAGAACAGCCTACTGTGTGGAGCAGGGAAGATCACCCTCCCCGGGTTGACAATCCGGGTCAGTTAGCCTTGGTGGTAGCACCTCAGGTTGGTGGATATAAATTCACTAAGGTACTCATGGATGGAGGTAGCAGCATCAACATCCTCTATTATGAGACCTTTCGACGTATGGGGTTGACTGACAAAAACTTAAAGACATCCAACACTGTTTTTCATGGAGTGGTGCCTGGTAAGTCGGCCTACCCAGTTGGTAAGATTGAGCTGGAGGTAGCCTTTGGAGATGAGCATGACTCTAGGGCTGAGAAATTAACCTTTGAGGTGGTGAAGATCAAGAGCCTGTATCACGCTATGTTTGGACGGCCGGCTTACGCCAAGTTCATGGCATGGCCGTGTTATGTTTACTTGCAGCTCAAGATGCCGGGTCACAAGGGCACTATTACTGTGCATGGGAGTCGGAGGATAGCCCTGGAATGTGAGGAGGGTGATGCTGCCTATGCCGAATCTGTTTGTGCAGCAGAAGAGCTGAAGTTTTATAAGGATAATGTTGAAGTGGACATGACATCTCTGAAGAAGCCAACCACGAGCATGACCCGGTGATGAAATTTAAGTCGGATGATGACACCAAGCTTGTTGATTTTACTCCGGCGACTCATCTAAGCAATTCAAGACGCGCTAATCTGGATCCTAAATAGGAAAGCGCGCTCATCAAGTTCATCCGTGAGAATCGGGACATCTTTGCATGGAAACCTTCTGACATGCCAGGTGTACCGAGAGAACTCGCTGAGCACACTCTTAACATTGATCCAAAGTTTAAGCCGGTCAGGCAGTTTCTTTGGCGGTTTAACAAAGAGAGACGGAAGGCTATCGGTGAGGAGGTGGCCCGGCTCTTAGCGGCCGAGTTTATTGTTGAAGTTTTTCACCCAGAGTGGTTGGCTAACTCGGTGCTTGTACTTAAAAAGAACGGCACCTGGCGGATGTGTGTGGATTACACGGACTTAAATAAGGCTTGTCCGGCTGATCCTTTTGCTCTTCCCCGTATTGATCAAATTATTGATGCTACGACGGGTTGTGAGCATTTGAGCTTCTTGGATGCTTATTCTGGTTATCATCATATCAAAATGGCAGTTAAGGACCAGGAGAATACGGCTTTCATCACTCCGCTTGGAGCCTTCTATTATGTATCTACGCCATTTGGGCTCAAGAGTGCCCAGGCGACTTATCAACGATGTGTACAGAACTGTCTCCACAATCAGATTGGGCGCAATGTTCATGCTTATGTGGATGATATTGTGGTGAAATCCAGAGAGAAGGAAACCTTGATAGATGATCTGAAGGAAACCTTTGATAATCTCTGGGTCTACAAAATGATGCTTAACCCGGCCAAATGTGTGTTTGGCGTGCCGGCAGGCAAGCTTTTGGGTTTTCTGGTCTCTAACAGAGGCATTGAAGCTAATCCGGAGAAGATCAAGGCAATTACCTCTCTGGCTAAGCCGGCGTGCATCAATGATGTTCAGCGACTGGCGGGTCGTATTGCTGCTTTAAGCCGGTTCATAAGCCGGTTAAGTGAGAAGGCCATACCGCTGTATCAGATGGTGAAGAAAACCGACAATTTTGTCTGGAGTGATGCTGCCTTTGAAGATTTAAAGAGACAGTTATCTGAGCCGTCGGTCCTTGCGGCTCCCATTGATAAAGAGCCACTATTGTTATACGTGGCTGCTAACTCACGTGCTGTCAGTGTTGCAATTGTGGTGGAGCACAAGGAGGCTGGCAAGGAGCATCCGGTTCAACGGCCGGTTTACTACATCAGTGAGGTGCTTATTGAGTCCAAGCAAAGATATCCACATTGGCAGAAACTTGTTTATGGGGTGTTCATGGCGAGCCGGAAGCTTAAGCAATACTTCCAGGGTCACCCCATCACTGTGGTAAGTTCTGCTCCTTTGGGAGACATCATCCAGAATAGAGAGGCTACATGACGAGTCGCCAAGTGGGCCATTGAGCTTGGGCCTCATGGTTTGAAGTATGTGCCACACACTGCTATTAAGTCTCAAGCACTGGTGGACTTCATCAACGATTGGACAGAACTATAGACGCCTGACGAAAAGCCGGATAACACATATTGGACTATTCACTTTGATGGATCCAGGCAGTTGGAGGGCTCGGGGGCTGGAGTTGTTTTAGCTTCCCCTCGAGGTGACAAATTTTGTTATGTGCTCCGGTTGATGTTTCCCTGTACTAACAATGCAGCTGAGTATGAGGCCTTGCTCCATGGTCTTCGGATGGCTAAGGAGATGAACTTAAGCCAGGTAAGGTGCTTGGGCGACTCAGATTTGGTGGCTCAACAGGTGTCAGGCAAGTGAGACTCTAAGGATCCTCTCATGGTGGCTTATCACCGTGAAGGAAGAATGAGGCGGCTGATGCTTTAAGCCGGCTAGGATCTCAGCGTAAGCCGGTGCCACCTAACACCTTTTTGGATGTTTTGCATAACCCTTCTGTCAAGTTGCCCACAGAGGAAGACTTAGCTGTTCCAGATCCAGAAGCGTAGTTGGTGGCGGCTCTTCACGTCATCCCGGATTGGACAGTGCCATATTTGACTTACATGACCCGGGGTGAATTTCCTGAGGATGAGACCTTGGCTAGACAAATCATCCGGCGGTCTAAGTCCATGACAATTGTTCATGGTAAGTTGCATCATCGCAGTGTTACTGGGGCGTTTCAACGTTCTGTGTCGCCTGTGGAAGGTCAGGAAATACTTCGTCAGATCCATGAAGGGGATTGTGGTCATCACGCTGGCTCAAAATCTCTTGTGGCCAAAGCTTTCCGTCATGGTTTTTATTGGCTGGCGGCACATGCTGATGCGGAGGATCTGGTCAGTAAATGTGATGGTTGTCAAAAATTCTCACGACGAGATCTTGTGCCGGCTAAAGAATTAAGGATGATTCCAATTGCTTGGCCGTTTGCAGTCTGGGGGATTGACATGGTTGGTCCTTTCAAAAGGTCCAAGGATAAAAAGACACACCTCCTGGTGGCTGTTGATAAATTTACAGAGTGGGTTGAGGCAGAGCCGGTCAGTAAGTGTGATGCAGCCACAACGGTTCAGTTCATGAAAAAGGTGATCTTTCATTTTGGTTTTCCACACAGCATCATAACTGACAATGGTACTAATCTGTCCAAAGGTGCTATGGAAGATTTCTGTCAACGAGAACATATCCGGCTCGATTATTCGTCAGTAGCTCATCCTCAATCCAATGGTCAAGATGAAAGAGCCAATCAAGAGATCTTGAAAGGTATAAAGCCCCGGCTCATGGTCCCTTTAAAGCGGACGCCGGGTTGTTGGGTGGAGAGTTGCCTTCTATGATTTGGAGCATCAATACTACACCTAATAGATCTACGGGTTACACGCCTTTCTTCATGGTTTACGGAGCAGAGGCGGTCCAGCCAAGTGACATCCGTCATGATTCGCCCCGAGTGGCGGCTTATGTTGAAGCTGATAATGAACAGGCTCATCAGGACGCACTTGATTTGTTGGATGAGAAGCGTGATTTAGCAATAGCCCGCTCGGCGATTTACCAGCAGGACCTGCGGCGTAATCACAGCCGCCGGGTTAAAACCAGAACCTTTCAAGAAGGTGACTTAGTGCTCTGGCTCATCCAGGACCAGACCGATATGCACAAGTTATCCCCGCCTTGGGAAGGACCCTTTGTGGTCAGCAAGAACCTGAACAACGGGTCATATTACCTCATCAATGTTCGAGAGCACAAAGACTCACGTAAGTCGGAAGAGGAGACCCGCCGGCCGTGGAATATCGCTCATCTTCGGCCTTACTACACTTGAGCCACCGGCTCTCATGATGTACATATCTTGACGATGTATATATTATGAAAAGCAATAAAGCAGGACCTCTGTCCTTTTTATCCTCAAAAGTTTATATGTCCTCCTTATTACATTGTTAAAACAACCAACAGGGAGATCATATTTGAATCCGGCTTTCCCTTTGGTACGGCTTATGATCATATTTGAATCTGGCCATGATCATTTGGGGGCTTCCTGTTCAAACATAGGTAGTATTCGAACCAAAGAGAACATAGCTGTCGATACCCTCTTGATCGGCATACTGCCAAACTCACTAGGGGGCTTCTTGATCGTATCCGAATCTTAGCTCAACCCCTTTTGAGTCTGACGTGGATCGTATTCGAATCAACATCATTAAACAACTATCAAGGTCACTTGGGGACTTCCTGTTCAAACATAGGTCGTATTCAAACCAAAGAGAACATAGCTGTCGATACCCTCTTGATCGGCAACGCCAAAGCCACTGGGCACTATATGATCGTATCCGAATCTTAGCTTAACCCCTTTGGAACGGTTTACTGATCGTATTCGAATCAGAAGCCTTAATTTTTTTTGTTTCTCATAATGTTTTGCAATCACAATTATTTGACTGTCTAGAGACCCTTTTGAAAGAATTTATGGGGTGGTTTCTATTCTACCGGCTTAGCCTTGATCAATACAGTTGTCAGCACATAACAAACATCATATGTGCCGGTTTTTTCAGAATTGGGTTCTCACCCTCATTGTTCGGGTCACATAAACCGGCAGCATAATCAAAGGATCACAGGTATGCTGTTATGATTATGTCTCAAGGATATAATTGAGAACCGGCTTTTTTTATGATTTTTTGATTCATACTCTGGGTTATCTGTAAGATATATGACCCTCCATGCGGTAAGACGCCAAGGGACTTGTGTTTTTGTTCTTTATGCAGGACAATTAAAGCAACTCTTTAATCATAAGGAAAGCAAAGGATCAACATAATACAGAGGAATATAAGATGGCGGCTTAAACAGTGTTGAGCGCCACATACGTGCGTGATGGCACGACAAAATTAAGTGTTTTTCTACCCTATTACATGACTCCCCGAGTCCTGATAATGAAGCACTGTTTTTAGCAAGGCATAAATATAAGTCGCCCGACGGATCACTCGTTTTGTTGGCTTGAAGCTTCCGGTTCATCCCTTTCCGCTCCTTCGTCTGTTTCCCTGTCCTGGAAGGTTGATGATGACCAGTCAATGCCATTCAAAGCTTCAAATTCAGCTTCATCATCAATTAACCAGGCCGGATCGACTTCAGGGGCGAAGGTATGCTTACGAATTGGAGGGATCAGGCTGACTGCTTCATAATGTGGCGCTGGGATTCTCTGATTCTGGTCGTCATAACCCGATCGGTACTTGGTAAGGTCTGTGTCATTACCAATCAGAGTGGCCACAAGGCGTATTTCCCTCACGCAGGCGGCGAGATTCTTCTGGTCAAATGGGGTGCCATCTTCCTTCAGGCTCGGATATCCAAGGGCGATGTCGACCGGGTCCAGCTCTGGTAGCCACGCCTTGGCCCGGCTTAACGCGGCTATGGCTCCGGCTCTTGCAGAGGCCCGTCTTAACTCTTGGAACCGTTGAGGCAGCATGCAAGCTGCCTTAGTACATCCGCCAGGAGAGTAGGAACTTCATTCGACAAGTCCACGACGGCTAAAGCTCGTTGTGACCCGGTATAGAGTTGTTCCACCAGTGTATAAACCGCCTTCAGCTTTATCAGCATGCTTTGGTTAAGATTGGAACTCCTGGGGCCTGCATTACAACATCAGGTGAGTCGGTGACAATTGAGATACTTGTTGAAAAAGATTTAAAATATCTAACACTTGCAGAGTAACTTACCAAAGATTGCTGAGACCATCTGAGATATATGGCGTTTTAAGCCGGATAACTCGGCAGTTGTTTCTGCAAGCGTCTCCTCCGCTTTCTCCGCCCGGTTGATCAAGGCGACCTTTTCATCAGCCCAAGCCTTTTTATCTGCTTCAAAGCTCTTTTTCAATTTCTCTTGTTCAGATACACTGAACTCAAACTTGGAGTTAGCTTTTTGTGTTTCAGTCTCCTGAGCTTCCAGACGATTCTTCAAATCAGCAATCTCTGATTCAAATTGACTTATGGCGGCCTGTATAAAGTCCGGGTTACAATCATGATCATCATAAGGCAACATTAAGTCCCAAAGCACTTTGCAAGCAAAGATACTTGGCACTTGGGGGCTAATGTACACTGAAGAAATCTGATTACAATAAAGGTTCATCAAAAGTAAGTTGTCGGTGTCAAAACCGGCGGATCTCGGGTAGGGGGTCCCGAACTGTGCGTCTAAGGCGGATGGTAACAGGAGGCAGGGGACACGATGTTTACCCAGGTTCGGGCCCTCTCGATGGAGGTAATACCCTACTTCTTGCTTGATTGATCTTGATGATATGAGTAGTACAAGAGTTGATCTACCACGAGATCGTAGAGGCTAAACCCTAGAAGCTAGCCTCTGGTATGATTGTTGTTGTCCTACGGACTAAACCCTCCGGTTTATATAGACACCGGAGGGGGCTAGGGTTACACAAAGTCGGTTACAATGGGAGGAGATCGACATATCCGTATTGCCAAGCTTGCCTTCCACGCGAAGGAGAGTCCCATCCGGACACGGGACGAAGTCTTCAATCTTGTATCTTCATAGTCCAATAGTCCGGCCAAAGGATATAGTACGGCTGTCCGGATACCCCCTAATCCAGGACTCCCTCAGTAGCCCCTGAACCAGGCTTCAATGACGATGAGTCCAGCACGCAGATTGTCTTCGCCATTGCAAGGCGGGTTCTTCTCCAGATTTCGAATACCTGTTAAATAGTGTTCGGCTTCTCATAAATGTTGCGCTTCTTGGCTTCTATGTCCAATAATGGCTACCTTCCACGTGTCGAGCGAATGCGAGAAGCCAGGGCGTTTTTACTTTTACCACCCTAGCTATGTGAACAAACTATCTATTTAAAGAGAGGGGATTCTCAGATCCAAATCACACCATCCTCCTTCAGCAAGCATTCATCGGAGCGTGCCCGAAAAAATCCATTCCAACATGGCCGGTCAGCGCCGCTCCTCATCTCGCTCTCGTAGCCCTAAGCCCGGAGATTGGAAGAAGTGTTCCGTCCCCGCATACCAATTAGTGGAGCTACTGAGACCTGTGATTTCTCCCTCCAGCGTATATGGTCCCCGTTCGAGCCGGGCTCGCTACCTACAATGGCGGGTAGCAAGCGGAGAGCTTTCCCAACCCCTCCAAGGGGGAGCGGGTATGCCTCGTCCCTTATTTATTAAGGGGACTCGGATTTCCAATCCATCCGTTCCTCCGAGGGCTCCTGGAGTTTTACGGCCTCCAGTTGCATAATCTCACTCCTGCCTCCATATTACACATCGCTGGTTATGTGGCCCTTTGCGAGCTATTCCTGGGCTGCGAAGTTCACTTCGCGTTGTGGAAGAAGTTATTCTACCTTGTGCCCCATACTCAGAGGGGGTCAATATATCAAGTGGGCGGGGCTGAAATATGGCGCATCGCCAGGACCGGATACCTATCCGGTACCCCGAAGAAGACGTCCGAAGACTGGCCTTCAGAGTGGTTTTATATGGAGGACGTCCCCCTTCCAGATCCCATTCGGATTGGCCTTCCTGAGTTTGATAATGCCCCTTTGAAGAAGCGCCTAAACTGGCGACCACGGAGCCCTCAGGAGGAAGATGACAGGGATGTTTTATACCTGATGGGCCGGATAAAGGTGTTGTCTCAATCAGGAATAACTATAACCGAGGTTATGTCGATATGCATTATGCGGGGGGTGCAGCCACTTCAACATCGAGGCCACCCCATGTGGCACTTCAACGGGGAAGATGATGCCACCCGCTGTGGTCGTAAGGGGCCGGACTCAGTTGCTGTTCTAGCAAAAAATTTGTCCGGTTTGTACAAGGGAGAAGAAGAGGAGTTCCTCCGCATCAAGCCACGGGACAGATTCTCCATTTACAATCCTCCGAGCTGGGTAAGCTGCCAGTTTTTATACCTATCCTTTCCGTATGTTTGCAATAAATATTTTCTCCCACCAGTTCATCGCAGGAGCTGCGTAAGGCTGTAAGGGAGATCAACAGCCTACCTCCACAACAAGAGGATCCTGAACGGTCCCTCGACCCCGGCCTAAAAGAGGATCCAGACATATTTGTGGAGCTGATTGATAGGATATTCTATCAATTAAGCTGCAGCAGGCCATGGTGGCTATTATAGCCGACTATCCTGGGCTACTCCCTGCCTCGCAGGTAAGTGAGACCAGAGTCCCACCCTTTGAGAAGCATCCATTTTTACGCACTTCACCTATCGTATTCAGACGGTGTTTCTGAGGAAGGCCCTCGGGACACCATACTGAGCCCGTGGTGAATCGCCAACGAGGGGCACCGAAGCCGGGCAGGCTGAAAAGTAAGGCGGTCCGGACGGAGACGGCGGCACAGAGGTATTATACAAAGCCTCACTCCGTGACCATCATATTTTAAAACGTAATAACACCCATGTTTCGATGAAGGAAAAGCGCCCACCGGACTATATCCGGAGAGGTCGCCGATCTCGCCTCTACTAGCAGGGCTCTGTGGCCGGACACAGAGGCGGAAGCTAACACGGGGCACCCGACAAATGCTCCTCCGACAAAGGATGCGGATAAAATATCCGCTGCAAATTCCGAAGTGGAGAGCACCATGAATCACATGCGTCGTCAGGCCGTACTCCGTGACGCTTGTTTCTCCCAAGAGGCTTTTGATGCCTTCAACTCAGGAGACGCGTACATCCGTGCTGCTCAAAATGGTCTTGCCAGAGCCACATATCAGTATGTAAAGGATATACGGGTAAGAAAATTTGATGATTATATATATCAGTAGCCCCTGAGACTTGAAACAGTTGGCATAACTGATTTAAGGATCTTCATTTGTGCAGGTACTTACAGAGAAGAATACCCAATTGTCTCAAGAGCTAGAAGAATGCAAAGCCCAACTTCAGGCCGCAGTTGCCGCAGGAAAGGAGTCCAAGAAGGCCCCCGCTGGTAACTATTGTTTCCATTGCAAAGAATGGCAGGTACTGGAGAGTAAGCGGCATGCATGCAATTCTAACGATAGATGGTGCAGATGACTCCGGAGCAAATCCGGACGCCATGCCAGGGGATGCGCAACGTGCTGATCGACAGCTAAATGCTAGCGAGCGCATGCTTACGCGCGTCATTCAGGAGAAAAATAATCTTCAAGATGCCAATACCCAGCTGAGTGTGGAGCTAAAGGATGTCCGCGCCCAGCTGTCGGACTCCGTGAAGGAGAATAAGCGGCTTCGACGCGGCATTTTCAGTAAGTGCTTGAACGAACTTTTAAAAGAGTTCGGAGAAGAAGCCGGCTAACAGAGTTGTGTCTGCAGGTATGCTGACGGGTCGTCCCGCGGAGGAGATGCCCGGGTCTGCGGGTGATCTTCTACCAGAACTCTCACAACTGCCCGAACAAGTTCGGCAGGTGATGAAAGGTATTGCCTAGGCCTTGTGGCCATCCGTATCCCTGCCCGAAGGCATTGGAGAGCTTGCAGAGAAGCTCAAGGGAGCGCGGCGGCGTTTCCGATTATGGAAGATAGCGGCCTGCCGTCAAGGTGCCAGGGAAGCCTGGGCCATGGTGAAGACGCGGTATACCAAGGCTGACCCAAACCACATGGCCGAGCTCGGACCTGTGGGGCCTGATGGAAAAGAGATCACCGTCAGTTTGGTGTACCACCAAGTAGAATTAGCCGCAAATTATTCCCAACAGGATAGTAGGCTAGACAGCCTGTTGGATGGTATATAAGAATTTAATCTGTCTAAGTGACTGTGTAATTTAAATGACATGCAGAATGCCTCTAGCCGGATTGTAAATCATTTTTCATGGCGGACCTTTTCGCTTCGACCTCGGGACCCGATAGTCCGGAGTGTATCCGAATACCCGCTCAGTTATGTAAAAACCGGGTTATGCGTGGAGACCAGGCATAGGGGTCATAAGTGCTTGAACAGACTTGTACCCAACTAGTTATGTTATATTACATGGATAGTAAGAAACATCTTCCAGGGAGAATAGTTCCGTTAAGGGTTACTTTCCCTGGGTACGCATGCCCTAATGTGCATGTCCGAACTGCGAGAAGGGACGCGGGTAAAAACCATCTGGGGGCAAGTGGAAAAAATAAATAAAAGTCATCTTTTGTTCACCGACCGAATATTCCCTTAAGAACGCTAGCTTTCGGCTTCACCCAGTCTGAGGTACACATCCGGCTGACCCGGCAAAGAATAATCGCAGAGGTGCTCCCCTTATGCCCTAGCCAAATTAACGGGAACGTAGGGCATAAATACAAGAGCCAGGCAACCCAGCTTGGCCAAAACTTAAGTCATATTGATGCATATAATGGTGAAAAAAGGTACATGCGGGAGAATAACACATGTGCAGGGCATGAAGCCAGAAAAATAATTAAGCTTCTGTGTAAGGAGCCCCAGGTATAATGAGCGGTTAGCGGCACAAGATTGTGTAGACAAGACACAAATTAGCCTTTTAAGGCCGTGAGGAGAAAGGAGAAAAAAGAGAGAGAAGACAGATAACGTATATCCAAACAATGGACAGGGGTAAGGAGATGAACATAGAGTCTGGCACTAGGCGTAGAATCTTCGGAGTCTGGCAGTGTTCCATGGGTTTGGCTCAAGTCGATTGTCCTATGCATCCCGCAGACGGTACGCTCCACCGGTCAGAACTTGGTCGATAATGAAGGGACCTTCCCATTTGGGCTTGAGCTTGTTCTTTTTTTTTCTCCGGCAGGCGTAGAACTAACTCGCCAACGTTATAGGTTTTGGCCCGTACTTCTCTGCTTTGGTATCTTCGAGCCTGTTGCTGATAGAATGCAGAACGCGCTTTTGCCACATCACGCTCCTCCTCGAGGGCATCCAAACTGTCCTGCCGATCGAGCTCGGCCTCTCTTTCTTCATACATGCACACTCGAGGTGAGTCATGAATTATGTCGCAGGGCAGAACCGCCTCTGCGCCGTACACCATAAAAAAACGATGTGTATTCGGTAGTGCGATTCGGCGTGGTCCGCAGCCCCCAGAGTACGGAGTCGAGCTCCTCTACCCAGTGCATGTTAGATTCCTTTAAGGACCGCACTAATCTGGGTTTGATGCCTCTCATGATAAGACCATTTGCTCGCTCGACTTGACCGTTAGTTTGTGGGTGATAGACAGAAGCATAATCGAGCTTGATGCCCATTTTGCCGCACCATAGTTTTACCTCGTTGGCAGTGAAGTTCGTGCCGTTCTCAGTGATGATGTTGTGGGGGACGCCATAACGGTGTACAACCCCGGATAAGAAGTCTATCACCGGTCCGGATTCGGCCGTTTTAACGGGTTTGGCTTCTATCCATTTGGTGAATTTATCCACCATGACCAGTAAGTATTTTTTCTTATGGGTTCCTCCTTTAAGGGGTCCAACCATGTCAAGCCCCCATACCACAAAGGGCCTGGTAATGGGGATTGTTTGTAAGGCGGTGGGCGGCATATGGCTTTGGTTTGCAAAAAGCTGGCAACCGATGCAGCGTTGGACCAAGTCCTATGCATTCGCCCGGGCCGTTGGCCAATAGAATCCTATACGGAAGGCCTTACTTACGAGGGCCCAGGCTGCGGCGTGGTGGCCGCCGAGTCCGGCATGGATTTCTGCCAGAAGCTTCCGCCCTTCCTCTTCGGAGATGCACCTTTGGAGGACTCCGGTGGTGCTTTTCTTATAAAGCTCTCCTTCGTGGACCTTGTAGGCTTTAGATCGCCGCACAATGCAGCGTGCCTCATTTTGGTCCTCTGGAAGTTCCTGTCTGGTTAGGTAGGCCAGGAATGGTTCAGTCCATGGGGCGATGACGGCCATTATTACGTGGGTTGAATGTGTTATTTCGGTGGCGGAGCCTCCGATTATGTTAGAGTGTTCGGTATCTGGCGTCGTGGCCGGGTCCGGACTATTCTTACCGGCGTCCCCTTCCCATACCATGAATGGCTTGAACAATATTTCCAAGAAGATGTTGGGTGGGATCACATCGCGCTTAGCACCGATAAGGGCGAGGATATCCGCCTGATTGTTTTCCCGAGCCACATGGTGGAATTCGAGCCCCTCGAACCGAGCTGACATCTTGAGGACGGCGTTGCGGTAAGCCGCCATTTTCGGATCCTTGGTGTCGAAGTCTCCATTTATTTGGGATATTGCGAGGTTAGAGTCCCCACACGCCTCCAGGCGTCGAATGCCCATGGAAACTGTAATCCGGAGATCATGTAACAGGGCCTCGTATTCAGCTGCATTGTTGGAGTCTGTGTACAGTATTTGGAGTACATATTGGACTGTATCTCCGGTAGGGGGCGTTAGGACGACGCCAGCCCCCAGACCAGCCAGCATTTTAGAGCTGTCGAAGTGCATAATCCAATTGGAGTATGCGCCGTACTCTTTAGGGAGTTCGGCTTCTGTCCATTCGGCGACAAAATTGTCCAATACCTACGACTTAATGGCTTGCCGAGGTTTATATGTTATGTCGAACGGGAGGAGCTCAATGGCCCATTTGGCAATCCGGCCCGTGGCGTCGCGGTTGTTTATTATATCATTCAGTGGCACTTCCGAGGCTACTGTAATTGAACACTCTTGAAAGTAGTGTCGTAGTTTCCGGGATGCCATGAATACCGCATATGCTATCTTTTGATAATGTGGGTATCGTGATTTGCATGGAGTGAGGACAATGGATACATAGTATACCGGCTTTTGAAGGGGGAATTTATGCCCATCCGTTTCTCGTTCAACGATGTGCACTGCGCTTACAACTTGATGGGTTGCCGCTATGTACTGCAGCATTGGTTCGCCGATGCTTGGCGCGGCCAAGAATGGGCTGGTGGCCAGAATGGCCTTTATGTCTTCTAGTCCGGCCGTGGCCGCGTCCGTCCACTCGAAGTGTTCGGTGTGCCGAAGGAGGCGATAAAGCGGTAATGCCTTTTCTCCTAAGTGGGAGATAAAGTAGCTTAGGGCCGCCACGCATCCGGTTAATTTCTGGATTTGCTTGAGGTCAGTTGGGATGGCCAACTGTGACAGGGCTCGGATTTTAGCCGGATTTGCTTCAATTCCTCTGCTGGAGACGATAAAACCCAGGAGCTTTCCGGCGGGTACGCCAAAAACGCATTTTTCCGGGTTGAGCTTGATGTCGTATGTTCGGAGATTGTCGAACGTGAGCCTCAAGTCGTCTATTAAAGAGTCGACGTGTCTGGCTTTAACGACCACATCGTCTACGTATGCCTTGACTGTTTTGCCGATCTGTTTTTCCAGACATGTCTGAATCATTCGTTGATACGTCGCACCGGCATTTTTAAGCCCAAAAGGAATTGTGTTGAAACAGAAGGGGTCGTATGGCGTGATAAATGCCGTTGCGGCTTGGTCGGACTCTTCCATCTTGATTTGGTGGTAGCCGGAGTATGCATCGAGGAAGCACAATGAGTCGTGTCCTGCGGTAGCGTCGATAATTTGATCGATGCGGGGAGGGGGAAGGGATCCTTTGGGCAGGCCTTGTTGAGGTCCTTGAAATCGACGCATAGGTGCCATGATTTGTCCTTCTTTGGTACCATCACCAGATTTGCTAGCCAGTCCGGGTGTTTTATTTCTCTGATGAATCCGGCCTCCAATAATTTGGCTAGTTCCTCTCCCATAGCTTGTCTCTTAGGTTAAGAGAAACGCCGAAGAGTCTGCTTGACCGGCCTGAATCCTTTTAGAATGTTAAGGCTATGCTCGGCCAGCCTGCGTGGGATTCCTGGCATATCTGAGGGATGCCAGGTAAATATGTCCCATTTCTCGCGCAGGAACTCCCGTAGTGTGGTGTCCACAGCGGGGTTTAATTGTGCCCCGATGGAGGCTGTTCTTGTAGGGTCCATTGGACGGACTTGGAATTTGGCTATTTCGTCCACTGGTTTGAAAGAGGTGAACTTGGATCTCTTGTCGAGTATCACGTCATCCCTATCCACGGTGGAGTGTAGCGCAGTTAACTCCTCTGCCGCGAGGGCTTCGGATAATGCCTCGAGGGCCAGTGCGGCCGTTTTGTTTTTGGCGCGGAGCGCTATGTCCGGATCACTGGCTAGAGTGATGATTCCATTGAGCCCAGGCATTTTGAGCTTCATGTACCCATAATGGGGTATGGCTTGGAAGATCGTGTATGCCTCCTGCCCTAAAAGTGCGTGGTATCCGCTACTGAACGGGGCCACTTGGAATGTGATATATAATTCTCCAGCGTGCCGAATACCACATCTAGTGTGATTTTCCCAGCGCAACGTGCTTCCCGACTAGTGATGATTCCTCTGAAGGTTGTGCTGCTTTGCTCAATGCGGTTCCTGTCTATTTCCATTTTTTGAAGAGTTTCTTCATAAATGAGGTTTACTCCGCTGCCGCCGTCCATGAGCACTTTAGTGGGCCGAAAGCCGTCCATGGACTAAGGACAAATGCAGCTGGTACTCGGGTTGTTCGGAATTTAGGTTCATCACAAGCATTGAAGGTGATAGCCGTGTCACTCCATGGATTCATTGCTGCCACCTGGCAGATTTCGGCAAGGCTACGGAGTGTTCGCTTGCGCCTATTATTTGAGGCGAATGTCTTGAAGAATGTTAATACTGTATTGTAATCCACGGGATGGTGTTCTGCGGTATTTTGAATGAGGAGATCCTCACTGCTCTTGGCCACCTGCCGGAGTACCCAACATGCTCTAAGGCTGTGTGTTGGTATGGTATCCGATGTACTGTGAATTTTGTAGGGTCCGTTAAGCCATCCCTCCAATACGGTTCCACGCCCTATAGTGGGCTTTTGATTTTTGGTAATTGAATCAGGCGACTTACGAGGATGCACCCTTTTAATTCGGACTGGGTGTTTAGTCAGAGCCGGATTATCCCAAAATTTTGTTTCGGTTTTCCAGGCACTTTCCATCGCACAGTACTTCCGTACTATGGCCGCCAAGTCAGCAAAGTGTGCTATGTCATGGCAACTTATAGCATTAAGAATTCCCTTGTCCGTGCAATTATTGCAGAAGAATGAGATTGCGTCTTCCTCGCGATAGTCCTTGACCTTGTTCATTACAAGGAGGAATCTGGCTCAATAGTGATGTACTGTTTCCTGGGGCTCTTGCCTAATATGGGAGAGATCGCTTATATCTGGGTGGGTGGGTGGATTTGAGTCCGAACCTTGACCCGATCTGAGACCCAGGGGAAGGGGAGTTTCCGATCATGGAAGTTCGGGCTCCGGGATGTTGCCCGATAGGTCTGGCCCGCTGCCTGATTCTAGCTTCGAGGCTTGGGCGACGTCCTCCCGTAAACGGGTATCCGGCTCGGAGAGCTCGGGAATACGTACATAGTTTGTCCTCAAGATAGAGGAATAATTGCTGCATTGTTCCTCCACCACCGCTATCTGATGGGTGACCGGCAGAGAGTTAATCTCCCTTTGGTCGGGTTTAAGCCCAATCCGATCATAATCCGTAGCGAGTCCCAAGGCGGCGATGCGATCCAAGAGCTCGTTTAGGGAAGAGAGCTCCATTGGATCCATCTGCTCGGCAAGTTCCGAGCCGACGTGGAGGCTGTTTTCGATGACCCGAGAAGTCATCGTCGGCGCAGCAGCCGAACGGGCGGTCATGACGAAACCGCCTAGCCGGAGGGTTTGGCCGACAGCCAGGGCTCCCCCAGAGGTAACGTTTTCCTTGACAATGAGACGAGACATCCTTCCTTCCGGTGACGGCACAGTGGAACTCTCAATGAAATCACCAATGTCGGTGTCAATAACGGCGGATCTCGGGTATGGGGTCCCGAACTGTGCGTCTAAGGTGGATGGTAATACGAGGCAGGGGACATGATGTTTACCCAGGTTCGGGCCCTCTCGATGGAGGTAATACCCTACTTCCTGCTTGATTGATCTTGATGATATGAGTAGTACAAGAGTTGATCTACCACGAGATCGTAGAGGCTAAACCCTAGAAGCTAGCCTATGGTATGATTGTTGTTGTCCTACGGACTAAACCCTCCGGTTTATATAGACACCGGAGGGGGCTAGGGTTACACAAAGTCGGTTACAATGGGAGGAGATCTACATATCCGTATTGCCAAGCTTGCCTTCCACGCCAAGGAGAGTCCCATCCGGACACGGGACGAAGTCTTCAATCTTGTATCTTCATAGTGCAACAGTCCGGCCAAAGGATATAGTCCGGCTGTCCGGATACCCCCTAACCCAGGACTCCCTCATAAGTCCCAAGCACTTTGCAAGCAAAGGTGCTTGGCACTTGGGGGCTAATGCATATTGCTGTTCAAATACTTGATCAAAGTATGGTAAGGACCGGTTCAAACATGATATCTAAGCCGGCCTTTGGGCGCTACAGGATAAGCCAGGTTTCTTGCATGTGTTACTAAAGCTGGTATTAAGTCTATATCATATTTCATAATAAGCAATAGACTTGGGGGCTGGTGTAATAAGGATAAGTAAAGTATAGCAACAAGAGTTATACCTCAGATTTTTGGTGTATCTGTTTCACCATGTCAATTTCCAAGTCACGGCTGTTGTGCACTTGATTTATATAACCAGAGACGATTTCTCCAATACTCAGATGAGTATAATCAGTGACATCCAGCTTGGCTTTGCGGCGTTCTAGAAGTTCTTCCTTGGCGGAGCACTTGGCCAGCACGGTGGGTCTCGCCCGTTCAACAAAGTTAGTCTTGATGATTTCAACGTCCGGTTCATCCGCCTTGGCCGGGCTAGGGATCGCTGGGTTTTCAGAACCATCAATGGTTTGCTTGGCAGGCAGATCAGTGGTAGGCGTTGGAACGTCGTGGGCTGGTTCTGGCAGCAGTTCATGAGCGGCGGTATCAGGAGCAGCCGTTCTGAGCTCCAGTTCAATCAAGATCGGCTCTTCGGCCAGCTTATTCTTCCTCGCCCTCTTGCTGGGATTTACTTGTACACTGTGTGAAAATCAAAGGGTGACTACAAAAACATGAGTAAGATAAGCACAAGATAAACAGATTATCATTATACTGGAGCGGTTTTGAAAGCCGGCATATTAGACTGCATTGATTCACCGGACGAAGGTGAAGTTCCCTGATAATTTGAGTTAGAAGAATTGAGAGGTTAACGAGTGAAACCCGCCAAAGGATACAAAGAATGTAAATCGGAGATGACCTCAGTCCGGCATTTTCTTGTTACATCGGGTAACCCGGAGGAAAGTTCCGCGTCTTTACTAGTTCGGGTCTGCCTCCGGTTCTCGTGAATCTGTCGCTTCAAAAGAAATTGAGGATCTTGGCAAGCCAAAGGATGTGAAAATCTTACTTTCCGGGTTACTCTTCGGACTTTCTGTCTCGGCAAAGGCTCGAGTCGGAGGAACTTATAGTTACCTCTTCAACGGCTACATGACTTGCTCCGGTATCCTCCTGATGATAATCAATGTCAATAAGATGGTTAAAAAAGGAGCCTAAAGAGTAAAGAGGTACCTCTGACTCGGAGGTATCTTCCAAATGAAGCATGTCTGAGGTGCTACGTTTGTTCCCCTTCTTCCGGGCAGCGGCTTTCTTGGCTTTCCGGGCTTTCTTTGCAGCCTCATAGTCATACTTGACCTTCCAGAATTCGTCGTCAGCCTGTGAATTACAACAAAAGTTTCTGAATACAGACGAAACTAGTAAAGTTGAAGGTAGAATGCTCAAGCTAATGGCTTACCGCTGGAGCCGGGTTAGTTTTGCAGAAAGGACTTCAGCCCACTTTCCCGCAATCTACCAGGCTCTCATTCAGAAGAGACTTGGTCATGTCATCAACGACATCCTCAGGTAAGTTGTCAGTACTGTGCCGTAGAGGGTCATTCTTTTGGCCTGTATAATCGCACATCAAGCCGGGGCAGCGGCTCAAAGGAATAACCCGCCAAGCAAGCCAAACCCGGACCAGATCAATGTCGTTTAGGCCATTTCCCAGAAGAGCCTTGACCTTGCTCATGGTAGGGGCGAGTGTTAGACGTTCAGCCGGAGACAGCTTATCTGGCAGGGGGTGAGTTGACTCCAGGCGCATGCCATGAAAGCCGGGTAGAGGATTCTCGTTAGCCGGAGAAGTGTCTTGACAATAGAACCACGTTTGATTCCAATCTTTAGGGTGACTCGGCGGTTCGGCATACGGAAAGAGGTAGTCTCTCTGACGCTGGATTGAGATTCCACCTAGTTCTAAGCTGGGCCCATTGGCACGTTCATTTTGACGGTTCAAATAAAATAGCTCTCTAAAGAGTAGCAAGCTGGGTTCTTCTCCAAGGTACACCTCACAGAACACTTGAAAATTACAGATATTTGACACGAAATTAGGTCCGATGTCTTGAGGTCGCAGGTCAAAAAAGTGCAAGACGTCTCTGAAAATTTTTGAACCAGGTGGAGAAAAGCCTCGGTTCATGTGATCAGTGAAGACAATAACTTCTCCTTCCTTGGGTTGAGGTTTTTCTTCTGCCGGGTCAGGAGCACGATAGGACATGACTTCCTTCTTCGGCAGATAACCAGTCTTCACGAATTCATTAAAGGTGTTATCTGTGACGATGGATTTAACCCAGTTGCATGTAACGGGTGCTTTGGGAGCCTTGGGCGGCATTATGGAGATGGAAGCCTATGACAAGATAGAAATTCCGGTTCAAATTTAAGCCGGAGGAAAATATTTCAATTCATATTCAAGATGGCGGCGTACGAAGGGGCCTAATGACATATGGCTAAGTATATCAGATTATTCAAGCTGCCACGAGCATCATAAACAGTCAAATTATTTAAGCTACCATGGGTGGTCGGAATTATTGATTGAGAATTATCTTTTTAAAACCGGCGACAAGAGTCGCCATGGTTAGGCGGATCTAACAGATACAGTTTTTGCCCAAGTGTCACACAAACAAGTTTCACAGATTGCAGTTGCTATTTTGGATCGAACGGTTGTTCAAAAAAGAAAATATTCTAGACCTAAACATCTAGTGCAGATGAGTCTGTGAGCTCTAATGAGGCCTCTGAACTAGAGGAAGGAATATACTAGCATCTGAAATGGATGCGAAACAGCTAGCACACAGGCTATATGTTCGTTTTGGATCAGAAAAAGCTGCGGTGGAGGAACCGCGAAGAAACGATGAAGAACCGTGAAGAACACGGAAGAACTTGAAAACCCTAAATGCAGATCTGAAGCGCGGGAAGGTGAAGACTCACACTTGTAGATCTACTGCGGAGGATTGCCGCCGTTCTCTGGTCAACTCAGATTGATGCAGCGGCCAAGATTGACGAAGATGAGGTGCTCTGCGGCGGCGGTGGCGGAGCTCGAGCAGCAGCGGAGTCGCGAGAGGAAGAAGATGGCAGAAAGGGGAGTGAGGGAGTCCTGGACTAGGGGGTGTTCGGATAGCCGAACTATCATCTTTGGCCGGACTCCTAGACTATGAAGATACAAGATTGAAGACTTCGTCTCGTGTCCGGATGGGACTTTCCTTGGCGTGGAAGGCAAGCTTGGCGATACGGATATGTAGATCTCCTACCATTGTAACCGACTACGTGTAACCCTAACCCTATCCGGTGTCTATATAAACCGGAGGGTTTTAGTCCCAGAGGACGAACAACAATCATACCATAGGCTAGCTTCTAGGGTTTAGCCTCTCGATCTCGTGGTAGATCTACTCTTGTACTACCCATATCATCAATATTAATCAAGCAGGAGTAGGGTATTACCTCCATCGAGAGGGCCCGAACCTGGGTAAAAACATCGTGTCCCTTGTCTCCTGTTACCATCCGCCTAGACGCATGCCGGGACCCCCTACCCCAGATCCGCGGTTTTGACAATCGACATTGGTGCTTTCATTGAGAGTTCCTGTGTCGTCACCTATAGGCCCGATGGCTCCTTCAATCATCAGCAACGACGCAGTCCAGGGTGAGACATTTCTCCCCGGACAGATCTTCGTATTCGGCGGCTATGCACTGCGGGCCAATTCTCTAGGCCATCTGGAGCAGATCGAAAGCTACGCCTCTGGCCATCAGGTCAGATTTGGAAGCTTGAACTATACGGCTGATGTCCCCGGAGATTTGATCTTCGATGGATTCGAGCCACAGCCGAGCGTGCCGTACTGTCTCGATGGGTACGATCTAGCTCTGCCGCCGAACAATGCCTTAGAGGCTGCACCAGTGCCCGCTCCGACCCTTAATCCGGAGCCGGTTTCGCCGATCGAGGACGGTTGGTTGGACACCACCTCGGGGGCTGAAATCTCTACGGCGATTGAGCCGAACACCATCCCTGTCCTTTGCGAAGCTCGTGACTCCCAGGTGCCGGACTCCTTTCCGGACTCCAGAACCCTCAGCGCCGCCACCGGTCCGAGATCCGTGGCGCGGATTATGGAGTTCACCGCCGCAGACATCTTTCAGCACTCGCCCTTTGGTGATATCCTGAACTCATTAAAGTCTCTCTCTTTGTTAGGGGAGCCCTGGGCGAACTACGGTTAGGAAGGTTGGGATTCGGACGATGAAAAAATTCAACGCCCACCCACCACCCACTTTGTAGCCACTGTCGATGATTTAACCGACATGCTCGACTTAGACTCCGAAGACATCGACGGTATGGACGACGGTGCGGAGGCGATCAAGAGCCAGCGCCCACAGAGACCTGGAAGGCCACCTCGTCATATGACATATACATGGTGGACATCCCAAAAGATGAGAATGGCGATGGAACAGCGGAGGATGACCCTCCAAGAAACAACCCAAGCGCCCGACGTCGTGGCGCCGCTCTAAATCCCGCCACAAGAAAACGCATTTATTCCGCACGGGAGACAATAATACCCTGCATAAAGGTTAAAGACGACCCCTCCAGCAGGACTCAGCGCAGGAGGAGGGAGAAGCAAGTCCGCACGACAGTGCGGCAGAAAGAGAGGTAGAGGACGATAATTATGCGCCCCCCTCCGAAGACGAGGCAAGCCTCGATGACGAAAAATTCACCGTGCCAGAGGACCCCGTCGAACAAGAGCATTTTAAACGCAGGCTCATGGCCACGACAAGCAGCCTCAAGAAAAAGCAGCAATAGCTTAGAGCTAACCAAGACCTGCTAGCTGACAGATGGACTGAAGTCCTTGCAGCCGAAGAGTATGAACTCGAACTCCCCTTCAAAAGCTACCCCAAACGCAGGTCGTTGCCTCGATCAGAGGAGGAAGCACCTACGTCACCAGCGCACGACATGGTAGACCGGCCACCCCGTGGCCGCGACAGAGAAGCCTCTCGGCCCGCCGCTCAAACCACGCCCCGACGCCGCTCAAAAAGTACCAAGGCACGGGAAAACGCGCCGGACTTGCGAGATATATTGGAGGATAAGGCAAAGCATACAAGATCGATCTACATATCGCGTGGGCGCCCAACGACTCGGGATGATTACCGTCATGCCGGATCTGACAAACCCGGCGGGCGAACACGATGAGACAAAGCTCATATGAGCTACGCCGTGATATAGCCCAATCTGAGGCGCCAAGACACCCACTATGCTTCACGGATGAAGTAATGGATCATCAAATCACGAGGGCTTCAAACCCGTAAACATCGAATCATACGATGGTACCACAGATCCCGCGGTGCGGATCGAGGACTATCTCCACCATATCCACATGGCCCGCGGTGATGATCTACATGCCATCAAATACCTCCCACTCAAGCTTAAAGGGCCAGCTCGGCATTGGCTCAATAGCTTGCCAGCAGAATCAATTGGTTGTTGGGAGGACCTGGAAGCTGCATTCCTTGATAACTTCCAGGGCACATATGTGCGACCACCAGACGCCGATGACCTTAGCCATATAATTCAGCAGCCAAAAGAATCGGCCAGACAATTCTGGACGCGGTTCCTAACAAAGAAAAATCAGATTGTCGACTGTCCGGATGCAGAGGCGCTAGCAGCCTTCAAACAAAACATCCGTGATGAGTGGCTAGCCCGGCACCTAGGACAGGAAAAGCCGAAATCAATGGTAGCCCTCACCACACTCATGACCCGCTTTTGCGCGGGAGAGGACAACTGGCTAGCTCGAAGCAACAACTTGGCCAAACACTCTGGTAGATCGGATACCAATGACAGCAATGGCAGGTCGCGTCGCAACAAGCATAAACGCCACATTAACGGTGATAATGCTGAAGATAAGGCAGTAAATGCCGGATTCAGAGGCTCTAAACCCGGTCAGCGGAAGAAGCCATTCAAAAGAAATACCCAGGGCCTGTCCAACTTAGACCGAATACTCGATCGCTTGTGCCAGATACATGGCACCCCCGAAAAACCAGCCAACCACACCAACAGGGATTGTTGGGTGTTCAAGCAAGCAGGCAAGCTAAGCGCCGAAAACAACGACAAGGGGCTGCATTGTGATGACGAGGAAGAGCCCCAGCTGCCGAACAATAGAGGACAGAAGGGCTTTCCCACACAAGTGTGGACGGTGAACATGATATACGCAACCCAGATACCCGAAAGGGAGCGGAAGCGTGCGCTAAGGGACGTATATGCGATGGAGCCAGTCACCCCGAAGTTCAACCCATGGTCCTCCTGCCCGATCACCTTTGATCGAAGGGACCACCCCACTAGCATCCGTCAGGGCGGTTTCGCCGCATTGGTTCTTGACCCAATTATTGACGGATTTCACCTCACCAGAGTCCTGATGGACGGCGGCAGCAGCCTGAACCTGATTTATTAGGATACAGTGCGCAAAATGGGCATAGACCCCTCAAGGATTAAACCCACAAAGACGACCTTTAAAGGCGTCATAACGGGTGTAGAGGCCAATTGTACAAGCTCAGTGACACTCGAAGTGGTCTTCGGATCCCCGGATAACTTCCGAAGTGACGAGTTAATCTTCGACATAGTCCCGTTCCGCAGCGGCTATCACGCACTGCTTGGACGAACCGCATTGGCAAAGTTCAATGAGTGCCGCACTACGCATACCTCAAGCTCAAGATGCCAGGCCCTCGAGGAGTAATCACGATCAATGGAAACACCAAACGCTCTCTCCGAACGGAGGAGCATACGGCGGCCCTCGCGGCGGAGGTGCAAGGCAGCCTCTCACAGCAATTCTCGAGTCCAGCCACTAAACGTCTCGACACCGCTGCCGCTACCGAGTAACCTACAACAAGACCGCTGGCATGATCCAAGCACGCGTAGCAATCCGCCCCAACCCCAGCCCTCGCGAAATTGCGAAGCGATTACTACGCGTACATAACTACGCTCACGAAGATACCATGGGCATAAGGGGAGGGCATGACCACGGCACGCGCCTGCACGCGGCTCAACCGCACTGAGGGCCCCGATTGTGTCATTCTTTCTTTTTTCTTTTTCTTACTTTCGGGACTCTGTTCTCCGAAGCCTGTCCGCATTCGCGCCAATACACGATGCAACAGCTGTGGAAGCAGAAAACTGCGTCGAGTGTCCAGTGTGGTCTCTACTACGAGCAAGATATACCTGCTTTTACATACCACATCGCAAACTTACCCTGGAAGGGGGACATGTCAAAAGTCCCGTACCTCGCTAATCGCACAATTTGTATCGCTCTGCTTTTATTTGCAGTTTCTTTTGAATAACCAATATATAGCTCTTGCCTATTATTGCATTCTTTCCCATTATATATGTTCATTTATGACATTGCGCAACCGTACAATTTGGTACGGCTAATACACCAAGGGCTTATGTACCCCAAAAAACATGGTGTGACAAGTCCGAACACTTTCACAAGTGCGGCACCCCGAACTTATAGCATTATATGCATCAGCTCCGAATCATGTCTTGGGTCAATAGTTGGGTTTGCCCGGCTCCCATGTTTTGGTACCTTACGTTCCGTTATATCGGCTAAGGTAGCGCTGGGAGAACCGCTGCGATTGTGCCCCGGTTGAGCTGGGTTGAGCACCTCAGTGGAGAAAGCTTAAAGTGACCGTCATGATAGGGCGAGAGCCGGTCGCTGTTCGAGAGGTTTTTTCGGGTCCCTAAAGATTTATGCCACTTAGAGCGAGGAGTCGGCATTGTCCGGCCAAGGCGTGGATAGCGCCCCGAACTCGGTCTTCCGAATACTAGGGGCTTCGCCGAAATTTAAAATTATAGAATTCTATGGCTAGGTAAGAGTGTTCAAGCACTATAAGTCCGGTTGCCTTGTTCGTTGCGTTGAACGCCTCCCTCGACGGACCCAAGAATGGGAACAAGAGCGCTCAAGTTTATCCCGAACACCCCGGCACTCGTGGCATGGGGGCTGAAGCCAACGACTTGCCATCTCTCAAATTTGATAAACGGCCGCACAGAAGGTAATATTTTAAATTAACAAGCGTTGCTTAGCGCATATGATTTTTTTATCAGCGTACAGGATAACAAATGCGAGTCTATTCAAAAATTACATCTTTGGAGCACTCATCCGCTATACGGCGGGCACCCTTCAGGACGCCCTCATAGTACATTTCGGGCTTGCGATGCTCCTTGCCCTTCGGTGGCCCGTCCGTCACAAGCTTCTCCGCATCCAGCCTGCCCCAGTGCACTTTAGCACGGGCAAGGGCCCGACGGGCACCTTCAATGCAGACGGAGCGCTTGATGACTTCAATCCATGGACAGGCGTCCACCAGCCGCTGCACTAGCCCGAAGTAGCTCCCAGGCATGGCTTCCAATGGCCACAGCCGAACTATGAGGCCCTTCATGGCCTGTTCGGCGACCTTGTGGAGCTCGACCAGCTGCTTCAGCTGGTCGCTCAGGGCATCGACGCTCGGCCTCAGCATACTGAGACCAGAACACCTTTTCCGTCGAGCTCCCCTCCTTGGCGCGGTAGAACGCGGCAGCATCAGACACACTATGGGGCAGATCTGCGAATGCTCCTGGAGAGCTCCGGATTCGGGTAAGTAATAGATAATTCACTTTCACATGCTTGCTTTGCATAAAGAATGCCATACCCGCCGCTATCTTCTTTAATGATTCAATTTCTTGGAGGGCTTTTTGGGCTTCGGCCTTAGCGGCTTTGGCACTCTCAAGAGCCGAGGCGAGCTCGGACTCTCGAGTCTTTGAGTCACGCTCCAAACTCTCGTGTTTTTCCACGAGAGCCTGGAGCTCTTGCCGCACCTCCGCCACCCGCTCCTCCTGCTTCTCTCGCTCGGTGCGCTCCGCGGCCGCTTTGCTTTCGGTCGCGGACACCGCTTCCTTCAGGGTCGCCACCTCGTTCGTGGCCCCTACAATACCCACGTTCTCAGACCGCTTCTTGTCATTTTTTGCAACCAAATCCTTTCTATAAGGTATTACTTTAATAAGGTATTACTTACCTTCCTTGTCCTCGAGCTGCTTCTTGGCTTGGCCGAGCTCGTTCTCAGACCGCTCGAGGCTCTGCTTCAATGCATTGACCTCCATGATCGGTCGGCAGAGGTCAGCGCAGCCTGCATTCCCATATTGACATACTTATGTTAGACTCCTGCGTATATCTTTTTAGATCCTTAGTCCGACTTTTCTTCCAGAACACCGAACTAAGCATCAGGGGCTACTGTCTATGCGGTAATATTTTTACATATTCTAAACTTACCTCAAAGCCTGTTAGAAGGCTGGTGCAGGCTTCGATCGGCCCGCTCTTGCCGGACTGAACTTTCTGGATCACCACACTCATAACAGTGCGGTGCACCTCCTCGATGGAGGCGCTGTTAAGCGCCTCCAGTAAGCTATCCGGTGCCTCTGGTTGGACGGAGGACACCGGCGTCTTACCCTTCCTACGAAGGGGCCGCTTGCCGGACTTCGAAACTGCTGAAGGTTTCGGTATGGAGTCCGGACAAGGGTCGGTCTTAGAGCCCTTGGGGGTCTCGCTCCCCTCGCGCCTGGAGTCCGGGAGGCTGCCTTGCGGCGCCTCCTGCGCCACCTCCTCTTGACCAGGCCCCCCTCGGGGCCCCTCCTCAGCGTCGTCCACAGCATGAGGTGAGGAGGCGGCCGGAAGCGAAGTACTCTCCACTTCCGACGAATTCAGGGACCCGCCGACGGCGGCGAGCCTCGTCATGGGCGGGCTACATGATTGTTCGGCATTAGAGAACACTATGCAATGATAAAAAGCCATGGGTATCCGGACACTTACGGTCTCGCCAGGGGCTTGGCCCTTGTTGGCCACTCCTCCTCGTCGTTGTCGACGTTGGTGGAGAAGTCCGGAGGAAGGGTCCTTCCCTTCTTGGACCCTCCGGCCTCCCCAGTTGGGGCGGCCTTCCTTTTCTTCTCTCCCCCCCCCCCCCCCCGCTGGGGGAGAGGCTTCTTTTTCCTCCTCCTCTTCCTCAGAGGAGGATTCCGCCTCAGGGTTGTCGGGCGATGAGTCCGACAGCCCCTGGCACCGGGAGCTCCTTCGAGTTCCCGTGGCCTTCTTCTCCGGCACCACGTGAGGTGCCGGAGCCAGCAGCCTGCTCAATCAAGGGCGTCACTGGTCTTCCGCAAAGGGGCCAGACAGTTAATCTATCCGGACGTTTTCAGCCAGTCCTGTCAAAGGTTAGGGAGTTTTAAATCCCACATAGAGTCATTCTATGAAAAACAAGAGTCCCATAAAGGGTATAATAACTTACCTCGCTGGCTTGAGGCTGCGAGCTGAACCCGCGATCTTCGGTAGCGGATGTGGGAGCCTCGGCGCCCTTGAACAGCACCTTCCAGGCATCTTCGTACATAGTGTCGAAGAGCCTTTTCAGAGTTGGGTGCTGTGCCGGATCGAACTCCCACAATTTGAAGGCCCGTTGTTGGCATGGGAGAGTCCGGCGGATGAGCATCACCTGGATAACGTTGACAAGCCTAAGATTCTTGTCCACCAGGGTTCGGACGCAGGTTTGGAGTCCGGACAGCTTGTCCAAATCCCCCCACGTCAGGCCCGTCTCTTTCCATGATGTGAGCCGTGTGGGGAGGCCAGATCGGAATTCGGGGGCTGCCGCCCATTGAGAGTCGCGCGGCTCGGTGATGTAGAACCACCCCGATTGCCACCTCTTTATGGTCTCCACAAAGGAGCCCTCGAGCCATAGGGCTTTGGCCATCTTGCCAACCATGGCACCTCCGCACTCCGCTTGGCGGCCGCCCACTACCTTTGGTTTGACATTGAAGATCTTCAACCATAAGCCGAAGTGGGGCTGGATGCAGAGGAAGGCCTCGCACACGACGATAAACGCCGAGATGTTGAGGATGAAGTTCGGGGCCAGATTGTGGAAGTCCAGGCCGTAGTAGAACATGAGCCCCCGGACAAATGGGTGAAGTGGAAAACCTAGTCCGCGGAGGAAGTGGGTGAGAAACACCACCCTCTCATGGGGCACAGGGGTTGGAATGAGCTGCCCCTCGTCGGGTAGCCGGTCTTGCGATGTCGCTGGACAAGTGTCCGGCCTTCCGCAGTTTTGTGATGTGCCCCTCCGTAACGGAGGAGGCCATCCACCTGCCTCCCGCTCCGGACATAGTTGGAGAAGGTTGAGGTGGGATGTGAGGACTTGGGCGTTGGAGCTCGAGTGCGCGGAAATGGATGAGCAAAGGAGGAAGAAGGCGTAGGTGAAAAGGTGGATCCTTATCCCCTTATATGGACGGACGAAGCTATCCATCCCCCACCAGCCTGGTAAAACTCGCTTATCTCCCAAGCACCGTAATCAATGGCGTGGATGGGTTACCCACGTTCGTATTGATGAGAATCCCGGAATAAGGGGGCACGATCTATGCTTTGATAAGATGTGCCAAGGAAACCGCCTCGCTAAAAGCGTTGAGGTGGGACAGTAAAAAACGATTCGAATAAAGGCTCGGCCGTGGTGTGATGTCACGTCGCGGAATACGTCATCAGATCTGTGCGGAAAATTATTCTCTCTCCGGTGGTATGTGGAACTTGTTTTGCAGAGCCGGACACTATCCTTGTGTTCAAAACCTTCTAAGTATTCGGAGGAGGAACCTGCCTTGCAATGCCGAAGACAATATGCGCGCTGGACTCGTCGTCATTGAAGCCTGGTTCAGGGGCTATTGAGGGAGTCCTGGACTAGGGGGTGTCCGGATAGCCGAACTATCATCTTTGGCCGGACTCCTGGACTATGAAGATACAAGATGGAAGACTTCGTCCCGTGTCTGGATGGGACTTTCTTTGGCGTGGAAGGCAAGCTTGGCGATACGGATATGTAGATCTCCTACCATTGTAACTGACTCTGTGTAACCCTAACCCTGTCCGGTGTCTATATAAACTGGAGGGTTTTAGTCCATAGGACGAACAACAATCATACCATATGCTAGCTTCTAGGGTTTAGCCTCTCTGATCTCGTGGTAGATCTACTCTTGTACTACCCATATCATCAATATTAATCAAGCAGGAGTAGGGTATTACCTCCATCGAGAGGGCCCGAACCTGGGTAAAAACATCGTGTCCCTTGTCTCCTGTTACCATCCGCCTAGACGCATAGTTCGGGACCCCCTACCCCAGATCCGCCGGTTTTGACACCGATAGGGAGAATGGAGAAAGACCTAAAGGCCGTGCTTATTTATAAGGAAAGGCTGACACAGAGGGTACGAGAAACGAGGAGGCCAGACGTGGTTATCCAGCTACTTCGATGCCTCGATTTTCGGGAGGGACATTAAGATAAGGATCCGTTGGGATATGACAGAATAAAATATGAATCTAATGGAAGGTGACGTCATGGCGGGTTATCATAAATCCAGAAGATGACGTGATGGCGGGTTATCACTTCTGCGCAGACAGAAGAGAGAAGGTTTTTTCTTAAGGTATTGAAGATTGACATGAATCGGTTCAAATCAATATGGGGCCTTGCTACGTCTTGAGCTTGCGTTGGTTTTCCCCGAAGAGGAGAGGATGATGCAGCAGAGTAGCGTAAGTATTTCCCTCAATTTTTGAGAACCAAGGTATCAATCCAAAGAGGAGGCCACGCGCAAGTCCCTCGTACCTACACAAAACAAATAGCTCCTCGCAACCAACGCGAGTAAGGGTTGTCAATCCCTTCACGGTCACTTACGAGAGTGAGATCTGATAGAGATGATAGATAATATTTTTGGTATTTTTGGTATAAAGATGCAAAGTACAATAAAAAGGCAAAGTAAAGAGAAAAGCAATAATAAAGCGTAAGAAGATTAATATGATGAAAATAGACCCGGGGGGCATAGATTTCACTAGTGGCTTCTCTCAAGAGCATAGGTATTTTATGGTGGGTGAACGAATTACTGTTGAGCAATTGACAGAATTGAGCATAGTTATGAGAGTATCTAGGTATGATCATGTATATAGGCATCACGTCCGAGACAAGTAGACCGACTCACCGCACGCATCTACTACTATTACTCCACTCATCGACCGCTATCCAGCATGCATCTAGAGTATTAAGTTAATGAAAACAGAGTAACGCCTTAAGCAAGATGACATGATGTAGAGGAATAAATTCATGCAATATGATAAATACCCCATCTTGTTATCCTCGATGGCAACAATACAATACGTGCCTTGCTGCCCCTCATCACTTTGGAAAGGACACCGCAAGATTGAACCCAAAGCTAAGCACTTCTCCCATTGCAAGAATTACCAATCTAGTTTGCCAAACCAAACGGATAATTCGAAGAGACTTGCAAAGATAACTCAATCATACATAAAAGAATTCAGGAAAGATTCAAATATTGCTCATAGATAATCTTGATCATAAACCCACAATTCATCGGTCTCAACAAACACACCGCAAAAAGAAGATTACATCAAATATATCTCCACGAGAGAGGGGGAGAACATTGTATTGAGATCCAAAAAGATAGAAGAAGCCATCTAGCTACTAACTATGGACCCGAAGGTCTGATGTAAACTACTCACACTTCATCGGAGAGGCTATGATGTTGATGTAGAAGCCCTCCATGGTGGAATCCTTCGGTGAACTCGGAACAGGCCCCAAGATGGGATCTCGTGGATCTGAGAAAGTTGCGGCGGTGGAATTAGGTTTTTGGCTCCGTGCTCGATCCGACGAAGTGCGTAGGTATATATAGGAGGAAGAAGTACGTCGGTGGAGCCTCGAGGGGCCCACAAGGTAGGGGGCGTGCCCTAGGGGGGGCCCTCCACCCTCGTGGCCGCCTCGGAGCTTTCTTGACGGAGGGTCCAAGTCTCCTGGGTCTTATCTGATGAGAAAATCACGTTCCCAAGGATTTCATTCCATTTGGACTCCGTTTGATATTCCGTTTCTTCGGAACACTGAAATAGGCAAAAAAACATCAATTATGGGCTGGGCTCCGGTTAATAGGTTAGTCCCAAAAGTAATATAAAAGTGGAAAATAAAGCCCAATATAGTCCAAAACAATAGATAATATAGCATGGAGCAATCAAAAATTATAGATACGTTGGAGACGTATCAGGCATCCCCAAGCTTAATTCCTGCTCGTCCTCGAGTAGGTAAATGATAAAAAGAGAATTTTTGATGCGGAGTGGTACTTGGCATAATTTCAATGTAACTCTTCTTAATTGTGGTATGAATATTCAGATTCGAAAGATTCAAGACAAAAGTTCATATTGACATAAAAATAATAATACTTCAAGCATACTAACAAAGCAATTATGTCTTCTCAAAATAACATGGCCAAAGAAAGTTATCCCTACAAAATCATATAGTCTGGCTATGCTCTATCTTCACCACACGAAATATTTAAATCATGCACAACCCCGATGACAAGTCAAGCAATTGTTTCATAATTTTGACATTTTCAAAACTTTTTCAATCTTCACGCAATACATGAGCGTGAGCCATGGATATAACACTATATGTGGAATAGAATGGTGGTTGTGGAGAAGACAAAAAGGGAGAAGATAGTCTCACATCAACTAGGCGTATCATCGGGCTATGGAGATGCCCATCAATAGATATCAATGTGAGTGAGTAGGGATTGCCATGCAACGGATGCACTAGAGCTATACGTATATGAAAGCTCAACAAATGAAACGAAGTGGGTGTGCATCCAACTCGCTTGCTCACGAAGACCTAGGGCAATTTGAGGAAGCCCATCATTGGAATATACAAGCCAAGTTCTATAATGAAAAATTCCCACTAGTATATGAAAGTGACGAAACAAGAGACTCTCTATTATGAAGATCATGGTGCTACTTTGAAGCACAAGTGTGGCAAAAGGATAGTAACATTGTCCCTTCTCTCTTTTTCTCTCAGTTCTTTTTTTTGGGACTTCTCTCTTTTTTTATGGCCTCTTTTCCTTTTTCTTTTTTTTCTTCCGGAGTCTCATCCCGATTTATGGGGGAATCATAGTCTCCATCATCCTTTCCTCACTTGGGACAATGCTCTAAAAATGATGATCATCACACTTTTATTTTTCTTACAACTCAACAATTACAACTCGATACTTAGAACAAAATATGACTCTATGTGTATGCCTCCGGCGGTGTACCGGGATATGCAATGATTCATAAGTGACATGTATGAAAGAATTATGAATGGTGGCTTTGCCACAAATACAATGTCAACTAAATGATCATGCTAAGCAATATGACAATGATGGAATGTGTCATAATAAACGGAACGGTGGAAAGTTGCATGGCTATATATCTCAGAATGGCATGGAAATGCCATGATAGGTAGGTATGGTGGCTGTTTTGAGGAAGGTTTTATGGTGGGTGTATTATAGCGGCGAAAAGTGCGCGGTATTAGAAAGGCTAGCAATGGTGGAAGGGTGAGAAAAGTGCGTATAATCCATGGACTCAACATTAGTCATAAAGAACTCATATACTTATTGCAAAGCTACAAGTTATCAAAGCAAAGTATTACGCGCATGCTCCTAGGGGGATAGATTGGTAGGAAAAGACCATCGCTCGTCCCCCACCGCCACTCATAAGGAAGACAATCAATAAATAAATCATGATCCGACTTCATCACATAAGGGTTCACCATACGTGCATGCTACGGGAATCACAAACTTTAACACAAGTATTCCTCAAATTCACAACTACTCAACTAGCATGACTCTAATAATACTACCTCCATATCTCAAAACAATTATCAAGCATCAAACTTTTCTTAGTATTCAACGCACTCAAAAGAAAGTTTTACAAATCTTGAATGCCAAGCATATTATTATTAAGCAAATTACCATGCTATTTAAGACTCTCAAAATAATCTAAGTGAAGCATGAGAGATCAATAGTTTCTTTAAAACAAATCCACCACCGTGCTCTAAAAAGATATAAGTGAAGTACTAGAGCAAAACTATCAAGCTCAAAAGATATAAGTGAAGCACATAGAGCAAAACTATCAAGCTCAAAAGATATAAGTGAAGCACATAGAGTATTCTAACAAATTCCAATTCATGTATGGCTCTCTCAAAAGGTGTGCACAGAAAGGATGATTGTGGTAAACTAACAAGCAAAGACGCAAATAATACAAGACGCTCTAAGCAAAACACGTATCATGTGGTGAATAAAAATATAGCTCCAAGTAAAGTTACCGATGGAAGTGGATTTAAAGAGGGGATGCCTTCCAGGGCATCCCCAAGCTTCGACTTTTTGGTGTCCTTGGATTATCTTGGGGTGCCATGGGCATCCCCAAGCTTAGGCTCTTGCCACTCCTTGTTCCATAATCCATCAAAAAAATTCACCCAAAACTTGAAAACTTCACAACACAAAACTCAACAGAAATCTCGTAAGCTCCGTTAGCGAAAGAAAACAAAATACCACTTCAATGTACTGTAATGAACTCATTCTTTATTTATATTGGTGTTAAACCTACTGTATTCCAACTTCTCTATGGATCATAAACTATTTTACTAGCCATAGATTCATCAAAATAAGAAAACAACACACGGAAAACAGAATCTGTCAAAAACAGAACAGTCTGTAGTAATCTGTAACTAACACAAACTTATGGAACTCCAAAACTTCATCCAAAATAGGACGACCTAGACAATCTGTTTATTGATCAGCAGCAATTGGAATCACTATTTATCATGTTCTGGTGATTTTTAACAATTGTTTTCGTGAACCAAAAGTTTCTGGAAATTACAGCAAGATCAAATAACTATTATCCAAGAAGATCCTATAGGTTTAACTTGGCACAAACACTAATTAAAACATAAAACCACATCCAAACAGAAGGTAGATGGATTATTTATTCCTAAACAGAAACAAAAACAAAAACAAAAAAACTAAAAAAAATTGGGTTGCCTCCCAACAAGCGCTATCGTTTAACGCCCCTAGCTAGGCATAAAAAGCAAGGATAGAACTAGGTATTGCCATCTTTGGTGGGCAATCCATAGGTGGCTCTCATAATAGATTCATATGGTAGTTTTATCTTATTCCTATGGAAGTGTTCCATGCCTTTCTTTAATGGAAATTGGAATCTAATATTCCCTTCCTTCACATCAATAATTGCACCAATCGTTCTAAGGAAAGGTCTACCAAGAATAATAGGACATGAAGGATTGCAATCTATATCAAGAACGATAAAGTCTACGGGCACATAATTCCTATTTGCAACAATAATAACATCATTAATTCTTCCCATAGGTTTCTTAATAGTGGAATCCGCAAGGTGCAAGTTTAGAGAGCATTCATCAAAATCACGGAAATCCAGCAAATCACACAAAGTTTTGGGAATAGTGGAAACACTAGCACTCAAATCACATAAAGCATATAATTCGTGATCCTTAATCTTAATTTTAATAGTTGGTTCCCACTCATCATAAAGTTTTCTAGGGATAGAGACTTTCAACTCAAGTTTTCCTCATAAGATTGCATCAAGGCATCAACGATATGTTTAGTAAACGCTTTATTTTGACTATAAGCATGCGGAGAATTTAGCACAGATTGCAACAAGGAAATACAATCAATTAAAGAGCAACTTTCATAATTAAAGTCCTTGAGATCCAAAATAGTGGGTTTAGCAACATCTAAGGTTTTACTTTCTTCAATCCCACTTTTATCAATTTTAGCATCATAATCTAAAAGCTCCGAATTTTTAGAACGCCTTCTACGTAAAGGTGACTCATATTCAATCTCATCATTATCAAGATTCATATTGCAAAACAAAGATTTAATGGGAGACACATCAATAACTTTAGATCTTCATCTTGATTTTCATGAAAATTGGAAGAACACGCTTTAATAAAGGCATCTTTCATAGCACGCATCCTAGCGGTTCTTTCCTTGCACTCATCAATGGAAGTTCTCATGGCTTTGAGATACTCATTGATATCATGCTTAGGAGGAATAGATCTAAGATTTAAAGAATCAACATCAAGATAAATTCTATCAACGTTCCTAGCCAATTCATCAACTTTAAGTAATTTCTCTTCAAGCAAAGCATTAAAATTCTTTTGTGAATTCATAAACTCTTTAACACTATTCTCAAATTCAGAGGGCATCTAATTAAAATTTCCATAAGAGTTGTTGTAGGAATTTCCATAATTATTAGAAGGATTACTAGGATAAGGCCTAGGATTAAAATTACCTCTATACGCATTGTTACCAAAATTATTCCTACCAACAAAATTCACATCCATAGATTCATTATTATTCTCAATCAAAGTAGACAAAGGCATATCATTAGGATCAGAAGAAACACTCTTAGTAGCAAATAATTTCATAAGTTCATCCATCTTTCCACTCAAAACATTGATTTCTTCTATCGCATGCACTTTTTTATTAGTAGATCTTTCAGTGTGCCATTGAGAATAATTAACCATAATATTATCCAGGAGTTTAGTAGCATCTCCTAAAGTGATTTCCATTAAAGTGCCACCCGCGGCCGAATCTAAAAGGTTTCTAGAAGCAAAATTCAATCCGGCATAAATTTTTTGTATAATCATCCACAAGTTTAAACCATGAGTAGGACAATTACGTATCATTAATTTCATTCTCTCCCAAGCTTGTGCAACATGTTCATGATCAAGTTGCTTAAAATTCATAATATTGTTCCTAAGAGAGATGATCGTAGCGGGAGGAAAATACTTAGAGATAAAAGCATCTTTGCACTTGTTCCAAGAATCAATACTATTTTTAGGCAAAGACGAAAATCAAGCTTTAGCACGATCTCTAAGCGAAAAAGGAAATAGCTTCAATTTAACAACATCGTTGTCAACATCTTTCTTCTTTTGCATATCACACAAATCCACGAAGCTATTTAAATGAGTAGCGGCATCTTCACTAGGAAGGCCCGCGAATTGATCTTTCATAACGAGATTCAACAAAGCAGTATTGATTTCACAAGATTCAGTATTGGCAAGAGGAGAAATCGGAGTGCTAAGGAAATCATTATTGTTGGTATTGGTAAAGTCACACAATTTTGTATTATCTTGCGCCATGGCAACAAGTAATCCAACACACGAGCAAACAGGAAAAAGCCAAGCGGAAAAGAGAGGGCGAATAAAATGGCAAGGGTGAAGTGGGGGAGAGGAAAACAAGAGGCAAATGGCAAATAATGTAATGCGAGAGATAAGGGATTGTGATGGGTACTTGGTATTCTAAATTTTGGTAGACTCCCCGGCAACGGCGCCAGAAATCCTTCTTGCTACATCTTGAGCTTGCGTTGGTTTTCCCCGAAGAGGAGAGGATGATGCAGCAGAGTAGCGTAAGTATTTCCCTCAGTTTTTGAGAACCAAGGTATCAATCCAAAGAGGAGGCCACGCCAAGTCCCTCGTACCTACACAAAACAAATAGCTCCTCGCAACCAATGCGAATAGGGGTTGTCAATCCCTTCACGGTCACTTACGAGAGTGAGATCTGATAGAGATGATAGATAATATTTTTGGTATTTTTGGTATAAAGATGCAAAGTAAAATAAAATGGCAAAGTAAAGAGCAAAGCAATAATAAAGCTAGGAAGATTAATATGATGAAAATATACCCGGGGGGCATAGATTTCACTAGTGGCTTCTCTCAAGAGCATAGGTATTTTACGGTGGGTGAACGAATTACCGTTGAGCAATTGACCGAATTGAGCATAGTTATGCGATTATCTAGGTATGATCATGTATATAGGCATCACGTCCGAGACAAATAGACCGACTCCTGCCTGCATCTACTACTATTACTCCACTCATCGACCGCTATCCAGCATGCATCTAGAGTATTAAGTTAATGAAAAAGAGTAACGCCTTAAGCAAGATGACATGATGTAGAGGAATAAATTCATGTAATATGATAAATACCCCATCTTGTTATCCTCGATGGCAACAATACAATACGTGCCTTGCTGCCCCATCACATCCGGGAAAGGACACCGCAAGATTGAACCCAAAGCTAAGCACTTCTCCCATTGCAAGAATTACCAATCTAGTTTGCCAAACCAAACGGATAATTCGAAGAGACTTGCAAAGATAACTCAATCATACATAAAAGAATTCAGGAAAGATTCAAATATTGCTCATAGATAATCTTGATCATAAACCCACAATTCATCGATCTCAACAAACACACCGCAAAAAGAAGATTACATCGAATAGATCTCCAAGAGAGAGGGGGAGAACATTGTATTGAGATCCAAAAAGAGAGAAGAATCCATGTAGTTACTAACTATGGACCCGAAGGTCTGAGGTAAACTACTCACACTTCATCGGAGAGGCTATGATGTTGATGTAGAAGCCCTCCCTGGTGGAATCCCCTTCCATGAGCTCCTAACAGGCCCCAAGATGGGATCTCGTGGATACAGAAAGTTGCGGTGGTGGAATTAGGTTTTCGGCTCCGTATCTGATCTGACGGGGGTACATAGGTATACATAGGAGGAAGAAGTACGTCGGTGGAGCCTCGAGGGGCCCACGAGGTAGGGGGCGCACCCTAGTGGGGGGGTGCCCTCCACCCTCGTGGTCGCCTCGGAGCTTTCTTGACGGAGGGTCCAAGTCTCCTGGGTCTTATCTGATGAGAAAATCACGTTCCCGAAGATTTCATTCCGTTTGGACTCCATTTGATATTCCTTTTCTTCGAAACACTGAAATAGGCAAAAAACAGCAGTGCAGGCTGGGCCTCCGGTTAATAGGTTAGTCCCAAAAGTAATATAAAAGTGGAAAATAAAGCCCAATATAGTCCAAAACAATAGATAATATAGCATGGAGCAATCAAAAATTATAGATACGTTGGAGACATATCAGGCCTAATGTTGGGGATATAACTATTAGTGTAACCCGCCCAGGAAGGGCCGGGTTACGCTATGGCAATTCATCATATGAAGCCCAATATCAAGCTTGAAGATGGCGGTTCAATAAAGGGCCTAAAGCCTGCAGGAGACTTAAGGCCCGTAGTGATAAACCGCTGTAATGGCATGACTTGTGTTGTAAGGCAAGATTAACTAGTCACCGATCCGGACACTGTTTATGAGCCGGCCGAGACTCCGTAGGCCGCGGGGCGTCAACCCGTGTATATAAGGGGACGACCCGCCGGCGGCTTAGGGCAAGTAACACCAAATCGAGAGCCGGGCATAGCAGATTTGCTCTCTGGTTATCGAAACCCTAGCAATTCCACCTCAACTGGATTAGGCTTTACCCTTCACCGCAAGGGGCCGAACCAGTATAAACCCTCGTGTCCTTTGTCCCACTTTAACCCCTTTAAGCTTCCTAGTTGCGATGGCTCCACGACTAAGTCCTTTCACAAGGACATCTGCCGTGACAATTCCACGACAGTAATGGTGTGTCCGGACGTCATAACCGTACTTTATTAGATATGGTGCGATCTACGATGTTTCTTACCAATCTACCACTATCGTTTCGGGGTTATGCATTAGAGACAGATGCATTCACGTTAAAAAGGGCACCATCTAAATCCGTTGAGATGACACCTTATGAATTGTGGTTTGGCAAGAAACCAAAGTTGTCGTTTCTTAAAAGTTTGGGGTTGCGATGCTTATGTGAAAAAGTTTCATCCTGATAAACTCAAACCTAAACTGAAGAAATGTTTCTTCATAGGATACCCAAAGGAGACAGTTGGGTACACCTTCTATCACAGATCCAAAGGCAAGATATTCGTTGCTAAGAATGGATCCTTTCTAGAGAAGGAGTTTCTCTTGAAAGAAGTGAGTGGGAGGAAAGTAGAACTTGATGAGGTAGCTGTACCTGCTCCCTCATTGGAAAGTAGTTCATCACAGAAATCTGTTCCAGTGATGCCTACACCAATTAGTGAGGAAGTTAATGATGATGATCATGAAACTTCAGATCAAGTTACTACCGAACCTCGTAGGTCAACCAGAGTACGATCCGCACCAGAGTGGTATGGTAATCCTGTTCTGGAAGTCATGTTACTAGACCATGATGAACCTACGAACTATGAGGAAGCGATGATGAGCCCAGATTCCACAAAATGGTTTGAGGCCATGAAATCTGAGATGGGATCCATGTATGAGAACAAAGTATGGACTTTGATTGACTTGCCCAATGATCGGCAAGCCATTGAGATTAAATGCATCTTCAAGAGGAAGACGGACACTGATAGTAGTATTATTATGTACAAAGCTAGAATTGTCGCAAAAGGTTTTCGATAAGTTCAAGGTGTTGACTACGATGAGAGTTTCTCACTCGTATCTATGCTTAAGTCTGTCTGAATCATGTTAGCAATTGCCGCATTTTATGAAATCTGGCAAATGGATAAACAAAACTACATTCATTAATGGATTTATTAAAGAAGAGTTGTATATGATGCAACCAGAAGGTTTTGTCGATCCTAAAGGTGTTAACAAAATGTGCAAGCTCCAGCGATCCATCTATGGACTGGTGCAAGCATCTCGGAGTTGGAATATACGCTTTGATGAGTTGATCAAAGCATATAGTTTTATACAGACTTGCGGTGAAGCCTGTATTTACAAGAAAGTTAGTGGGAGCACTACAACATTTCTGTTAAGTATATGTGATTGACATATTGTTGATCGGAAATAATGTAGAATTATTCTGCAAAGCATAAAGGAGTGTTTGAAAGGAGTTTTTCAAAGAAAGACCTCGGTTAAGCTGCTTACATATTGAGCATCAAGATCTATAGAGATAGATCAAGACGCTTGATAAGTTTTTTCATTGATTGCATACCTTGACAAGATTTTGAAGTAGTACAAAATGGAACAGACAAAGAAAGAGTTCTTGCCTGTGTTACAAGTTGTGAAATTGAGTAAGACTCAAAGCCCGACCATGGCAGAAGATAGAAAGAGAATGAAAGTCATTCCCTATGCCTCAGCCATAAGTTCTAAAAAGTATGCCATGATGTGTACCAGATCTATTGTATACACTACGACTGAGTTTGGCAAGGGAGTGCAATAGTGATCTAGGAGTAGATCACTAGACAGCGGTCAAAATTATCCTTAGAAGAATAAGGATATGTTTCTCGATTATGGAGGTGACAAAAGGTTCGTCATAAAGAGTTACGTCGATGCAAGCTTTGACACCGATCTGGATGACTCTAAGTCTCGATCTAGATACATATTGAAAGTGGGCGCTATTAGCTAGAGTAGCTCCGTGCAGAGTATTGAAGACATATAATATTTGCAAAATACATAAGTATATGAATGTGGCAGACCCATTGACTAAAATTATCTCACAAGCAAAACATGATCACACCTTAGTACTCTTTGGGTTTTAATCACATAGCAATGTGAACTAGATTACTGACTCTAGTAAACCCTTTGGGTGCTGGTCACATATCGATGTGAAGTATGGGTGTTAACCACATAAAGATGTGAACTATTGATGTTAAATCACATGGTGATGTGAACTAGATTATTGACTCTAGTGCAAGTGGGAGATCAAGGAAATATGCCCTAGAGGCAATAATAAAGTTATTATTTATTTCCTTATTTCATGATAAATGTTTATTATTCATGCTAGAATCGTATTAACCGGAAGCATAATACTTGTGTGAATACATAGACAAACAGAGTGTCACTGGTATGCCTCTACTTGACTAGCTCGTTGATCAAAGATGGTTATGTTTCCTAGCCATAGACATGAGTTGTCATTTTATTAATGGGGTCACATCATTAGGAGATTTATGTGATTGACTTGACCCATTCCGTTAGCTTAGCACTTGATCATTTAGTATGTTGCTATTGCTTTCTTCATGACTTATACATGCAACTCCCGTTTACCAGAGGAACACTTTGTGTGCTACCAAACGTCACAACGTAACTGGGTAATTCTAAAGGTGCTGTATAGGTGTCTCCGAAGGTACTTGTTGGGTTGGCATATTTCGAGATTAGGATTTGTCACTCTGATTGTCGGAGAGGTATCTCTGGGCCCTCTCGGTAACGCACATCACTATAAGCCTTGCAAGCATTGTGACTAATGGGTTAGTTGCGAGATGATGTATTCCGGAACGAGTAAAGAGACTTTCCGTTAACGAGATTGAACTAGGTATTGGGATACCGATGATCAAATCTCGGGCAAGTAACATACCGATGACAAAGGGAACAACATATGTTGTTATGCGGCCTGACCGATAAAGATCTTCGTAGAATATGTGGGAGCCAATATGAGCATCCAGGTTCCGCTATTGGTTATTGACCGGAGACGTGTCTCAGTCATGTCTACATAGTTCTCGAACCCATAGGGTCCACACGCTTAACGTTTCGATGACATTTATATTATGAGTTTATATGTTTTGATGTACCTAAGATTGTTCGGAGTCCCGGATGTGATCACAGACATGACGAGGAGTATCGAAATGGTCGAGACATGAAGATTGATATATTGGAAGCCTATATTTGGATATCAGAATTGTTCCGGGTGAAATCAGGATTTTACCGGAGTACCGGAGGGGTTACCGGAACCCCCCGGGGGTTAATGGGCCATGGTGGGTGTCGGTGTCAAAACCGGCGGATCTTGGGTAGGGGGTCCCGAACTGTGCGTCTAGGCGGATGGTAACAGGAGACAACGGACACGATGTTTTTACCCAAGTTCGGGCCCTCTCGATGGAGGTAAAACTCTACTCCTGCTTGATTAATATTGATGATATGGGTAGTACAAGAGTAGATATACCACGAGATCAGAGAGGCTAAACCCTAGAAGCTAGCCTATGGTATGACTGTTGTTCGTGCTACGGACTAAAACCCTCCGGTTTATATAGGCACCGAAGAGGGTTAGGGTTACACAGAGTCGGTTACAATGGTAGGAGATCTACATATCCGTATCGCCAAGCTTGCCTTCCACGCCAAGGAAAGTCCCATCCGGACACGGGACAAAGTCTTGAATCTTGTATCTTCATAGTCCAGGAGTCCGGCCAAAGGCTATAGTCCGGCCATCCGGACACCCCTAATCCAGGACTCCCTCAGTAGCCCCTGAACCAGGCTTCAATGACGACGAGTCCGGCGCGCATATTGTCTTCGGCATTGCAAGGCGGGTTCCTCCTCTGAATACTTCATAGAAGATTTTGAACACAAGGATAGTGTTCGGCTCTACTAAGTTCCACATACCACCATAGAGAGAATAATATTTACACAAGTTCAATCTGCTGACGTATTCCACAGCGTGATATCACACCATGGACAAGCCTTTATTCGAATCGTTTTTACTGTCCCACCTCAGCGCGTTTAGCGAGGCGGTTTCCTTGGCGCGTCTTGTCAAAGCGGAGGTCGTGTCCCCTTATTCCGGTATTATCATTAATACGGGCGTGGGTAACCCAACCGCGCCATTGATTACGGCACTTGGAAGATAAGCGAGTTTTATCAGGCCGGTGGGGACGCAAAGCTTTATCCGTCCATATAAGGGGATAAGGATCCACTTTTTCACACACGCCTTCTTCCTCCTTTGCTCATCCATTTCCGCGCACTTGAGCTCTAGTGCCCAAGTCCGCACATCCCACCTCAACCTTATCCAACTATGTCCGGAGCGGTAGGCAAGTGGATGGCCTCCTCCGTCACGGAGGGGCACATCAAAAAGCTGCGAAAGGCCGGATACTTGTCCGACGACATTGCGCATCGGCTCCCCGACAAGGGGCAGCTCATCCCCACCCCCAGGCCCCATGAGAGGGTGGTGTTCCTCCCCCACTTCCTCTGCGGACTAGGTTTTCCACTTCACCCATTTGTCCGGGGGCTCATGTTCTACTACGGCCTAGATTTCCATGATCTGGCCCCAATTTCATCCTCAACATCTCGGCGTTCATCGTCGTGTGCGAGGCCTTCCTCTGCATCCAGCCTCACTTCAGCTAATGGCTGAAGACCTTCAATGTCAAGCCGAAGGTAGTGGGCGGCCGCCAAGCGGAGTGCGGAGGTGCCATGGTGGGCAAGATGGCCAACGTCCTATGGCTCGAGGGCTCCTTCGTGGAGACCATAAAGGGGTGGCAATCGGGGTGGTTCTAAATTACCGAGGCGCGCGACTCTAAATGGGCAGCGGCCCCCGAATTCCGATCTGGCTTCCCTACACGGCTCACCTCATGGAAAGAGACGGGCCTGACATGGGGTAATTCGGAAGAGCTGACCGGACTCCAAAACTGCGTCCGAAACCTGGTGGACAAGAAGCTCAAGCATGTCAACGTAGTCCAGGTTATGCTCATCCGTCGGATCCTCCCATGCCAGCAACGGGCCTTCAAATTGTGGGAGTTTGATCCGACACAGCACCAAACCTTGAGCCGGCTCTTCGACACTACGTATGAAGATGCATGGAAGGTGTTGTTCAAGGGTGTCGAGGCTCCCGCATCCGCTACTGAAGATCGCGGATTCAGCTCGCGGCATCAAGCCAGCGAGGTAAGCTATTTTACCCTTTACGGGACTCTTTTTTCATAGTTTGACTCTATGCGGGATCTAAAACTCCCTCACCTTTGACAGGACTGGCAGAAGACGTCCAGATAGGTTGATCGTCTGCTCCATTGCGGAAGACCCAGCGGACGCCCGATTGACGGAGGGCTCTTTGGTTCGCACCTTACGTGGTGCCGGAGAAGAAAAACCAGAAAGAAGGCCACGGGAACTCGAAGGAGTTCCGACGCCAGTGTTGTCGGACTCATCGTCCGATGACTCCGGCGGACTCCTCCTGCGAAGACGAGGAGGAGGAAAAGAGCCTCTCCCCGGGAGAGAAGAAAAGAAAGGCCGCCCCAACTGGGGAGGCCGGAGGGTCCAAGAAGGGAAGGACCCTTCCTCCGGACTACACCACCAACGCCGACGACGGCGAATAGAAGTGGCCACCGAGGACCAAGCCCCTGGCGAAGTCGTAAGTGTCCGGACACCAGAATAACTCATGGCGTTCCATTTGTCGCACAGCATCTTCTAACACCGAATATAACCATGCAGCCCGCCCAAGGACGGGCTCGGCGCTTCGACGAGCGGCTCCATGGATTCGTCGGATGTGAATAGCACCTCACATCCGACCGCCTCGTCTCCTCCCTCCGCGGATGACGCCGAGGTGGGGTCCCAAAAGGGGCCCCAGCCAGGAGGAGGTTGCCCTGGAGGCGCCGCAAGGCGACCTCCCGGACTCCGGGCGCAAAGGGGATAAAACCCCGAAGGGCTTTAACTCCGGCCCTGTGCCGGACTCCGTACCAGAACCTTCAGTGGTTCCAGAGTCCGGCAGGCGACCCCTTCGTAAGAAGGGCAAGAGGCTATGACGCCGGTGACCTCCGGGCCCAACCGGAGGCACGGATAATTTGATGGAGGCGCTTAACGGCGCTTCCATCGACGAGGAGCACCGCACTCTTATGAGTGTGGTGATCCAGAAGTTCGATCCGCCAAGAGCGGGCTGATCGAAGCTTGCCGACCTTCTAACAGGCTTTGAGGTATGTATTTAAGATGTGTAAAAATATTACCGCATAGAGCGGTAGCCCTGATTCTCGGTTTGGTGTTCGGAAAGAAAAAGCCGAGCGAGGATCTAAAAGATATCTGTGAGGAGTCTAACATAAGTATGTCAATATGGGATTTCAGGCTGTACTCTTGACCTCTGCTTTGCCTTGTTGCGGAGGTTGATGCATTGAAGCGAGCCTCGGCGGTCCGAGAACGAGCTCGGCCTTGCCAAAAAGCAGCTCGAGGATAAGGAAGGCAAGTAATACCTTATGGGATTATTTAAAAGATGTGGTTGCAAAAAATGACAGGAATAACGTGAATATTGCAGGGGCCACGAACGAGGTGGCGACCCTGAAGGAAGCGGTGTCCAAGGCTGAAAGCAATGCGGCCGCGGAGCACACCGAGCGAGAGAAGCAGGAGGCGCGGGTGGCGGAGGTGCGGCGAGAGCTCCAGGCTCGTGGGAAAACATGAGAGTTTGGAGCGTGACTCAAAGACTCGAGAGTCCGAGCTCGCCTCGGCCCTTGAGAGCGCCAAAGCCGCTAAGGCCGAAGCCCAAAAGCCCTCCAGGAAATTGAGGCGATGAAGAAGATAGCGGCGGGTAAGGCATTCTATATGCAAAGCAAGCATGTGAAAGTGAATTATCTCATTACTTACCCGAATCCGGAGCTCTCCAGAGCATTCGCAGATCTGCTGCAGTGTCCGATGTCAGCCGCATTCTACCGAGCCGAGGAGGGAAGCTCAACGGAGAAGGTGTTCTGGTCTCAGTATGCTGAGGCCGGACACCCGGTGCCCTTAAGCGACCAGTTGAAGCAGTTGGTCGAGCTCCCTAAGGTGGCCGAACAGGCCATGAAGGGCCTCATAGTTCGGCTGTGGCCTAAGGAAGCCATGCCTGGGAGCTACTTTGGGCTGGTGAGGCGGCTGGTGGACGCCTGTCCATGGGTTGAAGTCGTCAAGCGCTCTGAAAGCGTCGAAGGTGCCTGTAGGGCCCTTGCTCATGCTAAGGTGCACTGGGGCAAGATGGACGCTGAGAAGCTTGTGACGGACAGACCACCACCGGGCAAGGAGCATCGCAAGCCTGAAATGTATTATGAGGGTGTCCTGAAGGGTGCCCGCCTTATAGCGGGTGAATGCTCCAAAGATGTAATTTTTGAGTAGACTCGCATTTGTTATCCTGTATGCTGAAAACTTGTTCATATGCGCTAAGCAATACTTTTCTATTTAGAATATTACCTTCTGTTCGGCCGTGTATTAAATTTGAGAGATGGTGAGTCATCGGCTTCAGCCCCCACGCCACGGGTGCTGGGGTGTTCGGGATAAACTTGAGCGCTCTTGTTCCCATTCTTGGGTCCTTCGAGGGAGGCGCTCAACGCAACGAACAAGGCAACCAGACTATAATGCTTGAACACTCTCACTTAGCCATAGAATTCTATAATTTTAAATTTCGGCGAAGCCCCTGGTATTCGGAAGACCGATTTCGGGGTGCTATCCACGCCTAGGCCGGACAATGCCGACTCCTCGCTCTAAGCGGCATAAGTCTTTAGGGACTCGAAACCTCTCGAACAGCGACCGGCTCTCGCCCTATCATGACGGTCAGGTTTAGCTTTCTCCACTGAGGTGCTTAACCCAGCTCAACCGGGCACAATCATGATGGTTCTCCAGCTACCTTAGCCGATACAACGGAACATAAGGTACCAAGACATGGGAGCCGGAAAACCCAACTATTGACCCAAGACATGATTGAGCCGATGCATATAATGCTATAAGTTCGGGTGCCGCACTTGTGAAAGTGTTGGACTTATCACACCATATTTTGGGGTTCTTTAGCCCCTGGTGTATTGCCCGTACAATATTGTTCGGTTTCACAATTTCATATCTTTAAATATATATATATATATATATATATATATATATATATATATATATAGAAAAAAGGAATTCAATAATAGGCAGAAGCTATGTATTGTTTATTCAAAAGGGCTGCAGTAAGAGCAGAACGATACAAATAGTCTTGATAAGCAAGGGCGGGACTTTTAACATGTCCCCCTCCAGGGGTAAGCTGCGGGATGGTATTGTAAAACAGGTATACTGCTCGTAATAGATACCACCTGGACACTCGACGTAGCTTTCTGCTTCCATGGTTGTTGCATCGTGTGTTCGGCGATTCTACTGCCGGACAGGGCTTCGTGAGAACGGAGTCATGAAAGTAAAAAAGAAAGAAGAAAAGAAAAGAATGACACAATCGGGGCCCACAGTGCGGTTGAGCCGCATTCTGGGCATGCCGTGGTCGTGCCCCTCCCCTATGCCCATGGTATTTCCAGAGCGTAATTATGTACGCGTAGTACTGGTTTCGCAATTTCGCGAGGGCTGGGGTTTGGGCCGCATTGCTATACGTGCTCGGAACGTGCTAGGCGGTCTTGTTATAGGTTACTATGGGCGCGCTTGACGGTGTCCAGACATTTAATAGCCGGACTCGAGAATTGCCTTAAGAGGCTGCTTTGTACTTCCGCCGCGAGGGCCGCCGTATGCTCCTCCGTCTGGAGAGAGCGTTCGGTGTTTCCATTAACCGTAATGACTCCTCGAGGACCTGGCATCTTGAGCTTGAGATATGCGTAGTGCGGCACCGCATTGAACTTTGCAAATGCGGTTCGTCCGAGCAGTGCGCGATAGCCGCTCATGAACGGGACTATGTCGAAAATTAATTCCTCGCTTCGGAAGTTATCCGGGGATCCGAAAAACACTTCAAGTGTAACTGAGCCTATACAGTTGGCCTCTACACCTGGTATGACGCCTTTAAAGGTCGTCTTCGTGGGTTTAATCCTTGATGGGTCTATGCCCATTTTACGACCTTTGTATCTGATAAAGCAGGTTTAGCTGCTGCCGCCGTCCATTAGGACGCTAGTGAGGTGAACTCCGTCAATGATTAGGTCTAGAACCAATGCGGCGAATCCGCCATGGCGGATGCTAGTGGGGTGGTCCCTTCGATCAAAAGTGATCGGGCAGGAAGACCACGGGTTAAACTTTGGGGCGACTGGCTCCATTGCATATACGTCCCCTAGTGCACGCTTCCGCTCCCTTTTGGGTATGTGGGTTGCGTATATCATGTCCACCGTCCGCACTTGTGGGGGGAAGCCCTTCTGTCCTCTATTGTTCGGCGGCCGGGGCTCCTCCTCGTCATCGCTATGCAGCCCCTTGTCATTGTTTTCGGCATTTAACTTGCCTGCCTGCTTGAACACCCAACAATCCCTGTTGGTGTGGTTGGCTGGTTTTTCGGGGGTGCCGTGTATCTGGCACGAGCAATCGAGTATTCTGTCCAAATTGGATGGGACCGGAGTATTTCTTTTAAATGGCTTTTTCCGCTGACCGGGTTTAGAGCCTCTGAATCCGGCATTGACTACCGTATCCTCAGCATTATCGCCGCTAATGCGGCGCTTGTGCTTGTTGCGATGCGACCTGCCATTGCTGTACTTGGTATCCGAATTACCAGGGCTCTTGGTCATGTTGTTACTACAAGCTAGCCAGCTGTCCTCTCCCGCGCAAAAGCGGCTCATGAGTGTTGTGAGGGCTGCCATGGATTTCGGCTTTTCCTTTCCTAGGTGCCAGGCAAGCCACTCGTCGCGGATGTTGTGTTTGAAGGCCGCAAGGGCCTCTCCATCCGGACAGTCGACGGTTTGATTTTTCTTGGTTAGAAACCTTGTCCAGAATTGTCTGGCCAATTCCTCTGGCTGCTGAATTATGTGGCTTAGGTCATCGGCGTCTGGTGGTCGCACATATGTTCCCTGGAAATTGTCGAGGAATGCGGCTTACAGGTCTTCCCAACAACCAATTGACTCTGCTGGCAAGCTGTTAAGCCAATGCCGGGCTGGTCCTTTAAGATTTAGTGGGAGGTATTTGATGGCGTGTAGATCATCACCGCGGGCCATGTGGATGTGAAGGAGATAGTCCTCGATCCAAACCGCAGGATCTGTTGTGCCATCGTATGATTCAATTTTTACGGGTTTGAAGCCCTCAGGGATTTGATGATCCATCACTTCATCTGTGAAGCATAGTGGGTGTGCGGCGCCTCAGTATTGGGCTATATCACGACGCAGCTCAAATGAGCTTTGTCTACTGTGTTCGGCCCGGCCGGAGTTGCCATATCCGGTGTACCGGTTATCGTCACGTGTCATGGGGCGCCCACGCGATCCATAGATCGATCTTGTTTGCCTTGCCTTGTCCTCCAATATATCTTGCAGGTCTGGCGCATTTCCCCGCGCCTTGGTATGCGCGGCTTGAGTTGAGGGCCGAGAGGCCTCTCTGTCGCGGCCACGAGGTGGCCGGTCAGCCGTATCATGCGCTGGTGATGTAGGTTTGGGTGCTTCCTCCTCTAACCGGGGTAGCAGCCTGCGTTTTGGGTAGATCTTGGAGGGGCGCTCGAGTTCATACTCTTCGGCCGCAAGGACTTCAGTCCATCTGTCAGCTAGCAAGTCTTGGTCTGCTCTAAGCTGTTGCTGCTTTTTCTTGAGGCTGCTTGCCGTGGCCATAAGCCCTGCGTTTGAAACAGCTCTTGTTCGGCCAGGATCCTCGGGCACGCATTAATTCGTCGTCGTCGAGGCTTGCCTCATCTTGAGGAGGGAGGCATGTAATTATCATCATGTACCTCTCTTCGCCGCTCTCTCATGAGGGCTGGCTTCTCCATCCTCTGCGCTGAATCCTGCTTTGGAGGGTTGTCTTCGACCTTGTCCGGGGTGTTATTGTCTCCCGTCTTAGGAATCACCGCTTTTTGCTGTGGCGGGATTTAGAGCGGCGCTGACGCCTTGGCCGGTTAGGATGTTTCTTGGAGGGGTCATCCTCCGCTGTTCCATCGCCATTCCCATCTTTTGGGATGGCCACCATGTATATGTCGTATGACGAGGTGGCCTTCGATTGCCACCGTGGGCGCTGGTTCTTAATCGTCTCCTGCATCTTCATCCATACCGGCGATGTCTTCGAGTCGAAGTCGAGCATGTCGGTTAAGTCATCGGCGATTAGCTCTGAAGTGGGTGGTGGGTGGGCTTTGAATTTCTTCGTCGTCCGCATCCCAACCTTCCCGACCATAATCCGGCCAGGCTCTCCGATAAAGAGAGAGACTTTAGTGAATTCAGGATGTCGCCAAAGGGCGAAAAGTCGAAAAGATGTCCGCGCGATGAATTCCATGATTGGCGCCCAATCGGATTCGATTGGCGGGGGCGCGGAAGGCTCGGAGTCCGGAGAGGAGTCCGGCACCTTGGGGTCACGAGCTTCACAAAGGACGGGATAGGTGTGCAGCTCAATCGCCGTAGAGATCGCAGCCCCCGAGGCGGTGTCCAGCCACCCGTCCTCGATCGGCGCAGTCGGCTCCGAGCTAAAGGTCGCAGCGGACGCTGGTGCGGCCTCCAGGACACTATTCCGCGGTAGAGCTAGATCATGCCCCTCGTGACAGTGCGGCGCGCTTGGCTATGGCTCGAAACCGTCGAAGATCAAGTCTCCGCGGACGTCAGCCGTGTAGTTCAAACTTCCAAATCTGACCTGGTGGCCAGGGGGGTAGCTTTCAATCTGCTCCAGATGGCTGCGAATTGTATGATGCAAAGCCGCCGAATACGAAGATCTGTCTAGGGAGAAAAGTCTCACCCTGGAGCGCATCGTTGTTGATGATCGGAGGATCCATCGGGCCAAAAGATGATGACATAGAGGAACTCTCAATGAAAGCACCAATGTCGGTGTCAAAACCGGCGGATCTCGGGTAGGGGGTCCCGAACTGTGCGTCTAGGCGGATGGTAACAGGAGACAAGGGACACGATGTTTTTACCCAGGTTCGGGCCCTCTCGATGGAGGTAAAACCGTACTCCTGCTTGATTAATATTGATGATATGGGTAGTATAAGAGTAGATCTACCACGAGATCAGAGAGGCTAAACCCTAGAATCTAGCCTATGGTATGATTGTTGTTAGGTACTCTGGACTAAAACCCTCTGGTTTATATAGGCACCGAAGAGGGTTAGGGTTACAGATGTCGGTTACAATGGTAGGAGATCTACATATCCGTATCGCCAAGCTTGCCTTCCACGCCAAGGAAAGTCCCATCCGGACACGGGACGAAGTCTTCAATCTTGTATCTTCATAGTCCAGGAGTCCGGCCATCCGGACACCCCCTAATCCAAGACTCCATCAGTGGGCCTTAGTGGAGAAGAGGAGAGGCGGCCAGGGCAAAGGCCGCGCGCCCCTCCCCCCTAGTCCGAATAGGACAAGGAGAGGGGGGCGCCCCTCCCCCCTTTCCTTCTTCTCCTCCACCTCTTTCCCCCTCTTCTCCTAATCCGAGAAGGAAAAGGGAGGGAGTCCTACTCCCGGTGGGAGTAGGACTCCTCATGGTGCGCCCCCTCCTGGCCGGCCACACCTCCCCCTTGCTCCTTTATATACGGGGGCAGGGGGCACCCTAGAGATACAACAATTGATCGTTTGATCTTTTAGCCGTGTGTGGTGCCCCCCTCCACCATAGTCCACCTCGATATCTTTGTGGCGGTGCTTAGGCGAAGCCTGCGTCGGTAGAACATCATCATCATCACCACGCCGTCGTCTTGTGAAACTCTCCCTCAACACTCGGCTGGATCGGAGTTCGAGGGACGTCATCGGGTTGAACGTGTGCTGAACTCAGAGGTGCCGTGCGTTTGGTACTTGATCGGTCGGATTGTGAAGACGTACGACTACATCAACCGTGTTGTGCTAACGCTTCCGCTTTCGGTCTACGAGGGTACGTGGACAACACTCTTCCCTCTCGTTGCTATGCATCACCATGATCTTGCGTGTGCGTAGGAAATTTTTTGAAATTACTACGTTCCCCAACAGACACTAGGGTTATAGGGAAAGTTTGTACGTGGTTACCGAATGTCGTTTGGAGTCCCGGATGAGATCCCGGACGTCACGAGGAGTTCCGGAATGTTCTGAAGACGAAGATTTATATATGGGAAGTCCTTATTCGGTCGCCGGAAGTGTTCGGCGGTCTATCGGTATTGTACCGGGATCACCAAAAGGGTTCAGGGGGTCCACCAGGAGGATCCACCTGCCCCGGAGGGCCCTATGGGCTGAATATTGAGGGGAACCAGCCCCTAGGCGGGCTGGGCGCCAAACCCCCCTAGGGCCCATGCGCCTAGGGTCTGGGGGAAACCCTAAAGGGGGCGCCCCCCTTGGCTTGGGGGGCAAGCCTCCCCCCCTGGGCCGCCGCCCCCCTCTAGATCCATCTAGAGGGGGCTGGGCCCCCTCTCCCTTGCCCCTATAAATAGTGGAGGGGTGGGAGGGCAGCCGCACCACATCCAAGGCGCAGCCCTCCCCCTCCCCAACACCTCCTCCTCCTCCAGCGAAGCTTGGCGAAGCCCTGCCGGAGTACCACGCTGCTCCAACACCACCACGCCGTCGTCTGCTTTCTTTGGGCCGGAGTCTTCCCCAACCTCTCCCTCTCCTTGCTGGATCAAGGCTTGGGAGATGTCACCGGGCTGCACGTGTGTTGAACGCGGAGGCGCCGTTTTTCGGCGCTTGGATCGGAATCAACCGCGATCTGAATCGCTCTGAGTCTGACTCCCTCATCCAGCGTTCTTATGGCGCTTCCGCATCGCGATCTTCAAGGGTATGAAGATGCACTCCCCTCTCTCTTGTTGCTAGTCTCTCCATAGATTGATCTTGGTGATGCGTAGAATTTTTTTAATTTCTGCAACGATCCCCAACACAAAGTAGTATGGAAGTAACGGTAACGGTGGCAAAACTAACAGTGATAGTTTTGTAGTGATTGTAACAGCAGCAACGGAAAAGTAAATAAGCAAAGTACAATATGTGAAAAGCTCGTAGCCATTGGATCGGTGATGGAGAATTATGCCGGATGCGATTATTCATGCAACAGTTATAACATAGGGTGACACATAACTAGCTCCAATTCATCAATGTAGTAGGCATGTATTCCGAATATAGTCATACGTGCTTATGGAAAAGAACTTGCATGACATCTTTTGTCCTACCTTCCCGTGGCAGCGGGGTCCTAATGGAAACTAAGGGATATTAAGGCCTCCTTTTGATAGAGTACCGGACCAAAGCATTAACACATAGTGAATACATGAACTCCTCAAACTATGGTCATCACCGGGAGTGGTCCCGGTTATTGTCACTTCGAGGTTGCCGGATCATAACACATAGCGGTGACTATAGACTTGCAGGATAGGATCAAGAACTCACATATATTCATGAAAACATAATAGGTTCAGATCTGAAATCATGGCACTCGGGCCCTAGTGACAAGCATTAAGCATAGCAAAGTCATAGCAACATCAATCTCAGAACAGAGTGGATACTAGGGTCTAAACCCTAACAAAACTAACTCGATTACATGATAAATCTCATCCAACCCATCACCGTCCAGCAAGCCTGCGATGGAATTAATCACTCACGCCGGTGAGCATCATGAAATTGGTGATGGAGGATGGTTGATGATGACGATGGCGACGGATTCCCCTCTCCGAAGCCCCGAACGGACTCTAGCTCAGCCCTCCCGAGAGAGATTAGGGCTTGGCGGCGGCTCCGTATCGTAAAATGCGATGAATCCTTCTCTCTGATTTTTTCTCCCCGAATGTGGATATATAAAGTTGGTGTTGAGGTCGGTGGAGCACCAGGGGGCCCACGAGGCAGGGGGCGAGCCCAGGGGGGTAGGCGCGCCCCCACCCTCGTGGACAGGGTGTGGGACCGCTGGCCTTCATTCTTTCGCCAGTATTTTTTATTAATTCCATAATAATTCTCTATTGATTTTCAGGTCATTTCGAGAACTTTTATTTCTGCACACAAATAACACCATGGCAATTCTGCTGAAAACTGCGTCAGTCCGGGTTAGTTCCATTCAAATCATGCAAGTTAGAGTCCAAAACAAGGGCAAACGTGTTTGGAAAAGTATATACGACGGAGACGTATCAAATCCCCCAAGCTTAAACCTTTGCTTGTCCTCAAGCAATTCAGTTGATAAACTGAAAGCGATGAAGAAAAACTTTTACAAACTCTGTTTGCTCTTGTTGTTGCAAATATGTAAAGCCAGCATTCAAGTTTTCAGCAAAGATTATGAACTAACCATATTCACAATAACACTTAGGTCTCATGTTTACTCATGTCAATGGCATAATCAACTAGCGAGCAATAATAATAAATCTCGGATGACAACACTTTCTCAAAACAATCATAATGTGATATAACAAGATGGTATCTCGCTAGCCCTTTCTGAGACCGCAAAACATAAATGCAGAGCACCTTTAAAGATCAAGGACTGACTAAACATTGTAATTCATGGTAAAAGAGATTGATGACCCACAAGTATAGGGGATCTATCGTAGTCCTTTCGATAAGTAAGAGTGTCGAACCCAACGAGGAGCAGAAGGAAATGATAAGCGGTTTTCAAAGAAGGTATTCTGCAGAAATCGAAATAAGTGGTAACAGATAGTTTTGTGATAAGATAATTTGTAACGAGCAACAAGTAACAAAAGTAAATAAAGTGCAACAAGGTGGCCCAATCCTTTTTGTAGCAAAGGACAAGCCTGGACAAACTCTTATAATAGGAAAAGCGCTCCCGAGGACACATGGGAATATCGTCAAGCTAGTTTTCATCACGCTCGTATGATTCGCGCTCGGTACTTTGATAATTTGATATGTGGGTATACCGGTGCTTGGGTGATGTTCTTACTTGAACAAGCATCCCACTTATGATTAACCTCTATTGCAAGCATCCGCAACTACAACAAAAGTATTAAGGTAAACCTAACCATAGCATGAAACATATGTATCCAAATCAGCCCCTTACGAAGCAACGCATAAACTAGGGTTTAAGCTTCTGTCACTCTAGCAACCCATCATCTACTTATTACTTCCCAATGCCTTCCTCTAGGCCCAAATAATGGTGAAGTGTTATGTAGTCGACGTTCACATAACACCACTAGAGGCTATACAACATACATCTCATCAAAATATCGAACGAATACCAAATTCACATGACTACTAATAGCAAGACTTCTCCCTTGTCCTCGAGGAACAAACGTAACTACTCACAAAGCATATTCATGTTCATAATCAGAGGGTAATAATATGCGTAAAGGATCTGAACATATGATCTTCCACCAAATAAACCAACTAGCATCAACTACAAGGAGTAATCAACACTACTAGCAACCTACTAGCACCAATCCGGACTTGGAGACAAGAATTGGATACAAGAGATGAACTAGGGTTTTGAGAGGAGATGGTCTGGTGAAGATATTGATGGAGATTGCCCTCTCGATGAGAGGAGCGCTGGTGATGACGATGGTGATGATTTCCCCCTCCGGAGAAGTGTCCCCGGCGAAACAGCTCTGCCGGAGCCCTAGATTGGTTCCGCCAAGGTTCCGCCTCGTGGCGGCGGAATCTCGTCCCGAAAGGTTGCTTCCTATTTTTTTCTCATCGAAAGACTTCATATAGGAGAAGATGGGCCCCAGAGAGCCACCAAGGGGCCCACGAGGTAGGAGGCGCCCAGGCGCCCCCACCTCGTGAGCGGTGTGGGCCCCCGGCCTTCATCTTTGGCGATGATTTTTCTTTATTTATTTTAAGATATTCCGTGGAGTTTCAGGACTTTTGGAGTTCTTGTGAATATGTCTCCAATATTTGCTCCTTTTCTAGCCCAGAATTCCAGCTGCCGACATTCTCCCTCTTCATGTAAACCTTGTAAAATAAAAGAGAATAGCCATAAGTATTGTGACATAACGTGAAATAACGGCCCATAATGCAATAAATATCGATATAAAAGCATGATGCAAAATGGACGTATCAACTGCCCCAAGCTTAGACCTCGCTTGTCCTCAAGCGAAAAGCTGATAACAATAAATATGTCATCATGTTTAGAGGTAGAGGCGTCGATAAAAATAAAATACGGACATGAAGGCATCATGATTATTCTCATAACAGCAACATATATAGATTTTTTTCATATGATTACTTATGTTCAAGTGATGATCTTTTCACAATGTAAAAGTATGAATCAGAAACTTTATTGAGCACCAACAAATTATAACCTCAGTCATTGAAGCAATTGCAATTTATCATAACATCGGAAAGAGTCTATGTCGAGCTTAAAAGCAAGTCCACATACTCAACTATCACTTAGTCCTTCATAATTGCTAACACTCACGCAATACTTGTGGTTACGGAGTTTTAATCGGACACAGAGAAAGATAGGGGCTTATAGTTTTGCCCCACAACCTTTTACCTCAAGGGTAATGTCAACAATAATAATTCATGCTCCCCTACATACAATTAGATATATATATATATATACATATATATATATATATATATATATATATATATATCATGTTCTTTCCAACATCTTTGGGCTTGCCAAAGGATAAAATGAAAAAGGAAAGGTGAAGATCACCGTGACTCTTGCATAAGGTAGAGGATAATAATAAAAGATAGGCCCTTCGCAGAGGGAAGCGAGAGGTTGCCATGCGCTTTTATGGTTAGATGCACAAAATGTCAATGCGAAAGAACGTCACTTTATATTGCCCCTTGTGATATGAACCTTTATTATGCAGTCCGTCGCTTTTATTTCTTCCATATCACAAGATCGTATAAAGCTTATTTCTCCCACACCAATCAATCATACATATTTAGAGAGCAATTTTTTATTGCTTTGCACTGATGACAACTTACTTGAAGGATCTTACTCAATCCATAGGTAGATATGGTGGACTCTCATGGCTAAACTGGTTTAAGGGTATTTAGAAGCACAAGTAGTATCTCTACTTGGTGCTGAGAATTTGGCTAGCATGAGGGGGAAAGGCAAGCTCAACATGTTAGAGGATCCATGGCAACATACTTTATCTCAGATATAAGAAAACCATCACGTTGTCTTCCTCGTCCAACATCAACTCTTTAGCATGTTATATTTTAATGAGTGCTCCCAATCATAAAAGATGTCAATGATAATATATCTATATGTGAAACCTCTCTTTCCTTATTACTTCCTATTAATTGCAACGATGACCAAAGCTATATTTGCCAACTCCCAACAACTTTTAATCATCATACTCTTTCTATGTGAAGTTATTACTCTCAATAAGATCAATATGAACTCTTTGTTTCTTTTTATTCTTTTTCTTCTTTCTTCACCCAAGATCATGGCAAAAAATCAAGCCCTTGATTCAACACTAAACTTTATTATATATATAGCTCATGGACTCGATTACATTGAGGGATCATAAAGCAAAACTCAAAACTAGATCATGCCAGGACTTTATTCTACTAGATCAAGATACTACTAATAGGATCGAACTAAGAAAAACGGTAAAGATAGGAGTCGTGATGGTGATACGATATCGGGGCACCTCCCCCAAGCTTGGCAGTTGCCAAGGGGAGTGCCCATACCCGTGTGATTATGTCTCCTTCTTTGTTGAAGAGGATGGCGGAGGTGATGGATTGTCGCACATCGAGCGTAAGAGGTCCTCCAACTTGCGGATAATGCCCTTGAGTGCAACAATATGCTCCTTCAACAAAATATTTTCACTTGTGAGATACTTGTTTTGAATACGAGCTAACTCAATCATCTTGAAAGATTCGATTTCAGTTGGTGTGAGAAAGTTGTGATCAAGTTGGAGGGTGTCTTACGCTGCGGAGCTTGGTCCTCCGTGGCCTTCTTGATCCTTTCATCCTTGTTGATCTCCATGGGTTCTTCCCTCCTCAGCTCTATCTTCATTATCCAAGCATCTTTGTCACCATTGTCGAAGGAGGGGGACGACATGATGCCTGGACTTGACAGCCCTGACAAAAAACAGCTCGAAACAAGAACAGAGGATAATTGCGTGATACGGGAGCCAAAACCTTCGGGAGAATATATAATGAATTTTTACCGACCAAAATATGTATCGTACAAGAAAACGGAGTCCGGAGGGCACACGAGGTGCTCACGAGGTAGGGGGCGCGCCCACCACCGTCGTGTCCTTCCCGGACTGCTACTTATTTTTCTATTTTTCTAAATATTCCAAAACGGAGAAATGTTTCCCTAAAAATTGTTTTGGAGTCGGTTTACTTACCATACCACATACCTATTCCTTTTGAGATGCAAGCGGTGCGAAAGGTGTCCCTTATGTATTCCTCCAGGGTTACAGTTTCAATAATATTGGTTTCAACATTTATGGGATTACCTGAGATATAATGTTTGATCCTTTGACATTTTACCACCTTCGGATTTGTGCCTTCGAAGTTGTTGATTTTATGGCACCGGAACGATAGACCTCCTCGAGAACGTAGGGACCTTCCCATTTAGAGAGAAGTTTTCCTGCAAAAAATCTTAAACGAGAGTTGTATAGCAATACATAATCACCTACATTAAACACACGCTTTTGTATCCTTTTGTCATGCGATCTTTTAACTTTTTCTTTAAACAACTTGGCATTTTCATAAGCTTGGGTTCTTCATTCATCAAGTTAGCTAATATCAAATAACCTCTTCTCACCGGCAAGTTCGAAATCATAGTTGATCTCTTTAATAGCCCAATATGCCTTATGTTCTAGTTCGAGAGGTAAGTGACATGCTTTTCCATAAACCATTTTATACGGAGACATACCCATAGGATTCTTATATGCAGTTCTATAGGCCCATAATGCATCGTCAAGTTTCTTGGACCAATTCTTTCTAGACCTATTAACAGTCTTTTGCAAAATTAATTTGAGCTCTCTATTGCTCAATTCTACTTGACCACTAGACTGTGGGTGATATGGAGATGCAATTCTATGATTAACATCATATTTAGCAAGCATTTTACGGAAAGCACCATGAATAAAATGTGAACCACCATCAGTCATTAAATATCTAGGGACTCCAATCCTCGGAAAAATAACTTCCTTAAGCATTTTAATAGAAGTGTTATAATCAGCACTACTAGTTGGAATAGCTTCTACCCACTTAGTAATGTAATCAACAGCAACCAAAATATGTGTATATCCATTAGAGGCAGGAAAAGGTCCCATATAATCAAAGCCCCAAACATCAAATGGTTCAATGACAAGGGAATAATTCATAGGCATTTCTTGACGTCTACTAATATTACCAATTCTTTGACATTCATCGCAAGACAAAATAAACTTACGAGCATCCTTGAACAGAGTGGGCCAATAAAAACCAGATTGCAATACCTTATGTGTAGTTCTATCTCCAGCGTGGTGTCCTCCATAAGCTTCGGAATGACACTTGCGTAGGATTTGTTCCTGTTCATGCTCAGGCACACAACGTCTAATAACACCATCTATGTAACACCCCAAAATTTTTGCCAAGTTTTCAATATTAAAAATTTTGCCAAAGGTTTTAAAAATCTTTATTTCTGTTGATTTCAGAACTCTTCCTTTATTTTAAAGGAGTTTTGTATTTTTCCCCAGTGGAGCTTTCCAAAAATACATTGGACTTCCTTGCCATCTCATCAAAACAATTTCTAAATAAGTAGAATTGTTTATTAAATTATTTCACCATGAGCTTTATTCATTAAAATGAACTATATTAAATTTTAGAGCTCCTTTTGAACTACAACCATTTGATAAGATCACTTAAAATTTCAACCAAAATTTGGAGATGTCATGTGAGGTCTCCAAATCACTTTTGTGCATTAAAATAATTATTTCTTGACATATTTTGAGTTTTACACCTGTTTTTCAAATCTGGTCCGATGGACACTTTTACACTACAACCCATTTAAATATTTTCCTAGAGCCTCCACCAAATTTTTGGGATGTCGGTGATAGCATGCCATTCAACTTTATGCAATAACATAGTGATGTTCTTTGGAAGATTTGAGTGCAATGTGACCTCTTTTCATTCTGGACCAGACTTGTGTTTTCTACTACAACTCTATTATTTCTTGCTCTAATGACCTTGTGTTTTCTCATGATTGTAGTCAACCTTGCAAAACCCCTAAGTCCAGGAGCATGCTCTATTTGGAACACTTTTGGTCCATGATATGATGCCACTCACTCCACCTTGAGCTGAAGTTTTGCAAAACTTGCACTAGCAAGTTTCTCCTTTTTGCAAACCAACTTCACCACCCTCTCTTGTATCCATAGAGACACTGATCTGGAGAATATGGCCACTCCAAGAATAGCCTAAGTGCCTTTGGCATTTTGTCAAACACTCTGAGTGCACAACCAATTTTGGCATGAATTCAAGTTTGCATGGTGAACTTGAGCCCCTGACCAATCCACCATGTCCCCCAGTCCCCTTGCTAAGCCTAGACTAGTCCTGTTGATTGCCAGCTCAACCGCAGCCTCTAGGATACCCTGGCATTTCGTCGAGCATGTCCCGGGCATGCTCTGGGCGCGCCCAGAGCATGCGTTTGGCACCCGCTGCACCCGAGTCGCCGTGTCCCACACCGCACTAAAACAACCCGGCCCCAGCCTGCATGCCGTGTCTCCCTGCACCGCCACACCACCCCGACCAACTGGCGCCCACAGGCGCCACCGCCCGAGATGGCCGTGGCGGCTAGCTGCCGGCCGCTAGCGAGCCCGACCATGGTCGGCGCCGCCCAAGCCACCGGCGCGTGCCACCTGCCTCGAGCGATGCGTGTTCATCCGCTGACTCCGTTCTCTAAGCGCAGCGTCGCCGCCATGTCGCCCTAGCTACAGCAGCGGTCTCCGGCAAGCTTATCCCGGCCGCCGCAAACCGACCTCCATCGCCTATATAAGAGGCCCCGAGCTCAAACTTCGCAGCGAGCAACCTCAGACCACCCCTATGGCGCTCCCCTAGCTCGCAATCGACCGGGAGGCTCTCTTCCCGTCTCCGGCAACCCCTGCCGCCGCCATTGCCCCAGCCCTTTCTTCCGCCACCAGAGCCTCCCCTCTCCGTTCTCTTCACCAAGAACTCCCTCATCCTCCCGTGAGCCTTTTCCCCTACTTGATTTTGATCGGGAGCCATCGCAGCCACAAAATCACTTCGCCACCAAGCCTTCCTCCGCCCATAAAGCTTCGCCGCGGTGAATCCCTCCACCTCGACAATCCTGCAACCACGGAAGGATCACCCTCGACCAGCGGATCCATCCCGCCCTCGGCTCCCCACCAGGACCCGCCGTTAGCGGCGGCAGTCACCGAGTCCGCCCCTCTCTCGGGCGAGAGGAAGAGGAGGGATGGACTAGTCAAACTTGTTGGTGGGCTGTGCAGGCCCACTTGTCGATGGCTCAAGCGCAACCTATTTGGATAAGTGGAAGCGTAATCCCAGATTACACCTTCGACGTGTACGTTTAATCGAAACGTTTTGTTGTTTTTCTGTTTTATTTTAAAATCAGGTTTTGACCAGAACTTTGACTGACTATTTTTTTAAATACAACTCCAAATGAATTGATTCTTTTTGCTACTTCTCTCAAATATTGTCTAGTTTATTTTAAGATTTATTTGAAAAGTTTTCAAAACAACTTTTGTGCTGTCTTTATTTTGTGTGATAATTCAAATATATTAATTTAAATAGGGTTTTTGAAGATTTCATGATGATTTGGATGCACCCTTTCTTCCCATGACCTGAAGGCAAGCATTACGAACCTGGCATGATAATTTTGAGTGTTAGATTGCCACATTTATCACACCACCTCCTTTTTGGGAAAAATTGTTATTTCATGTGAGATGATCATGTGCATGGATGCATATTTTTGATTGCCATGCTGTTGGAAAGGATCACACTTGTGAAGATGATCATCCTCATATGCCTTGCATGCATACCGGCAGGAACCCGAGAAAACTCTGCCTTGGGTAGGTATGAGCTTGTCGCCGGTCCCGTCGGGATGGTTATATACGGTATGGCATGGTAAGGCAATATGAGAGGTGACCCTGTTGGTTGAAAATATATTCGTTATGCTAATCATGCAGGAAATATTACAACCTCCTGAGTCGACCGTAGATCGAGTCTTGTGCCAGTAACCCCCATACTTGCTTCGTACTACCACTCGTCTCTACATCAAGTAGGGTGCAGTTCGATGAAGTTGTCAACCCTTTCCTAGCACACACCGCATGAGAGAGGCCGTGGTGGGAGATCTTTGGAGGCATCCGGTAGTCATACCATCGGTCCGGGAGCATGGGTGTTTCGGTTGTAGCCGAAAGGGGTAGCTCCCAGTTCTTGTGAGTATAAATTTTGTGATCCCATGTTACGTCGAGGTTGTAGCCTCCCACTTAGAGTTTTGCTTAACAGGTGTTGTGGGTGATTCCGGACACATGTGAGTAAAGCTGGTGTGTGCAAGTTAGGTGTGTTTTCAACAAAAAGACCGTGAAGCGGAATTAGTCCCGATGGACTAAAGAAATCCGTTACTCGTGGGTAAAGAGTACACCCTCTGCGGAAGATTAAACCTATTGAATAGCCATGTCCTTGGTTAAGGATTACAGTTTGGGATGAGTCAAGTGTCGGTCTTAGTGTCGGTCTTGGAGGTGAAACTATTAAACACGGAAATACGATGGTGACTTGTGATAATTCATGATTACTATTTTGGATGTGGACTAACCCGTGATATTGATATTTTTTTGGTATTCTTGAATATCCACAGGATGGTCCTACCTCCTGGATATTCGATTATGGCATTTCTTTTAAAGCCCTTTATGTGGTGTCGCTCGGGCCTTGCATTGGCATTTCTTTTAAAACCCTTTATGTGGTGTCGCTCAGACGCCCGACTGTGGCATGCTTGTTATTTATTTTCATAATTTCTAATGCTTCTATGGCATTGCATATTCATATATACATGCTTATCCACATCAGAGTTTTAATTATCTTATGTGGTTAGCGTCATGAGCATAAATATTTTCAGCTCGTATTTATTAAATCATGCATGTGTTCATTATGTTTGCGAGTACATTCAAAGTACTCATTGGCTTGTCCACAGCTATTGTCTTGGCCAGATTTCATGCTTGGAGAGGAGCGTTGCGGTGACTGTCCCAGAACCTAGGCAACGGTGATCTCGGCCACGTGAAGATAGGAATTAGCTCGGTCATTTGTTCCTGTGGGAAATGGAGTCCCATAGACACTGATGTTTTTTTCAACCCGCTTCTGCCATCAACCACTAGAAACCATTTGTTGTTTTCACAGACCAAGATGGTCTTGTACTACATATTTTGTTTTTGCTTGGAATTTCTGTATCAAGTTGGTGCCTCATCACTTGATTATCACAGGGGCCGATGAGCACAAGGGCCATTTTCTGGGAATTATTACCCGGAGATTCGGTCGCGACAGACTTGGTATCAGAGCCAGGCTGACCATTGGCTAATCCTATCTTAGCCAGGTCAATAAGCTTAGACCAATAACCCACCAAGCCATAACCAAAATCTCAGCCAAGCTTCTCGCACAAGATAGCCACACAGTGACCCGACGCTTTCTGCAGTCGTGCCCAACCTATCAACTAGCCCGTCTATCACCCACCAGTGACCAGCACCAAAGGCGTCTCATTCATAGCGTGCGAAGGAAGACTCCGTTCCTTTTTCTATAAAAGGCAGCGCTCGCCTCAACCCAGCCCAGCTCGGCCGCTATCCCAAAACCAAGCCACAATGCACGGTCGTAGTACACCATGAGACTACAGCAACCAACCTTGGAGGTTTTGTGACCATACTCGCAAACCTTACCCATCGTGCCTACGCATTAGAAGAGCCACCCGAATATGTTGTGTACCAAGGACCCATTAGTGGCGAGATCCGCCAATACAGGCCCTTTGTACATATCTACGGTAGAGTGCATCACCCGGGCGCCTCTCAGTTCACCGAAGAACTACTTCCTTTGAGCCGCAAGCCATCCAACTCGCTGCTCGAGAGGCTATAGTTCATCTCAGGCACTGTCGCCAGAGTTAACTGTCGCTTCGTTCCACTACTACCCAGGCGTGAAGGGTATGGTAGACCACCTCAAGTTGCCAGCGGAGATCACGAGGCAGACCTGCATTCTGCATCACAGTGCGCTATGTAAGTGCCTTTGGAGGACCTATTCGATCAGATCGCTATTGATCTGGACGCAACTCATGGAGAGCTGGTCCGTCGAGCCCCAGCGAGGGAGGAGATCGAGCCCAACGCCGACAACCCCGACGAGCTGTTTGGACAACCGATCGAGACCCTGAGGCCAGCCCGACCGTCGACCAAGGTGCTTTGATGACCCCGAAGTGCTTCGTCGCCTCACAGGAGCACACTCCAATGGGGTTGTGGCCAACAATCCCGTGGCGGTCATCGTCACTACCCGAGCCTGCAGCCCCTCGGCCATCTCCGGTAATTCCGGCGGTGAGAACCGTGGAGCAGCCTCGGCGTCCACAAGGGGCGCCCGGCTTGGATGTAAACAAAGTGGCTGAGACACTCGAGTAGTGCCGAGTGCGGTGTATCCTCGCTTTGTAATTCTGTGATTCCTTAATTTAGCGCCGGCATCGATGCATCTGTTTTATATAATAGCTTTGCATGGATGTATTAGCATGCGGTGTGATTTCTCTATCCTTGGCGCAGCTACCGAACCCGCCCGACAACATCCACGGTGATACGTCACTTTAGTAAGATGTATGTACTGTGTTTGACCCGGCGGAGCAGCCAAGTCTTTACCACGGTAAATGACCCAGCCCGGTACTATAAAAGGCCACCAAGTGACCTTGCCAAGCACCCTCACCTTGTGCACCATCCCCACAACCATTTCTTGCCATGCCGAGCCCTAGTATTTATCGAGGACTCCAGCTGCTACCCAGGTAGTTTTGTCAAGATATTGTGGGATTTTACCGCAGATACCATGGGCGCAACCCAGCCACCCCAAAGACGAGCTGTTCAAATCAAGGATCACCCCTTCCACCTCGAGATATTGGGCAGCCGTGCACATCCCGCCGTAAACCCAAACCAAGATCCCACGGAAGTCTCCTTCGTGGGAAAATCTATGCCAACCCGCACATGGCCGTAGAAGCTGCTGCATATGAAGCGCTTGCTGCGCCTTCGATTCGCGGTACCCTCGCCAAATGACGAGGGTATTATTATTTTCCGAGTCGTGCGGCACCCGGAGGAGTAACATCCTTTCGGTGGGCGTATTGAGAGACCCAGTCTTGGCCAACCTCGCATGTCGTCATCGCGCAAGAGCGTTTGACCCAACATGTGATGGGTTATACGCAAAGCCTCATGATTTAAATCCTCAAATCGCCATCGGCGAATCTTTGAGCCCGACCAGGAGAGGCGCATACATCGATTGGTCAACCCTCCCTCCGATAGAAGAAGAGTGTATCCTAGTACCGGAAAGCGTTTTCTCAAGACCCGTCCGATAACCATTTTCAATCTAGATGCACCGCTGTATTTATCGTCGCATTTTTTGTGTTGTAACTTATGCTTAGTACCCGAGTTTAGCGTGAGTGTATCATTAATATAATCAGCTCTGTCGCATTTAGACTTCATTGTATAACTGTTTTCCCTCGCGAGAGATCACAGGCGTGATTTCTTTTCTGAGTTGCCGCATCGTATGTTTTCTCACGACATGGATCATTTATTTCGCACAGCCCCAAGGCAGCAGACTCACCACCACAATTACGAACACATACACTGCTTGCAAAATTTTGCAAGCGTATTTGCGTCTAACTAAGCACCTCCGTACAACAGTTATCACCGGCACACCCACCTACTCGTCATGGCCACGCGACGCGGAAGAGCCAACAGCCGAAACAGCGGCATCACGGCGATCGTCGAGGATCATCGCCGCAGGAGCACCGAGAGCCCTAGCACCGCTGCCAGCCCTCCGCCTGGCGGGACCACGTACGATCGGCGCCGCCTCCGCCATTAGCGCGTCGTCTCGAGCTCCGGCAATCGGAAACAGAGGAGACGAAGAGAGAAGGAGGAGCGAGGCCAAGTGTGAGGAAGAAGAGGAGGACGCCGCGGTCGTTTTATAAGCTCGAGCTCGGTGTACGGTGGGCGAGGTCAACCAGCGCCGTTCGTCGCCCAACCACCGGTGTTCGGAGGCGAATCCGCGAGCAGTGCCAACAGCGCACTGGCCGCGAGGTGAGTGCACGCTGCACCGGCAGCTAGCACGCCACGCACTACCGCGGTATGGCCTAGGTGCCCTACGTGATAGGCATCGCCGATGGAGAAAGCGCGGGAGAATGCGCGGGAGAGAGGAAGAAGAAGGAGCCGGAGGAAGGAGGAGAGGCTGACCGTGGGCCCGGGTCCACCAGTCAGCCAGAGAGAGCACTCTGCTCTCGGGTGCGACCAGTGTATTTTAAGATTTAGGATTTATTCTAAATTTTTGTCCAGTGTAGAAATCGCTAAATTTTCCACTTTTGCGCCCGGTACCCCTTGTATTTTTACATCACTTATTGCTCTCCTTGTGGCCGTTTCGTTTTTTATGCATAATCGTTTAATTTTTAAATCTTTTCAAATATCGAGGACGAGATTTTTCTTAAGGGGGGTAGTAGTTGTCACACCCCAAAATTTTTTCCAAGTTTTAAATATTAAAATTTTTGCCAAAGGTTTTAAAAATCTTTATTTACATTGATTTCGAACTCTTCCTTTATTTTTAAGGAGTTTTGTATTTTTCCCCAGTGGAGCTTTCCAAAAATACATTGGACTTCCTTGCCATCTCATCAAAACAATTTCTAAATAAGTAGAATTGTTTATTAAATTATTTCACCATGAGCTTTATTCATTAAAATGAACTATATTAAATTTTAGAGCTCCTTTTGAACTACAACCATTTGATAAGATCACTTAAAATTTCAACCAAAATTTGGAGATGTCATGTGAGGTCTCCAAATCACTTTTGTGCATTAAAATAATTATTTCTTGACATATTTTGAGTTTTACACCTGTTTTTCAAATCTGGTCGGTGGACACTTTTACACTACAACCCATTTAAATATTTTCCTAGAGCCTCCACCAAATTTTTGGGATGTCGGTGATAGCATGCCATTCAACTTTATGCAATAACATAGTGATGTTCTTTGGAAGATTTGAGTGCATGACTTCTTTTCATTCTGGACCAGGACTTGTGTTTTCTACTACAACTCTATTATTTCTTGCTCTAATGACCTTGTGTTTTCTCATGATTGTAGTCAACCTTGCAAAACCCCTAAGTCCAGGAGCATGCTCTATTTGTAACACTTTTGGTCCATGATATGATGCCACTCACTCCACCTTGAGCTGAAGTTTTGCAAAACTTGCACTAGCAAGTTTCTCCTGTTTGCAAACCAACTTCACCACCCTCTCTTGTATCCATAGAGACACTGATCTGGAGAATATGGCCACTCCAAGAATAGCCTAAGTGCCTTTGGCATTTTGTCAAACATTCTGAGTGCACAGCCAATTTTGGTATGAATTCAAGTTTGCATGGTGAACTTGAGCCCCTGACCAATCCACCATGTCCCCAGTCCCTTGCTAAGCCTAGACTAGTCCTGTTGATTGCCGGCCTCAACCGCAGCCTCTAGGATACCACGGCATTTAAATCGAGCATGTCCGGGCATGCTCTGGGCGCCACCAGGCGTGCGTTTGGCACCCGCTGCACCAGTCGCGCGTCCCACCCGCACTCAAACAACCCGGCTGACACGCACGTCGTGTCTCCTGCACCGCTACACCACCCGACCAACTGGCGCCCCACAGGCGCCACCGCTAGAATGGCCGTGGCGGCTAACTGCCGGCCGCTAGCGAGCCCGACCATGGTCGGCGCCGCCCAAGCCACCGGTAGCGTGCCACCTGCCTCCTGGGCGGTGCGTGCTCATCCATGACTCTCCGTCCTCTAGCAGCGTCGCCGCCACGTCGCCCTAGCTACTGAGCAGCGGTCTCCGGCAAGCTTATCGATGCGCCGTAAACCGACCTCCATCGCCTATATAAAAGGCCCCGAGCTCAAACTTCGCGGCGAGCAACCTCGACCACCCCTATGGCGCTCCCCTAGCTCGCAATCGACCGGGAGGGCTCTCTTCCTGTCTCGGCAACCCCTGCCGCCGCCATTGCCCAGCCCTTCCAGCGCCACGAGCCTCCCCTCTCCGTTCTCTTCACCAAGAACTCCCTCATCCTCCCGTGAGCCTTTTCCCCTACTTGATTTTGATGGGAGCCATCGCCGCCACAAAATCACTTCTGTAAAGCCTTCCTCCGCCGCCATAAAGCTACTTGGCGGTGAATCCCTCCACCTCGACAATCCTGCAACCACGGAAGGATCACCCTCGACCAGCGGATCCATCCCGCCCTCGGCTCCCCACGGGACCCGCCGTTAGCGGCGGCGGTCAGTCCGAGTCCGCCCTCTCTCGGGCGAGGAAGAGGAGGGATGGACTAGTCAAACCTGTTGGTGGGCCAGCAGGCCTTGTCGATGGCTCGAGCGCAGCCACGCTGGATAAGTGGAAGCGTAATCCCAGATTACGCCTTTAACGTGTACGTTTAATCGAAACGTTTTGTTGTTTTTCTGTTTTATTTTAAAATCAAGTTTTGACCAGAACTTTGACTGCCTATAACTTTTTAAATACAACTCCAAATGAATTGATTCTTTTTGATACCTCTCTCAAATATTGTCTAGTTTATTTTAAGATTTATTTGAAAAGTTTTCAAAACAACTTTTGTGCTATCTTTATTTTGTGTGATAATTCAAATATATTATTTTAAATAGGGTTTTTGAAGATTTCATGATGTTTTGGATGCACCCTTTCTTCCCATGACCTGAAGGCAAGCATTACGAACCTGGCATGATAATTTTGAGTGTTCGTTGACACATTTATCACACCACCTCCTTTTTTGGGAAAAAATGTTATTTCATGTGAGATGATCATGTGCATGGATGCATATTTTTGATTGCCATGTTGTTGGAAAGGATCACACTTGTGAAGATGATCATCCTCATATGCCTTGCATGCATACCGGCAGGAACCCGGAAAACTCTGCCTTGGGTAGGTATGAGCTTGTCGCCGGTCCCGTCGGGATGGTTATATACGGTATGGCATGGTAAGGCAATATGAGAGGTGACCTGTTGGTTGAAAATATATTCGTTATGCTAATCATGCAGGAAATATTACAACCTCTGAGTCGACCGTAGATCGAGTCTTGTGCGATAACCCCATACTTGCCCGTACTACCACTCGTCTCTACATCAAGTAGGTGCAGTTCGATAAGTTATCAACCCTTTCCTAGCACACACCGTCTGGAGAGGCCGTGGTGGGAGATCTTTGGAGGCATCCGGTAGTCATAGCACCGGGTCCGGGAGCATGGGTGTTTCGGTTATAGCCGAAAGGGGGTAGCTCCCCAGTTTGCGCGCGGTATAAATTTTGTGATCCCATGTTACGTCAAGGTTGTAGCCTCCCCACTTAGAGTTTTAATTAACAGGTGTTGTGGGTGATTCCAGACACATATGCGTAAAGCTGGTGTGTGCAAGTTAGGTGTGTTTTCAACAAAAAGACCGTAGAAGGAATTAGTCTCGATGGACTAAAGAAATCCGTTACTCGTGGGTAAAGAGTACACCCTCTGCAGAGATTAAACCTATTCGAATAGCCGTGTCCTTGGTTAAGGATTACAGTTTGGGATGAGTCAAGTGTCGGTCTTAGTGTCGGTCTTCGGAGGTGAAACTATTAAACCTGGAAGTACGATGGTGACTTGTGATAATTCATGATTACTATTTTGGATGTGGACTAACCCGTGATATTGATATTTTTTTTGGTATTCTTGAATATCCCTGGGATGGTCCTACCTCCTGGATATTCGTTATGGCATTTCTTTTAAAGCCCTTTATGTGGTGTCGCTCAGACGCCCGACTGTGGCATTTCTTTTAAAACCCTTTATGTGGTGTCGCTCGGGCCTTCGCGTAACATGCTTGTTATTTATTTTCATAATTTCTAATGCTTCTATGGCATTGCATATTCATATATACATGCTTATCCGCATCAGAGTTTTAATTATCTTATGTGGTTAGCGTCATGAGCATAAATATTTTCAGCTCTTATTTATTAAATCATGCCTGTGTTCATTATGTTTGCGAGTACATTCAAAGTACTCATTGGCTTGTCCCTGGCTATTGTCTTGGCCAGATTTCATGCTTGGAGAGGGCGTTGCGGTGACTGTCCCAGAACCTGAGCAGCGGTGATCTCGGCCACGCGAAGATAGGAATTAGCACAGTCGGTCAATTTGTTCTGTGGGAAATGGAGTCCCATAGACAACGATGTTTTTTCAACCCGCTTACGCCATCAACCACTAGAAACCATTTGTTGTTTTCACAGACCAAGATGGTCTTGTACTACATATTTTGTTTTTGCTTGGAATTTACGTATCAAGTTGGTGCCTCATCGACTACTTGATTATCACAGGGCCGATGAGAACAAGGGCCATTTTCTGGGAATTATTACCCGGAGATTCGGTCGCGACAATCTACTCCTTCTTTATAAAGATGTGGGTCATCCCAAAAGTAATGTCGCAAATCATAGAAAAACTTTTTCTTTTGTTGGTATGTGAAGCTAGGTGGTATAAATTTAGCAACAATATAATTATCATAATCAGCATACCATGGAGCGCTACGAGAAGTGCTTATGACATTTAATTGTTCATCAGGAAAGCTATCATCAATAGGTAGTGGGTCATCAGGAACATTCTCTAACCTAGATAAGTTATCTGCAACGGGGTTCTCAGCTCCTTTTCTATCAACAATATGCAAATAAAATTCTTGCAGCAAGAGAACCCATCTAATAAGTCTAGGTTTTGCATCTTTCTTTTCCATAAGATATTTAATAGCAGCATGATCAGTGTGAATAGTTACTTTAGAATCAACAATATAGGGTCTGAATTTATCACAAGCAAATACAACTGCTAAAAGTTCCTTTCCGGTAGTAGCATAATTTCTTTGAGAATTGTCTAGAGTCTTACTAGCATAATGGATAAAATTTAATTTCTTATCAACTCTTTGCCCTAGAACAGCACCTACAACATAATCACTAGCATCACACATAATTTCAAAGGGTAAATTCCAATCAGGTGGCTGAACAACAGGTGCGAGACTAATGCTTTCTTAAGTATTTCAAATGCTTCTACAAAATCATCATCAAAGACAAATGGTACATCTTTTGTAATAAATTAGTCGAGAGGCCGAGAAATTTTGAGAAGTCCTTAATGAACCTCCTATAAAATCCGGCGTGACCAAGGAAACTTCTTATACCTTTGATGTCCTTGGGACATGGCATCTTTCAATAGCATCAACCTTGGATTTATCAACTTCAATACCTCTTTGAAACTTTGTGCCCCAAGACAATACCTTCATTAACCATAAAGTGGCACTTTTCCCAATTCAGGACAAGATTAGTTTCTTCACATCTACGCAAAACTCGATCAAGATTGCTCAAGCAATCATCAAAAGAGGAACCATAGACGGAAAAATCGTCCATGAAAACCTCACAATTTTTTTCACAAAACTCAGAGAATATAGCCATCATGCATCTTTGAAAGGTAGCAGGTGCATTACATAAACCAAAAGGCATATGTATATAAGCAAAAGTACCAAAAGGGCAAGTAAAAGTAGTCTTTGATGGATCTTTAGCCGACACATGTATTTGAGAGAAACCAAAATAACCATCTAGAAAGCAATAATGTGTATGTTTGCATAATCTTTCTAGCATTTGATCAATAAAAGGTAAGGGGTAATGATCTTTCTTAGTAGCTTTATTTAATTTGCGGAAATCAATTACCATCCTATAACCTGTGATAATTATTTGAGGGATCAATTCATCTTTATCATTAGGAACAACAGTAATACCTCCCTTCTTAGGGACACAATGGACAGGACTTACCCACTGACTATCAGCAACGGGATAAATTATACCTGCCTCCAGAAGCTTGAGTATTTCTTTTCTTACCACTTCTTTCATTTTAGGATTCAAACATTGTTGAGGATCACGAACTGGTTTGGCATCCGCTTCCAAATTTATTTTATGTTGACATAGAGTGGGACTAATGCACTTAAGATCATCAAGAGTATATCCAATAGCGGCACGGTGCTTCATCAGAGTTTTCAATAATCTTTCTTCTTCATGCTCTGAAAGGTTAGCACTAATAATAACAGGATATATTTTCTTTTCATCAAGATAAGCATATTTAAGATTATCGAGCAGCGGTTTAAGCTCAAACAGGATCACCCTTGGGTGGAGGAGGATCCCTAGGATTTCAACAGGCAAATTGTGTTGCGAGAATAGGTTCTGTTTAAAGAATACTTCAACTATTTCCCTTCTTTCATTCATGAACATATCATTTTCATGGTCTAGCAAATAGTGTTCTAAAGGATCACTAGGAGAATGCGGCAATAGAAGCAAGACCAATAATTTCATCCTTACTAGGAAATTCTTCTTCACGATGTTGTTTACTAAATTTAGAGAAATTAAACTCATGAATCATATCATTCAAGCCAATAGTAACAACATCCTTTTTGCAGTCTATCTTAGCATTAACAGTATTCAAGAAGGGTCTACCAAATATAATTGGACAAAAGCTATCTTGTGGGAACTAAGAACAAGAAAATCAGCAGGGTATTTAGTTTTCCCACACAAGACTTCAACATCTCTAACAATTCCCATTGCAGATATAGTATCTCTATTGGCAAGTTTAATCATAACATCAATATCTTCTAACTCAACAGATGCAATTTCATGCTTAATTTCTTTATATAAGTCATAAGGTATAACACTAGCACTAGCACCCATATCACATAAGCCATGATAATAATGATCTCCTATTTTAACAGAAATAACAGGCACGCCTACCACAGGTCTATGTTTATCTTTAGCACAAGGTTTAGCAATTCTAGCAGATTCACCACAGAATTGAATAACATGCCCATCAATATTATCGGACAAGAGATCTTTAACAATAGCAATATTAGGTTCTACTTTGACTTGCTCGGGGAGGTGTATAAGTTCTAATATTGCTTTTATGAACAACAGTTGAAGTTTTAGCATGATCCTTTACTCTAACAGGGAAAGGTGGTTTCTCAACATAAGAGGTAGGAACAATAGGATCATTATAAGTGACAGTCTTTTCTTCAACTTTAATAGGTGCATCTACTTTTACTTCTATGGGAGGATGATATTTAAACCACTTCTCCTTGGGGAGATCAACATAAGTAGCAAAAGATTCACGAAGCAGCTACTATCTCGAGTCAAGCCCATATTTAGTGCTAAACTTATGAAAAATATCGGTATCCATAAAAGATTTAACACAATCAAACTTAGGTGTCATACGACTCCTTACCTTCGTCGAGGTCCCATTCTTCAGAGTTGCGTTTAATTCTATCCAATAAATTCCATTTAAATTCAATACTCTTCATCATAAAAGAGCCAGCACAAGAAGTATCGAGCATGGTGCGATTGTTATCAGAAAGCCGAGCATAAAAATTATGAAGAATTTTCACTCTTGAGAGCTCATGATTGGGGCATGAATATAACATTTATTTAAGCCTCCCCCAAGCTTGAGCGATGCTTTCTCCTCCGCGAGGCCAAAAATTATATATATATATATATATATATATATATATATATATATATATATATATATAATAGAGATCACACTAAATAGAGGAATAGGGTAATATTTTTGATGAAATTCCAATTTCACTCTTTTATAGTTCCATGATCTCGTATCATCACATAGCCTATACCATGTCAATGCGTCTCCCTTCAAAGATAAAGGGAAGACCTTCTTCTTAACAACATCATCGGATATACCTGCAAGCTTAAATAATCCACAAACTTCATCCACATAGAGTAGATGTTCATCAGGATGCTTTGTTCCATCTCCTTTAAAAGTATTAGCTAGCAGTTTTTCCATCATACCCGAAGGAAATTCAAAAGGAGTTTCATTTTCAATAGGTTTAGTAGGTTGAGGAGCAAATCTTTGCTCTACTAGACGGGGTGAAGATACCCCGAACAAGCCCCTCAGAGAATTACTTTCCATAGTAACAAGTGACGATGAAATTTCAGCACACTATATAAATTTTTCCTTACCAAATTCCACCTACCAAAGGCGCTACACTCCCGACAGCGGCACCAGAAAGAGTCTTGATGACCTACAAGTATAGGGGATCTATCGTAGTCCTATCGATAAGTAAGAGTGTCGAACCCAACGAGGAAGCGAAGGAAATGATAAGCGGTTTTCAGCAAGGTATTCTCTGCAAATCTTGAAATAAGTGGTAACAGATAGTTTTGTGATAAGATAATTTGTAACGAGCAACAAGTAACAAAAGTAAATAAAGTGCAGCAAGATGGCCCAATCCTTTTTGTAGCAAAGGACAAGCCTGGACAAACTCTTATAATAGGAAAAGCGCTCCCGAGGACACATGGGAATATCGTCAAGCTAGTTTTCATCACGCTCATATGATCCGCGTTCGGTACTTTGATAATTTGATATGTGGGTGGACCGGTGCTTAGGTGTTGTTCTTACTTGAACAAGCATCCCACTTATGATTAACCTCTATTGCAAGCATCATAACTAAAACAAAAGTATTAAGGTAAACCTAACCATAGCATGAAACATATGGATCCAAATCAGCCCTTACGAAACAGCGCATAAACTAGGGTTTAAGCTTACATCACTCTAGCAACCCATCATCTACTCATTACTTCCCAATGCCTTCCTCTAGGCCCAAATAATGGTGAAGTGTTATGTAGTCGACGTTCACATAGCACCACTAGAGGCTAGACAACATACATCTCATCAAAATATTGAATGAATACCAAATTCACATGACTACTAATAGCAAGACTTCTCCCTTGTCCTCAGGAACAAACGTAACTACTCACAAAGCATATTCATGTTCATAATAAGAGGGGTAATAATATGCATAAAGGATCTGAACATATGATCTTCCAACAAATAAACCAACTAGCATCAACTACAAGGAGTAATTAACACTACTAGCAACCTACTAGCACCAATCCCGGACTTGGAGACAAGAATTGGATACAAGAGATGAACTAGGGTTTTGAGAGGAGATGGTGCTGGTGAAGATGTTGATGGAGATTGCCCTCTCCCGATGAGAGGAGCGCTGGTGATAACGACGGTGATGATTTCCCCCTCCCGGAGGGAAGTGTCCCCGGCAGAACAGCTCTGCCGGAGCCCTAGTGTGGCGACCGGTTTTCCGGGTAATAAATTCTAGAAAATGGCCGTCGTGCTCACCAGCCCCAGGATTACTGTTAGCTGATGAGGCACCAACTTGATACAGAAATTCCAAGCAAAATACAAAATATGCGGTACAAGACCATTCTGGTCTATGAGTACAGCAAATGGTTTCTAGTGGTCGATGGTGGAAGCGGGTTGTGGATCATCAGTGTCTATGGGACTCCATTTCCCACAGGAACAGCTGACCAGGTTAAATTCCTATCTTCGTGAGGCTGCTATCACTGCTCCTTAGTTTCCGGGGCTGTCGTTGCAACGCTTCTCTCCATGCAGGATATCCGTCCAAACAATAGTCGGGGACAAGCCAGTGAGTACTTTGAATGTACTCGCAAAGATTATGAACACAGGTATAATATAAGTGACAAACACGTACTGAAATACTCTATGATCACATTGTCAGTCATAAAATAAAAACCTCTGATGCATGCAAGCAGATTATTAAAAAGTAACAATGAATATGTAATAACGGAGCAGAAATAAAAATGCACCATTCGGATGTCTGAAGCGACATCTCGAACTGATGATAAATAACAAGCATGCCTCAGTCGGGCATCTGAGTGACACCACATAAAGGGCTTATAAATAAAATAAATAACAAGCAATGCCATAGTCGGGCGTCTCAGCGACACCACATAAAGGGCTTATAAATGAAATAAATGACAAGCAATGCCACAGTCGGGCGTCTCAGCGACACCACATAAAGGGCTTATGAATGAAATAAATAACAAGCAATGCCACAGTCGGGCGTCTTAGCGACACCACTTAAAGGGCTTATAAATAAAATAAATAACAAGCAATGCCACAGTCGGGCGTCTTAGCGACACCACAAAAAGGGCTTATAAATAAAATAAATAACAAGCAATGCCACAGTCGGGCGTCTTAGCGACACCACATAAAGGGCTTATAAGTAAAATAACAAGCAATGCCACAGTCGGGCGTCTTAGCGACACCACATAAAGGGCTTATAAATAATCACCGTGAATATCCAGGAGGTAAAACCATCCCAGGGATATTCGATAATTCAAATAATGACAGGGGTTAGTTTATGATAATAATAATCATAATCATCATAAGTCACATGTCACGATTCATGTCTTGGTTTAACAGTTTCTCCTCCGAAGACCGACAATAAGACCGACACCTGACCCATCCCAGACTGAAATCGTTAACCAAGGACACGGCTATCCGAATAGGTTTAAACTCTGCAGAGGGTGTACTCTTTACCCACGAGCAACGGATTCCTTTAGTCCATCGGGACTAATTCCGTCTACGGCCTTTTTGTTGAAGACACACCTAACTTGCACACACCAGCTTAACTTACTGGTGTCTGGAATCACCCACGACACTTATTAAGCAAAACTCTAAGTGGGGAGGCTACAACATCGCGTAGCATGGGATCAAATTTATATCGCGCGCTCTAAGGGGTGGCCTCCCCTCTCGGTCTCAACCGAAACACCCATGCCCAGGACAAGGTGGCACGCCTACCAGCTACAACCGGTATCTTCCACCATGGCCTCTACATGCGGTGTGTGCTCGAAAAGGGTTAACGACTTCTTGAACCGTACCCTACATGTTGTAGAGACAAGTGGTAGTCTGAAACAAGTATGGGAGTTCTTTGGAACAAGACTCGATCTACAGATCGACTCAGGAGTTTAAGTATTCCTGCATGATTAGTATAACGAATATATTTCATTCAACAGATAGAATCATCACTCATCATACCCCTCATGCTATGCCGGACACACCCGTCTCGACGAGGAACTAGGGACAAGCTCGGGTCTACCCAAGACAGGGACTTTCCCGTTTTCCTTCCGGTAGGAACGAAAGGCATACGAGGATGATCATTATCACAAGCATGTCTATTTCCAACAGCAAGGAAATTTCCAATAAGCATTCATGCAAATGATCATATCACCACATAAAATAATGAGTTCTACTTATTGAGGTGGTGCCATGATCGTGTCAAACAATGCATGCAAAATATTATGCCAGGGTTCAGAATGCTTGCCTTTAATATGTGGAAAGGTAGGGTGCACTCCACAACTTTTAAAAGTTTTCTCCTCTCCTCCAAAAGTCCTATTTAAAAAAATATTCAAACAAGACATACTTTAAAAACAGCACAAAAGGTTGTCTGAATTTTTTTTCAAATAAATCTTAAAATAAACTAGGTCAAATTTGAGAGAGGTAGGAAAAAGAATCAATTCATTTGGAGTTCTATTTAAAAAGTTACAGCCATTCCATGTTTTGATCAAAATCTGTTATTTAAATTAAAACATAGAAAGAAAACGATTCGAATAAACACGTACAAGTCGAAAGCGTATTCGGGAAGTACGCTTCCACTTATCCAGCGTGGACGGCTGGGAGTCAGCAGTGGGTCCAGGTGGCCCACTAGTCGAGGTTTGACCAGTCCACGCCGCGTCGCCTCCTCCGGCCGAAGCAGGCGGAGCTCCGTGAGGCTCGCCCGGCGAATGACGGCGCCCGTTCGAAAGCGGAGGCAATCTGCGTGCTCGAGGATCAAGACGGTCACTCCGGTGGTCGTTTTGGCCTCGAGGTGGGCGGAGCTGCGGCCCGGCGAAGCCAGCGGCGGACGGTGGCTGTCGGGCAAAGTGCATTTCTGCCCGGCGAGTCCCGATCAAGATTGAATAGGGGATGGACTCATGAGAGGAGAGGGAGTTCTGGTGAAGAGTGGGGTGGGGAGGCCTGGTGGCGCCCGGAATGGCCGAGGCGATGGCAGCGGCTGCGGTTGCCGGAGATGGGGATAGAGACCTCCGGGTCGATTGCGAGCTAGGGAAGCGCCATTGGGGTGCTTTGAGGTTACTGCGTCTTGAGGGACGGGCTCGGGGCTTCCTTAAATAGGCGAGTCGAGGCGGTTCAGCGGCGGCCGTGGATAAGGTCGCCGGCGACCGTCTTTCTGTAGCATGGGCGACGTGGCGGCGACGTGTGCTATAGGACAAGCTTGTGGATGAGCTCGCGCTGTCCCAGGAGGCAGGTGGCGAGCGCTGGCGGCTTGGGCGGCGCCGACCTGGCCGAGACGCGTTGCGGACGCCGGCTTGCCGCCAAGGGCTTTGACGGCGGTGCTGTAGGGCGCCAGGGGCTGCTTGGCATGATGCGGGGAGAAGGTTAGTGAGTGGCGTGGCTCCGCAGGGCGGTGGCAAACCAGGGGTGCGACGCGTCGGCTCGGGCGCGGCACGTGCTGTCTGGCGATGCTCTGCTCGCGCCTAGAGCACGCACGAGACTTGCTTGACGAAATGTATGGCATGTCAGGGGGCTCCAAACCACAAGAAAGTTAGCAGGGTGGGGTTATAGTCTAAGGCAAAACCATTGGACATGCTGGTCTGGTCAGGGGATTAGGTTCACAGTGTAAACAAAAACTCATGTCAAAACAGATCATGCCCATAAGGTGTTTGACAAAATGCCAAGGGCACTTAGGCATTTCTTGGAGTGGCCAAAACTTCCAGAGTGGGGTCTCTTTAGATAAAATAGAGGGTGGTAAGGTTAGTTTGTCCAAAGCACAAACTTGCTAGTGCAAGTTTTGCAAAACTTCAATTCTGGACAGAAAGCAAATGGCATTGTTGCAAGCACTTAGAATCATCCAATGGGTCCACTCTCCTGGACTTAAGGGTTTGGCAAGGAGGGCTACTAGTAGGAAAAGGAATCAAGGATCAAGGAGCAACTAAAAAGGTGGTTGCTGTACAAAACCTCAAGTTGGACCAGAATGGAAAAGAGGATGATTCACTCAGTTTTTCCAAAGGACATCGATGAGTTATTGCATAAAGTTAAATACTATGCTCCTACTGATATCCCAAAATTTTGGTAGAAGTTTTAAAGAAATATTTGAATAGGTTGTAGTGTAAAAATGCTCTCTGGACCAGATTTGAAAATATGGTGTAGAGCTCAAAATATTCAATGGGCAGAAGATATTTTTGCACAAAAGTGGTTCAAATACTCCATATGACATCTCCAAATTTTGGTGGGATTTTAGAATGAATTTAAAAAAAAGTTGTAGTACAAATGGGACCATAAAACTATGGGAAACCATTTTTCAAGAAAATAAAGATCAGGAAGAATATTATATAATTAATTCTTCTGATAAAAGAAAGGATTTTCTTGCGAGGGTAAACAAGTCCAATATCATAAGTGAAATGTTTTCAACTTAGGGAACAACTCCAAGATAACCAAGAAAAGAATGGTTCTGAAATCAAGAAAAACAAAGAAAAAGGAAAGTTAAATTTCCTGGCAAGATTTTAATTAACAAAACAAGGTTAAATTTTTTTTTGGGGGTGTCACAACACTACCCCCCTTAAGGAAAATCTCGTCCTCGAGATTTGCTAAGAGTTATTTCTATAGCAAAATTGCATCAAACCAAAAGCGGCTACAGTGAGAGGGCAATAAGTGGTGCAAAAATACAGTGTGGAACACTGGCGTGGCGTGGAAAAATCTATGGTTAGGAGCAAAAACGAGAGATTTCTACGCTGGATATAGATTTAGAATAAATTCTAAATCTCAAAATACGTTGGTCGCACCCGAGAGCACAGTGCTCTCTCTAGCTGACAGGTGGACCCGGGCCCACTGTCAGCCTCTTCTTCTTCCTCTGGCTCTTTCTTCTTCCTATCTCCCGCGTGCTTTCCTGCGCTTTCTCCATCGGCGACGCCTAGCGCGTAGGGCATCTAGGCCATACTGCGGTAGTGCGCGGCGTGCTAGCTGCCGGTGCAGCGTGCACTCACTCAGCGGGCAAGTGTCTTTGTCGGCACTGCTCGAGGATTCGCCTCCGAACACCGGCGATCAGGCGTGAGCAGCTGGTGGACCTCGCCCACCGTACACCGAGCTCGAGCTATAAAACGGCCGAGGTGTTCTCCTATTTTCCTCACACCTGGCCTTACTTCTCCTCCTCCTTCCTTCTCCTCTGTTTCCGTTTGCCGAAGCTGGAGGCAAGGCTCTAATGGCGGCAGTGGTGCCGGACTGGTACGTGATCCTGTTGTGCGGAGGGCTGGCAGCGGTGCTGGGGCTCTCTGTGCTCCTGTGCACGATGATCCTCGATGATCGTCGCGATGCTGCTGCTCGGGTGTTGGCTCTCTGCGGTGGTGGTGATCATGAGGAGTAGGTGGGTGTGTCGGGCGCTAACTGTTGTCGGGGAGGTGCTCAGTTAGATGTAACACCGTTGCAAAAAATTTGCAAGCAGTGTGTGTGTATGATCGAGTAGTTGTGGTTGTGAGTCTGCTGCCGTGGTGCTGCGGGAAATAAAAAATAATCCATGTCGTGAGGAGATGTATGATGCAGCAATTCAGGGAAAAGAAATCTCACTCCAGGGTTTTTCGCGAGAGAAAACAGTAATACTCTAGAGTCAAACCGCAACAGAGCTACTCACATTAACAGAAACTAAATGATTTGCTCGTCGCGCAAACTCGGGGTACCGCGCATAAGTTACAACACACAAACAAATGTTGCAGCAATGAACACAGCAGTGACGTCTAAAATGAAAAGCAGTAGCTGGGCGGGGTCCGAGAAAACGTCTCTGGTACTGGGATACACTCTTCTTCTATCGGGAAAAGTGGATTGACCAGACGATGAATGTGCCTCTCCTGGTCGGGCCTCAGTGATCTGCCAATGGCGATCTGAGGATTTAAATCCGCGAGACTCTGGAGATAACCCATCATGCATTGGGTTAAACGCTCTTGAGCGATGACGTACTGGACGAGGTTGGCCAGGACTGGGTCTCTCTCAATTAGATCCACGGGAAAACATGTTACTCCTCCGGGTGCTGCACGGCCCGGAAAGTAATAATACCCTCGTTCGTGGCATAGGGTACTGCGAATCGAAGGCGAAACAAGCGCCGTATGCCGCAGCTTCTACGACCATATGTGGGGTCGGCATAGATTTCCCCACGAAGGAGACCTCCGTTGGGTCTTGGTTTGGGTTTACAGGAGGGATGTGCACTGCTGCCCAGTATCTCGAGGTGGAAGGGGTGATCCTTGATTTGAACAGCTCGTACTAGGGTGGCTGGGTAGCGCCAATGGTACTGCAGGTAAAATCCCATAATATCTTGACAAAACTACCTGGGGTTGCATCTGGAGTTCTCAAATAAATACTAGGGCTCGGCATGGCAAGAAATGGTTGTGAGGAGGGTGCACAAGGCGAGGGATGCTTGGCAAGGTCACGCGGTGGCCTTTATATAGCACTGGAGCTGGGTCATTTTACCGTGGAGAATGGTAATGAATTTGGCAGCTCGGCTCCGAGGGTCGGGGTCAAAGCCACAGATACATATCTCACCAAAGTGACGTATCACTGTGGGGTTTGTCGGGGTTGTTTTTGGTAGCTGTGCCTGGGATAGAAAAATCACACTGCATGCTAATATATCCATGCAAGGCTACTATTTAAAACAGAGGCACGACGACAGGCAGCGTCTATTACAAGGTCACACGATTACAAGGCGAGGATACACTGGGACTCGACACCACTTGGGTGACTTAGTCTACCTCGTTTACATCCAAGCGGGCGTGTCTTGTGGATGTCGAGGCTTCTCCACGGGTCTCACCGTCGGAATTAGCTGGGGAGGGTTGAGGGGCTGCAGGCTTGGGGTAGCGATGATGACCATCTCGGGGATTGTTGACCACAACCCCGTTGGAGTGTGCTCCCAAAAGGCGACGAAGCACTTCTGGGGTCATCAAAGCACCTTGGTTGATGGATGGGGCTGACCTCAGGGTCTCGATCGGGTGTCCGAACAGCACGACTGGGTTGTCGGCGTTGGGCTTGTTCTCTTCTCTCGCCGGGCTCGGTGAACCAGCTCTCCACGAGCTGCGATCAGATCAATGGTGATTTGATCGAACAGTTCCTCTAGTGCACCTACATAGCGCACTAGGTGCAACAATGCAGGATCCGTCCCGTGATCTCCGTTGGCAACTTGGGGTGGTCTACCATACCCTTCACGCCTGGGGTAGTAGTGGAACGAGCGACAGTTAACTACAGGCGACAAGTGCCGGAGATGAACTATAGCCTCTCGAGCAGCTAGTTGGATGGCTTGTGGCTCAAAGGAAGTTGTTCTTCCGGTGAACCTGTAGGGGCGCTCGGGTGCTAGACCCCTACCGTAGATGTGTACAGTGGCCCAGAATTGACGGCTCTCACCACTCATGGGTCCTTGGTACACAACATATTCGGGTGGCTCTTCTAACGCATAGGCACGGCGGGTGAGGTTTGCGAGTATGGTCACAAAGCCTCCAAGGTTGGTTGCTGTGGTCTCATTGTGCACGACGGGACCAGGCATTGTGGCTCGGTTTGGGGTAGAGGCTGTGCTGTGTTGGGTTGAGGCGAGCGTGCCCTTTTTATAGAAAAAGGGGACGAAGTCTTCCTTTGCACACTTGCGAATAAGACACCTTGGGTGCTGGTCACTGGTGTGCGATAGACAGGCTAGGTTGATAGGTTGGGCACCGACTGCCAAAAGATGTCGGATCACTGTGCGGCTATCTTGCATGAGAAGCTTGGCTGGGTTTTGGTTATGGTCTGGTGGGTTGGTTTGCCTAAGTTTATTGACCTGACTAAGATAGGTTTAGCCATTGGTCAGCCTGGCTCTGATACCAAGTCTGTGGCGACCGGTTTTCCGGGTAATAAATTCCAGAAAATGGCCGTCGTGCTCACCAGCCCGGGATTCTTGTTAGGTGATGAGGCACCAACTTGATCTGAAATTCCAAGCAAAATACAAAATATGCGGTACAAGACCATTCTGGTCTGTGAGTACAACAAATGGTTTCTAGTGGTCGATGGCGGAAGCGGGTTGTGGATCATCAGTGTCTATGGGACTCCATTTCCCATAGGAACAGCTGACCACGTTAAATTCCTATCTTCGCGAGGCTGCTATCACTGCTCCTTAGTTTCCGGGGCTGTCGTTGCAACGCTTCTCTCCACGCAGGATATCTGGCCAAGACAATAGCCAGGGACAAGCCAGTGAGTACTTTGAATGTACTCGCAAAGATTATGAACACAGGTATAATATAAGTGACAAACACGTACTGAAATACTCTATGATCACATTGTCAGTCATAAAATAAAATCTCTGATGCATGCAAGCAGATTATTAAAAAGTAACAATGAATATGTAATGACGGAGCAGAAATAAAAATGCACCATTCGGATGTCTGAAGCGACATCTCGAATTGATGATAAATAACAAGCATGCCTCAGTCGGGCGTCTGAGCAACACCACATAAAGGGCTTATAAATAAAATAAATAACAAGCAATGCCACAGTCGGGCGTCTCAGCAACACCACATAAAGGGCTTATAAATGAAATAAATGACAAGCAATGCCACAGTCGGGCGTCTCAGCGACACCACATAAAGGGCTTATGAATGAAATAAATAACAAGCAATGCCACAGTCGGGCGTCTTAGCGACACCACTTAAAGGACTTATAAATAAAATAAATAACAAGCAATGCCACAGTCGGGCGTCTTAGCGACACCACATAAAGGGCTTATAAATAAAATAAATAACAAGCAATGCCACAGTCGGGCGTCTTAGCGACACCACATAAAGGGCTTATAAATAAAATAAATAACAAGCAATGCCACAGTCGGGCGTCTTAGCGACACCACATAAAGGGCTTATAAATAATCACCGTGAATATCCAGGAGGTAGAACCATCCCAGGGATATTCGATAATTCAAATAATGACAGGGGTTAGTCCATAATAATAATAATCATAATCATCATAAGTCACATGTCACGATTCATGTTCTGGTTTAACAGTTTCTCCTCCGAAGACCGACACTAAGACCGACACCTGACCCATCCCAGACTGAAATCCTTAACCAAGGACACGGCTATCCGAATAGGTTTAAACTCTGCAGAGGGTGTACTCTTTACCCACGAGCAACGGATTCCTTTAGTCCATCGGGACTAATTCCGTCTACGGCCTTTTTGTTGAAGACACACCTAACACACACACCGGCTTAACTTACGGTTATGCGGAATCACCCGACACTTGTTAAGCAAAACTCTAAGTGGGAGGCTACAACCTCGCGTAGCATGGGATCAAATTTATATCGCGCTCTAAGGGGTGGCCTCCCTCTCGGTCTCAACCGAAACACCCATGCCCCGGACCGGGTGGCACGCCTACCAGCTACGATCGGTATCTTCCACCATGGCCTCTACATGCGGTGTGTGCTCGAAAAGGGTTAACGACTTACTGAACCGTACCCTACATGTTGTAGAGACAAGTGGTAGTACGAAACAAGTATGGGGGTTACTGGAACAAGACTCGATCTACGGTCGACTCAGGAGTTTAAGTATTCCCTGCATGATTAGTATAACGAATATATTTCATTCAACAGATAGAATCATCACTCATCATACCCCTCATGCTATGCCGGACACACCCGTCTCGACGAGGAACTAGGGACAAGATCGGGTCTACCCAAGACAGGGACTTTCCCGTTTTCCTTCCGGTAGGCACGAAAGGCATACGAGGATGATCATTATCACAAGCATGTCTATTTGCAACAGCAAGGAAATTTCCAATAAGCATTCATGCAAATGATCATATCACCACATAAAATAACGAGTTCTACTTATTGAGGTGGTGCCATGATCGTGTCAAACAATGCATGCAAAATATTATGCCAGGGTTCAGAATGCTTGCCTTTAATATGTGGAAAGGCAGGGTGCACTCCACAACTTTTAAAAGTTTTCTCCTCTCCTCCAAAAGTCCTATTTTAAAAAATATTCAAACAAGACATACTTTAAAAACAGCACAAAAGGTTGTCTGAATGTTTTTTCAAATAAATCTTAAAATAAACTAGGTCAAATTTGAGAGAGGTAGGAAAAAGAATCAATTCATTTGGATTTATATTTAAAAAGTTACAGCCATTCCAAGTTTTGATCAAAATCTGTTATTTCAATTAAAACATAAAAAGAAAACGATTCGAATAAACACGTACACGTCGAAAGCGTATTCGGGAAGTACGCTTCCACTTATCCAGCGTGGACGGCGCGGGGAGTCACTGACAGTGGGTCCAGGTGGCCCACTAGTCAGGTTTGACCAGTCCACGCGCACGTCGCCTCCTCCGGCCGAAACAGAGGCGGAGCTCCGGCGAGGCTCGCCGGCGAATGACGGCGCCGTTCAGAAAACGGAGGCAATCTGCGTGCTCAGGGGATCAAGACGGTCACTCCGGTGGTCGTTTTGGCCTCAGGGGTGGGCCGGAGCTGCGGCGGCGAAGCCAGCGGCGGACGGTGGCTTTGTCGGGCAAAGTGCATTTCTGCCATGGCGAGTCCCGATCAAGATTGAATAGGGGATGGACTCATGAGAGGGAGAGGAGTTCTGGTGAAGAGAGTGGGGTGGGGAGGCCTGGTGGCGCCGGAATGGCCGAGGCGATGGCGGCTGCGGTTGCCGGAGATGGGGATAGAGACCTCCCCGGGTCGATTGCGAGCTAGGGAAGCGCCATTGGGGTGGCCTGAGGTTGCCTGCGTGCGGGGACGGGCTCGGGGCTTCCTTAAATAGGCGAGTCGAGGCGGTTCAGCGGCGGCCGCGGATAAGGTCGCCGGCGACCGTCTTTCTGTAGCTTGGGCGACGTGGCGGCGACGTGTGCTATAGGACAAGCTTGTGGATGAGCTCGCTGTCCCGTGGAGGCGGTGGCGGCTGGCGGCTTGGCGGCGCCGACCTGGCGAGGCAGCGTTGCGGCCGGCTTGCCGCCAAAGGGCTTTGGCGGTCTTTGTAGAGGCGCCGAGGCTGCTTGGCATGATGCGGGAGAAGGTTAGTGAGTGGCGTGGCTCGCAGGCGGTGGCAAACCAGGTGCGACGCGTCGGCTCGGGCGGCACACGTGCAATCTGGCGATGCTCTGCTTTCGCGCCTAGAAACGCCGCGAGACTTGCTTGACGAAATGTATGGCATGTCGGGGGCTCCAAACCACAAGAAAGTTAGCGAGGGTGGGGTTATAGTCTAAGGCAAAACCATTGGACATGCCGGTGCAGTCGAGGATTAGGTTCACGGTGTAAACAAAACTCATGTCAAAACAGATCATGCCCATAAGGTGTTTGACAAAATGCCAAGGGCACTTAGGCATTTCTTGGAGTGGCCAAAACTTCCAGAGTGGGGTCTCTTTAGATAAAATAGAGGGTGGTAAGGTTAGTTTGTCCAAAGCACAAACTTGCTAGTGCAAGTTTTGCAAAACTTCAATTCTGGACAGAAAGCAAATGGCATTGTTGCAAGCACTTAGAATCATCCAATGGGTCCACTCTCCTGGACTTAAGGGTTTGGCAAGGAGGGCTACTAGTAGGAAAAGGAATCAAGGATCAAGGAGCAACTAAAAAGGTGGTTGATGTACAATACCTCAAGTTGGACCAGAAAGATAAAGAGGATGATTCACTCAGTTTTTCCAAAGGACATCAGTAGGTTATTGCATAAAGTTGAATACTATGCTCCTACTGATATCCCAAAATTTTGGTAGAAGTTTTAAAGAAATATTTGAATAGGTTGTAGTGTAAAAATGCTCTCTGGACCAGATTTGAAAATATGGTGTAGAGCTCAAAATATTCAATGGGCAGAAGATATTTTTGCACAAAAGTGGTTCAAATACTCCATATGACATCTCCAAATTTTGGTGGGATTTTTGAATGAATTTAAAAAAAGTTGTAGTACAAATGGGACCATAAAACTATGGGAAACCATTTTTCAAGAAAATAAAGATCAGGAAGAATATTATATAATTAATTCTTCTGATAAAAGAAAGGATTTTCTTGCGAGGGTATACAAGTCCAATATCATAAGTGAAAGGTTCTCAACTTAGGGAACAACTCCAAGATAACCAAGAAAAGAATGGTTCTGAAATCAAGAAAAACCAAGAAAAAGGAAAGTTAAATTTCCTGGCAAGATTTTAATTAACAAAACAAGGTTAAATTTTTTTTGGGGTGTCACACCTAGATTGGTTCCGCCAAGGTTCCGCCTCGTGGCGGCGGAGTCTCGTCCCGAAAGGTTGCTTCCTTTTTTTCTCATCGAAAGACTTCATATAGGAGAAGATGGGCGTCGGAGAGCCACCAGGGGGCCCACGAGGTAGGGGGCGCGCCCGAGGCGCCCACCCTCGTGAGCAAGGTGTGGGCCCTGGCCTTCATCTTTAGCGATGATTTTTCTTTATTTATTTTAAGATATTACGTGGAGTTTCGGGACTTTTGGAGTTCTTGTGAGAATAGGTCTCCAATATTTGCTCCTTTTCTAGCCGAATTCCAAATTGCCCGGCATTCTCCCTCTTCATGTAAACCTTGTAAAATAAAAGAGAATAGCCATAAGTATTGTGACATAACATGAAATAACAGCCCATAATGCAATAAATATCGATATAAAAGCATGATGCAAAATGGGCGTATCAGAGATCCAGTCATAGTCATACTCAGTATAAATTAATAGTAATGGATGCAAATGACAGCGGTGCCCTCCAGCTGGTGCTTTTTAATAAGAGGGTGATGACTCAACATAAAAGTAAATAGATAGGCCCTTCGCAGAGGGAAGCATGGATTTGTAGAGGTGCCAGAGCTCGATTTTGAATTGGAGATGAATAATATTTTGAGCGGCATACTTTCATTGTCAACATAACAACCGAGAGATCTCGATATCTTCCATGATACTCACATTATAGGCGGTTCCCAAAACGAATGGTAAAGTTTATACCCCCCCCCCCTCCACCAACAAGCATCAATCCATGGCTTGCTCGAAACAACGAGTGCCTCCAACTAACAAGAGTCCCGGGGGAGTTTTGTTTGCAATTATTTTGATTTGATTTGCATAAAGCATGGGACTGGGCATCCCGGTGACCAGCCATTTTCTTGTGAGTGAGGAGCGGAGTCCACTCCTCTTGAGAATAACCCGCCTAGCATGGAAGATACAGAAAACCCTAGTTGATACATGAGCTATTCGAGCATACAAAACAGAATTTCATTTGATGGTTTAGAGTTTGGCACATACAAATTTACTTGGAGCGGCAGGTAGATACCGCATATATAGGAAGGTATAGTGGACTCATATGGAATAACTTTGGGGTTTACAGAAGTGGATGCACAAGCAGTATTCCCGCTTAGTACAAGTGAAGGCTAGAAAAAGATTGGAAAGTGACCAACTAGAGAGCGACAACAGTCATGAACATGCATTAAATTTAATAAACATTGAGTGCAATCATGAGTAGGATATAATCCACCATTAACATATATATCGTGAAGGCTATGTTGATTTTGTTTCAACTACATGCGTGAACATGTGCCAAGTCAAGTCACTTGAATCATTCAAAGGAGGATATCACCCTATCATACCACATCACAACCATCTTAATAGCATGTTGGCACGCAAGGTAAACCATTATAAACTCCTAGCTAATTAAGCATGGAATAAGTAACTATAATCTCCAATTGTCATTGCAAACATGTTTATTCATAATAGGCTGAATCAGGAACGATGAACTAATCATATTTACAAAAACAAGAAAGGTCGAGTTCATACCAGCTTCTCTCATCTCAATCAGTCCATCATATATCGTCATTATTTCCTTTCACTTGTACGACCGAACGATGTGTATAATAATAATAGTGCACGTGCATTGGACTAAGCTGGAATCTGCGAGCATTTGATAAACAGGAGAAGACAAGCAATACGGGCTCTTGGTTAAATCAACAATAATGCATATAAGAGCCACTTTAGCAATTTCATTATGGTCTTCTCCTATCGACCCCCAAAGAAAAGAAAAGAAATAAAACTATTTACACGGAAAAGCTCCCAACAAGCAAAAGAAGAACGATAAATCTTTTTGGGTTTTCTTTAATTTATTACTACTATAGCAAGGAAAGTAAACTAGCTAAAGGTTTCAACTAATTTTTGTTTTTGTTTTTCTTAAGGTTTTTTTTACTACACAAGAAGAAAGCATAAAAAGGAAAATAAACTAGCATGGATAGTAAAGTGAAAAAGTATGAGCACCGACAATTAGCATGAGTGTGTGAATATGAATGTAATGTCGGTGAGAAATACGTACTCCCCCAAGCTTAGGCTTTTGGTCTAAGTTGGTTTATGCCCATGGATCAAATTTGTAGTTGGGGTCATACTGAGAAGGAGCCTCGGGTTGCCACTGGTTGGCAATCTCCTCTGGATACCACTGGTAAACAGACTGTCGTGAAGGATCAAATTGTGGTTTTGGTTCTGGCTCTGTAGCTGGTGTGGGGTTTTGGTAAGCGTGAATGGCCTCCAGCGAAACAAGGTACTTGCCTGCAGATAAGTCAAACAAGGAAGGAGCAGGCAAAGTAATAGTCTCAGGGTGATTTTTATCAAATATCAATCTATAGTTAAGCTCCTTTTTCTTGTTCTTAACGATGAAATCATGTGCAACCATACTCTTGTAGTCTAGAAAAACAGGAGGCAACAACTTTTCTTCTTTCTCATAATGCCTAATAGGTATGTTAAAGTATGCAGCGAGGCGCGAGGCGAAGATGCCTCCCAAGATGGGCCCCTTAGTACGGTTAAGATTTAACCGCTTTGCAACAATAGTGCCCATACTAAATGTGTCATCACGAAACAGGGCATGGCACAAAAGAACAATATTAGGGGCACTTAGGTTGCCATAGTTTCCGCGACTAATCAAGCATCTACTAGCAAATATTGCAAAGTAACGTAGGACAGGAAAATGTACGCTAGTAATTCTTGCATCGGAAACCTTCCTAGTTTCCCCTACAACAATTGTATCAATAAACCCCTCCACATCTTTACGATGTGATTCCGCTACGCTGCCCGAAAAGGTCAACTTGCAAACCTCACAAAATTCATAGAGGGGCATCTCCTTATACTCATCATATAAATAGAAATCCACCCAAGGTGGTGACCTCCTAGCATGGAAATGAAAATTTTGCACAAAAATATTAGTGAGTAGGAGATACTGTTCACGTTGGTCGCGGAGGAAGTCGGTGAGGCCTGCATTCTCAATCAACTCATAAAAATCATCATAAATCCCGGCTGCTCTCAAGAAATCATCACAAGGCCATTCACACGGCTGAACCTCCGCGGTGTGCGGGAGATTATATTTGGGCCTCTTGTCTTCTTCATCTTGCTTATCCTTCGAGCTGCGGCTCAAAGAGCCCCTCAAAAATCTCTTCATCATTTTCTGAAAATTTCTGAAATTTTAGTGACTTCAAATAAAAGTGAACCAAACTCAGCAAAATTGACAGGAACTACTACCACAAGTGCCTAGAGACCATATCATGCATTAGAACTACTTTTGACCACATAGATTTGACATGCAAGCTCAAGAACAGGGTCACCTAGACAGCAAAAATTTGCAACGAATAAAGCACTAGAACAAAAACTAATTGGACCATTGGAGGAGTCACATACCGAACAATCCCCCAAAGCAGTTTTGTGAGTGGAGCTTTGAGCTAGGAGATTGAAAATCGCAGCAAAATGAGCTAGAACTCGTGCTTGAGCTGGTTGATGATTTTTTTTTGGGAGGAAGAAGGAGTGTGTGGTGGCTAGAATAAGTGGAGGGGAGCCACCATGGGCCCACGAGGCAGGGGGCGCGCCCAAGGGGGTGGGCGTGCCCTGGACCCTCGTGGCCAGGTGCTTGCTCCCCCTGATGTGTTCTCAGTGCCAGATATTCTCAAATATTCCAGAAAAAATCATATTTCAGTTTCGGGGCATTTGGAGAACTTTTATTTTTGGGGTATTTTTTATTGCACGGATAATTCAGAAAAAACTGACAGAAAATACTATTTTTGATTTATTTAATCTAAATTACATAAAGTAAAAGAAGGGTACAGAAGGTTGTGCTTTCTCACTTCATCCATCTCATGCTCATCAAAAGGAATCCATTAACAAGGTTGATCAAGTCTTGTTAACAAACTCATTCCGAATAACATGGAACCGGAGAAATATCGAATAACACTATGTTACCTCAACGGGGATATGCACATCCCCAACAGTAAGAATATCATATCTCTTTTTGACAGTAGGAAGAGGAAATTCAAAACCTCCAATAATAATCGATGGAATTTTTCCAATAGAGTGTATACTGTGAACTTGAGGTTGTTTGCTCGAAAAGTGTACTGTATGCTCATTACCATTAACATGAAAAGTGACATTGCCTTTGTTGCTGTCAATAACAGCCCCTGCAGTATTCAAAAAGGGTCTTACAAGAATAATAGACATACTATAGTCCTCGGGAATATCAAGAATAACAAAGTCCGTTAAAATAGTAACGTTTGCAGCCACAACAGGCACATCCTCACAAATACCGACAGGTATAGCAGTTGACTTATCAGCCATTTGCAAAGATATTTCAGTAGGTGTCAACTTATTCAAATCAAGTCTACGATATAAAGATAGAGGCATAACACTAATGCCGGCTCCAAGATCACATAAAGTAGTTCTAACATAATTTCTTTTAATGGAGCATGTTATAGTGGGTACTCCTGGATCTCCAAGTTTCTTAGGTATTCCACCCTTAAAAGTATAATTAGCAAGCATGGTAGAAATTTCAGCCTCCGGTATCTTTCTCTTATTTGTAACAATATCCTTCATATACGTAGCATAAGGATTAGTTTTGAGCATATCAGTTAAACGCATACGCAAAAAGATAGGTCTAATCATTTCAGCAAAGCGCTCAAAATCCTCATCATCCTTTTTCTTGGATGGTTGGGGAGGAAAAGGCATGGGTTTCTGAACATGGCTCTCTTTCTTTACCGTGCTTCCTAGCAACAAAGTCTCTCTTATCATAACGTTGATTCTTTGACTGTGGGTTATCAAGATCAACAATAGGGTCAATTTCTACATCGTTGTTATTACTAGGTTGAGCATCAACATGAACATCATCATTAACATTATCACTAGGTTCATGTTCATTTCCAGATTGTGTTTCAGCATTAGAGATAGAAATATCATTGGGATTCTCAGGTGTGTCAACAACAGGTTCACTAGAAGCATGCAAAGTCCTATCATTTTTCTTTTTCTTGTTTTTAGAAGGACTAGGTGCATCTACATTAGTTCTCTGAGAATCTTGCTCAATTCTCTTAGGGTGACCTTCAGGATACAAAGGTTCCTGAGTCACTTTACCCCCTCTAGTTGCAACTTTAACAACAAAGTCATTATTCTTACTATTCAATTCATTGAGCAAATCATTCTGAGCTTTAAGTACTTGTTCTACTTGAGTGGTAACCATAGAAGCATGTTTACTAATGAGTTTAAGTTCACCTTTATCTCTAGACATATAATCACTCAAGTGTTCAATCATATAAGCATTGCGTTTTAATTCCCTACCAAAATAAGCATTGAAGTTTTCTTGCTTAACCATAAAATTATCAAACTCATCCAAACATTGGCTAGCAAACTTAGTAGGAGGGATTTCAGCTTTATCATATCTATAGAGAGAATTTACCTTTACTACCTGTGTCGGGTTATCAAGACCGTGTGTTTCTTCAATAGGTGGTAAATTAAGACCATGTATTTCTTCAACAGGAGGTAAATTCTTAACATCTTCAGCTTTAATACCCTTTTCTTTCATAGATTTCTTTGCCTCTTGCATATCTTCGGGACTGAGAAATAGAATACCCCTTTTCTTCGGAGTTGGCTTAGGAGTTGGTTCAGGAAGTGCCCAATTATTTTCATTGGTCAACATATTATTCAATAGAATTTCAGCTTGATCAGCAGTTCTTTCCCTGAAAACACAACCAACACAACTATCCAGGTGGTCTCTGGAAGCATCGGTTAGTCCATTATAAAAGATATCAAGTATTTCATTATTCTTTAAAGGATGATCAGGCAAAGCATTAAGTAATTGGAGAAGCCTCCCCCAAGCTTGTGGGAGACTCTCTTCTTCAATTTGCACAAAATTATATATTTTCCTTAAGGCAGCTTGTTTCTTATGAGTAGGGAAATATTTAGCAGAGAAGTAATAAATCATATCCTAGAGACTACGCACACAACCAGGATCAAGAGAATTAAACCATGTTTTAGCATCACTGACGGTGTCCTGGACTAGGGGGTACTCACCACGTCATCTCCCGATCTGTTAGATTAGGCCGAGGACCCCCATGGCCGTATACTCACGGGCTAGTCCGGACAGCTGCCGCATACAAGGAAGATTCCACAAGACTTGGCGATCAAGACAAGGACTCCTCCCCCACCGGCGTATTCGGCTAGGACTCTTGTTATCCTAGGCCTCTGGTGCATTATATAAACCGAGGCCAGGCTAGTCGATAGGACAACAATCATACCATAGGCTAGCTTCTAGGGTTTAGCCTCTCTGATCTCGTGGTAGATCTACTCTTGTACTACCCATATCATCAATATTAATCAAGAAGGAGTAGTGTTTTACCTCCATCGAGAGGGCCCGAACACAGGTAAAAACATCGTGTCCCTTGTCTCCTGTTACCATCTTCCTAGACGCAGATTCGGGACCCCTACCGAGATCCGCCGGTTTGACACCGACATTGGTGCTTTCATTGAGAGTTCAGCTGTGTGTTGGCAAAAGGTCGATGGCTACTTCTTGAGATCAAGCTGCGACTTCGGCATCTTCATCACCAGCTCGACTGGTCACCTTGGTTCGACCAAGGACCGAGCCCTACCTCCGATCGTCATGTTCAGATGAGGGCCTTCATCAACATCAGCTCCGATCTGTATCAAGATCATGGAGGAATCATCCAGGGAGCCCAGGGCTCAACGTCAACATTGCCCTCGGGCGACCGTGCTGTTTTTCTGGACAGCGAACTTGTATCCGCCGTCACCGCCTCCTCGAGCGTCGGTTTCATGATTGCTTCGGTGGAATAGTGCAGAATTACGTCTACAACAGCCACGCTAAATTTCGTCGAGTTCCGATGGAGGAATCTCCGACAATCTACGATATACCGGAGCCCTGTCAAATCTGGACGAGAATCTGGACGAGTTTAGGGCGTGGTGTCCAGCTTCTAGCTCGGACCTCCTTTGGAAGATCCAACTGTTGATCAACTGTTGATCGATCCGACCGTCCAAACTCCGGAAACCTTCCGATTAGTGCATCACTTTTCGGATCTATTTTCTGCGCGAAAACAAATCCGACCCGAGTTCGTCCTTTTTACGAACGGGATTTCGGACATCCTTTTTGAAGGAAGTTTTGTATGGGGTATTGTGTTTTGTTCCTGAACACATCCCACTAGCTTTAAAATCTTTTGATCATGATCTCCAACATCATGTTGGTGTCAAACCAGTCCGGCAATATTGCTCCACGGCTGCCGACCTGCGCTAGACACGTCGTCACTTTGTTGAGCCGAGCTCAACTTCTTCGGATCATCATCTCGGCAAGCGAACAAGAGTCGGCATCGCGAAGGATAAATCATCACCAACATCGCCGCGCCCCACGGATTACACGGAGCAGGCATACCGGCATCGCCGCACGGTCGCTTCATCAAGCGGGCATCGACCACGTCACGACCTGCATCGGCAGGGCCGCACTATTGCTTCTTCAAGCTGGTGTCCATCACTCCGACCTACTTCGATATCTCGGCTGGACCGGGGGCTTCGCTATCTCTTCATCAACCTACTCCGGACACTTCAGCGTCACTAGCCGACTAGCTCCGTCACGTTAGCTGGACCGAGGGCTTTGCCTCGGCGAGCCAACCTTTGCCAGCATTGCCATGCCATCGTTTTATCGCCCATCAGGCAATGGGTGTGCGGATCGAGTCCCAATTTTGGGAATCACCTTCCTTCGGATTGCTACAACAATTAAACCAGGTGCTATTAATCCCAGTATTTTTTGCTTGTTTGGGTTCATTTTTCCCAAGGAATTATTACTCTGGTTTGTCCATCATATGTACACAGGTCTATCAAATGGTGGCCGCATTAACGACAGTCGCATGGTGGTTCGGTCAGTTTTTTCCGTACATAGTCCGGCGAACGCCGCATCCGAAGCTCGGACCGACCTGTGAATTCAGGCTTTGCCACGCTTTTACCGCATCACGCCGACGCCCTGCATCGACATTGCATAAATTATTTATTATGCAACGATTTTTTTATCATCTCCGGTTTGCACCATTTTTTGTGCACAGGAAAATGATCCGGGGACTTCGGCGTCACCCTGCCGGTCTGCATTGAACATGCTATGTCACCACTTCATCGTGTCGAGCTCTCCGCTCCGCCACCTCGGGACCGGCTTGGGGGATGGAACCTTGTCCCGTATCAAGCTCGGACCGCGTCATCAATACCGAACACATTAACCAGCTAAGTCGCTTTTATGCTTAAAGCTTTAATTTCTAAATTGTGTTCGGTTCGACCAAGCATTATACTTTTTTGGAAAAATGTTGCTTGTAAAAAAATTTCTTGTCCAAACTTTGTTTTTGACGCATAAATTCAAATAGCCAATTCATTTGGGGGCTTCCTTCATGAAGCTTTTCCTCTTGCATATGATTATACTTATGCGGCCGTTTCTTGTTCGTATTACATACAATATGCACCATATTTACTTAAGGATTTGCAAGCTGGGTTGCCTCGCTCCTGTGTTTACCCCTACGTTCCCGATTGTTCGGCTAGGGAGTAAAGGGAGCACCTCTGCGATTTTCACGATCGGGTCATCCGAGCCGGACCTCGAGGTGGTGAAGCCGAAGCTAGCGCTCTTATAGTTTTCAATGATGGTCGCACACAACGGAACTCATGAGTACAAAAACCTATTGCACAAGTCTCATAATAACAATGAGCAAGAAGAAAGGTATCGGTGGGGTACTATTTTCTTGAAGATGCTTCTTACACTTCGCGATAATATAGCATAAGTTCCTGGCGGCGCTTTATGCATTATAGCCTTATGGCCTGATTGCCTTGTTATTGGAAACACCGTCGATATTCTCGACAGATGGAGTACATAACACTTTTCGGTCCTTGACCGAAGAGGGAGAAGCCGACGATCGGTTAAGACGCGTTTAAAGTTCGGTTGAACATGGATATGATATATGTACTTCGATACATGCAATCATTCTTTTACCCAAGTCACTTGGGGGGCTCTTAAATTTATATGAGCCGTTTTATGATAAGTGTTCTTCTTCTTAGTCGTTGCAAAGTTTTATTATTATTATTATTATCTATCACTCCTTTTTTCGACACGAGCGTGCGGTCACTAGCCGGGGAGCCTAATTTCTCTCTCGAAGCCGCTAGAGTTTAGTTTGCTAAACTGGCCTAATGAGAAGTACTCCGCCCTCGGGATAGGAGGTTGAAGCCGTAGGCTGACCCGCTCGAAATCTTGAGATAGGATGTATCATGTTAAAGCACGACAGAAGCACTTCTTTTGCTAAGGCCAATTTTCGGATTGGCACGAACACTTGATCTCGTTCGGACGTCAAGTTTTCTTGACGTTTTTGGTTTTCCAAGATTATGGCACTTTTTAAACTATTTGTGTGTTTTCAGCACAAATCTCGCAGTGCAACGTTGGACACCTTTAGAGATTCGGCAAAAACATTCTCGGATATTGCTATATATGCATCGGTTTCGAATTGTGTCTTCGGTCAATAGTTGGGTTGCCCGGCTCCTGCGCTTGCCTCCTACGTTCCGCTTTGTTCGGCTAGGTGTGCAAAGGGAGAACCACTGCGATTGTGCTTCCAGCTCACATGGTTAAGCACCTCAGTGGAGAAAGCCGAAAACTGACTGTCACAATAAGCGTAAACTGGTCAGCAATCCCATGACGGTGTTAAATGATGGGCCATTCATAACAATGGCCTAAGTGTTTACGGCTTGACCTCGACTGTCGCCGAACACTACCGGGGGCTATTAACTGGCCTCCCAAACTAAGTCCTCGATATTTTGCTCTTACATTGGAGCTGAGGTTTCATGATCATGCTTAGCATGACAACCCAAAGAAAGGAACCGATAGCGGAACTATTTTCTTTGGAAGACATTTCCTATATTAAACTGTAATATAACATATCTCTCTGCGTACCTTTGTTTATAAAACCGTATGGCCAGATTGCCTTGTTTGTTGTAAATCTTTGCCCTCATAAAGGCTTTATAAAGTAGGACAAACACTCTTCGGCTATTGGCCGAGGAGGTGGAAGCCGATGGTCGGTCAACAAAGTTCTGTACAATGCGAATCCGAGCATTAATGACGTAAAGTACTTGGATACATAGGGTCATTACACATAATTTGTGATTTTACTATGGATATCAATCCTTAATTCGCCACCGTGCCGCATTAAGGCTCGTGGGCCTCTTGGGCTTCCGCTTATTATTCACAAATATTAAAGGGCACATCGATCCTCGATCTGGTGTTGCCACCCGACCGGTGTCTGGGGGCTACTGCATTGCTGTCCAATGCGTAAAAATTTTAAGTGTAATCTGATCTCCGAGGAGATTTTGATCCTCGGGTTGGTCGGCGCACCCAACTTTGAGTCTTGAGGATCGAGCACGCCGCTTTTTGTGTCCCAAGTATTCTCGCTGAAGTTAGGACTTGATCCTCGACTGATTTTGCAAATCAACTTTGAGTCTCGTGACTCTGAGGATCAGCGGTCTTTTGTCATCCTTCATGTGCATCTCGGTTTTAGACCGATACCCACCTTGAGGGCTACCGGCTATGTATCTCGGCAGAGAATAAATTGCACCAATCAAAAATATTGACAAAATCGGCCCACATTCGGGGTGGTGCACCACCTCGGAAGCGATCCGCATAAAGCTTCGGGCGCTAGTGGCTGGCTCCATAGAGGGCATTTCCAGCATTAAGCTCGACTAAACTCCTTCAAACTTCTTTGAACCAAGGTGATTTACGACACCTCGGATACAGTCCGGCGTTGGAGCTCGGATACATAGTCTGGTGTTGGAGCTCGGATACAGTCCGGCGTTGGAGCTCGGATACATAGTCTGGCGTTGGAGCTCGGATACAGTCCAGCCTTGGAGCCCGGATACATTCCAGCATTAGAGCTGGGAAGCGGGCCGACGTTGGTGCTCGGCTGCAAAAGATACCTCGAATGCAGTCCGGCGTTGGAGCTCGGATGCAAGAGGACGTTGCCGCCCGGGAACAACTTCAAACCCGAGGTGTGGTATAAAAATAACAAGGCATTGATAAAGGCCGGAAACTTAAAGGGGCTCCTCGGATACCCGACGTGTAAACTCGTCGAATGCATTTCGGCGATCCTCAAGATCGAAGATGAGAAGATTTGTTGAACCAGTTTTCAAGACCGACGAGTGAAGATGAAGAACGGTTCGGAAGAATCGAGGAGCGTCCCTAAACTTGAAGACCGGTTCAAGGGGCTACTGACGTTGTCCTGGACTAGGGGGTACTCACCACGTCATCTCCTGATCTATTAGATTGGGCCGAGGACCCCCATGGCCGTATACTCATGGGCCAGTCCGGACAGCTGCCGTATACAAGGAAGATTCCACAAGACTTGGCGACCAAGACAAGGACTCCTCCCCACCGGGCGATTCGGCTTAGGGACTCTTGTTATCCTAGGCCTCTGGTGCATTATATAAACCAAGGCCAGGCTAGTCGATAGGACAACAATCATACCATAGGCTAGCTTCTAGGGTTTAGCCACTCTGATCTCGTGGTAGATCTACTCTTGTACTACCCATATCATCAATATTAATCAAGCAGGAGTAGGGTTTTACCTCCGTCGAGAGGGCCCGAACCTGGGTAAAAACATCGTGTCCCTTGTCTCCTGTTACCATCCGCCTAGATGCACAGTTCGGGACCCCCTACCCGAGATCCGCCGGTTTTGACACCGACAATCACCCTTTAATGAGAACGGAAATAATTTAAGGATATAATAGTAGCGAGTTTTCTCATCATTAGTGAACAGGGTGGCTATATCATTTAATTTAGTAAGATGTGCCACAACAGTTTCAGATTCATAGCCATAAAAAGGATCAGATTCAACCAAAGTAATTATCTCAGTATCAATAGAGAAATCATAATCCTTATCAGTAAGGAAGATAGGTGAAGTAGCAAAAGCAGGGTCATATTTCATTCTAGCATTCAAAGATTTTTCTTTCAGCTTAGCTAATAATTTCTTAAGATCATTCCTATCATTGCAAGCAAGAAAGTATCAAGCAGTTTCTTCATCCATAACATAACTCTCAGGCACAACAGGCAATTCATATCTAGGGAGAGAATCTTCATCATCACTTTCATCAATTTTATCAGTTTCAATAATTTCATTCTCTCTAGCCCTAGCCAGTTGTTCATCAAGAAATTCACCAAGTGGCACAGTAGTATCAAGCATAGAAGTTGTTTCATCATAAGTATCATGCATAGCAGAAGTGGCATCATCAATAACATGCGACATATCAGAATTAATAGCAGAAGCAGGTTTAGGTGTCGCAAGCTTACTCAAAACTGAAGGTGAATCAAGTGCAGAGCTAGATGGCAGTTCCTTACCTCCCCTCGTGGTTGAGGTATAAATTTTGGTTTTCTCGTCCTTCAAGTTCCTCATAGTGACCAGCAGATATAAATTCCAAGTGACTCAAAGAATAGAGCTATGCTCCCTGGCAACGGCGCCAGAAGATAGTCTTGATAACCCACAAGTATAGGGGATCGCAACAGTTTTCGAGGGTAGAGTATTCAACCCAAATTTATTGATTCGACACAAGGGGAGCCAAAGAATATTCTCAAGTATTAGCAGTTGAGTTGTCAATTCAACCACACCTGGGTAACTTAGTATCTGGAGACAAGTATTTAGTAGCAAAGTAGTATGAAAGTAATGGTAACGGTGGCAAAAGTAATAGTGATAGTTTTGTAGTGATTGTAACAGCAGAAACAGAAAAGTAAATAAGCGAAGAACAATATGTGAAAAGCTCGTAGGCATTCGATCGGTGATGGAGAATTATGCCGGATGCGATTATTCATGCAACAGTTATAACATAGCGTGACATAGAACTAGCTCCAATTCATCAATGTAGTAGCACTAGTGCAGAACCGGGCAATAGCACCGGTTCGTAAGGCCCTTTAGTGCCGGTTCCATAACCGGCACTAAAGTGTGGGCACTAAAGCCCCCCCGTTTAGTACCGGTTCAAAGACGAACCGGTGCTAAGGGAAACCACGTAACGAGCCAGCTCGAGGGCTCGAGGCCCTTTAGTACCGGTTGGTAAGACCAACCGGTACTATAAGGTTTGGGGGTTTTAGTTTTATGATTTCTTTTTCATTTAATTTTGTGTTTCCATTTTAATTCTTTTTTCGTTTGCTAGTATTTTACGATACTACACATTGTACACGTTATGTATATATATATATATATATATATATATATATATATATATATATATATATATATATATGTATATATAATTTCTAGTAGAACCAATAATGCATATATATATAATAAATGTCTCACAAACCATCATATTAATTAATTCACACATACACACATGTATATCTATATACAATTTCTCCTACATATGCATGTTGCCTTGGAGCCAGTGGCATTAGCCTAATTGGTGCCTTGAACACGATGACAATTGGAAGTGGTTTTCATGGGGGCGATGGCGGGTAATAGTATTCTCCCTTGGATTTATGACCTGGTCGAGCAAAAATCCCGCTATTTCCTCTTGAAGTGCTTCTACGCCCACCCAATCTAGGAGCTTCTCCCGCACCTCTGTGAACTGTTAAGAAGGAGATCAATATGCATGTGTATTAGTTGTGTGACTAGATATCGATAATGGTGTAAAAATTGTGAATAGTGTTTTGACAAGCGTACCCATTCCTGTCTTTGAGATCTGCTCCTTTCTGACGCCATCATGCGAATGTTCTCGCAAACGCAGAATGCACACAGATCAGTCCCTGCGCTACCGCTTGAGGCCTTTACAAGAATGGAATTTGATCAGATAATAATTAATTAAGCATGATAATTAAAGAGATGCCAGCTAGCTAGCTAGCTAGTACTACTTAATTACTTACCTTGGGTCGAAACCATTTAAGCTTTTTTTTCCATTCTCCTGGGGTCACGCTGATGAACCTTGCCCAAGCCCTGCCCGCCGACAAAGAAAATGAATAAAGGGGTTATTAAATAGTTCATATCATGAAATGACGAACTAAATAGGGCGAGATATATAGTTAATAATGATTGAAATTACCTGTTGACTATCCCAAACAAGATGTTATAGTCAGTTTTTTCTTTGAGTAGTGAGTCCAAGATTTCAACCTGTTCCGGATCAACTTTAATGATACACAAGACCAGTGAAATCTGCATGCACACACGTTTGCATGTCTTAATTAAGCGGGCATATGTAAGCAAAAACATGTAGCTAGCTAGTAGGCAAAAACAGAGAATTTGTAGTACAACACGGTGTGACTCAATCGGAAGTTGTAAGGAAGTAGTATATCTTCATTGTATTTGAGGCGCTTCAAGAACTCTAGCATGCTGTCCTCTCACGGCCTTTTGATGACGTGGATTTATTTTCCATGTGTATTAGATTAACGGTGTTTTGGTCAATGAACCCAATGCCAAAGCGCCCACCTTTTCTCATTTCATACATCTCCATCCTGCATATAATACCACGTAAAAGAATATAGTGAGGATAATTACAGGTAATGATTGATCAAAAGGATCACTACAGCTAGCTTGAGACTTAAATTACAGAAAGAAATCACTTACGGACAATAGCAATCGACGATAGATTTGTCGAGTGCGTCTTGATTGTATAACTGAAACAGTTGAGAATACTCAACGGACACAGCTTTCTCATGGAAGTAATGCTCCTCCTTGACATTCACCATGAGGGACAATCGATCGGAAATCTTGGTAATGTTCATGTACCATTGATGCAATTCATACATTCTCGTTGGGAGGTTCTTGACCTTATGCAGCTCGACCAAAGGTTGGCCGGACATATTTCTGTTTTATTTCATCCTCTCTAAGCACGTGCATGGTCTCGATCTCGAGGAGTTGTCCAAATAGTGATTTTGAGAACTTCGCCTGCATTATATGGTCCTCCGTTATTACCACATTGCCCACCTCAGAATGTAAACTGTTTGCCCACAATAATATTGGGCCACAGATCGTCACGTGTTGTTGGCACAACAAGCGAGGGATCGATTATACTACTGTTCTCCCACCGGGGAATGGTTTTCCGCATTTTTGACAAATGCTTCTTGTTTGCTCGATCGAGCTTGCCTCCTTACGTAGACGTGCTCGATTTAACTTCGATGTGGCGCTCATAGTGCGTGTCAACAGGCTTGGGAGCTGGTGGTTGAGCCATACGAATGAAGTGGTCAATCGTTTCCTCGTGCACTTTCTCCCTTGGCGGCGGTGGCGGTTTCGGTGCAAAATGGGCTTCCACCTCGGACTTCGATATGGCTGCGATTTCCTCCTCGGACCTGTCATAAGCCCTCTGCGGAAGAGGTGTGAGTCTTGGACCATATTTATATCGCTTGCCTCACTTTGTACTTCTGTACTACCTCGACTCGTGCCGCACGCACCATAGCTGCGGGTGTCCCTTCTACGATTGCCGAGGCGGCGGAGACGGCCGACGGGCTGAGTTGGACGAGGAGGAGTAGCCGCTGGCTGTCTTGGGACTTGGAGGAGGAGTGGCCCGAGGTTGTGCGGACTTGGAGGAGGAGTGGACGTCTGACGCTGTGGGCGGACTTGGAGGAGGAGGAGTGGCTGACACTTTGCGGACTTGGAGGAGGAGTGGCTGACACTTTGCGGGACTTGGTGGACTTGCAGAGGCGGAGATCACTGACTCGGTGGCGGACTTCGACGAGGAGTCGGCCGACGTGATGTCGATGGCCTTGAAAGATGATGCAATCCTTTTTCCATAGGATGATACGATGGTTGGCGTCTCCGAGAAAGCGCTCGTCGTCACCTCCAGGAATGTCAAGCTCTAGCTCCGAATATGGGTCCACCACCTCATCAACCAAGACATGAGCATAGCCCACTGGAATCGGGTTGCAATGGAAGGTTTCCTCGGGGGGATTTGTAAAAGCAACGGCGTCCGCCACCTTCATGGATATGTTCTTCATTTTGACGTGTAGCTCGCAGCTAGTGTTCTCCGTGATGTCATCCACGGGTATCTACCAACATTGCGTCATCCGGGCGGAACCCACGCCGCTTCTCGGCATGGATGGGGCGGTGCTATCCAATGCTTGGACCATTCGCTAGCTGCTGCAGCCGCTGAGACCCCTTTGTTGGGTAAGTGAGTCGATCTGCTCCTGCCGCCGGAATTTGACTACCAATTCCGCTTGACTTGCTTCTAGGCCTTGAAGGCGTTCATAGTCCCGCTTCCTCCGCTCCTCCTCCATCTTCCTCTTCTTCTCCTCCGCAATCTTCTTTCTCGCCGGGTTACGTAGTCGGTGTTCCATCTGAAAACCCCTCATACCACGGAATAGCGCCCTTGCCTCGTGTTCTTCCCGGTGTTCAGGATTTCCTGTGGCACGCAGAAGCTCGCTGCTCGTTCTCTGTTGGGCTGGAACACCCTCGATCGTGCCTCTTCTATTGCAACAAGTATCGCATCGTCGGCTCCTTCAGACTTGCCCTCGTCGAAACATTGCACTGTCTTGGGTCCAACTCCCCCATGCGCATAGAACCAAGTCCACGACCACTGGGGCCAGCTCTTAGTAACCGGAGTGGCACTTTGCATCCTCCATCTCTTTCTTAGACTTATCCCACTTAGGCATTGCCACCGCATAGCCACCGCCCCACTTATGGAACTTATCCTTTTTCGGCATTCTTCTTGTTTATTCTCGACCGTTCCTTAGCTAATTCCGAATCCTTGAATTTCACGAAATCGTCCCAATGAGCACGTTGGTTCTCTAGTGTTCCCTCGAATCGGAGTCTTCCTTCCTCCCTTGACGTACTTGTCCCATTCACGATTCTTGTGGTTCTTGAATGCAACCGCCATCTTCCTAAGAGCAGCGTCCTTGACTTTCTCGCACATCTCGCTTACGTGAAATGATCCGGTAGGGTGAAATGTTCCATGAGAGTATCCCAAAGCAGATCTTTTTGATTCTTGTCGACAAAAGTAACATCTGGACGTGGAGCAGCGTCCTCTTTGCCTTTTTGTCTTTTGTCTTTTGCTGGCTCTCTCCATTCTTGAAGGGAGGTCGGGAGTTGGTCCTTCACAAGAACTCCGTGACCGATTTAACGAACTTGTCCGCAATCTTCTTAGGCGCTAATGGTTCGCCATTAGGTCCGACCGCCTCGATATTGTACTTTACGCCCTCCTTCAACTTTTTGTTCGGGCCTCGTTTCGTCCTTTTGCTCAAGATTTGCTCGATCCGGATGGCTGAAAGAACAAAGATCGATTCGTTAATATATCTTCAAGTCATTTAATACATGTGATGATCACTAGATACCTGCTTATATAAATATATATACCTCGCCGGTCTTTGTTGTTTCAGGATCAACATGTTCTTCGTCATCGTCATAATCGTAGTTCATGACTTCATCAATTCGGTCGTCGCGATCGAATATCATATCACCCACTCGGTGTTGTTTAGAAATTGAGCCGTCATAATCTTCTTCATTCTGATCATCATCCGCCCGCGTATCATATCGAACATGGTGCGCTCTCCTCTCTCTGTCGGTATTGTTCGCCATAGCTTTTATTTAACTAATTCAAAAGAAATATAAAACAATTTAGTATTCAAATTACATCGTCTCGAATAATAGATATAATCTCGAATACTTCGTCTAGAATAATAGATATAATCTCGAATACATCGTCTCGAATAATATATAATATTGAATAGTACATCACTCGCTAGCTAATTAAAGATCGAATACTACAGAAGAATCTAGGACACTCGCGGTTCTCGGTAGCGGGTGGTGGACACCCAAAGAGAAGGAACCCTCACGGGATCATAGCTGAAGTGAGATCCTCAAGATACCGCCAGTATTGGAGAACCTGCCGCCCTCTAACGCAACCATGTAGCGATGGACGTGCTCGCCCTCCTCCCCGACACGGCGACGTGCCACCTCACCGTGCGGGCCGGGTCCTCCGCACCAAAATCGCCCACGCTAACGCCACCAAACGAGATCGGGGTCGACGACGGACCCGGGCCGGGTTCCTCATCAAGCGGCACGCCTCCAGTAGCACCTCCCAAAGGTGCGGCCCGTGAGCTCAGTCCGGACATGGTTTGGGACGTCGTCATGACGGGTCGACGACGAGGATGCGGGCGGGCATCGTCGAGAACAAATACTAGATATATGCCCGCAAAAAGTAATATTTTTTAATGATTGGATTTTGATAACTAAAATTTCTAACATTTCTACTATTTCAAAAATCTATATACTATTTCATACTAATTAAGCATCTAACACTAAAAACAGAAAACATAACTTCTATACATCCATTAAAAAACTGAAAAACAACATTATATAAAAAATTTCCATACTAATTAAACACTAATTATATCCATCTAACATGCATTCATACATATATAATAGTGAAAAAATAATAATCTAAATAATCTAAACTAATTAAACATACAAAATACGTATATACTAATATATACATGCATTAATTCATACATATGTGTGTGTGTGTGTTCATCATGTACGTGTGTATGTATGGGCTCAGGGGCGGCGCCCATGGTGGCCCAAGCAGGGAGAGGGGTTAGAGGGGAGAGCTCATGGGCGACGGCGACGGGCGAGGCGATGAGGCGACGGGCCGGGGCGGTGATTTGGTCGGGCGGCGACGCTGGGACGGCCTGACGGGACGGGGCCCGGGCGGCATTGAGACGAGGGCGGGCGACGGGACGGGGCAAGGACGGAGACGAGGGCGGCGACGGGACGGGCGGCGGCGACGGAGACGACGGAAACAGAGGAAGAAACAGAGGGAATGAAATTTTCAAGTGTTGTATATATAGAAGGCACCTTTAGTACCGGTTGGAGCCACCACGGTACTAAAGGCCGATGGCCAGCCAAGCGGCGGGAAGCGACCCCTTTAGTACCGGGTGGTGGCACAAACCGGTACTAAGGTACTTTAGTACCGGGTTGGTGGCTCCAACGGTACTAAAGGCCTCACACACCACCCAAAGTTTAGTCCCACCTCATTTGGGCTTAAGGGCAGCCAGACTGGTTTATAAACCCAGCCTGCGGCTACCACTGAACTCCTCTCATATAGCAGGCTTGTGGGCCTAAACTCACAAGGCTGCCTGTGAGTCTGCTTGGGCCTTTAAGGCCTATAATTACACACATTGTGGCCTATCAGCCCATGGCAGGCCTAATTTTTTTATATTTTTTTCTTTTCTGCTTTATTTTCTTCTATTTATTTTTGCGTAGTTTTTTGTACAGTTTTTTCTTTTCTGTTATATTTATTTTCTTCTATTTATTTGTGAGTAGTTTTTCATCTAGTTTGCCAAAATTCAACATTTTCAGAGTTCATTTTGTAGTGATTTTCAATTTCACGGTCATTTTGTAAACGATTGAAAAATAGCAAATATAATTTTTTCTTTTCTGCTTTATTTTTTCTTCTATTTATTTCTGAGTAGTTTTTCTTTTCTGCTATATTTATATACTTCTATTTATTATCGAGTAGATTAATATATAGTTTTTTACTTTTCAGCTATAGATATTCATTCTTTTCTGATAATTTTTCTTTTATGCAAAACTAGAACGACAAAGTCTGGAGTTATAACTTAAAAAAAAGAAATGTCGAAGTGAAATTATTTTTGCCATAATGTAAGAAGTCCGGAGTTGTAATAAGTTATTAAAAGTAAAAAGAGGTGCAATGCTTTCGTTAATTTGCTTCAAGCCTTTCGAATAGTGTAAACTGCACTGCGCATAGCTCCGTGCAGTCTACCGTATTCCTGAAGGCTTGAAGCTAAGCAATGTGAGCATTGATCCTCTTCTTCATCGTCTCTGCACTTAGGGCTTATAAACCGCTCCTAGTCCCTCTCACTTCACGAGGTGGGACTAAAAAACAGCTTACGTCTGGTTCATCCATGAACCGGTACTAAAGGTGCTCGTGGGGCCCCAGCTTTACCTGACACAACCTCATTAGTACCGGTTAGGTAGTGCGAACAAACACTAAATGGTGATGGTGGGGCCATAGCTTTGACCGGGAGGTCGACACGGCCTCTTTAGGTACAAAAAATTACAAACTTTTTGTTAGTGACCGTAGTTTTCAAATTTGAATAGTTTAAATTTTGAATTATTTGAAATTAGTGTGAATTTGTTTGCACATAAAATTTCTTCGCGTTTCAAATGCCAAAACACATAACTACACTAACTATTATAGAGATTCCCTCTCGGTGCGAAACACGGAAGAAAGTGATGATAGCTAGTGAAGCCGATCACATCCAGATCTTTGGGTGTGAAACTTTTTCTTCAGCGTGTGTCCCTTTGCGCCGTAACCATGGAAAATCTTCATCATTTAACGGGATGGTCGGGTCAATATTCACTGTGAATGGAGCAATTTCATCAAACTTTTCATAATCTTCCGACTTGTCTGTCTTGTCATCCACTCCCACGATGTTTCTCTTCCCGTAAAGAACTATGTGCCGCTTTGGCTCATCGTATGATGCATTCGCTTCCTTATCTTTTCTTTTCTTGGCTTGGTAGACATGTCCTTCACATAGAAAACATGTGCCACATCATTGGCTAGGACGAATGGTCTGCTCGCATCGCAAGATTGTTGAGATCCACTGTTGTCATTCCGCATCGCGGTCTTCCGTTACCCGCCTCGTGTCATATTGACCCATTTGCACCGAAACAAAGGGACCTTTAAACCACGTCGATAGTCAAGTTCCCATATGTCCTGTATATAACCATAATATGTTTCCTTTCCCGTCTTGGTTTTACGCATCAAAGCGGACACCACTGCTTTTGGTTGGTGCTCTTCTTATCTTGGGCGATCGTGTAAAATGTATTACCATTTATCTCGCACCCTTTGAAAGTCATTATATTCAAGATGGTAATCGGGACAGCAAGCATGTGTCATCTTCAATAGAGGTGTCATGCATGGTACGTGTTCCGCAACCAGTGGCGAAACTCTGGTTTGTTCACGTGTAATCCGGTCATCGACCGCTCCCCGTGTTTGGAGCGTAGCAAATTCTTGTGTTCATCCATATACGGAGCCACCAAGGCGGAATTCTCAGAGAAGCGTAGTGTGCTTCAAAGGAGAGAATGTCCGTCCATACATATCATTTGTTCCCCTCCTAGCGTGCCTTTTCCATCCGATGCGCCCTTATGCCGCGATTCAGAACACCAATCAGCTTAAGGTTAGGAATAAAGTCAATACAAAACTCAATGACCTCCTCATTTTGATGGCCCTTGGAGATGCTTCCTTACGCCTAGCACGGTTATGAACATATTTCTTTAAGACTCCCATGAACCTCTCAAAGGGGAACATATTGTGTAGAAATACAGGACCCAAAACGTTAATCTCTTCAAGATAGGTGAACTAGGACGTGCGTCATGATGTTGAAGAAGGATGGTGGGAACACCAACTCGAAGCTGACAAGACATTGCACCAAATCATTCTTAACCTTGGTATGATTTTTGGATCGATTACCTTACGAGAGATTGCATTGAGAAATGCACATAGCTTCACAATGGCTAATCGAGCGTTTTCGGTAGAAGCCCCCTCAATGCAACCGTAAGTAGTTGCGTCATAATCACGTGGCGATCATGAGACTTTAGGTTACGGAACTTTTTCTCTGCCATGTTTATTATTCCCTTTATATTCGACGAAGCCGACGGTACCTTAATATCGGCAGGCATTCAAAGAAGATTTCCTTCTCTTCTTTGGTAAGAGCATAGCTTGCATGACCCTGATGTATGTCGTCTTCTCCGTGCATACGTTGCTGGTCCTCCCGTGCCTCAGGTGTATCTTTTGTCTTCCCATACACGCCCAAGAAGCCAAGCAGGGTCACGCAAGGATTCTTCGTCACATGCATCACGTCGATTGCGGAGCGGACCTCTAGGTCTTTCCAATATGGCAGGTCCCAAAATATAGATTTCTTCTTCCACATGGGTGCGCGTCTGTCGGCGTCCTTTGGAACAGGTTGTCCGCCAGACCCTTTCCAAATATCACCTTCAAATCCTTGACCATATCATGTACATCGGCACCAAGACGGTGGCGAGGCTTCGTCCGGTGATCCGCCTCACCTTTGAAATGCTTGCCTTTCTTTCTTACGGGATGCCTACTCGGAAGAAATCGGCGATGTCCTGTACACATTCTTCTTACAACCATTCAAATATATCCGCTTCGGTATCATCCAAACAGTGCGTGCATCCGCGGTATCCCTTGTTTCTCCGTCTCCGAAGGTTACCGAGAGCAAGCCAATCATTGATGGTCACGAACAGCAATGCCTTTAGGTCAAATTCTTCCCCATGTGCTCATCCCACGACGTACACTGTTCCATTCCACGGTTGTAAGAGTTCTTCAACTAATGGCCTTAGGTACACATCAATGTCGTTGCCGGGTTGCTTAGGGCCTTGGATGAGCAATCGGCATCATAATGAACTTCCGCTTCATGCACAACCAAGGAGGAAGGTTATACAAACATAGAGTCACGTGCCGTGCTATGGTTGCCGCCCGCTCCCCAAAAGGATTAATGCCATCTGCGCTTAGACCAAACCATACGCTCCTTGCGTCATCTCGCAAACTCCTTCCCGTACTTTCTTTCGATTTTTCTCCACTGCGACCCGTCATTTGGTACTCTCGACTTTCCGTCTTTCTTACGGTCTTCTTCGTGCCATCGCATCGCTTTGGCATGCTCTTTGTTTTGGAACAAACGCGTTTCAACCGTGGTATTATAGGAGAATACGACATCACCTTGGCAGGAATCTTCTTCCTAGGGCGCCGCCTCGACATCACCATGCTCATCGCGGCTGATCTTATAGCGCAATGCACCACATACCGGACAAGCGTTCAAATCCTCGTACTCACCGCGGTAGAGGATGCGATCATTAGGGCATGCATGTATCTTCTACACCTCTAACCCTAGAGGGCCGACAGCCTTCTTTGCTTCAGACGTACTCTCGGGCAATTCGTTGTCCTTTGGAAGCATATCCTTTATCATTACCAGCAACTTTCCAAATCCCTTGTCAGATACACCATTCTCTGCCTCCCATTGCAGCAATTCCAGTGTGGTGCCCAGCTTTTTCTTGTCACCTACGCAATTCGGGTACAACAATTTTTTGTGATCCTCTAACATGCGCTGCAACTTCTTCTTCTCCAAATCACTTGCGCAATTTCTCTTTGCATCGGTAATGGCCCGACCTAGATCATCAACGGGCTCATCTGATGCCTCTTCTTCGACTTCTTCCCGCATTGCCGGCTCGGCTTCTTCCGCATTACGGCTCGACTTCTTCCCCGTTGTTGTATCATCGTATTCAGGAACCCATGGCCGGATAGCTGTCGTCGTCCTCTTCTTCTTCATTGTCTTCCATCATAACCCCTCTTTCTCCGTGCTTGGTCCAAACATTATAGTGGGGCATGAAACCGGACTCAAACAGTGAACGTGAATGGTTCTTGGCGTAGAGTAATTGCGACCATTCTTACAGCCAGCACATGGACAAGGCATAAAACCATCCGCCCGCTTGTTTGCCTCAGCCAAGCGTAAAAGTATGCACGCCCTCAACGAACCGGGAGAGCATCGGTCATCGTACATCCATTGCGGCTCATCTTCATTACACAACACCGAATAGACCAAATTAATACAAGTTCATACATAAAGTTCATACAACACTTAAATGCAACAAACAAATAACTCTCTAGCTAAAGCATTTAAATGCAACAACAAATGCGATCAAGATCGCAACTAAGGTAATAATTGATCCAACAGCATAATGATACCAAGCCTCACTATCGATGGCATATTTTCTAATCTTTCTAATCTTCAAGCGCATTTTCTCCATCTTGATCTTGTGATCATCGAATTTACATCGGCAACATGCAACTCCAAGTCCATCGTCTCCCCCTCAATTCTTTTCAATTTTTCTTTCAAGTACTCGTTTTCTCGTTCAACTAAATTTAACCTCTCGACAATAGGGTCGGTTGGAATTTCCGGTTCACATACCTCCTAGATAAAAATATCTATGTCAACTTGATGGGCATAATTTGTCATAAACACGAAATGCAACAAATAGTTTTAAAAGAGAATATACCACATCCGAATCATAACAAGGACGAGGGCCGGCGGGGACGGATATCAAAACCATGGCACTATGTATAACAAACAACGTCTGGGTAAGATAATTATTATCTGAGTAACTATATATCCAAATCACACAAACATCAATTTTTATATAAAATTTCATGAACAAGAGGCTCACCACAAGGTGGTGCCATGACAGAGACGCTATGGGCGATCGACGGTGGTTACGACGGAGATTTAGAAGGCACTAAGTAAACCACACCTACATATGCAAACTAAGTGTTATTTTGACCTCAAATTGCATATAAATCAAATACTACCACATATAATTCCTCCCAAATTACTAAAACCCACAATTAATCACTATATAAACCAATGCAAGAGCTAATCTAGCAATGAGAGATGAAAGGACAAAGTTGCTAACCTTGGTGATCATTTGAATGGATGAGGGCTCAGAATCTTGACAAATTTGGGGCAAATTTTGTGATGAACTCGAGAGGAAGAAGGGAAGAACAGAGGAGAGGAGAGGGAAAAGGGGAAGAACAGAGTGCGGGTGGATGAAGGATTTATATAGGATGACATTTAATCTTGGTTCGTGTCAAGAACCGGTACTAAAGGTGCTGGAAGGGCCCCATTCTGACAACATCCTGCCACCACTCTCATTAGTACCGGTTCGTGGCACGAACCGGTGCTAAAGGTTTGCCACGAACCGGTACTAAAGAGCTCCTCCCGGGTAGTCGTTGGAACCGGCACTAATGGACACATTAGTGTCGGTTCTGTTACAAACCGGGACTAATGTGTCTCACATTTGACCATTTTTCTACTAGTGTAGGCATGTATTCCGAATATAGTCATACGTGCTTATGGAAAATAACTTGCATGACATCTTTTGTCCTACCTTCCCGTGGCAGCGGGGTCCTAATGGAAACTAAGGGATATTAAGGCCTTCTTTTAATAGAGTACTGGACCAAAGCATTAACACATACTGAGTACATGAACTCCTCAAACTATGGTCATCACCGGGGAGTGGTCCCAATTATTGTCACTTCGGGGTTGCCGGATCATAACACATAGTAGGTGACTATAGACTTGCAAGATAGGATCAAGAACTCACATATATTCATGAAAACATAATAGGTTTAGATCTGAAATCATGCATCGGGCCCTAGTGACAAGCATTAAGCATAGCAACATCAATCTCAGAACATAGTGGATACTAGGGATCAAACCCTAACAAAACTAAGTCGATTACATGATAAATCTCATCCAACCCATCACCGTCCAACAAGCCTACGATGGAATTACTCACGCACGGCAGTGAGCATCATGAAATTGGTGATGAGGATGGTTGATGATGACGATGGCGACAGATTCCCCTCTCCGGAGCCCCGAACGGACTCCAGATCAGCCCTCCCGAGAGAGATTAGGGCTTGGCGGCGGCTCCGTGTCGTAAAACGCGATGAATCCTTCTCTCTGATTTTTTCTCTCCCCGAATGTGAATATATAGAGTTGGAGTTGAGGTCAGTGGAGCACCAGGGGGCCCACGAGGCAGGGGGCGTGCCCAGGGGGATAGGCGCGCCCCCTACCCTCGTGGACAGGGTGTGGGCCCCATGGCCTTGATTCTTTCGCCAGTATTTTTATTAATTCTAAAATAATTCTCCGTTGATTTTCAGGTCATTCCGAGAACTTTTATTTCTGCACAAAAATAACACCATGGCAATTCTGCTGAAAACAGCGTCAGACCGGGTTAGTTCCATTTAAATCTTGCAAGTTAGAGTCCAAAACAAGGGCAAAAGTGTTTGGAAAAGTAGATACGACGGAGGCGTATCAGAGATCATGAAAATAGTTGTTGGTTTTGCTTCGGTTGTCGTCAGGTGGTGTGTGAGTTGTTCGGTTTTCGACTTGGTTTCCCTTATAAACTGGGCCACTATGTATTTTTCCCTATCTATATGAATGCATGAACACCTACCCTCCGACGAGGTTCCGTAAAAAAAATCAAAGGAAGAGCCCTCTTTATCACAAAAAAGTGAATGGGCACACGAGCTATGAAACATTGCCTCAATGTAAAAATTGATAGCGCGTTAATAGGTGGTGTGTCGTCCTGCACGACGATCTTTTTTCTCTCTCTGATTGTATAAATTTCTTGAGTAATATATGAGGGTTTCATTTTTTCAGACAAAAGTATTGCAACACTACAAGGAGCTAAAAAAATAACCTCCAAGTCCTCTCATCTTGCAAATATGACCCTGCGATTTACAAGAAAAGGCAATCGAGTCTTGTCATATACTACGATCTCGTCTGAGGAGCTCAAGCCACCATCTAGGACCACCGCCTAGCTAACTAAGGCAAGGAGAAGAGGACCTCCCCATGGAGGTTTAATAGAGGGTGTCAAAGATATCCAATATCCTGAACTTTAGCTCCGTCGACGAAGGTCGATATGGCAGAATAATAAGCACAATGCACCTCCAAACTAGCTTCATCACCGCACATAAACACCATATTCAAGCAAGTCTGAGTGATTCCCCTTCCCTCCCGCCCGCCCAATGGTGTAGTCAGGACCCAGGCTACCCGGGCCGCCTCCCCTGGTTGTGGCGTTGTTGTTCTTCTCCGACTATGGCATGAGTGACACTATTGACATTATGGCAGTGTTTAGCACGGGCTTGGCCCGACCCTGACTACGCCAAAGCTCCCACCCCACAACAACAAAGAAAGAGGAGAAAAACGAGTATTCTTTCCAGATCCAGTAAGGCTTTTACGAGCCCCTGGTGGATGACCCTTCAAGATGTGCCATCCACCATGGAAGAAAGAGGAGCTATGACAACTCTATGATGCCGCTCGTGAGCAGCGGAGTGAAGCTCCACCTTGGCATTACGCGCACACACAACCCTACCCAAACATTATGGACATTGATAACACCCACACGTGTGGACGTTAAGGGGTCTGGCCACACGTTTTGTGTGGTGTCTAAGAGGATCAGCCCACACGCCTACGTGTGGGCAAAACAAGTAATGCCCACACGCCTTTTTTTTCCTCGCGGTTCCTCTCACACGCCTATGTGTGGGAAAAATCGATAACACCCATACGCCCGTACGTCAGGCCTCCTACCTTATGGTCCCGCACGCCCCGCGTGACAGTCACCACGCGCCCTGCAGTTGCCATGGTCCGGATCCTCTTCCATGTTCGTTCAACTGCAGTTGCCATGTCGCTGAACTAGAGTTGCCATGTCGGACAACTACAGTTGCCATGGTTGCTCAACTTCAGTTGCCATCTTAGGTCAAGTGCACGATGCCATTTTTGGACAATCGCAAGCTGTTGCCATGTATGTTACGGTTTACTATAGTTGCCATGATTTGAAAAGTTTAGGGGTTGCCACCTACTAACACTAAGCGGTTGTCATGTATGGTGCAGTTTACTCTGATTGCCTTGATTTGAAAACTTTAGGAGTTGCCACCTACTAACACTAGGCAGTTGCCGTTTAGCGCTACAAAGAGACATGGCAAAATTTGTTCGGGTAAAGAGAGAGTTGCCATCTGCTTACAAACACACTAGGGCAGTTGCCATGTACCCTGCAAAACACATGGCAACTGACATGTTCGGGTAAAAAAAGAGAGGTGCCATCTGCTTACAAGCACACTAGGGTAGTTGCCATGTACCCTGCAAAACACATGGCAACTGGCAGCTTTGGGTGTGGAAGAGGAGACGAGCGTGTGGGCGAACTGATAAATGCCCACACACCAGCCCTCACAGCGTGAGTGAAATCGATGTAGGGGAAGCGCTAAACGCCAAGACACACCGGTCTCTCCGTGTGGTGAAAACGGATGTGTGGTCGGCGGATGAATGCCCATACACCAGCCCGGTTCTACGTGGCACCACAAACATGCCACGATTCGTGCAACCACAAACGGACGTGGATCCACGCGTGCGGGCGAGATGCAAACGCTCTCACACGTGTGGGCGTTAGTATTTCCGAACATTATTTCCCACAATTTTTTCACGATACGGTAAATAAAAGATTTTTTTACAGAAATTACTGGCGCATGGCTTACTGTAATACCTACACACAATATTTATTTTGGATGTTTTTAAACTTTTCAAATCAGTTTTGGACTTCTCTAAAATCAAGGGAGCAGAGCACAAAATCCGCACTGGCGTTAACACGGCTGTCATCATGTGACGGCGCGGTGCGGTGGACCAACCGCCCACCGCGACCGTGGCCCAAACACCCCACTCGCACCCACACCAACCCCCTACCGCGCATCCGGTCGAACACCTCGGCCGCACCCGCACCCACCACCACCACCCACCTCCGACGTGCACACGCGCCGCACTCCTCTCTATATATCCCCACGCCTCCAATCGCCACCACTCGCCGCCCACCTCCCCTCTCCACTCCCCCCCTCCGCCGACGCCCCACCACTCCCCCCTTTCCCCGCCGCCGACGCAATGGACTCCGTCGCGTCGTGGGGGCTGACCCCGCTGGCAGACGCGGACCCGGACGTCTTCGACCTCATCGAGCGGGAGAAGCGGCGCCAGCGGAGCGGGATCGAGCTCATCGCCTCGGAGAACTTCACCTCCTTCGCCGTCATCGAGGCGCTCGGCTCCGCCCTCACCAACAAGTACTCCGAGGGCATGCCCGGGGCCCGGTACTACGGCGGCAACGACGTCATCGACGAGATCGAGAACCTCTGCCGCGACCGCGCCCTCGCCGCCTTCCGCCTCGACGCCGCCTCCTGGGGCGTCAACGTGCAGCCCTACTCCGGCTCTCCCGCCAACTTCGCCGCCTACACCGCGCTCCTCAACCCGCACGACCGGATCATGGGGCTCGACCTCCCCTCGGGCGGCCACCTCACCCACGGCTACTACACCGCCGGGAAGAAGATCTCCGCCACCTCCATCTACTTCGAGAGCCTGCCCTACAAGGTCAGCGCCGCCAACGGCTACATCGACTACGACAAGCTCGAGGAGAAGGCCATGGACTTCCGCCCCAAGCTCATCATCTGCGGAGGCAGCGCCTACCCCAGGGACTGGGACTACGCCAGGCTCAGGGCCGTCGCCGACAAGGTCGGGGCCATGCTCCTCTGCGATATGGCGCACATCAGCGGACTGGTCGCCGCGCAGGTATAATCACCACAAACTCACCTCGACTTGTTACATTCAGAAATTGGATCTTCGCTTTAAGATTCCTCTTTTATGCGATGCGATCTGGTTGTTGGGATCTTAGTAGTAGGTACCTGGTTGTTGAGCTTTCAGTTGTAGTATATGATTGTCTTTTAGCTGTGTGCATCTATTAGATCTGTTCGTATTTCATAAATGGTTGGTGCTGGGTTGTTCTGAACTGGAAAACACTCTGTTTACCTGGAATGTTGCTATTAGATCCCATCTAAGTGAGTAGCACTTTGGTATTCGTTGCATAAATGTGTATTAAAACGTTGTGTAGTAATTTCAGACAAATACAAGATTGAAGAGTTAACAACAGTTTTTTTTCCTGATAGAACATGCAACAATCTGGAGTTCATACTTCAGTGAAATTGTTTGTTGTAAATAGTAGTAGTAATAATAGTAATTGTTAATCTTTGTTTCAGCATAAATACTTGAGAACATTGTTTGGAAATAATCAATTGTGCATTTTCACTGATTAACCAATGGAATGACTGCTCTTATACCATCCCCTGAGTCCTGACTTGACATATGGCATGGTATAAATATAATGTGCTACTTGCCTCAATTGCATACACATTTTTCATATATTGAGCGCTCAGCTGTCTGCTAGGGTGACTGATGTGCATATTCCTTCTGTACTATACTTAGTCAGGCGAACCACTTGTTTGACTGTATTTTTCTCATGTTCTTCTGAACTCTGCTTTCCTGTAAGTGAAGAACAATACTTCTATAAGTATAGTCATGAAAAATGCATACAGTGTACCATGGAATTGAAAAGAATGCTCTATTAATTTTTTATAAAATCCTGATCATCTTTCTTTAGGTGTTTCAGGCATACTGCAATAGGTTGAAGATTAAAGAGTGTATGAATGTCAATGTAATCGTACAGTTTCTGAGATGCTTACTGTTTCCTTTCTTTTATGTAGGAAGCTGCAAATCCTTTTGAGTTCTGTGATGTGGTTACCACTACAACACACAAGTCCCTCCGGGGACCAAGGGCTGGCATGATCTTCTACAGGAAAGGCCCTAGGCCTGCGAAGAAGGGCCAGCCTGAGGGTGCTGTGTATGACTATGAGGACAAGATCAACTTTGCGGTCTTCCCATCGCTCCAGGGTGGTCCTCACAACCACCAGATTGCTGCCCTTGCAGTTGCTCTGAAGCAAACTTTGACTCCTGGATTCAAGGCCTACGCAAAGCAGGTCAAGGCCAACGCTGTTGCCGTTGGAAAATATCTCATGAGCAAGGGTTACAAGATGGTTACTGATGGAACGGACAACCATCTTGTTCTATGGGATCTCCGCCCTCTTGGCTTGACTGGTATGCCAGTTTATTTGTGTGTTGAGTTTCTAGCAGTCCTATTATCACTTGTTCTAATATTAGCTTATTTCTGCAGGAAACAAGGTTGAAAAGATGTGTGACCTTTGTAGCATTACATTGAACAAGAATGCCGTCTTTGGTGACAGCAGTGCATTGTCCCCGGGTGGTGTCCGCATTGGTAAGGATCACTCCGTCTGCTTTAATGTTTTAATTGCATCTGCTGGTACTGCAAGCCTGAAAAAAATTTATTACTACCTCCATCTGAAATAGATGAGTTTCTAGAATGGGTGCAGTCAAACTTCTCATTCATTAGATTGGTTATTAGAAATATTTCCATATTCGCAATTTGTAATTAATTAATGGAGGCTGTACTGTTTACTTCATTTTCATGTCGCATACATTCAATGTGAGCAATCAGGGTCATTGTGACTTGTTATTTGCCACTGTTGACATGATAACTTTTCTCTGAAATAAAACAAGTACACGGTGCAAACTAAATTATTATGACACTTTATTCAGGAATTGGAAATAAACTTTTCGGTTCCTTAATATGAGTGAGAATCTTCAATATTCTGAGAGATTTGTCTGTGATTGTTTTCAGGCGCTCCGGCGATGACTTCCAGGGGTCTGGTCGAGAAGGACTTTGAGCAGATCGCGGAGTTCCTCCACCAGGCTGTGACCATCTGCCTGAACATCCAGAAGGAGCACGGCAAGCTGCTCAAGGACTTCTCCAAGGGCCTGGTGAACAACAAGGACATCGAGAACCTCAAGGTCGAGGTCGAGAAGTTTGCCCTCTCCTTCGACATGCCCGGCTTCTCGCTCGAGAGCATGAAGTACAAGGAGTAGGATGATGATACGTATGTCGTGGTTGTCTCTGCTAATCGTCCATACGCCTCGCGCTTCTAAGCCTTGTTGGCCGCCGCGCAATGCCACCGTGCTGTGCTTCTATGAGATTTGTCTGCTCGCCCTGGAGCCCTGGATAGTTCTGTCAACGCGTCCCACCTTTATGCTCTGTTTACCGTCCACATTCCATCATATTTCTTTGTAGGAATTGTTCGCCTGGGATCATGGAATGTTTGAGTATTTGCCAATAATCTTCCATATTATTTTTGTGTACCTCTGCATATGGGAAAAATATATGTGTTATTTTCTTTTTTGAGAAAGAAAACTGTGGTGCTACTTAGTGTGATCAATCAACTCAACGTTACACTTACATGTACCAGGATAAGACCACAAAAAGGGACATGGAGCATGTGATCCCGAGCACCAGTGATCCCCGACGAACAGTAAAATCCAAAAAAAAAAGTAAAAACATTCAAAAAAATCTGAAAATTTTTGTCAAGAAACTTTGATGTTTTTTCTACACGCGTGCCAATTTTCGTGATGAAATGACATTTGTGGAGGTCTCGGCAAAAAAAAAAATCAATGCTTCAAAATTAAACTTTTCAAATATTTTTTTATTTGTACTATAGCAAAGGGTGCCTGTGAGCTCGAGCTTACAATAGCACTTTCGCACAAAAAGATCGTAATGACAAGTTCTAAAACAATCACCTCGAGATTGCAGTGTGATCTGGGCATACTCCAGGAATTCAATTAAACAAATATGGAACATGTATATAGAGAAAGAAAAAAAGACAGTCAGCGGTTATTCTTTTTTCTCGCCTCCTTCCGTCCGAAAATACTTGTCATTAAAATGGATAAAAATGAATGTATCTAGAACTATTCTTTTTCTCTCGTACTCCCTTCGAAAATACTTGTCATTAAAATGGATAAAAAAAGATGTATCTAGAACTATATTTCTAAACGGAGGGAGTAGCTACTATTCGCTGCAAAGAGTCTCTTTTCCTACATCGGTCTACAACTGTCCACCTCATGCCAATGTTGCCCAAAAAGTTAAGATTTTCTGCAACTTTTGACACACTACACAAATTTTGGTAGCACTCCAGCTTCTCTCTAGCACCCGCGGAGAATATTCTTTTAATGTTGCAACCCATCTCACAAAGCAATGTCCATTTGTTTCAATGGGGGATTCCTATTTGGCGCGTACCGCGCGCGCTAGGGAGGTAGCGCATACCCAAGGCGCTGGTTTTTTGTATGGCTCGGCCATTTTTTCAGCTTTCATCCAATCCGGTTTTGGGATGGTTTTAGAATCTTCTCCGATTTTTCTTTATTTTTTCTTTCGGTTGTCTCTTCTTTTTATATTTCCGTTTTCATTTTTCTTTTGTGTTCCTTTTTCTGTTTCTTTGTTTTTATTTTCTTTTCTGATTTTCATTTTTCAATTTTATTCTTCGTTTTTTCATTTTGAGAAATATTTTAAACTCATGAACTTTTTTTAAAATCATGAACATTTTCTGAAATCATGATATTTTTTTGTAATCATGATTCATGAACATTTTTTGTTCATCAGATTTAAAAAATGTTCAACAACGCAAAAAATGTTCATCGAATTCAAATTTTGTTCATCAAATTAAAAAGATGTTCATAAAAATAAAAAAGATGTTCATCAAAATAAAAAAGTCATCAAATTTGAAATTTGTTCATCTTTTTTTTCCAAAAAATGTTCATCAAATTCAAAATTTCTTCATTGCTTTATCAAAAAATGTCCATTGAATGCCAAATTTGTTCTTCCATTTTTCAAAAAACAATGTTCTTAAATACATTTTTGGTTCATCAAGTTAAAAAAGGTTCATCCAATTTTGAATTAGCAAACATTTTTATGAAATTTATGATTTTTTCTATACGTCAGCATTTTAAAAAAAATCATGGATATTTTTTTAAGCACGAACATGTGATGATATCTGAAACATTTTCCCGAAAATTTATTTATTTTCCTTAATTTTTAACTTTTTTGATATTATGAATATTTTAAATAAGAAAAAACAGAAAAACAAAAAATACGGAATAAAAAGATTGGGGCACCCAACCCAGCTCATGGGCCGGTCCATGAGGGGCACGCGGGAGGGGAAGTGGGTGCGCGCTGGCATGTTGGCCAGTGCTCCGCGCGCCCAATAGGAGGTTTGTTTCAATGCATGTGTGGCGGAGCATGCGGTAGTATTGGCCTGGCTGGCGCACGTGGACGTCTAAAAAGGAGCGTGACGCAGAAGACAACTCATGAATTTTCGATCATTTTTTGAATTTGTGAACAATTTCTTTAAAATGGAAACATTTTGTGAAACCGTGAACAATTTTTAGATACGCCTTTAAAAAAAATCCTGATCATTTTTTGAAAGGATCACGATAAGTCTGTAGCATGTGGCGTGAAGACCTTGTATTTCCGAACGTTTTTGGTGGCAATAGTGACGCGAGGATGGCAACTTTTTTTTTGGATGGCTTTTAGGTTTTTTTTCTTTTTGGATGGCAACTTTAATTGTAAAAACCGTTAGGGCGGATTGCTTTATGCTACACACATGGCACTTACTGTTTGGATTTTTGGAATTGTGAACATTTTTTTAAACATGAGAACATTCTTTGAAATTCTGAAAAAGTTTTGAAACCGCGAACATCTTTTAAAAATCTCTGATTTTTGATTCAGTGGATAATTTCTGGAAAATGGATATTTTGAAATTCCGAACAGCTTTTGGATGTACGATCATTTCTTGGAACACGAACGTTTTTATATTTGTGATCAAATTTCGATGAGAATCAAACGGTGCTGGTCAGTCGAAGATTGGCGCGCTGTCATCAGTGTCCTTTTCCTTCCCTTGAGAACAGCGGGACTGTCCGTTTCTTCAGTCAAAGACCGTAGGGGGCTCATCTCAACGAGAAGTGTTGGAGTTGGGTTTTCCCTTTGTGGCTTCCGGACGGCAGCCGCGGCGACACATGTCGGCGCTGCGAGGTGACGTGTCTCTCCGGACTCCTCCCCTCCCCTCCCCACCTCAAGGCTGGGACCGGACCCCGAGTTTACCCCATCCCCATCCGCTCCTCGACCTCGTGGGTTCCAGAACGCAGCCAGCTCCATCCACACCCTCCTGTCTTGCTTCCTCCTCCGGCACCATACCATCAAGGTGCTCGAGGGACATAGGATCAGAAGAAAGAGGGGAGGATGGATCGGTACGAGGTGGTGAGGGACATCGGGTCCGGGAACTTCGGGGTGGCGAAGCTGGTGCGGGACGTCAGGACCAAGGAGCACTTCGCCGTCAAGTTCATCGAGCGAGGCCACAAGGTACGCACGCAAGCAGCCTAGTCGTCCCTCCTACAGTCCTACGCATACGACCGGCGCCTCCTCTGCCAATAGTCCTCCAGTTTCGGCGTCACGCGTGATTGATTAAGTTGGAATGGAGGATCGAATGTTTTGGCCCGTCAGTATCCATGGATTCGCTCCGTGGGCGGGCACCTCTGTTTTATTTATGCGGCAGTGGAGCTGCTGGCCAGACGAGACGATCCCGTGATCTTCGTGGTTCTCCGCGTGTGCTTGGAATCTCCAGAAATGCTGGGAATTTCGGTGCACAGGACGTGATCTTGGCTTTGTTTTGCGCTTAGCTGAGTGAGTGGGTTGTGCACTTTTGGTCTCTTCTCTTGGCGTCGATAAATGCAGAGCACTCTGTTTTTAGCGTTTCCACTCGAAGATCCTAAATATCATAGCTGATTGACCTTTTCAGTTTACTCTGCTACAAGTGCGGATAGTCATTCACTTGCTCTTCGAATGGAGCTTCTAAAATCCAAATTCTTTTGTCGGTTAATGTGCAATCTAGGCGACCACTTAATCATATCTTGCTTCACTGAACTTGTCATTTATACTGCTCGGCAGCATGTGTTGCGCCGGCGTGGTTGGTTCTAATCGTGTGGGTAGGTCCACCAGGACTGCGCATTTGCGCCCCTGTGTGATGATAAATCGGCGGATGGTGGCAGCACAGGGCGATGTTGGCTAGGTGGTGCTCTTTGAGTGTAGGGGTGAAGACTCTAGGTTCGACATTCGCTAGTTGCACTTGACAATGGCGTCGTTTAAGCGGCGTCGTCGTCCCCTTGCTGAAGGCATTGCATGGAGTTTACACAAACTCCGTCTTAACTCCGAAGGAATCATATTCTAGAAATAGGCAACATCTGTCATGGTACTATGGTAGGTCAGGTCGAGGAAGTATCCAGTGCATGCCACCCTGCTGTTGCTTCCCATGCTTCCCTCCAACAAAAATAATCGAAAAGATTCGTTCGTTGGCACACATAGAATCTATCTCCGGTGCCACATAATTTCCAATATAGTATGTGATTTACTACTATTTATAGGCTTTGTTTGGTGTGGCTTTGGTTTCAAAAGCATTTACACATTTCTCCTTTTGGGTGTAGCAGTTGAAAGCATCTTTCTTTTTAGCCGAGTTGAAAGCATCTTTTTTGGAGATGTGATAACAAAGTTTTACCACAGTTAGTATATAAAGAACTAATAAATGATTCAGCTAAGTAAGTGATTCCACAGTTCAGGGCGACATCCAACGGCTCGGAGCGCGTGGTGGGTCTATCCTAACGCTCGGAAGGCTGTGTCGTGCTTAAGTAGCAAACAAACCGGCGTCAAATCTCATCTCAGTGTACTGATTGTGTTGAGGTTACTTTCTTTCGGACAAAGGGTGGAATTCATTACTCAAAATGAAGCATCAAGGTTACTAAGCTAGCGTGAGGCATTGGTTAATGGTTATTGTACAAACTACTATAAAGTTTTCTTTTCCAAGTTTTATTTCAACCTTGTGACTTCAGACTGTATCTGTTCATTTTGTTTTCTCTGCTGGCTTCTTCCGAGTTCAGTTCAGTTTTTGTTGGGTGTTTCTAGCCTCCGTGTTAGCTGTTTGGACATGTCTGGAAAATGGTTCTCTCCGTTTAACGATGCTACTGTTATAGTAAGTCATGCCTACGATGTCCATTTCGTTTTATTCTTCCGCTTTGAGAGGTGTAGGCCATTATTTTAAGCTGAAGATGTACCGGAGTTTTACTCTTTGCCTGTGGCTGTTATTACGTTCTTAAGTCTTTTTGTATTTGTTTTGTTTCTTTCAGGCCCTTTGTTTTAACGTTTAGTATTTATGGGCCATCAGTTAACTCTCAGCATTTGTTTTTGCTGCATAGATTGATGAACATGTTCAAAGGGAGATTATGAACCACCGGTCGCTGAAGCATCCAAATATTATTCGATTCAAGGAGGTAATTTCTTGGCTTCTAGACCGTCATTATCCCTAATATATAGGCTCAAAGTTGAATGACTTATGAGTGTAAACGCTTTAGTTCTTCACCTCGTGAAATTTTACTCAGGGTAACTAGTCACATATTGTACTGATGTTTCATCACAAAAAATTGTGGCTTTACAAAATTATAGATCTGTTTTTACTCTTATGATTGCAAGCTGTTGATCACAGTGATTAATTGTGGATACTTGACTCACATATGGAAATATACTGCTCCCTCCGTTCCATAATATAAGGGCGTTTTTTACACTACACTAACACTAGTGTCAAAAATGCTCCTCTTATATTATGGGACGGAGGGAGTAGTATGGAAGTTAGGGTTATCTTTAGTGACAAGAAGAATACGTAACTGAAATTTTAGTTCCATGTTTTGAGGCTAGGACTCTTTACTACTTTGGTATATGTTATTTTACGTCAAGCATGTTGGCTAACCACTTTACTACTATTAGGATACTTGCTTCGAATTGTTAAATGCTTATCAACTTAAAATTTTCTTCGCCCTTGCACTGCTCTGCACATCTCAGGCAAGTTAACGTGTTACTTATTGCAACGATGATTTAGCAGGCAATTAACCAGTGCTAAGATGACATACATGTGTTTTTAGAGGGCGTGAACATTTCCGCTTGGTTGGAAGAACTTTATTTTTAAATACTCTTTAGGTTTCTTTCTTGGTTGAAATATGTACTCTTACGTTTGGTGGAGAGTTTGGAGTCAACTGAGCTTGTGAATGCCATAGCTGTTTTCTTTCTGTTCATCTTGAATTGCTGGCCTGATTATCAAAACTTTAATGTTTGATTCATGCTTAAACATACTTAGTTTTTCAGGTCGTGCTAACTCCCACACATTTGGCAATAGTTATGGAGTATGCCTCTGGCGGTGAGCTATTTCAAAGGATTTGCAATGCAGGGAGATTTAGCGAGGATGAGGTACATAGTATCTGCAACTACCTTTGGGACTTCCTTAAATGGTCACATATAAGTACACTTAACTATTATTTACTCATTATTCTTAATAGGGAAGGTACTTCTTCCAACAATTGATTTCTGGAGTGAGCTATTGTCACTCGATGGTACGGAGTACTCCTACTCTGCCAAGCCAACTCACAGATAGCAGCTTAAGTCAAACGCTCATCACATGATATGTCATCTTTTATTTTTGCCTGCAGCAAGTATGTCATAGAGATTTGAAACTAGAGAATACTCTCTTGGATGGTAGTGTCGCACCTCGACTCAAGATTTGTGACTTCGTTACTCCAAGGTATTTCCGTGCACGCAGATAATAACCTCTGAATGTTGTGTCTTCATCTACTAAACCAGGACCCCTGTTTCGACTCTTTCATTTCACAGTCTTCTGTCTTGCACTCTCAACCAAAGTCAACTGTCGGCACGCCGGCATACATCGCCCCAGAGGTCCTCTCAAGAACAGAATATGATGGAAAGGTACGAATGTTCAAAGTTTGGTCCGGTACGGCACAATTTTAACGGTTTTAAGTACCACATCTAAAGCATTCAGATATATACCGACTATTGTAATCTTAGGTCGCTGATGTTTGGTCTTGCGGAGTAACGCTCTATGTGATGCTTGTCGGGGCATATCCATTTGAGGACCCTGATGAGCCACGGAACTTCCGCAAAACGATCACTGTGAGTACACCATTTCCCACGTTGTTTGTCATTTACTATGATACTTTTTTTTAGAAAAGGAGGATGACCCCCGGCCTCTGCATCTGGGTGATGCATACGGCCACTTTATTAATTATTCTCACAAGACCTTACAAAGTCATACAACAGTAAGACTAAAGCCGCCGTCTAAGCAACAAACTGCCGCTACACCTATTCAGTTGATGAGGGGCGCAGATAGCCTGGGCCTAATATCAAACAGACATCGCAGCCAAGCCTAACATCTAAGACATGAGACCCCAACCTAGCCACTTGCCGATGCAGGGCACACCTGCTGGTCGGCGTGCTCTCGAGAGGCCGCGCCAATCGCCACCGCTCCATCTTGAGCTGTCTTGATGCATCAACCTTGCTCGGTCCAGCTATCGTCGACGCTTCCACGGCGCAACGGCGCACCTCCTCCTGCGGCATAAGCAATTTGAACACGTCGCGGTCGCCATCGATACACCTCGGCGCCATGCGCCAAGTACCACCGGCCGACACGGCTTGAAGTCCTTGGAGGATGCGTAAATGCGTAGCACCTGCCGACCAGGCATGACCAAGCGTAGCACCTGTCGGCCAGGCATGACTTGACATCTCCACCGAAGCTCCGTGCAAAACGAAGCCGCTCCACCTCCTGCTTCTGACTTCCAGCGTTGATCCACAAAACGATGCTCCCACGAGAGAAACGACACCGCAGTGCCGCCATCGTCCAGTCTGGAACACCAGATCCTAGGGTTTCCCCCGGAGCAATACGAGTGGGTCGACGGTAGTCACATGACGATGCCTTCATCAAGGTAACGACGTGGAACGCCGCCATCGCCCGCCGTCTTCTCGGTTTTCACCGGCAACTACGTCTCCTCGACTTCGCGGTGGTGCGGATAGCGGATCTCGAGATCCGAACACCCGGCCTCGAGCCCGCCACCTCGGCGAAGAGATGACCACCGCCGGCTGCACCGGTCAGAACAGATCTGATCGGAGGTGCCGCCGACGAGACCACCAGGCCCTCCACGCCGCCGTCGCCGATTTGAAGGCAGCATGCACGCCACCGACCGCAGCCGCCGCCGCCGCCCGAAGGGCCATCCGCAGCACCAAGCCATCGCCCTCCGAGGACGGGCCGACCTCCCGCCGCCTGCAGCCATCCGCCGCGCCACCACACGCCTTGGGGTCCGTCCCACCCCGGAGACGCGCGAGAGAGGAGATCCCCCGCCACCGCAGTTCCGATGAACAGTCACTCACTTTTGACAGTTATACGATTCCAGAAGATGCGTCGGCCCCCGGGCTTAGCCCGGCGGCGGCGGAGGGAGTTTGTGGCGGCGACGGCGGCTAGGTTTCTGGCCGCCCGAGTCGCCCTAGGGGGAGGACGACGCGGGGCGGAGGGGCTCTCTTTTAAAATTGGGGGAGAATTTCACTTTCCCGGCCTCTGCACCAAATAGGGATGCATACGGCCATTTTAGTATGAGTAACAAGATAAACATGGTCCTCAGTTTTTTAAATGAGTATCAAGATATTTTTTGATGAGTGGTTCGACCATACACCAAACATTCTAGGAATTGAACTCGGGTCGTTAGGCTGCACAACCGCATGCTCAACCACTAAGGTGGCGTTTGGTTCAATGGCGAGGCTGTATCGACTAATGGTATTGTTGTCCACCTGGTTGGGGATAGCCTACTTTTATTGTTTGGTTGAGAGGATAAATAGTGGTCGGGGATAGCCAGTTTTATGTTTGGTCGCAAGGATAACAAGTGGATGGATTGTTGTGATTACCTTCGAGGCAGAATACCTAAAATATACACAATAAATGAAAAGAAATTGGGATTGAATACAAGGCCGTGCAAAGACATATGCGGCTGTGTTAAGCATAAAGCCACTAACCATACAACTAGGCTGATTACACTTGTTCATACATTGAGACATGCATATATGCCACTACCCCATAAATTAGCATATTTGTCTCGTTGTCCATCTATGGTACAAATCCACCGGAAACATTCCTTCCTGCCTTCGCCGAGGTGTTAGCAGCATGGAAGCTAGCTTCCTGTCACCGCACAGTTCAACAAAATCACCAAACTAACTAATCAGGTCTGGAGTGACCGTGCTGCCTATCCTTTTCTAATCGCCGGTTCATTTGTCATTTGCCGTCATGGTGCTAATACCTGGGTCCAGAGGAGATCAAGCGGACTGTTGTACCTGAAGCGGGGCTGGCTGCCACCATCCGGCATATTTTCGCGGACAAGGCCAACCAGCTTTTGACGCGAATATTCGGGAATCATGGTTGCCCTCAGGCAACTCTATCCTGCAAGCCAAACGCGTGGTATCGTCGCCAAAACTGGCTATCCCTCATCCAACCAGGGATACCAGCCAACCAAGCGCCACCTAAGCCAAGGCTCTCTTTGCATTTACTATGATACTTTTGGATCATTTCTATCTGATGGCTCTCACTGTGTTGCTACAGAACATAATTGTTGGTCTCTTGTCTTCCACAGAGGATACTCAGCGTACAGTACTCCGTTCCGGACTACGTTCGAGTCTCGATGGATTGCATACATCTGCTGTCCCGCATCTTCGTTGGAAATCCTCAGCAGGTTGTACATTCTTGTCCTGGAATAGTTCAGTTCCTGGTCATGTGGGACTCACATTTGTATTTGCGTGCAGCGAATAACCATCCCGGAGATCAAGAACCATCCATGGTTCCTCAAGAGGTTGCCCGTTGAGATGACCGATGAGTACCAAAGGAGCATGCACCTGGCAGACATGAACACGCCGTCACAGAGTCTGGAAGAAGCCATGGCGATCATCCAGGAGGCGCAGAAACCTGGCGATAACGCCCTAGGGGTTGCCGGGCAGGTTGCCTGCCTGGGGAGCATGGATCTGGACGACATCGATTTCGATATCGATGACATTGACGTTGAGAGCAGCGGGGATTTCGTGTGCCCGTTGTGATGCTCATGAGTGGTTCAAAAGTTCTCTTGGTGGTTTACCTGTGGATGGATCACTGTTTGTCATGCTTACATTAGATTTTGTTCTGGGTCACAAATTCTCTGTAGCCTACATATTGGCCTTGCTGTGTAAACAGTGTAAGATAAGTTTACATGCTTATATCGAAATCACTAGTTTTACCCGAAAAATTCTTGCTTCCCAGTTTACATATAAAGCAACACAGCTGAACTAGTACAAGATAAGGAGGGTTACCTCAACTTGTCCTTTGTGGTCAATTTAGTGCCTAAATTTGCAAAATATGTTAAACTAGTGCTCGTCGTGTAAATACGGTGTATCCGGACGCACGTCCACGTCCACTCCGCATGGCGTACAAACATGTGGCCCACATGACAGTAGCTAAGAGGGCCATATGACAGTAGCTAAGAGGCGTTGGGTGGCCCACGCGTGAGGATCTTTTTACAAAAGAACACGTCCATGTCCACTCCACATGACGGTGGCCCACATGACAGTAGCTAAGAGGGCCATATGACAGTAGCTAAGAGGCGTTGGGTGGCCCACGCGTGAGGATCTTTTTGCAAAAGAACACTCATATTTCATTTAATCAATAGAAAAGCCATCAAATACACTGTGAGAAACTCCATAGAGGGGGTATCGAACTTAGCACATCATGTTTAACAACGGCATGATCTGGCCAACCGGCCGGACCATGCTTCAAATGAACTCCTACCTAGAAAGCTATGCAATTTTCTTTTTTATTTTTATTTTCAAGTTCCTGCTTAGTTTCATAACACATAAATTTTTTCATACGAAAAACATAATTATCAATATGGTATTATTTTATATTTCACATATCTTTTCCATTTTCATTATTGTGTACTTCGAAGAGGTAGACATGAACTTTATTTATGTGGATTTAAATATTTCAACCTATATTAGAAATTATTGTCTAAATTTAAGAAAAAAAAATGTCAATCATGTTTGTATGTGTGTAAGGATAATTTACACAATAACTTTTTCACACACGTTGAACTCTTAAAAATATATGTTGTAAACTTTTTTAATGCACGACAAACATTTTTCAAAAACACATTATAATTTTTTAATACATGTGAAACATTATCCAAAAACATGTTGAACATTTTTCAAATGCACTAACACTTTCTTGAAGTTTATGGCAGTTCTATTTTTTTCTTACATTTCTTCTTTCAAATGGTAAAAATAATATGAAAAATAAAAATAAATAACTTGAAAAGTAATTGTGCATACCATATATATATATCAACTGAGCGCGGTTATTTATTTTTATATGAAAAAATAAACTTTTTCATATATATAAACGCGCGGTTATTTATTTTTATATGGTAAAAATAATATGAAAAATAAAAATAAATAAACTTCAAATGGTAAAAATAATATGAAAATTAAATGGCGGAATTTTCGAGCACGGTGGCCACTGAGCGCCTTTTTTCTTGAAAGTTTAAAAACTGGCACTTAAAAGTTTCATATAAATTTTAAAAATGTCGAACAAAAACATATGCATGTGCTCTAAGTGAATATCATGTTTTGTTTGAAATTTTGTTATATTATACCCTGCAAAAAATAAAAAAATCAGGCCAAAAAAATAAGCTGATTTTTGCATGTATTTTACTTTTTCTGTATCTCTCAGAAAGAAATACAGATTTTGATTTAAAAAAATCACACTGATATATTGCACTTCTATATGTGCATGTACAAAAAATGTCAGAAGGTTTTTTAGCTGTAAAAATCCATTTATTTGACTTTCAAAAAAAGGGCACAATATGCCGGTGCTTCAAAATTACATTTTGCACAACAACGCAACATATAAAGTTTGACCTAGTCTATATCTACTAACCACAGTATGGCCTGGTGGACAGCCTGTGCGTGCATCACAATCTGTAAATTTATGGGGCTATCATACGTGATTAAATAAAATATGAGGGGGTTTTCTAAAAAAACCCTCATGTCCGAGTAGGCCACCGGCACGTCGGCACGCCACGCGGGCTGGATGTACGTCTGGATACGAATGGAGGCACCGTATTTACACAGTCGGGCAAGCTCAAGCACCAGTTTTATGTATTTTGTAACTTTAGACACTAAACTGACCGTACAAGACAAGTTGAGGCACTTCCAACGTATTTAACTCGTAAAAGAACTCCTTTACAAAGCAGGCCAAAGGTAAACAAGAGTGCAACTGTACAAGAGCAGTCATATCTTATCAGAAAACAATCTAAACTACTACTCGAACCAAGACGTCGTCGGGGATGGCCCCCTGCCCCCCTGCCTTCTCGCTCAGGGATGAACCTGAGCTCCACGATGACGCCTTTGCTGGGATGAACTTGCCGATGACGATGAGGCATGGCTGGGACGAACCTGCGCTCCACAATGATGCCTCTGCTGGGATGAACTTGGGCTCCACGATGACGCCCCAAGAGGTTGACGATGATTTGCATCACCTCTGCCGTGACCGTGTGGGTTGCAGCTGCGGACGTCTAGCAATGCCCGGGCGAGGACCGGAGAGGTACAACAACGATGATGGACGAGAAGAGTGCGGATGTAGAGCAAGAGGGAGCATGGATGAAGTGGAAGAAAAGTGACACAAAGAGGATGATTTGAGTGGACCGGGGGTGTAAGAGCCCTATGTCGCGGAGGTCCAGACGCCCGCCAACCTCCCTAGTTTGTGTCCAGTTTGTTATAAACACGACATGCAATAAAAACAAGGAAGATTAAATCAACACAGATGACAAAAGATTTTAAAGCGAAAAAAACCGTCAAATGAGAAGGGTAAAAAACCATGGCCGTTAGCTAGCGAAAATCCACTAAATCAGGAGTAGTTACAAACGTCGGAGATTTACAACGATGATCTTATCCCCTACGGCGGCTTACAAGAGGTATATAGAGCATTCGTGACCTAGGTTGAAACTGATTTGCTCGGCCTAAGAATTCGAACAAGCGGACACGTTCACGAACAATTAAGGGTCCATGTTGAATGACAAACTATGTCGTACAACTCGGTTCGAATTATGTGGGTGTTCTGAGGGTCGTCATTGGAGATGCCCATAGTAGCAATCGGTGCTCATCTCTTTGATTGTACCACCACGGAGTTCTCCTCAGCACGAGAGACAAGCACGCAACCACTCCACTCCCATCCGGAAAGACACGAGAAAAACAGAGCAATGAGAAAGAAACAGAGCACTGGACAGAGAAATGTGACCGAAACAGAGCACTGAACCGAGGGGTGCAAAGCTCGGTGAAACCGGCGGATCCGCACACGGTTTTGGGGTGCGCGCGCCCCGCAAACGAGGACGCCACGGTCACTCGGTCAGGTGAGGCACGCGGCGACGGTACGACACGAGCTCGCGGCCAACCGTGATCTCGCCTGCTGTCCGAGCGCGCGCGCGCGCCCATCTCATGTGCAGCGCCCTCGCGCGCAGGCAACCCCCGCCGCCATCGCGCAGGCACAGCGCGCGTGGCCGTCACACACACAACCGCATAGATGTCGTCGCCGTCGCCCGCTCCCTCGCACGCACGCCGATCTCGTTACGAAGGCGATGGATCACGAGCGCCGGCACTGGCCAGCAGTACGCGCCCATGCCCCGCGGCGCCGTGCCATCCACGGCGCCGGGCGCGCACGCACGTAGCGCCCGTCTCTGTGTGCGCGCGCCGAAACCGGGGCAAGACTTTCCGGGCTCCTGACAAGACAGTCGGAGCTGGAGATCGCGGGGATCGATGCCTCAGCTCAATCATGCGCTGCGCCATGCAGTTCGTCAATGTGATATGGCAGACGAGAACATACAGTATCTACTGTATAGTCGCAGCAGCAGTACGTGGCTGCTAATCGCTGGCATGACAAAACTGGAGAACATGGCAGGCAGCTGAGGTGCCAATGATAGCATCGTTTTCAGGGCTGGGTTCTTCCGGAAGAACGGGCGGTCATGTCGCCGCTCCTTGTCCATGCCTCAAGAACGTGACCGGAAGGTAGGGTAGTCTCACGGAGCAGATCGATAGACCGGCCGGCCGGCCGGTATTTGCAAATCCGTTGGCTGAGCGCTTGATGCTGACGGGGGACGCCGGAATCGGATAGCGGTAACGGTGTAGCTCGTGTTCGTACCCGATCATGTGCTGTCGATGGCGAGGGCTCAACTGTATGAGATGTCCAACGAACCCCCTTTTGGTATCACGTACACGCGGATCTTTTTATCCTATCTACTCAGCCCAAGTATGTACGTCCAACTTGAATTCGCATGATCGGTTTGAGGGCTACTCTGAGGTTTATGGACTGTAGAAAGGTGTAACGGCTCCCGGGTGCCCCTACACTCATGAAGAGTAATTCGTAAAAAAATAAAAAGAAAAAAATCTGAAACTTTCAAGAATAAAAATGATTAAAGATTTGATGTTTTTTTAAAGTTTGAGTCACAAATAACATTCGTGGAAAACGTTGTTTGGCTGAAATTAACGCAAACACACTAAATCTCTTTCCTCCTCCACAAAAAAAGCTCTTCTCCTCCTGTCGGGGCTGTCGTCGGTCCGCCCCATCTTCGATGGAGGCCATGCAGAGGATCTCGGCCTCCCGCCGGCGGGAGGGACCCCGTTCTCGTTCTTGTTAGGTTCAGCGTCTTGGTTGGGGTTGTGTGGCGGCGACGATGTCTCTTAGTAGGAATAATGTCTCCCACGTTCTATCCCTGTCCCGATGGTGCGTCTAGCATCGTTGGAGGGCATGTGGAGTTTGTCTCCATCGGATCTCATGGGATTCGGTCGGTTCTGGTCTTCGGTGGATCTGTTTGAATCTGGTCTTCATTCGTCTTTGTTTTGGTGTTTACAGGTTTGATCCTTCTGATCTACGACTTTCTTCATCGACGATGATTGCTACTATGGCGCGCTGCTCCTATGGGGCCTTAACACGAAGACTTTCCGACTGTCTACTACAACAAGGTTTGCCCGACTCCGGTGAGGGAGGGGCAATGACGGTGGCACGCCTTCGGCTTGCTCCATCGCTTGCAGTCGTCGCTAGATGGTCCACAGACATGGTTGTAATTTTTATTAACTGTTATTCTTTGTACTGCCATGACTAAAAATGAATATATTGGAAGCTTCTCAAAAAAACATTTGTGGAGCCCACACAAAATAAAAATCACTACTCAAAAGTGCACATAAACTTTGAACAGTGATTTTGTTTTTTTAGACGAGGGATTCTCGAATGTTATTTATTGCTGAAACTTTGCAAGATCATCGAAAGTTTGATCATGTTTGATGTCCCGAAGTTTCAGAATCTTTTTCCTTTTTTTAATTTACTGTTCATAAAGGGTGTAGGGGCACAGACGTGTTGAAAGTCTTGTCTTGACTGTAGAAAGTTTGCGCACATTAATGCCAAGTTTCACGCCAGTTGCCAGGTTTTGACCCCACGCGCCGCCCACGGCTATAAAAAGATCATCGTCATGGCCGAATAGCTCACCAAGCTCTAGTTTGAATACCACCCCCTACAACCTCCACCTCCTCTTGTAGCCATGGCGAATAGCCCAAAACACAATCCCCACTTCCCTCTCACCATCGCCATGCCTATTACCTTGTAGCCAGACTGGGTGCTAGTCTCGAAGCAGTGGATCCTGGACGAGGCAGCGGTGGCGGCACAGGAGCCCAACCTCATCACCGAGGAGGAGGGGAGGAGCGCCTTTACGCGCTGGAGGGCGGATATGGCGGCTGTGGGGGAAGAGGTCGAGGGGAGGCACCGTAAGCACTCAAATTGAGTGTGTGCGCATTTTTGAGTTGATGCAACAAGATAAAAAAAAGTAAGGAGGCCACAGATGGTGATTCCATGTTTGCGCACAGCAGCCTGGAGTGCGCTCTATATTCCACATGGTGACTCTGCTAGAGTTGCTCTGATAGATGGCATGGCTGGGGTTTTGCGCAAATGTGAGCCCTGTAAGAAAGAAAGGAAAGGAATAAGGAAAATATAAAAATAAAATATAAACTAATAAATAGACATAAAGTAAGAGAAAAGTTCATCAAAATCGTAAAATGCATAAATAAAAAGTAAGGGTAAATATTCGAGAACTTTTAGAGGAATGTAGGAACTGTTTAAATTTAAATTATAAATCAAGAGAACTCACACATAATTTGTGAATGTTAGTGAAAAACACCATCTCTTAATCATTATCATTTCTAAATTATGTGTGATTCTTCTTGAATTTCCATTTTTAACAGATATTCATGATTTCTGTTGTTTATATTCTGTGTTCTTCAAGGTTCGGCTTTCAATATATTTCCTGGGTATTAATTTTGTATAACTCCGTTATATGATTTCGCTTTGTTGGGAATTCATTTTTTACTTTAATAAAAGAAATTCTTAATCCGCTCCTTGTATAGTTTTGTTAATTCTTTTAGATGATTGGGCTGCCATATCTGTGACATGTTTCACTGCTACATCACGAGTCATATTGCTTTGATTGAGACAACAACCTGGTTTAAAAAAAATAAGGCACTCCCTCCGATCCGAAATAATTAACGCAACCTCTATACAATGTTGTATAGAGGCCGCGTCAAATAATTTGGATCAGAGAGGGTACAAAACACCTAGTTTTGAAGTTGTGGGGGAAATCAACTAGATTTATATTTTTTGCTTGACAAATGAGAATATAGTTTTGCAAACTATTAAAAAAATATTGCGCGTGTTACATGGTTGAACATTTTCAAGATTATTATGGTGGCTAGGAAAAATGTTATGAAACACCGAGTACAACATATACACATGTCCCATTGCATATCGAAGTTGTGGAGTCTCAAGATTGGTGACATCACTAGTGGCACCTCACTGTCAATAGAAATGTCATCTCTGACCGCAGTATATTCCAACTTAATAACACATAAATTATGCCAAACATGGACTTAATATTTGGTGGACCGAGGGGGTAACCATCTTTCTTAGCCATCTAACCATATGTAATGTATGAGATGGACAAAATGGTAAAATGTGTACAAGAAATCAAGTAGAAGCAACACTATTATCCAGCTCAAAGATAAACATACAAGGAAGGTATATAGATTTTTGCCTAGTTGAGGAGCTCACGCTCCTAATGTCATGAAGATGGAACCGACAAGGTCCATAGATTGCAACCAAACCCATTGCAACACAACTCAAACTCCAGTTAAAAGTGATACTAGGGGGAGAGTTAAACATTGCGATAATTGGAACAAAACCATAGACAACAACCAAAACACTTATGCAAAGCAACACACACAACTATTGCCCAAAACTAGAAGAAAGTATCACTTATGTATACTGCATGGCTCGAGCATATCATGCAGCACTAAGCTCATTAGCTAGCCCCCAACGTTCTTATCAATGAGCCCCATCCTCCATGTTTGGAGAAAAATCAATTATCACCCTTCAAAATTGCAGCGCCACACTGCAAAAACCCCGGTTAAGCATATGTTTTCTACATAATTGTTAAGTTGTCTATCCATCTAGTGATCTTGTACATTACAACAGTTGAATGATGTGGTAAAAGATTATCAAAACACACCATGTTTCAAGTTTTCTACATAGACCAAATAATTGCAGTAGCACAAACCAAACACCATCCCTCCAACATTGCAGGGACAACTCAAATTCCAAGAGCTAATATCTGAGAAGCTAATAGGCACACCTATTAAGCCAGTAGAGCAGTTTACCATACCCTAAAATATCTCACTAATTTGCACTTAAATGAACAAATGATTGTGATCTTCAAGTTCTTAACAACAAAACCGCTTATTATCACTATGTTTCTAACCTCCTATTGAAAACATATGTATTATATATTAAATCGCAATATGATTTTTCTGGGACACCATGTTGATCCACATCATCCTAATTATTTCGACCGTTGGATTTGCAAACTAAAGGATTATGTCCGTTAGATCTACATAAACATACCTTACCTATTGTGTCCGTTAGATTTACATAATTGTACCCAAATAGATCACATCCTTTGGAAGGAGTTTTTCATGCCATATTATGTATATCTTTTCATATTTTCCCACGGTTTTTCAGAGGAACGTTTATGAAGATGATGATTCTACCGTCAACGTGAAGGTTAGGGCGACTGTTAGGAATTAATTAGACAGTACCCACATATTGTAACCAGCACATGGTTTGCGTAAATGCCAACAATCACGTCCTTCCTTCCCAACTCTCCCAAACATCGCATCCGATGTTTGTGCCTCTCCAAACTATATATAATGTATATCGTCTTCTAGCAATAAAGTTTATTGCTACTATTGTTCATTCACACTGTTTTACATCGGTAATATGAGAGACATGAGTAAACTTTACCGCCCAGAAATGACGATCCAAGTGTGTAGTCAAAGTTCAACCATTTTTGTGGGGTTATTTGGGAAACGTCATTCCAATCATGACCTTGTTATCAGACCTCTCCAACAGCTCCTAATCAAGTTGTATAGTATAATCTAAGTACATTATTAGCAGATAGCGAAACAATTACATTAATTTTCAAAGGGTCTCTAACCATCCAAATGCTTGTATATTTCCCATTTATATCTACAGTTTTCATGGCTAGATGCATGGAAAGTATAGAGATAACTCCAGGTTTTGTCAAAAGATAGACATGTGTACCTTGTTCATTAGACAACTCCATACCACTACATTGGTTTTCATGCGAAAAGTAAAATTAATCCTCTAAAAACCTTTCTCTGTTCACATTGCCTATACTTCCTTTACTTTCACTAAACCCTACCATAAGTGAGATTGTCTAGATTTTTCCTTGCACCGGAAAAACGTGAAGTCCCCAATATATTTATTTCTAATAAGGTCTTGCCAAATCTCATGGTCATTCTCAATCTTCCACAAATATTTACTAAGGAGATACATGTTCATAACATGTAATCAACTAACCCAAGCCCAATACAATCCTCATGTTGGCACTCTGGTTGCTAATTAACTAGATGATATTTTCTAGATCCCTCATTTTCCTACCATAAGGGCTTGTTTGGTTTATCGGAAAAGTGGAGGAGAAGTGTAGGGATAGAATGTATTATTTTGGAAGAACTATTCATGCATTTGGTTGAAAGGAATGGAGGGGAAGGAAAATGGAGGCAAATGCCTTTGATCTCATTTCAAAGAAAAACGTAGAAAACTTACAATCCACTTGGACAACCTCTTAGCTTTGGTACACACAAAGTACAAGATCAAAGTCTTTTGTGACATAATTATATCCTAGTTATACCTTTTCATGTGTTTTACTTTGATTTCATAGTGTTTAGTAGTATTTCGATATTTTTCCTATTCATGTGAACCGAACACACAATTTAACATTAATATTGTGTTTTTGATTCTTTGCTTTGCATTAGTTATCCTTTTATTGTGTTTTCCTATTCCTATGTTTACATAATCCCGCGATCCAACGATATTGTATGTGCTTTCCTCGAGAAATAAGTATTTTTACTAGGGCCACTAGGCAGTTTAAACATGGATATCATATAGAAAGGAGCATTATTGAGACATGATTTAAATGAGACTAATCCGCCCCATATAAGTTTTTCTACCACCCAGTTATGTAATTTTCTCCCAACCTTCTCGTTAGTATTTTTCCAGTCTTTATTATCTGGACTAACAAACTTGAAAGAATGGCCACATATTGAAAAGATAATTGACCATCTACATACGTAACATAATTTTATAATCTTTTATATAATTTTGGACTGTATTTTTGCCTCACCAAAAATTCAAGAGTTCACTATAGTGAAAATCAATTTTTAAACGTGAGAGATCCTTAGAAGGACATAAATAATTCCATATGCATAACATGATTCGTATTATCTTGAAACATGAAGATTGTTGTTTGCATATTGCAGGCAGTCAATTTGCAATAAATTATGTAATAAATATAGAAATAAACTTGCTTTATTAATGAGCATTTTTAAATCATCTACTACGAATATTAAACAGAATATGGGCCAAATAACCGTCTTGTATAAATGTTTTCCTAGTTTAAAAGAGTTTACAATTGGATTATTCAGAATTACAATAATTTTACCGTCTTCATATTTTTCATAACCCTGGACACAAATCTAATAGGAATTTTTTTAACATACATTTGAAGAAAAGACCAATTAATCGTATCATAATTTTTCTCAAAATCTAATTTAAAGAAAATTAACGTATTTCTTGTTCTTATGCACCTCATCAACATTTCAGATGACAAGACCTACATTTTTAAAAAGTTCTTTATAAAAGGGAAAACTCATTTACCAGCTCCACAACAACACTGTTATGGATGACCTATGTAAAAATCTTCAATAACAAATTTTAAAAGAAAAAATGAACACGTAATGTTGAATTTTACTGGTGTCTACACATCTATGAATAGGAGTGAGAATACCATAACTAAATCAAGCAATACCTAATCTACCGTTGTGAGTACAATTCCTGGAAAAAGATAATGAATATCATGACAAACTAGAGGCCAAAATGTATGATAAAACTCAATATGTAGTCCATCAGGACGAGGAACTCCATCATGTTTCATTTGGAAAACACCAGCTTTTATTCTTTCCAAACTAGAAACACGATGAAGAAAAGATCTATCAGCACAACCTAGAGCACAAGGCATAGGACAATCAAGAGATATCTTTAAACTGTATCAGCAGTACAATCTATAGAATTTTCCATATCCATCCGGATGGATTTGTGACACACACACACACACACACACACACACACACACACACACACACACACACACACACACACACACACACACACACATAAAAGGTGGGAGATCATCGGATAGACTCGAAATAGGACATGCAAACCAAGCTCAAGCTGTGTGAACAACGCGGCAGAAAATGAGAGGAAAACGTGGAGGAAAAGGCAACCAAGATCCGTGGCACGGCACACGAAACGCATGCGTCATATGGATTTCGACCGACCTACGTCAGTGGATCCAGCTTCTTGCTGCATGGTTCAGTGGATCTGAGAGTGAGAGTGGGAGTGGGAGCTAGCTAGCGCCTTTAAGTTGGCTGGCCGTACCAACGAACAAACATCAGATGCCAATGGCGTACCGGACCGGACTATCGGTGCGCGCGGCAGGTAGGCAGCCAGCACGTCAGAACGGCTGGATGCTCGAGGCCGCCATCGGCGGTGCCGCGGCCTCGTGGATGCATGGTCAGATGATCTGCACTGCCACCGCGGCAGCGAGGAGGTAGCTGCCCTCTCTGCCTAGGCTGGTCCGATCCTCTGGGACTGCCTTCTCTAGGCTGGTCCTCTCTGCGACAGTGGGACGGGGGACCAAGAAATGCATGCATGAGCAACCGTGACAGGATTCACACCCGTGTGATGCATTATTGGATTGGAGCTGCACTAAACGAGAAATGTCTCTATTCACAAAGATCAATCCACCATTCGTGAGAGAGTAGCCTAGTGTGTCTTTAGGGTGTTGCTGTTCGGTGTGAGTCTTCATGTACCACCCACCGTGTTGTTCGCCTCGCGGTTGGGCTCTTGTATATGCTCCCTCCAATCTTAAAAGAGTGTATTTTATTGGGAGTACCTAGAACTTATCTAGATGAGATATAATCTGGTCTCATTCACTTTGAAAACAAGAACAGATACAACCCACGTCAGCACACACGCATCTTATAGCATCACATCCAATGGCTATAAAAGGTGAATGAGACCAAATTATATCTCATCTAGATGAGTTCTAGCAAAACTGTATTTTATTTTGTTGGAGGGTCAAACTATCTTAAAATTTGACCTATATTGTGCTAAAATATATCAATGTACCAAATAAGTATATGATAAAAATATATTTTATCATGAATCTAACAATACTAGTTTGATGGCATAAATATTGATGTATTATTGTATAAATTCAATCAAACATAAAAAAATTGACTTTTCAACAAAGTTGAAAGTACACTCTTTTAAAAACGAAACCAGTAACAAAAATTAATTCACATACAGTCTACGTCCCAACGAAAAAAATATAAAAAAGAAAGCCGCCTATTTGTCAGATACTTAACAAAAATGATCTCAGTCAATTTTTTGGGACGTTAGATCTCCATCCAACAATCAGGGTTCTGCTATTGTTCATCTTCTTCCACGCGCCGTCCTCCGACCCAGCCCTAATAGCCTCACCCCACCAGCCACCTCCCTCCCCCCCCCTCCTGTAAGGCTTGACAAGTGCCCCGCACCCGTCAAGCTTCGGGCTCGCTCCTGGCTTCGACGTCGTGGCATCGCTGGCTCCCACTCGCATAGGGCTCGCATTCGCCGTGGAGTCCACGGCGGACCGCAACCTCCCCATCTTGGCTTCCAGGTGAAGCTGAAAAAGTACTGACATGCAAAACTTTTTTAGATACCTGATGTTTAGCAAAATCTAAACGTCTTACATTATAAGACGGAGGAAGTATAATTTAATCTACGCCCAATGGCCTCCAACAGAAAGTAACCCGTATCACGTGAAACAGAGAGCTGTAGAGATCGACCATGCTTCAGTCATCTCACTTTCACCAGAAATGATACTACAAATCGCTTTGCTGCACTTCTAGTGCTATGCTACTGCTAGGTCTCACGTGCAAGACACACGACACACGTCCAAGTCATCACGGATCCACGGTCCGGTGCCGGTGCCATTCTTGCAATTTCCACCAACTCTAGTGGCCGATCCCGAGCCCCGGCGCTATATAGTTGCACCCCGTCCCGCTCTTCAAATACTCCATCCCATCCAATCCGCAAGTTCAACGAAGGCAAACAGCAGCACAGCAGAGCACAGCCAGGTCGTCACTCGCTTCAGTCCAATCCTCTTCGTCAAGCATGTGCAAGGTCATCAACACGGTCCAGTCGCTCGCCTGGCTGCGCCGTGCCGTGCGACGGTGGTGCTCCCGCGCGTCGGCCTCAGTGCGGCCCAACAAGAACATGCTGGAAGCCGCGGTGCCGGCGGGGCACGTGGCGGTGCGCGTGGAGGGCCGCGGCGACGGGGAGTCGTCGTCGAGGCGGTTCGTTGTGCCGGTGGCGCAGCTGAGCCACCCGGCGTTCCGGGAGCTCCTCCAGCAGGCGGAGGAGGAGTACGGTTTCCCGTCGGCCTCCGGCCCCCTAGCGCTCCCCTGCGACGAGGACCACCTCCGTGACGTCCTCCGCCGCGTCTCGTCCTCGGACCCCGAGGATCGCGGCTGCTTCCGCCGCCGCGGTGCCACGGCGGCGCCGCGCGATGACTCGCGGCCGCTGCTGCAGGGGGTGGCCGTGAAGAAGCTCGCCTCGTGATCGATCGTTCGTTCGTTCGTACGCCTGCTCTCTACATTGCAGAAGCGGGATAGCCGTCTTCATTTGCTCCTTTTCTTGCAAGCCGGAAGCAGCAGGCAGCAGTAGTACAACTACGCGCGCGCCCATGCCATATCATGCATGGCGCAGAGCGCGCGCGCTGAAACCGGGCAAGACAGTTACACTGACAAAGCGCCCCGATGCCACTGGACTATCACCCCATCAGTCGAGCTGGCATTTTACAACATGTACATATTTTCTTGTCCTAGAAATTAAATGTATATATATATTTGTGTCCTATTGGCAGATCTGTTGGCTGTACCCATTACGGTGGGGCGAAAGGTAGTCACCTGCACACAACCAGCTCAAAAAAAGATTTTCCTCACAACACGCACGCACTCTCAATCGTACGAACACCATGGCCGAGGAGGAGAGGAAAGTACTTGGTTGTTTTGGCGAAATGAGGACAGTACTTGGTCGGTTAGGTTTAAGTTCTATACTTGTACTCTGATGTGTTCATAGATAACCTGTTCCAAGGAAACATCTGGTCTGGCTAGAAAGAACTGGGACGTGTTTGGTAGCCGTAGTGTTGACGTATAAATGTATTGATTAGTCTCTTTCATCAGATCGATCTTTTGGTTGCATTGACGGCTAGAAGCGACTTCACCTACTGTATCGTAAGAAGTGCTTGAGTTGAAGACCGACGAATTAAATTGCGACCCACTTTCGGTCCATGTCTATGTCTGAGGGAGCCACACGTGAGAGGAGTGTTGACGTATAAATGTATTGACTGGTCTCTTCCATCAGATCCGTCTTTTGGTTGCATTGGCTAGAGCATACACATCTACACGTAGGAGGCGGGTCTGGCTAGCTCAGTTTGCTCAACCGAGCCTGGTTGAACAAAACAGGCAAAAAGTCAACATCTGCACATTTTTGGTTGCCCACATCTAGGCCTCTCATATTAGGGGTGCAATTTCGGCATAGGTTTGGTTGTCTGTATTGGCTCGGCTCACACAACTACACGGTGTTTGGTTGTATACGCGGGATATGATTAAGAGCTAACACTTACACTTACACACACACCGTGCCTCGCGACTACGGTGGACGGTTATCGTGGCGCCGCGTACGACACGATGAGCACGGAGTCTCGGGCGAGCGTTCTTGCCGGCGCCGTGCGAACTAGTTGCTACCGTCGCCGCCGCAGAGAAAGTTTGTGCGGAGGACCACTGAGGCAGAGGAACAGGGAGGAGAAATGAGTGTGTGTCGGACCATGGCGACTGTGGTGGACGGTGGTTGTGGCTCCGCTCCAACACGACGAGCACGGAGTCGTGCGCGACTGACCCTGTCGACGGTGTGACGAACTAGTGGCTAGCCTCATCGCCGCAGAGAAAGTCCGCACGGAGAGGAAGAGGAGAGGGGAGAAATGCGGTCTGTAGCGCCATGGCGATGTCGGTCTGATGGGACGAGAGAGAGGAGGCCCAGATGAACGATGCCAGAAACGACTCTAGTGTAGTAGGACGCGGGCAAGGAGGTCAAGAGGAACGGCGCCGCCGTCGAGAAGGACGAATAGGAGGGCTCTGAATCAGAGGACCGAGTAGAAGAAATACAGTGTGTGCGTCATGGCGGATCGAGGAGAGAAGACTGAGATGAACAATCGTTGAAACATAAAACTTGCAATAAGAATATGGTGAGGAACTGCATGATTAGGCTACTGGTCAAAAGAAATTTCAAACGGTCGATCGCGCGCGACGAATTTGACAAAATTTCATTCAAAGTAGCTCCAAACGTGAACATAAATTTAGCATTTACGATAGGTAAAACTACAAACCGATCGCCCGAATGGAACCGTAATATTGCTGTGCATTTTTTCGTATAGAGCTTACCTTGAATCAAAGTACCATTGTATAGATTAGAGGAAAGAAGGAAGAATGGAGATTTGGGAGGAGCTTAGTGGAGGTAGAAGAAGAAGCACATACACATCTCGCATCCCTCCAGTCCACTCTCGTGCAAGGGCCCCATCCATGTGCGCTCGTTGTGGCTCAGCTCGGCCTGGCTCGCTGGAAACTGCCGAACTGAGCGTTCTCAGCGAGACATGCCAGATTTACTTTAAAGTTCGTGTGATGCAGGCCTAATAGTGTATGCGGGCAACCAAACATGCCAGATTCTTCTTGTGTGGGCCTAGTTAGATCTAATGCATGCAACCAAACACGCTCCTATTGGTTGGTGGGAGATTTACGCTGTAGTTCTTGCTTCATTATCTTTCTCGTGCCCTGATTTGCGTGGCTGAGACATGGAGATGGCACGTGGCTGCGGGTAACCGGACCCTATTCTGCAATGTATCTTTGAAGAAATGGTGCGTGGCCCAGTCCTTGGCATGATGGCAGTAGATCATGGCCATAGCGAAAGAGTGACGACTCATGGTGCATTGTCTCAAGACCATTGGCCATGCCCAGATTTACCATTGAAGTATACTTGTATCAGAGGGGGTCGCTGGATTATGAGATTCTGGCAGCACCAGCTTCCCCCACCCTGCAATCTGCACAACTTGTGCATCGATGGATGTTTTTGGCTTCATAGACCACTATGGGTGCCTGACTGCTTGTCTAGTGGGTCCAAGTTTCTCAGTCGCATGGCTGGGTCCACGTTTGAATCGTGTGGACTTGCATCTTCTTCGTTGGTTCGATGACTAATCGATGAGGATCAATGTTGCAATTTTGTATTATTTTCCTCTGCCTTGGAATAACTTTGCTCTTTGTCGGTGTAGGACTTTGTGTGTGTGCGTCAGCATTGGATGTGTGGATCCTAATTGTGCAGAGGTCCGATCTGTTCTGTTTGTGTTATCACTTGATGCATCATGATGAGTTAATAAAGAACATCCTTATAAACAAAATGGGATAGCATTCTATCAATAAAAGATAATGACAGTTTAGACGGATTTCTAGACGAGATATGCACCAAAATGGGTACGACGCACCATTTCCCTGACCCTATAATACGCGCCACTTGTGAATGGATGTTCTTGGCTTCATAGATCACTCTGGGTGCCTAGCTACTTGCCTAGCGTGTCCAAGTTTCTCAGTCGCGTGGCTGGGCCCATGTCTGAATCGTGTGCACTTGCATCTTCTTTGTTGGTTCCATGACTGCTCGGCGAGGATCGTTGCTACATTTTATATTATTTTTAATATTATCATCTGCCTTCACATAACACTAGTAAAAAAAGGGGCAAATCTAAGACACATTAGTGCCGGTTTGATTTTGAGCCGGCACTAATGTGTCCATTAGTGCCGGTTCCAACGGCTAGCCGGCCGTTCTTATTAGTATCGGTTCGTGGCTAACCTTTAGCACCGGTTCGTGCCACGAACCGGTACTAAAGAGAGTGGTGGCGGTGTTGTCGATGCAGGGCCGTCCGGCACTGTAATCTGGGTTCGTGGCACGAACCGGTACTAAAATAAACGATACATAAACCCTTCGTCCACCCGAGCCACTCTGTTCATCACCTTGCCCCTCACTTCCTCTGTTCTTCCCCTCTCTTCCTCGAGCTCCTCACAAATTTTGCCCAAAATTTGTTAAGATTTGAAAGCCCCCATCCATTCAAATGACCACAAAGGTTAGCAGCTTTGTCCTTTCAACTCTCATTGCTAGATTAGCTCTTGCAATGCTTTGTATAGTGATTAATTTGGGAGGAATTATAATTTGCTAGTATTTGATTTATATGTAATTTGAGGTCAAAAGTAACACTTAGTTTGCATATGTAGGTGTGGTTTACTTAGTGCCTTCTAAATCTCCGTCGTAACCATCGTCGATCGCTCAAGACCGTCTCTGTCACGGCACCACCTTGTGGTGAGGCTCTTGTTCATGAATGTTTTACATTACCAAATTGATGTTTGTGTGATTTGGATATATAGTTACTCGTATAATTATCTTACCCGTCGTTGTTTGTTATACATAGTGCCATGGTTTTGATATCCGTCCCGTCGGCCCTCGTCCTTGTTATGATTCAGATGTGGTATATTCTCTTTTAAAACTAGTTGTTGCATTTCGTGTTTATGACAAATTATGCCCATCAAGTTGACATAGATATTTTTATCTAGGAGGTATGTGAACCAGAAATTTCAACCGACCCTATTATCGAGAGGTTAAATTTAGTTGAAAGAGAAAACGACTATTTGAAAGAAAAATTGAAAAAAATTAAGGGAAAGAAGATGGAATTGGAGTTGCATGTTGCCGATGTCGTCGATGATCACAAGATCAAGATGGAGAAAATGAGGTTGAAGATTAGAAAGATTAGAAAATATGCCATTGATAGTGTGGCTTGGTATCATTATGCTGTTGGATCAATTGTTACCTTAGTTGCGATCTTGATCGCATTTGTTGTTGCATTTAAATTCTTTAGCTAAAGAGTTATTTGTATGTTGCATTTAATTAAGTGCTGCATATGAACTTTATGTATGAACTTGTATTAATTTGGTCTATTCGGTGTTGTGTAATGAAGATGAGCCGACAATGGATGTATGATGACCGATGCTCTCCCGAGTTCATTAATGGCGTGCATACTTTTCTGCTTGCCGCTGAGGCAAACAAGCGAGCGGATGGTTTTATGCCTTGCCCATGTGCAGCTGTAAGAATGGTCACAATTACTCTACGTCAAGAACCATTCACATCTACCTATTTGAGTCCGGTCTCATGCCCCACTATAATGTTTGGACCAAGCACGGAGAAAGAGGGGTTATGATGGAAGACAATGAAGAAGAAGAGGACGACGACGGCTATCCTGGCCATGGGTTCCCTGAACACGATGATACAACAATGGGGGAAGAAGCTGAGCCGGCAATGCGGGAAGAAGCTGAAGAAGAGGCATCGAGATGAGCCAGCGATGATCTAGGTCAGACCATCGCCGATGCAAAGAGAAAGCTACGCAAGTGATCCGGAGAGGACGAAGTTGCAGCGCATGTTAGAGGATCACAAGAAATTGTTGTACCGAATTGCGAAGGTGACAAAAAAAGTTAGGCACCACAATTGAATTGCTGCAATGGAAGGCAGAGAATGGTGTATCGACAAGGGATTTGGAAAGTTGCCGGTAATGATAAAGAATATGCTTCCAAAGGACAACGAATTGCCCGAGAGTACGTATGAAGCAAAGAAGGCTGTCGCCCTCTAGGGTTAGAGGTGCAGAAGATATATGCATGCCCTAATGACTGCATCCTCTACCGCGGTGAGTACGAGGATTTGAACGCTTGCCGGTATGCGGTGCATTGCGTTATAAGATCGATCGCGATGACCTGGTGATGTCGAGGCGGCGCCCGGAAGAAGATTCCTGCCAAGGTGATGTGGTATGCTCCTATAATACCACGGTTGAAACGTTGTTCCAAAACAAAGAGCATGCGAAAGCGTCACGGTGTACGCATGAAGACCGTAAGAAAGACGGAAAGTTGAGAGTACCCGCTGACGGTTCGCAGTGGAGAAAAATTGAGAGAAAGTACTGGGAGGAGTTTGCAGGTGACCCAAGGAACATATGGTTTGGTCTAAGCGCAGATGGCATTAATACTTTTGGGGAGCAGAGCAGCAACCATAGCACGTGGCATGTGACTCTATGTTTGTATGACCTTCCTCCTTGGTTGTGCATGAAGTGGAAGTTCATTATGATGCCAGTGCTCATCCAAGGCCCTAAGCAACCCGCAAGCGACATTGATGTGTACCTAAGGCCATTAGTTGAAGAACTATTACAAGCGTGGAATGGAACAGTGTATGCGTGCGTGGGATGAGCACGCAGACGGGAAGAATTTGACCTAAAGGCGTTGCTCTTCATGACCATCAATGATTGGCCTGCTCCCAAAGAACCTTTCGTGACAGACAAACAAGGGATACAGCGGATGCACGCGCCTTTGTTTGGATGATACCGGCGATATATATTTGGATAGTTGTAGGAAGAATGTGTACAGGACATCGTCGATTTCTTTCGACAAGGCATCCCGTAAGAAAGAAAGGCAAGCATTTCAAAGGTGAGGTAGATCACCGGACGAAGCCTCGCCACCGTACTGGTGCTGATGTACATGATATGGTCAAGGATTTGAAGGTAATCTTTGGAAAGGGTCTGGCGGACAACCTGTTCGAAGGATCTTGTGACAGACGCGCACCCATGTGGAAGAAGAAATCTATATTTTGGGATCTGCCATATTGGAAAGACCTAGAGGTCCGCTCCGCAATCGACGTGATGCACGTGACGAAGAATCTTTGCGTGACCCTTCTTGGCTTTTTGGGCGTGTATGGGAAGACAAAAGATACACGGATGCACGGAGGACCAGCAACGTATGCACGGAAAAAGACGGCATACATCGTGGTCGGGCCAGCTACGCTCTTACCAAAGAAGAGAAGGAAATCTTCTTGAATGCACACTTTCGGCATGAAGGTACCGTCGGCTTCTCGTCGAATATAAAGGGAATAGTAAATATGGCGGAGAAAAAGTTCCAGAACCTAAAGTCTCATGATTGCCACGTGATTATGGCGCAACTCCTTCCGGTTTCACTGAGGGGGCTTCTACCGGAAAACGTTCGATTAGCCATTGTGAAGATATGTGCATTCCTCAATGCAATCTCTCAGAAGGTAATCGATCCAGAAATCATACCAAGGTTACAAAATGATTTGGTGCAATGTCTTGTCAGTTTCAAGTTGGTGTTCCCACCATCCTTCTTCAACATCATGACGCACGTCCTAGTTCACCTTTGCAAAGAGATTAACGTTTTGGGTCCTGTATTTCTACACAATATATTCCCCTTTGAGAGGTTCATGGGAGTCTTGAAGAAATATGTTCATAACCGTGCTAGGCCAGAAGGAAGCATCTCGAAGGGCCATGAAAATGAGGAGGTCATTGAGTTTTGTATTGACTTTATTCCTGACCTTAAGTCGATTGGTGTTCTGAATCGCGGCATAAATGCGCATCGGATGGAAAAGGCACGCTAGGAGGGATCAAATAATATGTATGGACGGGCATTCTCTCACTTTGAAGCACACTACACAGTTCTCTGAAATTCCGCCTTGGTGGCTCCGTTACATGGAGGAACACAAGAATTTTCTACACTCCAAACACCGGAGAAGTCGGCGATTGGATTACACGTGAACAAACGAGGACTTTCGCCGGTTGGTTGCAGAAACGTGCCATACATGATGGAGATATTCAAGATGACCTGTACTCACTGTCCCAGTAACCATCTTCGAATATAAAGACTTTCAAAGGGTACCAGATAAATGGGAATACATTTTACACGATCGCCCAAGATAAGAAGAGCACCAACCAAAATAGTGGTGTCCGCTTTGATGCAACAACCAACACGGGAAAGGAAACATACTATGGTTACATAGTGGACATATGGGAACTTAACTATGGAGGTGATTTGAAGGTCCCTTTGTTTCAGTGCAAATGGGTCAATATGACACGAGGCGGGGTAACGGAAGACCCGCAGTACGGAATGACAACAGTGGATCTCAACAATCTTGCGTATGCAGACGAACCATTCGTCCTAGCCAATGATGTGGCGCAGGTTTTTATGTGAAAGACATGTCTACCAGGCCGAGAAAAAGAAAAGATAAGGAAGCGAATGGATCATACGAAGAGCCAAAGCGCCACATAGTTCTTTCAGGAAAAAGAAACATCATGGGAGTGGATGACAAGATAGACATGTCAGAAGATTATGAAAAGTTTGATGAAATTCCTCCATTCACAGTGAATATTGACCCAAGCATCCAGTTAAATGATGAAGATTTTCCATGGCTACGGCGCAAAGGGACACACGCGAAGAAAAAGTTTCACACCCAAAGATCTGGGATGTGATCGGCTTCACTATCATCACTTTCTTCTGTGTTTCACACCCAGGAGGGAATCTCTGTAATAGTTAGGGTAGTTATGTGTTTTGGCATTTGAAACGCGAAGAAATTTTATGTGCAAACAAAAGTAGAGAGGGTTACGGCAAAAACTGGATGCACTTCGTGTACAAAATGGACAATCTCTTCGAAGTATCGGGGTTTTCGGCGAAAACTCAAGCTGTTACTAAGGCATTTCATTTTTAAATAACCTAAGCATTACCAAATTGAACATAATGATAAAACACACTAATATTAAACATAAGAAAAAGAATCACTGAAAAATCTTTTTCAAAGTTAAGTTATTCACAAACTAATGATTCACACAAATTTCAAATAATTCAAAATTTAAACTATTCAAATTTGAAAACTACCGGCACTAACAGAAAGTTTGTAATTTTTTGTACCTAAAGCAAAAATATTCACAAATAAACTCTAAATACAGCAAAAAACAACTCAAAAATAAATAAAACAAAAATAAATAAAGCGAAAAAAATTAAGAAAATAAAAAAGCCCGCCTACTGGGCCAAAGCGGCCTGCATACGACTAGGAACCCAACCTTTTGTTGGGCCAGGATGCAGGCCCGCAAAGGCCCAGTAGGCCCACTAGGCAGAAGAGAACAGGTAGGCCCAGTAGGCCTGCTTAGGAGAGGAGCTCGAGAGAGCTACCGCACTGGGGCTTATAAACCAGTGTGGTAGCCCCTCGGCTAACGAGGTGGGACTAAACTTGCCGCACCGCACTGCGCCAGCGCACCCCCTTTAGTACCGGGTCGTGGCACCAACCGGTACTAAAGGGTGGGTCTTTAGTACCGGTTGGTGCCACGAACCGGTACTAAAGGGTGGGTGCTTCCGCTTGATTGGGCTGGCCAAAACAGACCTTTAGTACCGGTTGGTGCCACCAACCGGTACTAAAGGTCCATCCTATATATACAACACTTGAAAAAATTTCACTTTTCCTCTGTTTTTCTCCCTCCGTCGCGCCAACCTGCCCGATCAGCAGCGCCGCCGCGCGCCCTCGTCGCCGACCCGGCCGTGCCGCCTCGTCACCGCCCGTCGGCGTCGCCGCCCGGCCGTCCCGTCCCGTCGTCCCTGCCGTCCCGTCGCCGCGCCCGACCGCCCGTCGTCGCCGCCCGCCCGTCGTCGCCGCCGATCCCGTCGCCCGTCGTCGCCGCCCGTCCGTCGTCGCCGCCCGTCCGTCGTCGCTGCCCGTCCCGTCGCCCGTCGTCGCCGCCCGCCCGTCGTCGCCTCGCCCGTGAGCTCGCCCCGGCCGCTATGTCCAATTGTCCACACACACACTCACTACACACACACTACACACACACACACACACACTACACACACACATGATATAAATATTAGAAATGTTAGTTATATATAAATTTTATAAATGTTTTCTGTTTTTAGTTATAGAAATATTTATAGAAATGTTAGCAATTTTTCTGTTTTTAGTAATATAAATATTAGAAATGTTAGTTATATAGAAATGTTATAAATGTTTTCTGTTTTTAGTTATAGAAATATTTATATAAATGTTAGCAATTTTTCTGTTTTTTAGTAATATAAATATTAGAATTGTTAGTTATATAGAAATGTTATAAATGTTTTCTGTTTTCTAGTTATAGAAATATTTATTGAAATTTTAGAAATTTTTCTTTTTTTTATTTATTTAAATATTAGAATTTTTAGTTATATAGAATGTTATAAATGTTTTCTTTTTTTTAGTTATAGAAATATTTATAGAAATGTTAGCAATTTTTCTGTTTTTTAGTTATATAAATATTAGAATTGTTATAGAAATGTTAGTTATATAATCATGAAATTTTAGAATTAGTTTTAGTTAGATGAATTAGATTAATGTCAAATTGTTAGAATTTGCATATATATAGAATTTTAGTTATCAGAATCAAATCATTTAAAAAATGTTACTTTTTGCGGGCATATATTATTTGTTCTCGACGATATGCCCGGCCCGCATCCTCGCCGTCGACCCGTTCGTGACGACGTCCTGCTTCAGAGGACCCATGTCCGGGACTGGGCTCACGGCCGGCTTGGGAGGAGCTACACGGAGGCGCGCCCGCTTGGTGAGGAACCCGACCTCGGGTCCCGTCGTCGACCACGATCTTCTTTGGTGGCGTTCGCGTGGGCCACATTTAGTGCAGAGGCAGCCGGCCCGCCGGAGGTGGTGCGTCGCCCGTGTCGGGGAGGAAGATGAGCACGTCCATCGCTACATGGCTGCTATGGACGACGTCGAGTTCTCCACTACTTGGCGGGTTCTTTGTGCGAGATGACCGGAGATATGATCTGTGATGGTTCCTTCTCTTTGGGTGTGCACCATGCGCCCGAGGAACATGAGTGGCGCCCTAGATTCTTCTGTAGTACTCGATCTTTATTAGGTACCTAGCCGGTGATGTATTCGATATATAATATTCGAGGCGATGTATTCGATATTATATATATTAAAACGATGATGTATTCGAGATTATATATATTAAGGCGATGTATTCGAGATTCAGTTTTTCCTTATTGATTGCATCCATGCATTGTAATTTGAATACTAATTAAATTGTTTTATATTTCTTACGTATTAGTTAAGTAAAAGCTATGGCGGACAATACCGGCAGAGAGAGAGAAGAGGAATTGTTTGACATCATACGCAGCCCTCACAGGCTAGATGATCTGAATGAAGCAGATGACGGCTCCCAATATCTGAACAATACCGGAGAGGGTGATGAAAAGATATTCGATCTCAACGACCGAGCTGATGAAGTCATGAACTATGATTATGATTATGATGACACATACAATGTTTGTGATGACACATACAATGCTGATCTTCAAATAACAAAGACTACCGGCGAGGTATATTTATATAAGCAGGCATCATGGTGATCATCACATGTTTTTTGTTGAAGATATATTAACGAATCGATCATTCTTCTTTCAGCCCTCTGGATCGAGCAAATCTGCTTCTATAGACAGCAGGACAAAGCGAGGCCAGGCAGATTGATGAAGGATGGTGTAAAGTACAACATCGAATCCATCAAACCTAGTGGTGAACCCCTCACGCCTAAGAACATTGCGAACAAGTGGACTCGTCGGTCACGGAGTTCTTGTGAAGGACAAACTCGATCTCCATTCAAGAATGGAAAGAGCCAAAGACTAAACGTCCAGGTGTTACTTGGGTCGATGACCGAGCCAAAAAGTCCTTTGGAAATCTACGATGGAACATTTCACCCTACCAGATCATTTCACTGAAGCAGATGTGGAGAAATTCAAGGGCGCTGCTCTTAAGAAGATGACAATTGCATTCAACACCCACAAGAAAACTGTATGGGCCAACTACCTAGCTAATGAAAGGAAGACTCCAAAATTCACGGGAACACTGGAGAAGCAAAGAGAGCACTGGGACGATTTCGTGACCTTCAAGGATTCAGAATTAGCTAAGGAACGGTCGATGAAGAAAAAGGCAAATGCCGCAAAAAAGCCTTGATTCCATAGGCTGGGTCCAGGTGGCTCTGAGGATAAGTCTCGAGAAAGAGATGGAGGATCGAGGTCACTCCGGTTACTAGAACTGGCCCCCAGTGCAGAACTTGGTTCTATGCGCATGGGGGGGCGCGGACCGAAGACAAAGCGAAGTTTCGCGGAAGGCAAGTCTAAAAGGAGCCGAACAAAAATAATTGGCGCTTAATAGAAGAAGCTCGAAAGGGGTGTTCACGCATATGAGAGAAACGGCGAGCTTCTGGCATACAGGAAATCCTGAACACCGGGAAGAACACGAGGCAAGGCGTTATTCCCTGGTATGAGGGCTTTTCGAGAATGGAACGAGGACTACAGGACCCGTGCAAGAAGGAAGATGGAGGAGGAGAAGAAAAGGAAGCTGGAGGAGGAGCGGAGGAAGCGGGGCAGAACGCCTTCAAGGCCTAGAAGCAAGGCACGCGGACACAGCACTCAAATTCCAGCAGCGGCAGCAGCAGATCGACTCACTTAGCCAGGAAAGGGGGTCTCAGCGGCAGCAACAAGTGGATGATCGTCCAGCATTGGATAGCACCGTCCCATCCATGTCGAGAAGCGGTGTTGGTTACGCCGGGCGACACACTGTTGGATACATACCACATGGATGACATCATAGAGAACACTAACTGTGAGCTACACTCCAAAATGAAGAACATATCCATGAAGGTGGTGGACGGCGTTGCTTTTCCAGTTACCCCCGAAGCAACCTTCCATTGCATCCTGATTCAAGAGGGCTATGCTCGTGTCATGGTTGATGAAGTTGTGGACCCATATTCGGGGCTACAGCTTGACATTCCTGGAGGTGAAGACGGCGCTGCTTTGGGAGAGGCCATACATCGTATCATCCTATGGAGAAAGGATTGCATCATCTTTCGAAGTCCACCGACACCGCGTCGTCTGCCGACTCCACCACCGAGTCAGCAGACTCCCGCTCCTCCAAGTCCATGAACGCGTGAGCCGATTCCTCCTCGACGTCCGCCACCTCCTCCAAGTCCCCGAACGCGTGAGCTGACTCCTCCAGTTTCAAGTCCGGCACAGCGTCATGCCACTTCTCCGGTTTCAAGTCCGGCATCGTGTCAGGCCACACCTCCTACTTCAAGTCCGGCACATCGTCAGGCCACTTCTCCTGGTCCAACTCAGCCACGTCAGCCGTCTCCGCCGTCTCAGCAATCGTAGAAGAGACATGCCGCAGCTATGGTGCGTGGCGATGCAGTCGAGGTAGTTCAGGAAGTACATGCGGAGACAAGCAATATAAATATGGTCCAAGCCTCGCTCCTCTTCCTCAGAGGCCTTACGACATGACTAAGGAGCAAAACGCAGCCATAGTGCAGGCCCAAGTGGATGCCCATTTTGGACCGAAACCGGCATCGCCGCCAAAGGAGAAAGTGCCTGAGAAAGTAATTGACCACTTCATTCATATGGCTAGAGAACCAGCTTCCAAGCCTGTTGACTCGGACTATGAGCGCCAAATCAGGAAACTACATCGAGAATGGCTAAAGAAGGAAGCGAGCTCGAGCTCGAGCCAACAAACAGCAGGCAAAAAATGCGGGAAAACCGTTCCTAGCTGGGAGAACAGCGGCATAATCGATCCCCCGCTTGTTGTGCCAACAACAACACATGAGAGGAGGCCGCGCGCCCAATATTATTGTGGGTAAACCGTTAAACTTCCCCAGTTAGGCGATGTGGTAATAACGGAGGAGCATATAATGCAGGCTGAAATGCTCAAGATCTCTGTTGGACAACTCCTCGAAATTGAGCCCATGTCTCCGCCTAGAGAGGAGGAAATAAAATGGAAATATGCCCGGGGCAAACCTTTGGTCCACCCAAACAAGGTCAAGAACCTCCCAACGAGAATGTATGAATTGCATCAATGGTACATGAACATTACCAAGATTTCCAATCGAGAGTCCCTCATGGTGAATGTCAAGAAGGAGCATTACTACCATGAGAAAGCTCTGTCGTTGAGTATTCAGAACTATATCGGTTATACAATCAAGACGCACTCGACAAATCTCCGTCGATTGCTATTGTTTGTAAGTGATTTCTTTCTGTAATTTTTGATCAATCATTACATGTAATTATCCTCACTATATATTCTTTTACGTGGTATTATATGCAGGATGAAGATGTATGAAATGAAAAAATCTGGGACGCTATGGCATTGGGTTCATTGACCCAAATACCATTAATGAGTACACATGGAATCTTGCAACTTCTAAAGCAGGTGTAGAGGAAAGCATGCTAGAGTTCTTGAAGTGCCTCAATACCAATGAAGATATACTACTTCCTTACAACTTCACGTGAGTTAATACAAATTCTGTTTTTGCTTACTAGCTAGCTAGATGTTAATAACTAAGTGTATACAGTTTATGATATATAGTTGATTAATTTTATGCACATGCACCTTAATTAAGACATGCAGCATTAATGCGCATGCAGTTTCCAACTGGATCTTGTTAGTCATTAAAGTTGACAAAGCAACGATTGAAGTACTCGACTTGCTACTTAAAGAAGATAAAGACTACACCATCATGAAGGGGATAGTCAACAGGTAATTTCAATCATTATTAACTATATCTCGGCCTATTATTAGTTCGTCATTTCCTGATATGAACTATTTAATAACCCCTTTATTGATTTTCTTTGCCGGCGGGCAGGGCTTGGGCAAAGTTCATCAAGGTGACTCCAGGCAAGTGGCCAAAAAAGTTGTTTTGGCATCGACCAAGGGTAAGTAATTAAGTAGTACTAGCTAGCTAGCCATCTCTTTAGTTCTTGTTTCAATACCATTAATTAATTAATTATCATGCTTGATTAATCATTATCTGATTCAATTCCATTCTCGTAAAGCCCCTGAAGCAGGTGCCGGGGAATGATCTGTGTGCATTCTACGTTTGCGAGAACATTCGCATGATGGCGTCCGAAAGGAGCAGATCTCAAAGACAGGAATGGGTACGTTGTCAGAACTCTATTCACACCATTATTGATATCTTGTAACACAACTAATACACATGCATATTGATCTCCTTCTTAACAGTTCAGAGAGGTGCGGGATAAGCTCCTACCCGAGGGGCGCATACTAGCACTTCAAGAGGAAATAGCCAGATTTTTGCTCGACCAGGTCATAGATCCAAAAGGAGAATACTATTACCCGCTACCGCCCCCATGAACCACTTGTCATCGTGCATGCTCCGAAGGCACCAAGGCAACATGTAGGAGAAATTGTATATGTATATACATGTGTATGTGTGAATAGTTAATGGTGTTGGCTGTGAGACATTCGATGATATATTATATATATATATATATATGTGGTTCTACGTACGAGAAAATCTATTTATATATATATGCATAACGTGTACAATTTGTAGTATCGTGAAATACCAGCAAACAAAAAAGAATAAAATGGAAAATAAAGCCAAATTGAAAACACAAAATTAAAGCAAAAATAAAAAAAACACCCAAACATTTAGTACCGGTTGGTGTTATGTCGGTGTACTAGAGTAGGGGTACCCTAGTATCCCGTACTCGTGCACGGACAGTTGTAGCACCCCGCGGCAGGGTTTGCCTCGTCACCGCCAAGATCCTCCGTGGCTCCATTGGAGCCATTCAAGAACAAAGTATTAGATTAAGAAAACAAGGCCCCGGCAAGAGGAGCTTGCCGGGAAGGCTCGGAGCGCGACAAGCCTCCGGGCGCGACAAGGATTCGGCCGCGGCAAGGCGCTTGCCGCGGCATGCAACTTCTCTCCGTCTCCGCTCCAGCTCATCCAGCGACGTGTTGCCATGGGACCGATCCATGCGCGCGTGTCGAGCGGCTGTGCAGCCAGCGGAGAGCAGCGATAAGCGGCGCTGGCAAGCTTGCCATCGTGGCGAAGTGAGGCGCACTGACGGCCTCTCTGTTACCTTTCGAGGCGACAACGACGGGCATTTATTGCTTTTGTCCCTTGCCGCCGAGTTAGGTATTTTGCCTTGTACACTGCTCGAGTAGGTGTACCAACTCCTGTTTTTACATTTGTACCCTCATCTATGTTGCCACCGCCGGAGACCCTTGAGCATATAAAAGGAGGCCCATGTGCAACGTAGAAGGGGTTCGGCTGGTTCGGTTCATTCGACTCACGGAGACTAGATACACTCACGCTTAGGTTTTGTAGCTCGCATTGCTCCCTAGCAAGAACCCAATAGATCAAACAAGCAGCAAGAGGAGTTTTATCTCTTGGAGAGCTCCGAAGCTGGGTAAACTGCTCGTGTGCCTCGCCTCGATCCGCTCTTCATGCGATCTCCGCCCTCCGAACCACAAAGGGGCCTGGTCCGCTGGCCCCATAGGTGTCCGTGGAGTACGATCAGCCTCCCGACATCTTTGGCGCGCCAGGTAGGGGGCGTCGAGGCCGTGTGAATCTGATCCGGCGTTCACACGAGCAGCATCATCAACATCTTCCTCAACATGCCACCGAAGAAGAAGGCTTCGGCGGCAGCAGAGCCGTCCGCGTCGTACCCACCCTCACCGCAGCAAACGGGTGGTGGGGCAGACGCTGGCAGAGGGACGGGCGCCGACGAAGGTGCTCGCGACGTTGCCAAGTCCAAGGACAAGGCACCGCAAACCTCGGCGTCCGCGCATCCCCGCGCCCATCTCAGAGACGCGGGACCAACAACGTCATGGCGTTCACAACGCCATATGTTCGCTGGATCGAGACCCTTAAGACCAGCATGCGCGCCAACGTAGCCGGGCACGAGTGAGATCTGATCGCTGGACGGGGTGCTGCTCCTTCTAACGTAGTTAGAAGTCCGAGCGTATCCCGCTCCTCGCACCGTTCTCCAATGCCGCCCACTACTCCAGCGGAAGCTCTGGCGAGAGCTCAGCTGATCCTCGACTACCCTCCAACGGCCGACAAGGTCGACGAGTGGAGGGCCACTATCCATAGCCTCATCGGCTTTGCCAACGGCGACGCTCCGCGACAATCAACGCCATCATTGCCGCGGCGAGACGACAAGGCACGAGGCGGTGGCGACGAGACGGTCGGAGGTGCAACCACCGTGCACTCTCCGCCAAGGAGGCCAAAATCACCGACTCACCGGATCCACCTCGACAGCGACTCCACTGCGTCGTCGGATCCGCGAGCTCGCCGCGATCAGCGCCAAGTTCTTCATGAGCGACAACAAGAGGACGCTCGAACTCGCATCGGCGCCAAGAGAAGCGTGACGTCAATCCGACAAGCGCGCTGGGCCTTCTGTTGACATGCGCGCGCCGGAGGAGCCAGGCGACTTGCCGTACGCGGTAGGTTGCCCTGCGTTCACTCGTGAGCTGCGGCAAGTCCAGTGGCCCAGCCAGAAAAACTTCAAACCAGACGTGCCAGAGAAGTATGATGGCAGGGGCGCACCCGTCGGAGTTCCTCAGCATCTACACCATCGCGGTGCAGGCTACGGGAGGACGGGACGACAAGATCCTCGCCAACTACTTCCCGCTCGTGCTCAAGCCCAACGTCAGATCTTGGCTCATGCACTTGCCGGACAGCTCCATATCCTCTTGGGCAGATCTGTGCCATCAGTTTGTTGGCACCTTCACAGGTGGCCACAAGCCTCATGGCCAAGAGAGTGACCTTCATCTGCTCGCCCAGAAGGAAGGAGAGTCCTGCGCAAGTTCATTCAGAGGTTCAGCCGTGCACTACAACATCCCGGACGTCCACCCCGCCGCGGTGATCAGCGCATTTCATCAGAATGTGCGGAACCGCAGGATGAGGGAGGAGATGGCGATGTGCAAAGTCAAGGACGTCAGTGAGCTGTACGCCTTGGCCGACAAGTGTGCACGCGCTGAGGAAGGGAGGAGACTCCCAGGAGAGAATGCAGAAGCAGGATCTGACAGTGAGGACACCGCCCCGGCAAAGAAGGGCCGGCGGTGAGGCAACAGGAAGAAGAAAGGCAGAGAAGTGCTAGCAGTTGAGCAATCCGGCAACGGAGGTGGCGACAAGAACGTCAAGGCTGGTAGCTCCGGCAAGGAGGTTGCCGCTGACGCCAACCACCAGTCGGTGGCGGCCGCCGACAAGCAGGACAGCTCCGCAAGCGATCTTGCAAGATCCACCACACCAAGGGCCACGACCTCCAGCTGCAAGAAGGTCGAGCAGCTTGTCGAACAGCCAGAGAGCTGAGTACGGCGGCGCGACAAGGAGAAGGCCGGAAGGTGCTGGGGAACAAGCAAGAAACGTCCCGACCGGGGAGGACGCCTTGGCAAGGCCAAGCAGCGGCAAGGAGATCGACCTCCAGCGGCGCGACAAGGATGAAGATGATGACGGCAGCGAAGATATGGAAGGCAGCAGCGCCCGATGAGCAGGAGTTTCAGAAGGCCACAGAGGTCCTCTGCGTTGACGGAGACGCTTCCCTGCATACCTCCCACCGCCAACTCAAACAATGGATGCGGGAGGTCAATGCAGCAGAACCATCCGTAGAGTCACGCAAGCCTCTGAAGTGGTCCAGCACGCCTATCATTTTTGATATTGAGGACCACCACGATCGCATAAGCTGCGGTCGGGTGCTTGCCGATGTTGGTCTCACCAACCATCCGCAACCTCAAGGTCACCAAAATGCTAGTTGACGGCGGGGCGGCTTGAATCTGATCTCCTCCGCGGTGCTCCGAAGCTTCAAATCCACGACAATGAGCTCGAAGAGACCGGCACTTTCCAAGGAATCAATCCGGGAAGGAGCAAGCCGAAGGGGAAGATTATGTTGCCAGTAACATTTGGCAGCGAGCTGAACTTTAGGACTGAGAGGGTCACATTCGACGTTGCCGATTTCCCGTTGCCTTACAATGGGATAGTTGGCCGTCCAGCACTCGCCAAGTTCATGGCAGCCTCTCACTACGCCTACAACCTACTCAAGATGCCAGGCCCGATAAGCGTCATCTCTGTCCATGGCGACAAGAAGGATGCCCTTATCTGTGCCGACAAGATCTTCCGGGATGCAGCAGCGACGGATGGCCAAGCACTTGCCGCTGAAGCTCCCGGGGAAGAAGACGAAGTCCAAGTCCGGCAAGGGCTCGATGCTCACTTTCGGCAAGCGCACCTCTTGGAGTGCTGCGCTACCGTCGAGGATGCACCATCGAGCTCCACCGGCAAGTGCAAGAAGATGGTAGCTCCGCCAAAGACCAAGAAGGTGCCCGCCAAGGAGGACGGCACGGTGGTACCTTCACCATCGGTGCCTCTCTCGACCCTAAATAGGAAGGCGCTCGTTGCTTTCTGCGGGCGAATGTCGGCGTGTTTGCATGGCAACCGTCGACATCCCGGTGTTCGAGTGAAAGTGATTGAGCACCGCTGGCCGTTTTTGTCCTCATCGCGCGCCCGTCAAGCAAAAAGTCAGGAAGCAAGCGGTGGGCGCCAAGAATTCATAGCCGAAGAGATCAAGAAGCTGGAAGCAGCGGCGGGCCTTGTCGAGGAGTGCTCCATCCTACGTGGTTGGCCAATCCACGTAGTCATCGCATAAAGCAAATGGAAAATGGAGACTTTGTATTGACTTCACGGATGTTAATAAAGCTTGTCCCAAAGATCCATTTCCCTTGCCGCGCATTGACCAGATTGTCGACTCCATGGCCGGATGTGATTTGCTTTCGTTTCTTGATGCATACTCAGGATACCATCAAATCTTCATGGCTGAAGAAGATGAGGAGAAGACCGCATTCATCACACCATGTGGCACATACTGTTTCATACGGATGCCTTTCGGTTTGAAGAATGCTGGTTCAACATTTGCAAGGGTAGTCCATGACGCTTTTGAGCCGCAAATGCACAGAAATGTAGAAGCCTACATGGATGACATAGTGGTCAAAAGCAAGGACAGAGCAACTCTGGTTCAAGATCTGGACGAGACCTTTGCAAATCTGCGCAAGATCAACCTCAAGCTCAACCCCGAGAAGTGCGTATTTGGAGTCCCTTCCGGCAAGCTTCTCGGGTTCTTCGTGTCTCAGCGGGGGATTGAAGCTAATCCCGACAAGATCAAGGCCATTGAGCAGATTGAAGCACCAAAGCGCGTCAAGGATGTACGAAGACTTGCGGTTGCGTGGCTGCTCTCGTGAGGTTTATTTCTAGGTTCTGTTGGCATACCGCCATTTTTCAAGATTTTGAAAAGGCAGGTCGATAAAATGGACTCCGAAGCGGAGGCTGCGCTGCAGGACTTGAAGAGATACCTGTCCTCCACTCCAACACTTGTCGCACCTAAGCCACAAGAGAAGTTGCTGCTATATATAGCGGCAACCAATCAAGTGGTTAGTGCTGCGTTAATAGCGGAGAGGGAGGCGGATGACGAGCCAGCAACCACGGCAAGCACATCCAGCGACAAGCAGGGGGCTACGCCGACAAGCTCTGGTCCCGACAAGGATGAATCCGCGCAGACACATGACCAGATGCAGAAAAGGATGGTGCAGCGCCCAGTTTACTTTGTCAGTTCCCTCCTGCAGGGAGCTAGGTTGAGGTACTCTGGTGTGCAGAAATTGCTTTTCGGCCTCCTCATGGCCTCGAGAAAGCTGCGCCATTACTTCCAAGCACATGAGATCATAGTTGTCACTCGCTTTCCGCTGAAGAGGATACTGCAGAATCCGAAGCGGCAGGCAGGATTGTCAGTGGGCCTTTGGAGCTGTCAAGCTTTGGTCTTAAATTTGAAAGCACATCAACTATCCAAAGCAGAGCCTTGGCAGAATTCATAGCAGAATGGACGCCAACGCCAGATGAAGAGATTCAGGAGATGAGCATTCCCGTCAAAGAAGCAAGCAAAGAGTGGCTGATGTACTTTGATGGTGCCTTCTCGCTGCAAAGGCGCGGTCTTGCAGCGTCGCTTATCGCACCCACCGGAGAGCACCTCAAGTACGTCGTCCAGATGCACTTTCCCAAGGAGCAAGCGACAAACAATACTACAGAGTATGAAGGTTTGCTTGCCGGTCTCAGGATCGCCGTGGACCTTGGGATCAAAAAGCTTATTGTTAGGGGTGACTCACAGCTTGTCATCCGCCAAGTGAACAAAGATTACCAGAGTCCGTTGATGGAAGCCTACGTTGATGAAGTGAGGAAGCTAGAAGAGCACTTTGACGGTCTGCAAATGGAACATGTTCCAAGAGCTCAGAATGATATTGCTGACGGCCTGTCAAAGTGCGCCGCACTTAAGCTGCCTGTGGAACCAGGGATTTTCGTGCTCAAGCTGACTCAGCCAACCGTAGCACCATCAACTGGACAAAGCAAGAAGAGGAAGTTGACCTCTGGTGACTACTTTCCGACAGAGCTTCCCGAAGCTGTCGTTGCAAAGGTCCCCAAGATCAACGCCAACAGTGCTGAGGAGCAGTCTGCTCAGCGAGGCCCTGAGGTTTGTTTCGTTGAAGCGAGACGCTCCCGACAAGTCTTGCTCGGCAAGCTTGTCGGGGAGCATCAAGCTCCGGCAGGACCTCAGGTCCTTGCCGTGGAAGCTGATGTTCCCGCAGCAGCAGATGTGCCTTTGGTCCTTGTTGTCGAGCCGCAAGCTCCAACATGGGCGCAACAGATTGTCCATTTCCTCCAGACAGGAGAACTTCCCGAAGAACAAGAAGAAGCGGAAAGAGTAGCCCGGCAGTCAAGTATGTACCAGTTTGTCGACAAAGCATGCATGTAAGAAGACTCAACGGTGTGAAATTGAAGTGTATTCCTGTGGAAGACGGACCGAAGCTGTTGGCGAAGATACATGGAGGCATATGTGGTCACCACATTGGCAAGAAGAGCACTTGCCGCAAAGCTTTCCGGCAAGGTTTCTTCGGCCGACAGCCCTCCGGGATGCAACCGCACAAGTAACCAAGTGTGAAGCGTGCAGTTCCATTCCAAACAGATACACCAGCCAACTCAAGCTCTCCAGACGATCCCTTTATCCTGGCCATTTTTGGTGCAGGGCTCGACATCCTCGGCCCTTTCCCCGAAGCTGTCGGGGCTTTGAGTACTTATGCGTCGCCATCGACAAGTTCACAAAGTGGCGGAAGTGGAAGCGATGAGGAAGGTGATGGCACGATCGTGATCAAGTTCTTCAGGTCAATTGTTTGCCGTTTCGGAATCCCTAACCGGATCATCACCGACAATGGCACACAATTCACGAGTCGCACCTTCATGCAGTACATCCAAGACCTTGGCGCCAAGGTCTGCTTTGCTTCTGTTGCTCACCCGAGAAGCAACGGTCAAGCAGAGAGGGCAAATGCTGAAGTGCTGCGCGGGCTCAAGACCAGAACTTTCGACAGGCTGCACAAGTGCGGAAGAAACTGGATCGAGGAGCTGCCGGTGGTTCTTTTGTCGATCAGGACGACGCCAAATCGAGCCACCGGCCAGGCACCCTTTGCTCTAGTCTATGGAGCAGAGGCAGTTCTCCCCACCGAACTCGTATACGGATCGCCTCGAGTGCTCGCTTATGATGAGCTCGAGCAAGAGCAGCTGCGACAAGATGACGCGCTGCTCCTTGAGGAGGATCGTCGAAGTCATTGCGGCGAGCTGCTCGCTTCTGACAAGCTTTGCGTCGCTACCATAGCCGCAGACTTAGTGCGAAGTCTCGAGGAAGGCGACCTTGTTCTTGGCGCATTCAGTCCGCCAAGAATTCAAACAAGTTGGCCTTGAAGTGGGAAGGCCCTTATCGGGTGAAATGAGTCACTAGGCACAGCGCTGTCCGCCTTGAGACCGAATATGGCATTCGGTGAGCAACTCCTGGAACATTGAGCATCTTCGTAAGTTTTACCCATAGGGCGCGGTTGTGGAACCCGTTCCGGCAACCACCTTTATACAAGTCTTGCCGCTGTTGCATGTAATCCTTTGTACAAAGCGAGCGCAACCCGTGCATCGATAAAGCTCATGTGTTGCACACAACTTGTCAAATTCATGCTTTCATCATTTTATTGCATGCTTTGGCTAACACTTTGTGCAGCAACCACACCTGTAAGCAGAATCGAGTCAGCTGGGCTCCATAACATTATTTCCTCTTCTTTTTCTTTTCTCAAAGAAAGGAAGGCTCCCTCGCGCACAAGTTAACCAGGGGGGAGGAGGAGATAATACTAGGGACCAGGCACCGCTCGAGGAAGTTTCACCTCATCGAGAAGCGAGAGACAGAAAAGCTAAGTTGCCAAAGTTTGAGCAATCAATTTTTAAATTTTTAAGTTATCTTCCTCGAACGATAGTACTTTGTATGGAAAACACATGCGCAGAGGAACCAACTCGCCGGCTAGTCGGCGCCCTTACTTTGTTTCGAGTCCGCTCAACAACTTAAGTGAGCTGCGGCTAGTCGCGACAAGGTTGCTTTGTCGGAGGCGGCACCGCCAGAAGCGGCCGACGTTCACTTTTCGGCGCTTCGCGGCAAAGGTGCCCGCACCGACAAGTCCCCAAATGCGTAAGGCGTAAATATACAAAGGAAGGAATCAAGTAGAGGAAATAACGTTGCATTGATCGCCTAAGATAGAGTATATTACAAAATAACTTGTCGCTGATCTAACAAAGTGTTCTAAACATGACCAGCAGCGACAAGGGAAAGATAAAGTTGGCGGCCTAGTCTACGCGGTCGCCCTCAATCCGCTTGATCTTGTTCACCTTGTCCACAATGGGTGCGACAAGGGCTTTGAGCTCCTCCACGTTGGCATCGGGCGGCAGGGATCTGAGGACGCCGTTAAGGTTGAGGCCCGGATTGCGGAAGGCCACCTTGATCAACACCTTCTCGAGGGCTCCTGCACAGACCTGGCGTGATTCCTCGGCCATCAGCTTTGGGACCTCGTCCCGGAGTCGCTGGAGGCCCGTCACCACGCCTTTGAAGAATAAGCTGAGCTTGGCGCTGGGTTGGAGATGCTCGTCGGAGGAGTATGCGAGGTCCGCCATCCCCAGCTCCATCAGCTCGTTGTGGATGTCGGCGGTGGTGTCCACAAGACCTTCAGTCCAGTGCTCCACGCTCTCCCTCAAGGTGCTCTGGATGGAGGCAGCATTCGCTAGCAGCTCCTCCTTGGCCTTGATCGCCTCCAACAAGCCCACCTCCCGCTCTCTGGCGCCGTCCCAACGTCTGCGTCGAGTGGTGGCTCAGCTCAAGATCCGCCTTGGAATCCTTGGCGGCGCCGAGCTCCTTGCCTCTATCAATGAGGCGACTCTGCAGCTCGCCCAGTGTATCGTCCTTCTCGCGCTCACGCTTGAGCACAGCAAGCTCTTCGCCGCTCTTCTTGAGGGTGGCCTCGGCTGTGCCACCTTCGCCTTCAACTCCTCCTTGGCGGCCTCGGCGGCTGCGGCAGCGTCGCCGCTTCCTTGAGCGCCCGCCAAGTGACTCCTCGCAGCAAGGTCTTCTTCGTGGCTGTCCAGATTGACCTTCCGCTGCGCCAACTCGCTTCCTTTCTGCTTGGCGAAGCTTCTCGGCCACCAGCTGCTCCTCCTCACCGCGGCCTTCTCAAGGGCGAAGGCCGTGCGCTCTTCTGCGAGTTGCCCCAGCGCTTACCTTTCGTCGCGGAGGGTTTCTTGGTTGGCGCTCGGAGCTCTTGGTGCGCTTCTCCATGTCCGCTCCTGCCCTTGCGACAAGTGCCTCCGGGTCTCCAACTTGGCCTACCGGGCGCGGTAGAGACAACAGCTTCTTCAGTGTTGCTCCTCCTCGAGCTCGCCGCTTCTTTGCTGGCGCATCCACCAGCGTCAGCCCAGCGGAGGCGAGTAGCTCGCCGTCGAAGGTCTCGCCCTCGACCGGCGCCCTGGAGCTCGGTTCCCAGGGGAGCTTGATGAAGACGCCTTCGCCGGCCTTCAGGTAGGCGCCGGGCTGGGGCTCCTCGGAGCCTGCCACCGCAGCAGCGGCGGGGGAGTCGGCTGTCGGTGTAGCGCTTGCCGCTCCTGCGGCCTCAGGGCCGTCAGTGCGATCGCCCGACCCCTCGCCGGCCTCTGCGTCGGCAGCCCCGGCGGCCTCCACGCCAACACGCTCGTCGGCGACGGCCTCTACTTCCACCACGACGACCTCATCTTACTCGTGGCGGCCTCATCGGTGTTGCAGCGTGCTTCCTCCTCGCCCGGCCTCGACCTCCATCGGCTCTGCATCAGACGAAGAAAGAGCAGTCAAGCAAATGTTAAAAAGAGAAACAAAAGAAAGTAAGCCCAAGGGAGATTTTCGTTTAAGGCAGTTACCTGCAACGGGATCCGCAGCCATGGCCTCGACCACTGGAGGGTCACTGGCGCTGTCCCTTGCCGGGGTAGCCTCCCTTGCCGGGGTAGCCTCCCTTGTCGGAGTGGCCTCCCTTGTCGGAGGGCGCTCCCTTGCCAGAGACTCCTCCCTCGGCGGCGTAGTAGCAGCGGACAGGATCTCGGGGGCGGTTTCCGAGCCCTCCTGATGAGGCTGCTCTGCTCCTACACAAGCAAACAATCAGATATCAACGGGGAAGGAGCACCCCTGCACACCTAATAGTAAGGAGAAAACTGCACACTTACTCTGGGGGCTGTGCTGGGGGCTGCTCTGAGGAAGGGTTGCCGGGTCCGGCAAGGCGGTCTCGGACGCGTCCCACAGCCACGGGAGAATCGTGCTCAACGACGACCGTCGGGATCTTGGCCCTCTTCGCCGCTCTTTGGGCCAGCGTCCTGAAAAGGAAAGAGTCCAGAACGAAGCAAATCAGATTCAAGATGAAGCAATAAAATTGAAGAAATACAAGCACAATCTCGAGAAGCTTACTCTTCGCCTTCCTCCTCGGAGCTGAGCGGAGAAGTCAAACTCCGCCTCGCCTCCGGTGCGGCGAGGCGGAGGCGTGGGCTCTCTGGCCGCTTGGCGGAAGCGTCGGCGGTGGCACGAGAAGATTCCGCCCGGTTGTCGCTGCGGTGGGCGCCTCTGGCAACCCCGCTTGCCGCGGTGGAAGCGCGTCGCTGTGGCGCTCTTGTGGGCGGTCTGCCGCCCGGCTCGTCTCCGACCTTGCGGAGACGCCTCTTGGAGCCGGGGGCTCCATGGCGGCAAGTCGCTTGGCGGTGGGGAAGAAAGCGCCCTCGGCGGGTCCACTCGACCCGGCCTCGGGCTCGACAAGCTCGTCCTCGCCGGCGACCTCCCCTCGCTTGGCAAGGCTTGCCGCCTTCGCCGCGTCCGCCTCCTCCACGGTGAACCCGAAGGCTCCAGCGGCAGCGGCTGCTGCCGCCTCCTCCACCCTGGTGGCAATCCGCGCCATCTCCTGGTCGGTGGTGTCGCGGGTGAGCCTTTTCTGCTCGTCGGAGCGGATCGGCACTTCTTGCAAATCGTCGAAGAATTGCTGCACGACCTCGTCGGGGGGCTCCTGCCAGGTTGGGACGATCCCGTGGGGAGTCGACAGTGGCATCATGGCGCGGATGCGGTCGAGCGCCGAAGTTGTTGCACAATGGGACGACTTCGCGGCAGCCTAAACCACTCGGGTGGTCGGGTCGTTCTTGAACAGCGCGAAAGCATCTGAATCCAACTCCATGACGGTGAAGTTCCAGTTCAAGCCCGGCGCAGCCTCATGATATCTGCCGCTTTGGAACTCCCAAGCAGGCCTCCTCCTTTCCTGCAAGGGAAGCGTCTGGCGGCGAAGGAAGTCTGCGCCAAGCGCCTCTGATTAACCCGGCAAGCCCGAGGCGCAGAATTCGGGTGATATCTTCAACCGCATCCTCGGCGCCAAGTTACTCCAATCCCTGCCGCGCACTATTGGGGTTTGGCGACGGCGGTGAAGGGCTGCGGGTTCTCCTCTGACCCGGCACCAGTTGGCTCTCCACTCCTCCCACTTGTTGCGGAACTCTCCCTCTAGGTAGGCCTCTTTCTTGCCGATCCTAGAGACCTGTGCTATCCCTCCCAAGTGGCTCTCCTCTCGACGCTGGGAACAAAGAAATGGCGGAAGAGTGCCACGTTCGGTGGACTCGACAAAGTTTTCGCACAAATGCGCGAAAACCGCCATGGTCAAGACGGCGTTGGGGTGAAATCAAGGAGGCGGAGGCTAAACGTGTTCATGATGTCGCAAAAGAACTTCCGGAAAAAGCGTGGCAAAGCCCGCAATAGAAGAAAAGGGCGAAAAAGGGGTACCTGTTGGGGCCAAATCAGCGGCGGGCGGGGAGTACCCTCGTCTGGCGGATGCGCACGCTGGCGTCTCCGTCGACCGGAGAAGAGGTAGAAGACGCCCCGCAGCTCCCTTTGGCGCCGAGCTGCGGGGAAGATGGCTCGCTCCTTGCGCAACGCCGCGAGCCGCTGCGCCTCGGCCGACTTGACGCCCTTCTCCTTGTCGGCTTCGGAGCCATGGCGAGGCGGAGGAGGCCGACGGCGGTGAGCGTGCTTGTGGCGAAGGGGCGGGCGCTGCTCTTCGCACCGGAGAAGAAGAGGGAGCGGCGGTGGTTTTCTTGACAAGACAACAATGGCAGGGTGGGCGACCTGCCTCCGTTCCCTCCGCTTATAAAGAGGGGAGGGGCGACGCCCGCTTATACTAATAAAGAACCCCCACGACCGCGCCCACGATCTTCGCGACGACGCCACGTCCGTGCGTGCCGTTAGTGGGGATCGTGGTGGGTCCGGGCGAGTTGCGACGTGGTCGAGGCCGCGTGTGTCCGCAGTACAGATCGGGCCTGGCCCGACAAGCGCTTCGGCACTGCGTAATGCCCAGCCGGGGCTCCTGTCGGTGTACTAGAGTAGGGGTACCCTAGTATCCCGTACTCGTGCACGGACAGTTGTAGCACCCCGCGACAGGGTTTGCCTCGTCACCGCCAAGATCCTCCGTGGCTCCATTGGAGCCATTCAAGAAAAAAGTATTAGATTAAGAAAACAAGGCCCCGCCAAGAGGAGCTTGTCGGGAAGGCCACTCGAGGCATGCAGAAGACAAGGCCCCGGCAAGAGGAGCTTGCCGGGAAGGCTCGGAGCGCGACAAGCCTCCGGGCGCGACTAGGATTCGGCATGTAAGGCGCTTGCCGCTGCATGCAACTTCTCTCCGTCTCCGCTCCAGCTCATCCAATGACGTGTCGCCATGGGACCGATCCATGCGCGGCAGCGTGTCGGCGGCTGTGCAGCCAGCGGAGAGCAGCGATAAGCGGCGCCGGCAAGCTTGCCATCGTGGCGGCGGAGGCGCACTGACGGCCTCTCTGTTGCCTGTTAGGCGACACCGACGGGCATTTATTGCTTTTGTCCCTTGCCGTCGAGTTAGGTATTTTGCCTTTGTACATCGCTCGAGTAGGTGTACCAACTCCTGTTTTTACATTTGTACCCTCATCTATGTTGCCACCTGTCGGAGACCCCTTGAGCATATAAAAGGAGGCCCATGTGCAACGTAGAAGGGGTTCGGCTGGTTCGGTTCATTCGACTCACCAGAGACTAGATACACTCACGCTAGGTTTTGTAGCTCGCATTGCTCCCTAGCAAGAACCCAATAGATCAAACAAGCAGCAGTAGGAGTTTTATCTCTCCGGAGAGCTCCGAAGCTGGGTAAACTGCTCGTGTGCCTCGCCTCGATCCGCTCTTCATGCGATCTCCGCCCCCCTCCGAACCACAAAGGGGCCTGGTCCGCCGGCCCCATAGGTGTCCGTGGGTACGATCAGCCTCCCCGACATGTTACCAACCGGTACTAAAGACCTACGCGCACACGGGCCTGGCTCGTGCCACGTGTTTGCACTTTAGCGCCGGTTCGTGACGAACCGGTAGTAAAGGGGGGGACCTTTAGTCCCCACTCTTTAGTGCCGGTTGGCGAACCGGCACTAAAGGCCGTCACGAACTGACACTAAAGGCCGGTTTTGCACTAGTGTAACTTTGGTCTTGTATGACTTTGCTCTTTGTTGGTGTGAGACCTATGTGTGCGTGTCAGTGTTGGATGTGTGGATCCTAATTGTGCAGAGGTTGGATGTGTTCTCTCTGTGTTTTGTATCACTTGATGGTTCATGATGAGTTAATAAAGAACATCCCTATAAATAAATGTGATGGCATTCTATCAATAAAAGACTAGAGAGTTTAGACGGGTTTCTAAACAAGATATGCACCAAAATGGGTTTGACGCACTAGATACCAATGCTTTATCATTTGCAATTAATTTTTATATTCATAGATGTTATTCTTTTCAAAGTTGGGGACTTTGTCAACTTTGTAGGAGAGAGACAATACATCTGTTCAAATTCTTTTAAAATTTTGTCTCTCCATCCACATTTGCAACTTGATTCAAGAATGGCTAAGCCTAATTGACATGAACATTGACTCCTGGGCCAACTTTCACTGGGCTAAGGATTGGTTGTGTTTCGATATTCATCTCTAGAATGTTCAGGGGCATGACATATTGCGCGTGCTAGTTTGTTGGGCAATATGGACCAAAAATCCGTGAGATTCTTTTGAAATAATTTCATCCATGTCACCAAACATCGGTAGAAAGATTTAATTAGAAGACGTGGATGGACTATCCCTAGGGTTAAGCACTTGAGCTATGTCATACAACCAGAGTGTACCTTTTCGTTTGTTTTCGAGCCTTCAGAGCATCCTTATCTAGCATGAAACACACCTCGACACTAATCACGATGGAAAAATTCATTTTCAGAACATTTATTCAAAATATATTAATAATATTGTATGAAAATTCATATAATAGGAACACCATTATCATTTGGCAGAAGTATATGCAGAAGACTCTAATATGGAGTGAACATAAAGATGCTCATCTCTTTACAATTTTTATTGGTCAATAATTATTTGCCAATGATAATATAATGGTTAGAATTTTTTAGGTAATGTATAAATAATTAGACTACAAGGAATACTAGTGGTCTTCACATTTCTAAGATCTCATTTGATTATGTGTGATAAATGACCAATGAAAAACCTCTCGTCCATACAGAACAGACCGGAAGATATGTGTTTCTCTAGAAACCCTTATCCATAGTGTCAAGGATGTGTCGTGAGATGTTGGTACTTTGGAAGAGGTGCTGGCGGCGAGGCATCATCTTTAACTTCATCGAACGGCTACATGTTGGTCATAGAGAAATATGATGAATAACACAATCTTGCCTCCAGAATTAACGCACGGCCTAGTATGGTGCCTCCAGTTACTAATATGTGAAATAGTTTTTATCATGTTTTACAGTTTATTTTTTATGGCAAAGGGGAGATATCTACAGAACTTTCCGACCGCTATGTTTTTTAATTTTCATAAGCTAAAGCACACATCTGGCATGAAAACACCCTTTAACATTACATTTGTGGAAAACACCAATCAATCTTATTAATATTTATTTTGAAGAAGACTTCATTTTTCTTCTACTTATGCATTTCATAAGGCCACACCTATTTTATTAGTTTCAACAACAACTCAATTATTAATAATGTTAGTAAAATTTGGAATAACACATTAAGATAAAAAAATTGACCTATAATGTTGAATTTTACTAGCATCTACACATTTAGGATTAAGAGTGAGAATTCCATAATTAAAATCTTGCAATATCCAATTTACAATGGTGGAATTCATGGAAAGGCAAATGAAAATCATAATAAACTAGAGGCCAAAATTTCTCATGAAACTCAGTAGGTAGTCCATTGGGATGAGGAATTCTATTATGTTTCATTTGGGAAGCACTAGCTTTTATTTATTACACACTGCAAGCACTATGAAGAAAAGACCTATCAGGATAATCTAGAGCACATGGCATAGGGTAATCTAGAGATATGTTTAAAATTGTACCAACGACACAATAACTAGACCGTTTGGTACAAGTGGTTCGCTGTCTACAAAAAACACAATAAATAGATTATTCATATCTAATAATATGTATTTCTCATTGTATCAGCAGAACATTCTATAGAACATTCCATATCCATTCAAATGGATTTTTTGTGAGGAAACTTTCGACCTATTCATCAGCCATTAAACTACAAAGAACACATAAATAAAAAATATTATGTCCATGTCCGTAGAGCATCAAGTGACGACTGCATGCACTGAAACAAGCTGAAGGTGCGGCGCCATCATCGTCCCTCCCACACCGGAGTCAGGCCAAACTTGTTGTAGTAGACAGACGGGAGGTTGTCATACTAAGGCCCCACAAGACCATGATACGTCTCCAACGCATCTATAATTTTTGATTGTTCCATGCTATTAAAGTATCAATCTTGGATGTTTTATATTGATTTACTAGCAAATTTATATCATTTTTTGGGACTAACCTATTGACATAGTGTCTAGTGCCGGTTGCTGTTTTTGCTTGTTTTTTGACTTTGCAGAATATCAATATCAAACGTAGTCCAAATGCCATGAAACTTTCTGGAGATTTTTTTTCTGGTGATAAAGGACCCTGGAAGCTTCTCAAGCACACGAGAGGAGGCCCGTGGGGCCCACTAGGCACAAAGGAGCGCCAGAGACCCCCGGCACGCCCCTAGTGGGTAGTGGAGCCCACGAGAACCGCCTTACCTTGCCCCTGAATCTGTAAATACTCTAAAATCCCCGCAACCCTAGAAGAGTCGACGAAACACTTTTCCAACCGCCGCAACTTCCAGAACCACGAGATCCAATCTAGAGGCCTTTTTCGGCACTCTGCCGGAGAGGGGAATGACCACGGAGGGGTTCTTCATCATCATCCTTGCCCCTTCGATGATGCGTGAGTAGTTTACCAAAGACCTACTAGTCAGTAGCTAGATGGATCATTCTCTCTTTTTGATCTTCAATACAATGTTCTCCTTGATGTTCTTGGAGATCTATTTGATGTAACTCTTTTTTGCGATGTGTGTTTGTTGGGATCCGGTGAATTGTGAGTTTATTATCAGTTCTATCCATGAATATTATTGGAGTCTTCTTTGAACTATTTTATGCATGATCGTTATAGCTGAAGGAAATATGCCCTAGAGGCAATAATAAAGTTGTTATTTATATTTCCTTATATCATGATAAATGTTTATTATTCATGCTAGAATTGTATTAACCGTAAACTTAGTACATGTGTGAATACATACACAAACAGAGTGTCCCTAGTATGCCTCTACTTGACTAGCTCGTTAATCAAAGATGGTTAAGTTTCCTAGCCATAGACATGTGTTGTCATTTGATGAATGGGATCACATCATTAGAGAATGATGTGATGGACAAGACCCATCCGTTAGCTTAGCACTATGATCGTTTAGTTTATTGCTATTGCTTTCTTCATGACTTATACATGTTCCTGTGACTATGAGATTATGTAACTCCCGAATATCGGAGGAACACTTAGTGTGCTATCAAACGTCACAACGTAAATGGGTGATTATAAAGATGCTCTACAGGTGTCTCCGATGGTGTTTGTTGGGTTGGCATAGATCGAGATTAGGATCTGTCACTCCGTTTTTCGGAGAGGTATCTCGGGGCCCTCTTGGTAATGCACATCATGAAGGAAATATGCCCTAGAGGCAATAATAAAGTTATTATTTATTTCCTCAGATCATGATAAATGTTTATTATTCATGCTAGAATTGTATTAACCGGAACATAATACATGTGTGAATACATAGACAAACATAGTGTCACTAGTATGCCTCTACTTGACTAGCTCGTTAATCAAAGATGGTTGAGTTTCCTAGCCATAGACATGAGTTGTCATTTGATTAACGGGATCACATCATTAGGAGAATGATGTGTTTGACTTGACCCATTCCGTTAGCTTAGCACTTGATCGTTTAGTTTATTGCTATTGCTTTCTTCATGACTTATACATGTTCCTATGACTATGAGATTATGCAACTCCCGATTACCGGAGGAACACTTTGTGTGCTACCAAACGTCACAACGTAACTGGGTGATTATAAAGGTGCTCTATAAGTGTCTCCGATGGTACTTGTTGAGTTGGCATGGATCAAGATTAGGATTTGTCACTCCGATTGTTGGAGAGGTATCTCTGGGCCCTCTCGGTAATGCACATCACTATAAGCCTTGCAAGCAATGTGACTAATGAGTTAGTTACGGGATGATGCACTACGGAACGAGTAAAGAGACTTGCCGGTAACGAGATTGAGCTAGGTATTGAGATACCGACGATCGAATCTCGGGCAAGTAACATACCGAACAACGTATGTTGTTATGCGGTTTGACCAATAAATATCTTCATAGAATATGTAGGAACCAATATGATGATCCAGGTTCCGCTATTGGTTATTGACCGGAGACGTGTCTCGGTCATGTCTACATAGTTCTCGAACCCGTAGGGTCCGCACGCTTAACGTTCTGTGACGATCGGTATTATGAGTTTATATGTTTTGATGTACCGAAGGTAGTTCGGAGTCCCGGATATGATCATGGACATGACGAGGGGTCTCAAAATGGTCGAGACGTAAAGATCGACATATTGGACGACTATGTTCGGACACCGGAAGTGTTTCGGGAGGTTTCAGACATTTACCGGAGTACCGGGGGTTACCGGAACCCCCCGGGAGTATATTGGGCCTAATGGGCCTTAGTGGGAGAAGAGGAGGGGCGGCCAGGGCAGCCGCGCACCCCCTTCCCCTCTAGTTCGAATTGGACAAGGAGGGGGGGGGGGCGGCGCCCCCCTTTCCTTCTCTCCCTCTCTCCCTTCCTTCCCCTTCCCCTACTCCTACTAGGAAAGGAGGAGTCCTACTCCCACCAGGAGTAGGACTCCCCCCTTGGCGCGCCGTCCTCCTGGCCGGCCGCCTCCCCCTAGCTCCTTTATATACAGGGAGGGGGGCACCTCTTGGAGACACAACAAATGATCATTGATCTCTTAGCCGTGTGCGGTGCCCCCTCCACCATAATGCACCTCGGTCATATCGTAGCGGTGCTTAGGCGAAGCCCTGCGTCGGTAACTTCATCAACATTGTCATCACGTCGTCGTGCTCACAAAACTCTCCCTCGAGCTCTACTGGATCGTGAGTTCGCGGGACGTCACCGAGCTGAACGTGTGCTGAACACGGAGGTGTCGTACGTTCGGTACTGAGGATCGGTCGATCGTGAAGACGTACGACTACATCAACCGCGTTGTCATAACGCTTCCACTTTCGGTCTACGAGGGTACATGGACACACTCTCCCTCTCGTTGCTATGCATCACCATGATCTTGCGTGTGCGTAGGAAATTTTTGAAATTACTACGTTCCCCAACAGTGGCATCTGAGCCAGGTTTATGCGTAGATGTTATATGCACGAGTAGAACACAAGTGAGTTGTGGGCGATACAAGTCATACTGCTTACCAGCAATTCATATTTTGGTTCGGCGGTATTGTTGGATGAAGCGGCCCAGACCGACATTACGCGTACGCTTACGCGAGACTGGTTCTACCGACGTGCTTTGCATACAGGTGGCTGGCGGGTGTCAATTTCTCCAGCTTTAGTTGAACCGAGTGCGACTACGCCCGGTCCTTGTTGAAGGTTAAAACAGCACTAACTTGACGAAATATCGTTGTGGTTTTGATGTGTAGGTAAGAACGGTTCTTGCTCTGCCCGTAGCAGCCATGTAAAACTTGCAACAACAAAGTAGAGGAAGTCTAACTTGTTTTTGTAGGGCATGTTGTGATGTGATATGGTCAAGGCATGCTGCTATATTTTATTGTATGAGATGATCATGTTTTGTAACGGAGTTATCGGCAACTGGCGGGAGCCATATGGTTGTCGCTTTATTGTATGAAATGCAATCGCCCTGTAATTGCTTTACTTTATCACTAAGCGGTAGCGATAGTTGTAGAAGCAATAGTTGGCGAGACAACAACGACGCTACGATGGAGATCAAGGTGTCGCGCCGTTGACGATGGTGATCATGACGGTGCTTTCGAGATGGAGATCAAAGGCACAAGATGATGATGGTCATATCATATCACTTATATTGATTGCATGTGATGTTTATCCTTTATGCATCTTACTTTGGTTTCATTGACGGTAGCATTATAAGATGATCTCTCACTAAATTTCAAGGTAAAAGTGTTCTCCCTGAGTATGCACTGTTGCCAAAGTTCGTCGTGCCGAGACACCACGTGATGATCGGGTGTGATAAGCTCAACGTTCATCTACAATGGGTGCAAGCCAGTTTTGCACACGCAGAAATACTCGGTTTGAACTTGACGAGCCTAACATATGCAGATATGGCCTCGGAACACTGAGACCGAAAGGTCGAGCGTGAATCATATAGTAGATTTGATCAACATAGTGATGTTCACCATTGAAAACTACTCCATCTCACGTGATGATCGGTTATGGTTTAGTTGATTTGGATCACGTGATCACTTAGATGATTAGAGGGATGTCTATCTAAGTGGGAGTTCTTAATTAATATGATTAATTGAACTTAAATTTATCATGAACTTAGTACCTGATAGTATTTTGCTTGCCTATGTTGTTGTAGGTAGATGGCTCGTGCTGTTGTTCCGTTGAATTTTAATGCGTTCCTTGAGAAAGCAAAGTTGAAAGATGATGGTAGCAATTACACGGACTGGGTCTGTAACTTGAGGATTATCCTCATTGCTGCATAGAAGAATTACGTCCTGGAAGCACCGCTGGGTGCCAGACCTGCTGCAGATGCAACTGACGACGTTAAGAACGTCTGGCAGAGCAAAGCTGATGACTACTCAATAGTTCAGTGTGACATGCTTTACGGCTTAGAATAGGGGCTTCAACGACGTTTTGAACATCATGGAGCATATGAGATGTTCCAGGAGTTGAAGTTAATATTTCAAGCAAATGCTCGGATTGAGAGATATGAAGTCTCCAATAAGTTCTACAGCTGCAAGATGGAGGAGAATAGTTCTGTCAGTGAACATATACTCAAAATGTCTGGGTATAACAATCACTTGATTCAACTGGGAGTTAATCTTCCGGATGATAGTATCATTGACAGAATTCTTCAATCACTGCCACCAAGCTACAAGAGCTTCGTGATGAACCATAATATGCAAGGGATGGATAAGACAATTCCCGACCTCTTCGCAATGCTAAAGGTCATGGAGGTAGAAATCAAGAAGGAGCATCAAGTGTTGATGGTCAACAAGACCACCAGTTTCAAGAAAAAGGGTAAAGGGAAGAAGAAGGGGAACTTCAAGAAGAACGGCAAACAAGTTGCTGCTCAAGAGAAGAAACCTAAGTCTGGACCTACGCCTGAGACTGAGTGCTTCTACTGCAAACAAACTGGTCACTCGAAGCGGAACTGCCCCAAGTATTTGGCGAATAAGAAGGATGGCAAGGTGAACAAAGGTATATGTGATATACATGTTATTGATGTGTACCTTACTAGAGCTCGCAGTAGCACCTGGGTATTTGATACTGGTTCTGTTGCTAATATTTGCAACTCGAAATAGAGACTACGGATTAAGCGAAGACTGGATAAGGACGAGGTGACGATGCACGTGGGAAATGGTTCCAAAGTCGATGTGATCGCCATCGGCACGCTACCTCTACATCTACCTTCAGGATTAGTTTTAGACCTGAATAATTGTTATTTGGTGCCGCCATAAGCATGAACATTATATCTGGATCTTGTTTGATGCGAGATGCTTATTCATTTAAATCTGGGAATAATGGTTGTTCTATTTATATGAGTAATATCTTTTATGGTCATGCACCCTTGAAGAGTGGTCTATTTGTGTTGAATCTCGATAGTAGTGATACACATATTCATAATGTTGAAGCCAAAAGATGTAGAGTTGATAATGATAGTGCAACTTATTTGTGGCACTGCCGTTAGGGTCATATTAGTGTAAAGCGCATGAAGAAACTCCATACCGATGGACTTCTGGAATCACTTGATTATGAATCACTTGGTACTTGCGAACCATGCCTCATGGGCAAGATGACTAAAACGCCGTTCTCCAGAACAATGGAGCGAGCAACAGATTTATTGGAAATCATAAATACTGATTATGTGGTCCGATGAATATTGAGGCTCGCGGCGGGTATCGTTATTTTCTCACCTTCACAGATGATTTGAGCAGATATGGGTATATCTACTTAATGAAACATAAGTCTGAAACATTTGAAAACTTCAAAGAATTTCAGAGTGAAGTGGAAAATCATCATAACAAGAAAATAAAGTTTCTATGATCTGATCGTGGAGGAGAATATTTGAGTTATGAGTTTGGTCTACATTTGAAACAATGCGGAATAGTTTCGCAACTCACGCCACCCGGAACACCACATCATAATAGTGTGTCCGAACGTTGTAATCGTACTTTACTAGATATGGTACGATCTATGATGTCTCTTACCGATTTACCGCTATCGTTTTGGGGTTATGCTTTAGAGACGGCTGCATTCACGTTAAATAGGGCACCATCGAAATCCGTTGAGATGACGCCTTATGAACTGTGGTTTGGCAAGAAACCAAAGTTGTCGTTTCTTAAAGTTTGGGGCTGCGATGCTTATGTTCAAAAGCTTCAACCTGATAAATCTAGAACCCAAATCGGAGAAATGTGTCTTCATAGGATACCCAAAGGAAACTGTTGGGTACACCTTCTATCAGAGATGCGAAGGCAAGACATTTGTTGCTAAGAATGGATCCTTTCTAGAGAAGGAGTTTCTCTCGAAAGAAGAGAGTGGGAGGAAAGTAGAACTTGATGAGGTAACTGTACCTGCTCCCTTATTGGAAAGGAGTTCATCGCAGAAACTAGTTCCTCTGACACCTACACCAATTAGTGAGGAAGCTAATGATGTTGATCATGAAACTTCAGATCAAGTTACTACCGAACCTCGTAGGTCAACTAGAGTAAGATCCGCACCAGAGTGGTACGGTAATCCTATTCTGGAGGTCATGTTACTTGATGAAGGCGAACCTACAAACTATGAAGAAGCAATGGTGAGCCCAAATTCCGCAAAATGGCTTGAGGCCATGAAATCTGAGATGGGATCCATGTATGAGAACAAAGTGTGGACTTTCGTGAATGGATTTCTGGAAGAAGAGTTGTATATGATGCAACCAGAAGGTTTTATCGATCCAAAGGATGCTAACAAAGTGTGCAAGCTCCAGCGATCCATTTAAGGACTGGTGCAAGCCTCTCGGAGTTGGTATAAACGTTTTGATAGTGTGATCAAAGCATATGGATTTTTTGATTCTTTTGGAGAAGCCTGTATTTACAAGAAAGTGAGTGGGAGCTCTATAGCATTTCTAATATTATATGTGGATGACATATTGCTGATTGGAAATGATATAGAATTTCTAGATAGCATAAAAGGATACTTGAATAAGAGTTTTTCAATGAAAAACCTTGGTGAAGCTGCTTACATATTGGGTATCAAGATCTATAGAGATAGATCAAGACGCTTAATTGGACTTTCACAAAGCACATACATTGACAAAGTTTTGAAAAAGTTCAAAATGGATCAAGCAAATAAAGGGTTCTTGCTTGCTTTACAAGGTGTGAAGTTGAGTCGGACTCAATGCCCGACCACTGCAGAAGATAGAGAGAAAATGAGAAGTGTTCCCTATGCTTCAGCCATAGGCTCTATCATGTATGCAATGTTGTGTACCAGACCTGGTGTGTGCTTTGCTATTAGTTTAGCAGGGAGGTACCAAAGTAATCCAGGAGTGGGTCACTGGAGCGGTCAAGAACATCCTGAAGTACCTAAAGAGGACTAAGGATATGTTTCTCGTTTTTGGAGGTGACAAAAGAGCTTGTCGTAAATGGTTACATCAATGCAAGCTTTGACACTGATCCGGACGATTCTAAATCGCAAACCAGATACGTGTTTATATTGAACGATGGAGCTGTCAGTGGTGCAGTTCTAAACAAAGCGTCATGGCGGGATCTACGTGTGAAGCGGAGTATATAGCTGCTTCGGAAGCAGCAAATGAAGGAGTCTGGATGAAGGAGTTCATATCCGATCTAGGTGTCATACCTAGTGCATCGGGTCCAATGCAAATCTTTTGTGATAATACTGGTGCAATTGCCTTGGCAAAAGAATCCAGATTTCAGAAGAGAACCAAGCACATCAAGAGACGCTTCAATTCCATCAGGGATCAAGTCCAGGTGGGAGACATAGGGATTTGCAAGATACATACGGATCTGAATGTTTCAGACCCGTTGACTAAGCCTCTTCCACGAGCAAAACATGATCAGCACCAAGACTCCATGGGTGTTAGAATTATTACTGTGTAATCTAGATTATTGACTCTAGTGCAAGTGGGAGACTGAAGGAAATATGCCCTAGAGGCAATAATAAAGTTATTATTTATTTCCTCATATCATGATAAATGTTTATTATTCATGCTAGAATTGTATTAACCGGAAACATAATACATGTGTGAATACATAGACAAACATAGTGTCACTAGTATGCCTCTACTTGACTAGCTCGTTAATCAAAGATGGTTGAGTTTCCTAGCCATATACATGAGTTGTCATTTGATTAACGGGATCACATCATTAGGAGAATGATGTGATTGACTTGACCCATTCCGTTAGCTTAGCACTTGATCGTTTAGTTTACTGCTATTGCTTTCTTCATGACTTATACATGTTCCTATGGCTATGAGATTATGCAACTCCCGATTACCGAGGAACACTTTGTGTGCTACCAAACGTCACAACATAACTGGGTGATTATAAATGTGCTCTACAGGTGTCTCCGATGGTACTTGTTGAGTTGGCATAGATCAAGATTAGGATTTGTCACTCCGATTGTCGGAGAGGTATCTCGGTAATGCACATCACTATAAGCCTTGGAAGCAATGTGAATAATGAGTTAGTTATGGGATGATGCACTATGGAACGAGTAAAGAGACTTCCCGGTAACGAGATTGAGCTAGGTATTGAGATACCGACGATCAAATCTCGGGCAAGTAACATACCGATGTGTCACATCCCTAGTTCTGGTATGACCTAGACTAGCTAGTCATTTGTGCATCATGCTTAAATTCCATTTAAATTTTGAAATGGGGATTTGTGAAACCCTCAGAATCATTTTTAGAAATGACCTAAATAAAAAGTGCTCCAAAAGGGTCCAAGAAAATGCTCATGTTGCTCTGTGAAAATATTGGACAGAGATAAAAATCAAACCAATATTTTTAATGAGCTCATAAGTATTTATTTTGGGAATTTGGATTAATCCAAGAATTATTTTGCTTTGGATATATATATGTTATATATATAATATATGTCCAATAATTATGCTAGTGGCTGAGGAGCTCTGGAATTATATAACTAGCTCCTACAAAAATTGGCATAAGAAGATAAAATGATTTAGCATTTTTGTTAAATCGAAACAAATGTCAGAAATAGAAAAGAAAAAGAATGGGAAAACCTTACTGGCTTCTTACTTGGCGCCTCTGGCCGGCCCGTTCTGTTCAGCCCAGCCCACGGGGGCATAGCCGTCTTCCTCCTCTTGCCAAGAGGGCGAGGGGAAGCAGTGCCCGACGCTTGTGGCAAGACGCTAGCTGCTTGCCTGGCCGCCCAGGCCCTTCTCCTCACGCCAGACGACGCCACGCCCCGAACTCACTCACTCTCCCCAGTCCTCTCCCCTCCTTCCCCTCGCTCCCTCTCTCGCGCCCGAACCGCTGCCGCCGCCGCAGCTCACCGCCGACGCGCTCCCCGCCGTCCCCTCGCCCCTCCGTCGTGTCCAGAAGCTCTGCCACATCGCCGGCTACCTCTCTGTCGATCCACGCGACGCGGGAGGCCCTGGAACATCGCCATCGCCATCGTCTTCGTCACCGGCTGCCCGAGATCGCCGACGATGCTCTGGCCGCATCAGTGCTTCCCCGAGCTCGTCGACCCTCCGCTGGATTCGCCGTGAGCTCTACTTAATTTCCCCCTCCTCCCCATGCTAGTTTGCCCCGTCTAGCTAGCTCAACCACCGCGCCCGCAAGCTCCTCGCGGCCGGCCATGGCGCTACCGTGGCCACAGCTGCCACAGCTCGCAACCGAGCTCACCGCCGTTCTCAGTGCCCTCCCGCGCGTCGTTTGCACCCAACCGCAACCCCCCTAGTGCCCCGTAGCACCTAAGCCAAGACGCACCCGACTCGGCAGCCGCTCCGGCGAGCTCCGGCCGCCTCGCCTCCCACTTGCTCCAATCGGCGCGGACGGCGCTGGCTCGCCCGTGGTCTCCGCCGCCAAATGGTCACCGAGCGACGATCCCGAGCCCTCACTTGCGGCCTCGGGCCGTTAGACGCCGGCGGGATTGACCGGGTCAACCCCCGCTAACTAAGCCCCCCTGCTAACACTGACAGTGGGCCCCAGCGTCACTAATCTAAATTAGTTTAGAAATAACCCCCTGGTTAACACTATGACACTGACGTGTGGACCCCACACGTCTGGTTTGACTCGCCAGTCAAGTAGATTGACCTGCTGACGTCATGCTTACTCAATCTTGACGCAATTACTTATTTTACGGATTTAAATTAAATCAGGAATTCGGAAAATTAGCAAAACTTCAAAAATTCATATAAATTCAACCGTAGCTCAGATTGAAATAATTTATATATGAAAAATTATCAGAAAAATGCAATCTATCCATCTGTACCAGTTTCATGCATGAAAAAAAAGTTATACCTGCTGTATTAGTGAAACACTAAAATGGCTTATATAAAGAGCTTATTTTGGAGATGCATTTGAATCTTTGGATCAAATGGACTTCATGCAAATGACTACTAGTTGCATTAGCTCAAACAACATCACATCTACATGCCATGTTCATGCATCATGTTGTTGCATATGATTGTGTATTGATTGTCGACTGCTCTTCCTTCTCGATAGGTCCCGCCTCAGGAGACGTTCCAGAGTACCGTCTGTGAAGCAAAGGTGCCCCCTTGTTGATTTACTGTGCAAGCAAACCCCTTGTTCATTCCGATACAATCCTACTTTCTCGCCTCCTGCTCTCGCTATTGCATTAGGACAACAATGAATCATCTGCTATTTTGTGTCATGCGGTAGTTGAACCCATTCCTCCGCATGACCTGTCATTGCCACAAGAATAGTTGAAACCCACTAGCATGTGTAGGAGTTGATTGAGCCATGTTGTGTTCCTACCATGCTATGCCTGCTATTGCTTAGAGTTGTGTCAGTCTGATTCATTGGGAATGAATTGGAGTGTTACGATATGTTACGATCTTTGAGAGTGAAGTGTGTGAACACGATTTGGTAAAGGTAGCGGTGAGAGGCCATGTAGGAGTACATGGTGGGTTGTCTCACCGGAACCGGCCCTTAAGCAATCGAAGTTCTATGTATGTTGTCCAATGACTCGATACTAGCACACATTGGGTTCCGTAACTCGCCCCTCTCGACTTATTAGTCAACTTGATCTCTGGCCTGTGAGTCGCAACTAGTTTCTGGTGTTTGTAGGTAGTGCTATTTTTCTACCAAGTGGCACCCGACAGGGTGGGCTTGGGACAGACTAGGGACACGTGGCCTGGTGTACCGAGTGGCATCCGGATGGTGGGCTCGGGAACCCTGCACACATCGTTTGGGGCCGTGAGCGACACCCCGACCGGATCTCCTTGCGGATGGAACCCGAATAGGCGATAAACCTGGGCTAGAGTCTTGTGTGGTTAGTCAAGTCGTGGCCGACACCCTCGCCAGGCTTCCGCTTGAAGGTTGCCGAGATACATGGCGTGTATATGGCGGTAAGTGGCGAGAGCGTGTGTGAAGAAGTACACCCCTGCAGGGTTATCATGATCTATTCGAATAGCCGTGTCCTCGGTTATGGACTTCTTGGATGCTTACGTGGTACATAGACAACTTGAAGTGGATACTCTAAAATGCTCAAGATAAGTGTGAGTGCTATGGATGGCCTTCTCGTATGGAGACGGGAATGAATCCATAGTAGTGTATTGTGTGGTGGATAGTGGACTCGTGTGCGCCATATCACCTCAAAGAAGTTCTCGTAGTCGTAGAACAGGATAGCCACAGAGTCAAAGCTGGCTTGCTGCAACTAAACTCCACATTACCTTCTTGACACTAATGCATGTATAATAGGATCTGATGTAAGTCTTGCTGAGTACCTTTGTACTCACGTTGCTTTATTTATGTTTTGCAGCGGAGACTTCGGTCTTACTAGTAGTTCCGCTTGGACTTCGACGAGTAGCTTGTTACCTCAGCTACGATCTTGTACCCTTGGGAGGGTCTTGTAGATAGTCAGGCTTCTCAGCCTTTTTCTTTTGTAGTTGTCTGTACTCAGACATGTAATGCTTCCGCTTGTTGCTTGTATGCTCTGAATGATGGGTCATGTGACCCTTGTTTGTATTTATTGCTTTGTGGCTCTTCTGAGCCTTTATCTATATGAGTTTGCGTTATGTTTTGATAACATGTTGTACAACACATACTTGTATGTTATGCGTACGTGTAACTTGTATTGCTATGTGTGGGATCCGACAACCTAGTTGTTTATCCTTGGTAGCCTCTCTTATGGGGAAATGTAGTCTCGTGCTTCTGAGCGATAGTAGTCCGCCATGACCGGTTCACCGGAGTCCTGCTAGCCCAGCACTACTGCTTGGACACTTGACTGGCCGGCAAGTGTTTCACTATGTTCCTATGTCTGTCCCTTCGGGGAAATGTCATGCGGTGATATTCGGAGTCCTGCCTAGCCTGCTACAGCCCGGGATACCGGAGTCCTATTAGCCATGCTTACAGCCCGAATTCATACGTTGATGACCGACATGCTCGATGTGATTCATGTATGCCTGTCCCCATAGGTTAGTGCCACTTTGGGTTCACGACTAGTCATGTCGGCCCGGGTTCTCTGTCATATGGATGCTAGCGACACTATCATATACGTGAGCCAAAAGGAGCAAACGGTCCCGGGCCATGGTAAGGTGACACCCGTGGGAATACCGTGCGTGAGGCCGCAAAGTGATATGATGTGTTACATGCTAGATCGGTGTGACTTAGGATCGGGGTCCCGACACGATGACAAAGGGAACAATGTATGTTGTTATGCGGTTTGACCGATAAAGATCTTCGTAGAATATGTAGGAACCAATATGAGCATCCAGGTTCCGCTATTGGTTATTGACCGGAGACATGTCTCGGTCATGTCTACATAGTTCTCGAACCCGTAGGGTCCGCATGCTTAACATTCTGTGACGATCGGTATTACGATTTTATATATTTTGATGTACCTAAGGTAGTTCGGAGTCCCGGATGTGATCATGTACATGACGAGGAGTCTCGAAATGGCCGAGACGTAAAGATTGATATATTGGACGACTATGTTCGGACACCGGAAGTGTTTCGGGAGGTTTCGGACATTTACCGGAGTACCAGGGGTTACCGGAACTCCCCGGGGAGTATATTGGGCCTAATGGGCCTTAGTGGGAGAAGAGGAGGGGCGGCCACGGCAACCGCGCGCCCCTCCGCCTCTAGTCCAAATTGGACAAGGAGGGGGGGCGGCGCCCCCTTTCCTTCTCTCCCTCTCTCCCTTCCTTCCCCTTCTCCTACTCCTACTAGGAAAGGAGGAGTCCTACTCCCACCGTGAGTAGGACTCCCCCCTTGGCGCACCCTCCTCCTGGCCGGCCGCCTCCCCCTAGCTCCTTTATATACGGGGAGGGGGGCATCCCTTGGAGACACAACAATTGATCATTGATCTCTTAGCCGTGTGCGGTGCCCCCTCCACCATAATCCACGTCGGTCATATCGTAGCGGTGCTTAGGCGAAGCCCTGCGTCGGTAACTTCATCAACATCGTCATCATTCCGTCGTGCTGATGAAACTCTCCCTCGAGCTCTACTGGATTGTGAGTTCGCGGGACGTCACCGAGCTGAACGTGTGCTGAACACGGAGGGCCGTACGTTCGGTACTGAGGATCGGTCGATCATGAAGACGTAGGACTACATCAACTGCGTTACCATAACGCTTCCGCTTTTGGTCTACGAGGGTACGTGGACACACTCTCCCCTCTTGTTGCTATGCATCACCATGATCTTGCGTGTGCGTAGGAAAATTTTGAAATTACTACGTTCCCCAACACATCACTATAAGCCTTGCAAGCAATGTGACTAATGAGTTAGTCACGGGATGATGCATTACGGAACGAGTAAAGAGACTTGCCGGTAACGAGATTGAACTAGGTATGATGATAACGACGATCGAATCTCGGGCAAGTAACATACCGATGACAAGGGGAACAACGTATGTTGTTATGCGGTTTGACCGATAAAGATCTTTGTAGAATATGTAGGATCCAATATGAGAATCCAGGTTCCTCTATTGGTTATTGACCGGAGATGAGTCTCGGTCATGTCTACATAGTTCTCGAACCCGTAGGGTCCGCACGCTTAACTTTTGATGATGATTGGTATTATGAGTTTATGTTATTTGATGTAACGAAGGTTGTTTCGGAGTCCCGGATAAGATCACGGACATGACGAGGAGTCTCGAAATGGTCGAGACATAAAGAATGATATATTGGACTATGTTATTCAGACACCGGATGAGTTCCGGGGGTCACCGGATAAATATCGGAGTGCCGGAAGGGTTATCGGAACCACTGGAGAAGTAATGGGCCTTATTGGGCTTAGGGGAAAGAGAGAGGGACAGCCAAGGGCTGGCCGCACCCCCGCATGGCCTAGTCCGAATAATCGAATTGGACTAGGGGGAGGGGCGGCGCCCCCTCCTTCCTTCTTCTCCTAGTTGGACTAGGAAAGGGGGGAACGGCCTCCCCCTTGCTCCTTTATATACGGGGGCAGGGGGGTACCCCATAGACACACAAGTTGATCTTTAGCCGTGTGCGGTGCCCCCCTCCACAGTTTTCCAGCTCAGTCATATCGTCGTAGTGCTTAGGCGAAGCCCTGCGCCGGTAACTTCATCGTCACCGTCACCACGCCGTCGTGCTGACGGAACTCTCCCTCGGCCTCAGCTGGATCTAGAGTTCGAGGGACGTCACTGAGCTGAACGTGTGTGATCGCGGAGGTGCCGTGCGTTTGATACTTGACTACATCAACCGCGTTACTTAACGCTTCCGCTTTCGGTCTACGAGGGTACATGGATACACTCTCCCGTCTCGTTGCTATACTTCTCCTAGATAGATCTTGCATGATCGTAGGAATTTTTTTGAAATACTACGTTCCCCAACAGTGGTATCAGAGCCAGGTTTATGCATAGATGTTATATGCACGAGTAGAACACAAAGAGTTGTGGGCGATAATCGTCATACTGCTTACCAGCATGTCATACTTTGATTCGGCGGTATTGTTGGATGATGCGGCCCAGACCGACATTACATGACCGCGTTCATGAGACTGTTTCTACCGCCGTGCTTCGCACACAGGTGGCTAGTGGGTTTTTGTTTCTCCAACTTTAGTTGAATCGAGTGTGACTACGCCCAGTCCTTATTGAAGGTTAAAACAGCACACTTGACGAAAAATTGTTGTGGTTTTGATGCGTAGGTAAGAACGGTTCTTGCAAAGCCTGTAGCAGCCACATAAAATTTTCAACAAGAAAGTAGAGGACGTCTAACTTGTTTTTGCAGGGCCTGCTGTGATGTGATATGGTCAAGACGTGATTACATGTAAATTGTTGTATGAGATGATCATGTTTTGTATCGGCAACTGGCAGGAGCCATATGGTTGTCGCTTTATTGTATGAAATGCAATCGCCATGTAATTGCTTTACTTTATCACTAAGCGGTAGCGATAGTCATAGAAGCAATAGTTGGCGAGACAACAACGATGCTACGATGGAGATCAAGGTGTCAAGTCAGCGACGATGGTGATCATGACGGTGCTTTGGATATGGAGATCAAAGGCACAAGATGATGATGGCCATATCATATCACTTATATTGATTGCATGTGATGTTTATCCTTTATGCATCTTATTTTTCTTAGTACGTCGGTAGCATTATAAGATGATCTCTCACTAAATTTCAAGGTACAAGTGTTCTCCCTGAGTATGCACCGTTGTGACAGTTCGTAGTGACGAGACACCACGTGATGAGCAGGTGTGATAAGCTCTACGTTCACATACAACGGGTGCAAGCCAGTTTTGCACACGCAGAATACTCGGGTTAAACTTGAAGAGCGTAGCATATGCAGATATGGCCTCGGAACACTGAGACCGAAAGGTCGAGCGTGAATCATATAGTAGATATTATCAACATAGTGATGTACACCATTGAAAACTACTCCATCTCACGTGATGATCAGACATGGTTTAGTTGATATGGATCACGTGATCACTTAGATGATTAGAGGGATGTCTATCTAAGTGGGAGTTCTTAAGTAATATGATTAATTGAACTTTAATTTATCATGAACTTAGTACCTGATAGTATTTTGCATGTCTATGTGGTTGCAGATAAATGGCCCGTGCTACTGTTCAGTTGAATTTTAATGCGTTCCTAGAGAAAGCTTAGTTGAAAGATGATGATAGCAACTACACGGACTGGGTCCATAACTTGAGGATTATCCTCATTGCTGCACAGAAGAATTACGTCCTGGAAGCACCGCTAGGTGCTAGGCCTGCTGCAGACGCTACTGATGACGTTAAGAATGTCTGGCAAAACAATGGTGATGACTACTCGATAGTTCAGTGTGCAATGCTTTATGGCCTAGAACCGGGACTTCAACAACGTTTTGAACATGATGGAGCATATGAGATGTTCCAGGAGTTGAAGTTAATATTTCAAGAAAATGCCCGGATTGAGAGATATGAAGTCTCCAATAAGTTCTATAGCTGCAAGATGGAGGAGAATAGTTCTGTTAGCGAACATATACTCAGAATGTCTGGGTACCACAACCACTTGACTCAACTGGGAATTAATCTTCCTGATGATAGTTTCATTGATAGACTTCTTCAATCACTGCCACCAAGCTACAAAAGCTTCGTGATGAACTATAATATGCAAGGGATGGATAAGACAATTCCCGAGCTCTTCGCGATGCTAAAAGCTACGGTGGTAGAAATCAAGAAGGAGCATCAAGTGTTAATGGTCAACAAGACCACCAGTTTCAAAAAGAAGGGCAAAGGGAAGAAGGGGAAATTCAAGAAGAACGGCAAGCAAGTTACTGCTCAAGTGAAGAAGCCCAAGTCTAGACCTAAGCCTGAGACTGAGTGCTTCTACTACAAAGGGACTGGTCACTGGAAGCAGAACTGCCCCAAGTATTTGGCGGATAAGAAGGATGGCAAAGTGAAAGGTATATTTGATATACATGTTATTGATGTGTACTTAACTAATGCTCGCAGTAGCGCCTGGGTATTTTATACTGATTCTGTTGCTCATATTTGCAACTCGAAACAGGGGCTACGGATTAAGCGAAGATTGGCTAAGGACGAGGTGGCGATGCACGTGGGAAATGGTTCCAAAGTGGATGTGATCGCAGTCGGCACGCTACCTCTACATCTACCTTCAGGATTAGTTTTAGACCTAAATAATTGTTATTTGGTTCCAGCATTGAGCATCAACATTATATCTGGATCTTGTTTGATGCGAGACGGTTATTCATTTAAATCAGAGAATAATGGGTGTTCTATTTATATGAGTAATATCTTTTATGGTCATGCACCCTTGATGAGTGGTCTATTTTTGTTGAATCTCGATAGTAGTGATACACATATTCATAGTATTGAAGCCAAAAGATGTAAGTTTAATAATGATAGTGCAACTTATTTGTGGCACTGCCGTTTGGGTCATATTCGTGTAAAGCGAACGAAGAAACTCCATGCCGATGGGCTTTTGGAATCACTTGATTATGAATCACTTGATACTTGTGAACCATGCCTCATGGGCAAGATGACTAAGACTCCATTCTCCAGAACAATGGAGCGAGCAACAGACTTGTTGGAAATAATACATACTGATGTATGCGGTCCGATGAGTGTTGCTGCTCGCGGCAGGTATCGTTATTTTCTGACCTTCACAGATGATTTGAGCAGATATGGGTATATCTAGCTACTTGATGAAACATAAGTCTAAAACATTTTAAAAGTTCAAAGAATTTCAGAGTGAAGTGGAAAATCATTGTAACAAGAAAATAAAGTTTCTACGATCTGATCGTGGAGGAGAATATTTGAGTTACGAGTTTGGTCTTCATTTGAAACAATGTGGAATAGTTTCGCAGCTCACGCCACCTAGAACACCACAGTGTAATGGTCTGACCGAACGTCGTAACCGCACTTCATTAGATATGGTGTGATCTATGATGTCTCTTACTGATTTACCGCTATCGTCTTGGGGTTATGCTTTAGAGACGCCTGCATTCACGTTAAATAGGGAACCATCTAAATCCGTTGAGATGACACCTTATGAACTGTGGTTTGGCAAGAAACCCAAGTTGTCGTTTCTTAAAGTTTGGGGCTGCGATGCTTATGTGAATAATCTTCAACTTGATAAGCTCGAACCCAAATCGGAGAAATGTGTCTTCATAGGATACCGAAAGGAGACTGTTGGGTACACCTTCTATCACAGATCCGAAGGCAAGATATTCTTTGCTAAGAATGGATCCTTTCTAGAGAAGGAGTTTCTCTCGAAAGAAGTGAGTGGGAGGAAAGTAGAACTTGATGAGGTAATTGTACCTTCTCCCAAATTGGAAAGTAGTGCATCACCGAAATCAGTTCCAGTGATACCTACACCAATTAGTGAGGAAGCTAATGATAGTGATCATGAAACTTCTGATAAAGTTACTACTGAACCTCGTAGGTCAACCAAAGTAAGATCCGCACCAGAGTGGTACGGTAATAATGTTCTGGACGTCATGTTACTAGACCATAACGAACCTACGAACTATGAGGAAGCGATGATGAGCCCAGATTCTGCAAAATTGCTTGAGGCCATGAAATCTTAGTTGGGATCCATGTATGAGAACAAAGTGTGGACTTTCGTTGACTTGCCCGATGATCGGCAAGCCATTGAGAATAAATGGATCTTCAAGAAGAAGTCTGACGCTGATGGTAATGTTACTGTCTACAAAGCTTAACTTGTAGTGAAAGGTTTTCGACAAGTTCAAGGAGTTGACTACGATGAGACTTTCTCACCTGTATCGATGCTTAAGTTTGTCCGAATCATGTTAGCAATTGCCGCATTTTATGATTATGAAATTTGGTAAATGAATATCAAAACTGCATTCTTGAATGGATTTCTGGAAGAAGTGTTGTATATGATGCAACCAGAAGGTTTTATCGATCCAAAGGATGCTAACGAAGTGTGCAAGCTCCAACGATCCATTTATGGACTGGTGCAAGCCTCTCAGAGTTGGAATAAACGCTTTGATAGTGTGATCAAAGCATATGGTTTTGTACAGACTTTTGGAGAAGCCTGTATTTACAAGAAAGTGGGTGGGAGCTCTGTAGCTTTTCTAATATTATAAGTGGACGACATATTGTTGATTGGAAATTCTACATTATTTCTGGATAGCATAAAAGGATACTTGAATAAGAAATTTTCAACGAAAGACCTCGGTGAAGCTGCTTATATATTGGGCATCAAGATCTATAGAGATAGATCAAGACGCGTAATTGGACTTTCAAAAAGCACATATCTTGATAAGATTTTGAAGAAGTTCAAAATGGACCAGTCAAAGAAAGGGTTCTTGCCTGTGTTACAAGGTGTGAAGTTGAGTGAGACTCAATGCCCAACCACTACAGAAGATAGAGAAAAAATGAAAGTCATTCCATATGCTTCAGCCATAGGTTCTATCATGTATGCAATTCTGTGTACCAGACCTGATGTGTGCATTGCTATAAGTATAGTAGGGATGTACCAAAGTAATCCAGGAATGGATAACTGGACAGCGGTCAAGAACATCCTAAAATACCTGAAAAGGACTAAGGATATGTTTCTCGTTTATGGAGGTGACAAAGAGTTCGTCGTAAATGGTTACATCGATGCAAGCTTTGACACTGATCCGGATGGCTCTAAGTCACAAACCGGATACGTGTTTATATTGAACGGTGGAGCTATCAGTTGGTGCAGTTCTAAGCAGAGCGTCGTGGCTTTATCAACGTGTGAAGTGAAATACATAGCTGCTTCGGAAGCAACAAATGGAGTCTGGATGAAGGAGTTCATATCTGATCTAGGTGTCATACCTAATGCATAGGGTCCAATGAAAATCTTTTGTGAGAATACTGGAGCAATTGCCTTGGCGAAGGAATCCAGATTTCACAAGAGAAACAAGCACATCAAGAGACGCTTCAATTCCATCCGTCATCAAGTGTTGGAAGGGGACATAGAGATTTGCAAGATACATACGGATCTGAATGTTGCAGACCCGTTGACTAAGCCTCTCTCACGAGCAAAACATGATCAACACCAAAACTCCATGGGTGTTAGAATCATTACAATGTAATCTAGATTATTGGCTCTAGTGCAAGTGGGAGACTGAAGGAAATATGCCCTAGAGGCAATAATAAAGTTCTTATTTATATTTCCTTATATCATGATAAATGTTTATTATGCATGCTAGAATTGTATTAACCGGAAACTTAGTTCATGTGTGAATACATAGACAAACAGAGTGTCCCTAGTATGCCTGTACTTGACTAGCTCGTTAATCAAAGATGGTTAAGTTTCCTAGCCATAGACATGTGTTGTCATTTGATGAATGTGATCACATCATTATAGAATGATGTGATGGACAAGACCCATCCGTTAGCTTAGCACTATGATCGTTTAGTTTATTGCTATTGCTTTATTCATGACTTATACATGTTCCTATGACTATGAGATTATGCAACTCCCGAATACCGGAGGAACACTTAGTGTGCTATCAAATGTCACGACGTAACTAGGTGATTATAAAGATGCTCTACAGGTTTCTCTGCTGGTGTTTGTTGGGTTGGCATAGATCGAGATTAGGATTTGTCACTCTGTGTTTCGGGGAGGTATCTCTGGGCCCTCTTGGTAATGCACATCACTATAAGCCTTGCAAGAATGTGACTAATGAGTTAGTCATGGGATGATGCATTACAGAATGATTAAAGAGACTTGCCGGTAACGAGATTGAACTAGGTATGATGATACCGACGATCGAATCTCGGGCAAGTAACATACCGATGACAAAGGTAACAACGTATGTTGTTACGCGGTTTGACCGGTAAAGATCTTCGTAGAATATGTAGGAGCCAATATGAGCATCCAGGTTCCACTATTGGTTATTGACCGAAGATGAGTCTCGGTCATGTCTACATAGTTCTCGAACCCGTAGCGTCCGCATGCTTAAGGTTCGATGACGATTGATATTATGAGTTTATGTGATTTGATGTATCGAAGGTTGTTCAGAGTTCCGGATGAGATCACGGACATGACAAGGAGTCTCAAAATGGTCGAGACATCAAGAATGATATATTGGACGATGTTATTCGGACACCGGATGAGTTTCGGAGGTCACCGGATAAATATCAGAGTGTCGGAAGGGTTATCGGAACCACTTGAGAAGTAATGGGCCTTATTGGGCCTAGGGGAAAGAGAGAGGGGCAGCCAAGGGCTGGCCGTGCGCCCCCCATGGGCCTACTCCGAATTGGACTAGGGGGAGGGGAGGCGCCCCCTCCTTCCTTCTCTTTCCCCCTCCTTACTTCTTCTCCTAGTTGGACTAGGAAAGGGGGGAACCTACTCCTAGTAGGAGTAGGATTCCCCCCTTGGGCGCGCCCTATGAGGCCCGGCCGGCCTCCCCCTTGCTCCTTTATATACGGGGGCAGGGGGGACCCCGTAGACACACAAGTTGATCTTTAGCCGTGTGCGGTGCCGCCCTCCACAGTTTTCCACCTCGGTCATATCGTCGTACTACTTAGGCGATGCCCTGCACCGGTAACTTCATCATCACCATCACCAGGCCATCGTGCTAACGGAACTCTCCCTCGGCCTTAGCTGGATCTAGAGTTCGAGGGACTTCACCAAGCTGAACATGTGCAGATCGCGGAGGTGCCGTGCGTTCAGTACTTGATTGGTTGGATCGTGAAGACATTCGACAACATCAACCGCGTTACTTAACGCTTCTGCTTTCAGACTATGAGGGTACATGGACACACTCTCCCGTCTCGTTGCTATGCTTCTCCTAGATAGATCTTGCATGATCGTAGGAATTTTTTTGAAATACTACGTTCCCCAACTATAGCCTCGTATTTCTTCTCAGATTTATTGGTTTGGTTTGGCCTACTAGATTGATTTATCTTTCCATGGAAAGAGGTGCTTTGTGATGGGTTCGATCTTGCGGTGCTCAATATCAGTGACAGAAAAAGACATGACATGCATGTATCATTGCTATTAAGGGTAACAAGATGGGGTTTATTCATACGTGAGTTTATCTTATCTACATCATGTCATCGTTCTTATTGCATTACTTCGTTTTTCCATGAACTTAATACAATAGATGCATACTGCATAGCGGTCGATGTGTGGACTAATAGTAGTAGATGCACGTAGGAGTCGGTCTATTAATCTTGGATGTGATGCCTATATACATGATCATTGCCTTGGATACCGTCATGATTATTCACTTTTCTATCTATTTCCCAACAGTAATTTGTTTACCCACCGTGTGCTATTTTTTTGAGAGAAGCATCTAGTGAAAACTACGACCCCGAGGTCCATTTCCCTATCATATTAAAACCAAAATACCTTGCCGCAATGTTTCTTTCTTTATTTTATTTTTGTGTTCTAGTTAGATCTATTAACCAAATCTCATACAATTTAATTTATCTCAATACCGTGGAGGGATTGACAACCCCTATTACGTGTTGGGTTGCAAGTATTTGTTGTTTGTGTGCAGGTGATGTTTACACAGTGTTGCTTGGTTCTCCTACTGCAATGATAACCTTGGTTTCGTAACTGAGGGAAATGCTTACCTTTGCGTTGCTGCATCATCCCTTCCTCTTCGGGGAAATACCAACACAGATATAAGCAATGAGGAAGAATTTTTGGCACTGTTACCGGGGAGACATCATCTACATCTATAGAGTACCTAATCACAAACTCTCATCTCCTTGCAATTACTTTATTTGCCATTTTCCTCTTGTTTTCATCTCCTGCTCTTCTAGAAAGTTTTCACCAAAACACAAAAATATTTTTCGTTTGCTTGCTTTTTGCCTTCATGTGTGAACACAAGAAAACAGAAAATGAAAGCAAGAATTTAAGATGACTATGGATCCACTTAAAGTTTTCTACGTGGATCATATTTGATCCATTTGTGCTCGTGCTAAAACCCCAACTGGTTTAGTTGAGGGAAAATCATTAGATGAGCATGCTCATTTTGTGCATCACCATTTGTCTCAAAAGGGGAGACTCTTATATGGAGACAGATAAATAGTTTGCTATGCTATGTTTGGAATCTATGTGAAATTTGTAATTTTACTTGTTGCTCTAAGAACCCTAAAAACACCTTCCCTACCTTTGTGAGTTTATTAATAATGAAATCTTATGTTCTTATGTTAAGGGTGTTTATAGTTACTATGATATTAAACAAACTGAAGAATTTGTTGCTTTTAAGGGTGCTTATGAAGTTGCTTCTTTGATTGAAAAGTATGATATTGCTCTCTACAAATCTGAAAATTTTGACATACTTAAGTATTGCTATGAAAATTATGCATATAATGCTTACGTTAAAGAATTTATTGAGAGAATGTTTGCTGCTTTGGAAGAGAATAATGATATGCATGAATCAATAGATGATTATGAATCCGTCGATTCGATTGAAATATCTGCTCTTGATAAATGTGATGCTTGCCATGCTTGTGGCCATGATGCCAATTTTATCGATGCTTATGGAGATGAACTTGCTATAGTTCCTTATGTTAAAAATGAAATTACTGTTATTGCACCCACACTTGATAGCACCTTGAATGAAAATCATGATTGTAATGGTATTATTATAAATTCTATGAATGTTTGTTGTGCTAATGATATGCAAAGCTACAAGCATGGGGATGATGATTGCTACTTCTTGAGCTTGCGTTGGGTTTTCCCTTGAAAAGGAAAGGGTGATGAAGCAAAGTAGAGATAAATATTTCCCTCAGTGAGAACCAAGGTACCAATCCAGTAGAAGGTACAAGCAAGTATCCAATCTATGCACTGATATGTCTCCAACGTATCTACTTTTCCAAACACTTTTGCCCTTGTTTTGGACTCTAACTTGCATGATTTGAATGAAACTAACCCAGACTGACGTTGTTTTCAGCAGAATTGCCATGGTGTTATCTTTGTGCAGAAAAAAACTTCTCGGAATGACCTGGAAATCCATGGAAATTATTTTTGGAAAATAAGAAAAATACTGGCGAAAGAATCAAGGCCAGGGGGCCCATACCCTGTCCACGAGGGTGGGGGCGCCCTCCTCCAGGCGCGCTCGCCCTCGTGGGCCCCCTGATGCTCCACCGACCTCAACTCCAACTCCATATATTCCATTTCACGGAGAAAAAAAATCAAAGAGAAAGTTTCATCGCGTTTTATGATATGGAGCCGCCGCCAAGCCCTAATCTCTCCCGGGAGGGCTGATCTGGAGTCCGCTCGGGCTCGGAGAGGGGATTCGTCGTCGTCATCATCATCAACCATCCTCCATCACCAACTTCATGATGCTCACCACCATGCGTGAGTAATTCCATCGTAGGCTTGCTGGACAGTGATGGGTTGGATGAGATTTATCATATAATCGAGTTAGTATTGTTAGGGTTTGATCCCTAGTATCCACTATGTTCTGAGATTGATGTTGCTATGAATTTGCTATGCTTAATGCTTGTCATTAGGTCCCGAGTGCCATGATTTCAGATCTGAACCTATTATGTTTTCATGAATATATGTGAGTTCTTGATCCTATCTTGCAAGTCTATAGTCAGCTATTATGTGTTATGATCCGACAACCCCGAAGTGACAATAATCGGGATACTTCTCGGTGATGACCATAGTTTGAGGAGTTCATGTATTCACTAACTGATAATGCTTTGGTCCGTTTCTCTATTAAAAGGAGGCCTTAATATCCCTTAGTTTCCGCTAGGACCCCGCTGCCACGGGAGGGTAGGACAAAAGATGTCATGCAAGTTCTTTTCCAAAAGCACGTATGACTATATTCGGAATACATGCCTACATTACATTGATGAACTGGAGCTAGTTCTGTGTCACCCTAGATTATAACTATTGCATGAGGAATCGCATCCGACATAATTATCCATCATTGATCCAATTCCTACGAGCTTTTCACATATTGTGCTTCGCTTATTTACTTTTCCGTTGCTACTGTTACAATCACTACAAAACCCAAAAATATTACTTTTGCTACCGTTACCGTTACTATCATATTACTTTGCTACTAAATACTTTGCTGCAGATACTAAGTTATCCTAGTGTGGTTGAATTGACAACTCAACTGCTAATACTTGAGAATATTCTTTGGCTCCCCTTGTGTCGAATCAATAAATTTGGGTTGAATACTCTACCCTCGAAAGCTGCTATGCGATCCCCTACACTTGTGGGTTATCAAGACTAATTTCTGGCGCCGTTGCCGGGGAGCATAGCTCTATTCTTTGAGTCACTTGGGATTTATATATGCTGGACACTATGAAGAACTTGAAAGACAACAAAACTAAAATTTATCGCTCAACTACGAGGGGAGGTAAGGAACTGCCATCTAGCTCTGCACTAGATTCTCCTTCTGTTTTGAGTAAACTTGCGAAACCTAAACCTACTACTGCTATGAATTCTGACATGTCACATGTTATTGACGATGCCACTTCTGCTATGCATGATACTTGTGATGAAACTACTTCTATGCTTGATACTACTGTGCCATTAGGTGAATTTCTAGATGAACAACTTGCTAGGGTTGGAGAGAATGAAATTATTGAAGATAGTGATGATGAAGGTTCTCCCCCTAAGTATGAATTGCATGTTGTTCCTGAGGATTATGTTATGGATGAAGAAACCGCTAGAGATCTTCTTGCTTGCAATGATAGATATGATCTTAAGAAGTTGCTAGCTAAACTTAAACAGAAAACTCTAAATGCTAGAATGAATATGACCCTGCTTTTGCTACTTCACCTATCTTTGTTACTGATAAGGATTATGAATCCTCCATTGATCCTGTAATTATTACTTTGGTTGAATCTGTTCCTTTTTATGGCTATGAATCTGAAACTGTTGTGGCACATCTTACTAAATTAAATGATATAGCCACCCTATTTACTAATGATGAGAAATCCCGCTATTATTATATCCTTAAGATATTACCGTTCTCATTAAAGGGTGATGCTAAAACTTGGTTTAATTCTCTTGATCCTGGTTGTGTGCGTAGTCCCCGGGATATGATTTATTACTTCTCTGCTAAATATTTCCCTGCTCATAAGAAACAAGCTGCCTTGCGGGAAATATATAATTTTGTGCAAATTGAAGAAGAGAGTCTCCCACAAGCTTGGGGAGGGGGGGGGGGCTTCTCCGATTACTTAATGCTTTGCCTGATCATCCTCTTAAGAAAAATGAAATACTTGATATCTTTTATAATGGACTAACCGATGCTTCCAAGGACCACTTGGATAGTGGTGCTGGTTGTGTTTTCAGGAAAGAACAATCGACCAAGCTGAATTGTTATTGAATAATATGTTGACTAATAAAATAATTGGACTCTTCCCGAGCCAATTCACGAGCCAATTGAGCCAACTCCCGAGCCTATTCCTAAACCTACTCCGAAGAAGAGAGGTGTTCTATTTCTCAGTCCTGTAGATATGCAAGAGGCAAAGAAATCAATGAAAGAAAAGGGTATTAAAGCTGAAGATGTTAAGAATTTACCTCCTATTGAAGAAATACATGGTCTTAATATACCGTCTGTTGAAGAAACACATTGTCTTGATAACCCGACACAGGTAGTAGAGGTAAATTCTCTCTATAGATATGATAAAGTTGAAATCCGTCTATTAAATTTCCTAGCCAATGTTAGATGAATTTGATGACTTTATGGCTAGACAAGAAAGTTTTAATGCTTATGTTGGTAGAGAATTAAAGAGTAATGCTTTCATGATAGGACGCTTGAGTGATTATATGTCTAGAGTTAAAGGTGAACTTAAACTCATTAGCAAACATGCTTCTATGGTTACCACTCAAGCAGAACAAGTACTTAAAGCTCAAAATGATTTTCTTGATGAATTAAATAGTAAGAATAATGACTATGCGGTTAGAGTGGCTACTAGAACTGGTAGAATGACTCAGGAACCTTTGTATCCTGAAGGCCACCCTAAGAGAATCGAGCAATATTCTCAGAGAAATAATTTAGATGCACCGAGTCCTTCTAAAAAGAAGAAAAAGAAAAATGATAGGACTTTGCATGCTTCTAGTGAACCTGTTGTAGACACACCTGAGAATCCCAATGATATTTCTATTTCTAATGCTGAAACACAATCAGGTGATGAACATGAACCTAGTGATAATGTTAATGATGATGTTCATGTTGATGCTCAACCTAGCAAAAATAATGATGTAGAGATTTAACATGTTGTTGATCTTGGTAACCCACAATCAAAGAATCAACGTTATGACAAGAGAGACTTTGTTGCTAGGAAGCACGGTAAAGAAAGAGAACCATGGGTTCAGAAACCCATGCCTTTTCCTCCTAAACCATCCAAGACAAAGGATGATGAGGATTTTGAGCGCTTTTCTGAAATGATTAGACCTATCTTCTTACGTATACGCTTAACTGATATGCTTAAAGTAAATCCTTATGCTAAGTATATGAAGGATATCATTACAAATAAAAGAAAGATAACGGAAGCTGAAATTTCCACTATGCTTGCTAATTACACTTTTAAAGGTGGAATACCTAAGAAATTTGGAGATCCAGGGGTACCAACTATACCATGCTCCATTAAAAGAAACTATGTTAAAACTGCTTTATGTGATCTTGGAGCTGGTGTTAGTGTTATGTCTCTCTCTTTATATCGTAGGCTTGAATTGAATAAGTTGATACCTACTGAAATATCTTTGCAAATGGCTGATAAATCAACTGCTATACCTGTCGGTATTTATGAGGATGTGCCTGTTGTAGTTGCAAATGTCACTATCTTAACGGACTTTGTTATTCTTGATATTCCCAAGGACGATAGTATGTCGATTATCCTTGGTAGACCTTTTTTGCATACTGCAGGGGCTGTTATTGGTAGCAACAAAGGCAATGTCACTTTTCATGTTAATGGTAATGAGCATACGATACACTTTCTGAGGAAACAACCTCAAGTTCATAGCATCAATTCTATTGGAAAAATTCCAACTATTACTATTGGAGGTTTCGAATTTCCTCTTCCTACTGTCAAGAAAAAATATGACATTCTTATTATAGGGGATGCTCATATCCCCATTGAGGTAACCTAGTGTTATTTACAATTTCCAGTTCCATGTTATTTGTAATGAGTTTGTTAACGAGACTTGATCAACCTTGTTAGTGGATTCCTTTTGATGATCATGAGATGGATGAAATTAGAAGGCACAACCTTCTGTACCCTCATTTTTTTTACTTTCTGTTATTTAGAATAAATAAAGCAAAACAGTATTATCTATGTGTTTTCTGAACTATCCATGCAATAAAAAATATCCCAAAAATAAAAGTTCTCCAAATGCCCTGCCAATTTAGTATGATTTTTTCTGGAATATTTGAGAATATCTGGCACTGAGAACACATCAGGGGGAGCTGGCACCTGGCCACAAAGGTCCAGGGCGCGCCCACTCTCCCTGGGCGCGCCCCCTGTCTCATGGGCCCATGGTGGCCCCCTCCACTTATTCCTGCACCCACGCACTCCATCTTCCTCCCAAAAAAATCACCATCCAGCTCAACCACGAGTTCTAGCTCATTTTGCTGCGATTTTCGATCTCCTTGCTCAAAGCTCCATTCACAAAACTGCTTTGGGAGATTGTTCCTTGGTATGTGACCCTCCAATGGTCCAATTACTTTTTGTTCTAGTGCTTTATTCATTGCAAATTTTTGCTGCATAGGTTACCATGTTCTTGAGCTTGCATGTCAAATTTATGAGGTCCCAAGTAATTCTAATGCATGATATAGGCTCTAGGCACTTGTAGGAGTAGTTGCTACCAATCTTGTTTAGTTTGATTCACTTTTATTTTGAAGTTACTAAAAATTTCAGAAATTTTCGTAAAATGATGAAGAGATTATTGAGGGGATCTTCTAGCCAAAGCTCCAAAGATAAACAAGCTAAGGAGAAAGAAAAATCCAAGTATAATCTTCCTCGCGTAGCGGAACTGAGGCCATGTGAATGGCCTTGTGATAATTTCTTGAGAGCAGCCGGGATTTATGAAGACTTTTATTCTTTGGCTGAAAATGCGGGCCTCACATTTCCTCCACGAACGGATCGAACAGTATCTCTTACTTACTGAGGGAGTCCTGGATTAGGGGGTGTCCGGATGGCTGGACTATAGCCTTTGGCCGGACTCCTGGACTATGAAGATACAAGATTGAATACTTCGTCCCGTGTCCGGATGGGACTTTCCTTGGCGTGGAAGGCAAGCTTGGCGTCTGGATGTAGATCTCCTCCCATTTGTAATCGACTCTATGTAACCCTAACCCTCTCCGGTGTCTATATAAACGGAGGGTTTTAGTACGTGAGACGAACAACAATCATACCATAGGCTAGCTTCTAGGGTTTAGCCTCTCACGATCTCGTGGTAGATCTACTCTTGTACTACTCATATCATCAATATTAATCAAGCAGGAGTAGAGTTTTACCTCCATCGAGAGGGCCCGAACCTAGGTAAAAACATCATGTCCTTTGTCTCCTGTTACCATCCGCCTAGACGCACAGTTCGGGACCCCCTACCCGAGATCCGCCGGTTTTGACACCAACATTGGTGCTTTCATTGAGAGTTCCTCTCTGTCGTCATTTTTAGGCCCAATGGCTCCTCCGATCATCAACAACGATGCGGTCGTCAATCGAGGACGGGAGTCCGGCACCTTGGAGTCACAAGCTTCGCATAGGACAAGGCCGCACCAGTGTCTGCTCCGACCCTCAGCTCGGAGCCAACTGCACCAATCGAGGCTCGAGCCGAACACCTGCCTTGTCCTATGCGAAGCTTGTGACTCCAAGGTGCTGGACTGCCCTCCGTACTCCGAACCTTCCGCGCCCCTGCCAATCAAATCTGATTGGGCGCTCATCATGGAGTTCACCGCCACGGACATCTTTCAGAGCTCGCCCTTCGGCGACATCCTGAATTCACTAAAGTCTCTCTCTTTATCAGGAGAGCCCTGGCCGGACTATGGTCAGCAAGGTTGGGATGCGGACGACAAAGAAATTCAAAGCCCACCCACCACCCATTTCGTAGCCACTGTCGATGATTTAACCGACATGCTCGACTTCGACTCCGATGACATCGACGGTATGGACGCCGATGGAGGAGACGACCAAGAACCAGCGCCTATAGGGCACTGGAAGGCCACCTCGTTGTATGACATATACATGGTGGACACCCCAAAAGAAGGGAACGGCGATGGAACAACGGAGGATGACCCCTCCAAGAAGCAGCCTAAGCGCCGGCGTCAGTGGCGCCGCTCTAAATCCCGCCAAAGCAAAATCAGTGATTCCAGCACGGGAGACAATAACACCCCGGACAGTGCAGAAGACAACCCCCTCCAGCAGGATTCAGCGCAGGAGGATGGAGAAACCAGCCCTCATGAGAGAGCGGCAGACAGAGAGGTAGAGGACGATAATTACATGCCTCCCTCCGAAGACGAGGCAAGCCTCGACGACGACGAATTTGTCGTGCCTGAGGATCCCGTCGAACAAGAGCGTTTCAAACGCAGGCTTATGGCCACGGCGAGCAGCCTCAAGAAAAAACAGCAATAGCTTAGAGCTGACCAAGACTTGCTAGCCGACAGATGGACTGAAGTCCTTGCGGCCGAAGAGTACGAACTCGAACGCCCCTCCAAGAGCTACCCAAAGCGCAGGCTGCTACCCCGATTAGAGGAGGAAGCGACCGGCCACCTCGTGGCCGCGACAGAGAGGCCTCTCGGCCCTCCACTCAAGCCTCACCCCGGCGTCACTCAAAAAATACCAAGAAACGTGGAAATGCGCCAGACCTGCGAGATATATTGGAGGACAAGGCAAGGCAAACAAGATCGATCTATGGATCGCGTGGGCGCCCCGTGACACGTGATGATAACCATCATGCCGGATATGGTAAATCAAGCCGGGCTGAACAAAGTAGACAAATCTTGTTTGAGCTACGTCGAGATATAGCCCAGTACAGAGGCGCCGCACACCCACTATGCTTCACAGATGAAGTAATGGATCATCAAATCCCCGAGGGCTTCAAGCCCGTAAACATCGAATCATACGATGGCACAACAGATCCTGCGGTATGGATCGAGGATTATCTCCTTCATATCCACATGGCCCGCGGTGATGATCTACATGCCATCAAATACCTCCCACTCAAGCTTAAAGGACCAGCTCGGCATTGGCTTAACAGCTTTCCAAAGAATCAATTGGTTGTTGGGAGGACACGGAAGCCGCATTCCTCGACAATTTCGTGGCACCTATGTGCGACCACGACGCCGATAACCTAAGCCACATAATTCAGCAGCCAGAGGAATCAGCCAGACAATTACGGACACGGTTCCTAACCAAGAAAAAATCAAATAGTCGACGTCCGGATGCAGAGGCCCTCGCAGCCTTCAAGCATAACATCCGTGACGAGTGGCTTGCCCGGCACCTAGGACAGGAAAAGCCGAAATCCATGGCAGCCCTCACAACACTCATGACCCGCTTTTGCGCGGGAAAAGATAGCTGGCTAGCTCGTAGTAAGAATATAACCAAGAGCCCTGGTAATTCGGATACCAAGGACATCAATGGCAGGTCACGTCGCAACAAGCAAAAGCGCCGCATTAACGGTGACAATGCTGAGCATACGACAGTTAATGCCGGATTCAGAGGCTCTAAACCCGGTCAGCGGAAAAAGCCATTTAAAATAAACACTCCGGGCCCGTCCAGTTTGGACCGAATACTCGATCGCTCGTGCCAGATACATGGCACCCCCGAAAAAACAGCCGATCACACCAACAGGGACTGTTGGGTGTTCAAGCAGGCAGGCAAGTTAAGTGCCGAAAACAGAGACAAGGGGCTGCATAGCAATGACGAGGAGGAGCCCCGTCACGAACAATAGGGGATGAAGGGCTTCCCCCACAAGTGCGGACGGTGAACATGATATACGCAACCCACATCCCCAAAAGGGAGCGGAAGCGTGCACTCGTGGACGTATATGCGTTGGAGCCATCGCCTAAAGTTCAACCCATGGTCCTCCTGCCCGATCACTTTTGATCGAAGGGACCACCCCACTAGTATCCGCCATGGTGGATTCTCCGCATTGGTTCTAGACCCAATCATTGATGGATTTCACCTCACTAGAGTCCTTATGGACGGCGGCAGCAGCCTGAACCTGCTTTATCAGGATAGAGTGCGAAAAATGGGCATAGATCCCTCAAGGATTAAACCCACAAAGACGACCTTTAAAGGCGTCATACCAGGTGTAGAGGCCAACTGCATAGGCTCAGTTACACTTGAGGTGGTCTTCGGATCCCCGGATAATTTCCGAAGCGAGGAGTTAATCTTCGACATAGTCCCGTTCCGCAGTGGCTATCACGCACTGCTCGTACGAACCGCATTTGCAAAGTTCAATGCGATGCCGCACTATGCATACCTCAAGCTCAAGATGCCAGGCCCTCGAGGAGTCATTACGGTCAATGGAAACATCGAACGCCTTCTCCGAACGGAGGAGCATACGGCGGCCCTCGCGGCGGAAGTACAAAGCAGCCTCTCAAGGCAATTCTCCAGTCCAGCTATTAAACGTCCGGACAACGTCAAGCGCGCCCGGAGTAACGTACAACCAGACCACCTGGCACGTCCTGAGCACGCGTAGCAATGCGGCCCCAACCCCAGCCCTCGCGAAATTGTGAAACCAGTACTACGCGCACATAACTACGCTCTGGAAATACCATGGGCATATGGGGAGGGGCACGACCATGGCATGCCCAAAATGCGGCTCAACCGCACTAGGGGCTCCCGATTTTGTCATTCTTTTTCTTACTTTCAGGACTCCACTCTACGGAAGGCCTGTCCGCAAAGATAATCGCCAAACACACGATGCAACAGCCAGGGAGGCAGAAAGCTACGTCGAGTGTAAAGGTGGTCTCTATAACGAGCAGTATACTTGTTTCACATATCATCCCGCAGCTCGCCCCTGGAGAGGGACATGTTAAATAGTCCCATCTCTTGCTTATCGCACTATTTATATCGTCCTGCTTTTACTGCAGCCTTTTCGAATAAACAATACATAGCACTTGTCTATTATTGCACTCCCCTTTTTTTATCTATATATGTTCATTAATGACATGTTGCACCCGTAGACTTTGGTACAGCCAAATACACCAGGGGCTTAAGTACCGAAACATACGGTGTGATAAGTCCGAACACTTTCACAAGTGCGGCACCCCGAACTTATAGCATTATATGCATCGGCTCCGAATCATGTCTTGGGTCAATAGTTGGGTTTGCCCGGCTCCCATGCTTTGGTACCTTACGTTCTGTTATATCGGCTAAGGTAGCGCTGGGAGAACCACTGCGATTGTCCCCTAGTTAAGCTGGGCTAAGCACCTCAGTGGAGAAAGCTAAAACTGACCGTCATGATAGGGCGAGAGCTGGTCGCTGTTTGAGAGGTTTTCGAGTCCCTAAATACTTATGCCGCTTAGAGCGAGGAGTCGGCTTTGTCCAGCCTAGGCGTGGATAGCGCCCCGAACTCGGTCTTCCAAATACTAGGGGCTTCGCCGAAATTTAAAATTATAGAATTCTATGCCTAAGTGAGAGTGTTCAAGCATTATAGTCTGATTGCCTTGTTCGTTGTGTTGAGTGCCTCCCTCGAAGGACCCAAGAATGGGAAAAAGAGCGCTCAAGTTTTTCCCAAACACCCCAGCACTCGTGGCATGGGGGCAGAAGCCGACGACTCGCCATCTCTCAATTTTATTAAACGGCCGCACAGAAGGTAATATTTTAAATTCAAAAGCGTTTCTTAGCGCATATGAAAAAGTTTTCAGCGTACAGGATCACAAATGCGGGTTTACTCAAAAATTACATATTTGTAGCACTCATCCGCTATAAGGCGGGCACCCTTCAGGACGCCCTCATAATACATCTCGGGCTTGCGATGCTCCTTGCCCGGCGGTGGTTCGTCCGTCACAAGCTTCTCAGCATCCATCTTGCCCCAGTGCACTTTAGCACGGCAAGGACCCCACGAGCACCTTCGACGACACGGAGCGCTTGATGACTTCAAGCCATGGACAGGCATCCACCAGCCGCCTCACCAGCCCAAGTAGCTCCTGTGCATGGCTTCCTGTGCCACAGCCGGACTGCGAGACCCTTCATGGCCTGTTCGGCCACCTTATGGATCTCGACCAGCTGCTTCAGCTGGTCGCTCAAGGGCACCGGGTGTCCGGCCTCAGCATACTGAGACCAGAACACCTTCTCCGTCGAGCTTCCCTCTTCGGCTCGGTAGAATGCGGCAGCGTCGGACACACTCCGGGGAAGATCTGCGAATGCTCCTGGAGAGCTCCGGACTCGGGTAAGTAACAAGTAATTCACTTTCACGTGCTTGCTTTGCATAAAGAATGCCTTACCCACCGCTATCTTCTTCACCGCCTCAATTTCCTGGAGGGCTTTTTGGGCTTCGGCCTTGGCATATTTGGCGCTCTCAAGTGACAGGCGAGCTCGGACTCTCGAGTCTTTGAGTCAAGCTCCAAACTATCGTGTTTTTCCACGAGAGACTGGAGCTCTTGTTGTACCTCCGCCACCCGCGCCTCCTGCTTTTCTCGCTCTGTGCGCTCGACGGCCGCATTGCCTTCGGCCTTGGACAACGCTTCCTTCAGGGTCGCCACCTCGGTTGTGGGCTTGTGGCCCCTGTAATACTCACGTTGGTCCTGTCATTTTTTGCAACCACATCTTTTTTATATACTTAAATAAGGTATTACTTACCTTCATTGTCCTCTAGCTGTTGTAGGACCTTGAAGTATGTCTAGAGGGGGGGGGTGATTAGACTACTTGACCAATTAAAAGCTATGCCTTTTCCCAATTTTAGACTTCGGCAGATTTTAGCTATCTTTGAACAATTCAAGCAATCATCACGCAATTCAAGCAAGCATTCAAAGAGTATATAGGCAGCGGAAAATAAAGCATGCAACTTGCAAGAATGTAAAGGGAAGGGTTTGGAGAATTCAAACGCAATTGGAGACACGGATGTTTTTGTCGTGGTTCCGATAGGTGGTGCTATCGTACATCCACGTTGATGGAGACTTCAACCCACGTAGGGTAGCAGTTGCTTGTGAGTCCACGGAGGGCTCCACCCACGAAGGGTCCACGAAGAAGCAACCTTGTCTATCCCACCATGGCCGTCGCCCACAAAGGACTTGCCTCACTAGCGGTAGATCTTCACGAAGTAGGCGATCTCCTGCATTACAAACTCCTTGGTTCAACTCCACAATCTTGTCGGAGGCTCCCAAGTGACACCTAGCCAATCTAGGAGACACCACTCTCCAAGAAGTAACGAATGGTGTGTTGATGATGAACTCCTTGCTCTTGTGCTTCAAGTGATAGTCTCCCCAACACTCAACTTTCTCTCATAGGATTTGGATCTGGTGGAAAGAAGATTTGAGTGGAAAGAAACTTGGGGAAGGCTAGAGATCAAGATTCATATGGTTGGAATGGAATATCTTTGCCTCAACACATGAGTAGGTGGTTCTCTCTCGTAACCCGGCAAGTTGGAAGTGTAGGTTTGTTCTGATGGCTCTCTCCACGAATGAAGAGGAGGTGGAGGGGTATATATAGCCTCCACACAAAATCTAACCGTTACACACAATTTATCAAACTCGGTGGGACCGAATCAATAATCTCGGTCAGACCGATTTAGTAAACCTAGTGACCGTTAGGGTTTTCGGTGGGACTGACATGCAACTCGGTAGGACCGATATGGTTAGGGTTAGGGCATAACGTAATCCTGGTGAGACCGATTACACAAACTCGGTGATACCGAATTTGGTAATTAGCTAACGGAGAGTTGGTCGAGTAAACTTCGGTGGGACCGATTTGCTCTTTCGGTGAGACCAAAAAGTTACAAAAGGGAAACAGAGAGTTTACATTGTAATCTCGGTGGGACCGATTTGCTCTTTCGGTGAGACCGAAAAGCTACGAAGGGGAAACAGAGAGATTACAATCCCATCTCGGTGAGACCGAGATCCCAATCGGTGAGACCGATTTGCCTAGGGTTTGTGGCAGTGGCTATGACATCTGAACTCGGTGGCGCGGATAGAAAGAATCGGTAGGGCCGAGTTTGACTTTAGGTTTAGGTCATATGTGGATATGAGAAAGTAGTGGAGGGTTTTGGAGCATATCACTAAGCACATGAAGCAAAAGGCTCATTAAGCAACACCTCATCCCTCCTTGATAGTATTGGCTTTTCCTATAGACTCAATGTGATCTTGGATCACTAAAATGTAAAATGTAGAGTCTTGAGCTTTTGAGCTTGAGCAAATCCTTTGTCCTTGATATTTTGAGGGATCCACTTTCGTCATCCATGCCATGCCATTCATTGAGCTTTCCTGAAATATTTGTCTTGGAATAGCATTAGCTCAATGAGCTATATGTTGTTATGAATTACCAAAACCACCTAGGGATAGTTGCACTTTCAATCTCCCCGTTTTTGGTAATTAATGACAACATATAGATCAAAGCTTCGACAAATGATAATAAAATTGAAAAACATCATCGCTTTGAGAAGTATGTGATAAGCAAGAGCTCCTCCTAAATTTGTGCATATTTTAATATTTGCTTTGGACTGCAAATGCACAAGGAATTAGGCTCATGGGTTACTCTTCCATGTCACATACATCTTGGTGGAGCGCTAAAAATAACAAAGATTGAATACATGCACTCATCACCAAGCAAAGTGAATGATCATATAAGGATAAATAAGATAATATCATAACGAGCATAAGTGTAGCTTATGATCAAACACATGATTATCAATGTCTCACGGGTAATTGCATAGTATCTCAACCAATCAAAAGCAAATAAAGTTCAACCAAAAAGACAAGAGAGAACAAAAACAAATCTCTCTCTCTCGAAGCCTATGATCTACACATTTTTCTCCCCCTTTGGCAACAAGTTAGCAAAAAGTTCCTAGAAAATGCATAGGACTATAACGTCTCTCAGGCTTGGTCTTCTGGTGGTAGTGGTGTCCGGAGAACTCCAAGAACAAAGGCTTCAGTCGATGTAGATGGAGCTGAAGGAGTTGGTGCTGGAGCTGGTTGTGCTGGAGCTGATGAAGTGACTCTGGTGTCTTGAACTGGCTCTGCAGCTGATCTTTGAGCTCGTGGCACTCTGGCAAATGCATCAGTCGTTGTTCTGCCCTTCCTCTCCTGCATGTCATCCTGAAGCTGCTCCACAGCAGACTGAATCTCAGTTACCTTGACATCAAGATCATAGAATTTTTGTTCCATGATTCTCTCAAGGCTCTCCTGGTTTTGAGTTTGGGTGGCCAACCCCTTCTCAATCCGCAGTGTTGATGCAATCTAGTAACCAAGCTGCTCCTGCTTGTTCTTCAGAAAGTATTCAGATGCCTCTGCTTGAGTTGGCATCTTGGCAGCCTTCTTTTGCCTAGCTTTCTCCTTCTTCTATTGCGCTTGCACTGATGTTGGTCATTTTCAGTGATGACAAATTGATTGTCCTCAAAGTTAGGATAGAGAACCATGTGTTCCTTATCTAACAGATATTTTCCTGTGCCCATCTTTGAGTTTATCAACTCCTGAATCTGTGGGGCATATCCATAGCTCCTCTTCTGGTCTGCTGCAGTCCTCTTGATAGTTTCAACTATGAGGCTCATGACTTTGAATTTCTGAGGCACATCAAAAACGTGAAGCAAATTGATTGCATGCCCTCTAATCATGTTGTGGTCACCTGATTTGGGCAAAAGAGTGTGCCTTAGGATCCAGTTGATTGTAGGCAGCCCTGATAGAAGATAGTGAACTGATCCAAACATGAAGGACTCAAGTGCATCATCTAGGAGTTCCTTGTACATGTGTGACATTGAGTTGTGACCCATCTTCTTCTTGGCATAAATGTCCAAGTCATCTTCATCTTCCTTTGGGACATTGATCAGACTTGCCCATTCCTCTATGGTTGACTGATATCGTGTTCCTTCAGACATCCACACTATCCTGCCATCTGGATAGAAATGTGTTGTGGAGTAGAATTGCATAATGAGCTCGTCGTTCCAATTTGCGAACTTCTGCCCAACAAAATCTGCAACTCCACAAGCACTGAAGCTGTCATACACTCCAAGATAGTGTTCTTCATTCTCTTGAATGTAGGTCCAGTCGACCCACCTCATATCACAAACTATGGGCTTTGAAGTTGCAGCCCCTGACTTTATGGCATCACCCATCAGCTTTTGTGCCTTGGGTGCAGGCTCAGCAACCTCTTCTTCTTCCTCTTCTTCCATCATAGATGGCTTCCCAATCACTCTGGCCATGGTCTTCTTGACCCTTTCCTACCTTTTCTTCCCTTCAGCAGCAGCAGGTTCTTTGGGTTGGGACTCCAAAGCAGCTTGAGTGGAGACTCTGGCTTTGTACATAGGTTGTCTTCCTGCTGGCCTTTTGATCTTCAATCCAGGCTTAACTGTTGTTGAGTTATGCTCTCTCTTGAGCACTTTCTTCTTGGAATTGGCCTCATCCTCAGCTGCCACATAATCTTCATCCTCAGACTCTGAGGTCTTCTTCTTCCTTGTCCTGGTGGCAGCCTTGGGCAAATTACTGGGAGTGCTTCTGCTCCCCTCATCTGAGCTGCTTGAGGGACTAGTGCCCTCACTCATTTGAATTTGCTCCTCTGACCTGTTCTGCCTGTCACTTTGGTCTGACATGCTGCACTAACTGAGTGCTGACCCTGTGAATAGTTATAGATGAGGTAGAGTGGATGAGCATCACAAAATGTAGAGTTTTTTGCAAATGAGGTAGAGGTCAGCAGCGCAGCCTGCATTCCCATATTGACATACTTATGTTAGACTCCTGCGTATATCTTTTTGATCCTCAGTTCGGCTTTTCTTTCCGAACACCAAACTGAGCATCTGAGGCTACTGTCTATGCGGTAATATTTTTACATATCTTAATTACATACCTCAAAGCCTGTTAAAAGGCTGGCACAGGCTTCAGTCAGCCCGCTCTTGGCGGACTGAACCTTCTGGATCACCACACTCATAGTAGTGCGGTGCTCCTCGTCGATGGAGGCGCCGTTAAGCACCTCCAGCAGATTATCCGGTGCCTCCGGTTGGACGGAGGTCACTAGAATCGTAGGCTTGCCCTTCCTACTAGGGGGGCGCCGCCGGACTCCGGAACCACTGAAGGTTCTAGGGCGTTGTCCGGCCTAGGGCCGGACTTGGAGCCCTTGGGGGTTTTGTCCCCTTTGCGCCTGGAGTCCGGGAGGTCGCCTTTCGGTGCCTCCAGGACCACCTCCTCCTGGCTTGGCCCCTTTTGGGATGCCACCTCGGCATCATCCGCAGCGCGAGGAGAGGAGGCTGCCGGAAGTGAAGTGCTATTCACATCCGATGAACCCAGGGAGCCGCTCCACAAAGCATCGAGCCCGGCCTTGGGCGGACTGCATGATAGTATTCGGCGTCAGAAGATACTGTGCAACAAAGGAACGCCATGAGTTATTCTGGTATCCGGATACTTACGATTTTGCCAGGGGCTTGGCCCTGGATGGCCACTCCTCTTCGCTGTCGTCGGCGTTGGTGGAGTAGTCCGGAGGAAGGGTCCTCCCCTTCTTGGACCCTCCGGCCCCCCCGGTTGGGGCGACCTTCCTTTTCATTCCTCCCCCCGCTGGAGGGGGAGAGGCCTCTTCCTCGTCCTCCTCGTCTTCGGAGGAGGTGTGCGCCTCGGGGTCATCGGACAATGAATCCGACACCACCGGGCGCCGGGAAATCTTTCGAGTTCCCGTGGCCTTCTTACTGGCCTTCTTCTCCGGCACCACGTAAGGTGCCGGAACCAGCAGCCCCGTCAAGCGGGCGTCCGCTGGGTCTTCAGGCAAGGGAGCAGGACAGTCAACCTATCCGGACATCTTGTGCCAATCCTGTCAAAGGTAAGGGAGTTTAGATACCGCATAGAATTAAACTATGGAAAACAAGTAACCCGTAAAGGGTAAAATAGCTTACCGTGTTGGCTTGATGTTGCGCTCTGAATCCGCGACCCTCGATAGCCGATGCGGGGGCCTCACGCCCTTAAACAGCACCTTCCAGGCGTCTTCGTACGTAGTGTCGAAGAGCCTACTCAGGGTTCGGTGATGTGCCGGATCAAACTCCCACAAACTCAAAGCCCGTTGTTGGCACAGGAGGATCCGGCGGATGAGCATGACCTGGACTATGTTGACGAGTTTGAGCTTCTTGCTCACCAGGTTTTGGACGCAGGTTTGGAGTCCGGTCAGCTCCTCCAAATTACCCCACGACAAGCCCGTCTCTTTCCAAGAGGTGAGCCATGTAGGGAAGCCAGATCGGAATTCGGGGGCCGCTACCCATTCAGGGTCACGCGGCTCGGTGATGTAGAACCACCCCGATTGCCAGCCCTTTATGGTCTCCACGAAGGAGCCCTCGAGCCATGTAACGTTGGGCATCTTGCCCACCATGGCGCCTCCGCACTCCGCTTGGCAGTCGCCCACTACCTTCGGTTTGACATTGAAGGTCTTCAGCCATAAGCCGAAGTGGGGCTAGATGCAGAGGAAGGCCTCGCACACGACGATGAACGTCGAAATGTTGAGGATGAAGTTCGAGGCCAGATCGTGGAAATCCAGGCCGTAGTACAACATGAGTCCCCGGACAAATGGGTGAAGTGGGAAACCTAGTCCGCGGAGGAAATGGGTGAGGAATACCACCCTCTCATGGGGCCTGGGGGTGGGGATGAGCCGCCCCGTGTCGGTGAGCCGGTGCGCGATGTCATTGGACAAGTATCCGGCTTTCCTCAGCTTCTTGATGTGTCCCTCTGTGACGGAGGAGACCATCCACTTGCCTCCCGCTCCGGACATGGCTGGAGAAGGATGAGGTGGGATGTGCGGACTTGGGCGCTGGAGCTCGAATGCGCGAAAATGGATAAGCGAAGGAGGAAGAAGGCGTAGATGAGAAAGGTGGATCCTTATCCCCTTATATGGGCGGACGAAACTATGTGCCCCCACCAGCCTGGTAAAACTCGCTTATCTCCCAAGCGTCGTAATAAATGGCACGGTTGGGTTACCCATGCCCGTATTGATGAGAATCCCGGAATAATGGGACACGATCTCTGCTTCGACAATACGTGCCAAGGAAACCGCCTCGCTAAGTGCGCTGAGGTGGGACAGTAAAAACAATTAGAATAAAGGCTTGGCCGTGGTGTGATGTCACGCTGCGGAATACGTCAGCATATTGGATTTTTAAATATTATTCTCTCTACGGTGGTATGTGGAACTTATTTTGCAGAGCCGGACACTATCCTTGTGTTCAGAATCTTCTATGAAGTATTCTAAGGAGGAACCCGCCTTGCAATGTCGAAGACAATCTGCGCGCCGGACTCGTCGTCATTGAAGCCTGGTTCAGGGCTCTTGAGGAGTCCTGGATTAGGGGGTGTCCGGATGGCCGGACTATAGCCTTTGGCCGGACTCCTGGACTATGAAGATACAAGATTGAAGACTTCGTCCCGTGTCCGGATGGGACTTTCCTTGGCGTGGAAGGCAAGCATGGCGATACGGATGTAGATCTCCTTCCATTTGTAAACGACTCTATGTAACCCTAACCCTCTCCGGTGTCTATATAAACCGGAGGGTTTTAATCCGTGGGGCGAACAACAATCATACCATAGGCTAGCTTCTAGGGTTTAGCCTCTCCGATCTCGTGGTAGATCTACTCTTGTACTACCCATATCATCAATATTAATCAAGCAGGAGTAGGGTTTTACCTCCATCGAGAGGGCCCGAACCTGGGTAAAAACATCGTGTCCTTTGTCTCCTGTTACCATCCGCCTAGACGCACAGTTCGGGACCCCCTACCCGAGATCCGTCGGTTTTGACACCGACACTTACCAATACTTTCGTGCAAAACTTTTACTATTATCCTAAGAATTCACCTCCTTCAGTATCTTTTCATTTATATGATGAGGCTAAGAAAATGTAATTACGTCATTCTTGCACGGTTTGTAGAATACCCTTTGAGGGCAGCTTAGATGAACCACATCGTAAAGATGTGGAAGGTTTTAGTGACACTATTACTATAGGGGAATCGAAGAAGGGTTCCGATGCGAGAATCACTAGCATACATTTTCCTGTTTTGCTAGTCGATGCTTAATTGGTCGTGGAAATAGTGGAACCTTCAGTGTTCCTGATATTATTATTCTACTCCATGCCTTATTCGATAATAACACTTTTAGTATGGGTGCCGTTATTGCTAAACGGTTAAGCCTAAATCGTACGAAGGGCCCCATTTTTTGAGGTATCTATGCTGCACGCCTTGCTAGACATTTTGAAATACCTATTAGGCATTATGAGAAAGAGGAGACACTACTGCCTCTTACCTTTTTAGATTACAGGAGCATGGTAGCGCATGAATTTATTGTTGACAATGATGATAAGATGCGTCTGTATAATATGAGATTTAATAAGAAACACAATGAGATTATTACCCTGCCTGCGCCTTCTTTGTTTGATCTAAGTGTAGGTCATTACCTTGTCTTGCCGAAGGCTGTGTACGCACATCGAGGCCAGACATCAGCTCCAGAGCCTGAGCCAGAACCACCACTGGACCCTTATCGTCTATCATCTTATCAGTGGGATCCGGAGCAGACCGCCAGTCAGTGCCAATACGATGACACTCCTCAGTACACCGGGGAGAGTAGCCGCGATCCATGGCCATAGACCAACTTAGGCCAAAAGCCTAAGCTTGGGGGAGTACGTATTTCTCACCGACTTTACATTCATGTTTACACACGTATTCTAGATGTCGGTGCTCATACTCTTTCATTGTATTATCCATGCTAATTTAATTTATTTTTCTAGCTTTCTTCTTGTGTGTTTGATAAACCTTAGAAAAACCAAAAAAAATATTAGTTAGTTTAATTTCAATGCTTGTAGTAGTAATTAAAATGAAAACCCAAAAAGATTTCTCGTTCTTCTTTTACTTGTTGGGAGCTTTCCCGTGTAAATAGTTTTATTTCTTTTCTTTTCTTTGGGGGTCGAGAGTAGAAGACCATAATGAAAATATTTAATGGCTCTCATATGCATGACTGTTGATTTGACCAAGATCCCATATTACTTTGTCTTCTCCCTTGAATTGAATGCTTGCAGATTCCAGCTTAGTCCATTGCACGTGCACTATTATTATTATACACACTGTTCGGTCGTGCAAGTGAAAGGCAATAATGACAATATATGATGGACTGATTGAGATGATCGAAGCTGGTATGAACTCGACCTCTCTTGTTTTTGTAAATATGAGAGTTCATCATTCCTGATTCAGCTTATTATGAATAAACATGTTTGCAATGACATTTAGAGATTATAGTTGCTTATGCCATGCTTAATTAGCTAGGAGCTTATAATGGTTTACCTTGCGTGCCAACATGCTATTAAAATGATTGTGATGTGGTATGATGGGATGGTATCCTCCTTTGAATGATTCAAGTGACTCGACTTGGCACATGTTCACGCATGTAGTTGAAAACAAATCAATATAGTCTTCACGATATTTATGTTCATGGTGGATTATATCCTACTCATGTTTGCACTCAGTGTTGATTAATTTTGATGCATGTTCATGACTGTTGTCGCTCTCTCAGTTGGTCGCTTCCCAGTCGTTTGCTAGCCTTCACTTCTACTAAGCGAGAATACTGCTTGTGCATCCAAACTCCATAAACCCCAAAGTTATTCCATATGAGTCCACCATACCTTCCTATATGCGGTATTTACCTGTCGTTCCAAGTAAATTTGTATGTGTCAAACTCCAAACCTTCAAATGAAATTCTGTTTTGTATGCTCGAGCAGCTCATGTATCAACTAGGGCTGTCTGTATCTTCCATGCTAGGTGGGTTATTCTCAAGAGGAGTGGACTCCGCTCCTCATTCACGAGAAAATGGCTGGTAATCGGGATGCCCAGTCCCATGCTTTAAGGAAATCAAATCAAAATAATTGCAAACAAAACTCCCCCGGGACTCTTGTTAGTTGGAGGCACCCGTTGTTTCGGACAAGCCATGGATTGATGTTTGTTGGTGGAGGGGGAGTATAAACTTTATCATTCTGTTTGGGAACCGCCTATAATGTGTGTAGCATGGAAGATAATGCCATCTCTTGGTTGTTGCGTTGACAGTGAAAGTATACTACTCAAAATATTATTTATCTCTATTTTAAAACCGAGCTCTGGCACCTCTACAAATCCCTGCTTCCCTCTGCGAAGGGCCTATCTATTTACTTTTATGTTGAGTCATCACCCTCTTATTAAAAAGCACCCGCTGGAGAGCACCGCTGTCATTTGCATGCATTACTATTAGTCTATATTGGGTATGACTTGACTGGATCTCTTTTACCATGAATTACAATGTTTAGTCAGTCCTTGATCTTTAAAGGTGCTCTGCATTTATGTTTTGTGGTCTCAGAAAGGGCTAGCGAGATACCATCTTGTTATATCATATTATGATTGTTTTGAGAAAGGGTTGTCATCCGAGTTTTATTATTATTGCTCGCCAGTTGATTATGCCATTGATATGAGTAAACATGAGACCTAAGTGTTATTGTGAACATGGTTAGTTCATAATATTTGCTGAAAACTTGAATGCTGGCTTGACATATTTACAACAACAAGAGCAAACTGAGTTTGTAGAAGTTTTTCTTCGTCACTTTCAGTTTATCAACTGAATTGCTTAAGGACAAGCAAAGGTTTAAGCTTGGGGAGTTGATACGTCTCCAACGTATCTACTTTTCCAAACACTTTTGCCCTTGCTTTGGACTCTAACTTGCATGATTTGAATGAAACTAACCCAGACTGACGCTGTTTTCAGCAGAATTGCCATGGTGTTATCTTTGTGCAGAAAACAAAACTTCTCGGAATGACCTGGAAATCCACGGAGATTATTTTTGGAAAATAAGAAAAATACTGGCGAAAGAATCAAGGCCAGGGGGCCCATACCCTGTCCACAAGGGTGGGGGGCGCGCCCCTCCCCCTGGGCGCGCCCCCCTATCTCGTGGGCCCCCTGATGCTGCACCAACCTCAACTCCAACTCCATATATTCTGTTTCGCGGAGAAAAAAAATCAAAGACAAAGTTTCATCGCGTTTTACGATACGGAGCCGCCGCCAAGCCCTAATCTCTCTTGGGAGGGCTGATCTGGAGTCCGTTCGGGGCTCCGGAGAGGGGGATTCGTCGTCGTCGTCATCATCAAGCATCCTCCATCACCAACTTCATGATGCTCACCGCCGTGCGTGAGTAATTCCGTCGTAGGCTTGCTGGACGGTGATGGGTTGGATGAGATTTATCATGTAATCGAGTTAGTTTTGTTAGGGTTTGATCCCTAGTATCCACGATGTTACGAGATTGATGTTGCTATGACTTTGCTATGCTTAATGCTTGTCACTAGGGCCCGAGTGCCATGATTTCAGATCTGAACCTATTATGTTTTCATGAATAGATGTGAGTTCTTGATCCTATCTTGCAAGTCTATAGTCACCTATTATGTGTTATGATCCGACAACCCCGAAGTGACAATAATCGGGATACTTCTCGGTGATGACCGTAGTTTGAGGAGTTCATGTATTCACTAAGTGATAATGCTTTGGTCCGGTTCTCTATTAAAAGGAGGCCTTAATATCCCTTAGTTTCCACTAGGACCCCGCTGCCACGGGAGGGTAGGACAAAAGTTGTTATGCAAGTTCTTTTCCATAATCACGTATGACTATATTCAGAATACATGCCTACATTACATTGATGAACTGGAGCTAGTTCTGTGTCACCCTAGGTTATAACTATTGCATGAAGAATCGCATCCGAAATAATTATCCATCACTGATCCAATGCCTACGAGCTTTTCACATATTGTGCTTCGCTTATTTACTTTTCTATTGCTACTGTTACAATCACTACAAAACCCAAAAATATTACTTTTGCTACCGTTACCGTTTCTATCATATTAGTTTGCTACTAAATACTTTGCTGCAGATACTAAGTTATCCAGGTGTGGTTGAATTGACAACTCAACTGCTAATACTTGAGAATATTCTTTGGCTCCCCTTGTGTCGAATCAATAAATTTGGGTTGAATACTCTACCCTCGAAAGCTGTTGCGATCCCCTACACTTGTGGGTTATCATGCACCTGCACAAAAAATCAAACACTTGCACCCAACGCGATGAAGAGGTTGTGAATCCCTCTATGGTCACTTGCAAGATTGAGATCTGATAGAAATTGATATAAAAGATTCATAAAACTTAAAATAAAGTAAACACAAATAAATTGAAGCAAGGTATTTTTGGGTTTTTAGTTTTGTAGATCCAAAAATATATGATGGAAAATAGACTCGGGGGCCATAGGTTTCACTAGTGTCTTCTCTCTTGAAAGAAAACTTATGGTGGGTAGAAAAATTATTGCTGAGCAATTGATAGAAAAGCGCAAAGTTATGACGATATCAAAGGAAATGATCATGAATATAGGCATGACGTCTGTGACAAGTAGTCCGACTCCTGCCTGCATTTACTACTATTAGTCGAGTAGGTAAATGATAAAAACATAATTTTTGTTGTGGAATGCTACCTAACATATTCATTAATACAATATTCTTTATTGTGGCAAGAATATTCAGATCCATAAGATTCAAAACAAAAGTTTAATATTGACATAAAAATGATAATACTTCAAGCATACTAATAAAGTAATCATGTGTTCTCAAAATAACATGGCCAAAGAAAGTTATCCCTACAAAATCATATAGTCTGGCTATGCTCCACCTTCATCAGACAAAGTATTTCATCATGCAGAACCCCGATGACAAGCCAAGCAATTGTTTCATACTTTTAATGTTCTCAAAACTTTTTCAACTTTCACGCAATACATGAACGTGAGGCATGGATATAGCACTATAGGTGAAACAGAATATGGTGGTTGTGGAGAAGACAAAAATAAGGAGAAAGTCTCACATCAACTAGGCAAATTAATGGGCTATAGAGATGCCCATCAATCGATATCGATGCAAGTGTGTAGGGATTTCCATGCAACGGATGCACTAGAGCTATAAGTGTATGAAAGCTCAAAAGAAACTAAGTGGGTGTGCATCCAACTCGCTTGCTCACGAAGACCCAGGGCAATTTGAGGAATCCCATCATTGGAATATACAAGCCAAGTTCTATAATGAAAATTCCCACTAGTATATGAAAGTGACAATATAGGAGACTCTCTATCATGAAGATCATGGTGCTACTTTGAAGCACAAGTGTGGAAAAAGGATAGTAAAATTGTCCCTTCTCTCTTTTCTCTCATCATCATTTTTTATTATTTTGGGATCTTTGGCCTTTTTCTCATTTTTTATTTCTTATTTTTCTTTTTTTATATGGGCCTCTTCGGCCTCTTTTATTTTGTAAAGTCCGGAGACTCATCCCAACTTGTGAGGGAATCATAGCTTCCATCATCCTTTCCTCACATGGGAAAATGCTCTAATAATGATGATCATCACACTTTTATTTACTTACAACTCAAGAATTACAACTCGATACTAGAACAAATATATGATTCTATGTGAATGCCTCATGCATATGAGAACAATATGATAATGATTATGCGTGTCATAATAAAAAAATGGTGGAAGTTGCATGGAAATATATCTTGGAATGGCTATTGAGATGTCGTAATAGGTAGGTATGGTGGCTATTTTGAGGAAGGTATATGGTGGGTGTAACGCACTGGCGAAAGTTGCGCGGCACTAGAGAGGCTAGCAATCGTGGAAGGGTAAGAGTGCATATAATCCATGGACTCAATGTTAGTAATAAAGAACTCACATACTTATTGAAAAATTCTAATAGCCATCGAAACAAAGTACTACACGCATGCTCCTAGGGGTATAGATTGGTAGGAAAAGAGCATTGCTCGTCCCCGACCGCCACTCATAAGGAAGACAATCAAAGAATAAATCATGCTCCGACTTGATCACATAACGGTTCACCATACGTGCATGCTATGGGAATCACAAACTTTAACACAAGTACTTCTACCAATCCACAATTACTCACTAGAATGACTCTAATATCACCATCTTTATATCTCAAAACAAACACAAGGAATCAAACTTCTCATATATTCAATGTTCTTTATACGAAAGATTTTATTATATCTCTTGGATGCCCATCATGTTACGACTAAATTCATAACCTAAGGAAATTACCATGCTATGAAAGACTCTCGAAACAATATAAGTGAAGCATGAGAGTTCATCAATTTTTATAAAGTATAGCCACTGCCTCGCTCTAAAAACATATAAGTGAAGCACTAAAGCAAATTGCGTAGCTCAAAAGATATAAGTGAAGCACATAGAGTATTCTAATAAATCACGATTAATGTGTGTCCCTCTCAAAAGGTGTGTACATCATGGATGATTGTGGAAAACTAAAAAGCAAAGACTCATATCATACAAGATGCTCCAAGCAAAACACATATCATGTGGTGAATAAAAATATAGCCTCAAGTAAATTTACTGATGGGTTGAAGACGAAAGAGGGGATGCCATCCGGGGCATCCCCAAGCTTAGATTCTTGGTCATCCTTGAATATTACCTTGGGTTTCCTTGGGAATCCCCAAGCTTAGGCTCTTGCCACTCCTTATTCCATTGTCCATTAAATCTTCACCCAAAAGTTGAAAACTTCACAACACAAAACTCAACAGAAAACTCACAAGCTCCGTTAGTATAAGAAAATAAATCACCACTTTAGGTACTGTTGTGAACTCATTCTAAATTTATATTGGTGTAATATATACTATATTCCAACTTCTCCATGGTTCATACCCCCCGATACTACCCATAGATTTATTAAAATAAGCAAACAACACATAGAAAACAGAATCTGTCAAAAACAGAATAGTCTGTAGCAATGTGGAAACTTCGTATACTTTTGTAACTCTAAATATTCTGAAACATTAGGACAACAGAGGAAATTCGTATATAAATCATGTGTAAAAAATTCAGATATTTATCATGCTCCAGTCAAAAGTTTCTGTTTCTCACCAAAATCAGATCAACTATCACCATAGATCATCCCAAAGGTCCTACTTGGCTCAAACACTAATAAAAACACTAAAACACAATTACTACAGAAGTAATAATGTGTATTTATTGAAAAAAAAGAAGAAAAAACAAAAAACACAAAAATAAAAATTGGGTTGCCTCCCAACAAGCGCTATTGTTTGACGCCCCTAGTTAGGCATATTACAACGGATCTAGATATTGTCATCTTTGGTATGAAATACTTAATTGACCCTCATAATAGATTCATATGGCAACTTAATTTTTTTCTTGGAAAGTGTTCCACGCCCTTCCTAAAAGGAAATAGGAATCTAATGTTTCCTCCTTTCATATCAATAATTGCACCAAGCGTTCTAAGGAAAGGTCTACCAAGAATAATAGGGCATGTAGGATTGCAATCTATATCAAGCACAATAAAATTTACGTGCACATAATTCCTAGTTGCAACAATAAGAACATCATTAATCCTTCCCATATGATTCTTAATAGTGGAATCCGCTAGATGCAAATTCAAGGAACAATCATCAAGTTTATGGAAACCTAGCACATCACATGAAGTTTTTGGAATAATGGAAACACTAGCACCCAAATTACACAAAGCATTGCACTCATAATCTTTAATTTTGATCTTAATAGTATGTTCCCACTCATCATAAGGTTTCTAGCGATAGAAACTTCCAACTCAAGTTTCTCCTCAAAAGATTTCATCATAGCATCAAGAATGAGGTGAATTCAACATGGATTGCAACAAGGAAATACAATCTATCAAAGAAAAATTATAATAATTAAAGTCCTTGAAATCCAAAATAGTGGGTTCATTGCTACTTAAAGTTTTGATCTCTTCAATCCCACTTTTATCAATTTTTTCACTAAGATCTTTAAACTCCAAATCATTTGGTCGCCTTCTAGGTAAATTTGACTCATCTCTAGTCCCATCTTTTTCAAAATTTATATTAGCAAACAAAGATTCAATAGGAGTAACACCAATCACTTTAAGATCTTCATCATTATTATCACAAGAGATAGAAGAACACGCTTTTACAAACCAATCTCGCTTAGCACGCATCCTAGCAGTTCTTTCTTTACTTTCATTCATAGAAATTCTAATGCCATTTAGAGATTCATTGATATCATGCTCGGGTGGCATACATCTCATCTTCAAAATCAATCTCAAGAAAAAAATATCAACGTTTCTATCCAAATCATCAATCTTAAGCATTTTTTCATCTACCATAGCAGTGAAAACCTTTTGAGAATTTATAAAATCTTTAATGTTGTTTTCAAGATCGGTAGGTATTTTATTATAACTTCCATAAGAATTCTTGTAGGAATTACCATAACTATTAGAGGAATTACAAGGAAATGGCCTATGGTTGAAATTGCCTCTATATGCGTTGTTACCAAAATTGTTCCTACCAACAAAATTCACATCAATAGATTCATTATTATTCTCAATCAAAGTGGACAAAGGAATATCATTAGGATCAATATGAGCACTCTTACTAGCAATCAATTTCATAAGCTCATCCATCTTTCCACTCAAAATATTAATCTCTTCAATCGCATGCACTCTTTTACTAGTTGAAGGTCTTTCGGTATGCCATTGAGAGTAATTTGCCATAATATTATCTAGGAGTTTAGTAGCTTCTCCTAATGTAATTTCCATAAAAGTACCACCCGCGGTGGAATCCAAAAGATTTCTAGAGGCAAAATTCAATCCTACGTAAAGTTTTTGTATAATCATCCACAAACTTAAACCATGAGTAGGGCAATTTCTTAACATCAATTTCATCCTCTCCCGGGATTGTGCAACATGTTCATGATCAAGTTTCTTAAATTCATTATGTCGTCCTAAGGGAGATGGTCTTAGCAAGAGGAAAATACTTGGAAATAAAAGCATCTTTGCACTTGTTCCATGAATCAATACCATTTTTAGGCAAAGACGAAAACCAAGTTTTAGAATGATCTCGTAGTGAGAACGGAAATAAATTAACAATATTATTATCCACATCTTTCCTCTTTTTCATATCACACAATTCAACGGAAGTGTTTAGATGAGATGCGGCATCTTCACTAGGAAGGCCAGAAAATTGCTCTTTAATAACAAGATTCAACAAAGCGGCATTAATTTCATAAGATTCCGCACTAGTGGTGGGAGCAATCGGAGTACTAACAAAATCATTATTATTAGTGCTAGAAAATTCACACAACTTGTTATTTTCTTGAGGCATCGTGACAAAGCAATCAATCTAGCACACAAGCAAACAAAAAGCAAACAAAAAGATGAACGGAAGAAGGCGAGGAAAGGAAAATATTTTTTTATTTTTTTGAAAGCGTTTTAGAAGTGGGGGACAGGAAAACGAGGGGCAAATGGAAAATTATGTAATGCAAGAGATGGGGGTTTATCATAGGTACTTGGTAGGCTTGATGTAGAACCTCCCCAACAACGGCGCCAGAAATTCTTCCCGCCACTTCTTGAGCTTGCGTTGGTGTTTCCCTTGAAGAGGAAAGGGTGATGCAGCAAAGTAGCGACAAGTATTTCCCTCAGTGAGAACCAAGGTATCAATCCAGTAGGAGGTACAACCAAGTATCCAATCTATGCACCTGCAGAAACAATCAAACACTTGCACCCAACGCGATAAAGGGGTTGTCGATCCCTCCATGGTCAATTGCAAGGATCAGATCTGATAGAGATAGATATAAAAAAGAGTAATAAAAAATAAAATAAAGTAAACACAAAGAAATTGCAGCAAGGTATTTTTGGGTTTTTAGTTTCGTAGATCTGAAATATGATGGAAAATAGACCCGGGGGCCATAGAGTTCACTAGAAGCTTCTCTCTTGAAAGAAAACTTACGATGGGTAGACAAATTACTGTTGAGCAATTGATAGAAAAGCGCAAAGTTATGACGATATCTAAGGGAATGATCATGAATATAGGCATGACGTCCATGACAAGTAGACCGACTCCTGCCTGCATCTACTACTATTACTCCAAACATCGACCACTATCCAATATGCATCTAGAGTATTTAGTTGATAAGAACGGAGTAACGCCTTAAGCAAGATGACATGATGTAGAGGGATAAACTCAAACAATATGATATAAACCCCATCTTTTTATCCTTGATGGAAACAATTCAATACGTGCCTCACTACCCCTACTATGTCACTGGGTGAGGACATTGCAAGATTGAACCCAAAACTTAGCACCTCTCCCATTGCAAGAAGATACAATCTAGTTGGCCAAACTAAACATGTAATTCAAAGAGAAATACATAGATACCAAATCATGCATATAAGAATTCAGAAGAAACTCAAATAATATTCATAGATAATCTGGTCATAAATCCACAATTCATCGGATCTCAACAAACACACCGCAAAAGAAGATTACATCGGATAGATCTCCACGAACAACGAGGAGAACATGGTATTGAAGATCAAAGAGAGAGAAGAAGCCCTCTAGCTACTAGCTATGGACCCGTAGATCTATGGTAAACTACTCACACATCATTGGTAGGGCAATAGGGTTGATGTAGAAGCCCTTCGTGATCAAATCCCCCTCCGGGAGATCACCGGAAAAGGTCCCAAGATGGGATCTCACAAGAACAGAAGCTTGCAGCACCGGAAAAGTATTTTTGTGGACGCTTCTGGTGGTTCTGGAATATTTTAGGATTTATAGAGCTGAGTTTGAGGTCGGTGGACTCCCGAGGGGCCCATAAGCTAGGGGGTGCGCCCCCCTTGGGCGTGCCCTAAGGGCTTGTGGTCCCCTCGGGACTCTTCTGGCTCTGTCCCCAAGTCTTCTGGGTGTCTTCTGGTCCAAGAAAAATCATCGTGAAAGTTTTAGTCCGTTCGTACTCCGTTTGATCTTTTTGAAAAAGTCAAACAAGGAAAAAAAACAGATACTGGCACTAGGCACTAGGTTAATTGTTTAGTCCCAAAAAATGATATAAAATAGTATGGCAATGCATATAAAACATCCAGGATAGATAATATAATAGCGTGGAACAATAAAAACTTATAGATACGTTGGAGACGTATCAGTGATTTTGTCATGTCCACTACTTATTGTAATGATCATGATTGGGGTGATAATGCTTTGTATGATCTTGAAAATTTATTTAACCATCATGATGAATATGTTATTGATATTAATGTTTGCAATAATATTGAAAATGGGTTTGGAAGAGTGTCAGCGTAAGGTAAAAAGAATCCCACATATTTGGAGAGTGTTCACTCTTATGATTTTTTTGATAAATGTGGGTTTGGAGAGGTCATGACTTTAGTCGATGTTAATCCCACTACCTTGGAAGATTATAAGACTTTTATGCATGTGGATCATGAAGAAAAAAACTATATGATAGATATATTGTTGAATTTGAATATACTCCTACATGTAATTATTATGAGAGAGGAAAATATGGTTGTAGAAATTTTCATGTTACTAAATTACCTCTCTTCATGTTGAGATTGCTATTTGTTCTTCCTTCTTCCTTGCATATGCTAGATATTTCTTGTCTTGATATTTTGTTTGCTTATGAAATGCCTATGCATAGGAAGTATGTTTGACCTAAATGTGTTTGTCATATGTTTTATGATGCTATATTTGTGTTACAATTATTATCCTTCATGTGAGCATGAATAAAATCTTATGCCTAGCTAGGAGCATAAAACAATAGCGCTTGTTGGGCGGCAACCCAATGAATAAAATATTTTTTTCACTTTTTGTTTCTGTTTTTGTGTGTTTGCACAATTGTGCTACCGTTATGATTGTGTTTTAGTGTTTTGATTAGTGTTTGTGCCAAGTAAAGCCTTTAGGATTATGTTGGATGATAGTTGATTTGATCCTGTTGAAAAATAGAAACTTTTACGCCCAGTTCTGGAATTTTGTAAATTCATAGAAACATGTTTTTGATCTAGTTGTTCTACACAGGATTCATATACAAATTTCCACGTCGTCCAAAATTTTCAGAATTTTTTGAGTTACAGAAGTATGAGCAAAATTCGAGTCTTTACAGACTGTTCTATTTTTGACAGTTTTTGTTTTTTATTGCATTGTGTGCTTATTTTGGTGAATCTATGGATTGTATGGGGGGCTATAAGCCATGGTAAAGTTAGAATATGGTAGGTATAATGCAATAAAAAATATGAACGGGTTTGCAACAGTACTTAAAGTAAAGATTGGTTTTCTTATACTAAAGAATCTCACAAAGGTTTTGTTAAGTTTTGTGTGATTGAAGTTTTCAAGTTTTGGGTGAGATCACGATGGATGAAGGAATAAGGAGTGAAAAGAGCCTAAGGCTGGGGATTCCCATGCCACCCCATGGTAATATTCAAAGAGTACCAAGAAACTAAGCTTGGGGATGCCCGGGAAGGCATCCCCTCTTCCTTCCAACGACCATTGGTAATTTTACTTGGAGCTATATTTTTATCGTCACATATCATGAGTTTTGCTTGGAGTGTCTTGTATTATATGAGTCTTTGCTTGTTTTTCTTTTTAGTTTGCCACAATCATCCTTGCTGGACACACCTATTTGAGAGATCCATAATGATGCTTTGATTTGTTAGAATTGCTCTTTGTGCTTGACATAAATTTTTGGAGCTATGGAATTGCTCTAGTACTTCACATATATCTTTTTGAGCACGGTGGTGATTTAATTTTTGAAGAAATACTCTCGTGCTTCACTTAGATCATTTTGATAGTTAGTAAAATTTTGAAGAAATCCTCTTATGCTTCACTTATATTATTTTGAGAGATTAAAATTTTGAAGAAATATTTATGCTCTTGTTCTTCACTTAAATTTGTTTGAGAGCTCATTAGTAGCATTGGTAATATATGAAATTAGTCCCAAAGTGATAGATATTCAAGAGGCATATAATAAAAACTATCATGAAGATCATTGGATATTATAAACTTGATTCCTTTCAATAGTTTTGCAATATGGAGATAGTAATTTGTGAGTCATGTTGGTGAGTAATTATGCTTTAGTAAGAATATTGGTGTTAAGGTTTGTGATTCCCTATGCAAGCATGAAAGTCAATATTATACAACGAAGTTACATCCTACTTGTGGTGCATTATTCAGTATTAGTTATGTTTAATGCTTGTTTATGATCGTTTTCATTCCTGGTTGGTCGCTTCTCAATCTATTTGCTAGCCTCCATTTGTACTAAGCGGGAATACTGGTCGTGCATCCAACTCCTTAAACCAAAGTTGTGCCAAATGAGTCCACCATACCTACCTATATGCGACATTTCCATGTCATTCCAAGTAAATTTGTATGTGCCAACTCTAATATTCAAAATGAATTTCCTTTTTGTGTCCCGTAACGCTCATGAAGCGGCAGGGGGTGTCCGATATTTTCCATGCTAGGTAGGTTATTCTCAAGATGAGTGTTTATTCACTTGTCATTGCACGAGAGTGTGGCAGATAATAGGGATGCGTAGTCCCAAAATGAAATTTTTTAATATGTTGTTCGATAATAAATTCATTGGAAAGTGTTGGTATGGAAGGCACCCGTGGATACGGCTAGCCATGGATTGTGGAAGAATGGCGGAAAAGGGAATAAACTTTATTTAATGTTTGGGAACCGCCTATGATTTATCTAACATGAAAGATATTGGGAATCCTTGGTCATTTTCATTGACGGGAAAAGCATGCCTCTCAAAACTATTTTATCTCTCAATTTAAGCTTTGAGCTCTAGCACCTCTACAAATCTCTGCATCCCTCTGCGGAGGGCCTATCTAATTACTTTTATGCAATTTTTATTTTTTGAGTCTCCATCTTCTCTTATAAAGCACCAACTAGGGAACACTATTATCATACTTGTGCCTTGGATGTAGCTAATATTTGAGTGTGTTTCATGAATGGATCAATGATTGAGCATGATGGACTAGGGATAGCTTTCTTTAGCGTTGATATTTTGAAAGACATGGTTGCTTGTCGATATGCTTGAGTATTGAGGTCTTCATGTCAAATTATAGAATATTGTTTTGAATCCCTTAAAGTCCAAAGTACATGCTACAAAAGAAAAGAATATGTGATGAATATGATAGGTAGCATTCCACACCAAAAATTCTGTTTCTATCATTTACCTACTCGAGGACGAGCAGGAATTAAGCTTGGGGATGTTGATACGTCTCCAACGTATCTATAAATTTTGATTGTTCCATTCTATTAAAGTATCAATCTTGGATGTTTTATATCCATTTACTAGAAACTTTATATCATTTTTGGGACTAAACTATTGGCATAGTGCCAGTTGCTGTTTTTTACTTTGTAGAATATTAATATCAAACAAAGTCTAAATGCCATGAAACTTTTTGGATTTTTTTGGTGATAAAGGATCCTGGAAGCTTCTGGAGCACACGAAACGAGGCTTGTGGGGCCCACTAGGCAGCAGGGTGTGCCAGAGGTCCCCGGCGTGCCCTGGTGGGTAGTGGAGCCCATGGGAACCGCCTTATCTTTCCCCTGACTCTATAAATACTCTATAATCCCCAGAACCCTAGGAGAGTCGACGAAACCACGAGATCCAATCTAGAGGCCTTTTCTGGCACTCAGCCTGAGGGGCAATGATGATGGAGGTGTTCTTCATCATCGTCCTTGCACCTCTGATAACGCATGAGTAATTTACCAAAGACCTACGGGTCTGTCGCTAGTAGCTAGATGACTTCTTCTATGTTTTTGATCTTCAATATAATGTTCTCCTCGATGTTCTTTGATATCTTTTTGATGTAACTCTTTTGTGCGGTGTGTTTGTTGGGATCCGATGAATTGTGTGTTCATGATCAGTTATATCCATGAATATTATTGGAGTCTTCTTTCAACTCTTTTATGCATGATCATTATGGCCTCGTATCTCTTCTCCGATTTATTGGTTTCGCTTGGCCAACTAAATAGATTTATCTTGCCATGGAAAGAGGTGCTTTGTGATGGGTTCGATCTTGCGGTGCTCAATCTCAGTGACAAAAAGAGACATGCCACACAAGTATCGTTGCTATTAAGGGTAATAAGGTGGAGTTTATTCATACGTGAGTTTATCTTGTCTACATCACGTCGTCGTTCTTATTGCATTACTCCGTTTTTCCATGAACTTAATACATTAGATGCATGCTGGATAGCGGTCGATGTGTGGAGTAATAATAGTAAATGCAGGCAGGAGTCGGTCTACTAATCTTGGACGTGATGCCTATATATATATCATTGCCTTGGATATCGTCATGATTATTCGGTTCTCTATCAATTATCCAATAGTAATTTTTTTACCCATCGTATGCTATTTTCTTGAGAGAAGCCTCTAGTGAAAACTAAAGCTCCCGGGTCTATTTTCCTATCGTATTAAAACCAAAATACCTTGCTGCAATTTTCTTTATTTATTTTATTTTGTGTATTAGTTACATCTATTTATCAAATCTCATACAATTTAATCTATCTCAATACCGTGAGGGATTGACAACCCCTCTTGGATGTTGGGTTGCAAGTATTTGTTGTTTTGTTGTAGGTGCTATTTACATAGTGTTGCTTGGTTCTCCTACTGGATTGATAATCTTGGTTTCATAACTGAGGGAAATACTTATCTTTTCCTCTTCGGGGAAATACCAACATAGATATAAGCAATCAAACTAGCACACTAAAACAACAACCGTCGCCAATGAAGAGAAGTATAGATCGAAAGGATCCAACACATAGATGCACGAACGAAGACGAAAAAATATTGGATCCAATCAGATTCACCGAAGACCAACATCAGCCAAATCCTACGAGATACGTAGGAGACACACCTCGACACGCCATACGACGATGCTAAACGCATCACTGAATAGCGGCTAGGCCAGGATAACCTTATTCCATCTTTAGGGAGCCGCGACTACCTCAACTTCCTAAGCATGACACAAACCCAAAACAAACTCACAAAAACACCTAAGAGCGAAGCCAGATCCCTCCCGCCAGCAAGGGGCAGTCCATCGTGCCTCCATGACCTAGGGCCACTAGAGACGAGGCAGACTGGTCGAAGGCAATGGAACCCTAAACTTTTTTCTTTCTTCGGAAGGAGGTGGCTGCTGCGTTGCACACCTTGGATTTTTGTGTCATCCAAATGGATTTGTCAAGGGACACACCTAAAAGCTTGGATCATCGGATAGACTCAAAACGGGAAATGCAAACCAAGCTGAAACTATGCTTAGCCGTGAAGTGGAAGCAAAGAGTGAAAAAATGGAGATTTAGAATAACCACACAAAAATCATTTTTTCGCTGCTTGGGCAGCCAGGTGGACACCAAATGTCCACTCGTGTCAACCAGCGCGCCATTACATGCTACACGCGTGGCACATATTAGGCTTTTTTTATCATTTTTTGATATATATATATATATATATATATATATATATATATATATATATATGGTTGCCAAAAGTCCGTTCCATTAAATAAACTAAAAACATAACTAAAGATTAAATAAACCCTAGATCTAACTAGGGTGGCCGCTGGAGCAAGGGGTGGCGCTGGAGCCTACTGCTTATCCTCGTCGCTGACGAGGTCGATGTATGTTGGAGGCGACCATGGCCACATGGAGGCCGCATAGGGGAAGGAAGGATGAGTGGGATCGTTGGGCGGGCTGGAGGGCATCACTGGCCACCCGCTGACGCGTCGATGCCCTGCCACTACTGCGTTGGAGGCCGCCAGCCAATGTGTTATGCCTTGGCATGGACGGTTTCCTACCACTCCCTCACTTTTAGGCGGATGCCCGCCATGCCTCCTACGTCGAGGCCACCGCCCCTGGCATAGTCTTTGAGGAGATTGCCGTAGGACGATCGTTGGCACCAGAGAGGGAGCGCACCATCTGGACCGACTTAGAGGTCGCACACGAGGCAACACATGAGATGGGTGTGGAGAGGATAGCACCCTCTGGGACCAGCTCCCGTTGGCGAAGTGGCCCCTGACCTCAACGTCAACGTCTGCCGGTATGGGATGAAGGCGCTCTCGCCCAAATTCCGTTGTGAAAGGGACCAGGGCCGTGTCTACCATGATGCTCATGTCCCCTAAATTTCTCACTCCGGCAAAAAAGGCGTCGGACCAACCCGCCGCCGCGCTTAGTCCTTGACCCGGCATCCACTACTAATATATTATATATGTATAAAAATGTCACTTATGGACATTTTCCCCTAACTATAGTTGGTACATATATGTAAGAGCAACAAAATTTGCCCCTCCCTCCTACTAATTATGTTTGAAAATGTTGCTCATCGACATTTCTCTCCCTGTATTAAGAACTCTTTGTGGGGGGAAAGGATTTTTTTTTTTTGCTATCTTGTTCGAATTTAGTGTTTAAACCTCTCCACTTTACTGTATGAGTATTGACCAAAAAGAAGGACAAATTATGAAGGCTGCAAATGACACCTTTGAGTTTGTGCGACGTCTCGGGAGCCTCCAAAAAGTTATGAAGCGTCCTTCGTATGCTCGCTTCATAATTGTTGCTCCTCTTTTGATTGTAACACTACGGAGTTCTCAGTCGGAAGAAAAGGATGCAACCACTTCACTCCCATCCACAGGGACACGAGAAAAACAGAGAAATGAGAAAGAAACAGAGTACTGGACCGAAATCCATGTCCCTCGCCCAGCCGGGATGCGAAGCTCAGTGAAACCAGCGGATCCGCACACGGTTTTGGGGGTGCCACGGTCACTCGGTCAGGTGAGGCACACGGCGACGGTACTACGCGAGCGCGCGGCCAACCGTGATCCTGTGTGCTGTCCGAGAGCGCGCGCGCGCCCATCTCATGTGCAGTGCCCTCGCGCTCAGGCAACCCCAGCCGCCATCGCAAAGGCACAGCGCGCGTGGCCGTCACGCACACACACCGGCAATGATCTCGTCGCCGTCGCTCCCTCGCTCGCGAGCACGTCGATCTCGTTACGAAGGCGAACGATCACGAGCGCGGGCACTGGGCAGCAGTAGTGCAGTACGCCCCCATGCCCCTGCCCGCGGCGGCGGCGCCGTGCCATCCATGGCGCCGGGTATGCACGCACGCACGTAGCGCGGGTCTCTGTGTGCGCGCGCGCCGAAACAGGGGCAAGACTTTCCGGGCTCCTGACAAGACAGACGGAGCTAAAGGTCGCGCCGATCGATGCTCAATCATACGCCACGCCACTCCGATCATCAATGTGATATTGCAAATCTATCCCTTACGTCCCATAATCACGCTCGGGACAGTAGAATATACGGTATGTTCTGTAGAGACGCAGCAGCCGTACGTGGCTGCGAGTCGCTGGCATGACAAAACTGGAGAGCATGGCGGCTAAGGTACGTGCCGCTCGAGGGTGTGCCAATGATAGCGTTGTTTTCAGGGCTGGATGGTCCGGAAGAACGGGCGGTCATGTCGCCGCTCCATGTCCGTGCCTCAAGAACGTGACCGGAGGGTAGGGTGGTCTCACGGAGCAGATCGATACACCGGCAGGCCACCCGGCTGGTATTTGCAAACCCACTTTTGGTATCACGTACCGGTAGATCTTTCAGTCCAATATCTGCCCAGACCAAGTATGTACGTCCAACTAGATTTTGCATGATCGGTTTGAAGGCTACTCTGAGGTTTATAGACTGCTTGCGCCCATTAACGCCAAGTTTCCCGCCACATTTTCCAGCCGGCTACCAGGTTTTGGCGCCTCGCGCCGCCCACGGCTATAAAAATATTATCATCGTGGCCGAATAGCTCACAAAGCTCTAGTTTGAACACCACCGCCTACAGCCTCCACCTCCCTCTCCGTACCCATGTCCGAATAGCCCAGAACACAATCTCCACTTCACTCTCACCGCTGCCATGCCTCTTATCCTGTCCTCATCGCCGGGGTGCGCCTTTCGGCATATGGCGGCTGTGGAGGAAGAGGTCGTGGGGAGGTATTTTAAGCACTCAGATTGAGTGTTTGCATTTTTTAGATCATGCAAGAAAGAAAAAGATATGGAGGCTGCATATGGTGATTCCATGTTTGCACACAGCGGCCTCGAGCGCGCTCTATATTTTATATGGCGACTGTGCTAGGGTTGCTCTAATAGATGGCATGGCTAGGGTTTTGCACACATGTGAGCCCGGTAGGAAAGGAATAAGGAAAAAGTGAAAGTAAAATATAAACTAATAAATAGTCATAAAGTAAGAGAAAAGTTCATCAAAATCGTAAAATGCATAAATAAAAAGTAAGAATAAATATTCAAGAACTTCTAGAGGAACCTGGGAACTATTACAATTAAAATTATAAAATCAAGAGAAGCCACACATAATTTGTGTATGTTAGTGGGAATCACCATTTCTTAATCATTATCATTTCTAAATTATACGTGACTCTTCTCAAATTTCCATTTTTAACAGATATCATGATTTCTGCTTTTTATATTTTCCGTTCTTTAAGGTTCGGCTTTCAATATACTTCCTGGGTATTAATTTTGTATGAATCTATTATAGGATTTCGTTTTGTTGAAAATTCGTTTTTGTACTTTACTAAAATAAATATTTAGTCCACTCCTTCTATAGTTTTGTGAATTATTTTAGATGCACTACAGGAATCAGGCACTTTGCCGTCCGCCATGGCTGACGGCAAAGGCATGCCTGGCGGACGGCAAAGGCCTTTGTCGTCCGTCAGCAGACGACAACAGGTCCGGCTGAATAGGCTACGACGAAGGGCTCTTTGTCGTTTGCTGGCGGACGGCAAAGAACGAAGGGCTCTTTGTCGTTTGCTGGCGGACGGCAAAGATGAAATGGTCTTTGCCGTCCGCCAGCAGAGGGCAAAGGACCTAGACGGCACATGTGGTAGCTTATGGATGTTAGGGGGTTAACGGTGCGCTTTGACGTCTGCTGGCGGACGGCAAATACCATTTCATCTTTGCCGTCAGCGAGCGGACGGCAAAGTAACCAAATAGGCTAGCCCCCAGGTTGCACAGGTAGTCGCCACGTGGCAGCTTTGTCGTCCGCTGGCTGATGGCAAAGCTCTTTGCCGTCTGCCAGCGGACGGCAAAGAGCCTGTATAGCCCCTGTTTTTTCTTAAATTCATTCAATTTCAACACACAAGTTCGAACACACAAATTTCACAGCAGACATATCCAACACACATGTTTCATCATATATACATACATAACCAACACATAGTTCCATCCATACATATTACAATAGTTTCACATTGTTCATCCAACACCTATCCATCATCCATATAACAAGTTCCACATTGTTCATCGATACAAAATTAAAGCAGAAAGGGAAAAGAAGCACTCCATCCATGCCAGCTTCCGTGAAGTAAATGAAATCTGCAAAATGGGAAACAAGAAAGTTAGAAGAAGAAGACTAGAAGAAGAAGAAGAAGAAAATGAAGAAGAACAAGAAGACTAGAAGAAGAAGTAAGCATACTTAGGTAAAATGAAGATAACCTAGCTAACTATGCCATTTTTTAGTGAACTAAGCATATTATGCCATTTTTGATATAAAGCAGCTAAGTATAGGTCTTTATTGAGCTAACCTAGGTAACTAAGCATATTAGAGCTAACTTAGAGCTAACTTAGAGCTAACTTGGGTCATTTTGGAGAAGAAGAAGAAGAAGAAGAAGAAGAAGAAGAAGAAGAAGAAGAAGAAGAAGACGAAGAAGAAGACTAGAAGAAGAAGAAGAAGAAGAAGAAGAAGAAGAAGAAGAAGAAGAAGAAGAAGAAGAAGAAGAAGAAGAAGAAGAAGAAGAAGAAGAAGAAGACTTGGTCATTTTGACGCTATCCTAGGTAAACTTGGTCATTTTGATGCTATCCTAGGTAAAATAGATCATATTGGAGCTAACCTAGGTTAAATGTGTCATTTTGGAGCTAACTTAACTAATTATGCCATTTTTGAGCTAACTAAGCATAAATATGCCATTTTTTACACAAGTAAGCCAAATGCATGTCATTATTGAGCAAACCTGGTAACTAAGCATATTAGAGATAACTTAGCATATTAGAGCTAATTAACTTAGGTCACTTTGGAGGAAACAAAGCTAAGTATAGATCATTTTGGAGATGTGGCATACCTGAGATAGTTCACTCCTCCTTCTTCTCCTTCTCCTACATCATCCTGATGTGCCTAGAGCGGCGAGGCAGTGGAGGCAGTGGGATGTAGTCTTCTACCACAATTGGCATGGTCATGTCGCCCGGCTGTGGGATCGCCGGTGCCACCATCATCGCGAGGTCATTGTTAGGCACCAGCACCATCGCGAGGCCATCTTCACGCAGTAGCATCGCTAGGTCATTCTCAGCCACCAACATCTCTTGCCCATCCTCACCCAGCACCTCCTCATCCCCACTCTGCTCCTCTTCTTCCCTACGCCATTCCGGATCATCCTCGCTGCTGCTTTCGCTGTAGCCAGACTCGTTGCTGCTAGTGCTGTAGCCAGAGTCACTGCCGCTGCTCCGATTTCCTGACCAAATGCAACAAAGTTTTTTTAACAATCAGTGTGAGACAAAGCCAAATGGAGAGGAAGAAGAGGCAGTGTGTACTGGCATCGTCGTCATCCTGGTAGCGCATGCGGCACATAGTCGTGTTGAACACCTTCACGGTGAGCATGGCGTCGCCATCGTACCTGAAGACAAGGAAGTACCCATGCCTCAGGTCGTAGGCACGGATGAACTGCTCCCGGCCACGGCACAAGTACGTGGTCCTTCCTGATCACCAGCTCCACATCCCAATGCCTGCGAAGCCCGCTGCCGGCCTGTCGCAGCGTCACATTCTTCCGTTAGTTAAATTAATCCTCTGAAAACCTTGCTCTATTCACATGGCCTAATTTGTTTGACAAAAATTAAAGAATACTTCCTTTACTTTCATGAAAACCTATCATAAGTGAGATTATCTAGACTTTTCCTTGCGTCGAGAAAACATGAAGCTCCTAATATTTTTATTTCTAATGAGGTTCTGCCGAATCTAGTGGTCATTCTCAATTTTCCACAACCATTTACTAAAGAGATACATGTTCATAACATGTAATCCACTAACTCAAGCCCAATATAATCCTCAGGTTGACATTCTTGTTGCCAATTAAGTAGATGATATTTTCTATATCCCTCATTTTCTTGCCATAAGGGCTTGTTTGGTTTATAGGGAAAGTGGAGGAGAAGTGTAGTAATATGATGTTTTGTTTTGAAAGAACTATTCATGCCTTTGGTTTAAAGGAATGGAGAGGAAGGAAAATTGAGTAAAATGCCTTTGGTCTCATTTTCAAAGAAAAATGTAGGAAACTTACAATCCACTTGGACTACCTATTAGCTTTGCTACACACAAAGTACAAGATTCAATTCTTTCATGACATAATTATATCCTAGTTATACCTTTTCATGTGTTTTGACTTTGATTTCATCATGTTTAGTAGTATTCCAATGTTTTTCCCATTCATGTGAACCGAACACGCAATTTAACATTAATATTGTGTTTTTGATCATTTGCTTTGCATTAGTTACCTTTTTTGTATTTTCCTATTCCTATGTTTTCCATAATCCTGCGAGGCAAGGATATTGAATCTGTATTCCTATAGAAATAGATATTTTTATTAGGGCTCTAGACAGTTTAAACATGGATATCATATAGAATGGAAAATTACCGAGACATGATTTAAATAAGACTAATCCGCCCCAAAGAACTTTTTTATGCCAACCCAGTTATGTAATTTTCTCACAGCCTTCTTGGCAGTACTTTTCTAGTCTTTATTATCTTGACTAACAAACTCAAAAGAATGGCCCTATATTGAAAATATAATTGGCCATTTACATACCTAACATAGCTTTTTAATCCTTCATATATTTGTATTTTCCACTCACCAAAAATTCAAGAGTTCATTATAGTGGAAATCAATTTATAAACGTGAGAGATGCTAAAGAATACATAAATAATTTCATATGCATAACATGATTTGTACAATCTTCAAACATGTAGATTGTTGGTTGCATATTGCTTTATTAATGAGGTTGTTTAGATCATCTACTACAAATATGAAACAGAATATGGGACAAATAACTGTCTTGTATAATTGTTTTCCTAGTTTAAAAGAGTTTACAATTTGATTATTCACCATTATAATAATTTTAACGTGTTCATAATTTTCATAAAACCGAAATTACATCTAAGAAGAAAAACTTTTTAACGTACATTTGTAGAAAATAACAATTAATCTTATTATAAACCTTCTCAATATCTACTTTAAAGAAAATTAACGTAGTTCTTGTTCTTATGCAAATCATCGACACTTCAGACGGCAAGACTACACTACTAGGGAAAACCCTAGCAGTAGTGCTGGTATTGTGCTCACTAGTAGCGCGGGGAGGCGCGCTACTAATAAGGCGCTACATCTATTGCTTAGCAGTAACGCGTGCCCGCACGCGCTACTGCTAGGACAAATAGCTGCAGCGTTTGTTCACTCCCACGCTACTGCTAATGTAACTAGTGGCAGCGTGTTTACTCTCCATCGCTACTAGTATTTTTTTATTTTTTTATTTTTAATGTATTTATGCGCCATCATACAAATATTGGTACAATACCAATTATGAGGTTTACATCATTATGTCCATAACAATGTGTCAAATGAAGGTGGATTAGGTTCAAGTGGAGGCAATATGTGGTGCATGTCAAAAGTATACTACTAAACCAAACTTGATCTAGTTTGGACTAGTAGTACTTTCGATGTGCATCACATGTTGCCTCCACTTGAATCTAATCCACCAGCACAAGCTATTTAATCATCATCATAGTCGTAACATCAACAGTAGTTATTTAATTATCATAGTCATAGTGTAGCACATCAGCATCTGCAAACTCATTCTAGCTAGCTAATCACCACCAACACTAACTGCGGTAGCTATCTAATCACCAGCAACACTAGCTAATAAAAATCATCATTCATTGCCACCAACACTAGCTAATCACTCCTGCTGCTCCCTCTTAGGTAAAATAACATAAAACATGTGTAGCACTCGTTCTTCATCAAGTTGGAGCATGCAGATGAACCTGTCTCCTAATCGTGGGATGCGCTTCTGATTGCTGTCCCCTAATACTTCTCTGCGATCGTTCACAATTTTGCTCCAATCTTTCACTATTAAGCATTCCTCGCTATTAGAAATCCTGAATGCACTAAAGTGCATTATAGGATATCTTGGCCGTAAGCTAACAATTCTCATCTGACCTTTAGTCTTGATCCAATGAGGCACAACATTCAGCGGGAGTCCCTGCTGAAGAGCATCGTATAGTAACATACTTAGCAATGAAGTTTAGCTTAAAAATAATGTATGCGAAAGATGCACTGAGTATAAATAGTAAAAATCTTACCATCTTTCCTAAATAGATGTGACCGTAGTTCAATACGAACACTATTGGTCGCATGTTTTGAGTACTAAGATTTGCAAGTCCAAAAAAATAATTTGTCTTGACAGTATGAAGATCCTCAAGCCATGAAACATAATGACTTATCTCCACGCAGTTTAGTTCAGTCCCGGGATAGTAGTAGGTCCTGTCTACCAAGCGCTGGACATGTTTGCTTGATTGGAAATAAGCTGTCAATAGAAATTAGTTGTCAACTATATTTGAATAAACAATATCAAAGACATAAATATGGTTGAGAAACTCACATTTTGGTAGAACTGGAGGCGTCGCACATCGACCCAGATGTCGGTATTACCTTCAATACCATCTTCCGGACGAATATCAAAGGTGATAACCATATCAGGCTCAAATGCATAAGTCTTGCATAGTGCTCGCCATGTTTTGCATCCAAAATAGGTGTAGTCGTCTTCGTTGTATAATTTCGCATGGAATATATAACCATGCTCGATCTTCAAATAAACTCTCTTTACCTCCATAGTAGTTGTCATAGAACTGAAACCTATCTTATCCAATACAAAACTCTTGCATGGCAGCGGATACGCTAGTAGAATAGTAAAAAAATTGTAAGTTGAAGCAGATGTCATGCTTAATTACGAAAAAAGACTTGTGGTTGTGACTTACTGTATCTACTTCGAAGTTCTCGTCCAGCTTGATGCTGAAGCGCCTATCATCATCTAGGAACATTCCGTCACACAGGCCGCGCTCGTCTTTGCAGTATTTGCAAACATCGAATCATTTTCGTCGTCAGACATTTCCTATGTTCATAGTTAAAACATTAATTGAAAATCGATCGAAGACAACTACTAGGATACTCAACACATAAATCCGGGGCACTCGATATTTCCTACATATTCTGGCACAAGTCATGCCAAAATACACGGAAAAATCCAGCATGACCTTTGCTAAAATAGGACATATCGAACGCCTGAAATTTGCTGGAACGGAAATGAATCAACACTCCGGCAAAACATAGGCCACTCGAAGGTGTAACCTGCAAACATGACCGGACACTCGGGCAAGCACATATCCTATTTGAGCAACACAAGATATACATTTCAAAATATCTTATAGGACTCAAATTAGCATGCATTCAATAAGCAAAAGTAAATCATCTCATGCGTTCGTACATCATCGAATATTATCACTAATACGTCCTGAATAGTATCATACATATAACATCACTAATACAACTAAAACCCTAGCACACGACGGTATCGGCGGCAAGCGGTGGACACCCACAGAGAAGGAACCATCAGGGGATCATAGCTCCAGTGAGATCTCTGGAGAACCTGCCAGATATTGGAGAACCTGTGCTCCAACGCAAGCAAGTAACGACGGACGTGCGCATCCGCCTCACTGGCACGGTGACGCGCCACCTCCGCGGGGTCCTCGAGCCTCTGGACCGTCACTGGCCCACACGACCGCCACCAAAGAAGGTTCGGGTCAACGTCAGGCTGGATCCTCACCAACCTGCTCCCCCCGGTAGGTAGTGCCTCCCAGTACCACCCCGGCGGAGCCCAGTCCCGGACATGGCCCATCTGGTCAAGCAGGTGTCGTCCTCCGCCGACTCGACGACGAGGATGCGGGATAGGCATCGTCCACGTCGATGCGGGAAAAAATGCTTTAACTATTAAAATAGCAACAAGTTTTTACTAACTAGTTCTATTAATTCAATTAGTTCTTACTAAAAATAAACTTACTATAAATAAAAATAAAGTAGTACCTAATTAGTACCTAGTTCTTACTAACTAATTAGTACCTAGGAACTACTGCCCTAATTACCATATAAGTATCCATTTTTTAACTAGGGTTCGTACTACCTAATTAAATAGGGTTAATACTAATTGTAATTAACTAACACTACAAGAAATACGGTCAATTATGACTCCCCATTTTGGTCGTTGATTCGTCATATTTATCCATTATTGACCTTTTTTGACCAAATTCAGAAGGTCAACAGTTGGCCGTCAAGAACGAACAAACTTGATTTTTTGAAATTTTGTCATAGCTAGACCAACGACAAAAATTTCAGAAAGGTCACTACCCATTTGCCTGAGCCACATAGGATCGGACGTGGCAGAGCTGACGTGGCATTGTTAGTGACCAAATGGAATCATCATAAATTTCATAGCCCAGTCCACCAATCTAGCCTACATGGGCCTGACCCAATCATCGTAAATTTCACAGCCCAATCCACCAATCTAGCCGACATGGACCCAGCCCAATACCTATTTTCTTAATTGAATTTGTTTGATTTATTTGGGCTGATGCATTATTTTGTCAAAAGCATGCACTTTAAGGATAGGCCCATTAGAAAACAAATACAACATAATACAATATTTCATATATTTCATTTCAGTAACACATCACATGAAATACAATACATCATCAATCGACTCCTCTACACAGCAAGGTTCAAGGCCCAACAAGTGCACAAGCGCACATCCACATAGATTGGACGAGAAGCACAAATTTTAGCTGATAACACATAACATCAATGAGAAGCATGAATATCATGTACCATCACTAGTACACATACTTTGTCCCGTCACCCAAGCACCAATGTTGTGTCAATCTACTGGATTTGCCACATGGTGATGTTCTTGCATTAGGGTTGTCCCAGCTTCTCCTTGCCATCTGGCTGATCAATGTATCGCTCAACATCACCTCCCGCTACCACTGGTGGAAGAAGATCAGCTCATCAGTCATCCGCACCCGAACAAACTAAGAAGATTAACCTATTTAGCCCAATCGTAATTTGTTTCTAAACATGGGTATCAAATCAACACCAACACTAAATTAAAATGCACAAAAGAATGGAGCATAGCCATATGTACAGCCTAAAAACTTCAGGTTTGAGCCATTCTCGATACTACAATAAATACATAACAGCCGAAATTTCGATCCATGGACACCAGATGATAGAAAAGGTACTAAGGCACTACTTGCTACTGAAAACCAAAGCAAGGTATGAAGCACATGCCAGGCCAACAATAAACTGGTACCAAATCCAGAAATAACCATTTGATGCAATATAGCACTAGTTTCACTTTAGCATATGTGCCTAATTATGCAGGTATGTAGGATAACTTCAAGAAAAAACGGAACTGCAGGGGAATGGAGGATGGAGAGGGACAAGGGGGTGCTACCTGCAGGAAGACATTGGCAGCTCCAAAGATGGCGTCGAAGTGTTCCACGGGCTGGGCGTAGAGGGGAGGGTCACTGGTGGAAGAAGTGGCATTCGTGCACCCTACACAAGAGACAAGATGACTAAGACCGGGGAATCTGAGCAGCATCAGTAGGGGAAGGGGAAGGACGGAGATGCATACCTCTCTAGGAGCTGCAGCATGTGCTCGTCAGAAGAGTAGGGGCGGTCGGAGATGCCGCGGGAGGCCAAGGCAACCAGGAGCTCACCGATGACGGTTGTCGTTGATGAGAGGTTCAACCTTCCGAGGTTAAAAGATCGTACCAGATCGAGCACCTTGTAGACGGCCTTGTCTTACAACGCCTTGGCCTCCTCCGCGAGCACCTAGCAGGAGCAGAGCAGAGCAAGGAACTAGTTGTCAAACTTAGATGAGCAAAAATACACACTACTCAACGAAAAGAACTAATGTGCAGATAATACTCGAACAAATCAAAGAGGCAGGAAACCAGATATCTTCATTGCATGTACCATTTAATTAATAGAAAACCAGAGAATAAGTTGTCAAGTGCTAGCTAGGAGTTCAGGTATGCATAAACAAAATATTTGCATTGTATGCATAAACAAGTATTTATATTATAAGCAAATATAGGAGTTCCACTTCAAGTGAATGCCAGACATCACATTACACACACTGAACAGCAATCTACACACATTAAACTCATCGATCTGGTCATAATCAATCATGTGTTACACATACTGAATAGCAATTTAGAAAGAAAACTGTACATGTATGCTGCAGAAATAAAATGCATCTTTTTATCTTAACTAACCTTGTTCCAAAGACTTGACATGATAAGCTGACATCACTACTAGTACTACCTATCATAAGTTATCCTAAGGACATAAAACATGCATAAACCCAACAACTCTGATCTTTGCCTGAAGAAGATCACCACAAGGACACTGCAAGTTCACAGATAGCGCAAGTGACAGATTGTGATTTGTGATGAAGCAAACAAGTTTCAGGCTGGCATCCCTCCATCACTCAACCTGAATAACCCTCCCGTTTCAAGCCACTCCCAAGTTGCAGGCTGTTTTGTAGTTCACCTACTGAAGAATCTCTCTCAGAATTTCGTCAAGCCAAATGATCAATCTTATGGCCACATTCATGGAATAGTTTGTTAAAATGATCTCATATTGTGCACAAGGGTGCATATTGGAATGTCAAACAATGTTGCCTAAGGAAGTTTTCATTTTCTTTGCACAGAAAATTCATTTTTCATTTTTAGAGTGCCCCAAATGAGGGTTTTTTGTGAAGGACCTACCATATAATTGTCAAAAAATTGGACCCAATCATTTTTATAAAATACTAGGCCATATTTAATGCACAATTGACCAAATGTTTGGGTGTAAAAAGTTTTGATCCACCTCTGGTGAAAAAAACAAATTCCCGCCGATTCATCTGGAAGCGGGTCAAATTTGAATTGCAGCTGCCTCATAGTTTGCTATTTATTTTTTCCAAAAATTATTTCTAGGTACATAAGTATATATTTAATCAGAGAAACATCAAAAAAATTCCAAGATTCAACCACTAGGTAGGAACGGTCAAGCCCGCTGCTTTGACCGCATTTTGAAACAGGCATAAAAAATTCAAAAAAATAAAAATTGGAAAACCTTCGCATTGTGTCATTATATGTGACCAAGTTTCCATAAAAATAATAGACTTGTAATACGGTAATTATTTTAAAAAGTGTTCTCGAAATGAGCTATCATGCGTGAAGATCCATGGCTTTCAAGCCAAATGATCAATCTTATGGCCACATTCATGGCATAGTTTGTTCAAATGATCTCATATTGTGCACAAGGGTACATCTTGGAATTCCAAACAATGTTGCCTAAGGAAGTTTTCACTTTTTTGCACGGAAAATTCATTTTTCATTTTCCGAGTGCCCAAAAGGAGGTTTTTTTGTGAATGAACTACCAAATAATTGTTGCAAAAATGGACCAAATCAATTTTATAAAATACTAGGCCATATATAATGCACAATTGACCAAATGTTTGGGTGGAAAAAGTTTTGATCCACCTCTGGTGAAAAAGACAATTGTCGTCGATTCAGCTGGAAACGGGTCAAATTTGAACTGCAGCTGCCTCATAGTTTGCTCTTTATTTTTCCCAAAAATCATTTCTAGGTAAATAAGTATCTATTTAATCAGAGAAACATCAAAAAAATTTCCAAGATTCAACCACTAGGTAGGAACGGTCAAGCCCGCCGTTTTGACCGCATTTTGAAACAGGCATAAAAAATTCAAAAAAAATAAAAAATTGGAAAACCTTCGCATTGTGTCATTATATGTGACCAAGTTTCCATAAAAAATAATAGACTTGTAATACGGTAATTATTTTAAAAAAGTGTTCTCAGAAATGAGCTATCATGCGTGAAGATCCATGGCTTTCAAGCCAAATGATCAATCTTATGGCCACATTCATGGCATAGTTTGTTCAAATGATCTCATATTGTGCACAAGGGTACATCTTGGAATTCCAAACAATGTTGCCTAAGGAAGTTTTCACTTTTTGCACGGAAAATTCATTTTTCATTTTCCGAGTGCCCAAAAGGAGGTTTTTGTGAATGAACTACCAAATAATTGTTGCAAAAATGGACCAAATCAATTTTATAAAATACTAGGCCATATATAATGCACAATTGACAAAATGGTTGGGTGGAAAAAGTTTTGATCCACCTCTGGTGAAAAAGACAATTGTCGCCGATTCAATTTGAAAGCAGGTCAAATTTGAACTGCAGCTGCCTCATAGTTTGCTCTTTATTTTCCCAAAATCATTTCTAGGTACATAAGTATCTATTTAATCAGAGAAACATCAAAAAAATTCCAAGATTCAACCACTAGGTAGGAACGGTCAAGCCCGCCGTTTTGACCGCATTTTGAAACAGGCATAAAAATTCAAAAAAAAATGGAAAACCTTCGCATTGTGTCATTATATGTGACCAAGTTTCCAGAAAAAATAATAGACTTGTAATACGGTAATTATTTTAAAAAAGTGTTCTCAGAAATGAGCTATCATGCGTGAAGATCCATGGCTTTCAAGCCAAATGATCAATCTTATGGCCACATTCATGGCATAGTTTGTTCAAATGATCTCATATTGTGCACAAGGGTACATCTTGGAATTCCAAACAATGTTGCCTAAGGAAGTTTTCACTTTTTTGCACGGAAAATTCATTTTTCATTTTCCGAGTGCCCAAAAGGAGGTTTTTTTGTGAATGAACTACCAAATAATTGTTGCAAAAATGGACCAAATCAATTTTATAAAATACTAGGCCATATATAATGCACAATTGACAAAATGGTTGGGTGGAAAAAGTTTTGATCCACCTCTGGTGAAAAAGACAATTGTCGTCGATTCAGCTGGAAACGGGTCAAATTTGAACTGCAGCTGCCTCATAGTTTGCTCTTTATTTTTCCTAAAAATCATTTCTAGGTAAATAAGTATCTATTTAATCATAAATACATGGTTTGAGGGCGAGACATCGAGGTTTGGACGGTGGCCGAGGGCCCCAACTCTAGAGCGCGTAAGCTCGCATGCCCGCCGCGTGGTCATCGCGTGACCGTGGCGTTGCCATGTGTTCTGGGCAGCCTAGGCATGTCTAGTGGGTTGGGCACTCCCTAGGTAGGTGCTAGGAGGAAAATCACAACATAAGCTTCTCACGAGGAGACCGATCGATGCTCAAACATGAATAAGCAGCCAAGTGTTTGATTAGCGGTACGGGAAATGTACATGGCTAATGGGCGTGAGTTTTGGCTGAGGATGATCAGTTACTAAGAAGACCGTCTTCACAAATTTTCAGCTCAAAAGGAGGGGGCCTAGGTGGTACTTGCTTTGCAAACTACCACACTGGACATAAATACGAATGTTGAAGCCCGGCTCAAAATAATGAATGGATTGAGCTGGCATTTGGTGGAGGATGGTTATTTGGGCATAGGAAAGAACTGTAGAAAATGGATACTATTTAGACATGCCAAAGTGGTACTTCCTTCACAAACTGTTGTTCTGAACAGAATAGGAAAATGAATATTTTTGAATTATTTTTGAACTAGGCAAGGAAGGTTTTTACATATTTGACGAAGATATTACCCAAAGAATTTATGAGATTTTTTTGGGAATTTTGGGAATGACAGAAATATAGGTTGCTTCACAACCTAGGGCAAAAATCGCCACATGGACATGACACATAGGCAAAACTGATGAGGTGGCGCCTAGTCATAGCAACCCACCACAATTTACAAGGCTATGACCATCTATGTTGGTCGTTAACAACTAGAAATAAGGCAGCGGACTAGCGCTGTTTGCTTTATGACCTTTTCGTGTAAGCAAATTACGACTTTTCTGACCAAAATGGTCGCAATGGTTTAGGGTTTGGAGCCCCCCGAACAGCTTTTGACCAATTGGTCTGAAATGGTCATAGATCTATGACCAATTCTTCCAGGGTCACTGACAGAAGGTCACTAGTTGACATATTTCTTGTAGTGTAACTAGCACTAAAAATAGCCTAGGGTTCATACTAACTAGCACTAAATAGCTAGGGTTCATACTAAGTAGAGAAGAGGGAAGGGGAGGGTGCTTACAGAGGGCGGGGAGAGAGATGGGGTCGGGGGAGACGGCGGCACCGAGGCGCGGCGAGGCGGGGTCAGGGGAGACGGCGGCGAGGCGGGGTCGGGGAAGACGACGGCGAGGCGGGTCGAGGGAGACAGCGGCGGAGAGCGAGGGCAGGGGCTCCGGCAAGGTCGAGGTCGAGGAGGAGGAGGCATGGCGCCACGCACGCCGAGGCGATTCTGGAGAGCGAGGGCGGGCCTCCCATGAGGGCGAGGGAGGGAGCCCATGGAGGCGACGAGGGGGAGAAGAGGGAGTGGGGAATTGCGAGAGGAAGCAGAGAAGAGGGAATCAGGCCGCGCAGGGGGTTAGGTGAAAATAGCTTTAACAGTAGCGTGGGGAGCAAAAACGCGTTGCTGCTAAAATCCGTAGTATTAGCGTTGTTTCTAGAAGGACGCTACTACTACACCTAGCACGCCGGGAACGGTGTGGCAATTATAGTAGTAGCGCGTTACATTCTGCCCGGCGCTCTTTGCTAAGTGGTAACAGATGGCGCCCTTTTAGCCGACGCGCTACTGCTAAGTAGCAGTAGCGCCTCATTTTAACACGCGCTACTGGTAAGATTCTGTGTATAAGATTTTCCCTAATAGTGCTACACTAGTTATGATGTATTTAACATTTATAAAACATTTTTTTATAAAGGAAGAACTCAATTATTAGCTTCCACAACAACTCTATTATGGATTACCTCTGTAAAAATCTTCAACAACAAATTTAAAAAAGAAAAATTGAATATGTGATGTCGAATTTAGTAGCATATACACATTTAGGAACATGAGTGAGAATGCCATAACTAAATCTAGCAATATCAAATCTACCATTGTGAGTACAATTCCGGAAAATATAATGAAGATCATGACAAACTAGAGGCAAACTGTCTGATAAAACTCAATATGTAGTCCATCAGGATGAGGAATTATATTAAGTTTCACTCGGGAAACACCAGCTTTTATTCTTTCCAAACTAAGAACACGATGAAGAAAAAGATCCATCAGCACAATCTAGAGCACAAGGCACAGGGCAATCTAGAGATATCTTTAAACTGTATGAGCAGCGTAATCTATAGAATTTTCCATATCCATCCAGACGGATTTGTCATGGACACATACACACGCCATCGGATAGACTCAAAACGGGAAATGCAAACCAAGCTCAAGCCGTGCCCGCTCGGTCGTGAACAACGTATGCGGCGGAAAAGGAGAGGAAAACGTGGAGGTTTAGGAAGAAAGGGAACGAAGATCCGTGGCAGGGGCGTACCCACGTTGGGCCAGGGACAGGACACCGGGTAGAAAAATGTTTTACCTATATATATATAGCCCATATACGGCTGGGACACCCCATAATTTCATTACCTGGACACCGGTACAACAAGCCGGCCCATTCAACAACTACCTACAGCGCGATGCAGCACGAATACCACTAAAAAAACAAAATAGCTAGCCAGGCGAATCCCTAAAATAAAAATCCAGCCAGTGCGAGGCCCGGTCTTAGCAGCGAGCTAGGCAGCCAGGGTGGCAGCTAAATCGGTATCGATCGACCAGGCTCTCATCTAATTATTTCTCAACCCTAAAAAATCTAATTATTTCTAAAAAAATCACTCATCTAATTCTAGAAAAAAGGCTCTAATCTTAACAAACAATTTTTCAAAAGAAAAAATATCTTAAACAAACAAAAAATTGCATACACTTCTTCTTGTCGCTCTAAATAAAATCAATCCATCGCCTGGCTCGGCACTCAGGTCAACATACTCACTTGACACCGCCATCTTGTCGAGTGGCCGAAGCAGCGGTGGAAATGTAAGGAAAATCATAAGAAGTACGGACCCCAATGCGATGTGTTTGTTCTAGATTGTAATTCTTGTTCCTCAAACCCTTGAGGATTAGGGCAAGGCATCTTAATTGTGTTAATGATTGAATGATTGAAATATTTATAAAAACAATTGCATGAAATATTCAAAATTTATTCACAAAGTGGAGGTCAGATCACAATCCTTGAAGGTGATCAACATTTGTGCTGGACGATTCTCGGAAGACTAACGCACCAAAGTAAGCTTACTTTTACAACCGTGCAATTTAAATATTAACCCATGAAAAAAACAAGTATTAGATACATATTCTTTCATGGTTTAATCTTCTCTGTCCAAATATAAATTATCAAGCGCAAATAAATAATAACTATCAAATTGCATGTCGTAGAAGGAAGCATTTCTGAAAAAGCAAGAGCGATAAATACATGATGGAAATGTTGATCGGTTTTAAATATAATGTTGTAGAAATGCATTAATATATACTTTTGTTTAATATGGTATGCCTGTTTTATTGTATATGGGACACCGGGTAAGTTTTGTCCTGGGTCCGCCCCTGATCCGTGGCACGGCAGACAAAACGCACACGAAACGCCAGTGGATCCAGCTTCTTGCTGCATGGCGCCATGCTTGCTTGCCTGCCTGGTTCACTGGATCTGACTGGGAGTGGGAATGGAAGCTAGCTAGCGCTTTAAGTTGGCTGGCCGTACCAACGAGCAAACAGCAGATGCCAATGGCGTACCGGACCGGATTATCGGTGCGCGCGGCAGGTAGGCAGCCAGCACGGCAGCACGGTTGGACGCTCGAGACGGCCATCGGCGGTGCGGCGTCCTCGTGGATGCATGTTCAGATGGTCTGCACTGCCACGGCGGCAGCGACGAGGTAGTTGCCGTCCTCTGGGAGTAATGCGTTCTCTAGGCTGGTCCTCTGGGACAGGGGACGGGGGACCAAGAAATGCATGCATGAACAACCGTGACCGGATTCACACTGATGTGCAGTGTGTATTCTTTACTGGATTGGAATCGAACACAGACGAAAGATTTTTCACCTCAGACAGAGTTTAACAGATTAAGCGACACTAAATGCTACTGCCAATGGCACCTCAGACAGAGTTTAACAGATTAAGCGACACTAAATACTCCTGCCATCGAGGCATAATGGATCCATACCCAGGAGTCTCTGTTTTTAGAACTAGATGATGCCCCACGTGTTACGGTGGAATTTTGTATGATATAGAAACTACGCTGGACTAACCATTTAGCCACCGTCTCTATAGCTTCTCCTGTAATAAGATAATTTGTTTATCTGTATTTTACAAATGAACAAGTAAATAAATATCTCTATCTATAATTCAAAGTTAGACCAACACAAAATAAAATATGCATACACGACTCACTTTTCTTTCATATAGAGCACTTAGAGCCTGTTTGGTTTCTGCCTACCAAATCATGGGCATCGTTGGCGAGCCAAAAAATTGACGACCAATTCGGCTGTCCGCGTTTCGCCAGCAACTGGGCGCATAAAGTACAGAGAGAAGCAACCGCGTAGCCAGGCTGAAGCCACGCCCTGGGCCAACATCATTGGTACAGTGCAAAACAGTGATTCTATAGCTACAGTCAACGAAGTATCAGCCGGCCACACCCCGGGCCATGACCCTGGTAGCCTGGGGCCTGGCTACGCCCCTGGAGAGAAGGCTGGGGCGTCGTGGGCTTGCCAAGTTTTGGTTCCCATCCAAACACGATCCAGCCTCCCAGTCAACGTCAATATATTGACAAGGCATAGGATGGATGTAATCCAAACAGCCCCTTAATATGAGGCTATGAGCTGCATGCATGGGTCACTATGTATATCCGAGGATTAAATTAATTTGGATGATGTGGCTTAAGCAGAAGCTAGATAATTTTTAGTAGTGGGGGCTAGCTATTTAGATATAGTAGATTTTTTTAGACGTGATTAGGGTGGTGTTCTGTTCAGAAAGGCAAGAGGGGACCGCGGCTATCTAAAGATGAAATAAGGTTCTCCCTATCCAGCTCTACGCGGAGGTGTATTTATGACGGACCTTGCAGGGTTTTGGTCGGTGTTTGTCTTTAGTGGATCTGCCTTTATTTGTTTGCGTTCATGTGTCTACAGGTTGGAGCCTTTAGATCTATAATTCTCTTCATCGGTGATGATTGTTGTTTGGCAGACCGACTTTTCCTTGCTGGCCTACAAATGCTTGTCCGACTCCGACGAGGGAGGGGCGATGATAGCAGCACGCCGAATGATTGCCCGGTTCCGACGAGGGGGGGGGGGGCAATGACGACAGCAAGCCGGAGGTTTTGGCCGGCTTCGGTGAGGGAGGGGCAATGGTGGTTGCATGTCATCGGCATGCTCTAGTCCTTGTAGTTATTGGTAGGTGGTCTATGGATCTAGATGTATCTTTTTCACGTATGATGTTCTTTGTACTATTCTTTTGGTTGTTCTTTGTACTACCTTCACAGCTAATAAATGATGGATTATGGATGGGCTTAGGCCCATGTAAGACAATAATCCCTAATTAATCTCTAAGGCCCATGCATGTGTACGGCAAGTGCTGAGAAGTGTGGGAAGTTTAGTCCCATACTGCTACAGTAAGAAGAGTGAGACCTTTTTATAAAGGCTGCTCTATCACTTGCTATTGGGAGCTTGGGAATAGGAGTTGTACACGCGCTCCTCCTCCGCCGCCGCCCGCCTCGCCTCGCCTCGCCTCTTCACGACGCGCGCGGTGAGGGTTGCGGGAATGAGCCGAGCCGAAGCTTATTTTTGCCGCTCAGGAATGGTTAATTAATTGTTAATTAATTAACGAGTCGCTTACGGAAGCGCCACTACCTGACGGTCTATATAAGAAGGCGCTGGCCAGTGGAGTGAACCCTAACTCATTTCACTCAATCCCTCTCGTGCACGGTTGGTCGGGAGAGCAGGTGCCTAGATCCTGCCCGGGAGCACGACAATAAGGTTTTTGGGGAGCGTCTCGAAGCGACTGCTCCCGATCCGTCCCCGTCTTCGTCTGCCTCTGCTTCCACTACTTCCTCTATATCGACTCCATGGCTGACGACGAAGTCGCCAAGAAGGCCTTGGCTGATGCCGAGGCTGCTGCTACCGCCGCCGCATTGGCCTGCCAACCGGAGGGTGTGACTCGTTCATCCCATGTTTGCTTGTTCATGTGCTAGCCGTATATATGCTGTTCATAGATGGTTCGGTTCTATGTACTGTACGTGCTCACATTCTTAGGTATCAGTATGAGATGCATGCCGTATTTGCCATATTTACTGTCTACTCATGGATTAGATGAATCGAGAAAGTGCTAATATTTCCAACAATCCAAAAACCTTATTTTAGGAACTTTTCGACACATGGCTTTGCCGCTACTCTGAAACCGGAAAAGTTTACTGGAACGCATTTTAAGTGTTGGCAGAGGAGGACCACCTTGTGGCTCACAACAATGAACGTGTTCTAGATTAGTGGTGTGTCTCCCACGGTAACAATTGCTCCTGAACAGGAGAATGCATTTAGGGAGGCGACCACCATCTTTCTAGGAGCCGTTCTTACTGTGATCGGAGACAAGCTTGAGGATGCATATCTCCATATGCGTGTTGACAAGAATTTATGGGATGCGCTCGGAGCTAAATTCGGTGCAACCAATGCTAGAAGCGAGTTGTATGCTATGGAGCAGTTCCATGATTACAAAATGGTTGATAACCGTTCTGTATTGGACCAGGCCCATGAGATACATTGCACCGCTAAGGAGCTGGAGCTCTTGAAGTGTGAGTTACCGGACAAGTTTGTCGCGGGTTGCATTATTGCAAAACTCCCTCCAGGATGGAGGAACTTTGCTACTTCTCTCAAGCACTTGGGATGTGAATTCTCTGTTGAGTATGTCATCGGTCATCGAAGTGTTGAGCAGAACTTGAGAGCAAAGGACTCACACGTGAAAGGGGCAGAGGATTCTTCTAGCGCAAATATGGTGCAGAAGAACTCCCACAAGTTCAAGGGAAAGAACTTTGTCCAGCAGAATACTACCTTTAAGAAGAAGGGTAAGAAAAAAGACAAAAAGAGAGATGGCTGCTTTACTTGTGGTTCAGATGAACATTGGGCAAACAAGTGCCCAAACAAGTACAAGAAGCCAAAGACAGACTCCAAGTCTGTGAATGTCACTCTGAGCAACAATGATGCGGCATCTAGGTATGGTAATTTGTTTACCATACTTTTAGTTTGTCAGTCCACTGATTGGTGGGTTGACACTGGGGCCAATATTCATGTGTGTGCTGATGTGTCTTTGTTTTCTTCTTACCAGGTCGCACGAGATTGTTCCGTCCTAATGGGGAATGGCTCGCATGTTTCTGTTCATGGTGTTGGCACGGTAGCCTCGCCATCAAGAAGAATCTCGTTAGTGGCTCCCTTCTATGTAAAGAAGGGTTTAAGTTAGTATTTGAGTCTAACAAAGTAGTCGTATCTCGGTATGGACTATTTGTTGGAAATGGATATGATTGTGGTGGTTTGTTCCGCATTTTCCTGAAAGATTTATGTAATAAAGTTGTGAACCAAACTCATTCTAATGTGAACGAATGTTAGGTTTTGCATTCACTCTTTGTCACATAAATTTCGGTTGTATGACGCGGCTGGCTAAGATGAATCTAATCCCGAGTTTCACTTTAGCCAAAGGCTCTAAGTACCATGCGTGTGTGCAAGCAAAGCAACCTCGTAAGCCTCACAAGCCTATGAAGGAGAGACATCTGGCACCACTAGAGCTCATATATTCAGATCTCTATGAGATGAATGGTGTGTTAACTAAAAGTGGAAAGAAATACTTCATGACTTTGATTGATGATTCTACTAGATCCTGTTATGTGTATTTGTTAAATACAAAGGATGAGGCTCTACACTACTTTAAAATCTATAAGGCTGAAGTTGAGAACCAACTTGAGAAGAAAATAAAACGAGTCCGGCCTGACCATGGTGGAGAGTATTTTTCTAGTGAGTTTGATTTATTCTGTGCGGAACATGGTATTATTCATGAGAGGGCGCCTCCCTATTCACCCCAGTCAAACGGGGTTGCCGAACGTAAAAACCGTACTCTAACTGTTTGGCTAACGCCATGTTAGAGACATCGGGTTTATCCAAGGCATGGTGGGGGAAGGCTATATTGACATCATGTCATGTCCTGAATAAAGTTCCCGCAAAGGATAATGAGACTACTCCCTATGAGATATGGGAAAAGAAAAGAACTACACTCTCTTACTTGCACACTCGGGGCTGTTTGACGAAACCGATCCCCAAAAAGCATAAGCTTGGTCCGAAGACCATGGACTGCGTTAATTTGGGCTACGCTAAGAATAGAATTGGCTAAAGATTTCTAGTAGTGAAATCTGAGGTACCTGACCAGAAGGTCGGTACAATTATAGAGTCTAAGTATGCAAAGCACTTCTAGACTGGAATCTGATGAGACTCCTGAACCTGCCATTCCAATGGAATATATGAATACAAAAGTGATGAAAGTTCCACGGAGGATGACGAGGAAGCTCCTGTTAGGAGCAAGAGACAAAGGACTGCAAAGTCTTTTGGTGATGATTTCCTCGTGTACCTCGTGGATGATGACACTCCCAGTTCCATTTCAGAAGCTTATGCATCTCCGGATGCTGACTCTTTGGAAGGATGCGGTCCAGAAGCGAGATGGATTCCATCATGGCTAACGGGACATGGGAGATCACTGATCGTCCTTATGGTTGCCAACCATTGGGATGTAAGTGGGTGTTCAAGAGGAAGCTTAGGCCCGATGGCACTATTGAGAAGTACAAGGCTAGGCTTGTGGCCAAGGGTTATACCCAAAAGGAAGAAGAGGATTTCTTTGATACTTACTCACCTATGGCTAGATTGACAGCCATTCGAGTGTTACTCGCATTGGCTGCCTCACATGGTCTTCTCGTTCATCAGATGGACGTTAAGATAGCTTTCCTTAACGGAGAGCTAGACGAGGAAATTTACATGCAACAACCAATGGCTTTGTAGTAAATGGTCGGGAAAGAAAAGTGTGTAAGCTAGTGAAATCTTTGTATGGCCTGAAACAAGCGCCTAAGCAATGGCATGAGAAGTTGAATACAACTTTGACATCTGCTGGCTTTATTGTTAACGAATCTGACAAATGTGTATACTATCGCTATGGTGAGGGCGAAGGAGTTATATTGTGTCTGTATGTTGATGACATACTGATATTTGGGACCCACCTCAAAGTAATTGAGGAGGTCAAGGCTTTTCTATCTCATAACTTTGAGATGAAAGTCCTGGGCGTGGCTGATGTTATCTTGAACATCAAGCTAATGAGAAATAATGAGGGTGGAATTACACTTTTGCAATCCCACTATGTTGAGAAGATTTTAATTCGTTTTGGATATTCGGACTGCAAACCTTCTGCAACACCATATGATCCTAGCGCGCGGATTCAAAAGTTCGAAGGCACGGCTGTAGATCAATTGAGATATTCTCAAGTGGTTGGTTCACTCATGTACCTAGCTTGTGCTACTCGCCCTAACATCTCATTTGTTGTGTGCAAACTGAGCCGATTTGTTTCCAATCTGGGATATGTGCATTGGCATGCTGTTGAGCGAGTGATGCGCTATTTGCAAGGTACTGTGAACTATGGAATTCACTATTATGGGTACCCGACGGTACTTGAGGGGTATAGTGATTCAAATTGGATATCTGCTGCTGATGAGATGAAAGCCACAACAAGCTTGGTGGCGGTGTTGTTTCCTGGAAGTCTTGCAAGCAGACGATCTTAACCAGATCGACTATGGAAGCAGAACTCACAGCATTAGACACATCATGCGTCGAAGCAGAATGGCTTCGAGAGCTTTTGATAGATTTGCCGGTGGTTGATAAACCAGTCCCGGCTGTCCTTATGAACTGTGACAATCAAACAGTGATTGCCAAGGTTAAGAGTTCAGAGGACAACTTGAAATCCACAAAGCACATAAAAAGAAGATTAACATCTGTCAGAAAATCAAGAAACTCCGGAGTGATAGTGTTGGATTATATCCAGACGGCTAAGAATCTGGCAGACCCTTTTACGAAAGGGCTATCACGGATTGTGATAGAAAATGCATCGAGGGAGATGGGTATGAGACCCACGTAAGTTGCCATGGGGGTAACCCAACCTATGTGATCGGAGGTCCCGTGAATTAGGACCTGGGAAAACAATCCAGCGGTCAACTGAGGAGAGTATCCTTAATTAACCCACTCCGTTGGAGATGTAATAATACTCTCAATTCTGTAAGGCAGACTGACTTTTTTCTTAATGTGTTCCAAAGCTTATGTAAGCAAGATGCTAACCTACAAAGCATTCTTTGGAGGAACACACCTATGTGAGCCCGACTGATGGTCGTAGTCTATGAGATTGGGTAATCTCTAGGAAGCTCATGAGAGGGTACGGAGTATGACTAATAAGCTCCACCCGTGGGGTTTAGCCTTCAGCAGCCACGTATCAGCGACTATAGGCGAAACTTCTACACGCCCAACTGACAATTCAAGGCATAGTCCATTGTTCAGTTGTGAAGAAGTCTAATCCTATTGCTCTAGGTGAAAATTCAACTTAACAATCTCCACTAAAAATTCTGGTATATCAACATTGTTTGAAACAGTTGACAAACTTATGTGCCTCGAGATCTGGTGGGGGATTGATGGATTATGGATGGGCTTAGGCCCATATAAGACAATAATCCCTAGTTAATCTCTAAGGCCATGCATGTGTACGGCAAGTGGTGAAAAGTGTGGGAAGTTTAGTCCCATACTGCTACAGTAAGAAGAGTGATACCTCTTTATAAGGGCTGCTCTACCACTTGCTCTTGGGAGCTTGGGAATAGGAACTGTACACACGCGCTCCTCCTCCTCCTCCGCCCGCCTCGCCTCGCCACGCCTCATCACGACGCGTGCATGCGCGCAGCGGGTTGCGGGAATGAGCCGAGCCGAAGCTTATTTTTGCCGCTCAGGAATGGTTAATTAATTGTTAATTAATTAACGAGTCGCTTACGGAAGCGCCACTGTCCAAGACGTTGGACCGTGGGCTGTTCGCGGACTCGGCCGTGGGCCCCATTTACCTGACGGCCTCTATAAGAAGGTGCTGGCCAGTGGAGTGAACCCTAACTCAATTCACTCACTCCCTCTCGTACAACCCTAGCCGTCATCTACTGTTCCTCTCAACTGCCGCCCCCGGCGATCCCATCCCGATGACCGCGTGCACGGTTGGTCGGGAGAGCGGGTGCCTCCAGAACCCTGTCGTTCGAGATCCTGCCCGGGAGAACGGGAATAAGGTTTTTGGGGAGCGTCTCGACGCGACTGCTCCCGATCAGTCCCTGTCTTCGTCCGCCTCTACTTCCACTACTTCCTCTACATCGACTCCATGGCAGACGACGAAGTCGCCAAGAAGAAGGCCCTGGCTGATGCCGAGGCTGCTGCTACCGCTGCCGCGTTGACCTGGTCAACCGGAGGGTATGACTCGTTCATTCCATGTTTACTTGTTCATGTGCTAGCCGTATATATGTTGTTTATAGATGGTTCGGTTCTATGTACTGTACGTGCTCACATGCTTAGGTATCGGTATATGAGATGCATATCGTATTTGCCATATTTACTGTCTACTCGTGGATTAGATTAATCAAGAAAGTGCTAATATTTCCAACAATAAATAGACGAAAGTTTTCAAAAAATAGATTTTTTTTAAGAATAATTTATCGTATATCTTGTGATCAATCTACGTCGAATCATCTCCAACATCTAACAGAAAAGAGATAACCTGTATCATGTGAATTTGTGAGACTGAGAGCTGTAGATATCGATCACACTTCACTCGTATCACTTTCACCAGAAATGAAAAATGATACTACAACCCGCTTTACTGCATAGACTGCTAGTGCTATGCTACTGCTAGGTCTCACGTGCAAGACATGACGCACGTCCATGTCATCACGGATCCACGGTGCGGTGCCGGGGCTACTCCAGCAATTTTCCGCCAACTCTAGTGTCCGACTCCGAGCCCCGGGGCTATATATTTGCACCCCGTCCCGCTCGTCGAGCAGAGTAGTTCAAGGCAAAGAGCAGCAGAGCAGGGCAGAGCACAGCCAGATCGTCGCTTCAGTCCGGCTAGTCGTCAAGCATGTGCAAGGTCATCAACACGGTCCAGTCGCTCGCCTGGCTGCGCCGCGCTGTGCGACGGTGGCGCTCCCGAGCCGCGACCTCGGTCCGGCCGAACAAGGATGTACTGGAGTTGGACGCCGCGGTGCCGGCGGGGCACGTGGCGGTGCGCGTGGAGGGCCGCGGCGACGGGGAGTCGTCGTCGAGGCGGTTCGCTGTGCCGGTGGCGCAGCTGAGCCACCCGGCGTTCTGGGAGCTGTTCCAGCAGGCGGAGGAGGAGTACGGTTTCCCGTCGGCCTCCGGCCCCCTCGCGCTCCCCTGCGACGAGGACCACCTCCGCGACGTCCTCCGCCGCGTCTCGTCCTCCGACTCTGAGGAGCGCCCCTCCTTCCGTCGCCGCCGCCGCGTCGTGGCGGCGTCGCACGATGACTCGCGACCGCTGCTGCAGGGGGTGGCAGTGAAGAAGCTCGCCTCGTGATCGATCGTTCGTTCGTTCGTACGCCTGCTCTCTACATTGCAGAAGCGGGATAGCCGTCTTCATTTGCTCCTTTTCATGCAAACCGGAAGCAGCAGCCAGCAGTACTACAAGTACTACAACTACGCGCGCGCCGTGCCATGCCATCCATGCCGCAGAGTGCTCGCGCTGAAACCAGGCAAGACAGTTACACTGGCTAAGCGCCCCGATGCTACTGGACTATCACCCTATCAGTGGAGCTGGCATTTTACGAAATGTATATATTTTCTTGTCCAACAAATTAAATGTATATATTCGTCTCCTATTTGCAGATCTGTTGGCTGTACCCTGTACGGTGGGGCGAAAGGTAGTCACCTGCACACAACCATCTCAAAAAAAAAAGACTCACAACACGCACGCACACTCACTCGTTCAAACACAGTGGCTGAGGAGGAGAGGAAAGTACTCCGTATTATTTTTTTTGTGAAATGAGGAAAGTACTTGATTGGTTAGGTTTAAGTTCTATACTTGGTACTCTGATGTGTTCAATCACAACTTGTTCTTAGGAACGTCTGGTCTTGCTCGAAAGAACTAGTGATTAGTGGCTCCCGAGCTCAAAGCTCGGGATGAACAGTAAATTCCGAAAAAAAAGATGAAAACAAGTTCAAAAAAAATCTGAAGTTCTTATGGCAAACTTTAGCAAATGTTTTTATTGCTTGCAAAATTTCCGTGGAATGACATCCGTGGAACCCGTGCCCAAAAAAAATCAGCACTTCAAAATGCTTTTGAAAATAGCACTTTTGGAGCATTAACTTTTTTCCCACGACTTCCACGGATGTCCTTCCACGATGAAATTTTACAAGCACCCAAAACATTTGTCAATGTTTGTCACAAATAAATTTTATAGTTTAAAAAAAATCATTTGTTTCGGAATTTACTGCCATGAGCTCGAGCAGAGAAACATCAAGTCCGCTGCAGTTGCTGCTTCATTGTCTCTTCGGTGCCCTAATTTGCGTGGTTGAGACATGGAGACGACACGTGGCTACGGGTAACCGCGATCCTATGTTGGAATGTGTCTTTGTGGAGGTTGTGCGTGGTGTAGTTCTTGGCCTGATGGTGGCACATTAAGGCCATAACGATGGAGTGACGACTCGGGGTGCATTGTCTCGACTCTCAAGACCATTGCCCATGCCCAGATTTACCATTGAAGTACACTTGCGTCGGAGGGGTTCGCTGGATCGTCTGTAATATGAGATCCTTGTAGCACTGTCTTCCCTCACCCTATAATCTGCGCCACTTGTGAATCGACGGATGTTCTTGGCTTCATAGACCAATCTGGGTGCCTGGATGCTTGCCTAGTGTGTCCAGGTTTCTCAGTCGCGTGGCTGGGCCCACGTCTGAATCGTGTGCACTTGCATCTTCTTCATTGGTCAATGACTGCTCGCCGAGGATCAATGTTGCATTTTACTACTAGTTTTAATAGTATCCTCTGCCTTCGCATAACTTTCGTCTTATATGACTTTGCTCTTTGTCGGTGTGAGACTTGTGTGTGTGTGTCAGTCTTGAATGTGTGGATCCTAATTGTGCAGTGGTCGAATGTGTTCTCTTTGTGTTTTGTATCACTTGATGCTTCACGATGAGTTACTAAAGAACATCCTTATAAATAAATGGGATGACATTCTATCAATAAAAGATACTGATAGTTTAGACGGGTTTCTAACGAGATATGCATCAAAATGGGCACGACGCACTAGATACCGATGCTTTATCATTTACAATTAATTTGTATATTCATAGATGTTTTTCTTTTCAAAGTTGGGGCCTTTTTCAAATTTGTAGGAGAGAGACAATATATCTGCTCAAATGCTTTTAAATTTTTTTCTCTCCGTCCACATTTGCGACTTTATAGTCGATTGGCTAAGCTTAATTGACATGAAAATTGACTCTTGGGCCAACGTTCGGTTAAGGATTGGTTGTGTTCCGATATGCATCTCTAGAACGTCCAGGGGCATGCCATATTGGGTGTGCTAGTATGTTGGGCAATATGGATCGAAAAACCGCGATATTCTTTCGAAATTATTTCGTCCATGTCACCAAACGTGAGTACAGAGATTTAACTAGAAGACATGGATGGAGTATTGCTAGGGCTAAACACCTTAGCTATGTCATACAACGAGAGTGTACCTTTTCGCTTGTTTCCGAGCCTTGGGAGCATCCTTATCTAGCATGAGACACACCCCGACACTAAGCACGATGGTAAAATTTTCATTTTAGCGATATTATTCAAAATAAAATAATAATATTGCATGAAAATTCATATAATAGGAACACCATTACATTTGGCAGCAAAATCTAATATGGAATGAAGATAAAACACTCATCTCTATACAATATTTATTGGTACAACAATTATTTATCAATGAGAACACAATGGTTAGAAAATGAAATTAGACAGTGTCTACATAATTAGACTACGAGGAATACTACCGGTCTTCACATTTCTAAGATTTCATTTGATTGTGTATGAGAAACAGGCAATCAAAAACCGCTTCCATGCAAAATACTCTTCTATTGGCAGACCGGAAGATCCAGAAGATTCGACTTTCTCTGGAAATCCTTCTCCAAAGTGTCAAGGATGAGTCATGAGATATTTTGGGATAGGTGATACCAGTGAGGCCTCATCTTTAACAACATCGAACGGGTACATATTGGTCATATACAAATCTGACGAATAACACAATCTTGCCTCTAGAATTAACGTGCGGCTTGGTATGGTGCCTCCAATTAGTAATATGAAATAGTTTTTATCATGTTCTACAGTTTATTTTTTATGGTGAAGGGGAGATCTCTAAAGAACTTTTCGACCGCTATGTTATATAAGTTTCATAATCTAAAGCACACACCTGGCATGAAAACACCCTTTAACATTACATTTGTAGAAAACACCAATCAATCTTATCATAATTCTTATTAGGATTTATTTTAAAGAAGACTTCATCTTTTTTCTTCTTATGCATATCATGCAATATGGCCACACCTATTTTATTAGTTTTAACAACAACTTGATTATTAATAATGTTAGTAAAATTTGAAATAACACATTAAGATGAAAATTTGACCTATAATGTTGAATTTTACTAGCATCTACACATTTACGATTAAGGGTGAGAATCCCACAATTAAACTCTTGCAATGTCCAATCTACCATGGTGGAATTCATGGAAAAGGTAAATGAAGATCATAATAAAATAGAGGCCAAAATTTCTCATAAAACTCAATAGGTAGTCCATCGGGGTGACAAATATATTATGTTTCATTTGGGAAACATCACATTTTATTATTACAAACTAAAAACACTACGAAGAAAAGATCTATCAGCATAATCTAGAGCACATGGCATAAGGTAATCTAGAGATATGTTTAAAATTGTATCAATGCACAATAAATAGACTGTTTAGTAGTGGTTCGATGTCTACAAAAAACACATACATAGATTATTTCATAACCAATCAAATGTATTTTTCATTGTATCAGCAGAACATTCTATAGAAATTCCATATCCATTCAAACAGATTTTTTGTGAGGAAAATTTCGATCTATTCTTCATGCCATGCCAGTAAAAAGAACACATAAATAACAAAAATTACATCCATGTCTATAGAGCACCAAGCGACGACTACAAGCACTGAAACGAGTTGAAGGTGTGGCGCTGTCATCGTCCCTCCCTCACCGGGGTCGGTCCAAACTTGTTGTTGTAGACAGTTGGGAACTCATCATGCTAAGGCCCCACAGGACCAGCGCACCAAAACAGCAACTATCATCAATGAAGAGAAGTATAGATCGAATGGATCCAACCAATAGACACATTCACAAAAACACCTAAGACCAGCATCGACTGAATCCCATGAGATACACAGGAGATAGACATCCACACGCCCTCCAATGGCGCTAGATGCATCACAGAATGGTGGCTAGGCCGGGTTAACCTTATTTCATCTTCGGGGAGCCGCCACTGCCTCAATTTCCTAAGCATGATGCAAACCCTAATCGAACTCACAAAAACACCTAAAAGCAAAGCAAGACCCCTCCCGCCGGCAAGGTGTAGGGTCCGTCGCACCTCCATGACCCTAGGGCTACTGGAGACGAGGCATACCGGCCGGAGGCAATGGAAACCTAAATGTTTTACCTTCTTCGAAAGGAGGCGGCTATTGCGTTGCACACCTTGGATTTTTGTGTCGTCCAAATGGATTTGTCAAGGGACACACCTAAAAGCTTGGATCATCGAATAGACTCAAAAAGGGAAATACAAACCAAGTTGAAACTGTGGCCGTGAAATGGCAGCAGAGAGTGGAAAACATGGAGATTTAGTATAACTACACAAAAAATCCATTTTCGTCTATTTTGGTGGCCCAATGGACACCAAATGTCCACCCATGTCCATTGGCGCATGTGATGTTGGGGAACGTAGCAATAATTCAAAATTTTCCTACGTGTCACCATGTTCCATCTAGGAGATGCTAGCAACGAGAGAGAAGGACTGCATCTTCATACCCTTGAAGATCGCTAAGCGGAAGCGTTACAAGAACGCGGTTGATGGAGTCGTACTCGCGGAGATTCAAATCGCGGAAGATCCGATCTAGCGCCGAACGGACGGCGCCTCCGCGTTCAACAAACGTGCAGCCTGGTGACGTCTCCCGCGCCTTGATCCAGCAAGGAGGAGGGAGAGGTTGAGGAAGAGGTCTCCAACAGCAGCATGACGGCGTGGTGGTGATGGAGTGGGAGTTCTCCGGCAGGGCTTCGCCAAGCTCTTGCGGAGGGGAGGGGCTGCGCCTTGGATGTGGTGCTGCAGCCCTCCCCTCGCCCCTCTATTTATAGGGAGAAGGGGGGGGCCGGCCCTCTAGATGGGATCTAGAGGGGGCGGCGGCCAAGGGGAGGGCTTGCCCCCAAGCCAAGGGCGCCTTTAGGGTTCCCCCAAACCTAGGCGCATGGGCCCTAGGGGGGTTGACGCCCTAGCCCACTTGGGGCTGGTTCCCTTTCACCTAGAGCCCATAAGGCCCTCCGGGGCAGGTGGACCCTCCCGGTGGACCCCCGGAACCCCTCCGGTGGTCCCGGTACAATACCGGTATACCCCCGAATATTTCCGGCGACCGTATGATGACTTCCCATATATAAATCTTCACCTCCGGACCATTTCGGAACTCCTCGTGACGTCCGGGATCTCATCCGGGACTCCGAACAACATTCGGTAATCACATACAAATCTTCCTTATAACCCTAGCATCATCGAACCTTAAGTGTGTAGACCCTACGGGTTCGGGAACCATGCAGACATGACCGAGACAACTCTTCGGCCAATAACCAACAGCAAGATCTGGATACCCATGTTGGCTCCCACATGTTCCACGATGATCTCATTGGATGAACCATGATGTCGAGGATTCAAGCAATCCCGTATACAATTCCCTTTCTCAATTCCAGACGTTACTTGCCCGAGATTCGATCGTCGGTATCCCAATACCTCGTTCAATCTCGTTACCGGAAAGTCACTTTACTCGTTTCGTAATGCATGATCCTGTGACTAACTTCTTAGTCACATTGAGCTCATTATGATGATGCATTACCGAGTGGGCCCAGAGATACCTCTCCGTCACACGGAGTGACAAATCCCATTCTCGATTCGTGCCAACCCAACAGACACTTTCGGAGATACCCGTAGTGCACCTTTATAGCCACCCAGTTACGTTGTGACGTTTGGCACACTCAAAGCATTCCTACGGTATCCGGGAGTTGCACAATCTCATGGTCTAAGGAAATGATACTTGACATTAGAAAAGCTTTTAGCAAACGAACTACATGATCTTGTGCTATGCTTAGGACTGGGTCTTGTCCATCACATCATTCTCCCAATGATGTGATCCCGTTATCAATGACATCCAATGTCCATGGTCAGGAAACCATGACCATCTATTGATCAACGAGCTAGTCAATTAGAGGCTCACTAGGGACATGTTGTGGTCTATGTATTCACACATGTATTACGGTTTCCAGTTAATACAATTATAGCATGAACAATAGACAATTATCATGAACAAGGAAATATAATAATAACCATTTTATTATTGCCTCTAGGGCATATTTCCAACAGTCTCCCACTTGCACTAGAGTCAATAATATAGTTCACATCAGTATATGATTGCAATGAATCCAACACCCACTGGGTTTGATCATATCTTGCTTGTGAGAGAGGTTTATTAGTCAACGGGTCTGAACCTTTCAGATCCGTGTGTGCTTTACAAATATCTATGTCATCTTGTAGATGCAGCTACCAGGCGCTACTTGGAGCTATTCTAAATAACTGTTGTACTATACGAATCCGGTTTACTACTTAGAGTCATCCGGATTAGTGTCAAGGTTCGCATCGGCGTAACCCTTTACGACGAACTCCTTTACCATCTCCATAATCAAGAAAATTCCTTAGTCCACTAGTTACTAAGGATAACCTTGACCGCTGTCCTGTGATCCATTCTTGGATCACACTTGTACCCCTTGACTGACTCATGGCAAGGCACACTTTAGGTGCGGTACACAGCATAGCATACTGTGGAGCCTACGTCTAAAGCATAGGGGACGACCTTCGTCCTCTTTCTCTCTTCTGCCGTGGTCAGGTATTGAGTCTTTACTCAATACTCACACCTTACAACACAACCAAGAACTCCTTCTCTGCCAATCTATTTTGAACTCCTTCAAAATTTGTCACGGTGCATACTTATTTGAAAGTACTATCAAGCGATTTTGATCTATCCTTATAGATCTTGATGCTCAATGCTCAAGTAGCTTAATCCAGGTTTTCCCTTGAAAAACACTTTTCAAATAACCCTATATGCTTTCCAGAATTCTACATCATTTCGATCAACAATATGTTTACAACATATACTCATCAGAAATTCTATAGTGCTCCCACTCACTTCTTTGGAAATACAAGTTTCCATAAACTTTGTATAAACCCAAAATCTTTGATCATCTCATCAAAGTGTATATTCCAACTACGAGATGCTTACTCCAGTCCTTAGAAGGATTGCTGGAGCTTTGCATACTTGTTAGCATCCTTTAAGATTGGCAAAACCTTCTAGTTGTATCACATACAACCTTTCCTCAAGAAAGCTGTCAAGGAAATAATGTTTTGACATCCTATCTGCAAGATTTCATAAATAATGCAGTAACTGCTAATATAATTCCAACAGACTCTTAGCATCGCTACGAGTGAGAAAGTCTCATCGTGGTCAACTCCTTGAACTTGTCGGAAACATCTTAGCGACAAGCCGAGCTTTCTTAATGGTGACACATACCATCATTGTCTGTCTTCCCTTTTAGAATCCATCTGTACCCATCAGCCTTAAGACCAACAAGAAGTTCTTACAAAGTCTACACTTTGTTTTCATACATGGATCCTCTCTCGGATTTTATGGCCTCGAGCCATTCGTCGGAATCCAGGCCCACCATCGCTTCTCCGTAGCTCGTAGGTTCATTGTTGTCTAGCAACATGACCTCCAAGACAGGATTACGTACCACTCTCAAGTAGTACGCATCCTTGTCGACCTACAAGGTTTGGTAGTGACTTAATCCGAAGTTTTGTGATCACTATCATCAGCTTCCACTTCAATTGGTGTGGGCGCCACAGGAACAACTTCCTGTGCCCTGCTACATACTAGTTAAAGTGACGGTTCAATAACCTCATCAAGTCTCCACCATCCTCCCACTCAATTCTTTCGAGAGAAACATTTCCTCGAGAAAGGACCCGTTTCCAGAAACAATCACTTTTGCTTCCGGATCTGAATTAGGAGGTATACCCAACTGTTTTGGGTGTCCTATGAAGATGCATTTATCCGCTTTGGGTTCGAGCTTATTAGGCTAAAACTTTTCCACATAAGCATCGCAGCCCCAAACTTTCAAGAAACGACAGCTTAGGTTTCTCTAAACCATGGTTCATACGGTGCCATCTCAACGGAATTACGTGGTGCCCTATTAAAGTGAATGTGGTTGTCTCTAATGCCTAACCCATGAACGATAGTGGTAATTCAATAAGATACATCATGGTATGCACCATATCCAATATGGTGCAACTATGATGTTCGGACACACCATCACACTATGGTGTTCCAGGTGGTATTAGTTGTGAAACAATTTCCACAAGGTCTTAATTGTGTACCAAACTCGTAACTCAGATATTCATTTCTATGATCATATCATAGACATTTTATCCTCTTGCCACGATGATCTTCAACATCACTCTGAAATTGCTTGAACCTTTCAATAATTCAGACTCGTGTTTCATCAAGTAAATATACTTAGAATCTACTCAAATCATCCGTGAAGTAAGGTCATAACAATATTCATGGCGTGCCTTAGCACTCATTGGATTGGACACATCAAATGTATTACTTCCAACAAGTTGCTCTTTTGTTTCATCTCACTGAAAAAACGAGGCCTTTCAGTCATCTTGCCCATGTGGTATGATTTGCATGTCTCAAGTGATTCAAAATCAAGTGAGTCCAAACGATCCATCTGTATGGAGTTTCTTCATGCATATATACCAATAGACGTGGTTCGCATGTCTCAATCTTTTCAAAAACGAGTGAGTCCAAAGATCCATCAACATGGAGCTTCTTCATGCATTTTATACCAGTATGACTCAAATGGCGATTACCACAAGTATGTGGTACTATCATTACTATCTTATATATTTTGGCATGAACATGTGTATCACTACGATCGAGATTTAATAAACCATTCATTTTAGTTGCAAGACCGTTGAAGGTATTATTCAAATAAACAGAGTAACCATTATTCTCCCTAAATGAATAATCGTATTGCGATAAACATAATCCAATCATGTCTATGCTCAACGCAAACACCAAATAACAATTATTTAGGTTTAACACCAATCTCGATGGTAGAGGGAGCATGCGATGCTTGATCACATCAACCTTGGAAACACTTCCAACATATATCGTCATCTCATCTCTAGCTAGTCTTCGTTTATTCCATAGCTTTTATTTCGAGTTACTAACACTTAGCAACCGAACCGGTATATAATACCCTGGTGCTACTAGGAGTACTAGTAAAGTACACATTAATATAATGTATATCCAATATACTTCTGTCGACGTTGCCAGCCTTCTCGTCTACCAAGTATCTAGGGTGGTTCTGCTCCGTGCCCGTTCCCCTCATTACAGAAGCACTAAGTCTCGGGTTTTGGGTTCAACCTTGGGTTTCGTCACTAGAGCAGCAACTGATTTGCCGTTTCATGAAGTATCCCTTCTTGCCCTTGCCTTTCTTGAAACTAGTGGTTTTACTAACCATCAACAATTGATGCTCCTACTCGATTTCTACTTTCGCGGTGTCAAACGTCGCGAATTGATCAAGGATCATCATGTCTATCCCTGATATGTTATAGGTCATCACGAAGCTCTAATAGCTTGGTGGCAGTGACTATGGAGAACCATCACTATGTCATCTGGAAGATTAACTCCCACTCGATTCAAGTGATTGTAGTACTCAGACAATCTGAGCACATGCTCAACTATTGAGCTTTTCTCCCTTAGTTTGCAGGCTTAAGAAACTTGTCAGAGGTCTCATACCCCTTGACGTGGGCACTAGCCTGAAATCCCAATTTCAGTCCTCGGAACATCTCATATGTTCTGCGATGTTTCAAAAACATCTTTGGTGCCTCAATTCTAAACCATTTAGCATTACGCACTGAACTATCATGTAGTCATCAAAACGTGTATGTCATATGTTCGCAACATCCACAACCGACACTCGAGGTTCAGCACACTGAGTGGTGCATTAAGGATATAATCCTTCTTCATAGGAATGAGGACAATCCTCAGTTTACGGGCCTAGTCCGCATAATTGCTACTATCATCTTTCAACTAAATTTTCTCTAGGAACATATCTAAAACAATAGAACTAAAGCGCAAGCTACGACATAATTTGCAAAGACCTTTTGACTATGTTCATGATAATTAAGTTCATCTAATTTAATGAACTCCCACTTAGATAGACATCCCTCTAGTCATCTAAGTGATACATGATCCGAGTCAACTAGGCCGTGTCTGATCATCACGTGAGACGGACTAGTCATCATCGGTGAACATCTTCGTGTTGATCATATCTGCTATACGACTCATGTTCGACCTTTCGGTCCCTTGTGTTCCGAGGCCATGTCTGTACATGCTAGGCTAAATCAAGTCCACCTAAGCGCTTGGCGTGTAAATCTGGCTTACACCCGTTGTATGCGAACGTTAGAATCTATCACACCCGATCATCACTTGGTGCTTGAAACAACGAACCTTCGCATAAAGGTACAGTTAGGGGAACACATCTCTTGAAATTTTAGTGAGGGATCATCTTATTTATGCTACCGTCGTTCTAAGCAAATAAGATATAAACATGACAAACATCACATGCAAAATCATAAAGTGACATGATATGGCCAATATCATCTTGTGCCTTTTGATCTCCATCTTCGAGGCGCGGCATGATCACCTTCGTCACCGGCATGACACCATGATCTCCATCATCGTGTCTTCATGAAGTTGTCTCGCCAACTATTACTTCTACTACTATGGCTAACGGTTAGCAATAAAGTAAAGTAATTACATGGTGTTTTTCATTGACACGCAGGTCATACAATAAATTAAGACAACTCCAATGGCTCCATACGGATGTCATACTCATCGACATGCAAGTCGTGATTCCTATTACAAGAACATGATCAATCTCATACATCACATATATATAATTCATCACATCCTTTTGGCCATATCACATCACATAGCATACCCTGCAAAAACAAGTTAGACGTCCTCTAATTTTTGTTGCATGTTTTACGTGGCTGCTATGGGTTTCTAGCAAGAACGTTTCTTACCTACGCAAAAGCCACAACGGTGATATGCCAATTGCTATTTACCCTTCATAAGGACCCTCTTCATCGAATCCGATTCGACTAAAGTGGGAGAGACAGACACCCGCTAGCCACCTTATGCATCAAGTGCATGTCAGTCGGTGGAACCTGTCTCACGTAAGAGTACGTGTAAGGTCAGTCCGGGCCGCTTCATCCCACAATGCCTCCGAATCAATATAAGACCAGTAACGTCAAGAAAATTGAAGAAATCATCGCCCACAACTACTTTGTGCTCTACTCGTGCATAGAATCTACGCATAGACCTAGCTCTGATACCACTGTTGGGGAACGTAGCAATAATTCAAAATTTTCCTACATGTCACCAAGATCAATCTAGGAGATGCTAGCAACGAGAGAGAAGGAGTGCATCTTCATACCCTTGAAGATCGCTAAGCGGAAGCGTTACAAGAACGCGGTTGATGGAGTCGTACTCGCGGCGATTCAAATCGCGGAAGATCCGATCTAGCGCCGAACGGACGACGCCTCCCCGTTCAACACACGTGCAGCCCGGTGATGTCTCACGCGCCTTGATCCAGCAAGGAGCAGGGAGAGGTTGAGGAAGAGGGCTCCAACAGCAGCACGACAGCGTGGTGGTGATGGAGTGGCAGTTCTCCGGCAGGGCTTCGCCAAGCTCTTGCGGAGGAGGAGAGGTGTTGGGGAGGGGCTGCGCCTTGGATGTGGTGCTGCAGCCCTCCCCTCGCCCCTCTATTTATAGGGAGAAGGGGGAAGGGGGCCGGCCCCTCTAGATGGGATCTAGAGGGGGGGCGGCGGCCAAGGGGGAGGAGGCTTGCCCCCCAAGCCAAGGGGGGCGCCCCCTTTAGGGTCCCCCCCCTCCCCCAACCCTGGGCGCACGGGCCCTAGGGGGGTTGACGCCCCAGCCCACTTGGGGCTGGTTCCCTTCCACCTACAGCCCATAAGGCCCTCCGGGGCAGGTGGACCCTCCCAGTGGACCCCTGGAACCCCTCCGGTGGTCCCGGTACAATACCGGTATACCCCCGAATATTTCCGGCGACCGTATGATGACTTCCAATATATAAATCTTCACCTCCGGACCATTCCGGAACTCCTCGTGACGTCCGGGATCTCATCCGGGACTCCGAACAAAATTCGGTGATCACATACAAATCTTCCTTATAACCCTAGCGTCACCGAACCTTAAGTGTGTAAACCCTACGGGTTCGGGAACCATGCAGACATGACCGAGACAACTCTCCGGCCAATAACCAACATCGGGATCTGGATACCCATGTTGGCTCCCACATGTTCCATGATGATCTCATCGGATGAACCACGAGGTTGAGGATTCAAGCAATCCCGTATACAATTCCCTTTGTCAATCGGTACGTTACTTGCCCGAGATTCGATCGTCGGTATCCCAATACCTCGTTCAATCTCGTTACCGGCAAGTCACTTTACTCGTTTCGTAATGCATGATCCCATGACTAACTACTTAGTCACATTGAGCTCATTATGATGATGCATTACCGAGTGGACCCAGAGATACCTCTTCGTCACACGGAGTGACAAATCCCAGTCTTGATTCGTGCCAACCCAACAGACACTTTCGGAGATACCCGTAGTGCACCTTTATAGCCACCCAGTTACGTTGGGACGTTTGGCACACCCAAAGCATTCCTACGGTATCCGGGAGTTGCACAATCTCATGGTCTAAGGAAATACTTGACATTAGAAAAGCTTTTAGCAAACGAACTACACGATCTTGTGCTATGCGTAGGATTGGGTCTTGTCCATCACATCTTTCTCCCAATGATGTGATTCCGTTATCAATGATATCCAATGTCCATGGTCAGGAAACCATGACTATCTATTGATCAACGAGCTAGTCAACTAGAGGCTCACTAGGGACATGTTGTGGTCTATGTATTTGCACATGTATTACGGTTTCCAGTTAATACAATTATAGCATGAACAATAGACAATTATCATGAACAAGGAAATATAATAATAACCATTTTATTATTGCCTCTAGGGCATATTTCCAACATGTGACACATATTAGGTTTTTCTGTTATCCTTTTTTGGTTTAAATGTATACATGGTTGCCAAAAGTCCGCTCCATTAAATAAACTAAAAAAAGTTAACTAAAAATTGAATAAACTCTATATCCAACTAGGGTGGCTTGGAGCCTACTGCTCATCCTCGTCGTTGACAAGGTCGATGTAGGTTGGACGCGACCATGGCCACGCTGGTGCCGGTGGTGGCGGTGGTCCTATAGGAAGTGTGCGCGGTGACGTACATGGCGCCTTCCTCATCTCATGATGCTGCTCCTACTAGCGCTCCTCCTCTGGCTCTGGCATCATTGGAACGTGAAAGTATGCGTCCACGTCTTAGTCCATGCTATGGCCTCATCTCCAGCTCCGGCGTAGGGGCGGGCGCGGTGGCCTCCATCGTCGATGCTTGGAGCGCCAGGGGTAGGTCAGGCCAGAGCACGAGCTCGGCCAACTCGCTGGCCTACTTGACCGCCTCATCGTCCTCGTCCTCCTTCATCATGGGATCCCTCGGCTGCTCAGGCGCTGGAGAACATGCGCACGGTAGAACTAGAGCACAACATGTTGAAATGGAGGCCGCACATATAGGAGAAGGACAACCTCATTGTGGGAGGATGAGTGGGATCGTTGGGGCGAGCTGGAGGGCGTCACTGGCCACCCGCTGACGTGTCGATGCCCTGCCACGACTGCGTTGGAGGCCGCCACCTATGTGTTGATGCCTTGCCATGGCCGGTTTCTTGCCACTCCCTCGCTTTTAGGGGATTCTCGCCATGCCGCCTACGTCGAGGCCACCGCCCTGGCATAGCCTTTGAGGAGACTGTCGCGGGATGATCGTTGGCACAAGAGAGGGGTTGCACCATCTGGGCCGACTTAGAGGTGGCATGCTACCTCTTGAGCACTGCGTTGGATTTCCCCGAAGAGGAGAGGATGATGCAGCAAAGTAGCATAAGTATTTCCCTCAGTTTTTGAGAACCAACGTATCAATCCAAAGAGGAGGCCACACACAAGTCCCTCGCACTGCACAAAACAATAGCTCCTCGCAACCAACGCGATTAGGGGTTGTCAATCCCTTCACGGTCACTTACGAGAGTGAGATCTGATAGAGATGATAAATAATATTTTTTGTATTTTTGGTATAGAGATGCAAAGTGAAAATTAAAAGGCAAAGTAAAAACAAAGCAAGTATTAAAGTGATGGAGATTGATATGATGAGAATAGACACGGGGGCCATAGGTTTCACTAGTGGCTTCTCTCAAGAGCATAAGTATTCTACGGTGGGTGAACAAATTATTGTTGAGCAATTGACAGAATTGAGCATAATTATGAGTATATCTAGGTATGATCATGTATATAGGCATCACGTCCGAGACAAGTAGACCGACTCCTGCCTGCATCTACTACTATTACTCCACTCATCGACCGCTATCCAGCATGCATCTAGAGTATTAAGTTAAAACAGAGTAACGCCTTAAGCAAGATGACATGATGTAGAGGAATAAATTCATGCGATATGATAAATACCCCATCTTGTTATCCTCGATGGCAACAATACAATACGTGCCTTGCAACCCCTTCTATTACTGGGTAAGGACACCGCAAGATTGAACCCAAAGCTAAACACTTCTCCCATTGCAAGAACTACCAATCTAGTTGGCCGAACCAAACGGATAATTCGAAGAGACTTGCAAAGATAACCAATCATACATAAAAGAATTCAGAGAAATTTCAAATATTATTCATAGATAATCTGGATCATAAACCCACAATTCATCGGTCTCAACAAACACACCGCAAAAAAGAAGATTACATCGAATAGATCTCCACGAGAGGGGAGAACATTGTATTGAGATCCAAAAGAGAGAAGAAGTCATCTAGCTACTAGCTATGGACCCAAGGTCTAAAGTAAACTACTCACACTTCATCGGAGGGCTATGGTGATGATGTAGAAGCCCTCCGTGGTGGATGCCCCCTCCGTGGAGCTCCTAATGTGCCCCAAGATGGGATCTCGTGGATACAGGAAGTTGTGGTGGTGGAATTAGGTTTTTGGCTCCTGTTCTGATCGTTCGGGGGTATGTAGGTATATATAGGAGGAAGGAGTACGTCGGTGGAGCAACAGGGGGCCCATGAGGCAGGGGCGCGCCCTAGGGGGGGGGGCACCCTCGTGACCTCCTCTTTTGTTCCTTGGAGTAGGGTCCAAGTCTCCTGGATCACGTTCGGTGAGAAAATCACGTTTCCGAAGGTTTCATTCCGTTTGGACTCCGTTCGATATTACGCTTCTTTGAAACCTTTGAAATAGGCAAAAAACAGCAATGCAGGTTGGGCCTCCGGTTAATAGGTTAGTCCCAAAAATAATATAAAAGTGGAAAATAAAGCCCAATATAGTCCAAAACAGTAGATAAAGTAGCATGGAGCAATCAAAAATTATAGATACGTTGGAGACGTATCAGGCATCCCCAAGCTTAATTCCTGGTCGTCCTCGAGTAGGTAAATGATAAAAAGAGAATTTGATGCGGAGTGATACTTTGGCATAATTTCAATGTAAATCTTCTTAATTCTGGTATGAATATTCAGATCCGAAAGATTCAAGACAAAAGTTCATATTGACATAAAAATAATAATACTTCAACCATACTAACTAAGCAATTATGTCTTCTCAAAATAACATGGCCAAAGAAAGTTAACCCTACAAAATCATATAGTCTGGCTATGCTCCATCTTCCCCACACAAAATATTTAAATCATGCACAACCCCGATGACAAGCCAAGCAATTGTTTCATACATTTTCAAAACTTTTTCAATCTTCACGCAATACATGAGCGTGAGCCATGGATATAGCACTATATGTGGAATAGAATGGTGGTTGTGGAGAAGACAAAAGGAGGGAAGATAGTCTCACATCAACTAGGCGTATCAACGGGCTATGGAGATGCCCATCAATAGATATCAATGTGAGTGAGTAGGGATTGACATGCGACGGATGCATTAGAGCTATAAGTATATGAAAGCTCAACAAAAGAAACTAAGTGGGTGTGCATCCAACTCGCTTGCTCACGAATACCTAGGGCATTTGAGGAAGCCCATCATTGGAATATACACGCCAAGTTCTATAATGAAAAATTCCCACTAGTATATGAAAGTGACAAAATGAGAGACTCTCTATCATGAAGATCTTGGTGCTACTTTGAAGCACAAGTGTGGTAAAAGGGTAGTAACATTGTCCCTTCTCTCTTTTTCTCTCATTTTTTTATTTGGGCCTTTTCTCCTTTTTTATGGCCTCTTTTTTTTCATTTTTCTTTTTTTATTTTTCGTCCGGAGTCTCATCCCGACTTGTGGGGGAATCATGGTCTCCATCATCCTTTCCTCACTTGGGACAATGCTCTAATAATGATGATCATCACACTTTTATTTTTCTTACAACTCAAAATTACAACTCGATTCTTAGAACAAAGTATGACTCTATATGAATGCCTCCGGCGGTGTACCGGGATATGCAATGAAACAAGAGTGACATGTATGAAAGAATTATGAAAGGTGGCTTTGCCACAAATACGATGTCAACTACATGATCATGCTAGCAATATGACAATAATGGAGCGTGTCATAATAAACGGAACGGTGGAAAGTTGCATGGCAATATATCTCAGAATGGCTATGGAAATGCCATGATAGGTAGGTATGGTGGCTGTTTTGAGGAAGATATATGGTGGGTGTATGATACGGCGAAAAGTGTGCGGTATTAGAGAGGCTAGCAACGGTGGAAGGATGGGAAAAGTGCGTATAATCCATGGACTCAACATTAGTCATAAAGAACTCATATACTTATTGCAAAAATCTGGAAGTTATCAAAGCAAAGTATTACGCGCATGCTTCTAGGGGATAGATTGGTAGGAAAAGACCATCGCCGTCCCTGATCGCCACTCATAAGGAAGACAATCAATAAATAAATCATGCTCCGAGTTCATCACATAACGGTTCACCATACGTGCATGCTACGGGAATCACAAACTTCAACACAAGTATTCTTTAAATTCACAACTACTCAACTAGCATGACTCTAATATCACCATCTTCATATCTCAAAACAATTATCAAGCATCAAACTTTTCTTAGTATTCAACGCACTCAAAAGAAAGTTTCACATATCTTGAATACCAAGTATATTAACATTAAGCAAATTACCATGCTATTAACGACTCTCAAAATAATCTAAGTGAATCATGGGAGATCAATAGTTTCTTTAAAACAAATCCACCACCGTGCTCTAAAAGATCTAAGTGAAGCATTGGAGCAAAAATTATCACGCTCAAAAGATATAAGTGAAGCACTATGAGCAAAACTATCAAGCTCAAAAGATATAAGTGAAGCACATAGAGTATTCTATCAAATTCCAATTCATGTATGGATCTCTCAAAAGGTGTGTAAATCAAGTATGATTGTGTTAAACTAACAAGAAAAGACGCAAATGATACAAGACGCTCCAAGCAAAACACATATCATGTGGTGAATAAAAATATAGCTCCAAGTAAATTACCGATGGAAGTAGACGATAGAGGGGATGCCTTCCGGGGCATCCCCAAGCTTTGACTTTTGGTGTCCTTGGATTATCTTGGGGTGCCATGGGCATCCCCAAGCTTAGGCTCTTGCCACTCCTTGTTCCATAATCCATCAAAAGAATTTACCCAAAACTTGAAAACTTCACAACACAAAACTCAATAGAAATCTCGTGACCTCTGTTAGAGAAATAAAACAAAAGACTACTTTAAGATACTATAATGAACTCATTCTTTATTTATATTGGTGTTAAACCTACTGTATTCCAACTTCTCTATGGATTATAAACTATTTTACTAGGCATAGATTCATCAAAATAAGCAAACAACACACGAAAAACAGAATCTGTCTAAAACAGAACAGTCTGTAGTAATCTGTAACTAACGCAAACTTCTGTAACTCCAAAAACTCTACCAAAATTAGAAGACCTAGACAATTTGTTTATTGATCAGCAGCAATTGGAATCAGTATTTTATCACGTTCTGGTGATTTTTAATAATTCGGTCACTGAGCGCAAAGTTTCTGAAAATTACAGCAAGATCAAATAACTATCATCCAAGAAGATCCAATAGGTCTAGCTTGGCACAAACACTAATTAGAACATAATACTATATATAAACAGAGGCTAGATGGTTTATTTATTCCTAAACATAAGCAAAAGCAAAAAAAACTAAAAATAAAATTGGGTTGCCTCCCAACAAGCGCTATCGTTTAACGCCCCTAGCTAGGCATAAAAGCACGGATAGATCTAGGTATTGCCATCTTTGGTAGGCAATCCATAAGTGGATCTCATGATAGATTCATATGGTAATTTTATTTTCTTTCTAGGAAAGTGTTCCATGCCTTTCTTTAATGGAAATTGGAATCTAATATTCCCTTCCTGCATATCATTAATTGCACCAATCGTTCTAAGGAAAGGTCTACCAAGAATAATAGGACATGAAGGATTGCAATCTATATCAAGAACGATAAAATCTACGGGCACATAATTCCTATTTGAAACAATAAGAACATCATTAATTCTTCCCATAGGCTTTTTAATTGTGGAATCCATAAGATGCAAGTTTAGAGAGCAATCATCAAAATCACGGAAATCTAGCAAATCACACAAAGTTTTGGGAATAGTGGAAACACTAGCACCCAAATCACACAAGGCATGAAACTCATAATTTTTAATTTTAGTTTTAATAGTAGGTTCCCACTCATCATAGAATTTTCTAGGGATAGAAACTTTCAACTCAAGTTTTTCTTCATAAGATTGCATCAAGGCATCAACAATGTGTTCGGTAAAGGCCTTATTTTGACTATAAGCATGAGGAGAATTTAGCACGGATTGCAACAAGGAAATAAAATATATTAAAGAGCAATTTTCATAATTAAATTCCTTGAGATCCAATATAGTGGGTTTAGCAACATCTAGGTTTTTATTTCTTTCAATCCCACATTCATCAATTTCATCATCAAGATCTAAAAACTCCGAATTCTTAGAACGCCTTCTAGGTAAAGGAAGATCATATTCAGTTTCATCAATATTCATATTGCAAAACAAATATTTAATGGGGGACAACATCAATAACTTTTAGATCTTCATCTTGATTTTCATAGGAATTGGAAGAACACGCTTTAATAAAGGCATCTTTGGAAGCACTCATCCTAACGGTTCTTTGTATGCACTCATCAATGGTAATTCTCATAGCTTTGAGAGACTCATTTATATCATGCTTAGGAGGAATAGATCTAAGCTTTAAAGAATCAATTTCAAGAGAAATTCTATCAACGTTCCTAGCCAAATCATCAACTTTAAGCAATTTCTCCTCAAGCAAAGCATTAAAATTCTTTTGTGAATTCATAAACTCTTTAACACTACTCTAAAATTCAGAGGGCATCTTATTAAAATTTCCATAAGAGTTTTTTTAGGAATTTCCATAATTATTAGAAGGATTACTAGGATAAGGCCTAGGATTGAAATTCCCTCTATACGCGTTGTTACAAAATTATTCCTACCAACAAAATTCACATCCATAGATTCATTATTATTCTCAATCAAAGTAGACAAAGGCATATCATTAGGATCAGAAGAAACACTCTTAGTAGCAAATAATTTCTAAAGTTCATCCATCTTTCCATTCAAAACATTAATTTCTTCTATCGCATGCACTTTTTTATTAGTAGATCTTTCGGTATGCCATTGAGAATAATTAACCATAATATTATCTAGAAGTTTAGTAGCATCTCCTAGAGTGATTTCCATAGAAGTGCCTCCCGCGTCCGAATCTAAAAGATTTCTAGAAGCAAAATTCAATCCAGCATAAAAGTTTTGTATAATCATCCACAAGTTCAAACCATGAGTAGGACAATTACGTATCATTAATTTCATTCTCTCTCAAGCTTGTGCAACATGTTCATGATCAAGTTGCTTAAAATTCATAATATTGTTCCTAAGAGAGATAATCTTAGCGGGAGGAAAATACTTAGAGATAAAAGCATCTTTGCACTTGTTCCAAGAATCAATACTAATTTTAGGCAAAGATGAAAACCACGCTTTAGCACGATCTCTAAGCGAAAAAGGAAATAGCTTCAATTTAACGACATCATTATCGACATATTTTTTATTTTGCATATCACATAAATCAACGAAGCTATTCACATGAGTAGCGGCATCTTACTAGGAAGGCCGGCGAATTGATCTTTCATAACAAGATTCAACAAAGCAGTATTGATTTCACAAGATTCAGTATTGGCAAGAGGAGCATTCGGAGTGCTAAGGAAATCATTATTATTGGTATTGGTGAAGTCACACAATTTGGTAGTATCTTGAGCCATCGCGACAAACAAGCAATCCAACACACGAGCAAACAAAAGGCAAGCCAGAAAAAGGCAAACGGGGAAAAGAGGAGGAGATTGGGAAAGAGAGGGCGAATAAAACGGCAAGGGTGAAGTGGGGGAGAGGAAAACGAGAGGCAAATGGCAAATAATGTAATGCGGGAGATAGGTATTGTGATGGGTACTTGGTATGGTGCTTGACTTGCTCTTGCGTGAGCCTCCCCAGCAACGGCGCCAGAAATTCTTCTTGCTACCTCTTGAGCACTGCGTTGGATTTCCCCGAAGAGGAGAGGATGATGCAGCAAAGTAGCGTGAGTATTTCCCTCAGTTTTTGAGAACCAAGGTATCAATCCAGTAGGAGGCCACGCACAAGTCCCTCGTACCTGCACAAAACAATAGCTCCTCGCAACCAACACGATTAGGGGTTGTCAATCCCTTCACATTCACTTATGAGAGTGAGATCTGATAGAGATGATAAATAATATTTTTGGTATTTTTGGTATAGAGATGCAAAGTGAAAAGTAAAAGGCAAAGTAAAAACAAAGCAAGTATTAAAGTGATGGAGATTGATATGATGAGAATAGACCGGGGGCCATAGGTTTCACTAGTGGCTTCTCTCAAGAGCATAAGTATTCTACGGTGGGTGAACAAATTATTGTTGAGCAATTGACAGAACTGAGCATAATTATGAGTATATCTAGGTATGATCATGTATATAGACATCACGTCCGAGACAAGTAGACCGACTCCTGCCTGCATCTACTACTATTACTCTACTCATCGACCGCTATCCAGCATGCATCTAGAGTATTAAGTTAAAAACTGAGTAACACCTTAAGCAAGATGACATGATGTAGAGGAATAAATTCATGCAATATGATAAATACCCCATCTTGTTATCCTCGATGGCAACAATACAATACGTGCCTTGCAACCCTTTCTGTCACTGGGTAAGGACATCGCAAGATTGAACTCAAAGCTAAACACTTCTCCCATTGCAAGAACTACCAATCTAGTTGGCCAAACCAAACGAATAATTCGAAGAGACTTGCAAAGATAACCAATCATACATAAAAGAATTCAGAGAATATTCAAATATTATTCATAGATAATCTGGATCATAAACCCAAAATTCATCGGTCTCAACAAACACAACGCAAAAAAAAAGATTACATCGAATAGATCTCCACGAGAGAGGGGGAGACCATTGTATTGAGATCCAAAAAGAGAGAAGAAGCCATCTAGCTACTAGCTATGGACCCGAAGGTCTGAAGTAAACTACTCACACTTCATCGAAGGGGCTATGGTGATGATGTAGAAGCCCTCCGTAGTGGATGCCCCCATGTGAGCTCCTAATAGGCCCCAAGATGGGATCTCGTGGATACAGGAAGTTGCGGCGGTGAAATTAGGTTTTGGCTCCTGTTCTGATCGTTTGGGGGTACGTAGGTATATATAGGAGGAAGGAGTACGTCGGTGTAGCAACATGGGGCCCACGAGGCAGGGGGTGGGCCCTAAGGGGGGGCGCGCCCCCCACCCTCGTGACCGCCTCTTTTGTTCCTTGGAGTAGGGTCCAAGTCTCCTGGATCACGTTCGGTGAGAAAATCACGTTCTCGAAGGTTTCATTCCGTTTGGACTCCGTTTGATATTCCGTTTCTTCGAAACACTGAAATAGGCAAAAACAAAGAATTGCAGGTTGGGCCTCCGGTTAATAGGTTAGTCCCAAAAATAATATAAAAGTGGAAAATAAAGCCCAATATAGTCCAAAACAGTAGATAAAGTAGCATGGAGCAATCAAAAATTATAGACACGTTGGAGACGTATCATGGCACATGAGGCAGCACATGAGATGGGTGTGGAGAGGGTAGGACCGTCTGGGACCAGCCCCTGCTGGCAAGCCACCCCTAACCTCAATGCGGCATCTGGCCGGTATGGTATAAAGGTGCTCTCGCCCAATTCTGCACTGAAAGGGACCGTGGCCGTGTCTACCATGACGCTCATGTCCCCTAAATTTCTCACTCCGACAAAAAACCGCATCGGACCATCCCGCCGCAGCGCATAGCCCTTGACCCGACATCCACTACTACTATATGTATGAAAATGTCACTTATGGACATTTCCCCTTGGTAGATATATCTAAAAGCAACAAAATTGTCCCCTCCCTCGTACTGATTATGTTTGAAAATGTCGCTCATCGACATTTCTGTCCCCATATTAAGAACTTTGGTGGGGGGAGGGTTTTTTTTCTATCTTGTTCGAATTTAGTGTCCAAACCTCTCCAATGTACGTAAGAGTATTGATCAAAAAGGAAAAATTATGAAGGCTACATATGACACCTTGGAGTTTGTGCGACGTCTCGGGAGCCTCCAAAAATTAAGAAGCATCCTTCGTATGCGCTTTGAAGGTTGCGGATGTAAGGGCATCTCCAAAGGCAATCCGTAAATTTCCTCCCGCATATATCTGCGGACGCAGATGCGGGAGTGCATCATCCAACCGTAGCCGCATACATTTCAACCCGCATTTAAACAAGTTGGACGAAATTCATGCAAACCGGCTGATATTCATCAAAGCTCGGATTGAAAATAGCACAAATCAAGCATACATAGCATGCAAATTAAGTCTACAAGAATGTCTCAAACTCGACTAGATTTCGGTCTTCAACAAGTTTTTCATCAACGGATCATGTCGTTCCCCACATACTCCCCCTTCAGCTTCATCCAATAATGTGCACACGTAAATGGACGTCCCTCTGTCCTACGGTACAACACGACAGTGCGTGCGGGCTACATATAATGTGTGGACCAACAATGAGTGAATGAATCAATCAACAAGTAGATTAAGAGGAAGCAAAACTTACAACTTCATCCTTTGTCGCGTGCAATGGCCACCTTGCCTCAAGCCGACGAACCACATCGCAAAACTTGGTGACGCTGGTCTCGATAGTGTGCCAACAATAAGACGACGACATCACATTGCATTGTTGAATGATGTACATGTCGTAGGGTGCAATGTGCTTTCATGCGTGAAATGTTTCATGCACTTGCCGCCAGAAGGTGATGCGGCTTGAAACTGCGTCGGTATTTCCGCAAAGAAAAAGGGGTGATGCAGTACAGCTACGGTCGGTATTTCCCTCAGTTTTGAAATCAAGGTATCAACGGTACCTGTGCACAAAGAACAAATCCTCGCAACTCAATGCGTAAGAGGGGTTGTCAATCCCTCGTCGATAAAAATATAGATTAAATTGTAGGTGTTTGGATAAATAGATCTGAATGAAACGTGAAATAAAATAAATAAAGAAAAAGTGCAGCAAGGTATTATTGGGTTTTTGGAATATTAGACCTGAAAACAAATACGCTAAAAGATAGATCTGAAAGCAATATGATAAAAGATAGAGCCGTGGCCCATAGATTTCACTAGTGGATTCTCTCGAGAAAATAACACACGGTGGGTAAACAAATTACTGTTGGGCAATTGATAGAAGAACAAATAATTATGACGATATCCAGGCAATGATCAATATATAGGCATCAAGTTCAATATTAGTAGACCGACTCCTGCCTGCATCTACTACTATTATTCCACACATCAACCGCTATCCAATATGCATCTAGTGTATTAAGTTCAAGGAGAAACATAGTAATGCAATAAGAACGATGACATGATGTAGACAAGATCTATTCATGTTGGAATAGACCCCATCTTGTTATCCTTAATAACAACGATACATATGTGCCTCGCTACCCCTTCTGTCACTGGGTGAGGACACCGTAAGATCGAACCCATCACAAATCACATCTTCTCATTGCAAGAAAAATCGATCTAGTTGGCCTAACTAAACCGACAATTCGAAGAAGAAATACGACGTTATAAATAATCATGCATATAAGAGATCAAAGAAGACTGAAATAATACTCATGGATATAGATCTGATCATAAACTCGAACTTCATCGGATCCTAACAAACACATCGGAAAAAGTCATTACATCAAATAAGTCTTCAAGAGACCATTGTATTAAGAATCAAAAAGAGAGAAGAAGCCATCTAGCTACTGCCTACAGACCCGTAGGTCTATGGTGCACTACTCACGCATCATCGGAGAGGCACCAATGAGGATGATGAACCCCTCTGTGATGGTGTTAGATTGGATCTCGTGTTTCTGGAACATGTGGCGGCTGGAATTGTGTTTCGTCGACTCCTCTAGGGTTTCTGAAATATTTGGGTATTTATAGAGCTGAGAGGCAATGGAGGAGACCCCCGTGGGCCCCACAACCCATTAGGACGCGCCAGGGGTCTCTGGCGCGCCCTGGTGTCTTGTGGGCCCCACGGGTCTCCCCCCGGTGCTTCCTTAGCTCCCAAGTTATCTTCTGGTCCAAAAAAATTTCAAAAAGTTTTGCTGCGTTTGGACTCAGTTTGGTACTGATTGTGAAGTAAAAAATAAGCAAAAAAAACAGCAACTGGCACTAGGCACTATGTCAATAGGTAGTCCCCAAAATAATATAAATTTGTTTTAAAATGATTGTAGACTATCCAAAAATGATAATATAACAGCATGGAACAAAAAAATTATAGATACATTGGAGACGTATCAGAAGGCCTCCCCTCTGCTCCTGCTGTGAAATCCGCGGATACGACCAACCACGCATCGCACAACAACTCATTCTTCATGGTCGAGTAGCTCACCATCCTTCATACTCTTAAAAACGATATAACATTTGAAAATAAGCTCAATGCATGTGACCAAACACCTACCGGACGTGGTGTCCGCCATGAAGGTCGTCTACAGGGGAGCGGAGTGTACCTTGGTACAAACGTCTCCAGGTGGATAGCTCCGTTGTAAAGGCGAGTGGGCGCGTCAGTGCTGGTTGCGGAGGTCCGGCAATGCTTCTGTGGCGGCCAGAGACGTATAACAGCAGCAACAGAGGTGGAGGGTGCGGATGCAAAATAAGGGAAGAAGGGCGAACTGGAAGAAAGTGAGACCGGGAGGGGGATTGGGTGGGTCGGGGCTGTCGGAGTCCTACGTGTCTGCGGTCTAGACTCCCGCAAACTTCCCCTACTTTGTCTCCAATTTACGGGAGAAAACGCATCCGGACCGCCCTGCCTACCGATACAGAACCACGTTGGATGGCTTTCCCGGTCCGGACGTATGTGGATAGTTTGCGGGTCTGCCTTGGAGATGCCCTAACTGAATCTACTAGAGTTTTTTTTTCGAGAACTACTAGAGTTGCTCCTGGTAGATCAGTAACAATTGTTGCTCGTTGTTGCTCCTCTTTTAATTGTAACACCACGGAGTTCTCGATCCGAAGAAAAGGAACCACTTCACTCCCATCCACAGGGACACGAGAAAAACAGAGAAAGGAGAAAGAAACAGAGCACTGGACCGAAATCCCCTGTCAGTCGCCCAGCCGAGGTGCAAAGCTCAGGGCGTGTTTGGTTTGGTGGCTCGCACCTGGCTCGCAGCTCGCATGCAAAATAGCCCATGTTTGGTTGACCGCATGGCCTACTCAGCCTGGCCCAGCGATGCAAAAAGGGGCCTCTCAGCCAGGCTGAGGGGAACGCAGGATCGGTGCGTTTCTTTCGTGCAGGCTCGTCCGTCCCTTTCGGCTGCACCCGATGCAATCTAGTTCGCCTCGCCATCGACCCCATCGTCTCGCGTCTATCTCGTCGCCACCTCTCATCTTCTTCTCGCCACCGCCGCCGCCCTCACCGAAGGACGCCGCAGCCTGTGCTCCTCCACACCCTCGCCGGAGACGACGCCACCGGCGCTCCTCCACGCCTTCCCCGGAGACGACGCCGCCGGCGCTTCTCCACGCCCTCGCTGAAGGACGATATCATCGGTGTCCGCCGCCGTCGAGCTCCGCCATCTCCCGCGCACCCGCGCCTACCGATGAGTTCGTCGGGCCTTGCCACGCCGCCGGCCACGTGCCGAGAGGAAGAAGGGGGAGAGAGAGGGGAGCCCCTCTGCGCCGCGAACTGCAACCGACGCCACGTTTCTCCTCCATCTCTCCCCTTGAACCGCGCCACCGCCGCCAATCTAGCTGCTGCAGTCGAATCTCTGGCCAGCCCATCTCCGCCATGACCATCTCCTCCCCATTTGCCCCATCAACCAGAGACATCTCTCCTGGACAGTATTGATCTATGGCATGAGGAATTTCTGGTAAATAATGAGATGAGTTCCGGTTCAGATTTCAGTTTAGATTTGTTTTACTCGTTTCTTTGTCGATGGAATGGCGCAAATCCAATTGGGATGATTAAAATTAGAAGAGAAGAGTTAACAAAGTTGGTCACTAGTGCACAGTGGCGAGTCCAGTAGGTGGGCTTCATAGGGCTCTAGCCTACCCTCCAAAAAAATGAATATTTTTTTAATACTACTCTTCTTCTCAGGTCAGCCCATTAGCCCAACAAAGGCGCCAGCGGAACAGCCCACACGGCCACACCAGAGCAACGAAGCACGCATCGAGGGTTCCAGCCTCCACGCACGCCGCACAATCCACTCGCCGACACGCGCATCCGGGCCCCAAACCAAGCGTTCGTCGGCGTTGGGGCGGCCGGCGGCGGACCACACAACCGGCTGGGGCGTCGGACTGCCGGAGCACCGCGCCAGCAGCTAAGCGCACGCCTCTCCGAGACTCCGACGACGGCGACGAGCCAAGGCGCCAACTGGCCGCGGCCAACCCTAGCTGGCCGTCGACCGCCGGCGGCCGGCTGCTGCTCGGTGCCAGACTGCCAGGTGCCAGCCAAGCCTTTAAGTTGGAGCATCAGAGGCGTACTGTTGCTGTTGCTGCTGAAGGAGTTGAGGCGTTGACGCTTGCTCACTGCTGGCCGGCTGTTTAATTTGAATCAATAATTTCTGTACATTTGTAGTTGCTACTTGCTAGTTCATGTTATCTTAATTAATTTAAGTCCTATTCCTATGCAAATTATTTGCAGATTTGCAGAGATGAAGAGAAAAAATACGAGCATAAACAGTTTTTTTGCAAGTAGTTCAAGTACTCCTCGTGTCGAACCTGATCCTATCCCAGCCAGTCCACTGATCCCAGCGAATGTGAACCCAGATCCCCTTTCCCTGGCTGTAGTGACCATAGTTCCTACTTCAACTAATGAGAGACCTGATCCCTCAACTCCAAGCAATGAGAGAAATGACACCACATTTGATGAGAGTACAAACCAACCAAGAATGCCTATACTAGAATTTCATCCAAGTCAAATTATTGCTGATCCAGGACTTAGAATACCAATAGAAGATTATGCCCCTGAAATTAGAAGTGATGTGAGAAGAGCTTATTTGTTGAACAAGCGAAACAAAGCTATTGGGCATAAATTCAAGAAGACAAAGGATGGTAAAATTTGGAGATCCTTTCAGCGTGCGTGGTTTGACAATTTTGATTGGTTGGAATATAGTGTGGATAAGGAGGCTGCGTTTTGCTTTCATTGCTTCCTTTTCAAGAAACCATCCCAAGCCATTAGATTTGGCAATGATGTTTTCACAAAAAATGGGTACACTCGTTGGAAAACAGGTTTAGCTAGTTTTGAAAAGCATGTTGGTGGTCAATCTAGTTACCACAACATTGCTAGGGGAGATTGTGATGATTTCAACAATCAACGAGCAAGTGTGGTTACCAAATTCCGAGTGTACAGCAAAGGGGCTGAGATATCTTATAAAATCCGCCTAACTGCATCATTGGATTGTGCAAGGTATCTCATAGCACAAGGTGAAGCTTTTCGTGGGCATGATGAATCCTCCACTTCCATCAACAAGGGCAATTTTAGAGAGTTATTGGACTGGTATAAGGACAAGAAGGAAGATGTGAAGGATGCATTTGATAAGGGGGCTGGAAATGCACAAATGATTTGTTCTGACATCCAAAAGGACCTTGCTACAGCTTGTGCGATGGAGGTAACCAAAGTTATTAAGAATGACATTGGAGATAAGAATTTCTCAATACTTATTGATGAGGCTAGAGATTGTTCAATAAAGGAGCAAATGGCGGTGATTTTGAGGTAACACATACCATCTTTTAGTGTTTTTATATTGCACTAGTAATGTTTACTAATCTGATTTCGTGATGCACGTAGATTTCTAGATGATCATGGAGTGCTCCAAGAGAGATTCCTTGCCATTAAGCACATAACAGATTGCACATCTGCTGGAATTAAAGAAGCTTTAGTTGATGTGTTGGAATATCATGGTTTGTCAATTTCCAGGCTACGCGGTCAGGGTTATGATGGGGCTTCAAATATGAGAGGGGAGTTCAATGGTTTGCAAAAATTGGTTAGAGATGAAGCTCCGTATGCATTCTATGTTCATTGCTTTGCTCACCAGTTACAATTGGTGGTTGTCACCGTTGCTCAATGTAGTCCTGATATTGCTGATTTCTTCAATTATATTCCCTTGATAGTGACTCAAGTGTGTTCATCTTGTAAAAGGAAAGATGCATTACTTGCCAAACATCAAGATGAATTGTTAGATTTGATGGAGAATGGAAAGATTTCAGCCGGTACCGAGTTGCATCAAGAATCTAACATAATAAGACCAGGAGATACTCGTTGGGGCTCACACCTCAAAACCTTGCTTCGTATATTCACAATGTGGAATGCTGTGGTGGATGTGCTAGGAATTGTTGTGGCTGATGCTCGGGAACACACATGCCAAGGTGGAGCTAGAGGTTTGCTTAAAAACATGGAATGCTTTGAATTTGTGTTCATCATGTTCTTTTTAATAAACTTGTTGAGCAACACAAATCAACTATCCCAAGCTTTGCAAAGGAAGAATCAAAATATTGTTGAGGCCATGCGTTTGATCTTGGATGTGAAAGAAAGCTTGCAGGACATGAGGGACAATGGTTGGGAGCCTTTATTTTGCCAAGCCAAGAACTTTTGTGAAACACATGATATTGATGTGCCAAACATGGATGATCTTGTTGGAACAATGGGCCAATCTGTTCGCACTAAGAATAAGGTGACTCGGCTTCACTATCACAAGGTTAGCATATTCAATGTTGCCATTGATGCAACTATCACCGAGATGAATCACCGATTCAATGAAGTTTCCACCGAGTTATTGGATTGCATGTCTTGTCTTAATCCAGCAAACAACTTTGCAAAGTTTGACGTTGACAAACTTATTCGTCTTGCTGAAATTTATGATGAGGACTTCACAGAAGCTGACCGGTTGTTGCTAAGAGTACACCTCCCCAGATTCCTTATGAACATTAGGAGAAGTGATGAATTTAATGGATGCCGGGATATGTCCACACTTGCTCGTTTGATGGTTGAAACAACGAAACATACAACTTTCCATTTGGTATATCGCCTCATTGAGTTGACACTCATTCTTCCTGTAGCAACTTCATCAGTTGAGCGAATATTTTCAGCAATGAAGATCATCAAGACAGATTTGCGCAACAAACTATCAGATGATTGGCTAAATGATTTAATGGTGTGCTATTGTGAGAAAGAGATATTCAGAAGCATTCACGATGACAAAATCATGATACAATTTCAGAAAATGAGTGATCGGAAAGGACATTTGCCTTATGAGTTTAATGTGATTCCTTAGAGGTATATATGTTAGTGTTACTAGTTTTAATACTTACATGTGCATGAATTATTGTTGTATCACTAACAAGTGTGCTAATTTGGACAGATGGCTTGTGGTTGGTGACTTGAGCGAGGGATCTTGGGCATACATCTCTATATTTTGGTGTGAAGCTATTCTATAACTACAATACCAGTAGCAGTACTGACCAGTAGTAAGAAGCAACATCTCATTGTCTTTTGTTATTGCTTCTCTCGTACTTTGATACCTTGGTCTATGAATTGTATGAACCTTTCTGGTATGCTTAAATGAATACTGCATGTTTTAGTTAGTATTCTGGGAAAGTTTGATTACATTTCGGCAAAAGGACAAGGAGATAATGGTTATTTAGTTGTACAAATTCAAATTTCAGCTCAAAATTTAATATTTTTTAAAAATCCCAAAACAATTAGAGTCAACACTAGATGCTTCCAGTAGTATTCTGTGATATTCTCAGCTCATTTGGATAAAAGAATTACGAGATGATGTTGTTTCTCTTGAAAGGAACGTTTCATTTTTTCTGCCGTTAACTTTGAGCCCATCCTCCAATTTTGTTCTGGACTCGCCACTGCTAGTGCAGCCTACCAAACACCATCTGTTGCATGTCTAATGCATCAATATCATACAGTCCACCAAACACAAATTTCAGCTCATCCTTGCATCGGCTCAACCAGGCCACACTCACCCAACATCGCTCATGCAATGCAGGCTAGAGCCACCCAGGCAACCAAACACACCCTCAGTGAAACCAGCGGATCCGCACACGGTTTTGGGAGTGCGCACGCCCCGTAAACGAGGGCGCCACGGCCACTCAGTCAGGTGAGGCACGCGGCGACGGTACGACGCGAGCGCGCGGCCAACCGTGATCTTGTGTGCTGTCCGAGAGCGCGCGCGCGTGCCCATCCCATGTGCAGCGCCCTTGCGCTCAGGCAACCCCAGCCGCCATCGCACAGGCACAGCGCGCGTGGCCGTCACGCACACACACACCGGCAAAGATCTCGCTACGAAGGCGATCGATCACGAGAGCAGGCACTGGGCAGCGGTACGCCCCCATGCCCCTGCACGTAGCGCCGGTCTCCCTGCGCGCGCGCCGAAACCGGGGCAAGACTTTCCGGGCTCCTGACAAGACAGACAAGACAGACGAAGCTGGAGGTCGCGCCGATCGGTGCTCAATCATGCGCCGGGCCATGCCGTTCGTCAAGATGATTCCGCAGATGAGTATCTCTTACATCCCGTAATCACGCTCGGCAGACTAGAATATACAGTAAATGCTCCGTAGAGACGCAGCAACCGTACGTGGCTGCGAGTCGATAGCATGAAAAAGTGGAGAACATGGCAGCTGCCGTGCCACTCGAGAGAGTGTGCCAATGATAGCGTGGTTTTCAGGGCTGGGTGCTCCGGAAGAACGGGCGGTCATGTCGCCGCTGCATGTCCATGCCTGAAGAACGTGACCGGAGGGTAGGGGTAGGGCAGTCTCACGGAGCAGATCGATAGACCGGCCGGCCGGCTGGTATTTGCAAATCCGTTGGCTTCGCTTGATGTGACCGGGGACGGCGGAATTGGATGGTGGTAACGGTGCAAGTCGTGTTCGTATCCGATCATGTGCTGTCGAAGGCGAGGGCTCAACTGTATGACATGTCTAACGAACCCCCCTGTTGGTATCACGTACAGGCGGATCTTTCTATCCTATCTATCCAGCCCAAGTATGAACGTCCAACTAGATTTCCCATGATCAGATGATCTATTTGAAGTCTACTCTCAGGTTCCTGGACTGCATCGTGACCGTGACGAGACTAAACAACGATTTTTTTTCCAGAGGAGACTAAACAAGGATCGACCGAAGAAAGAAGGACGTCGATAACTGCCACACATGTGACAGGAAAGGAGACGCCACACGCGTCTGTCTGAATAGATTAGCGTCGTGGCGTAAATGCATGCGAGAATCTTTTCGGATTTACAGTTTTTAAAATATTTTATCTCTTAAATGAAAAATCCGATTGAAGATCTGTTTTCACCATTAAATCCCTCGCGACGAGATCTTTAAAACTAGATCTCATATCGATATATTTCGTTGAAATTTCTTTTTTGGTTAAAAGTTGCCATGTCTATTGCACATGAATTGCCATGATATTTACACTGAAGTTGCCATGATATGTTTCAACTATTTTCTTTTACATTTAAAAGTAATTTCAACATATTATAAAACGAAGAATTAAGAAACTAGACTTGCCATGCACCATAAACTAAAATTACCATGATACATGCACTTAAAATTGCCATGGTTCAATAAAAAAATATTTTCATGGTCAAAGTACTGGAATTGTCATCATCAAAATACTAAAATTGCCATGATCTACAAACTAAAATTGCCACATGGCAACTTTAGTTTAATCACTATGGCAACTATAGTGTAAACATCATGGCAACTTCTGGGCAAAAAAAATTTCATTGAAACATATCAACATGGGGTCTAGTTTTGAAGATCTCGTCGAGACGGATTTAATGGTGAAAACGAATTTTTAGTTCGCTTTTTTATTTAGGAGATAAAACATTTTTAAGCCAAAAACCCAAAAAATTTCTGCTAATGTCATCTATTTATACGTGACAAAATGAATGGTGATGGAGACGTGTGGGCGATCTGCAAACGCCCACACGTGTGGGCGTTAGTTTTTCCGAAAAAGAATGGGATCCTATTATTATGTCGAATTTTTTTGAGAAAAAGAAGACCATGTCCGGGGCATGTAAGATACTTGTACGATTAAATATTAAAATGGGGATCCACGCATAATGGCTGTTGCCATCGTGGAGTTCAAACATTAAAGATGCCTAATTAAAATTGGGATCTCTGCCTAATATGCGTAATCAAAATCTCCTGTGGATCCTTTAAAATCATTGACTGGATGTCTCGCACAAGTGTCTTGTATCTTGAGCAGTCCCCATGATTCGCGGTTAACACAATAGCAGTGGGTAAGACAGTCCGGTGAAGAGCAAGATCAAAGCCTTCTTTACACGTCATAAGCTTTGCCTTTAGTCCATCATCGTTGTTGTCTATATGATATTGCCATCAATCATACAGTTGACAAGTATAATAGTTAGATATAAACACGTACTATTTTTTTTTGATAAAACTTCCGATCTATTCATCTTCAATCATGATAGTACAATGAATACTAGAAATAATAAAAATTACATCCAGATCCGTAGACCACCTAGCGGCGACGACAAGCACTGAAGCGAGCAGAAGGCGCGCCGCTGTCATCGCCCCTCCCTCGCCGGAGCCGGGCAAACCTTGTTGTAGTAGACAGTCGGGAAGTCGTCGTGCTAAGGCCCCGTAGAACCAACGCACCAGAACAGCAACCGCCGCCGATGAAGAGTGTAGATAAGAAGGATCCAACCTGAAGACACACGAACAAAGACGAACGGCGAACAGATCCGAGCAAATCCACCAGAGACAGATCCACCGGAGACACACCTCCACACGCCCACCGACGATGCTAGACGCATCACCAGAACGGGGACTAGGCGGGGAGACCTTTATTCCATCTTCAGGGAGTCGCCGTCGTCTCGCCTTTCTGAGTAGGACACAAACCCTAACAAATCTTGAAAAAGGATCTAAAAACGGAGCCCTCCCACCGGCAAGGGCCGGGATCCACTCCGTCCCCATAGCCCTAAGGCCACGGTACTCTCATAAAGTCTATAGGAGTACGTGATGCAGCCGACTATTAATCTGTAGCCTGCTTCTCTTCTCTTTTCTCCAACTCAACAAAAATATATTATTTAATGCCTTGTAGTTGTCTGCATCATCTTATTGTACTTGCTCTAAAATGCCCATGTTACTACCTCAATAATGCCTAGTACCATATGTGTTTATTTACTAAGATGTAGACTCATTTTTTCCTTGGGGTGCGGTTAGCGGCCTGGTTTAAGTGAGGTCAGCGGTCTGGTTTAAGAAATTTAAGGTCCAAAATGTCCAATTTTGAAGTTAAGGGACCAAAACCCAACCTTTGTTTCTTGCAAACACGAATATAAGTTTGAAAACTCCTGAAATATAAAAAAGATTACACATGTTACATAGTTTCTACTTTTTCATGATTATTATGTTCGCTAGGACATGGTTTTAGAACTAATCCAAAAAAATGTTTTGAGAAACACCAAGTACAACATAGATGCACATACATACACACATCACCATCACACATACACACTTAAATATCGCATAATGGTTGTTGCCATCGTGGAGTTCAAACATTAAAGATGCCACCGTTGGTACCTCATTGTCAATAGAATGTCGCCTCCCACTACAAAATATTCTGACATAACGAGGCATAAAATACGCAATACCTGGGTTTAATCTTTGTTGGACAAAGGGGACAACAATATCGTGGTAGCCATCTAACCACATGTACTACTCTAATGGATAGCCAAAAATGGCAACATATATAGAAAAAATCAAGTAGAAGCAATATCACAATCCAGCTCAAAGGTCATAGGCAAACACAAAAAACATTGCTGAAGGTATATAAATTTCCCCATCTTTTTCGAGCTTAGAAGCTTACACTCCCGATTTCATAAAATGGAATCAACAAGCTCCACAAGTTTCAGTGAAACCTATTACAACAAACCTCAAACTCTACTTAAAAGTGAAACAAGTGAAAAGTTAAACACCATCAGAACACAACCATAGGAAGCAAGCAAAACACATTTGCAAAGCAACGTACACAAATATTTACCAAAACTAGAAGAAATTACAACTTTGGTCTGGCACCAATCTAATTACCTATCCCCCAACCTTCTTCTCAGTGATCTTCATCCCACACGCCTGCATAAAAAAAATCTATGGCTACTCTTGATAGTTGTGATAGATACTGTCATGTCCCTGTTGAGTGTTTGTCTTCTATATAGTTATCCGGTTGTCAATCTGTCTAGCGAGCTGACACATCACCAACAGTTGAATCAAAACATGATGCATTCTCTGACAAAGACCAAATAACCGCAACAACAACCACACGAATCCATCCCTATAACGTTACAAGGAAAGATTAAAATCAATAGCTAATCTTTGAGAAGCTTACAGTCGCATCAATATTGCAGTATAACATTTTGTACCAAGCCTCAAATATATCTGGCTATTATGCAGTTAAATAACAAATGATAGTGATATTCAAGTACGTCACAAAAACAACACCTATTGTCACTACCTTTACAACCTCTCCTAATCAAGATATATTTAATTTGAAATGGGCCCTCAACAAACCAAACACTTCTGTATGGACATTTAACCTCTACATTTTTCTATGGCTAGATATGTGGAACATACGGAAAAAAACTCCAGATTTGGTCAACTCTGAGACACACGTGTCTTCCTAATCAGACGGTTGCAAACCACTATATTTTTCCTAATGTGAAAAGTGAAATTATAAAGCCTTCTATATTCGTCACACAACGAGATATTACCAATTCAGAAACTCTCCCAAAACATAGTTCTGTTTTCCATTTCCTGTTGTTTTAATAGAAATTTAAGAATACTTCCATTACTTCCACTAAACCCTACCTCAAGTGTGATTGTCCAGATTTTGCCTTTCACTAGGACAACATGCAGTTCCTAATATATTTATTTCTAATAAACTTCTGCCAAATTTGATGTTCATTGTCAATTTTCCACATCCGTTTAGTAAGGCACATGTCGATCTACTAATACAAGGTAACTATAATTCGTAGGCTCACACACATTTCGTATAGAAATCAAACCTTTTAACATAATCTGTCGACAATTTAACATGGATACCATATAGAATGAAACTTCTCGGTAATACTTGTTTAATCCATATTATTAAGACTAACTATCTAACTACACGAAATATCCACATTTAAAAAAAATAATTGCCATCTGCATGTGTAAAAATAGTCTATAATCTTAGATTATATATTTTAGCTTCACCAAAATAGGAGAGGTATCATTTTGAAAAAATCAACCTATAAATGTGAGAGACAATCATAAGGACGTATTAAAATTTCAAATGTAGTAAACGATTCAAATTATTCAGAGACATGAAGATGGTTGCATCTGCATATTGCAGCATGTTCTCTGGCGGAGACCGGGGGGTGCCAGAAGGGGCCCTGGCCCCTCCTAACATTACTCTGTCAAGCCTGATATGCATGTTAATACATGATAAATTGCTGCTAAAGTGGTGTATACTAGTGAGCTGGCCCTTCCTAACACAGATTAACAATACTTGGCCCTCCGCATTCTAATTTCCTGGCTCCGCCACTGAGCATGTTCATGCCGCCTTGTACTAAATTATTTAGTAACTCAGTAATAAAATATATTTCACTATAATTATTAATGATCATGGAAAAATCATTTATTACAACGTTTAACAAAATGCAGGACAAATAATTCTCTTGTTTCAACTCTTTTTTAGTTCTGAAAGGTTTAAAATAACTTCATTACAGACCCAAATCCGGCAGCCAAACCCATTATAGCATACATTTGCAGAAAATAAAATATAAACATATCATAAGTCTTCTCATAATCTGATGAAAATAAATACCAATTAAATGTATCATAAGTATTCTCAAAATCTACTTTAAGCAATGACTAATTAAATGTATAATAAGTATTCTCAGAATGTATTTTAAACAAGACAAATGATCCCTTGTTCCTATGAATTCCATGCAACACTTTTATGGCAAGACCACGCCATCTAAAGGGGGTATCCATCTTTTATAAAAGTTGTTTGTTAAGGTAAAGACCGTTGAAAAATCATAAAATACACATTAAGAAGACAAATTGGCATGTAATCTTGAATTTTGACGGGATCTAAACATTTGGGAAGTGAGAATACCATAACTATATCTAGCAATATAAAATCTACTACAATTCTTGTAAAAGATAATGAAGACTGTGACAAACTAGTGGCCCAAATTTATAATAAAACTCAGTAAGAAGTTCATCGGGACGAGGAGTTCTATTATGTTCATCCGGGAAACAAAAAACTTTTATTCCATCCAAACTGAACACAATATCAAGAAATGCTCTTTTTTGCGGGAAATCAAGAAAAGATCTAGAAAGGCATGGGATAATCTAGAGATATATTTAAAGCATGTGTCAGGACAACAATCCACAGATATTTCCATATCCATCTAGATGGAATTTTCATGGGGACACACACACACGCCTAAAAGGTGCGATATCATCGGGTAGACTCAAAACGGTAAATGCAAACCAAGCTCAAGCCCAGCCCGCTCAGCCGTGAACGACGCATGCGGCGGAAAAGGAGAGTAAAACGTGGAGGTTTAGGAAGAAAGGTAACCAAGATCCGTGGCACGGCCGGCACACCAAACGCATGCGTCATATGGGGATCGACCGACCTACGTCAGTGGACCCAGCTTCTTGCTGCATGGCGCCTTGCTTGCTTTGCCTGGTTCACTGGATCTGGGAGTGGAAGCTAGCTAGCTAGCTCCTTTAAGGTAGGCCGTACCAACGAACAAACAGCAGACGCCAATGGCGTACCGAACCGGACCATCGGTGCGCTCGGCACGGCCCTCGACGGTGCCGCAGACTCGTGGATGCATGGTCAGGTGGTCTGCACTGCCACCGCGGCAGTGACGCGGTAGTTGCCTTCTCATAGCTAGTCTGGTCCGATCCTCCGGGGCTGCCCTCTCTAGTCTGGTCCTCCCTGGGACACGGGGGCCAAGAAATTCATGCAGAACCGTGATAGTTTTCACACCGGTCTGGACTCGAGCACAGATGGACGAGCTTTTCATCCAAGACAGACTCATCTGATTGGAATATTTTTTTTCTTTTGAAAATGATCCAAATATATTATAAACATACAAACCACCTCAAATGCAAGAAGAACATACATTAAAGTCCCTGGACCACCAAACACCCACTACCACCACTAGAATAAGCCGCTCTCGCCGCTCCTCTATTCGAGTCTGTTTGAACTTGTCGATGACAAATGGGGCTTCATGCCTGTTCCTCTAATGGCCAGGACCCTAGAGCCACAGTCTTCATCATTGAACTATTGAATAGAACTAAAGCACCTGACACCAAATCACACCACACGAAGAAAAAGCCTAACCTCGCTGCCCCAAAGACATGGCAAGAATCTATGTCAGAGCTCCGTCGACTATGTTTAGACGAACGAACACGAGGAGGATCAGAGCCTGGAAGACAAACTCCAAGAGGAAGCGTCAACATGCGCCCGAGCGCCGCACCTGTGGTGACAGAAAAAAAAATCTAATCTAAACTACTAGCCGAAGTGGAGATGCTGAGATTCCCCTCACATCTGGAGCTCGTTCAGCCATGTACATGAATCATCGAAACTTGATGTCCCTATACTGCCATCCTACAAGAAATCTTCTTGGTTGCGGGAACGATTGAATCGACCTCTTTCAAGCATTGTCCACGGGAAGCCTATCAAGTTGCGCACAAGTTACCTTGTTGCTCTTTTGATTCAAATTCTATAATCTCCTAGGATGGTGGTAATACTCCAAGTTTTATTTCGAACGAGCTTTTGAATGATGTAAGTATATTCACAATTCAGTAAAGTGTGTTAGAGTTATATTAAGTGATGTCTTTTGGCCTTTTGCATTCTAGTCTCTTGGCATCCTCTTGTAGCCTTTTGGCATCCTCATGTATTTGTATATATGTTGGCATTGGCCTCCTAATAATACAAGTTGCTTTCATAACATGGTATTAGAGCTCTAGGTTTTTTTCCGCACGCGCAACTCGTGCTGCTGCTTCCGGTCCAATCTTCTCCACGGCCGCCGTTGCTCTCTGTTCTGCTGGCCTGTGATTTTGCTTTTGCCTATGTCCATCTCTAGCTACAGGCGCTTCACGTCCATGCTAGCTAGCTCATCCATTGCTTTGTTGGATTCTATATCGGATTTGGTCCCGATCGATTGAGCCGCTGGCCGCTTGTCTTCCTCCAAGGTCGCCGCCGGCCGTTTGTCTTCCTCCGCGGCTGCCGACCACCGGCCTCGTCAGCGGCGCTGTTACCTTCCACAGCTGCCGGCCGCCGGCCTCGTCGGCGCCGCTGCTGCCGTCTGCAGGTGCTCGAGTGATCACGCGTGCGTGCGTTGCTGCTGTTGTTTCGTGTCCAGGCATCTTCAACTCCAGATCGCGGCTCTGTCGCTGCAGGCCGGCCCGTCGCTGCAGCCTGCTCGAGCCGCCTGTCGGTTCATCTCTCGATCGAGCAGAGGCAGTAGCTATCGGAGGTCAACCGCTCCGTCCCGCTTCGGCCGTCGGCCTCGCTCGCATCATTGTTGTCTTCTTCGGCTCCACCGTCGCCGCCCCATCTGCGCCGCTGCTACCGGCCGCCCGGCCCGTCCATGAGCTGCTGTCTTCCGCTTGCACTGCAGGGCGCCGTGGTGGTCACGTGAGTGGTTGCCGCTGTTTCAGCGTGTCTATGGCGTCATCTGGCTATGTTGCCATCCCGCGCTGCCCAGTGATATTTGATGGGGCTAACTATGCTGAGTTCGTTGCTTTTATGCGCATTCACATGCGTGGCATTCGTCTCTGGGGTGTTCTTTCCGGTGAGGTCCCCTGTCCTCCGCGCCCAGTGCCTCCTGTGGCTCCTACCCCACCGCCGACACCACCGGCTATTGACGCAGATGCTTCTGATACTGATAGGGCTGCAGCCAGGGTTGCTGTTGATGATGCGGATGCCGCTTATGACCAAGAGGTCTTGGATTATTCAAATGCTCTTTCTGTTTATCGTGACGATCTGGCTGCTTACACTCAGTGGTGTGATGATGATGCTCGTCTTTGCCGTTCTCACTTCCGATGTTTTGCCTCAGTTTGCTTCTGAGTTTATAGGCCTCGGTACTGTCTTTGAGATGTGGATTCATCTTCGTCAGCGCCATCAGCCCTCTGGTGATGCTCTCTACTTGTCTGTGGTCCGTCAGGAGCATGCTCTTCAACAGGGAGACTCCACTATTGATGAGTTCTACACTCGAGTTACGCTATCTGGCGCCCGGCTTGACTCCCTTCGCACTACTGTTTGTGGCACTTGCCCATGTTGCCAGACTGTGAGGTCAGACTTGGAGTTTCAGCGTGTCTATGAGTTCTTGTCACGGCTCCGTGGGGAGTTTGAGCCTCGACGTGCTCAGTTGTTTGCTCGTGGCCGGGTTCCTATTTCTGAGGTGCTTTCTGAGCTTCGTGCTGAGGAGACTCGCCTCCGTGGTGCTGGTTTGCTTTAGGTTCCCTCTGTGCTCTCTACTCGAGGTGCTACTCCACCAGTGTCTTCTCGCTCCAGTGCTCCGCTGCTACTGCCCACTCCTCCGGGTAGTGAGGCCCGCTCTCGTGAAGGCCGCTCTCGTCCTCGTACTCATTGTGACTACTGCAACAGGGATGGTCACCCCGAGTCTGATTGCTTCAAGAAGAAGCGTGATATGCGTAATAGGGAGCGCAATTGTTCTTCTGGGACTCGTGCTTCTTCCTCGACGCCGTCTACTTTCTCCTTGACTGAGCAAGATATTGTGAAGCTCAAGCGTCTACTTGCTGCTTCAGGTTCTTCGACAGTCTGCAGGCTCTGTGGATCGGTGCTTCTAGTCTTTGGCGACCACTTTGTCTACGATCGGTACATCCCCATGGGTTACGGATTACGGAGCTTCATTTCATATGTCCTCCGATTCTTCTATCTTGTCCTCTCGTAGATCTCTCGATTTTCCAATTAATGTTCTTCTGCTGATGGTACTCCTCTTCCTGTTAAGTAGTCGAGGCACTCTTGCCACTTCTTCCTTTTATGTTCCAGATGTTTCTCATGTGCCTCGCCTTACCATGAACCTATTTTCTGCGGGTCAGCCATCGATTCTGGTTGTCGTGTTATTCTTGACGTTGATTCTTGCACTATCCAGGATCGTCACACGAAGGCTCTGGTTGGGGCTGGCCCGCGCCGCCGTGATTCTCAGGGGCTTTGGGAGTTGGACTGGCTTAATGTTCCTTCCGCTACCACCACACTCGCGAGTCCATCTGCCTTTGCCGCTTCAACTACCAGCTCCTTCCAGCAATGGCATCATCGACTTGGTCACCTTTGTGGTTCTCGACTATCGTCTTTAGTTCGTCGTGGTCTTCTGGGGCCTGTCTCAGGAGATGTCTCCTTACAATGCCAGGGTTGTAGGCTTGGTAAACAAGTTCAGTTACCTTATCCTACTAGCGAGTCAGTGTCGCCGCGCCCTTTTGATTTAGTACATTCAGATGTGTGGGGTCCGGCTCCCTTCTCTTCCAAAGGGGGCCATCGCTACTATATTATTTTTATAGATGATTTCTCTCGCTACACTTGGCTTTACTTCATGTCTTCTCGTAGCGAGGTTCTCTCTATTTATAAGCGTTTTGCCGCCATGGTCCACACTCAGTTCTCTACACCTATTCGCGTGTTTCGTGCTGATTCTGCTGGCGAGTATATCTCCAAAATGTTGCGTGGTTTTCTTGCCGAGCAGGGTACTCTTGCTCAATTCTCTTGTCCCGGCGCTCACGCTCAGAATGGCGTGGCTGAGCGCAAGCATCGTCACCTTCTTGAGACAGCTCGTGCGATGATGATTGCCGCCTCTCTTCCGCCTCATTTCTGGGCTGAGGCTGTCTCCACCGCCACATATCTCATAAACATTCAACCCTCATCTGCTCTCTGTGGAGGTATTCCTCTAGAGCGTCTTTTCCGATCATTCTCCGATTATTCTGCTCTTCGTTTGTTTGGTTGTGTTTGTTATGTTCTCCTTGCCCCCCGAGAACGCACCAAACTAACCGCTCAGTCTGTTGAGTGTGTTTTTCTGGGCTACAGTGATGAACATAAGGGTTATCGGTGTTGGGATCCTGTCGGTCGACGGATGCGTATCTCTAGGGATGTGACTTTTGATGAGTCTCGTCCATTCTACCTGACCATCCTCTTCGACCTTTTCAAGAGAGGATATATCTTTTCTCACGCTTTCTGATACACCTCCCTCTATGCCTCATATTCCTACTCCTCCTTCTCGTCCCACTATTGCAGATCCGACACCATCTTCTCCTATCGCTTTCTTCTCCTTCCTTATTGCATGACACTCCACCTTCATCACCAATGTCTTCTCCATCTCCATCACCTCCGGTGGTTCCTTCTCATCCCACTTTTCCTTTTCATTATACCCGTCGTCGACGTGTTATGGATGAATCTACTAACGTGCCATCTACTTCCGGTGCACCGTCTTCCTCGTCCCCACCGACTTATGGTCTTCGGTTCGACCTTGCCCTCCTCGACCGCTATTCTCCTAGCCGATATGGCCTTTCGGTTGTACTTGAGCCTACCTCTTATCGTGATGCTCTTGTTCATCCTGAATGGCAGTTTGCGATGGCAGAGGAGATTGCCGCACTTGAGCGCAACGGCACATGGGATCTGGTTTCTCTTCCTCCCCATGTTCGTCCCATTACTTGTAAGTGGGTCTATAAGATTAAGACTCGCTCTGATGGTTCTCTTGAGCGTTATAAAGCTCGTCTTGTGGCTCGCGGCTTTCAGCAGGAGCATGGTCGTGATTATGATGAGACTTTTGCTCCTGTGGCCCATATGACCACTGTACGTACACTTCTCGCTGTGGCCTCTATTCGCCACTGGTCTGTGTCACAGCTTGATGTTAAAAATGCCTTTCTTAATGGTGAGCTGCATGAGGAGGTTTATATGCAACAACCACCTGGGTATTCAGTTCCTGATGGCATGGTTTGTCGTCTTCGTCGCTCTCTCTACGGCCTTAAGCAAGCCCCTCGCGCTTGGTTTGAGCATTTTGCTTCTGTGGTCACTGCTGCTGGTTTTTCACCCAGGGATCACGATCCAGCGTTGTTTGTCCACCTTTACGCCGTGGTCGCACTCTTCTTCTTCTATATGTTGATGACATGATCATCACCGGCCATTTATCTGAGTACATTGCCTTTGTCAAGGCCCGTCTTAATGAGCAGTTCCTTATGTACGATCTTGGTCCTCTTCGTTACTTTCTTGGGATTGAGGTTTCCTCCACCTCTGCGAGCTTTTTATTTCCCAAGAAAAGTATATCCAGGTCTTCTTACTCGTATGCGGCTCTTAGTGATGAGCGACTCATCGAGACTCCTATGGAGCTCAATGTTCACCTTCGTGCTTCGATGGTGAGCCCTTGTACGATCCGACACGTTATCGTCATCTTGTTGGGAGTCTTGTGTATCTTCTTTGTCACTCGTCCGGATATTTCCTATCCTGTCCATATTACGAGTCGGTTTGTTTCGCTCCCACTTCAGTTCACTATAGTCACCTTCTTCGCGTTTCACGATATCTTCGTGGCACGATCTCTCATCGTCTCTTTTTCCGCGTTCCAGCTCGTTACAGCTCGTGCCTATTCAGATGCTACGTGGGCTAGTGATCCCACGGATCGCCGTTCACTTTCTCGCCTCTTGTGTCTTTCTTGGTGGTTCCCTCATTTCTGGAAGACGAAGAAGCAGCTGCAGTTTCTCGTTCGAGTGCAGAGGCGAGTTGCGAGCTATGGCTCTTTGACTACCGAGGTGACTTGGTTACGGTGGTTCTTGCAGGATTTTGGTGTTTCACATTACACCTACCACCCTCTTGTCGACAAAGACAAAGTGCTATCAAGATTATGCAGGACCCCATGAAGCATGAGCTTACCAAACACATTGGTGTTGATGCTTCTTATGTGCGTCTTTGTGCGAGATCATGTTGTTGCTCTTGATGCGTGCCTTACGAGTTACAGCTAGCGGACTTCTTCACGAAGGCTCGACTAGAGCGCAACATGGATTTCATCTCTCCAAACTTCGGTGTTGTGGATCCACCATGAGTTTGAGGGGGGGTGTTAGAGTTATATTAAGTGATGTCTTTTGGCCTTTTGCATTCTAGTCTCTTGGCATCCTCTTGTAGCCTTTTGGCATCCTCATGTATGTGTATATATGTTGGCATTGGCCTCCTAATAATACAAGTTGCTTTCATAACAAAGTGCACTAGAGGGCTTTCCAGTGAAAAAAAGACAGAGTTGAACAGCCTAAACTGCACTAAACGAGAAATGGTTGTCTAATCGGAAAGATTGGTTCAAATACTTTGTGAAGAGTCTACGTCGAATCGCCTCCAACAGAAAGTAACCTGTAGTATCATGTGAGCTTGTGAAATAGACATCGGCCACACTTCACTCGTCTCACTTTCACCGGAAATGATACTACAACCCGCTTTACTGCACTGCTGGTGCTATGCTACTGCTAGGTCTCACGTGCGAGACGCACGACACACGTCCATGTCATCACGGGCTCACGGTTCCCGCAACTTCCGCCGACTCCAGTGACTAGCCCCGAGCCCCGGGGCTATATATTGCCACCCCGTCCCGCTCTCCAGATACTCCACCCATACGCAAGCTCAAAGAGTTAAGACAGAGAGAACAGCGGAGCAGAGCAAGCCCAGAGTCGACAACCATGTGCAAGGTCATCAACACGGTCCAGTCTCTCGCCTGGCTGCGCCGCGCCGTGCGACGGTGGTGCTGCCGAGCGGCGGCCTCAGTGCGGCCCGTAAAGGACATACTGGACGCCGCCGTGCCGGCGGGGCACGTGGCCGTACGCGTTCGGGGCCGCGGCGACGGGGAGTCGTCGTCGAGGCGGTTCGTGGTGCCGGTGGCGCAGCTGAGCCACCCGGCGTTCCGGGAGCTGCTGCGTCAGGCGGAGGAGGAGTACGGCTTCCCGTCGACCTCGGGTCCCCTCGCGCTCCCCTGCGACGAGGACCACCTCCGCGACGTCCTCCGCCGCGCCTCGTCGTCTGACTCCGAGGAGCGCCGCTCATTCCGTCGCCGCCGCGGCGTCATGGCAGCGCCGCACGATGACTCGCGGCCGCTGCTGCAGGGGGTGGCCGTCGAGAAGCTCGTCTCGTGATCGATCGCTCGTTCGTTCGTGCGCCCAGACTCTGTACATTGCAGAAGCGGGATAGCCGTGTCCATTTGGCCCTTTACCTGCAAGCCAGCAGCACTGCGCGCGCGCCCATGCCGCGGCGCCGTGCCATCCATGGCGACGAGTGCGCGCGCTCAAACCGGGCAAGACTTTACAGACTCGTGACAGGACAGTTACACTGATAGATCGCCCCGATGATGTACTATCCTGCACTATCACTCCATTAGTCGAGCTGGCATTACAAAATGTACATACCTTCTCATCCTAGAAAATAAATGTGTATGCATTTGCGTCCTATTTCCATATCTGTTGGCTTTATGATGGATCAAAAGGTGAGAAAATTAACTATCCGTGCACGGGATATCCGTGTATGATCCACCGTTCATGTCAGCTTTAAGATTCATGTTACATTTTGGCTGTTTTTAGAATGTCTTGTTTCAATGTGTTATGTTGGGCTTTTCTTTTCGTTCCCAAGTGTATCTTTTTGTTTTAGTTCACCGCATTCTCTATTTATTCATAAAAGGCGGGGATCTCTGCCGAGATAATGTGCAAAATACACTCAGAAGGTTCCTTGGCCTGCAGCCAAACTTTACACAATTATTCAAAACCCCTTCCTTTGCTAACCCATGGGCTGCACTATTAGCATTGTGTCTGGCCCACTTCACCTTCCACCTCTGGCGTGTCTCCAGCATTTGTTTGACCTCTTCGATCAACGGGCCTAGTGTCTACATATCGCGCTCCTTGCTCTGCAACTTACCCACGATGTCTTTGTTGTCCATCTCAATATGTAGGCTAGTTGCACAAGTGTATCTTGATGTGTCCGTGCTAGAGCTCTGCTGCTGACGATCGGCACATCGGGAAGCAGACAGGAAACCGAGCGGCAAGCTAGAAGCTAATTCAGACGAATGGTCGTTCGCCCATCTCGTTGGGCAGAAGAGCCCGTGTAATAGGGTGGGTTAAATACCCAGTAGCTTAGCCGTAAACGGCAGCGAATGTAAATGGATCTCGATCTCCTTTCTCTCAGACTCTTTCTTCCTCCCAAAGTTGTATCCATCCTCTCCAATTCCCCATTCCAGTTCCTACAAACTACTATGTATCCATGAATTCATCCGGTTGATCGTGAGCAAAGGGTTATGTACATAACATGATGGTTCATTGTGTATCAACGTGTATCAGCAAACCCAATACAAAACAAGTGCATCCTTTTTTTATTGATACACAATGAAACATAAAAGCCTAGTAAAACATTTTGGAACAAGACAAATCTTAAAAACATGTTAAAAGGTAGCACGAATCTCAAAGCAATCATGGATGGTGGATCCATGCACGGTAGGGAACCAATGACTCGAAAGGTGGGCGACAACACTTTTAGATCGATTGTATCTTAATATGTAAAAGTGGGGTGTCAACTCTTTTGTTTGTACCTCCATTGTAAAAGTGGGGATGTGAACTCGACTGTATTCAAACGCTTCATTACGAACATATACATAGTAAGGGAGAGAAAACATGTAGATTCATTTCTCAAATCATGAGCGTGTTTGGTTGACTGCGTTTGGTTGCATGCATATAGCTTAGCTGCATGAGGGATCTAATTTTGACCCGCCGCTTGGTTGGCTGCATCGTATTAGGCGCACACATGACTGGATCTTTGGTTGCAACCCGCATAAAGTGTTGTCACCACTTCTCAATGGTGGTGACCTTACCACATATAATCTGAACAGTTTCAGTCCTAGCTACGGAACAAATTAAGGTTCATCCTACCTACTATCAAATAGTAGTACATATTATTAAGAGCCATATGGTTGAATAGAGGAAAGTTCATCATCGACGCTAAAGTCTTCTTCTGTTACTCTTGCTCCTCTTCTTCAGATCTTTGTCTGACCTTTGTTATCCCACATTGCCTGTGCCCACTCCATCCTCTTGTTCTTCCAGGCTTCGTTGTCAAATGCCTCCACACCATGATCAAAGCTTACAACATCGTCCTTCATCACATCTTCCTCTTCGGGCACCAGTTCATCAACACCCCATTGTAGGATCTAGTTATGCATAATACAACAAGCAAGAACAAGTTTGACCTGAGTGGGGAAAGTGTGGTATGGCTTCTAATCTAGGATCTTAAGCCTGTTATTTAGAGCTCCAAAGACCCTCTCAACTATAACTCTAAGTGTGGAGTGTCTGAGATTGAACTGTTGGGGAATACAATATTTCAAAAAAATTCCTACGATCACGCAAGATCTATCTTGGAGATGCATAACAACGAGCGGGAAGAGTGTGTCCACGTACCCTCGTAGACCGAAAGCGGAAGCGTTAAGTAACGCGGTTGATGTAGTCGAACGTCTTCGCGATCCAACCGATCAAGTACCGAACGCACGACACCTCCGCGATCTGCACATGTTCAGCTCGGTGACGTCCCTCGAACTCTAGATCCAGCTGAGGCCGAGGGAGAGTTTCGTCAGCACGACAGCGTGGTGACAGTGATGATGAAGTTACCGACGCAGGACTTCGCCTAAGCACTACGACAATATGACCGAGGTGGAAATCTGTGGAGAGGGGCACCGCACACGGCTAAGAATCAACTTGTGTGTCTCTAGGGTGCCCCCTGCCCCCGTATATCAAGGAGAAAGGGGGAGGCCGGCCGGCCCACATAGGGCGCGCCTAAGAGGGGCAATCCTACTCCAAGTAGGAGTTTGATCCCCACTTTCCTAGTCCAACTAGGAGAAGAAGGAAGGAGAGGGGAAAGAGAAGGAAGGAGGGGGCGCCGCCCCTCCCCCTAGTCCAATTCGGACTAGGCCCATGGGGGGCGTGCGGCCAGCCCTTGGCTGCCCCTCTCTCTCTCTCCCCTAGGTCCAATAAGGCCCATTACTTCTCCGGTGGTTCTGGTAACCCTTCCGGCACTCCGATATTTATCCGGTGACCTCCGGAACTCATCCGGTGTCCGAATAACATCGTCCAATATATCATTCTTTATGTCTCAACCATTTCAAGACTCCTCGTCATGTCCGTGATCACATCCGGGACTCCGAACAAACTTCGGTACATCAAATCACATAACTCATAATACAACTCGTCATCGAACGTTAAGCGTGCGGACCCTACGGGTTCGAGAACTATGTAGACATGACCGAGACTCATCACCGGTAAATAACCAATAGCGGAACCTGGATGCTCATATTAGTTCCTACATATTCTACGAAGATCTTTATCGGTCAAACGCACAACAACATACGTTGTTCCCTTTGTCATCGGTACACTACTAGGGAAAATCTTATAGATAGGTGCTTACTAGTAGCGCGGGTTTATACCCCTCGCTGCTGCTACTTACTAGGAGCGCGGTTTTTTACCCCTCGCTGCTACTAAGTTGATAGTAGTAGCACGGGTTTTTAACCCTCGCTACTACTAAGCAATCTCTACCGTGCCCCCCCCCCCCGGGACATGCCATAGTAGTAGCGAGGGGTATGAACCCGCGCTACTACTAAGTTGATAGTAGTAGCGCGGGTTTATACCCCTCGCTACTACTAAGTACAAGGTAGGTGAAGTCTCCATATCCTCGGTCGAATCCCTCCTCTCTCCCTTACTCTCCCCGCTCTCTCCATAGGCTCTCCCATTCTGCTTCTCCCTCCCACCTGTGATTCCCTTCCTCATCCACCACCACCGCCGGCCTCGCACCTCATGCCTCCCCCAAATCCGGCGACCTCCACACCCACTGCAGCCCCCTCCCCCTCCTTCCTCCTCCTTCTCTAATGTTGGAAGGAGAGGGAGATCCAGCAGAGCACAATCCATGGTGGCGACCAGATCCGCCATGGACACAACCACAGGTGAGTTGTTCTTCCTACTCTTCTCAATATCTCTCTCTCTCTCTCTCTCTCTCTCTCTCTCTCCATCTTCCAGATCGAGCAGAGCGCCATCTATGGCGTCATCTAGGGTTTCGGCTCCAACTTCGGTGAGTTGCTGCACCTACTCCTCTCTATCTCTCTCTCTTCCTCTTCTAATCCTTGTCTCTTTTTTGTAGCAGCACCAAAGGTGAGGTGTATCACCATGGACGACTTCATCCGCTCTAGGATCAGCATCGACCATGGATGAAGAGGACGATGACGCCTAGCTAGCAGCAGCAGCCATGGCTAGAATTTATTTTTTTTAATTCCTAATTAGTTAGCAGTAGCGAGGGTCTGCTACCTCTTGAGCACTGTGTTGGATTTCCTTGAAGAGGAAAGGATGATGCAACAAAGTAGCGTAAGTATTTCCCTCAGTTTTTGAGAACCAAGGTATCAATCCAGTAGTAGGCTATGCGCGAGTCCCTCGTACCTACACAAAACAAATAACTCCTCGCAACCAACGCGATAAGGGGTTGGCAATCCCTTCACGGTCACTTACGAGGGTGAGATCTGATAGAGATGATAGATAATATTTTCGGTATTTTTGTTACAAAGATGCAAAGTAAAATAAAAAGCAAAGTAAAAAGCAAAGACAATAATAAAGTGATGGAAGATTAATATGATGAAGATAGACCCGGGGGCCATAGATTTCACTAGTGGCTTCTCTCAAGAGCATAAGTATTTTACGATGGGTGAACGAATTATTGTTGAGGAATTGACAGAATTGAGCATAGTTATGAGAATATCTAGGTATGATCATGTATATAGGCATCACGTCCGAGACAAGTAGACCGACTCCTGCCTGCATCTACTACTATTACTCCACTCATCGACCGCTATCCAGCATGCATCTAGAGTATTAAGTTTATGAAAGCAGAGTAACGCCTTAAGCAAGATGACATGATATAGAGGGATAAATTCATGCAATATGATAAAAACCCATCTTGTTATCCTCGATGGCAACAATACTATACGTGCCTTGCTGCCCCTCATCCTTTGGGAAAGGACACCGCAAGATTGAACCCAAAGCTAATCACTTCTCCCATTGCAAGAAAGATCAATCTAGTAGGCCAAACCAAACTGGTAATTCAAAGAGACTTGCAAAGATAACCAATCATACATAAAAGAATTCAGAGAAGATTCAAATATTGTTCATAGATAATCTTGATCATAAACCCACAATTCATCGGTCTCAACAAACACACCGCAAAAAAGAAGATTACATCGAATAGATCTCCACGAGAGGGGGAGAACATTGTATTGAGATCCAAAAGAGAGAAGAAGCCATCTAGATACTAAATATGGACCCGAAGGTCTGAGGTAAACTACTCACACTTCATCGGAGGGGCTATGGTGATGATGTAGAAGCCCTCCGTGGTGGATGCCCCCTCCGGCGGAGCTCCGGAATAGGCCCCAAGATGGGATCTCGTGGGTACAGAAGGTTGCGGCGGTGGAATTAGGTTTTTGGCTCCGTATCTGATCGTTTGGGGGTACGTAGGTATATATAGGAGGAAGAAGTACGTCGGTGGAGCATCGTGGGGCCCACGAGGGTGGAGGGCGCGCCCTGAGGGGGTGGGCGCGCCCCCTACCTCGTGCCCTCCTCGAAGCTTCCTTGACGTAGGGTCCAAGTCTCCTGGATCATGTTCGGTGAAAAAATCACGTTCCCGACGGTTTCATTCCGTTTGGACTCCATTTGATATTCCGTTTCTTCGAAACTCTGAAATAGGCAAAAAACTACAATTCTGGGCTGGGCCTCCGGTTAATAGGTTAGTCCCAAAAATAATATAAAAGTGGAAAATAAACCCCAATAATGGCCAAAACAGTAGATAATATAGCATGGAGCAATCAAAAATTATAGATACGTTGGAGACGTATCAGGGTCAGACCCACGCTACTACTACGGACGTAGTAGTAGCGCGGGTGGCACCCGCGCTACTACTACCAGTTAGCTGTAGCGCCGTATCAGTAGCGCAGGCACCCGCGCTACTGATATACCTAAAACATGCGCTACTGCTAGGCTTTTCGCTAGTAGTGGTATGTTACTTGCCCGAGATTCGATCGTCGGTATCATCATACCTAGTTCAATCTTGTTACCGGCAAGTCTCTTTACTCGTTCCGTAATGCATCATCCCGCAACTAACTCATTAGTCACATTGCTTGCAAGGCTTATAGTGATGTGCATTACCGAGAGGGCCCAGAGATACCTCTCCGACAATCGGAGTGACAAATCCTAATCTAGATCTATGCCAACTCAACAAACACCATCGGAGACACCTGTAGAGCATCTTTATAATCACCCAGTTACGTCGTGACGTTTGATAGCACACTAAGTGTTCCTCCGGTATTTGGGAGTTGCATAATTTCATAGTCATAGGAACATGTATAAGTCATGAAGAAAGCAATAGCAACAAACTAAACGATCATATTGCTAAGCTAACGGATGGGTCTTGTCAATCACGTCATTCTCTAATGATGTGATCCCGTTCATCAAATGACAACTCATGTCTATGGCTAGGAAACTTAACCATCTTTGATTAACGGGCTAGTCAAGTAGAGGCATACTAGTGACACTCCGTTTGTCTATGTACTCACACATGTACTAAGTTTCCGGTTAATACAATTCTAGCATGAATAATAAACATTTATCATGATATAAGAAAATAAAATAATAACTTTATTATTGCCTCTAGGGCATATTTCCTTCATGAACAGCTCATGTGGGGTCCTAGGATTGTTCCTACTAGCGAACTCATTCAGATGGTACCTGATTTTCCTAAAGGGTGGAAGAATACCTGGCCAGCATGCATAGCCAGCATCTCCTAGGTAGAACTTGTCATCGGGGATATTGATGTCATCAGGACGACTTATGTTGTCACTGAGAATGTTAGCATCATGTCATGACCCTTCCCAGCCAGCCAGCACATAGGTGAACTTCATATCGAACTCAACAACAACAAGCACATACTCACTTGTGTAGGCTTCATCCCATGTATGTTGCAGATTGTGACCGAGGCACTCTGGAAGTGACATGAGTACCATCTATTGCCCCAGTGCAATCCTGGAATGGCAAATGAAGATTGTGTTAGTGCTCACCTTGAACAATACAAGCATATCAAGCCATGAAGCACGTACTGTCAGCACTCAACCTGAAGTATGGATACCATATTGGGCTAGTGAAAATATTGGTAGGAGTCCGGACGGTTGGTGACTTGACCATCTCTCTTCTGAGCTCCCCAACAACATAAAGCACTTGCTTGGAGTACCTTGAGGTGGTCTCCATTGATCTCTTGAACGTGTTGTGTATAACCCTGAACCTCTGGTTATGGCCAACAACATGGAGGGACATGGCCACTAGCTCTTCCACACTGGTGTGGATACTATCTTCTAGCAGCCCCCTGCTCATGAAGGTCTGGACAAGTCTGGAAAATGGTGATCTTTTCATTCAAAGCACCAACAGGGCCTCTGTGTCATCACAGTTGTAGATGTAGTTCAGATTGGCGATCCTCTCTCGTACCCGCATAAGCATTGGAGCATAACAGATGACATGTCTGTCACCACGTAGAACAGCTCTCTTATGCATGAACATGACCCATGCTTGAATCACAACAATTAGTGTTGCTTCCTGAACTATCAGCCTCATCCGTGCGTCCATAACCTAGTCAGCATCGAGGGTCTGTTGAGCATGGGAAAATCGATCCTAACAACCGACCTAACATACAGGAGAGGGGTTGTCGCTTACCGGCATCGGAGACAAGGAGGAAGAAGGGTGGGCCATGGCTGAGGCAAGGACGACCCGACGGTGGCCAATGGAAAGGGGAGCACCAGCTCCTGCAGCCGGATAGTGTTGTTGTTGCCGCCGCCCCGCTTGCGCAGATCTGAGTCGCCGCCGTCGCCGGTGGTAAGGCTAGAGGAAGTGGCTGTCCTAGAGGTAGTGGTGACTCAGGGTGGACACGGTCCGGGCCGGTCCGGTCCCTGATCGAGCCGTCCTTTGGACCGGCTGTCGGCGGTCCGGACCGGACCGGACCGAGCAGGTGATCCTGCTTCGAGGACCGGACCGGCAGGACGAAGCCCGAGCCGGACCGAGCGGCTCGTTTGGACCGGGCCGGAGTTCACCACAGCACGCAGCCGGAGCATGGCGGCGGGAGGGCGCCGGAGGCAGCGGGGCTCGTCATGGAGATGTCCGGCGACTTCGTGACTCACGGTGGGCGGCACGGCAGCGAGCGAGCTTCGGGCAGCAACAGCGGCAGCGAATGCAGCACGGCGGCGGTGTACAACGGCGGTGTAGGGCCTCCCGCTTCAAGTTCTACCTTCCGGATGATAGATCCGAGCATGGCGCATCCACTAGACATGCTTTCCAGCGTCGGGGAGGCGGTGGCAGCGGATGAACGACGACGGCGCAGACCAGCAAGACGGCCGACGCGCCAAAGACGCGCCGCCACGCAGCTTCCGGCCACCACGCCGCCACGCGCCCGCCACGAACTTCGACACGCCCCGCCATGCCCCTCGCAACGCCCTTTGGCACGCCCCGCCATGCCCTGCCTCGTCTGACATGCCCCCACCATGCTCTCCCCATGCCACAGCTTCGTGTTCGTCCGGTCCGCTCGGTCGGCTCGGTTAAAGCCCGGACGGACCGAAGCTTTGTCGGGCTGGTTTGCTGAGCTCGGACCGGCCGATTTTTTCAGCGGGCCAGGACCGAGCCGGCCCGAGCCGAGCGGGCCACGAGCCGGACCGCCGGACCGGACCGTGTCGTCCACCCTGAGTGGTGACCGAGTAATTGGGGGAGAGGGGATGAGGCTAGATTTGGCACCTCGCCAGATTTCCATCTCCCGCCACCCCCTCGCTTTCAGGTTGCTCCCGCGCGTGCGATCTTGCACCGTACTGAGTCTGGCTCGCTAGAAATTGTCGATTCGAGGGTTTCCAGCGAGCCAGGCTCTCGGCTGCTTTAAGCTTTGTGTCCATGCGAGCCAACCCACCCCATGTGCAACCAAACATATATTTCATGGCCCAACTCAGTGAATAGTGTGCCATCCCGGCAGTTTGCGCTAACCCCAAAGCCCCAGGGTTAGCGCTATATATGTCCCCGCCCCGTCCCGCTCTTCCACTCCTCCACCACCCAAATCACAAAGCTCGCAACCAAGTCTCCCTACCAGAGAGCTAGCAGGCAGCAGCAGCAGCTCGTCGGGGGCAAAGCAAGAAAAGGGAAAATGTGCAACGTCATCACGATCCCGTCGGTTGACTGACTACGCCAGTGGCAGGCACACCATGGTTCTTCCCCGGTGTCGGCGGAGCACGTAGCGGTCTGCACGGAGGGCACGCGGTTCATGGTGCGGCTGGCGCACCAGAGCCACTCGACGTTCCCGTCAGGCGGAGGAGGAGTACGGCTTTTCGTGCGGCGCCTCCGGCCCCGTTGCGCTCCCATGCGACGAGGACCGCCTCCACGATGTACTCCGTCGCGTCTCTCCCTCATCCGGCTCCGACGAACCATGCCGCTCCTCTTTCCGCCGCTGCCATGGCGACTCATGTCCGCTGCTGCAGGGGGTGTATTGAATTGATGCGCTAGCCAAGTTTCTCAAAATTCTGAACTGATGGAAAAGCTAGGCAACGTATTTTAACACTCTCTCTCATGTCTAGGCTGTGGATGTACATGAAGACCTTAGACGTGGAATCGAGATATCTCAACCACTTTTATATTAAAAGTGCGCTTGCCAAGATTTAATCCGAGACCTTGTGGATCTGATACCATTTTAAACTGATACGTTAGTCAAGTTTATCAAAAATCCGAACTGATGAAAAATGTTGACAACGTATTTTAACAGCGTGACCTTCCTTGAACGCGTGACGGACACGGACACACGGTCTCCTGGAACAGCAAGCGCCGGAACACTGATCCGAAGGGCCGGCATGCTCCTCTGCCTTCGTAATGCCGGCAATCGGACACACCCGTACTGGAGCTGGGTAGTACAGTACGTGGTTGTAACTAAGTAGTACTCCCTCCGTCCCATAATATAAGAACGTTTTTGACACTAGTCTAGTGTCAAAAACGTTCTTATATTATGGGACGGAGGGAGTAACTGATTGATGAAGGCGACGGATTTTTGGGATTGTTTTCTGTGTAACCATTCAACTCGTCTGTGCAATTCCTTGGAGAGGCATATGAGTAAATTAATTAATTAAAGATTGATTTATTATTTGTTGTACATTCAGTCGTTTGTGATTCATATGCATGTCTTTGTCATGTTGATCTGGCGAGACTTGTCTTGGCCATTAATCATTAGCTCTTCTTTTTTGCGAAAATCAATCATTAGCCTAAGCTTAGTAAGCTGAATACATTGCTTTCGTATGAAATAGGGCGTGAAGCTCTCTTAAATGGGACCACATGTTTATCACCCGACCGCGGCGGCTGTCAGTTAGGGCTGGGTTGAACGGTGCGCCAAGGAAGAAGAGAACAATGTCGCAATTATGTCTGTTGGATGGAGATCTAATCCGATGGCCCAAAATTTGTCTGACAGTAAAAAGAATTAACATATCCAATGAATAGGCAGCTTCTAAGAAAGCATTAGCCTTAGGGCCTGTTAGGAACTCCTCCCACTCCAGGCTTCTTCACCTCCACGAGCGAAGCTGGACCGAACATTTGACCGCCGCGGAGTGAGCTTCGCGAAGCGCTGCGGTCCGCTAGTGCAAAATATCGAAGCAGCTAAAGCCCAGCTTCATGAGCCAGAGAAGCAAGGAGTCCGGCATATTTACAAGGGGATGCCACCGCCAAGTCGTGAAAAACGATTCGCATAGCTCCCGCCAGAGTCCTGTTCCCTGAATCGGTACGCAACAACTCCACTCTCCCTCGACACATCTTCCCCTCGTAAACTAACCAGCACCACCGGTCGTCGCCGCCACACCCGATTCCACCCCTTCACCGGTCGGCAAGCCTCTCTGCCGGTAGGTCCGACCATTCCAGTCCCGTTCCTGCCTGGTCCCGTCCCTAGGGAGCACTTCCCCCGCCGCCTTCCAGGAGCAGCAACCCCACCGGCAGGAGACGCCCATCTTGACGCCATTGATGCTGGTGCTCACCATGTCGTCCTCTGAGCCAGCCTCCTCGTACGTCCTCGACACCTCTCCCCAACAGAAGGTGAGCTTGGCTCTGCTTCTTTCCTATGGCAGTCATGGTGATGCTACTGTACATGTGTTGCGAGAAGCTGACAAGCGAGCCAAACGCATCGGAATAGCCAGGTGAAGTGAGAAGCTAGCTCAAGAAGCTGAATCTGTGGAGTTTTGAGAAGCTAGAGAGGTTCAGCACACACCCTTACTCACAATGCCGTCCAAAAGCTTGTGCCAATGTTGTGTAAGGGATGTAATACACGCAAATATTACATTCACTACGGTATCAAAAGCCTTAAAATACTCTAGTGCGGTACACTACTAGCGTTATTGAGGATGGCAAATCCTTCATTCAACACGCTTGCTATCCGGTAACCTAGTACCATTTTCGCACGTTACAGTGGACTTGCGTTCTTCAGACTCGTGACCTCGTCAAATCGTGGCTACGGCCGGTCACTAGACAGTCAGAGTTACCCTTAATTTAGCTTGAAAGCTGACGAGTGTCATGCTCCTAACTAATACAGTGCTCTCACCCGCAAAAAAAAAAAAAAAAACAGTGCTCTTCCCTAAAAAAACTAATACAGTGCTCCAGGCCGATAGAGCCAATTATCTGCGAGATACGCTTGCACCGCGAGCAGCGGACAGGTGGACTGTGTTTTGGCGGTTTCATGCGTGCAATCCGAACGAAACCACACACAACCTGTTGATTAGGAACTTCTGCACATGCTTGCCGCGAGTAAAACAGGACATGCAACGGCGGCCAGGTGACTTGACCGACCGACTAAGGTTCAGATCCACATACCGGCCCCACTACTAGTAGTATTTTTAATTTTTTTATCGACTGATCCAGTGTCAGAGGTCGAGCAAACGTGCCGGCGCCTCGTAATGCGGCAACCGTAACACACAAACTGTTTAGCAGACAAGATATATGTTCATGGAGTCCGTTGTTTTTACATGCATTTGCATGCAGATATTGCTGCTCATTGTCAGTCCAATCTTGACGGCATTTTCCTGTCAGACAAAACAGGACAAAGAGCATGGGTGAAGCCACGCAGGATCTGACGATTCTCAAGGTTACGCGGCGCTCTGTCCCCCCTCCTTCACGCGCGTGCGTGCAGAGATAAAACGGGAAGGGAACCGCGTGCTCAATTACATTGGAACTTGGATGTGCAACATATGGAAATCGGGGTCACTTGCTGGCACGACCGGTCTCAACATGGTTGATTAATCACGTCGATTAGGGGGCGTCTTTTGTTCTGGATGCGCGAAGAGATACGCTGATATCCTCCCTGATCGGGCACAGGAGCTGACGCGTGCAAGCTCCGGTGCGCTGGGTTGGGTGACGCGGACTACCCTAGGTTGGCAGTGGACGCCGATCTCGTCACGTTGTCGTGTCGCGCGCAGCAAGAGTAAATTGCAAAAAACATCAACACTTCAGGCAAGGTTTGCATGAACCATACATTTACAGAATTGTGCCAAAAAGCATTAATTTTTTTCATAATTTTTTGCAAAAAACACTGATTGCTCATTTGGACCGTTTTAAGTACGTTTATGACATGGGGGTCCCGCTTTTGCTGACGTGGCGTAACGGTTCGCAGGCGACACCGTTAAACCGGGGATTTTACACCGACGCCCTTCTTCAAAAACTTAAAAAGCAATCAGCCCCCTCCTCCTCGCGTCTTCTCTCCGGCCAAGTGCCATGGCCTGCCCTTAGCGCTGCCCCCTTCCCCACCAGAGCAGCAGCTGCATGGCCGAGCACCGGCAGCAGCCGCTTTTGAGGGCTAGCGACATCAGCTTTGCGGGGCTAAGTCTTTGGGGAGCGGGACATCAGATGACTACTTTCATGGCCGGTCTTGGGCGGGGTGGCGGAGGGCACGACATGGGGCGTGGCGGAGCTCTGATCGCCTCCTCGTCGACCCGCCATATCTTTGCATGGGCGTGAGCATCGATCATGATGGCAGCGCCGGTCCTCTGTGGTCTCCGTCTCCCATCGGTCCGGTGGTGGGCGCCGGTGGCCACTCCCTCCTCAGCGTGTGGCCTGTTGCTTGCTCCGTGGTGAGGGAGGTCCGTGGCGGGTCGGTGGCGGCGCGGCGTGGCCTCCACCCTCCTCCACTCCTTCCCGTCGTGGTGGTGATGTCTGTTGGACGACGGGCAATGGGCTATGAGCACTGTATTGCTTTCGCGCCGCCATGGTGGACGAGCAGCCGCGACCACTCGATCGAGAGGGAGGGAGGGTGGAGGCCTGACAAATTTGGTGGCTGGCGGCAATGACGAATCTGGCCGGATTCGGAGGGAGGGAGGGTGGAGGCCACGGCGGCGGGATAGTGGCGGCGGCGGATCTGGAGGGTAGGGAGCGGCGGCAGGAAGGAGGGATGGCTTCGGCGAAGGTGGCGGTGGCTCGGCTTCGTGGCGTGGTGCCTGTGGAGTGGTTTGACTACGGGTTTTTTTTTCATTTTTGAAGAAGTGAGGGAGTTTTTGGTAAAAAAGTATCTCTAACGACCTCTAATATCATCAGATACGCCACGTCATCATTTTCGGGACCCACCTGTCATAATCATCATCAAAACAATCAAAACCGTCAACTAATATTTTTTGCAAAAATGATAAAAAATTAATAGTTTTTAGCATAATTTCATAAACTTATGGTTCCTGCAAACCTTACCTGAAGTGTCGATGTTTTTTGCAATTCACTCTGCGCAGCAACACAAAGACTAGCAGCCACTGATAGCGGTGTCATCCCTGCAATTTGCGCCAACCCACAAGGCACTCACCCCTAACCCCAGCGGCGCGCTATATATATCGCCGCCCCGCCCCGCCTCGCTCTTCCACCCCACGGCTCAGAACATACGGCTCCCAGCCAAGTCTCCAAGTCCCAACCAGAGAGCATAGAGCTTCTACCCCACCAGCAGCAAGCGAACGCGTTCGACAGCTCGTCGGAGCAAAGCAAGACAAGGGAACATGTGCAACGTCATCACGATCCCGTCGGTTGCCTGGCTGCGCCGCGCCGCGCGCCGGTGGCGCGCCCGCCGCTCCACCTCGGCCCCGGTGCCGGCGGGGCACGTCGCGGTCTGCGCGGAGGGAGCGCGGTTCATGGTGCGGCTGGCGCACCTCAGCCACCCGGCGTTCCTGGAGCTGCTCCGGCAGGCGGAGGAGGAGTACGGCTTCCCGTCCGGCGCCTCCGGCCCCGTCGCGCTCCCCTGCAACGAGGGCCGCCTCCGCGACGTCCTCCGCCGCGTCTCTTCCTCGTCCGGCTCCGAGGAGCCGCGCCGCTCCTCCTTCTGCCGCCGGTGCGGCGACTCGCGGCCGCTGCTGCAGGGGGTGGCCGTGGAGAAGCTCTTCCCGTGAGCGATCGACCAACAGCGCGCGTGCCGCGGCACCGAACGATCGAGCAACTCAGCGCCCAATTTCTGCGCGCCAGAGCAGCAACTGCTGAGTGCTGACAGACACGGTCCTCCGGACGCTGCAAAAAGGCGAAAGCGGCCGTGAATACCGTTCGGGCCGGCGTGGCGGCGTGCTCATCCCTTGCCCAGCGTGATGCCGGCCGGCGATCGGACGCGTACTGGAGCTAGGCAGTACAGCATATGATGGTGATGGTAGTAACTGACTGAAGAAGGCGACGATTTTTTGGATTGTTTTCTCTGTATACGAGTAAATAAATAAAGATTGATTGATTGTTCTTGGTGTAGATGCAATTGATCGTTGTTTGTGAGTACATGTCTCCGTCACGTTGAGGTGGCAAAGCTTGTCCTGGCCGTTAATCATTAGCCTTTTTTGCAAAAAAAAAGAAAAATCATTAGCTTAAGCACTGTATAAGATGAAGACATTGGTTTGGTTAATAAAATCGGAAGTCATGCTCAATCTTTAAAGGGAAAACATTACCCTTGCTTGCAGTGCCATCCAAAAGATTGTGCCTTCATAGTGTAAGAGGCGCAATTCACACAAATATTACATTCACGACCATATTAAAGCCATGAAGAGCAAGCCGAGTGTAGCTGAGGGTATCGGGTTTTTTGTGGTGGAACATATCAACCCGATGTTAAGCCCTAGATTTGGTATGGATGCTCGTATTTTTCTGGATGTATTTTAGAAGTTAACGACTTTTATTATTTTCATGGTAAGCGAAGTGTTTGTCGATAGCAAGATGACTAGCGAACCAACATGTGATTGAATGGTTAGGAGGACAATGGTATTCCCAGCCCACCAGAGTTCAATTTCTGGTGCTCTCATTTATTCCTGGACTTACTTTAGGATTTCCAGCGAAGCGTGTTCAGTGGGAGAAGACGTTCCTGTCGACTACGAGACGCCTTTATTGACTTCGTCAATCTCAAGATAACATGTCGGCTCAGTCTCTTGAAGGTGCTCATAGGGATTGGGTCCGCGTGTGTGTTCATAGAGATATACAAACATCTACGTTTATACTGTGTTAAAAAAAGGTAGCAAGATGTCAACGGTGGTTTTATCAATCTCAAACAAGATTTTCAAGTAGCCAACTATTTTCGCACGTCACAGTCGACATGCCTCCTCAAAGCGTAGCTTGAAAGCCCACAAGTGTCACACTAGTAGGACTCGTGACAGGCTTGTTACTAACTACTTCGTTTCAAAATAAGTGTCTTGAGCTTAGTACAAATTTATATTAGAGCTAGTACAAAGTTGAGACACTTATTATGAGACGAAGGAAGTATTAGAGTGCTCCAATGCGATTGAGTTAACTAGCTAGCCCTAAGGTTTGCTTGCACGGCCACGCCACGTTGCCGGCGGCGAGCGGTGGACAGGTGGGCAGGCCTTTTGGCAGTTTCATGTGAGCAATCCGAACAAAAACAGACACTACCTGTTGATTAGGAACTCCTGCACGTGCTCATGGCAAGTAAAACAAGACATCCAACGTCGAGCATGTATGCCAGAATCTGAACCTCTTGTCCTCTCCTGTAGGGCGAGCAGGTGACTTGACTGGCCGAATAAGGTTCAGATCCACACACCGACCATGTATATTCTTATCGACTGATCCGGCTTCAGAGGTCGAGCAAACGCGGCGGCGCCACGTAGTGCAGTGATCTGGCGGAGGAGCACAAAAAGAAAGTGTTCGTCGCACAAGAGACATGCAGAGTTCGTTTGTTTTTACATGCCTGTGCATGCAGATACGGCTCATTCTCACTTCCTCGGCCCAACCCAATCTTGCTGCCGGAGATTTCCTTTCGTCGGAGGTCGGGCGAGGCCACGCAGGGTTCTGACACTTGCGCGGCTCCATGTCTCGTCTCCTCGTCCGAGGCGAATGGTAAAACAGCACAAACCAACATGCGTGTGTGTCAGACGAGAAAACTCCTGCAGGGCAGCCAGGTGACTGTTTCACTCGCCGAGCACGCCCAGCTACACTGCACTTACAAGCTCATGATTCCACCATATCCGCTTCCGCTTGGATTAAAATTTGGCGCCGCATCCAGCGACAGCAACCGTGAGACTGTGCTCATGCGCGCGACGTCTCAGCTAGCTAAACTTTATCGTTCGACCGGCGGGTACGTACGTACGTACGTGTCACGGCGCGGGGCCGTCGCACATGTTAGTGGCGTCCCGTGGACTCATCGACTGTTCCAACCCATTCCGGCGCCGGCCGGGATCACATCATCTCATAACCTAAATCTAGCTCGCAGTTAGTACATGATCACATCACACCAGTGCATGTGCGCAAACAATGCGCCGGAGAGGGAGAGCGCGTACAGTGTGGTACAGTGTACCGGTAGTATACTGTGTGTACATGGGCGAGGTCGACCGGCCGGCTGAGTGCATTGCACGCATCGGTATCGGTCCTTCCGGGTGCCTAGTTGTACTAGCCGTGACTGTCAAGTACAAGTACCTCTCCTTGCTATCAACTACCTTGGTTGTACTGACCGTAACTACCAAGTACAAGTACAAGTACTGCTCCTTCGTGGTCCTGGCGGCTGGAACCCTAGCCGCCGCCAGGAGAGGCCATCTTTCAGCGCCGTCCTCCAGCGGCTCCTCTCCGCCGGCGACCTCGGTCGTCGATGGTGAGTGGGGTCGCCGGATTCACGCACGTGGATCGTTTTTACTCCCTTGTAGTTTAGGTTTTTAGGTTGTTCATCGTCCTGGTTCGGCGGTGACGATGACGGTGCTAAATAAAGATTCTTCAGATCCTTCTTTGACGAGGCCATCTGTCTTATGGTTGGGGATGGATTTAAAAACCAGTCTATTCAAGTAAGGATGGCGTGGCGGCGGCATCCTCGTGGTGAACCTATGTCCTCGGGTTCAGCCGTTGCGACGACGTTTGCTCCAGCGTCGACGCGGAGATTGGGAGGTAGTCCAGGAGCAGATGCAGATTGCGGTCTGCATCGACGGCATCTGGAAGACGGAACGTGTGCTGGCTTCGTGTTCCGTGGATGGTAGGTATGGTTTTCTCCTTCGGCGTCTTAGTCGTGGTGGGGTGTCAGATCTGAAGTTCGATGGCGTGTCCGGGGTGTTGCACCGATCTGATTCGTTCAACGGCAATGGATTCATTTTTGGTGAGCTACCTTGGAGGTCCGCAAAGCTCGGGTGAGGAGGTGATCCACCATTCTTTTCTTCGGTGACTGCTGTGATGGTGCGGGAGGCAGGTGATGGGCGTTGGTGTCAAGCACAGAGATGTTCTGCTTTCTTTTCAGTTTTGTTATGTCGGTTATTATGTCACTTGTACTTTGTTCTTTATGATATGAATAAGATGTGTATTACCATGAAAAAAATACTGCTCCTTCGTATGATTGTTGCGTCACTCACAAACCCATGTTCTTCGGATTTGACCGCCGCCCAAGCTCTTCTAGTTGCTCGATCGCTACATCCTACTACATGTTTATGGTACACAGCTCATCTGAAAGTGAAGGTGGTACCGTATCATCAAACTGGCTTTAAGCCGTACGCAAACCTACATTGTTATCATTTTGTTGTTGTTGAAAGTCGTATTCAAATGTTGTACAGTACTATATAGGTGTGCTGCAGAGTCAGCCACATGCTCGCATATGCATGCCACACAACGACAAGCATGCATGCATGTATCACATGGAGGTGGAGTCATCATTTGCACTTACTCACGGCAAGACGGGGCACCCACTACGTGCGTACGCTAATCGGCGTGGGTGTTTGACAAATGACACGTACAACATCTAGTGAAGCACGGGACAAATTAAGTTCCTGCCGTATAGATCCTTAGCTTATTATTGGCTTGGCTTGATTATAAGCCTAAATTTAGAATCTGGCCTTTGATGGTTGGATCAGGTGACGACGACACTTGAATGTCGTTTCCTTCATGAAGGCATTGCTGTTGAAGAACTTTTCTCGTCGTCAGGGTGTGTCAAAAGATGTTGGTGCGGATAAGGTCATTGTTGTAGTTTGTCGATCGCTGTCTTGATCGATTTGGGATTCTTTTCTTTTTTCCTCGTTTAGGCATAGCTTTGGTCTTATATGACTTTGCTACTTGTCGGCGTGTTTATGTGTGTGTGCGTTGGTGTCGGCTGTGTGCATCTTAGCTATGTAGAGGCCGGATGTGCGTTCATTGTGTTTGTATCTTTTTGATGCTTCATTCCGAGTCAATAAAATCCATCCTTTATCGAAAAAAAATAAACCTACATACATGTAAATTTCCTTCGTGTATTAACTTTTGTTCCGTTCCCATAGTAAAGTAATGCGAGATCAGAGAAGACGACCTCTCTGATATGTGAAGGCTCATAACAAATGTCATAAAGGGGAGAAGGATATGGATGTACAAGCACCGGAGCATGCTTAAATCATTTCGAAATTTCTGTCAAACAATAAGCTAGTTCTTGCATAATTATGAAAATCGTACCTTCTAGCTCATGTCATGCATTGTTCAACCATACCCCACAAGGGCTGTTCACAACAAAATGGCTGAACAACTGAAAATAGTAATGTATACAAGGTTTTATGCCCAGTCGCTTCTTAATTAAAAACCAAAGGATATGCTTTCGCCTTGTCTGCAAACAAAAACTTACGGCCACGGAAAACTCACAAGAAATCCTAACATGATGTTCAAGTTTTATTTGTTGCATGCCACTCTGGGCCATTTTGGCTCATCCAACACATTGGTACGTGACGTATTTTCTCAGGAGAGGATAAATTTTGCTCCGATTATCTGAGCACCCCGGTCGCAAAGAACAAGTTCATGAGTTAGTAGATGCAACCTGTATTAGTGGCAATCTGGCATTACACAAGGACAAACTCGTACTACTTTGCTACGTGTCAAAACTAATCGTTTAAAAAAAATAGATCAACCCAAAGGCTAACCCTCGTTGGCATTTTTTTATAGAAGAAACTCCATGAGCACCGCGCGTCCGAGCCGGGACTTGAACTCGGATGGGCTGGCAACAATCCCAGCTGCCCAGCCAACGAGTCGACACCCCGTCCTTAAAACTAATCGTTTAGATATTGTGTCCAGAGGCTAAGCCTGAAATGCGATACAGCGAGAAGTGCATCTAGAGCAAATGACACTCTGTCCTGACTCCTAAAGCAGGAACTCTGCTTTTTCATGCATGCACCGGTACACATTATAGAGTAATTAAAAATGTACTAGTATTTGTTTATTTTTCAATCAACAAAATATATTTGTTTCTGTCTGTGCTCTTTCTCTCCGACTCTCCCTGCTTCGCTGCCTCTTCGACTCTCCTTTTCTTATTCTTTCGGCGCTTTATGTCAGATCCATGGATACTAATATCAGAAAATAAAGTTTGGAGCTTGGAAGCATATGATAACTACTGGAACTGTACAAACCATATATGTGTACTGGTTAACGGTTTTGTGCCTGCAAATATATCTCCTTTTGTTTGATCTGGAAACGTTCGCTGAATCATTGGCCTGATTCAGAGAAAAAGATCCTTCAGACAAGAGGCAAAAAAAGAACCGGACGTGGCAAGCATACTGATGCCGTGGTGCTTAGTCAGGTACTGTCTGCTAAGTGGCGTACACGTCAAATTTTGATTCCCTCTCTTTTAGTGGTTCCTGTAATTATTGAAATTAAATAAAAACATAATGTGGCTGCTGGGATTCGAGCCCGGGTCTCCACGGCCACAACGTGGAATTCTCACCACTAAACTACAGCCACAATGTTGTTTGACTGTTAAATTTTAGCTTTACTCCCTCTCTCTCAGTTTTCTGGGCGTGCGCGTATCCCTAGATCGTCAATTTGACCAACCTAATACAAGTTATATATTACAAAAAAATATACTAATATAAACGTCAGATGTTCTATTTTCAAATGGTATAATTTTTGTATTATATAGTTTATATCATGATGATAAAATTGACAACCTAGGTATACGCGTAGGAATTGTAAACTGAGACGGAGGGAGTAACTTCTAGTGATAAGACTTGATTAGCCTGTTCTGATTAGGGGTTTTAGGTTATCACATGAGTTGGTTTCTCTTTCCTGCAGTAGTTTGTAAGACTATGTGGTTTCTATTATATGAAATAGGAGGGAAGACCCTCTTAATTTATCAAAAAAAAAAACTTCCAGTGATGATAGGGCGATAAGCTATTCGATGTCGCTCCGTCCGTCCTGCTGGGCATTTAACAAAGTGTACATGGTTGTTTTCCATGCCGCCAGGGAAAAGACGAACGAAATTTACGGGTGAAAATCATTTAAAACAAAACCGGCTGCATTGCAAAGCTATTCGTACAATCAAAGTTTGCCCTATACGTGATTATATTTATTTATTTATTTTTAGAACACATAGAAGCATTGACAGAAGAAGAGGCAAAGAAGCCGGATATAAACCTTTTGGCCATTACAACGACAATCACAAGGATTAGCAACCATGTCCTCAAAGCACACCCACCACACGTACTACGATGCATGCTTGACCTAGACCAACCTCATTGTCAATGACGATGAGGCAAACCACAGAGCAATTAAGCCGCGTCACACCATCGCGGGAGACCTGAGCAACAATACCAAGACCCAAGGACAACCCAGACCAACGTACCCTACCCAACGCACCAAGAGGAATTCGGCAAGTGGACGGCAGGTGTCGGTGTCAAAACTGGCGGATCTCGGGTAGGGGGTCCCGGACTGTGCGTCTAAGGCCAGTGGTAACAGGAGACAGGGGACACGATGTTCACCCAGGTTCGTGCCCTCTCTATGGAGGTAGTACCCTACTTCCTGCTTGATTGATCTTGATGAATATGAATATTACAAGAGTTGATCTACCACGAGATCGTAATGGCTAAACCTTAGAAGTCTAGCTTGTATGACTATGGTAATGAGTATATCTCCTCCTCCGGACTAACTCTTTGCACTACAAAAAAATACACTTCCGTGATGATACGTGTTTGTCACAGTAGGTCACATTTTCTGTCATGCATGTACATCCATGACAAATTTATGACAGAATCAAGATAGTTATACTGTCTTTGTCGTAGAAGTGTTCCATGACATTACGAAAATTATCATCACGGAAGTGTCCACTTCCATGACGACAAATCGCGCGTCACAGAAGTGCTTTCGTCAAGGGTGACCGACATGTGGCATCCACTGTAACGGAAAGCCGTTAAGCTATCGGGTCCGCTTTTTGGATCCGATAACCCGTTAACAGCCCGGACCAATGGGGATTTTCCACGTGTAAAATTCTGATTGGCTGACGGAAACACGTGTCAGCTCCGCGTTGGCACATGTGTCACTCATCCAATGGGCGAGATGCGCCTATGATATGCTGACACGTGGACCGGCCCAAAAGTGGCCCATAAAGTTTAAATGGGCGGGCCCAACTAAAGGCCCATAAGATTTTGCGGTCCATAATGGGCCACCAGCAAAAGGCCCATGAGATTTTTCGTATCATAATGGGCCGGCCCAGCTAAAGGCCCATGAGATTTTGCGGGCCATAATGTGCCGTCCCAGCTAAAGGCCCGCGAGATTTTGTGGACCATAATGGGCTGGCCCAGATAAAGGCCCAACATTCTCAGTTAAGGCCCGTACGGCTAGTGTCAAATCGGCCCGTCAATGGCCTGTCCTAAACTTGTTATCATTGCGGCCCATGATCACTTCTGGCCCGTTAACAGTCCGCTCAGTATGTAGGCCGAATTACGTCCCGGTGTATTTCCGGCCTGTTAAATGTCCTGCTTCATTTGGGCCCATTTACAGGCCATTGAAACTTTCGGCACATAAACGACCGTGAAGGATTTGGGTCATATTCGGCCATGTCTGACATTTGGCCTGTTAACGGCCCACTATAGATTTGGGCCACTTTCGGCCTGTTGTGATTTTCGGCCTATTAACGTCGGACGAAATCCATGGGCCATATGTGGCCCAATGTCACATCGGTCCCATTAACGGCCCATATAAAAATGACGATAATCTATCCCGACCGAACTTCCGGCCTGTTAAAGGCCCGTGTATTAGGTCGGCGCATTTACGACTCGTCCGAATTTCGGCCTGTGAAAGATCCGCATCGTAAATGGGCCTAATCTCACTTTCGGTCTTTTAAAGGCCCATGTTTTTATGGGCTCGAGATATTTACACCTGTAAACGACCTATTGTTACTGAGGGCCCAAATTATGTTTAGGCCTGTTAAAGGCCCATTATGGGCACATGCCTACCAAAAAATATGAAATCTTATGCTGATTTAGGCCCAGATATTTTTAATGGGCTATATGCAAATTTCGGCCCATAATCGTTTTTAGCCCTATTGGAATGGGCCCGACGAATGTTGGCATGTTGGGCTCCTACGAAGCTTTCGGCCGAATACATTACTAAGATAAACCTACACTATACAAAAATAGCGTCGTAATTATTACAGCCGTTGGCAGTAGCATAAATGTTGTATCACATCGAAAGGCCTGTTGGCATAAAGTTTACAGTCCTTGCAGATAAAAGCACCGTCAGATGTATAGAAGCACAGATCATTTGACCTGAGTGCTAATGTTTCAGGCTGTAGAATCTGATGGAGTAGCACAATCTTCACCTTTTTTCCGCCATTGCTCTTGAACAACGAAGCGAATGTTTGATAGTCTGGTTTCAAAACCATTCATATCTTGACGACATTTTTCAACCACTATTCTTGTTTCCAAAACGACGTCCATTAGGGATTGGACTTGTGTCTGGAGCACATATATATCACTCTGTCTAGCAGGAAGATTTTGTTCAGTAGGCGGACGAGGTTACCTTGACAACCAACACAGAATTACGCAGGAAGGTGCTTTTTGCACTGTTAGTGGAGAGATCTTGGCCTTGCTGCGAAGAAGAGGTGACATTGTGCATGTGGTAGCCTCGTCACCTTCAGGTGGTTGTGGCTGTTCAATCATTTTTTCCATAGCTTCCTGAAAGTTTGAACTTGTAGATTAGTGTACCAAATAAGTTACAAATGAGACAAAAACAAACAAAGTAGGTTACACGTTTATACATAACTTATTTTGGTGAACTACTGTAATACATTAGCATGTATTGTAGTGCCAACTGCATAAATAAATCACTTTTGGAACATATGTCCATGTAGCATGCCTACTGTATTGTCTATTTCCTCACATTCGTTGACATCTAAGGATAAAGAGACATGGTTTAAAGTAGGATGAACATAGTATGACATCATTCATATCATGGGCAAACAGATATAAAACAAACAGACTATTTTATCATTGTGTGCGCATGTGAACATAACAACTAGAATACAGATCAAGACCAAAAGAATATCCTTCATCTCTTTTAAACCATGTAAGGTGAAATGATACATTAAGACAACTGTGTATAAAAGTGAACAGAGTAACTGACATTGGCTGCAAACCAAGTAGTTAAATGAACACATCACAGTACCAATTAGTTCAAAGGTAGGAAGAGTAAGGACTTACAACAACGGCTTGAACTGGTGTGCTCATGCCCTTCATCTTGCTGGTGTGGCAATCCTTGAAGATTTGCACTGCATTCGGTTCAGGTTCTTTTTGGTCCGCAGGTGCTTTCCTCGTATTTGTAACAAGTCAATATAGATACGATAATATGGCACAAAAAGAAGAAGGAAGTAGCAGCTATTTACAAGAGCCTCGCAGTGTGCAATATAGCTACGAGATCCTGTTGTCTGTTGGAATTTCACTTTAAAACGACTGGTCTTGTTCTTCAAACAGTTAGCCTAGAAGAAGATACACTTGTAAGGCACATACAAAAATACAAGTTCAATATGTGGTCTGACCAAATACATATAGCCTACCTGATACTTTGGATCAGACCAGTGTTTAACGAGGGTTGTCCAGTCTTCATCTGTAATATATTCCACTGGAGATGTTTGGGCGATTTCATTGTTAGCCTTGCCTTCAAAGTGAGATTTTCTAAGGTGGTACCGATATTGTCGCAAAGCAGACTAAAAAACATGAGTGCATGCTTGTTTAGTTGCATCATCTTTCGGATCCAACTTGAACCTCATCTGTTGAAAAAAGAATGTGAGTCTTATTAGGCGGAAGCTAGAAAGTATAGGACAGAGCAAGACAATATTACTAACTGCGATGAATAACATTACTTACGGATAAATGGTCAAGGAAGTAAACTGGGTATTGTCTTTCTCATTCCTGTACTGGATCCACGTTGGGAGGATACGTGCATGACACCTAACGACAACGGCTGCCTCTGATACTAACTTGGCTGACTCTGTAGCATCACGTGGCCTTTTTAAACCTGCCTCAAAATGGATATCCATTCTTCCTCCTTTAGATTTTGTTAATCTATCAAGCATTATCCCTGATGTCTGTTTCCGCTTGCGTCGTGGTGCTAGTTCAATAAAGAATATGGAAAGTGTTAGTGTACATCAAACTGTGAGAGTACATATAAAATAGCATGCAACTGCAACTTGACTCGATCAGGTACTGTCTTGGTGTTGATGCTCATGAGGTTCATATGATCTTGCCAAGTCCTGTTGTGTCGCCAGGTGCTTGAAGTAGTGTTAGGTGTGAAGGCAGCTTGGGAACCGGCGATTCGAGCAAACAAACGAGTAACTCGTTGAGATGCCGATGCAGTTGAAGCGGATCTGCGGCTGGTGGAAGCGAGTGATCTTGTGTTTGTAGATTTAGCTGGTGGACTTGGACCTTCTACTGCACTATAAGTACCAGGAGTATCTGGACGGCCGATCCTTTTCCGTTTCACCCGACGAGTAACACCACTCCCTACTATATTATTTTCCTTGCTCTTTTTTGACTTTGCCATGTCAAGCCGTACCCACAACACAAAAGAATAAAATCGCTCTTCAGAACTCATTGATGCATGATACAGACAAGTAATACTTTGATGTAAGACAACCGTATGAGGATGCAATATGTGAGGAAAACATGACGGCATGACATATTCATAGCTACGATGTGTAAACTAAGCAGAAGGATTTTCAAGAAAATAGAAGTGATGCAAGCTAGACACCATATGAAAGATGCAACCAATATTACTCTGCCAAGTTAAAAGTGTCTTGTCATAAGTGGCAATTCAAAAAATTAGAAGCAGTACAACGTAGAAATCAATGCAAGATGCAACCACTATCAAACTGCCATGTTACAAGTGTCCAATCATGAGTGACTAATGCGGGATATACAACAACAGTACTGTGATGTAAGAACATGGTATGATAGATAGATGCAGTGTATTCTAGACACAGAACGCCATGTCATATGCACATGTATAACGTATGAACTCAGCAGGTGCAATTTAATCAAAATAGAAGAAATACAAGCTAGACAACATATGCAACATGAAACCAATTATCACACTGTCAACTTAGAGCAAGCACCTGCGATGGAGTACGGGAGATGAACTCATCATGTAGACTTGGGACTTCAACTTCATTAGCGATAGCAGTGGCAAATCTAGAAATTAATACATTAGAGGACAAACAACATCCACTAACTTACTTTTTTCCTTCCTATTTTCTGATATTGCCTTATGAAGTCAAAACCACAAGAAGATGAATAATATTAGCTCTGCATAACTACTTGATGCATGATACAGACGAACACTACTTTGATGCAAGGAAAGAGCATGATAGGAGGATGTAATATAAAAAAAGACATCATTTCATATTCACACGTACGATAGGAGGATGGAATATGTATGAAAAAACAGTAAGCGGAAGGCATTTCAACAAAATTAGAAGAAATGAAAGCTAGACACCATATTAACATGCAACCAATATCACTCTATCAGGTAAAAAGTGTCTCATCGTAAGTGCCATTTCAAGAAATTAGAAGCAGTACAAGCTAGAAGACAATGCAAGATGCAACCTACATCACAATCCCAAGTTAAATGTGTCTTATGGGTAAGTGATCGTTGCAGGTATAAGTTGTAAGCTACGCAGATGCAATTCAACATAATCAGAAGCAATACAAACTAGACATCATACGAAAACGCAACCACATATAACAGTTCCAAGTTAGAGCAAGCACCTGTGATGGTGGAGTAGGGGAGATGTGCTCATCATGTACACGCATGTTCTAGAAACAGGAACACATGTCATATTCACATGCATTATGTGTAAAGTAAGCAGATGCAATTCAACAAAGTTAGAAGCAATACAAGCTAGACATCATACGCAACATGCAACCACAAATAATAGTGCCAAGTTAGAGCAAGCACCTATGATGGTGGTGTAGGGGAGATGTGCTCATCATCTACACAGCTACATTGACTGTCTAGCCTTGCATTGTCTTGCGAATCTTGTTGGGAGGATGGCAGAGTAGAATCTGTAGAAAACCTCCGTTTCAGTTGCTCGGAAGGACCACCATCATCCAATGCCTTGCCAATTTCCTTCAGCTTTATTGATTTTGCATTGTGAGGTCAAACCGACAGGAAAAATGAATATAATTCATTCTTCAGAACTCATTCATGCATGATACTGACGAACACTACTCTGATGAAAGGCAAAGTCATGATACGAGGATGGAATATGTACGAAAAAATGGACGGCTTGACATATTCACACCTATGATGCGGTAACTAAGCAGAAGGCACTTCAACAAATTAGAAGCACTACAAACTAGACACCATATAAAAGGTGCAATCAATATCACTCTGCCAAGTTAAAACTGTCCCGTCATAGGTGGCGTCCATCAAACTAGAAGCAATACATGCTAGAAATCATATTCAAGACGCAAATCCAATATCACACAACCAACTTAAAGGTGTTCCATCATAAGTGACTGATGCAGGATACACAAGAAGAGTAGTTTCATGTAAGAACATGGTGTGATAGACAGATATAGTATGTACCAAAAACAGGAAAGCGTGTCAAATTCACACGTATCATGTGTAAGCTAAGCAGATGCAATTTACACTAATTAGGAGCAATACAAGCTAGACACCATATGAAACATGCAACCAGATATCACACTGCCAAGTTAGAGCAAGCACCTTGGATGGTGGAGTAGGGGAGCGGAGACTTGGACCTTGTAATGCACTATCAGTACAAGGAGAATCGATGCAGATGCTCAGATTTACGTTCTTCTGCAGAGGACCACCATCATCGCCTTCCTTACTCTTTTCCTTCCTCTTTCTTGATTTTGCCTTGTCAAGTCAAACCCACAAGAAAATGGAATAAATTTGCTCTTCAGGACTCATTGATGCATGATACTGACGAACACTACTTTCATGTAAGGCAGCCGCATGATAGGAGGATGGAATATGTATGGAAAACAGGACGGCGTGACATATTGACCTGTATGATGTATAAAGTGTAAACTAAGCATAAGGTGCTTGAACTTGTTAGAATCAATGCAAGCTAGAAACCATATGAAAGATGAAACCAGTATCACTCTGCCAAATTAAAAGGGTGCCCTAACAAATGTATTTGACCAATTAGAAGCAATAAATGGCAACATGCTAGAAATAATATGCAATATGCAACGAATAAAGGTGACTCATCATAAGTGATTGATGCAGGATATAGAAGAGGGGTAGTTTCATGTAAGAACAAGGTTAACACATAGATGTAGTGTGTACCAAAAATAGGAAGGCATGTCATATTCAACGGTATAATGTATAAACTAAGCAGATGCAATTTACCCTAATTAGAAGCATTACAAGCTAGACACCGTATGCAACATGCAACCACATATCACACTGCGAAGTTAGAGCAAGCACCTGCGATGGTGGTGTGGGGGAATTGCGGTCATCAACTAGAGAGCTACGTTGACTATCTTCATTTAGCCTTCTTTGTTTCTTGCGAATCATGTGGGGAGGATGACCTGAACTCTTTAAGCAGTATGGCATCTCACGGTAACCCACCCGGTGTTGTCTCATCATAAGTGATTGACGAGGGATACAAAAGAGCATTAGTTTCATGTACGAACATGGTTAATAGACATATGTAGTATGTATCAAAAACTGGAAGGCATGTCATTATCAAAGGTATAATGTTTAAAGTAAGCAGATGCAATTTAACCAAATTGGAAGCAATACAAGCTAGACACCATATGCAACATGCAACATGCAACCACATTTGACAGCGCGATGTTAAAGCAAGAACCTGGGATGGTTGTGTGTGGCAATTGAGATCATCAACTGCAGAGCTACGTTCTTGTCTCCAATCACGACCTTTGCATCCTTTAGAGTGCTGAAACACTTAGTGCTTATCTTCGAATTACACTGGAGCAACTTCTGTCTTTTCTTTTCAACATTCATCAACACTGCGTCAGAGTCTAAAATACCCATGCATAAAAAACAATAGTGTGAGTATGGGCGAAGTGTGTGCACAATTAGTACAGTGTAAAGGTAGCAGATAGCAGGTCAGAGACATATGATAGCTCTACAACATGCATGGCACACTAAGTTACTACATGATTATATGAAAATAACATTCGACTGAAAACAAATAAGTCAGTCCATTTTTTCTGCACCGTCCGATGTACAAAGAACGGGCAGATCGCCTTCATCTACCTCCAGCCAGTCAATGTTGATGATCTTCCTCGAAACGGCAGCGACCATCGGCCCAGTCCCCTGCCTGTGCCCTCCCCTCGACCTCACCGCACCGCCGTTCTTGGCACCACGCCTGGCAATCTATTCAAGCCCCGCCGACCTCCAGATCAGGCGCAAGCAGCTCCTACACCCCACACCCCTATGATAGACACCGATGCACCGCTTCCCCGGTGAACAGGCGGACTAGGTGCTCCGCGCGCCTAAGCGGGTGCTGCTTCTTTTAATTGCGGATCGACTAACCTTGAATTGATATCCAGGCGGGCTACTGACCTCTAGCAAAGGTGAAATAGTAAAGGGAGGAAACCTTGTGCATTTAGTATCACGAAGAAGATGCAGTAAGAAGCGCTCAACTAGTTTATTTCGTGGGATGAATACGGTGTGAGCAGAGACATAAGGTTTGCACGAATAAAGGAAGAGGAGTACCTCTTACTGCTGGCAGTGCTGTGTCCTCCTTCTGTTTTTCCAACGATCTTCTTGTGGTTCGCTGGAAACGAGAAGTTGTGGAGGACGGTGCAGCCTTGGACGAACCCATGGCCAAGTTGTTAAGTGTGGTGCGGTGGCCGTCTGTCGGCGGCGGGGAAGCAGATCCGAGGCGGCGAACGACGACATAGCGGGAACAGCTCCGGTGCGGTGGACGGTTGCGACAGTGGAGCGGCAACAGTGAGGCGCAGGACGACGTGGTCGGAGTAGTTCTGGTACGGCGCACGTCGGCATCGGCGTCGTGGAGGCAGCTCTACATCAGCTTCAACTGCTAAGTCCTTGAGGGCGTTGCGGTTGCGGTTGCGTTGGATGACGACGTCGGGGTACCGGCTCCGGCGTGATGGAGGAGGGCGGCGGTGGATTGGGCGCTATGGGGTGGAGGACGGAGGAGGCTGGGGTTTTGCGGCTGGTGGGGAGGGCGTTTTGGTGCCCAAGGAGTATGAATGGGGAAACGGAGGGAGGCGGGGAACTAATGGGGAACAATGTTTCGGTTTGGGACGCGCTTGTTTGAAATTCTGGGAAAGTTACAAACTTTGCCCCCATCTAAAAGTTCGGACATATTGCGGGTTGGGGGTAGGACAGTAATCTCAGGTGTCCCAAATGTGGGCGCGATAGATTTCGGCCGAGCGCATGGGTGTTTAGGCGCCCACCGCGTATGAATGCTTCTCGGAGGCGGTTGAGACTGGCGTCTTGGTGAAGTTACAAACCTACCCCGGTTTAGACCTTTGGACATCGGGCCGATAGGCTACACGGGCCGAGTCAGACAGTAATTTCCTACCACAAAACATTAGTCTCGCGCGGTTTCGGGTGACCAGAGGCCTATTTGGCACTTCGTTCAATATTTGGGAGCAGAAGCATTAACATTTTCGGTTCTCTTGAATTGAACATTCAGGATTTGTCAAACTTCACAAATCTTTACTCTTAAAAATCCTAAAGCTACGATTATTTTGGAATGGAGGTGGTACATTTGAATATACATTGTACACGAGTATATATTAAAAAATATGCAACTTACCTCAGTTCATGCATGGTTCTAGATATAATCTCCTGTGTTGCAAAAAAAGTTAGACATGCGTATGAATATATATAGCATGTTCAAATGCACAACAAAGATTGATGCCCCCTTTTACATCTGATTTACAAATGCCAGTATCTCAGGTTCAAATAGATGAATGCACTTCCTATGAATTCGAATCTTCGAAACCCCCTTTGTGTTGAATTCAACATGTATTCTATTTCGTAGCTAGCAATTTGGAATGTATCCATGCAAGTGACAAATGTATAAAGTGCTTCACACTAACAACATGGAGTGCACTAATTAATGTTTATATATGAATTGCAAAAGCACCCATTGCCTGTATTTCAAACCGCTCTCACTCTATGGATCGATAATATGAAATAAACACATGCACATGCTAGAATTCAATAGAGTATGGGTGTCTGATAGACCGATTTTTGTCCATACGCAATTTGCAAAATTCATGATCTCATCCAAAAATAATAATGCCATTTATATTTTAATTTAATGCGTAGAACCGCCTTTTACACGTAGATGCACTATGCCTCGGCCCGTTCTCACAAACGCGCTATATATCTCTCTATCTACCGCATAAGTGCACACACTTTATATGCATCGACATTTCTCTTTCACACATGCTCACAATCTCTCTCGGGGTGTCGGGGAGTCTCACGCACATGCTCTCTCTGTATCTCTCTGTCTCTCTTTCTGACTACTATGTACCACTCTTTTCACTAATCTCAGTTGGAAAACACTATTTCTCTCACATGCATATATACACACGCACGGTCTCTACTAGCCCTCTATACGCACATATATGTGCCTACGTGTCTCCCGCACGCACATTATCTTTAGGCCTCTCTCGCACACATTGCTCCCCCCCCAGACACACCTCTCTCTTAGTAGTTGGCAGATATGATTCCATCATATCATTCGGTAGGATATCCCCGACTGTTAGGCTAGATGGTAATATGAGGCAAAGTTTTATCGTAATTCAGACCCTTGCAGTTGAGGAAAAAGCCTACTCCTGGTACTGTATATTTGTGATAGCGGTGTGTACAAAGTACACGTGAATACCAGGCATTGTGCGTGTGTGTATACTATCGACGAAGTAGCCCCCAAGCTTCTATAACCGACTGGGAGCCTAGGGTTACAAATCATATATAGTCGGCTTATCACCAGTGGGGATAGAGTCCTCCGCGACTCTGGTAGCTAGCTTCGTGTTGTACGCCGAGTCCTCCACATGGGTCTTGGTATAACGCGTCTCGATCCAACCTATGTGGCGTAGGATGGAACCGACCCATGAGTCCTCATGTTGACCCACCACAATTAGAAATGATGTGCCCACCACACCACACACGCAATCGACCACTAAGAAAATAAGCATATACAACAGTACAATGTTATACATGAAAGTTAATTGCATGGCGCATCCAAAAATATTTGTTCTGCATTGTGAATGTTTATATATTCTCCTAAAATATTAGTCATGGGAAAGACAAACGAAGGGCATATCTCTCCTTGTCTCCACCGGACATCCCCTCTTTCTACACCACTTCCACGTACGCACACAAACTATCTCTCGGCCCCCTAAAAGTATGCATGTGTAGGATCGAAAGTATGTCTAGAGGGGGGGGGGGTGATTAGACTACTTGACCAAATAAAAACTTATCCTTTTCCCAATTTTAGTCTTTGGCAGATTTTAGCTATCTTAGCACAAGTCAAGCAATCTTAACACAATTCAAGCAAGCATGCAAAGATTATATGAGCAGCAGAAAGTAAAGCATGCAACTTGCAAGAAATGTAAAGGGAAGGGTTTGGAGAATTCAAACGCAATTGGAGACATGGATGTTTTTGTCGTGGTTCCGATAGGTGGTGCTATCGTACATCCACGTTGATGGAGACTTCAACCCATGAAGGGTAACGGAAGCGAGAGTCAACGGAGGGCTCCACCCACGAAGGGTCCACGAAGAAGCAACCTTCTCTATCCCACCATGGCCGTCGCCCACGAAGGACTTGCCTCACTAGCGGTAGATCTTCATGAAGTACGCGATCTCCTTGCCCTTACAAACTCCTTGGTTCAACTCCACAATCTTGTCGGAGGCTCCCAAGTGACACCTAGCCAATCTAGGAGACACCACTCTCCAAGAAGTAACAAATGGTGTGTTGATGATGAACTCCTTTCTCTTGTGCTTCAAATGATAGTCTCCCCAACACTCAACTCTCTCTCACAGGATTTGGATTTGGTGGAAATAAGATTTGAGTGGAAAGCAACTTGGGGAAGGCTAGAGATCAAGATTCATATGGTAGGAATGGAATATCTTGGCTTTGAACACATGAGTAGGTGGCTCCTTCTCGAAACAACAAGTTGGAAGTGTAGGTTTGTTACGATGGCTCTCTCTCTGAATGAAGAGGAGGTGGAGGGGTATATATAGCCTCCACACAAAATCTAACCATTACACACAACTTGCCAAACTCGGTGGGACCGAATTGGTAAACTTCGGTCAGACCGATTCAGCAAATTTAGTGACCGTTAGGATTTTGATTGGGACCGACATGCAACTCGGTAGGACCGATATGGTTAGGGTTAGGGCATAACATAATCTCGGTGAGACCGATTACACAAACTCGGTGAGACCGATTTTGGTAATAAGCTAACCAGAGAGTTGGTCAGGTAAACTCGGTGGGACCGATTCGCTCATTTCGATGAGATCGAAATGTTACAAAAAGGAAACAGGGAGTATACATTGCAATCTCGGCGGGACCGATCGATGATCTCGGTGGTACCGAAACGTTACGAAGGGAAACAGAGAGATTACAATCCCATCTCGGTGAGAACGAGATCCCTATCGGTGAGACCGATTTGCCTAGGGTTTGTGGCAGTGGCTATGACATCTGAACTCGGTGGCGCCGGGTAGAAAGAATCGGTAGGGCTGAGTTTGACTTTTGGTTTAGGTCATATGTGGATATGAGAAAGTAGTTGAGGGTTTTGGAGCATATCACTAAGCACCGTAGAGCAAGAAACTCATTAAGCAACACCTAATCCCTCCTTGATAGTATTGGCTTTTCCTATAGACTCAATGTGATCTTGGGTCACTAAAATATAAAATGTAGAGTCTTGAGCTTTTGAGCTTGAGCCAATCCTTTTATCCTTAGTATTTTGAGGGATCCACTTTTCTCATCCATGCCATGCCATCCATTGAGCTTTTCCTGAAATATTAATCTTGGAATGATGTTAGCTCAATGAGCTATATGTTGTTAGGAATTACCAAAACCACCTAGGGATAGTTGCACTTTCAATCTCCCCCATTTTGGTAATTGATGACAACATATAGATCAAAGCTTCGACAATTGATAATAAGAGTTATTAACATTGTCGATTTGAGTAGTATGTGATAAGCAAGAGCTCCCCTAAATTTGTGCATAGTTTAAGATTTGCTTTGGACTGCAAATGCACAAGGAGTTAGGCTCATGGGTAACTCTTCCATGTCACATACATCTTGGTGGAGCGCTCAAAATGATAATGATTGAATACATGCACTCGTCACCAAGCAAAGTGAATGATCATATAGAGATAAACTAGATAATGTCATCCAACAAGCATAAATGTAGCATATGATCAAACACATGATCATCCGGTATCACATGACATAGAGTATCTCAAACCAAAGAATAAAGTCCAACCACCGTGAGCAAGAGAGAATAAAAGCAACACTCTCTCTCGAAGCCTATGATCTATACATTTTTCTCCCCCTTTGGCAAAAAGTTACCAAAAAGTTCATAGAAAATGCATAGCACTAGATCGACTCTCAGGCTTGATCTTCAGGTGGTGGTGTAGACAGAATGCCAAGGACGAAAGCATCAGTTGATGTAGATGGAGCTGGAGGTGTAGGTGCCGAAGCTAGTTGCCTTTGGAGCTGTAGTCAGTGCAGATGAAGTGGCTCGGTGTACATCGCACTGCACTGCAGCTGATCTCTGAGCTCTAGGCACTCTGGCAAATGCATCTGTGGTTGTCTTGCCCTTCTTCTCCTGCATATCATCCTGAAGCTGCTCAACAACATACTGGATCTCAGTTACCTTCACATCCAAGTCATAGAACTTCTACTCCATGATCTCTCCAAGCTCTCCTGGTTTCGAGTCAAGGTGGCCAGCCCCTTCTCAATCCTCAGAGTGGATGCAATCAAGTAGCCAAGTTGATCCTGTTTGCTCTTCAAAAATCTTGAGATGCCTCTTCCATTATTGGCATCTTGGCAGCCTTCTCTGTCCTTGCCTTCTACTTCTTAGCTTGTGCTTGCACTGAAGATGGTTCATCTTCATCCATAACCACTTGGTTGTCCTCAAAGTATGGATAGATAGGCATATGCTCCTTATCCGATAGGTATGTGCCTGTGCCCAACTTGGAGTTAATCAGCTCCTGGATCTGTGGGGCATATCCACAACTCCTGTTTTGGTCAGCAGCTGTCCTCTTGATAGTCTCAACTATAAAGCTCATGACCTTAAACTTCCGTGGCACATCAAATAGGTGTAGCAAGTTTATTGCATGGCCTCGGATCATGTTGTGATCACCTAACTTGGGCAAGAGAGTATGCCTGAGGATCCAGTTAATGGTTGGCAGTCCTGACAGAAGACAATGTACTGATCCAAACTTGTGTGATTCTATTGCAGCATCTGGGATCTCCTTGTACATATGTGCCATAGAGTTGTGATCCATCTTCTTCTTGGCATAGACATCCAAGTCATCTTCTTCCTCCTTAGGTGCATTGATCAGATTTGCCCATTCCTCAATAGTTGATTTACCTTGTATGTAACGCCCCGGATTCGATGCGCCATGTGTCTGCCAGTTATTCGCCGTCGTTGCCATGTCATGTGCTTGCGTGTTGCACTTTGCCATGTCATCATCTGCATTTCATATCATGTCATCATGTGCATCTCATTTCGCATTCGTGTTCGTCTCATGCATCCGAGCATTTTCCCGTTGTCCGCTTTTCCAATCCGCACTCCTAAGTCTCCACGCCCCTTTTGCCTCTTTTCGTGAGCGGGTGTTAAACGGTCTCGGAATGGACCGAGGTTTGTCAAGCGGCCTTGGTATAGCACCGGTAGACCGCCTGTCAAGTTTCGTGCCATTTGGAGGTCGTTTGATAATCCAATGGTTAACCGGGTAACCGTAAAGCCCCTCTCTCTTTGCAGCCCAACACCCTCTCCAAAGTGGCCCAAAACCCAGCAAACTCCCCTCCATGCTCCCGGTCGTTCGATCACGATCGCATGGCCGGAAACCGTGCTCAATTTGGAGCCTCCTAGCCCCTCCTACCTATAAATCTAGACCTCCCCCAAAAATCCCGGGTCTTCTTCCACCCTAACCCTAGAAAAACTCCACCCGCCCGGGACAAAATCCGCAGCGGGACGTATCCGCCGCTCCGCCGGACCAACCCGCCCGTCGCCACGTGTCCCGGGCGGTCCCCAATTCGCCGCGCCGACCCAGCGGGCCCGCGAGAGCCCGTCAAGCCCTCCAGACCAGTCGGCCGCGCCGCCGGCCGCCCGCGCCTCCGGCCCGCGCCAGCGCCGCGCCGGCCGCCGTTCGCGCTGCTCCGCCGCTCGGCGTTCGCCCGCCCGGCCGGCCCCGTCTCCTCGCCCGGACCATGAGCTCCCTCTCCCGGTGCCGCGCCGCCTCCTCCGCCGCCGCCCGTGTCGCCGGACCCGCCGCTTTCTTCCTCGCTGGCGCCGCGCCCTCGCGCCGCCCGCCCGGCGCGCCTCTCCCTCCGCCGCGCGCGCGCCCGTTCGCAGGACTGCGCCGCCCGAGCCGACCGCCCCTCGCCTCGCCCGGCGCCGTGCGCCGCCCTTGAATCCGGCGGGACCGACCAGCCCGCCATCCCGACCCGCCGGCGCCTCCTCCGCCACCGTGACTGCTTCTCCGGCGAACCTCGTGTTCCGCGCGTCCCGATCCGGATCTGGATCAGATCCACCAAGCCCTCGATCCAAACGCCTTCGTCCTGGATCGCCCCGTCCACTTTGTCCCCGAGGTGAAATACATCAAAATTTGCAGTATTTTTATGCCCTGTTCAACGCATCATAACTCCTGGCATATTGCTCCGTTTTGTGCGTGTAATACATAAAAATGTTCATTTAGAGATTTTCTACATTTCATTCCATTGTATCATGTTCATTTGAGCTCATATAGATGCCCTAATCATCGTTGCAAAAGTGCTATATGATGTTAACCTGCTGAAACTGTTATAACTTGATGATTTGTCATTTTTGCCATGATTGATGTGTGCATCCTATGAGGTTGATGTCTAGATGTGTTTTGATCTACATCATGCCATATTTATAGGGGTGCTATCCATGTATTTTTGTGATTCCTGTAGTGAGTGCATCAAGCTTGTTAAGTAGGGTACTTGCTGTTACTGTTTTGCTAGGCTGAATCTGTTATTTCGTGATGCTATGTTAACCTGCTTCTACAAGTCATTCTATGCATAATCTGGAGTTGTTCACTAAGGATGTTTTGTTATACATGTCATGCTCTATCTATCCATGCCCATGGTTTCATATATAGCGTGCTTTAGATTGTTGTAATATTGCTCTCAAGTTGCTAAATAATGTTGTTGTCAACCTGTTAACTTTAAGTTCAATGTTGCCATGATTGTTGTTAGTGATACATGCACCCTATGAACTTTATCTTGCCATGTTTAGCTTCATAAACATGTCTTATTACTGTGAGTTTCCTTGACATGCCATGTATTGCTCTGTGGTGAGTGGTTCAAGCTCACCAACATGCCTACTTATTGTTGTTCCTGCCATGTATGAATCTGTCATATAACTTGCTATCTTTACATGGGTGCCATCATATCTTCTGATCCTTTTTGGCTCATGGTCAGTATAGGACTTTTGTTCTATGCATTTAGTAGATTCATTCCATGCCTTTGTTTGCCATGATAAGTTCCTGTAGCATGTTGTTTGATAGCTCTAAACTTTGCAACCTGATGTTATTTTCTGCTAAGCCTGAAACTGTTATTATTTGGAATCTTGCCATGTCTTTTTGAGCATGTTCTAGTGAGTTATGGAGATAGCTCAGTATTTATGTTTTGTCATGCTTTACCTGTACTTCACGTCCATACCTTGTGTTATCATGTTAAGATGCTGTAGCTTGTTGTTTTGATGCTTGCAATATGCCTAGTTGCTGTTTTGGACAGATTGTTGTTATGCCTTGTATAGTGTATGTGTTGAACCGTTGCTCCGTTTTGAGTGTGCTCTATATGAAACTTGCTTAGAATTGCATGTAGTTTCATATTATCATGTTGCATCCTTGATTTGAGGTGGTTGCTTGATGTTTGTATGTATTTTGCATCAATGCCATGTTTAACTTGTTTTGCTCATATCTTCTAGGTCATGACCCAATTAAATGAACTTTATATGTAACTTGACTAGAATTTTGTGTAGATCATCGTGGTGCATCTTAACTTGCTGTTTAACAACTTGAACATAAGGTTTATTCAGATCTGAACCAATTTCGGAATTTGCATATGAGGACTTACCGGAATTGTTATATGTTGTTTCCGGCCTCATTTAAACTTGCTTTGATGTGTTGCTCTTGTTTGCATCATCTCTTGCCATGAGTAGCTTCATGAAGCTTTGTCATGCATCATGCTTGTTGTGCATCATGTCTTGTCTATGTGTGGTATGTTTACCATGTTGTGTGCTTCTTCTCGATAGTTCTTGTTTTCGTTGCGATCGTGAGGACTCGTTCGTCTACACTTGGTTCGTCTTCGTGGCTTCATCTTCTTCATGGACTCGTTCTTCTTCCTTGCGGGATTTCAGGCAAGATGACCGTTACCCTGGATCTCACTACTATCATTGCTATGCTAGTTGCTTCGTTCTATCGCTATGCTGCGTTACCTACCACTTGCTTATCAAGCCTCCCAAATTGCCATGAACCTCTAACCTTGTCACCCTTCCTAGCAAACCGTTGTTTGGCTATGTTACCGCTTTTGCTCGGCCCCTCTTATAGCGTTGCTAGTTGCAGGTGAAGATGAAGATTGCTCCATGTTGGATTATGTTTATGTTGGGATATCACAATATCACTTATATTATTAATGCCCTAGTTTCCGTCATATCGGTATTATGTTCCCGGATTTTGCGTCCCTAACGCGGTTGGGTGATTTATGGGACCCCCTTGGCAGTTCGCTTTGAATAAGACTCTTCCAGCAAGGTCCAACATTGGTTTTACCATTTGCCTCACCTATGCCCTTTTTTCCCTTGGGTTTCCGGAGCCCGAGGGTCATCTTCATTTTAGCCCCCGGCCAGTTCTCCTTCAGTGCTGGTCGAACCGAAGCGATGTCCGGCGCCCCCTGGGCAATCAGGGTCTATGCCAACCCGACGTCTGGCTCATCCGGTATGCCCTGAGAACGAGATATGTGCAGCTCCTATCGGGATTTGTAGGCACATCCGGGCGGCTTTGCTGGTCTTGTTTTATTACTGTCGAAATGTCTTGTAGCCGGGATTCCGAGACTGATCGGGTCTTCCCGGGGAGAAGGAATATCCTTCGTTGATCGCGAGAGCTTATCATGGGCTAAGTTGGGACACCCCTGCAGGATATAATCTTTCGAAAGCCGTGCCCGCGGTTATGCAGCAGATGGGAATTTGTTAATATCCGGTTGTAGTAAACTTGAAGTAAACTCTTCTAAAATACACCAACCGTGTGCGTAACCGTGAGTGTCTCTTTTCGGGGTTGATCGAGAGGAGAACACGGTTTCTGGGTTATGTCCGACGTAAGTAGGAGTTCAGGATCACTTCTTGATCATTACTAGTTGATGACCATTCCTTTGTTTCACTTCCCGCTCTCATTTGCGTATGTTAGCCACCATATATGCTTAGTCGCTGCTGCAACCTCACCACCTTACCCCTTCCTTACCCCTTTAAGCTTTGCTAGTCTTGTTACCCATGGTAATGGGATTGCTGAGTCCTCGTGGCTCATGATTTACTACAACAACGATTGCAGGTACAGGTTATCACGATGGTCATGACGTGAGAGCGATGTGTGCTTGTTTTGGAGTTCTTCTTCTGCTTCTTCTTCGATCAGGGGATAGGTTCCAGGTCGGCAGCCTGGGCTAGCAGGGTGGATGTCGTTTGAGCTTCTGTTTATGTTTCATCCGTAGTCAGATGTTGATCTTGTATATGATGTATTGTTGTATTCATGTGACAGTGTATGTATTGGATGTATCCCCACTATTATGTAATGTTGATGTAATGATATCCACCTTGCAAAAGCGTCTTCAAGATGTGCTTCTATCCTTGGTGGGACCTTCGAGTTCCTTTAGGATAGGGTCGCATCTTGGGCGTGACATTGTACCTTCAGACATCCATACTATCCTGCCATCTGGATAGAAGTGTGTTGTGGAGTAGAATTGCATTATGAGCTCCTCATTCCACTTTGTGAGCTTTTGCCCGACAAAGTCTGCAACTCCACATGCCTTTGAAACTGTCCATACACACACCAGGATAGTGTTCCTCATTCTCCTTCATGTAGGTCCACCAACCCATCTCATGTCACACACTATTGGCTTCTTGTCCAACAACACTGTCTCGTAGAAATCCTGCTTTGTTCCTTTGTGTGGAACCTGTAGTCAACAACAGTCCTCCTTACGGTGGCATATGGATCTGACTCTCTCCATAGCCTCAATCCCGAGTCTCTCCTGATCTTCATGTTCTCAGCTACAGGATGAGCATCATTATGATCTGGAATTTTTGGCTTCAATTTTCTCAAGACATGTGTCTCATCATCTTCTTCCTCAGCAACAATTTCAGGCATTGGAGCCTTGTTCTTCTCAGCAGCTGGAATGTTTCTAGTACTCCTCTTTGGTGCAATCTTGGGCTTGGAGGCAGCTTTGGGTGCTTCTTTGGGCTTTGATGATGTAGCCCCTGACCTAATAGCATCACCCATAAGCTTCTGAGCCTTGGGTGCTGGTGCAGCAACCTCTTCTTCTTCCTCCTCTTCCATCATGGAAGGCTTTCCAATAACTCTGGCCATGGTCTTCTTGACCCTTTCCTTCCTCTTCTTCCCTTCAGCAGCAGCCTCTTTGGGTTCAGATTCCAATGATGCTTGAGTGGAGGCTCTGGCTTTAGACATGGGAATCCTTTTGGCAGGTACTTTGGTCTTCATACCAGGCTTGATGGCAGCAGTTGTGCCATACTCCTTCTTGAGCACTTTCTTCTTGGAAGTGGCCTCATCCTCTACTGCCACATAGTCTTCATCCTCAGATTCTAAGGTTTTCTTCTTTCTGGCCCTGGTGGCGGCTTTGGGCAAGTTGCTTGGAGTGCTCCTGCTACCCTCATCAGAGCTGCTAGAGGGACTAGTGCCCTCACTCATTTGAATCTGCTCCTCTTCCCTGTTCTGGCTGTCACTTTGATCAGACATGTTGCACACACTGACTGCAGACCCTGCGAATAGATATAGATGAGATAGAGTGGATGAGCATCAGAAAATACAGAGGTTTTGCAAAGAATGAGTCAAAACTTAGTTTTAGTTTTCCACAGAAAGCATTTCGGATCAACTGACGGTAAAACTCGGTGATACCGAAGCAGATTTTGGAATCTAAACTAGTGAACTCAGTCAGACCGAGTCACAGTTCGGTGGCACCGAGACTGCTAGGGTTTCACAAAGTCCTGAAATCGGTCACACCGATTTGCAATTCTCGGTCAGACCGAGAATCACTTGTGCAATGGCCTTAGCCGAATTGCTGGAACCGAGTTCAGCAACTCGGTTGGTCCGAGATGGTTTCGGCGGAAACCTAACCCTAAATTTTCAATTCACTTCTAAACTATGGATTGTTTTGACTGGATAGAATAGTTTCAATCGTGGCAAGAATCATGATGAACACAATGTGCTAGGAATCAGACGGGGATAGCACTGTGATCGAGTCCATACCCTAGCTTGGCGATGAACTCACTACGGCGGCAACGGCGGGGGTGAATTCCGTTAACGGCGGCGGAGAACAGCGTAACTTCTCATGAGCCCTTAAAAGTTCTCGATGATCTTCGAAGATAGTTTCATGAGCTAACTTAAGAGTGTTTAGTTCTTTAGTTAGAATCTCAATCTTCTCCTTATCATTGTCATTCGTTTTATCTTGATTAGCATGATTAATTGACGTTTCATCATAGTATTCATCACTAGAGTTGTCAACAAGTAAATCATCATCACCTAGCAAGTCATCTTCATCACTATTGAAATCAACATACTTGGGGTGTGTTACCTTTGGGCCTTTAGCCATGAAGCATCTTCCAATTCCTTCATTAGGTGAATCAAATATGTCATAGGAGTTGGTTGACACAAGTGCTAGACCGGCAACACCTTCATCTTGAGTATATTCGGAGTCGGAGTGATAGCTTCTCTCAGAGTGATTGTCGGAGTCGGAGCCGGATACCCATTCACCAACATGAGCTTGATGTCTTTGTTTTGTGTAGCTCCTTGATGACTTGTCCTTCCTTTCCGAATCCTTGCTTCTCCGTGAGGGTATTCGTTCATAACGATCATCTCTACTCCTTCTCTCTCTTGGTGGTGATTCTTCTCTTCTACTTCTTCTTTTTGGAGAATCTTCTCTTCTTTTGTGGGGTGCCGTACACTCATTAGAATAATGTCCGGGTCTTCCACAATTGTAGCAATTACGCTCCCGACTAGAAGATCTTTTGTCATTGTAGGACCTTGACTTGGAGCTTCTCTCTTTGCTTCTATTCTTGTAGAACTTGTTGAAGTTCTTCACCATTAAGCTCAATTCTTCATTGAAGGTTTGTTTCTCACTTGATGATGGTGGGGCTTCACATGAGGCTTTGTAAGCACCACTTGACTTGTTGTGAAGTTCCTCCTTATCCTTGAGTGACATCTCATGAGCAACAATTCTTCCAGTGACTTTCGTTGGCTTGAGATCTTTGTAATTGGGCATCATTTGGATCAATGTGCACACGGTATCATATTTTCCATCCAAGGCTCTTAGGATCTTCTTGATGATGAATCTATCGGTCATCTCTTCACTTCCTAAGCCGGCAATCTCATTTGTGATAAGAGCAAGCCTAGAGTACATTTCAGCGACACATTCACCATCCTTCATTTTGAACTTGTCAAGTTGACTTTGGAGCACATCCAACTTGGGTTCCTTGACGGAGTCGATACCTTCATGCATATCAATCAAAGTGTCCCAAATTTCCTTTGCATTCTCAAGACGACTGATTTTGTTGAATTCTTCGGGGCACAATCCGTTGAAGAGGATATCACAAGCTTGAGCGTTGTATTGCAGCATCTTCAACTCTTCCGCACTAGCTTCACGGTTTGGTTCTCTCCCATCAAAGAATTCACCTTGAAAGCCAATACACACAATAGCCCAAACGGCGGGGTTATGTACAAGAATATGCATTTTCATCTTATGCTTCCTGTCGGTGTCAAAACCGGCGGATCTCGGGTAGGGGGTCCCGAACTGTGCATCTAGGCGGATGGTAACATGAGACAAGGGACACGATGTTTTTACCCAGGTTCGGGCCCTCTCGATGGAGGTAATACCCTACTCCTGCTTGATTAATATTGATGATATGGGTAGTACAAGAGTAGATCTACCACGAGATCAAGGAGGCTAAACCCTAGAAGCTAGCCTATGGTATGATTGTTGTTCATCCCACGGACTAAAACACTCCGGTTTATATAGACACCGGATAGGTTAGGGTTACACAGAGTCGGTTACAATGGTAGGAGATCTACATATCTGTATCGCCAAGCTTGCCTTCCACGCCAAGGAAAGTCCCATCCGGACACTGGACGAAGTCTTCAATCTTGTATCTTCATAGTCTTGGAGTCTGGCCGTGATGATAGTTCGGCTATCCGGACACCCCTAGTCCAGACTCCCTCACTAGCCTCGAACCAGGCTTCAATGACGACGAGTCCGGCGTGCATATTGTCTTCGACATTGCAAGGCGGGTCCCTCTTCTGAATACTTCATAGAAGATTTTGAACACAAGGACAGTGTCCGGCTCTGCAAAACAAGTTCCACATACCACCATAGAGAGAATAACTTTTGCACAGATCTGCTGACGTATTCCGCGGCGTGACGTCACACCACGGCCAGGCCTTTATATGAATCGTTTTTTACCGTTCCACCTTGGCGCGTTTAGCGAGGCGGTTTCCTTGGCACGTCTTATCAAAGCATAGATCGTGCCCCCTTATTCCGGGATTCTCATCAATACGGACGTGGGTAACCCATCCGCGCCATTGATTACGGCGCTTGGGAGATAAGAGAGTTTTACCAGGCTGGTGGGGGACACAAAGCTTCGTCCGTCCATATAAGGGGATAAGGATCCACCTTTTCACCTACGCCTTCTTCCTCCTTTGCTCATCCATTTTCACAAGACTTTCGAGCTCCAAAGTGCCCAAGTCTGCACATCCCACCTCAACCTTCTCCAACCATGTCCGGAGCGGGAGGCAGGTGGATGGCCTCCTCGACCACGGAGGGCACATCACAAAGCTGCGGGAGGCGGATACTTGTCCCAAGCAACATCGCAAGACAGCTGCCCGACGCTGGGCAGCTCATTCCAACCCCAGGCCCCATGAGAGGGTGGTGTTTCTCCCCACTTCCTCCGCGGACTAGGTTTTCCACTTCACCCATTTGTCCGGGGGATCATGTTCTACTACGGCCTGGACTTCCACGACCTGGCCCCGAATTTCATCCTCAACATCTCGGCGTTCATCGTCGTGTGCGAGGTCTTCCTCTGCATCCAGCCCCACTTCGGCTTATGGCTGAAGATCTTCAATGTCAGGCCGAAGGTAGTGGGCGGCCGTCAAGCGGAGTGCAGAGGCGCCATGGTTGGCAAGATGGCCAAAGTCCTATGGCTCGAGGGCTCCTTTGTGGAGACCATAAAGGGGTGGCAATCGGGGTGGTTCTATATCACCGAGCCGCGCGACTCCAAATGGGTGGCGGCCCCCGGATTCAGATCTGGCTTCCCCACACGGCTCTCGTCATGGAAAGAGACATGCCTGACGTGGGGGAATTAGGACGAGCTATCTGGACTCCAAACATGCGTCCAAAACCTGGTGGACAAGAACCTTAGGCTTGACAACGTAATCCAGGTGATGCTCATCCGCCGGATTCTCCCATGCCAACAACGGGCCTTCAAATTGTGGGAGTTCGATCCGCACAAAGACCCAACTCTGACAAGGCTCTTCGACACTACGTACGAAGATGCCTGGAAGGTGCTGTTCAAGGGCGCCGAGGCTCCCACATCTGCTACCAAAGATCGCGGATTCAGCTTGGAGCGTCAAGCCAGTGAGGTGAGTTATTTTACCCTTTATGGGACTCTTTTTTCATAGTTTGACTCTATGCGGGATCTAAAACTCCCTAACCTTTAACATGACTGGCTGAAGACGTCCGGACAGGTTAACTGTCCGACTCCTTTGCCAGAAGACCCAGCGGACGCCCGATTGACGGGGCTGCTGGCTCCGGTACCTCATGTGGTGCCGGAGAAGAAGGCCAAGAAGGAGGCAACGGGAACTCGAAGGAGCTCCCGACGCCTCGCCTGTCAGATTCTGAAGCGTAATCTTCTCCCGAGAACGAGGAGGACGAAAAGAAGCCTCTCCCCGGGGAGGAAAGGAAAAGGAAGGCCGCCTAACCGGGAGGCTCGAGGGTCCAAGAATGGAAGAACCCTTCCTCCAGAATTCTCCACCAACGTCGACAACGACGAGGAGGATTGGCTGACAAGGGCCAAGCCCCTGGCGAGATCGTAAGTGTCCGGATACCCATGGCTTTTTATTGCATAGTGTTCTCTAATGCCGAACAATCATGCAGCCCGCCCAAGGGCGAGTTCGCCGCTTCGTCGAGCGGGTCCCTGAGTTCGTCGAAAATGGAGAGTACATCACTTCCGGCTGCCTCATCGCCTCACGCTGCGGACGACGCCGAGGTGGTGCCCCAAGGGGGGCCTGGTCAAGAGGAGGTGACGCAGGAGGCACCGCGAGGCAACCTCCCGGACTCCAGGCGCGTGGGGGGCGAGACCCCCAGGGGCTCTAAGCCCGACCCTCGTCCGGACTCCATGTCGGAACCTTCAGCGGTTCCGGAGTCCGGCAGGCGGTCCCTTCGCAAGAAGGGTAAGACGCCGGTGTCTTCCGTCCAACTGGAGGCACCAGATAGCTTACTGGAGGCGCTTAACAGCGCCTCCATCGAGGAGGAGCACCGCACTGTTATGAGTTCGATGATGCGGACAGTTCAGTCCGCTAAGAGCGGGCTGACCGAAGCCTGTACCAGCCTTCTAACAGGCTTTGAGGTAAGTTTAGAATATGTAAAAATATTACCGCATAGACAAGAGTTCTCGATGCTTAGTTCGGTGTTCGGAAAGAAAAGCCGGACTAAGGATCTAAAAAGATATACGCAAGAGTCTAACATAAGTATGTCAATATGGGAATGCAGGCTGCTTGACACATGCCCGCCTTATTGCGGAGGTCAATGCATTGAAGCAGAGCCTCGAGCGGTCCGAGAACGAGCTCGGCCTTGCCAGGAAGCAGCTCGAGGACAAGGAAGGTAAGTAATACCTTATTAAAAAAATACCTTATAGAAAGGTTTCGGTTGTGAAAAAATATTAGGAATAACATGGGTACTGCAGGGGCCACGAACGAGGTGACGACCCTGAAGGAAGCGGTGTCCGTGGCCGAAAGCAAAGCGGCCGCAGAGCGCACCGAGCGAGAGAAGGGGGAGGCGCAGCTGGCGGAGGTATGGCAAGAGCTCCAGGCTCTCGTGAAAAAACACGAGGGTTTGGAGCGTGACTCGAAGACCCGAGAGTCCGAGCTTGCCTCGGCTCTTGAGAGTGCCAAAGCTGCTAAGGCCGAGGCCCAAAAAGCCCTCCAAGAAATTGAATCATTAAAGAAGATAGCGGCGGTAAGGCATTCTTTATGCAAAGCAAGCATGTGAAAGTGAATTACCTATTACTTACCCGGATTCGAGCTCTCCAGGAGTATTCGCAGATCTGCCCGTAGTGTGTCTGATGCTGCCGCATTCTACCGCGCCAAGGAGGGGAGCTCGAGGAAAAGGTGTTCTGGTCTCAGTATGCTGAGGCCGGACATCCGGTGCCCCTAAGCGACCAGCTGAAGCAGCTGGTCGAGCTCCACAAGGTCGCTGAACAGGCCATGAAGGGCCTCATAGTTCGGCTGTGGCCATTGGAAGCCATGCCTGGGAGCTACTTTGGGCTAGTGCAGCGGCTGGTGGGCCTTTGTCCATGGGTTGAAGTCATCAAGCGCTCCGTCTGCATTGAAGGTGTCCGTCGGGCCCTTGCCCGTGCTAAAGTGTCTGGGGCAAGCTTGGATGCGAGAGAAGCTTGTGACCAGACGGGCCACCGAAGGGCAAGGAGCATCGACGCTCGAAATGTACCATGAGGGCCTCTGAAGGGTGCCCGCCCGAATAGCGGATGAGTGCTCCAAAGATGTAATTTTTGAATAGACTCGCGTTTGTTATCCTCAGACGCTGAAAACTTGTTCATATGCGCTAAGCAACGCTTGTTAATTTAAAATATTACCTTCTGTGCGGCCGTTTATCAAATTTGAGAGATGGCAAGTCGTTGGCTTCAACCCCCATGCCACGAGTGCTAGGGTGTTCGGGATAAACTTGAGCGCTCTTGTTCCCATTCTTGGGTCCATCTAGGGAGGCGCTCAACGCAACGAACAAGGCAACCGGACTTATAATGCTTGAACACTCTCACTTAGCCATAGAATTCTATAATTTTAAATTTCGTGAAGCCCCTAGAATTCGAAGACCGAGTTCGGGCGCTATCCACGCCTTGGCGGACAATTCCGGTTCCTCGCTGTAAGCGGCATAAGTCTTTAGGGACCCGAAAAAACCTCTCGAACAGCGATCGGCTCTCGCCCTATCATGACGGTCGGGTTTTAGCTTTCTCCACTGAGGTGCTCAACCCAGCTCAACCGGGGCACAATCGCAGTGGTTCTCCTAGTGCTACCTTAGCCGATATAACGGAACGTAAGGTACGAAAACATAGGAGCCGGGCAAACCCAACTATTGACCCAAGACATGATTCGGAGCCGATGCATATAATGCTATAAGTTCGGTGTGCCGCACTTGTGAAAGTGTTCGGACTTATCACACCATACTTTTGGGGTACTTGAGCCCCTGGTGTATTGGCCGTACCAAAGTGTACGGGTGCAACATGTCATGAAATGAACATATATATAGATAAAGAAAGGAGTGCAATAATAGGAAAAAGCTATGTATTGTTTATTCAAAAAGGTACTGCAATGAAGGCAGAACGCAAATAGTGCGATAAGCAAGGGATGGGACTATCTAACATGTCCCCCTCCAGGGGTAAGCTGCGGGATGGTATGTAAAACAGGTATAATGCTCAGAATAGAGACCACCGAACACTCGATGTGGCTTTACGCTTCCTGGCTGTTGCATCGTGAGTTCGGCGATTCTAGTGCCGGACAGGACTTCCGGAAAACGGAGTCCCGAAAGTAAGAAAAGGAAGAAGAAAAGAAAAAGAAAAAGAATGACACAATCGGAGCCCTGGTGTGGTTGAGCCGCACTGGCGCAGCCGTGGTCGTGCCCCTCCCCTTATGCCCATGGTATCTCCAGAGCGTAGTTATGTACGCGTAGTACTGGCTTCGTAATTTCGAGGGCTGGGGTTGGGGCTGGATTGCTACGCGTGCTTGAATCGTGCCAGGCGGTCTTGTTGTAGGTTACTTCGGGCGCGCTTGACAGTGTCCGGACGCTTAGTGGCCGGACTCGAGAATTGCTGTGAGAGGCTGCTTTGCACCTCCGCCGCGAGGGCCGCCGTGTGCTCCTCCATTCGGAGAGAGCGTTCGGTGTTTCCATTGACTGTGATTACTCCTCGAGGGCCTGGCATCTTGAGCTTGAGGTATGCATAGTGAACTTTGCAAATGCGGTTCATCCGAGCAGTGCATGATAGCCGCTGCGGAACGGGACGATGTCGAAGATTAACTCTTCCGTTCGGAAGTTATCCGGGGATCCGAAGACCACTTCGAGTGTAATCGAGCCTGCATAATTGGCTCAGTACACCGGTATGACGCCTTTAAAGGTCGTCTTTGTAGGTTTAATCCTTGAGGGGTCTATGCCCATTTTGGCGACCGTATCCTCGATAAAGCAAGTTCAGGCTGCTACCACCGTCCATCGGGACTCGGTGAGGTGAAATCCGTCCAATAATTGGGTCAAAACCAATGCGGCAAAACCGCCATGACGAATGCTAGTGGGGTGGTCCTTCGATCGAAGGTGATCGGGCAGGAAGACCATGGGTTGAACTTTGGGGCGATGGCTCCATCGCATATACGCCCCTTAGTGCGGCGCTTCCGCTCCCTTTTGGGTATGTGGGTTGCGATATCATGTTCACCGTCCACACTTGTGTGGGAAAGCCCTTCCATCCTCTATTGTTCAGCGGCCGGGCTCTTCCTCGCCATCGCTATGCAGCCCCTTGTCATTGAGTTCGGCACTTAACTTGCTCGCTTGCTTGAACACCCAACAATCCATGTTGGTGTGATTGGCTGGTTTTTCGAGGGTGCCATGTATCCGCACAAGCGATCGAGTATTCGGTCCAAGTTGGGCCGGGCCACAGGGTATTTCTTTTGAATGGCTTCTTCCACGACCGGGTTTAGAGCCTATGAATCCGGCATTGGCGGCCGTATCTTCAAAGATTATCGCTGTTAATGCGGCGCTTGTTCTTGTTGCAACGCGACCTGCCATTGCTGTCCTTGGTATCCGAACTATCAGGGTGTTTGGCCAAGTTGTTGGTTCGAGCTAGCCAGCTGTCCTCTCCCGCACAAAAGCGGGTCATGAGTGTTGTGAGGGCTTCCATGGATTTCGGCTTTTCCTGTCCTAGGTGCCGGGCAAGCCATTCATCGCGGATGTTATGTTTGAAGGCTGCAAGGGCCTCTGCATCCGGACAGTCAATGATTTGATTTTTCTTTGTTAGGAACCGTGTCCGTAATTGTGCGGCCGATTCTTCGGCTGCTGAATTATATGGCTGAGGTCATCGGCGCCCGGTGGTCGCACATATGTGCCCCGAAGTTATCAAGGAATGCGGCTTCCGTGTCCTCCCAACAACCAATTGATTCTGCTGGCAAGCTGTTGAGCCAATGCCGAGCTGGTCCTTTAAGCTTGAGTGGGAGGTATTTGATGGCATGTAGATCATCACCGCGGGCCATGTGGATATGGAGGAGATAGTCCTCGATCCAGACCGCAGGATCTGTGGTACCATCATATGATTCGATGTTTACGGGTTTGAAGCCCTCAGGGATTTGATGATCCATTACTTCATCTGTGAAGCATAGTGGGTGTGCGGCGCCTCTGTATTGGGCTATATCACGACGTAGCTCATATGAGCTTTGTCTACGGTGTTCGGCCCGGCCGGGTTTGCTGTATCCGGCGCGACGGTAATCATCCCGAGTTGTTGGGCGCCCATGCGATCCGTAGATCGATCTTGTATGTTTTGCCTTATCCTCCAATATATCTCGCAAGTCCGGCGCGTTTTCCCGTGCCTTGGTACTTTTTGAGCGGCATCGGGGTGTGGCTTGAGTGGAGGGCGAGAGGCTTCTGTCGTCATGACCACGGGTGGCCGGTCTGCCATGTCGTCTTGCTGGTGACTTGGGTGCTTCCTCCTCCGATCGAGGCAACGGCCTGCGTTTGGGGTAGCTTTTGGAGGGCGTTCGAGTTCATACTCTTCGCTGCACGGACTTCAGTCCATCTGTCAGCTAGCAGGTCTTGGTCGACTCTAAGCTGTTGCTGCTTTCTTCAGGCTGCTTGCCGTGGCTATAAGCCTGCGTTTGAACGCCCTGCTCGGCGGGATCCTCGGGCATGATAAATTCGTCGTCGAGGCTTGCCTCATCTTCGGAGGGAGGCGCATAATTATCGCCTCGACCTCTCTTTCTGCCGCCTTTGTTGTGCGGACTTGCTTCTCCCTCCTCCCGCTTGAGTCCTGCTGGAGGGGTTGTCTTCAACCGTCCGGGTGTTATTATCTCCGTGCGGAATCACCGCTTTTTCTTTGTGGCAGGATTTAGAGCGGCGCCGCTGACGTCGGCACTTCGGTTGCTTCTTGGAGGGGTCATCCTCCATTGTTCCATCGCCGTTCCCATCTTTTGGGATGTCCACTATGTATATGCCGTATGACGAGGTGGCCTTCCAGTGCCCTGTAGGCGCTGGGTCTTGGTCGTCTCCGGCATCGTCGTCCATACCGTCGATGTCTTCGGAGTCAAAGTCGAGCATGTCGGTTAAATCATCGACAGTGGCTACAAAGTGGGTGGTGGGTGGGCATTGAATTTCTTCGTCGTCCGTATCCCAACCTTCCTATCCGTAGTCCGGCCAGGGCTCTCCGGATAAAGAGAGAGACTTTAGTGAATTCAGGACGTCGCCAAAGGGCGAGTGCTGAAATATGTCCGCAGCAGTGAACTCCATGACCGGCACTCAATCGAATTCGATTGGCAGGGGCGCGGAGGGTTCGGAGTCCGGAGAGGAGTCCGGCACCCTGGAGTCAAGGTCTTCGCAAAGGACAGGGATGGAGTTCGGCTCAATCGCCGTAGAGATCGTAGCCTCCGAGGCGGCATCCAACCATTCGTCCTCGATCGGGGAATTCGGCTTCGGATTAAGGGTCGGAGCGGATGCTGGTGCGGCCTCCAGGGCACTGTTCGGCTGCAGAGCTAGATTATACCCATCGAGACAGTGCGGCACGCTCGGCTGTGGCTCGAATCCGTCGAAGATCAAGTCTCCGCGGACATCGGCCGTATAGTTCAAACTTCCAAATCTGACGATGGCGGGGGCGTAGCTTTCGATCTGCTCCAGATAGCTGCTTAATTGGCCCGCAGTGCAAAGCAGACGAATGCGAAGATCTATCCGGTGAGAATAGTCTCACTCTGGAGCGAGTAGTTGTTGTTGATCGAAGGAGCCATCGGGGCTTTCGGTGACGACTCAGAGGAACTCTCAATGAAAGAACCAATGTCGGTGTCAAAACCGGCGGATCTCGGGTAGGGGGTCCCGAACTATGCGTCTAGGCGGATGGTAATAGGAGACAAGGGACACGATGTTTTTACCCAGGTTCGGGCCCTCTCGATGGAGATAATACCCTACTCCTGCTTGATTAATATTGATGATATGGGTAGTACAAGAGTAGATCTACCACGAGATCAAGGAGGCTAAACCCTAGAAGCTAGCCTATGGTATGATTGTTGTTCGTCCTACGGACTAAAACCCTCCGGTTTATATAGACACCAGATAGGTTAGGGTTACACAGAGTCGGTTACAATGGTAGGATATATACAAATACCTAACGCCGAGCATGCCTTCCACGCCAAGGAAAGTACCAACCGGACACGGGACGAAGTCTTCAATCTTGTATCTTCATAGTCTTGGAGTCCGGCTGTGATGATAGTTCGGCTATCCGGACACCCCCTAGTCCAGGACTCCCTCACTTCCAACTAGCGAAATTAGTACCATCAAAGTAAGGACCTCAAGTAAGTAGTCCTGTAACCGGACAAGCTGTTCATTCATTTATCATATATATATATATATGCCCTTTAAAGGAGCCGTTTCTTGAACAGGAGTGGATAGCCAAGGAAAAGTTAATAAGGTGTCCGGCTCCCCTCCCGGAGACCACGCCGGATCCCATGCTGACCAAGATGTTGAAGGCCGCGCCTTTTGAAGAAGGCGAAGGGGGGAGCGGGGACGCAACTGCCTCTACAAAGGAGGCTATCAAGGAAGAGGGATTAAAAGTCCCATCTTTCGAGGAGAGAAGAGGACCGCTTCGGAAGATCCGGAGGTCAAGGCCTCAAAGAGGGGAAAGGAATCTTCGTCATAGAGTCCGGCGCTGGGTAGTAACCCAGCCGCACTGTTTCCCCAAGGGGATCAGCCCTCCAGCGAGCGGTAAGTAAAAAGAAGGGGTCCTGTGAATAAGGAACATCCCTGTATTTATTTCTAAAGATAACCGAAATTGTACCTTCTAGTTCGGATCTCAGCCCTTCTCAACAGAGCTCGTCTTCGGGGGATCTTCTTCCGGAGATGATGGAGAGCTAAACGCCTCCACCTTCCGCACCCTTGTGCGAGGCGGACGACCCTGAGGTGTCGTCGCGGAGGGTTTCCCCAAGTCCGGCGGGGCCGGAAGGTCCGGCGCTAAGTGGTGTGCGGTCGGAGGAGCTGAAGGATCTGCTCGGGCGAGCGGCTATCTCAGAAGATCACCGTGCTCTAATGGGTACGGTGATTGAAAGAATTGCATCCGCGGAGAGCGGATTGCATGAAGCCGTCAGAAGCTTACTACGGGGTTCGAGGTATGCAAAAATGATGTACCTTCTGACAGTTATGCATATAGAATGCGCCTGTATAGATAGTAGCCCACGAGACTCGGTATGTTGTCAAAATTGACAGCTGCGTCGAGGATCAAAATCTCAGTTATAACATATCGCCGCTCCTAAACAGGTGGCGGGGCGTCAGGTGGCCAGCTGGACTGATGAATATGCCGAACTAAAGCGGAAACTTGACGAGGCAGATGCGGACATCGCGCTGGTCAATAAACGGTTTGACGAGTCACAATGTATGCGACTTCTACGCGGACACCTGGTAAGGGAGCTTGACGCCCATGTCTTACTACTTGTATGCTTAATGCAGATGGTGCTGCTGCTGTGGAGGAGCTTCGGGCGGAACTCGCCCGAGCGAAAGAGCAAGCCAGAAATAGTGATGCAGCCGCTTTAAGGGCGGCCAAAGAGCTAAAAGCCGAACGGGCTGCTCACTGCCGAAGCAAAGAGGAAATGGCCGATATGGCCAGAAAGTTGAAGAATATTACCGACCGCTGCGATATTCTTGAAAAGGAACGTCAAGCGGAGCAAGAGGGCCTGAAAAAGGCCACCGCCGAATCCAAGGATGCCCGTTCCGCTTTGAGAGCTGCCAAGGAGGAGCTGAGTCAGGCTGGGGCTATTACGGCTGGAAAACCGTTTCTGCTGTGGAGGAAATATACAGATCCAAAGTATGCTCAGTTGGACAAGTTGTGGAGTTCGGAGGATGCTTATCTGGACTTAGCGGCGAGCGCTGCGGACGCGATTGAGCACTTCCGAGGCGGAAGGGGCACAGAAGAGAAGAGCTATATTGGTCGCAATTCCATAGTCCGGAGCGTCTTCTTCCGTTGACCGATAGGTTGGCCGAATGGGCCGAGCTGAATCGACTATCCAGACTTGCCATGAAGCACGTTATTTTGGTTTAGTGCAGCAGTTCTTTGGTGCGGTACCGCGTATCGACGCAATGAAGCGGTCGGCGTGTATTGAGGGAGTGCGGATGGATCTGGCCCGTGTCAAGACATACTGGGCAGAGATGAAGGCCACCGACGTTGCATCCCGAGATTCGGATGAAGCAGTACCGCCGAGCACTACTTTGAGGAAGTCTGCAGGTACTCGTTTAATAGAGACGCAGTGCTCGAAGGATATTATGTTTAAATGACATGTATGATTTGTGAAAACAATGTTTCAATATAATATAAGAGCTTTTTATACTTGTGCGTTCAAGTAGCAAACTAATCCTCGCGGCGGCCGTTTATGTATATGTATATATAACCTGAAAGATGGCAGTCCTTGGCTTTCAGCCCCCACGCACATAGTGCGGGGTGTTTGCAAAGAAGGCGCTTTTTCACACTTAATCCAACGCCTTGGTCCTGTTAAGGAGGTGGTAGCGTAGCAAACTAGGCAACCGGACTATAATGCTTTATCACTTTCACTTAGCCATAGGAGTTCGAGGGTGGGGCTACTATATAGCCCCAGGGGGGCACCGCACTCTCCCGAATTCGGGGTGCGTATGTGCTGACCGAAAACCGTCCTTCGTTAATGCGGAGGAATTCTAAACATTCCGATGAGTCATCAAGTGGTTGACCAGTCTCGCTATATCATGACGGTCGGTTTTCGGCTTTCTCTCGAGGTGCTCGCCGGCCGAACCGGGCACAATCGCAGAGTTCTCCTGGTGCCGCGTTAGCCGATAAAATGGAATGTAAGGCAGCAAAACACAGGAGCCGGGCAAACCCAACATTTGACCAAAGACATGATTCGGAGCTGATGCATATAAGGCCTAACTCGAGACGCCGAATACTCCCTAAGGTATTCGGTCTTTATAAAAACGGGCAGAATAATGCCCTAAGCCCTGGTGTCCGTGCGTGCAAAAAATTCTGGAGTGCGGCCAATGCCAAAACGCCAGCCTCCTCCTCGGTTATAGTAAGAAACCGGGGATGTATATCAAGAAGAGACAAGAAAAGGTTTACGCAGGGTCTTAATCTGAAAAGAATCCTTGCAACGGGTCCTCATCGCACGCCTCTGCGTGTCGCCAAGCAGCCGTATCCTCGATGGGTGTAGCACGTTGTTCATCTGTAAAAGAGAGGAACTTAGTTTAAAAGAAAAAAGATCATGCGAAAGATGTACTTTATATTAAATAAACAGAGTACGATTCGAAGAAGTGAATAAAATTGAGCTTTATTGTCTCTTGTGATACATGCATGCAGCCCCTTGTATGGGGGTATGCCGCTAGTAGGCGTCGGACTCGTCTAGCCGTGTCCGGGGTTTGAATGACCAATTCAGGTTCTTTGACTAGCGGAGCCGGATAGGTGTGGGGCTGTCAAGGTAGTCTCACGTTCCTCCGTGCTCAAGTAACACTTAATACTCCCTTTTAATGAGATGATGCCGCGTGGACCGGGCATTTTAAGTGTAAGAGATGCATAATGCAGTATTGCGTTAAAGCGTGCGAAAGCTTCGCGTCCCAATAGTGCTTGATGGCTACTTTTAAACGGGGCGACATGGAAGATTAACTTTTCGCGATGGAAGTTGTCGGATGAACCGAACACAAATTCTAGCATTATGGAGCCCGCATACAATGGGCATATGGGCTGGCATTACTCCTTTAAAGGAGGTGTTGCTATGGCGAATTGTGGTTGGGTCTATCCCCATCCCGCGGATTGTGTCCTGATATATCAGGTTTATGTCACTGCCCCCATCCATGAGGACTTGTGTAAATTGGAATCCGTCGATTACAGGATCCAATATCAAGGCAGTCCATCCTGCGTTCCGAATACTTTTGGAATAGTCCTGATGGTCGAAGGTGATTGGTTTTGACAACCAGTGTGCGACGCGCATTCTAGTGGGCGCCGCTCTGTTTTCCCCTTTGATCACGTGAAGTGAGTTTACTGTTTTAACCTCTTGTGGGAAATTCTTTTGTTTTCCGGGGCTCTGCTTGTGGTGCTCGTCATCATCTTCACTTGGTGTGTCGAGCCCTTGTGTTCGGCGTTGAGTCTGCCGGACTGTTTGAAGACCCAACAATCTCTGTGGGTATGGTTTGCGTGCCTCCCGAGTACTGTGGATTTGACATATCTTGTCCAAGATTTTGTTTAAGTTGGATAGCTCATCGCTATTGTCCTTAAGGGGCAGTTTTTATTGTTACGCCGTGAGCTTTTGAATCCGGCGTTGCTGTCGCGCTCTTTGGACCGTTCCTTTTAATCCGCACTGGTCCTTGTTGCGCCGCGTGGTTTCCGTTTCCATCCCTGACTTCGGATGTACTTGGGTCGCTGGTGCTGCATCTTGCTAGCCAGCTATCCTCTCCCGCGCAAAAGCGGGTCATGAGGCTTGTTAATGCGGCCATTGTTCTTGGCTTTTCTTGACCGAGGTGTCTAGCGAGCCATTCGTCTCGGACGTTGTGTTTGAAGGCTGCTAAGGCTTCGGCGTCCGGACAGTCGACTATTTGATTCTTTTTAGTAAGGAACCTGTTCCAGAATTTCCGGGCTGACTCTCCGGGCTGTTGAGTTATGTGACTTAGATTGTCTGCATCCGGAGGGCGGACATAGGTCCCCTGAAAATTTGCCCGAAACGCATCCTCGAGCTCTTCCCAGCTTCCAATGGTATTTTCGGGGAGGCTTTTAAGCCAATGCCGAGCTGGCCCTTTGAGTTTGAGGGGTAAGTATTTTATGGCGTGGAGATCATCTCCTCTAGCCATGTGTATGTGGAGGATGTAATCCTCAATCCAGACTCCAGGGTCGGTTGTTCCGTCGTATGCCTCTATATTTACGGGTTTGATTCCCGCTGGAAATTCATGATCCAGCACCTCATCGGTGAAACATAGGGGATGTGCGGCGCCCCTGTATTTGGGTGTGCCGTGATGTTCAGATATTTGGCGTATTGCATTGCTTTGAAGAGCTTGCTTTCTTGGCCCATAGATGGACCTAACTGGGCCATCCTTTTGATGTGAATCTTTATGTGGATCGCGTGCCGGCTTGTGTGTGGCGCTATTTGCCGCTCTCTTTTTGCCGTGGGGTCGTCCATCCGACCGGGTGGCCTTCTTATTTTTTGATTGTGGGGGCTCTATGGCCTCCTCATCAAATTCGGGCAGTAGTTTTCTCTTTGGGTAGCTCTTTGTTCGGCGACTGTCGCCGTATTTGTCTGCGGTGTTGAATATTTTGCTCTATCTGATCTTGAGTGCATCTTCCGCTGTTTTGAGCTTCTGCTTCTGCTTTTTCAGGCTACACGCAGTGGCGACGAGCCTTTTCTGGAGGTTATTTTGTTCCAACAATTTGTCCGGCGTGAGGTCGTCCGGACTGTTATCTTCGCCGGGGACGGGTTGTTTATCCAAGTTGTCTTGTTCGGACGATTGCTCGATAGCATGTTAAGTTCACGGTTCGCCTCTGCTCTATGGCTGGGTCTCTGTTGAGGCGGGACTTGGTTCGGCGTTTACGTTGCCGTTTTGACTGCTTTTCGAGGGATTTATCCTTCGTAGCGTCCCGTTGTTCCTCGTCTTCATTTCCTTTAGGTGTATCCACCATGTATACATCGTGGGATGGGGTGGTTGTCCAGCATCCTGAAGGCGCTGGTTCATTCTTGTCTCCTACATCGTCGTCCATACCGTCGATGTGTTCGGAGTCGAAATCTAGCACGTCGTGTAAGCTTTCGACAGTGGCTACGAAGTGGGTGGTGGGTGGGCGTTGAATTTCTTCGTCGTCCGCATCCCAACCTTCCTGACCGTAGTTCGGCCATGGCTCTCCGGATAAAGAGAGAGACTTTAGTGAATTCAGGATGTCGCCAAAGGGCGAGTGCTGAAAGATGTCCGCGGCAGTGAACTCCATAACCAGCGCCCAATCGGATTCGATTGGCAGGGGCGCGGAGGGTTCGGAGTCCGGAGAGGAGTACGGCACCCTGGAGTCGGGGTCTTTGCAAAGGACAGGGATGGAGTTCGGCTCAATCGCCGTAGAGATCGTAGCCCCCGAGGCGGTGTCCAACCACTCGTCCTCGATCAAGGAATCCGGCTCCGGATTAAGGGTCGGAGCGGATGCTGGTGCGGCCTCCAGGGCACTGTTCGGCTGCAGAGCTAGATCATGCACGTCGAGACAGTGCGGCACTCTTGGCTGCGGCTGGAATCCATCGAAGATCAAGTCTCCGCGGACATCGGCCGTATAGTTCAAGCTTCCAAATCTGACCTGATGGCCAGGGGCGTAGCTTTCGATCTGCTCTAGATGGCCAAGCGAATTGGCCCGCAGTGCAAAGCCGCCGAATACGAAGATCTGTCCGGGGAGAAAAGTCTCACCCTGGACCGCATCGTTGTTGATGATCGAAGGAGCCATCGGGCCTATCGGTGACGACACAGAGGAACTCTCAATGAAAGCACCAATGTCGGTGTCAAAACCGGCGGATCTCGGTAGGAGGTCCCGAATCGCAAGGCCTAGGCGGATGTTAAAATGAGAAAAGGTACACGATGTTTTTACCCAGGTTCGGGCCCTCTCGATGGAGGTAATACACTACTCCTGCTTGATTAATATTGATGATATGGGTAGTACAAGAGTAGATCTACCACGAGATCAAGGAGGCTAAACCCTAGAAGCTAGCCTATGGTATGATTGTTGTTCGTCCTACATACTAAAACCCTCCAGTTTATATAGACACCGAATAGGTTAGGGTTACACAGAGTCGGTTACAATGGTAGGAGATCTACATATCCGGACGCCAAGCTTGCCTTCCACGCCAAGGAAAGTCCCATCCGGACACGGGACGAAGTCTTCAATCTTGTATCTTCATAGTCTTGGAGTCCGGCCGTGATGATAGTTCGGCTATCCGGACACCCCCTAGTCCAGGACTCCCTCACTCCCCAACACTCAACTCTCTCTCACAGGATTTGGATTTGGTGGAAAGAAGATTTGAGTGGAAAGCAACTTGGGGAAGGCTAGAGATCAAGATTCATATGGTAGGAATGGAATATCTTGGCCTCAACACATCAGTAGGTGGTTCCTTCTCAGAAACAGCAAGTTTGAAGTGTAGGTTTGTTCTGATGGCTCTCTCTACGAATGAAGAGGAGGTGGAGGGGTATATATAGCCTCCACACAAAATCTAACCGTTACACACAACTTGCCAAACTCGGTGGGACCGAATTGGTAAACTCGGTCGGACCGATTCAGCAAATCTAGTGACCGTTAGGATTTTGGTGGACCGACATGCAACTCGGTAGGACCGATATGGTTAGGGTTAGGGCATAACTTAATCTCGGTGAGACCGATTACACAAACTCGGTGAGACCGATTTTGGTAATAAGCTAACCAGAGAGTTGGTCAGGTAAACTCGGTGGGACCGATTCGCTCATTTCGGTGAGACCGAAATGTTACAAAAAGGAAACAGGGAGTTTACATTGCAATCTCTATGGGACCGATCGCTCATCTCGGTGGTACCGAAACGTTACGAAGGGAAACAGAGAGATTACAATCCCATCTCGGTGAGACCGAGAACCCTATCGGTTAGACCGATTTGCCTAGGGTTTGTGGCAGTGGCTATGACATCTGAACTCGGTGGCGCCGGGTAGAAAGAATCGGTAGTGCCAAGTTTGACTTTTGGTTTAGGTCATATGTGGACATGAGAAAGTAGTTTAGGGTTTTGGAGCATATCACTAAGCACTGTAGAGCAAGAAACTCATTAAGCAACACCTCATCCCTCTTTGATAGTATTGGCTTTTCCTATAGACTCAATGTGATCTTGGATCACTAAAATATAAAATGTAGAGTCTTGAGCTTTTGAGCTTGAGCCAATCCTTTTATCCTTGGCATTTTGAGGGATCCACTTTTGTCATCCATGCCATGCCATCCATTGAGCTTTTCCTGAAATATTCATCTTGGGATGATGTTTGCTCAATGAGCTATATGTTGTTAGGAATTACCAAAACCACCTAGGGAGAGTTGCACTTTCAGCATGGCCACGACACATTAACGCATGACGGTCACTGTATTTCAAGCTAAAGCACTATACGGTCACTGGAGTTCAGAATATGCTCATTACGGTCACCGTATACATTCTCGTGGTGATCATACGGCAGCTAGCTCATGATACGTCTCCGTATTTTCTTGATGACACTGACGGACTTTGCATTTGATGCGTGCTCCGTATTTTGTTGACGACACTTATGGTCATTGTATTTGAAGCGAAAGCACGATATGGTCACTGGACTTCAGAATGAGCTCATCATGGTCACCACATACATTTTGTCGTGCTAACCAACATGTGGTTGGATGGTTAGGAGGACAGTGGTTTCTCGAGCCCACCAGGGTTAAATTCCAGGTGTTCGCATTTATCCTGTGTTAATTTCAGTATCTTCCGGCGATGTGCGTTCAGTGGGAGGAGACGTTCCACTCGACTACGAGGCACCTACGGCGACTTCGTAAAATCTCAAGATCATATGTTGTCCCACTCTCTCGAAGGTGATCATAGGGGTAGGGTCTGCGTGTGTGCGCTTATAGCGGTAAGTGCTTGCGCGTATATATGAGCCCTTGCGTCTGTACTGTGTTAAAAAAATACATGTCATGATTATACAGTCACTGGCTCACCCGTACAACTCCGTATTTTGTTGATGACACAATCAATTGACCAGTCAAACGTTCCACGTGGCGCAACTAGTGTTGCACCATCGGGGCACGTAACCGTGGGGCCCACCTGTCAGCCCATATATGAAAGAAAGAAATGGTTGTTTGAGTCTGTACTGTGTTAATAAAATATGGAGTACATTTTAGGGTGATCATACGGTCACTGGCTCACCATACAACTCCGTAATTTGTTGATGACACGATCAATTGACCAGTCAAACGGTCCACATTCAGCAGCGCACATTACCATAGGGCCCATCCGTCAGGCCAGTATATGAAGGACATAAATGGTAATAAATTAGTGGTCGGTGGGTACTGAAGTCGTGAGACCTCTGGTTAAGGCGATCGCCGCGGTAAAGCGTTGATTGGGCGGTGGGGTGGGGTTCGCCGGAGAAAAAGCTCGCGCGGGGGGGCCTAGAGGGATGGCCGGTGCGGCGGGGGACCGGCAGTGAGGAATGGTTTCGGGGCGGGTGGGGTAGCGTGACGATGTGGGCCGGCCGCGTGCGGCGGGGGCCGGTGGTGGCTGGCGGCTCAGGGGGTGGAGTTTGATGATAAACTGCAGGCCCTTGATTTCGTATCCAACGGCTGGAAAATCTAATGACCAGAGATGAAAAAGTCAGTCAACTGACATGTAGCCTCACCTCGCACGTACACATGCATGCACGCAAGACACGCACGCATGCAGGCGTGCAATACTGGCACGTACGCATAATGAACACACACACACACATGCAGGCGTGCAACACTGACGCGTACACATGCACTCACGAACACACGCACGTACGCACACATGCATGCAACACTGAAACGTACCCTTGCACGAAGGCAACACTCGCACGCCTGCATGCACAAAACGCACGACGCAAGACACACGCTCAACCTATACGTCCATGCACCCTTTGTTAAGGACATGGATTGTTACGGGTATTAATCAATCTTATCTGTGATAAGCAGAACATTGATTTTTGTAGCGGTCTTTATAAATCACAATGTATCGAACGTGCTAGGAACATAGTAGGCTTATCTACATGAAAAGGATGACGTCACACTCAATGAACAATCATCGATTTATGAAATGCCTGCTTTTGACTGCCCTGGCCCACAAAAGGTTCCTCTGCTGTGCGCTGCCTGCGTTGGGTCACTGACATGCAGGCCATGTATCTAAAGAGCCCACACGTCAGTGTAAGAACGGCGCGCTGTCCTACGTCAAAGTCGAGGGCTCCACTTGCTGTATGCCCGGCTGAACACGACTCCTTGCCGCATTCAAACGCCTCCATGAAGCCCGCCCGTGTGGAAGCCGAGAAACCCACTCTGGACACACATCCGTTCATGACCGGGCCAACATTAAACGTAATGCAGGCCGAGCTCCTCCCGTCCGCCGTCTATTTAATATCCTATTTAAACGAGGCCAAACGCCGGCCAAGAATTGCACACCTCCGCCGCTCCCCTATCTCCTCCTTCCCCATTTTTGTCCACTCTTACAATGGCTTGCGAAGAGTAGTTATTCCACATCCAAGCCGGCTGGGTGGCCCGCCGAGCCCGCCGGATACGAGCTATGCAGCTCGCTGATCCACCTCCCTCCCCTCGCCCGACGGAGCCAGTTGTCGCCCCTAGCCGGCGCGCGGTTCAGCAACTCGCCGCTCCAGGCCAACTCGACGAGGAGCGACGCACAGGCGTCGTTGCTGCCATCCACGCCGCCTCCTCGTACCACGTCTCACGTAGGTGGGGGACGTGCACAAAGAGAAGAGGTGCACGCACGGCGCACGTACTCCCGTCTCTTTCCCAACCACACCCGCGCGGGTACACGGTGGAGCTCATTTCTCTACGAAAAGGCAGCCCACGTGGTAACTTGACACGTGTACTGGTTGTCCACCAGACGGAGGGAGGATCATCTACCATGGGTGAACAAACAAATTGCGACTTGACGCGTTATGTTAAAAAAGAGGCAACCATGTGGGGCCTACCTTAGAGGCAAGGCTCTATACACTGGAGTACTTTTGATGTGTCCCGTCAACTCGCAGAACGAGGAGAAGCTTGCTTAGTACGCCGTCTCCCCCGCCCATGGGCGCGGTGGCTCGCAAGATGAGGTGAAGATTGCTTACTACGCCTTACGCCGGCTCCCTCGCCCACGCGCGCGGTGGCTCGCAGGACGAGAAGAAAATTTTACTAGTACTTCCTCCTTTTACTCCTCGTCCCTAGTACCTTGGTTAGAGAGATTATCATATTGTTTGGAATATATATGTCCTTTAGTACTCACTCCATTTACTTATACAAGGCCACTCTAAAAAAATACATTTTGCATCTATACAAGGCCACAAATAGTAACCGAGACAAAAGTTACTACTCCCTCCTTTCCAGTTTATGGCTCAATTTCAAAATCTCTCCAACCAAGGTAGACGGTGAGTGGTCGAATTAATTTCGTACTCCTAGTTTGCACAAGTAATTAGTACGCTCGTTTTTTCTAAAGAAGTAATGTTTACCGAGGCATTAATTAGAACGAATGCATGAATGGCCACTAAATTTCCATGAACTTCTACATGCATTGGTGAGTTTTCTCTTGACACTGCTTGCATCGGGTGATCTAACGTACCTCGAAATGCTACATGTGATGGTACTACTACTAGTAGTAGAATTGAGACTTATAAAACGGAAAAACAAATGTTTTGTAGATGAGCCCTCTAAACCCTAGTGGGTACGTACTCCGTAAAATTAGATTTTCCAAAACTAAGTCGCTCAATCTTTATTTGCTTGTTTCCCTTCTTGCCTCCTTGTCTCGAACAGACTATGCCAAACTCCCCTGCCTGCCACGCGGGAAAAGACCCGCCCTCGCCTTTTTTTAGTCCGGGTTTGTATCGATGGATCGCGCGAAGCAGCAAAAACCCAAGCCGTGTCTTGTACTCCTCCGTCGACGCTCGCTTTCATGAATTCTGTACTTCCTGTCGCCGACATGTGGGACATATAGCAACCGGGTCGACGTGTCAAGCACCAAATAACAGTGCAGAACAGCAGGGGGACGCACCCCAGTCGTACCGCCCCAGTAGTAGTAGTAATGAGCAATGAGACGTCAAATCACAAAGCCGCACCTTCCCAGACAGACAAAGCAACCATTATTTCACACTTCGGTTCGCCATCATCTCAAACCACGTAGTATTGCTTTTGCCTCAAGAGGGACACACACATCGCCTTGGTACATCATGACACGTGGGACCGCATGACAGGCCATGCTCCCCCGCCGATCGCTTCGGTAAAATCACCTCATTTTTACTACTATACTTCCTCCAGATCGGTTTACATGGCATGCACGTCGTTCTAGGTTGAGAATTTAACTGGCTATATATGTGATGAACAATATATGTTTAGAAACTACATCCACTTAATAATCCAATGATATACTTTTTGTGACATAGTAACTCAGATTTAGTATACATATGGATGACCTAGAACTACGTGCACGCCCTATAAACTGAGACGTCTAAAAAAACGAGACGAAGAGGGTAGTTCAGTACGTATCTTTTTTCTAGATCAATATAGTCGGGATTCACAAAGGAGCAAAACCAAGTGGTAGGCTGCATCTGTCGTGTTGTCGTAGCGACTCGAGCAGGTTCAGTCCGCACACGAAATGGCGACACACTTAACAGGACCCCTTTGGCCGACATGTGGCTCATCCACCGTCTTGTTCCACGTGCGATGCACCAAATTACAATTCGGAGCAGCAGTCGGAATTGGAGGCACCCCGGTCGTAGCGCCGTAGTAGTAGAAAATGAGTGATGAGGGGTCAAATGACAAAGTCCCACCTTTCCCGCATTAAGCTGGACAGATGAAGCAACCATCATTTCACTCTAGGGCGCAAGAGCATAAAGAAAAGAGAAAACCAATGATGCGTGCGGCAGCTACCTAGGGCACCCTAGGGTAGGGGTCTCCACTACAGATCATTTTTTTGAAAGCGCCTCCACTACAAATCGGCTTCTCCCTCGTCCTCTTGAAGAAAACCGATGATGCGTGCTGCGGTAGGGTTTGTAGGAGTACTACTAGGGCATGCGGGGCCACATCATAGTAAACATGAGAGGGATTGAGTTCGAGTCGACGCTTTAAATATGTGTGGGCCGCTTGGTTTTAGGGGAACGAGGCAGCATTTTGGTTTCGGGGACCAGTGGAGATATAGTACGTACAAAAAATTGTGGACGTAGGTTCGACCGAAAGGCAATAATGCACGGGCCCTGCATTTTGATATACCCGGGGCCGCGTGAATTTGCTACTCTACTCAAAACTAGTAAGGTACAAATACATTGAACGCATGATATTTCGAAACAAAATTATGAATAAATAAACACTATAGCATGTAAAGCTTTGAGTCATATATGCATGATATAGATGTTCGTTTAGTTCTTATAGTTCATCTCATTCAAAATCAATTAGTTTTATAAAAATGTTAAGATTCATGGGATTGTGCCTTGTAAAGCATAAAGTAAAAAAAACAAATAATGGCATTTCATTTAGAAAAAAATCAATTATGATACGGAAGATTCTAGAACAAAGGAGAAGTGCATGTGTTTTGAGGTTTGTGCATTATGCTTAAGTTCAACCATGGAGTCTTCTAAATTGTACATGTGGCAGATCTGGTGGAATGTTAATGATGTCCAACGGCCAGTAGTGCTTGGATTTGCCATCTCTGCACTGTCGAATTAGCTTCATCCTGCGACCATCTTTCAAGTTATTCGCACACTATATAGTTCTTGTGCCATAGTTGCATGTCTTGGAAAAAAGCTACTAGTGGGTTGTACTAGCTATTTAGGAATATATGATGTATACATGGAAGTTGTAGGGAAAGAGATGAAATGGAGTATCTCAATTCCTATGAGTAGGGATTGGAAAAGAGATGTCATTTGGTTGACATCATAGGAAACTTTCTATTGAATCTAGAGATGACATGTATCTCAATTCCTATGAGGAGGGATTAGAAAAGAGATGTAATTTGGTTCATATCATAGGAACTTTTCTATTGAATATACACTAATGTTTATTTTCCTTTGAGATTATGGGAATATAGGAATCCATTCATATGAACCAAGTGGCTCTAAAGCTATAGAAATGATATCATGTTTATTTCCTTTGAAATGTGGAGTATATAAATCTATTCCTATGAACCAATTGGCTCTAAACGAAAAAATCCTATAAAAATCATATCATATAGAGTTCCTATGATATTCCTCCACACCAAAGGATGGTTGAAATTGCTGTAGGTGATACGATGGTCTTTCTTTGTAGACTCCTCCCCCATCTTTATAGTTACCTCTCAAAGATGAATGAAATGATATATACAGGGTATTCTACATGTGCAATTTGGTACACGAAAACTCGGTAAAAGTTTGCGAGGTTCGAATTTTCAATAAAGCTATATGCACTGCATTTTGGAACGGAGGGAGCATACGACAGTTGCTAACACTCACGTGGAAGATTTGTGTGTAGGAGGAGTGTTTGTTATGTTAAATGACATGGCAAAACTGACACTGTCGGATGCCGATCTAACGGTTCTTACGGCGTTCTTCAGGAAAAGGCTTGTGGCGAACGTTTGTCGGATAATGATTTATGGACACATGCATGGCATTGATACGTGCCCCCTCTATCTCATGCACACGCACCCTCCCGAGTCCTCTCGCACCCACCGTCTATCTGCAGGTAGACGTCACACACATATGTGCTCTTCACACCCTAGACTCAGAATTTCTAAAAAACAAAAGACGTCGCGCACATTTTATTTTAGCTCACACGTCACACACTTATACTATTACTCTTGTGGCGAACGTTCTTTGGGCATAGTATATTATACTCTCATGAGGAGAAGCGGTGCACGCACGCACTAGTTCTCTCACACCCACTCGCGGGTACACGTAGGAGCGCATTTTTTTGAAGCTGGTACAACAAAATCACTTCGCTACATATATAAGCAGGAGCCTTAGCGCTTGCTTTACTAGGGTTCCTCTCGTTCACTCTCTCATGCTCTCCAGATCTAAGCAGGACATAGGTGGCCACACTCTCTCTCAGCTCACGGCTGGTCACAAATCCGACCGGACAACCTCGACCGGGGCAGGGGTGTAGGTGCATCATTCACGCTGTCGTCGGCGGCGAGGGGGGAGACCAACGGCTGCCTACGCGTCCCGATCGGCGGCCGTGTTGTTATCTTCGAGAGAGCGCTGGCTCTGGAGGGCCTCCTACCCCTTCTTCCTCCCTACGATATTGTGGCCAAGATGCGGCCTCCTGACGCCGTCATTGCCACATGCCGACGACCTCGGTATATATATCCTTGAAACCTGCCTTGTTTCATCGCCCAGCTCCCCACTTGGTTTCGTGTGGATCTTTTTCTACTTCTGTCCGTTGTTCCAAAGCCACCTAGACTTTTACTATTATTAGAGGTAAAGCTAGTTCATACAGTCGACTCTAAGAGTTGGTTCAAACATGGAAGAAAGTGGGAAAGCTGTAGCATGAATCTAGGACTTGGTTCTAAGAGGAAACGGGGGAAAGTAGTAGATACTAGCTACCCAACCGGTCTCTTGGTTGAAAAGACGAAGAAAGCATGGTGAATGGCGAAGGGTGGGGCGAAGTGGACCTATCTCTTGGTTGAAAAAGGAAAGAAAGTGACGGGTGTTGGGGGACAACACAAATGAGAATGAGAAGGTCTAGATTTCCTGTGCTCACAGAAAATGTCGCCGAGGAGATAAAAAATGGGACAAATGCAGACATGTTGCCTGAGTGTTTGCCGCTCTCGGCAACCACATCTGCCTCACCACTTTATGCCTCTGCTGTCTCTACGCCCATATCGCTACCGTAAATGTAAAATCACATGAAGCATTAAGCAATGCCACCTAATGTCACTATAAGTAATGGTCTACTGTCGTCGATAAATTGAAGCAATGCCACCACCATTTTATGAAGTGCTTCCGTCTTGCTTTATTTCCCATGAATTGTGTTTTTTCAGTTACACTTAAATATCACACCGCTAACATTGCTTCATCCCAGTGGAACTGCACAAATTTGATTGCACATTTACTGACCATGTGCTATTCTCATGACAGTAATACTATTGCTGTTGTTCTGCATGTTAATCTAGTGGCAGTGTTGACGTGATGTGATGCTACTTACTTAAGGACACTTTCATACTATCAATCTAGTGCCATTTATAACACAATAGATGCTGCTGTTAATCATACGCCACCGCAAATATTTGTCCCTATTTAAATAACTGTATTTCGTATTTGCGCAAACAGGGATGTTTGTCTCCGTATCGTTTCTATCCGCGCAATCAAAAGCACACACCTCAGTTTTAGTAGAACTGCGCAAAATGAGATGGCTATCCCTCGTTGCCGTCGTCTAACCACCCGTCTTCCAGGTATTCCTACATTGGTAGTTACTAGGTAGAATGACCAACGCAATATAAAAGAAGCTGATTCATACGTTTTACTTCCTGATTGCAGTGCAGGGACGAGCGAAAACATCTACATCCTAGTCCGAATGCACTTTCCTCCAGTTCATCCATGGACCGAGGACAAGCTGGCACGGCTGCACGGAGGTTTTTGGGACAGGTGCGCGGACAAGAGGCATTGTGGTCTGCTTATTTCTGCAAATAGCGGCGCTTAAATTTAGTGGAATGCACAAGACTTTCAGCTGGTCAGTACACTGGATGGGTCAGTTCAGCATTTCAGCTGAGAACACAATTATAATTGGTTATTCTGGAATGAGAGAACCTAACCCTGGATGGTGGCAACAAGAAAAACCAGAGTGAACTCTAGGAAATTTAAGCTGTTTGGGAGGCCCTTTGCTCGAGAAGCCTTGCTTGTTTTTTTCCTGATTTGTAAACCTTCTCACAACTTTGTCTTTTGCTATTAACTAGTATATGCTTGTTATGTTCTATGAATCATTGAGATGTAAAAATTGCTTAACTTATGCTTTTCAAGTTTTTTATGAAGCCGAAGTTTAATGTGAGTGTTCCACATGAGCATTTGGACTAACGTGTGAACGTTTGGAATTTACATTGTGGCCTCGCTAATCTGCATGAACCACTGTAACAAGATACATAGTTGCTTATATGTCAGACATCAGATTGTTGATCGTTAGCTGGTCGATAGCCTAGTGTTGAAGCGAGCTGAGCCAATGTGCGGTGTTTTGCACAACTGCTTACAAGTGGGGTAGCACCAACAGTGTTTACAAGTACTTATGTATACGTCGGTATACGCTTGTTTAACGAGTACTCTATTTCATCAAAATACACACTGCTCGTATGATAAAACTAGTGAGGACGCATCTGTTTCAGCAACAATTACGATGATTCACGGGCACACAAAAGTAGCAGCATTTCCCATAGATGGATTCAAATAGAGTACTAGCCCTAGAGGGATCGATAACAGGCAAGGTTCGGATAATTAGACAGAATCCAAACTACTATTAAACACTAGTTGGGGCAAGTATTGCATGCCTCGATCTAATTTGGGATAGACACAAGACGGACCTTGCCATCAACGTTATCAAGGACGTCCGGCAGCAGATCAATCCTGTGAACCTTCATGAATACAACCTTGTGGCCTTGCCACTCATAAACTTTTTTGTGGAGGCATGCCACGTCATCTTCCTGCGTAAGCTTGACAAGAATAGTTTGCCTCACAAACGAAGGAGTAGCTTTGAACTTCTTGTGCTTCAGTACACCCTAGACAACACGCCTGACAACAGTGAGACTGGAATACAACTCTTCATTTTTATAAGCGCAAATGGCTTCCAGGATCCAACAGCGTAAACACTCTGTTTTCCCATTGCATACATTCAGTTCATTCGCCTCATAGCGAGTGACATGTACAACCACAGAATCCTTGTCTGCATCAGGGCTCTAATTGAAACAGAAACAAATTCAGAATTACTTTCCAGCATAAGAAACACAAGTTACTTAAACCACTATGTATAGCATGGCATCGAAGCTAATAAAATTTTGCATTATTCATCACCACAAACTTAGATGAAAAACCACAATCGAGATCGGCAAAGAAGAAAATCACCTTGGGCAGCTCAGCGGGGGGGGGGGGGGGGTCACATCCTCGAACGGGGAAAACTACTAATGCAGTGCCACGGGGCTGTAACCTCAAACAGGGCGTTGACCATCTCAGTAGTGGCCGTGAGCGTATCTGGGGTCGGCTCGGTGGCTGCCTCCATCTTGTTGGAGCTCTCTGTCTCATGGGGATCGGCCTCCCGCGTCTGCTCCAATATCGGCAGATCTTTGCCTGGTTCTCCTTGGTCCATCATGAAACTGACGAATACTAGGAGACCACTAAAAGGAAAACACAATCGCAATGACAATGAAACTAAAAATAGAGTGAGGATCGGTTACTGCTTTGCAAAAGTTCTTTTTTTTTCTCTGAACGAAAATATACCAACATCACGGATCCGCTTACCTTCCCGTCGTTGGGAGAGAAGAAAAGTGGCAGATGCCAGTGTTGCCTTTCTTGAAGACAGTGAGGGAGAAGGGGATTCAGCGAAGAGTGAAATGATGGTTGCTTCGTCCATCAAACTTAGACTGCGGGGAGGTGTGGTTTGTGATACGACGGCTCGTTATTGCCGCGCTATGACCAGGGTGACTCTCCGCCTGCATATTGCCTTCTAATTTGGTGGATGGCATTTGGGCCCGCGCGCTGCATGGCCCGCATGTGGGTGAACAAAAGTATAACGGCATTCGGTAGAGGGAGACATTTCGATGACCTAGGAGGAGCCAGAAGCGGTATTGTATCCACTATACTAGTAGTAGTTGTTTTTCTGGGTAGCTGTAGAGTGTCTGTACTGTACTAGTAGAAATTGTTTCTCTCCTAGACAAAACAGCCCATCCACCCTAGTAAATAGTAAAATCAATTCAAAAGTCCATATATTTACTGAATGAGAGGCGCTACCCACACCCAGCACACTGCCCCCCACAAAAAACCTAGGTGTTCTTCTTCCTCCTCACTCCCACCCACCTCACGTCAGCTCGCTCCACTCGTACCCCCAAATTCCTCACCTCACTCCTACAGAAAACCCCAGCTCCCCTTCTTCCTCACTACTACAGAAAAACCCCAGCTCCCCTTCTTCTTCACTCGCACTACAAATAGGCTCGGCATTCGTTACTCTGCTCAAATCTGTGAGCGCGACGCGACGCCCTCGAGGAAAATGGACTCGACCGACCCCAGCGCCAAGAAGATGAGGCTCCCGCCAGCGGCGACGCCTGTTGTAGATCCCAAGACCCGGCAGCCTGGGAGAAGCGGCAACCCCGCCCCACCAGATCCTGTGAACTCAGAGAATCTTGGGTGGACCGCATAAGCGATCTCCCGGACGCCGTCCTTGGGGAGATCATCTCGCTTCTCCCCACCAAGGATTGCTGCCGCACCCAAGTCCTCCCAATTCGGTGGGGCCCTCTATGGCGCGTCGTGCCCCTTAATCTCGACTGTCGTCAGCTATCTCTCTTCATTGATTTTGAAATCCCCAGAGCCATCATCTCCTCCCACCAGGGCTCCGTTCGAAGCCTCTGCATCCCGTCATGCTACCTGAGCAAACATACCATGCCCTGCACGGTGGACACCTGGCTGAAATCCCCTGAATTCATAGAACTACAGCTGCTTGAGTTCTACTATTCCCCTGGAAATCACCTACCAGATACCGAACGCCATCTACATGTGCCCTCAGCACCGATGTCCATCTCGCGGTTTTCCTCCTCTCTCCACACCGCTACCTTTGCACTGTGTGACCAACCAGACAATCTGGTACTAAACCTTCGACTCCCATTTCTGAAGAAACTTTCACTTGTGCGGCTTTGTATATCGAAGGCCTCATTGCACAGCATAATCCACTCCAGTTGCCCTGCCCTGGAGTGCTTGGTTCTTGTTTTTGTTAGAATCGGTTGTCTCCAAATAAAGTCGCCTAACCGTGTAAGAATTGGAATCTGTTTTGACGGAAGGCAGCTCATCATCCAACATGCCCGTTCACTTCAAAGGTTGATCATTTATTCTAGTTATTCACCATTGCAAATAACCGTCCTCTCTGCGCCTAAACTGGAGGCCTTGGGTGTAATACATGATCTCTGTGCTCATTTCTATATGGTGTTTGGATCCATAGTTCTTCACGTACTTTACATTATCATCTACACTTGTAACCATAAGCTGCATTTTAAATTTCTGCGCATAAGTTATATGTCATCTTGGAGTACACATTTTGTACTAATATTATGTTCTATGCTCAATGAAGAGTTTCTCCATGGATGGCCTATCAATGGTGCTGGATTCTGTCAAGATCTTATATATCCAAATGAATAGTTTTGATCTAAACAAGATTATTGGCTTGCTGCAATTCTTTCCATGTCTGGAGAAGTTGTATATAAAGGTGATAATTTCACGCACATTGGAAGCCCGCATATAGTGTACTAGAATTAACCGTTAAGTTGTTGCTCTTTCGACACTCCTTTTTTAGACCTTAATTGTTTTCAATCTTCCTGTCTATTTAGGCAACAGGACGGGGTAAGAAAGTTATAACCAATCGGTGGATTCGTAAGCATCGGGATTTTCTCACTTCTCATGAGATTTGATTGAAGACAATAACTCTAGAACGATATGTAGCCAACCGTGCAAACACTAGATCTGTCACATTCTTCCTGCTGAATGCGAGGTTACTATTGTCCATCAGGCTTAAGTTTATCAGCAGCATGGTTTTGACGGATGGGTATGTGGAAGAGCAAAAAAAGGAGTTTCAGGTGGACAAAAGAGCTTCTGAACGTGTCGGGCTTCTATTTACAACATATTGTGGTCATAATCCAGTAAATTTTATGACCCAGGATGTTCATTCTATGGACCTGACCGATCCATTTGACTGTGACTTCCAAAAACAGGGCTGGAGTTAGATGTTGTTGCCCTTTTCAACCTGGGTTGTTTTTGTAAACCTGATGAAGAATTTACCCTCGTGCTTTTGTACAGTTTGTGAGCTGGAGTTTGATGTTCTTGCCCTTTTCAACTCGGCTGTGACTGTCGTATTTTGTGTGAAGAAAGGCAAATGGCTTGCCAGTCGTTTAATTTAGAGTGAAATATTATAAGAACTAACAAATCCCAACCAAGGGAAATAACATCACTCTCGCCGGCTGCTTGAGCTCACTGTGCATTACAGAAGCCAAGTGATTAGCCCCCACCAGCACCCACAAACTTATTTCCAACTAGCACATCAAATGGGCTGTAAATTTTCATAGGAAGGGCTGCATGACCGTGACAGATTTGGATTCTGACATTTGGGACCCGTGAGGAAATAGCCTATCCAAGGTGGTGTCAACTTACTAGCCAGTCAACAAACGATTCTGCCTACCAGCCGTTGGATTGACATGCAACATCTGTCGTGTATCTTCTATCTCTTGTCTTCTTCCTCCAGCCACACAAACCAAACCACCGCGTCGGCTCCGCCTGCTCCCGCCTCCCATGGCTGGCTGCGCCTCCGCCGCCCTACCGTACGTACCCTCCAACATTGGCCAGTCCCTCCCTCTATTCCCCCACACGTCTTGTTATTCTCCGGCGACGTCAGCCCCAACACGCACCCGCACCCGAACTAGTCAACCCTCGTACTCCCCTCCGCCTGCAGTCTCCCTTTTCCAAATTCGATTCTAAGTGAAGTGAGTTATGTTTCAAGAAATTCCATCCATTTCATCGTACTGGACCGACGCATCTTCCACGGCTCCTGTTTGTTCCGTCCGAGGCCTCGCCGTCGTCCTCCGCCTTATGGCCTTGGTTCGCTCGCCGTGCGCGGTGTGCCGCCCTCTTGCGTTATCAACGTCGTCAACAACCAAGAGGAACAAGGAGATGCCTGTACGTGGAGAGGATGACAGTAGGGACCCACCAGGATCATGGCAGTACGCAAGCAAGTGCCTCTATATTACAAGCCCAAAAATATGGTTCCTCCTAATGGTTGGACATCTGGGGCTCACGCTATTGTCAACATAGTCAATAAACGAGAGAATTACACTACGAGCGGCTGACACCAGGGACCCAGCAGGTCGCACAGTTTTGTTATTTATACTAGTTTTAGCGACAGATCAGGGTAACAACGTGGCTGTGCGGGGGTTGTGGCCCGTCTAGCTAGGGTTTTATTTATGTTTACCGCATCATGAGCCGGGTTGTGTTTTTTCTTGCTGAAAATGGCTAGCCCAGTTCTATTTTTTTAAAAGAAATACCCAAACGAGGCCTACTTTCTTTATCAGCCCTGCTGGGCTGCAAATCTTTCAAGACGAGGAGAGTTTCATTTGGTTTGCCCAGAAATGGGCTGTACATTTTTAAAACACATAAAACCGGGAATTAGTTACAATTTTTTTCGTTACAAGATTGAAATTCCATTGATTTTTATGCGTGGACAATTATTTGGATTTTATATTTATATAAATCATTTTTCAAAATAGTTTGAACGTGAATCGATATTTCGGGATTAAAAATAGTTGACCGCACCGAAATATGCAAAAATTCGTATACTTTTTAACCGTGGCCACAATATGGGGTGTAATGCTAACAAAAGAATATGGGCTCCAAAAAAATTCTTAAGAATTAGCAAATGGGATGTACATTATTAGAAATAATGCACACGAGAGCAGTGACTGTTGGATGTTCGTCCAACGGCTGTCGTGCTTCTTCAATCTCTGCTTTTCCTGCTCCAGCCGCTCAAACAAGCGACGACGGGACTGCCTGCTCCCTCCTCCCGCGGTCGGCTATGCTGCCACGCAGGCCTCACCGCACCACCGTACTCCCATCGATGGCCTAGCCATCTCTCTACTCAACCACACCTGCTGTTATTCTCCGGCGACGGCAGACAAACCAAGAAACCCTCAGACTGCGGTCGTACTCCTCCGCGTGGGAAACAACCGCCGAAGTCTTCCCGCCTCGAATCGCTCCTTCCTAGGCCTCGCCGCCGTCCATCGCCTGGTGCTCGGGCGCGGCCTGGTCAACGTGGTCAATGAACGACATCCATCGGAAGTGGACTGTATGTGGAGAGGCTAACAGCTGGGTCCACGGCCGCACGCAAGGAAATGCCTCCTTATTACGCGAAAAATAATGATTCCTCCACCTGACAGCTAGGACCCACGGGAAGGGCTTCTGTATTTCACGAAAAAAACGTTCCCCCCGTTGACAGGTCGGACCCACCAGTTATATCTTCGCACACAAGGAAGTGCCTCCTTATGACGCACAAAAAAATGAATACCCCCGTGCTAGCTGGGACCCACCATAGTGGGTGGCTGACTTGTGGGCCTACTAAGTTGACGGACAGAGGGCTTTGTCAATTTAGTCAATATGCTCCAGTGATCGTACGATGTCCATCCAACGGCCATAGTGCTTCTTCAACCTCTGGTCTTCTTGCTCCAGCCGCCCAAAGTAGCGCCGGTCGTGCCGCCTGCTCCTGCCTCCCGTGACCAGCTGTGCTGCCGCGGAGGCCTCACCGCCCCCATACTACTCCCACCCCTGGTCAGGACATCCCTCCACTCACCCACACCCCCTGTTATTCTGCGGCGACGAAAGCCTCACACCGCAGTCGAACCAGTGAACCTTTGTACTCCTCTCCGCGTGGGCATCCACTGCCGCGTCTTCCCCGGCTCCGCGTCGTCCCCTTCCTAGGCCTCGCCGTCGTCCACTGCCTTGGTGCTCTCGGCGGGGCATGGTCAATGTGGTCAATGACTGACTTCCATCGGAAGAGTAATGTACATGGAGAGGCTGACAGCTGGGTCCACGGCCGCAGCTGGGTCCACGGCCACAGCCCAGTTTTTTTGTGATTAAGTAAGTCGCTTTGTCAGGCCTGTTGGGCTGCAAATCTTTCAAGACGAGGAGATCTTCATTCGGCTGGCCAAGAAAGTGGCCTATCAGTAATGACAAATGGGCTGTACATTTTTAAAACACATCAAACCGGCAATTAGTTTCAAATTTCTTTTTTTCATTTTGAGATTTTAAATTGCATTGATTTTTATGCATGGACAATTTGTTGGATTTTATATTGATATACATTTATTTTTAAAATCAGTTTAAATGTGACTCGAAATTTCGGGATTAAAAACAGTTCGGACGGCACCGAAATATGCAAAATTTCGTATAATTTTTTAACCGAGGCCACATTATGGGCTGTAATGCTACAAAAAGAATATGGACTCAAAAAAACCCTAAGAATTAGCAAATGGGTTGTAAATTATTAGAAATAATGGCACATGGGTTTTATGCTGTTTTCCACAGATTTGAGGCTTTCCTAAAAAAAGGTTGACGCACAAGCACTGACTGTTGGATTTCCATCCAACGGCCGTCGTACTTCTTCAATCTCTGCTCTTCCTGCTCCAGCCGCTCAAACAAGCGCCGGCGGGACTGCATGTGTGACGCCCGGATAATTAAGCTACAATAATCCTCCGCTAATGATGCCATGTCATCACATTACTGTTGCTAATGCTTGGTTGATCCAAGTCACAATTCAAATTCAAATCTAAAATAAAAGTCCAAAATTCAAATTTATCAGACAAGCAAAATAAAATGTTCAAAGTGTGGCAAATATACCATAACCAATTATGGTGGTGACCCAACATTTTTGTAAGGTGTTTAGATGCCCTAAACTAAGTAAAACAGGGACTAAAACAATTTATTAAAAGCTTTTTGAATAATAGTAATTGCAAAGTATTTTATTTAAATACTAAACTAATTGTGGCAGTGACATAATTGTTACTGGTAACTTAGGGGCTAGTATTATGTTTTATAAAGCTAAAACTATTAAGAAGATAATATAAAACAGTAAACAAAAAGATTAAGAAAAGAAGAAAATGAAAACAAAACAAAAACCCGCTGGCCCCTGGGCCTCGGCCCACCCTAGCCGGCCGGCCCAACTTCCCACACCCGGCCAGCCCACCTACCTCTGGTCGGCTTCCTCCTGTTCCCCGACCTGGGCCACAGGCGTGCCTCACTGACCACCTGGCTGCCACGCCCGGCGAGGGGATAAGGTAGACGCACCCACCCCGCGGCGCCTTGCTCCCCTCGATCCCCTCTCCCACTTGCCCTGGCGCACCTCCTCATCCACTCACCCCTCTCCCTCCCTCGCTCTCCTCCCCCCCGTGCGGAACCGCCGCTGCCGTCGCCATGGACGGCCTCGTCTGCATGGCCATCGTCCTCCTTGCCAGCTGGGACCGCTCCAGGACCTCCACCACGTCCCTCTGCTTCCTCTACGGAGAAGGATTCAAGCTCTCCGCCCCTCCTTCATTGGGATCGAACACTTCTTCAACCTCGGACCACCGCCGGTGTTCGTCTTCGATTCCGGCGCCGTCGAGCCCTCCCCGAGCCCACTTATGCACATCTGCAGGAGCACTGTGAGCCTGCGCTTCTTTCCCCTCTCTCTCCCGTGCTGTCCCGCCACCACAGCCGTCGCACGCTGCCGTCCTATCCCGCTACACCAGAGCCGCCGTGCTCCCTGACCGCGCCTCGCCTCGCCTCCCGCTCGACTTGCCGCTGCTACTTTCAAGACCCCGCACTCCACCGCAGACTCTCGCGCCTTCTGACGCTGACCGCCCGATTCGGCCCCACTACCACAGCGCCCGCTGCCGCTCGCTTCCTGGCCACGTCCGCCCACCCCCAGACGCCAGCCGCCTGGCTCACCTCCGCCCCGCGCCTCCTGCTGCCGCCACCCGCCGCCGCGCAGCTCGCCGCTCCGGCACCCTGACCCCCCACCCCGCCTAGCAACGCCGGAGGTCGCGCCCAGCGACCTCGCCCCACACCCGGGCGTAGCGCCCCTCGGGCACGGGCTTTAGCGCCCGGTACCCGCCCGCTATGGCTCTGGGCCACTGCCCAGTAGGCCCCACGCCTCCTTTTCTAAAAAAAGAGATTTACAAAAACACTTAATTAATTAGTTAAATAATTAATTAAAAAGCTAATTAACTTAATTAACTAGGATTAATTAGCCTAATCACTAGATTAGTTGAAATTGGAATTAATTAGCTAGACCTAGTACATGACAGGGTGGCCCCACCCCCTGTTGACTGGTCAACTGGGACCCCCTGCACCGCTTGTCACCCTCTGGTGCACCTCTATCTACACAGATCTGGGTGCACATAGCATTTTAGCTATTTTAATTCGCATTAAATTAAAATTGCAGAATATTATTAAAATTTTAAAAAATCATATAAAATAATCTGTAGCTTGGATGAGAAAGTTTTATACATGAAAGTTGCTCAGAAAAATATGACGAATCCGAATACACGGTCCGTTTGTCTGCCACACATCCCTAGCATAGAGAACATGCAACTTTCCACCTCCGTTTCATCTGCCCGAAAATGCCTAACTCCGGGAAATCTTTTTGGATGTTTTCCCCCTTCGCCGGTATCATGTAGCACCGCGTTAGAACACCCCTAGCCCTGCGTGTTACCGCCGTCATGCATCTGTATTGCACCTATTTGCATTATATTTACTGTTTCTTCCCCCTCTTCTCTCCGGTAGACCCCGAGACCGCTGCTGATGCCCCTGTGATCGACTACGTCGACGACGACCCTTCTTCCCTTTCAGCGGAGCTTCCAGGCAAGGCCCCCCCATTGATATTCCCGATATCGCCCATTCCATTCTCTCATGCTTGCATTAGATTTTGCTACTGTTATTGTTTGCTCCAATTCTGATGCATAGCCTGCTTTTGTATCCTGCTCATTGTACCTTACCTGCTCATCCTAAACTGCTTAGTCTAGGTTGGTTAGTGATCCATCAGTGACCCCCACCTTGTCCTTGTTGCCCCTGCTTCATCATCGACGACTCGATCAGTGAGATCGACGACCAGAGCCCGACACCTCACATCACATCACGCCCCTTTTGTTGCTCGACTCTGCAGAGCTACTATCGAGTGCCGAGGGTGATCCCTCATAACGCACTCCTGATGATAATTCTGTAGTGTAGCTATTCGGTCGTGGTCATCGAGGGTGATTTCCTCTTTCACCATTCCCAATACAGCTCTGTCGGTCAACACCTCAAGTGTGAACCTCTAAGGTGGTCCCTCTTACGTTCACCTTGCTGATTACATTGAGTGGAATCCACCGGGGGTGATTCCTCGGGTTTTCCCCTTCATGTCTGGACACACAGTTACCTTGACTTTACTTGAGACCGTTGCTAGAAAGCGGGCGGGCCCGGTGAGCACCCGTGCGGTGTGACGGTGGCGGCTGGCTGTTTAGCGGTATCACCCGGGAGGGGGTGATAGCTCCGGACTTGTCCCGACAGCCGTCACTTCTTTTAAACGCACCAACAGGTTTGGGTATTTGTTCTGAGTTGGCCTTTGGCCTTTACACACTAATCACCAGGCGAGAATAGTTATGGGCCTCGACGTCGAAGTATCAGCCGAAGCTTTGTCAGACGTCCAGTTCAGCATTGTGGCCGGGCCGGATCATGCCATCCACTTCACGGGTGGTGCTGGTATCCCCTTGTGCACAACGACCTGGAGTGCAACGGGCGATGGGCCCAGACCCTGGAGTGCTTAGGATGTAGACCGGCGGGGACCTCTCTGCTGAGCCTAGGTAGGGTTGCGACGTGTTGATCTTCCGAGGCCGGGCATTGACCCTAGAAAGGTGTGTCCGGCTAGAGTGATCGAGCATGTTGGAAAACGTGGTGCACCCTTGCAGGCAAGATATATATTCGAATACCGTGTCCACGGTAATGGACGTTCAGACTTGTATCCTGATCTTATACAACTAGAAATGGATACTTGATATGTGATGGATATGTGGCTCCGGGATTGCTTTCTCGTAGGGACTCCAGGAAGGATCTCTAGGCGTTGATACTATAACATGTTTGTTAAATATAATCTGCTATTCTTTACTCTTCTACATGCTGCAAGATGCTTGGAGCTGCTTGAAGATGCTAGTCTTCAATAGGCTAGGCCTTTCCCCTATTCTGGCATTCTGCAGTTCAATCCACAGATACAGCTCTTCCATTTGATACCAATGCATACTTAGTATAGATCTGATGCTTGCGAGTACTTTGGATGAGTACTCACGGTTGCTTTGCTCCCCCTTTTCCCCCTTCCTTCTTCTTTCCGGTTGATGCAACCAGATGGTGGATCCCTGGAGCTAGATGCCACCGCTGACGGATACTGCTACTTGGAGACTGCTCACGACCAGGAGTAGTTAGGAGGTCCCAGGCAGGAGGCCTTGCCTCTTCTATCATTGATGTTTGTGTTTGCCTTCTTAAGGCATCCTTGTTTAACTAATGTCTGTACTCAGATATTGTTGCTTCCGCTGACTCTTGTGTATCGAGCTTGTATTCGAGCCCTCGAGGCACCTGGCTTGTAATATGAAGCTTGTATTATTTCAATTTGTGTCTAGAGTTGTGTTGTGATATCTTCCCGTGAGTCCCTGATCTTGATCGTACACATTTGCGTGTATGATTAGTGTACAGTCGAATTGGGGGCGTTACAAGTTGGTATCAGAGCCGAATGCGTGTAGGATCCCCCTTTCCTACTCCTTGGCCGCAGTTGAGTCTAGTCTTTGAAAAACTATTTTACTAACATGGCTGTGTGGCTTACGGGCCCACGTTGCCAATTGGGTGGTATTACGATCTTTTACTCCTCGATCTATACTCTGGGACTCTGAACTCTCCTCTATTCGGGTTAAATGATTTTGCTAACTCTAAAATTAGGATCTCGTGATCACATCCATCCGGAGGTTTGTGTTACCCCTTTCTCGAATTGTGGGCCAAGATCGGCTTCTCAATATTCACTGACCACAGGATCCTTTTCTCGAGGGCACCCTGCGTCGTCACTTGAAAATCCCTCGTTCTAGAGGTTTTCTTCGACATTGATGTAGCCTTAACTATGTCCCGTTGATGAATCCCTCCATCGCGTGCATGCGTGCCTCCTAGTATGTTTAGGATGTTTCTCTGCCCGAACTCAAACTATCATCGTGTAATTGGCTCTGTATATGCGTCGGTATGTCTTTAATGACTACTGGCTTGTACATACTGCACCTTTGCTCATTGTTCAGGTTACGTCATGAATGACTCCGTACACTTGCTCCACCCTGAAAGTGCAACTATCCCTAGGTGGTTTTTGTAATTCCTAACAACATATATCTCATTGAGCTAACACTATTTCAAGACTAATATTTTAGGAAAGCTCAATGATTGGCATGGCATGGATGAGAAAAGTGGACCCATCAAAATGCTAAGGACAAAGGGATAGGCTCAAGCTCAAGACTCTACATTTTCTATTTTAGTGATCCAAGATCACATTGAGTCTATAGGAAAAGACAATACTATCAAGGAGGGATGAGGTGTTGCTTAATGGCTTGCTTGCTCAAAATGATTAGTGATATGCTCCAAGGCCCTCAACTACTTTCTCACATCCACATATGACCTAAACCATAAGTCAAACTCGGCCCTACCGATTCTTTCTATCCGGTGCCACCAAGTTCAGATGTCATAGCCACTGCCACAAACCCTAGGCAAATCGGTCTCACCGATAGGGATCTCGGTCTCACCGAGATGGGATTGTAATCTCTCTGTTTCCCTTCGTAACATTTCGGGTCCCATCGAGATGAGCGATCGGTCCCACCGAGATTGCAATGTAAACTCTTTGTTTCCCTTTTGTAACATTTCGGTCCCACCGAAATGAGTGAATCGGTCCCACCGAGTTTACCTGACCAACTCTCTGGTTAGCTTATTACCAAAATCGGTCTCACCGAATTTGTGTAATCGGTCTCACCGAGATTACGTTATGCCCTAACCCTAACCATATCGGTCCTAACAAGTTGCATGTCGGTCCCACCAAAAATCCTAACAGTCACTAGATTTGCTGATTCGGTCCGACCGAGTTTGTCAATTCGGTCCCACCGAGATTGGTAAGTTGTGTGTAACGGTTAGATTTTGTGTGGAGGCTATATATACCCATCCACCCCCTCTTAATTCGTGAAGAGAGCAATCAGAACGAACCTACACTTCCAATACACATTTTCTGAGAGAGAACCACCTACACTTGTGTTGAGGCCAAGATATTCCATTCCTACCATATGAATCTTGATCTCTAGCCTTCCCCAAGTTGCTTTCCACTGAAATCTTCTTTCCACAAAATCCAAATCCTGTGAGAGAGAGTTGAGTGTTGGGGAGACTATCATTTGAAGCACAAGAGCAAGGAGTTCATCATCAACACACCATTTGTTACTTCTTGGAGAGTGGTGTCTCCTAGATTGGCTAGGTGTCACTTGAGCCTCCGACAAGATTGTGGAGTTGAACCAAGGAGTTTGTAAGGGCAAGGAGATCGCCTACTTGGGAAGATCTACCGCTAGTGAGGCAAGTCCTTCGTGGGCTTACGGCCATGGTGAGATAGACAAGGTTGCTTCTTCGTGGACCCTTCGTGGGTGGAGCCCTCCGTGGACTCACAGAACTGCTACTCCTTCGTGGGTTGAAGTCTCCATCAACGTGGATGTACGATAGCACCACCAATCGGAACCACGAAAAAAACATCTGTGTCTCCAATTGCGTTTGAATCCTCCAAACCCTTCCCTTTACATTCTTGCAAGTTGCATGCTTTACTTTCCGCTGCTCATATACTCTTTGCATTCTTGCTTGAATTGTGCTAAGATTCCTTGACTTGTTCTAAAGTTGCTAAAATCTGCCAAGAACTAAAATTGGGAAAATGCTAGATTTTTATTTGGTCAAGTAGTCTAATCCCCCCCTCTAGACATACTTTTGATCCTACAAGTGGTATCAGAGCTTTGGTCTCCGTTTGCTTTGATTTTCATAGCTTTTGGTGGTCATAGCCTTGGTTTCACAACCTAGGAGAGTATGGCGTCTAGCGAGGGAAATTATCACCATAGAGGTCCTTACTTCGATGGTACTAATTTGGCCAGTTGGAAGCATAAGAAGAATATGCATATTCTTGGACATAACCCCGCCATTTGGGCTATTGTGTGTATTGGCTTGCAAGGTGAATTCTTTGATGGGAGAGAACCGAACCGTGAAGCTACCGCGGAAGAGTTGAAGATGCTGCAATACAACGCTCAAGCTTGTGATATCCTCTTCAACGGATTGTGCCCCGAAAAATTCAACAAAATCAGCCGTCTTGAGAATGCAAAGGAAATTTGGGATACTTTGATTGATATGCATGAAGGTACCGACTCTGTCAAGGAATCCAAGTTGGATGTGCTTCAAAGTTAGCTTGACAAGTTCAAAATGAAGGATGGTGAAGGTGTCGCTGAAATGTACTCTAGACTTGCTCTTATCACAAATGAGATTGCCGGCTTAGGAAGTGAAGAGATGACCGACAAATTCATCATCAAGAAGATCCTAAGAGCTTTACATGGAAAATATGATACCGTGTGCACATTGATCCAAATGATGTCCAATTACAAAGATCTCAAGCCAACGGAAGTCATTGGAAGAATTGTTGCTCATGAGATGTCACTCAAGGATAAGGAGGAACTTCACAACAAGTCAAGTGGTGCTTACAAAGCCTCATGTGAAGCCCCCACATCATCAAGTGAGAAACAAACCTTCAATGAAGAATTGAGCCTAATGGTGAAGAACTTCAGCAAATTCTACAAGAGTAGAAGAAAAGAGAGAAGCTCCAAGTCAAGGTCCTACAATGACAAAAGATCTTCTAGTCGAGAGCGTAATTGCTACAATGGTGGAAGACCCGGACACTATTCAAATGAGTGTACGACCCCCTACAAAAGAAGAGAAGATTCTCCCAAAAGAAGAAGTAGAAGAGAAGAATCACCATCAAGAGAGAGAAGGAGTAGGGATGATCGTTATGAACGAAGACCCTCACGGAGAAGAAAGGATTCGGAAAGGAAGGACAAGTCATCAAGGAGCTACACAAAACGAAGACATCAAGCTCATGTTGGTGAATGGGTATCCGGCTCCGACTCCGACAATCACTCAGAGAGAAGCTATCACTCTGACTCCGAATATACTCAAGATGAAGGTGTTGCCGGTCTAGCACTTGTTTCAACCAACTCCTACGACATATTTGATTCACCAAATGAAGGAATTGGAAGATGCTTCATGGCTAAAGGCCCAAAGGTAACACACCCTGAGTATGTTGATTTCAATAGTGATGAAGATGACTTGCTAGGTGATGATGATTTACTTGTTGACAACTCTAGTGATGAATACTATGATGAAACGTCAATTAATCATGATAATCAAGATAAAACGAATGACAATGATAAGGAGAAGATTGAGTCTCTAACTAAAGAACTAAACACTCTTAAGTTAGCTCATGAAACTATCTTAGGAGATCATCGAGAACTTTTAAGGACTCATGAGAAGTTACGCTTTGAAAAGCTCAACCTTGAGCAAGCGCATGAGTTCTTAAAGGCAATCAATGATGATCTTCGCAAGAAAAGTTCTTCTTACATTGCCAAGCGTTTACTCTTATCCACTTACATGCCTCAAGTCAAGTCTAGTAACAAGGAAGATTCTTCCTCTAGTAGTAACAATAATCATGCTAAATCCAATGTTGTTGCTTCTAGTAGTTCTCTTGATTCCACTAATGATTCTCTTAGCCAAGTTACACTTGAGCAAGAAAATAGCTTATTGAAGGAATTATAGAGAAAGGTGTTTACAAGAGCCTGCCGGAGTAAGCAATACGAGGAAATTGTACGCAAGCAAGGAAGGCACCGGAAGAACCAAGGTGTTGGTTTTGAACGAAAGTTCAATGCCAATGGAGTTGAGTGGGAAGAAGATCAATACCCCAAGACGAAGTTTGTTCCTCAACAGGAGAAGCATGATCCTACTTCTTTCAAAGGGACACAAGCTCAAGATGATATTCCACCACAAGACCACAAGCAAAAAGGCAAGGACAAGCTTCAAGAGGAGATTGATGCATTTGAAGAAGCTCCTAAGGCTTTGGTCAAGTGGGTTCCCAAGACTACATCAAGTTCTACTTCACCAAGTACCACTACAACTCCAAGGATTCCCATCAAGATGATGTGGATCCCGAAGAAGAAGAACTAGAGAGTTCTTGAGGGTGACTCCGCCAACATATTTCACTCATATCATTTTGGCAAGAACAAGTGCAATCAACTTCCACATCTTGCACCAGTTCAAGGAGTCACAAACCCTCTTGTTGGTAAGACAAGAGACAAGGTAACCTAATGCCTTCATAGACATCATCTTGAGTGTGCATCATTCTATGTCTATGGATATCCTTGTTTGTTTCTTGTGGGACTAACCCATGTAGGTATTGAAAGTGCAACTCACTCCAAAGGATTGCTTCAAATGATCTACATCAACATTGAGCATCCACATCTTCAACACCTACATGAAGTCATCGTCGACAAAACCCAAGGTTAGTTCATCCCTCCAAGGGGGGATCTCACATCTAGGGGGAGCTTTACTCTAAGAATTGAGCTAAAGCAACTCTAATGGTGTGAACACAACAACGCCTTATGTAAAAGTGGTAACCCCACTTGTGCTTAAACGATGAGTATGACCTATGATCAAATGTTATCATTTGACTCCTAAGTCAACATACTCATATATAGATGACCTAGTCATCGCCAATTGCTTGATAGATGCTAGAATTGGTTGTGCATGCATTGTCACATATTTCATTTGCCATTTCATTGTGTGAGCATGTTGGTTGCATAATTTATTCATTCGAGGATATCCACTTGTTGTTTTGATTGTTTGGTTTCCTTTTCTTTTGCCAAGTGGATGGACAAGAATGCCGAAGAACCTTCTCTAGCTATCTATGCTTTTCTTATCTCAAACTCTATTCATGCTACATCACAAAATTTGATCAAGTTAGATTCGAACCACTCTGTGCGAGGAGGACTCGGAGTCCCCGATTCATCATAGACTTAAACTTCCAAAACTTCTTCGTGCGCTTCGGTCTGACCGATTCTCCATTTTGGTCATACCGAGATCACTAAGTTGATCTAGGTTTTCAATCTCGGTGCAACCGATTTGAACTTTTCGGTCACATCGAGTTGCTGTAACTGCTTGCAGTTATGAATCTCGGTGCCACTGAGTTGTTCCACTCGGTCAAACCGGCAGGGTCAGGCTATATATATCCACGGGTCAAAATTTGGAAATTTCTCTGAACTCTTTCGCCCGCGCTCAGCCTGCTCTGCCTCCGTGGTCTCCGGATCGTCCTCCTCGTCGCCAGCTGCCTCCTGCCGCTGGTCTCCGCCGCCGTTTACGGGAATCTTCTCCGCCATTGCCGCTGTAGCAAGTCCATCGCCGAACTAGGGTATGACTTGATCATTGTGCTATTCCTAACTCCGAATTCCTAGCACATTGTTTTGTCATTAATCATGCAACGATTGAGATCATCTTATCCACAGAAAATACTCCGTAGATTGGACGTGAATTGAAAATTTTGGGTTAGGTTTCCGTCGAAATCATCTCGGACCAACCGAGTTGTAGAACTCGGTACCACCGATTCGGCTAAGGTAATTGCACATGTAATTCTCGGCCTGTCCGAGAATTGCAAATCGGTGTGACCGAGTTCAGGACTTTGTGAAACCCTAGCAGTCTTGGTGCCACCGAACTGTGACTCGGTCTGACCGAGCTCACCAGTTTAGGTTCCAAAAGCTGCTTCGGTATCACCGAGTTTACAAATCGGTAGATCCGAAATGCTTTCTGTGGAAAACTAAAACTAAGTTTTTGAGTCATTCTTTTGCAAAAACCTCTGTATTTTGTGATGCTCATCCACTCTACCTCATCTATAAACTATTCACAGGGTCAGCTGTCACTGTTTACATCATGTCAGATCAGAGTGACAGTTAGAACAAGTCAAAGGAGCAGGTTCACATGAGTGAGGGCACTAGTCCCACTAGCAGCTCAGATGATGGAAGCAGGAGCACACCCAGCAACTTGCCAAAGGCTGCCAGGAGAGCCAACAAGAAAAGAACCTCAGATTCAGAGGATGAGGACTATGTGGCTGAGGAGGAAGAAGCTACCTCAAAGAAGAAAGTGCTGAAGAAAGGAGTTGGCACAACATCTCCACTAAAGCCAGGTCTGAAAACAAAAATGGCAGCAAGAAGAGTTCCAACGTCCAAAGCCAGAGCTTCAACTGTTGAAGCCTAAAAACTATTCTTTGAAGAAACCGGAGATGGCAAGAAAAGAAAAGAAAGGGTCAAGAAGACCATGGCCAGAGTAATTGGGAAGCCCTCAATGATGGAAGATGAAGAGGAAGAGGTTGCTCCACCAGCACCTAAGGCACAGAAGCTTATGGGAGATGCCATAAGATCAGGGGCTGCTCCATCTAATCCCAAAGAAGCTCCCAAGCCAGCTGCTCCAATACCCAAAACTGCACCTAAGAGAAGCACCAGGAACATTCCAGCTGCAGAGAAGAACCCCAGTGCCTGAAGCTGTTGTTGAAGAAGAAGATGATGAGGAACATGTCTTGAGAAAGTTGAAGCCCAAAATTCCATATCACAATGATGCTCATCCAGTAGCTGAGGACATGAAGATCAGGAGGGATGCAGGACTCAAACAGTGGAGATTGACTGATCCCTATGCAGTCAGGAGAAGAACTACTGTGGACTACAGGTTCCATACAGAAGAACAGCAGGACTTCTATGAGGCAGTCTGCTTGACAAGAAGCCAATTATGCGTGATATGAGATGGGTAGACTGGGAGTACATCGGGAAGAATGAAGAGAATTATCCAGGAGTGTATGACAGTTTCAATGCTTGTGGAGTGGATGACTTTGTTGGGCGAAGCTCACAGTGGAATGATGAGCTTATTATGCAGTTCTACTCCACAGCTCATTTTACCCAGATGGAAGGATTGTCTGGATGTCTGAAGCTACTAGGTACCAATCATCAGTTGAAGAATGGGCAAAGTTGATCAATGCTCCTGAGGAGAATGAGGATGACTTGGATGTCTATGCCAAGAAGAAGAAGGATCACAACTCCATGGCACACATGTACAGAGAGATCCCAGATGCTGCTATTGAGACACACAAGTTTGGCTCAGTACATTATCTTCTGTCAGGACTGCCAATAATCAACTGAATCCTCAGGCACACTATTTGCCTAAATCTGGAGATCACAAGATGATCAGAGGCCATGCCATCAACCTACTTCACATATTTGATGTGCCTCAAAAGTTCAAGGTCATGAGCCTCATAGTGGAAACTATCAAGAGGACTGCTGCAGATCAGAAGAGGAGTTGTGGGTATGCCCCACAGATCTAGGAGCTCATCAACTCCAAGGTGGGAACATGCACATACCTCTTGGACAAGGAACACATGCCCATCTATCCAGATTTTGAGGACAACACAGTGGTGATGGATGAAGATGAACCATCTTCTGTGCAAGCACAAGCAAAAAGGGAGAAGGCAAGGACAGAAAAGGCTGCAAAGATGCCAACCATGGATGAGGCATCTCAGTACTTCTTGAAGAGCAAGCAGGATCAGCTTGGCTACTTGATTGCCTCCACTCTGAGGATTGAGAAGGGACTAGCCACCCTGACTCGAAACCAGGAGAGCTTGGAGAGGATCATGGAGCAGAAGTTCTATGACATGGATATGAAGGTCACTGAGATACAGTCAGTTGTTGAACAACTTCAGGATGATATGCAAGAGAGGAAGGGCAAGACTACTACTGATGCTTTTGCCAGAGTGCCCAGGAGCCAGAGATCAGCTGCAGTGCACATGCACACACGAGCAACTTCATCTGCACCAGCTACATCTTCTGTGCAACCAGCTACAGCACCTACTCCTCCAGCACCATCTACATCGACGGATGCCTTCATTCATGGAGTTATATCTACACCACCACCTGAAGACCAAGCCTGAGAGTCGATTTAGTGCTATGCATTTTCTATGTACTTTTTGGTAACTTGTTGCCAAAGGGGGAGAAAAATGTATAGATCATAGGCTTCGAGAGAGTGTGTTGCTTTTGTTCTCTCTTGTTTTGGTGGTTGAACTTTATTTGCTTGCTTGAGATACTTTATGCGTTTGTGAGATACTTGGATGATCATGTGTTTGATCATATGCTACCTTAATGCTTGTTGGATGATTTTATCCTTTTATCTCCCATATGATCATTCACTTTGCTTGGTGATGAGTGCATGAATTTATTTATTATCATTTTGAGCGCTCCACCAAGATGTATGTGACATGGAAGAGTAACCCATGATCCTAACTCATTGTGCATTTGCAGTCCAAAGAAAATCTTAAACCATGCACAAATTTAGGGGGAGCTCTAGCTTTTCACATACTTCTCAAAGCGACAATGTTTTTCACTCTTATTATCATTTGTCAAAGCTTTGATCTAGATGTTGTCATCAATTATCAAAAACGCGGAGATTGAAAGTGCAACTATCCCTAGGTGGTTTTCGTAATTCCTAACAACATATAGCTCATTGAGCTAACACTATTTCAAAACTAATATTTCAGGAAAGCTCAATGATTGGCATGGCATGGATGAGAAAAGTGGACCCCTCAAAATGCTAAGGACAAAGGGATTGGCTCTAGCTCAAGACTCTACATTTTCTATTTTAGTGATCCAAGATCACATTGAGTCTATAGGAAAAGCCAATACTATCAAGGAGGGATGAGGTGTTGCTTAATGGCTTGCTTGCTCAAAATGCTCAGTGATATGCTCCAAAGCCCTCAACTACTTTCTCACATCCACATATGACCTAAACCATAAGTCAAACTCGGCCCTAACGATTCTTTCTATCCGGCGCCACTGAGTTCAGATGTCATAGCCACTGCCACAAACCCTAGGCAAATCGGTCTCACCGATAGGGATCTCGGTCTCACCGAGATGGGATTGTAATCTCTCTGTTTCCCTTCATAACATTTCGGTCCTACCGAGATGAGGGATCGGTCCCACCGAGATTGCAATGTAAACTCTCTGTTTCCCTTTTGTAACATTTCAGTCTCATCGAAATGAGTGAATCGGTCCTACCGAGTTTACCTGACCAACTCTCTGGTTAGCTTATTACCAAAATCGGTCTCACCGAGTTTGTGTAATCGGTCTCACCGATATTACGTTATGCCCTAACCCTAACCATATCGGTCGTACCGAGTTGCATGTCGGTCCCACCGAAAATCCTAGCGGTTCATGTCTACTACACAACCTTCTTCTTGTAGACGTTGTTGGGCCTGCAAGTGCACAGGTTTTTAGGACAGTAGTGGATGACCTAAGGTTTATCAATCTGTGGGAGGCATAGGATGAAGATGGTCTCTCTCAAGAAACCCTGCAACCAAATAACAAAGAGTCTCTTGTGTCCCCAACACACCCAATACAATGGTCAATTGTATAGGTGCGATAGTTCGCGAAGAGATGGTGATACAAGTGCAATATGGATGGTAGATAAAGGTTTTTGTAATCTGAAAATATAAAACAGCAAGGTAACTAATGGTAAAAGTGAGCGTAGACGGTATTGCAATGATAGGAAACAAGGCCTAGGGTTCATACTTTCACTAGTGCAAGTTCTCTCAACAATAATAACATAGATAGATCATATAGCAATCCCTCAACATGCAACAAAGAGTCACTCCAAAGCCACTAATAGAGGAGAACAAACGAGAGATTATGGTAGGGTACGAAACCACCTCAAAGTTATTCTTTCGGATCGATCTATTAAAGAGTTCGTACTAGAATAACACCTTAAGACACAAATCAACCAAAACCCTAATGTCACCTAGATACTCCATTGTCACCTCAAGTATCCGTGGGCATGATTATACGATATGCATCACACAATCTCAGATTCATCCAACCAACATAAAAGTACTTCAAAGAGTGCCCCAAAGTTTCTACCGGAGAGTCAAGAACGTGTGCCAACCCCTATGCATAGGTTCATGGGCGGAACCCGCAAGTTGGTCACTAAAACATACATCAAGTGGCACATGATATCCCATTGTCACCACAGATCAGCACGGCAAGACATACATCAAGTGTTTTCATAAAAGACTCAATCCGATAAGATAACTTCAAAGGGGAAACTCAATTCATCACAAGAGAGTAGAGGGGGAGAAACATCATAAGATCCAACTACAATAGCAAAGCTCGGGATACATCAAGATCGTGCCATAGATGGATCACGAGAGAGAGAAGATGAGAGAGATAGATCAAACACATAGCTACTGGTACATACCCTCAGCCCCGAGGGTGAACTACTCCCTCCTCGTCATAGAGAGCGCCGGGATGATGAAGATGGCCACCGGTGATGGATTCCCCCTCCGTGAGGTGCTTGAACGGGATCCCGAGAGGTTTTTGGTGGCTACAGAGGCTTGCGGCGGCGGAACTCGCGATCTATCTTGATATTCGATGGTTTTAGGGTACGTAGGCATATATAGGCGAAAGAAGTCGGTCGGGAGGTGCTCGAGGGGCCCACGAGACAGCGGGGCGCGTCCAGTAGGTGGGGGGGGCCCTATCTCCTGGCCTCCTCGAGGATCTTCTGTCGTGAACTCCAAGTCTCCAGGATGATATTCTTCCAAAAAATCATGTTGTCGAAGACTTCACCCAAGTCTTCCCAAAGATTCTACTTCGCACAAGCACTAATTAAAACATGAAAAAACATCTAACCAGAAGCTTTATGGATTATTTATTCCTAAACAGAACCAAAAAACAAGAAACTAAAATAAAATTGGGTTGCCTCCCAACAAGCGCTATCGTTTAACGCCCCTAGCTAGGCATGATGATTTCAACGATGCTCACATAAGAAATAAGAATTGAAACATAAAGAGAGCATCATGAAGAATATGACTAGCACATTTAAGTCTAACCCACTTCCTATGCATAGGGATTTTGTGATCAAACAACTTACGGAACAATAATCAACAAGCATAGGAAGACAAAACAAGCATAACTTCAAAAATTTAAGCACATAGAGAGGAAACTTGATATTATTGCAATTCCTACAAGCATATGTTCCTCCCTCATAATAATTTTCAGTAGCATAATGAATGAATTCAACAATATAACCAGCACATAAAGCATTCTTTTCATGATCTACAAGCATAGAAAATTTACTAATCTCCACATAAGCAAAATTCTTCTCATTCGGAATAGTGGGAGTATCATAAGAGACTTGAACACTAAAAAATGTTTCCACATTAAAAGAGTAATGTTCAGAAAAGGGGTAATCATAAACACGACAAGATTTGTAAATATAATACATCAAGATCGTGCCATAGATGGAACACGAGAGAGAGAACACGAGAGAGAGAGAGAGAGAGAGAGATCAAACACATAGCTACTGGTACATACCCTCAGCCCCGAGGGTGAACTACTCCCTCCTCGTCATAGAGAGCGCCGGGATGATGAAGATGGCCACCGGTGATGGATTCCCCCTCCGTGAGTGCTTGAACGGGCTCGAGAGGTTTTGGTGGCTCTGAGAGGCTTGCGGCGGCGGAACTCCCGATCTATCTTGATATTCGATGGTATTAGGGTACGTAGGCATATATAGGCGAAAGAAGTTGGTCGGGAGGTCCTCGAGGGGCCCACGAGACAGGGGGGGCGCCCAGTAGGGGGGGGGCGCCCCCCTATCTCCTGGCCTCCTCGAGGATCTTCTGACGTGAACTCCAAGTCTCCAGGATGATATTCTTCCAAAAAATCACGTTGCCGAAGGTTTCATTCCGTTTGGACTCCGTTTGATATTCCTTTTCCTCGAAATACTGAAACAGGCAATAAAACAGCAATATGGGCTGGGCCTCCGGTTAATAAGTTAGTCCCAAAAGTAATATAAAAGTGTATAATAAAGCCCATAATCAGTCAAAAAACATAGTAATATAGCATGAATGCTTCATAAATTATAGATACGTTGGAGACGTATCAGTATCCCCAAGCTTAATTCCTACTCGTCCTCGAGTAGGTAAATGATAAAGAAAGAATTTATGAATTGTGAATGCTAGAAGGTGCACAAGTTTGATCAATGATAATTTCAATCACCTTTTCTAGCATGATAATATGTCATAATAATAGTTCATCTCATAAAACTTCTCACGATAAAGTAACAAGCAATTCACATGTCAAAGCATAGACCATAAACTTTCTTGAAAACTAGCAAACTTCATTCTCAGTTATCAAACAATTGCAATTCATCTTATTTTCAGGAATAACAAACTCCACATACTCAACTATCATATAGTCTGCTACAATTGCTAACACTCACGCAATACTAATGGTTATGGAGTTTCAATCGGACACTGAGAAAGATAGGGGCTTATAGTATTGCCTCCCAACGTATTCACCTTTGGGTGATGTCAACAATAATAGTTCATGCTAACTTACATCCAATTGGATATATATATATATATATATATATATATATATATATATATATATATATACCAGGATCACCCCAACACAAAGTGCTTGCCAAAGGATAAAATGAAAAAGGGAAAGGTGAAGATCACCTTGACTCTTGCATAAAAGTAAAAGACATAAAGTAAAAGATAGGCCCTTCGCAGAGGGAAGCATAGGTTGTCATGCGCTTTTATGGTTGGATGCACAAAATCTTAATGCGAAAGAACGTCACTTTATATTGCCCCTTGTATATGGACCTTTATTATGCTGTCCGTCGCTTTTATTGCTTCCATAACAAGTTCGTACAAAGCTTATTTTCTCCGCATTAATAAGTCATGAATATTTAGAGAGCAATTTTTATTGCTTGCACCGATGACAACTTACTTGAAGGATCTTACTCAATCCATAGGTAGGTATGGTGGACTCTCATGGCAAAACTGGGTTTAAGGATATTTGGAAGCACAAGTAGTATCTCTACTTGGTGCAAGGAATTTGGCTAGCATGAGGGGGAAAGGCAAGCTCAATATATTTGAATGATCCATGACAATATACTTTAACTGAGATGTCGGAAAACATAAACCATTATGTTGTCTTCCTTGTCCAACGCCAACTCTTTAGCATGTCATACTTAATGAGTGCTCCCAATTATAAAAGATGTCTATGATAGTATATTTATATATGAAATCTCTCTTCCTTCAATATTCTTTCATGAAATTGTTCAAATGACTAATACAATGCTTGCTAACCTTCAATAAATTTACAACCTCTACTTTTTAGACGTGAAGTCATTACTCCCCATGGGATAAGCAAATGTGGCATATATAATTTCAGATTTATGACATTTAACTCATTCAACCATTTACTCATAGGATATAAGTGAAGCACACGAGTAAATGAAAAACTACTCTAAAAAGATATGTGAAGATCAATGAGTAGCTAAATAATTATGTAACTATGCGAAGACTTTCTCTCATTAAAGAATTTCAGATCTTGGTATCTTATTCAAACAGCAAGCAAAACAAAATAAAATTACATTGCAAGGATAGCACAACTCATGTGAAGAAGCAAAACTTAGGCTCAACCAATACTAACCGATAGTTGTTCAAGAAGAAAGGTGGGATGCCTACCGGGGCATCCCCAAGTTTAGATGCTTGAGACTTCTTGAAATATTATCTTGGGGTGCCTTGGGCATCCCCAAGCTTGAACTTTTGTGTCTCCTTAGTTCCTCTCATATCATGGTTTCTCTTTTTATCAAAAGCTTTATCCACACCAAACTCAACAAGAACTCGTGAGATAGGTTAGTATAAACCAATGCAAAAACTTATCATTTTCTACTGTAACAATTCACTAACATTATTATTCAACATTGCATACTAAATGCCTCTGCATATTTAATACTCCTATCCTTAAATGGAATCATTAAACACGCAAACATATGCAAACAATTCAAACATAACAGCAATCTGCCAAAACAGTACAGTCTGTAAAGAATGCAAGAGTATAAATACTTCCCTGACTCCAAAAATTATGAACTAAAATTCCCACTGTAGTAAATTTATCAGTGCTCATTATGAAAAAAGTTTCAATATTATACCATTCTCTGAATTTTCTAGGTAATTTTTGCAACAGCGGTAACCTTTCTGTTTTCAAACAGCAACATGTATAATAGCAAAATAAGCATGGCAAAGGCTGTCCTTGACTTTTATATTGAAACTAAAGATGAAAAACATTATTATAAATAACAGCAAGCAAATACTAACAAAATAAAATGACGCTCCAAGCAAAACACATATCATGTGGCGAAGAAAAATATAGCTCCAAGTAAAGTTACCGATGAACGAAGACGAAGGAGGGGATGCCATCCGGGGCATCCCCAAGCTTAGGCTCTTGGTTGTCCTTGAATATTACCTGGGGGTGGCTTGGGCATCCCAAATCTCAGGCTCTTGCCACTCCTTATTCCATAGTCCATCGAATCTTTACCCAAAAGTTGAAAACTTCACAACACAAAACTTAACAGAAAACTCGTGAGCTCCGTTAGCGAAAGAAAACAAAAGACCACTTCAAGGTACTGTAATGAACTCATTCTTTATTTATATTGGTGTTAAACCTACTGTATTCCAACTTATATATGGTTTATAAACTATTTTAATAGTCATAGATTCATCAAAATAAGCAAACAACACAATGAAAACAGAATCTGTCAAAAACAGAACAGTCTGTAGTAATCTGTAACTAACGCAAACTTCTCGAACTCCAAAAATTCTAAAATAAATTGGTGGACCTGAGGAATTTGTCTAGTAATCATCTGCAAAATGAATCAACTAAATTTCACTTTCCAGTAAAAAGTTGAATCTAATTTCGTGAGCGCTAAAGTTTCTGTTTTTTACAGCATAATCATAAAGACTTCACCCAAGTCTTCCCAAATATTCTACTTGGCACAAGCACTAATTAAAACATGAAAAAACATCTAACCAGAAGCTTTATGGATTATTTATTCCTAAACAGAACCAAAAAACAAAAACTAAAATAAAATTGGGTTGCCTCCCAACAAGCGCTATCGTTTAACGCCCCTAGCTAGGCATGATGATTTCAACGATGCTCACATAAGACATAAGAATTGAAACATAAAGAGAGCATCATGAAGAATATGACTAGCACATTTAAGTCTAACCCACTTCCTATGCATAGGGATTTTGTGATCAAACAACTTACGGGAACAATAATCAACAAGCATAGGAAGACAAAACAAGCATAACTTCAAAAATTTAAGCACATAGAGAGGAAACTTGATATTATTGCAATTCCTACAAGCATATGTTCCTCCCTCATAATAATTTTCAGTAGCATAATGAATGAATTCAACAATATAACCAGCACATAAAGCATTCTTTTCATGATCTACAAGCATAGAAAATTTACTAATCTCCACATAAGCAAAATTCTTCTCATTCGGAATAGTGGGAGTATCATAAGAGACTTGAACACTAAAAAATGTTTCCACATTAAAAGAGTAATGTTCAGAAAAGGGGTAATCATAAACACGACAAGATTTGTAAATATAATCATCACTACTTTTTATAGCATAAGTTTCATCACAATAATCATCGTAAGTAGCAACTACGTTCTCATCATAATCGTTTGAAACCTCTCCCAAGATAGTGGAATCACTAAATAAAGTTGACACTCTTCCAAATCCACTTTCATATTTATCACAATAAAATTCAACATCCTCCAAAATACTGGGATCACTACTTCCTAAAGTTGACACTCTTCGAACCCACTTTCATCAATATAATCATCATAGGTAGGAGGCATGCTATCATCATAACAACTTTGCATATCAAAACTTGGGGTGCTAAAAATATCATCTTCATTAAACATAGCATCCCCAAGCTTGTGGCTTTGCATATCATTAGCATCATGGATATTCAAGGAATTCATACTAATAATATTGCAATCATGCTCATCATTCAAAGATTTAGTACCAAGCATTTTAATGCATTCTTCTTCTAGCACTTGAGCACAATTTTCCTTTCCATCATACTCACGAAAGGTATTAAAAGGCAGCGTATGAGACAAACTTAACTCCATTTTTTTGGTTTTCTTTTATAAACTAAACTACTGATAAAACAAGAAACAAAAAGATTCGATTGCAAGATCTAAAGATATACCTTCAAGCACTCACCTCCCCGGCAACGGCGCCAGAAACTGCTTAGTTGACGGGGTGTGAGTGCCGCTTACCTAGCCTCCCCGGCAACGGCGCAAGAAACTGCTTGATGTCTACTACACGACCTTCTTCTTGTAGACGTCGTTGGGCCTGCAAGTGCACAGGTTTGTAGGACAGTAGCAAATTTCCCTCAAGTGGATGACCTAAGGTTTATCAATCCGTGGGAGGCGTAGGATGAAGATGGTCTCTCTCAAGCAACCCTGCAACCAAATAACAAAGAGTCTCTTGTGTCCCCAACACACCCAATACAATGGTGCACTAGTTCCGCGAAGAGATGGTGATACAATTGCAATATGGATGGTAGATAAAGGTTTTTGTAATCTGAAAATATAAAAACAGCAAGGTAACTAATGGTAAAAGTGAGCGTAAACGGTATTGCAATGATAGGAAACAAGGCCTAGGGTTCATACTTTCACTAGTGCAAGTTCTCTACACAATAATAACATAGATAGATCATATAACAATCCCTCAACATGCAACAAAGAGTCACTCCAAAGCCACTAGCGGAGAACAAACATAGAGATTATGGTAGGGTACGAAACCACCTCAAAGTTATTCTTTCGGATCGATCTATTAAAGAGTTCGTACTAGAATAACACCTTAAGACACAAATCAACCAAAACCCTAATGTCACCTAGATACTCCATTGTCACCTCAAGTATCCGTGGGCATGATTATACGATATGCATCACACAATCTCAGATTCATCCAACCAACATAAAAGTACTTCAAAGAGTGCCCCAAAGTTTCTACCGGAGAGTCAAGAACGCGTGCCAACCCCTATGCATAGGTTCATGGGCGGAACCCGCAAGTTGGTCACCAAAACATACATCAAGTGGCACATGATATCCCATTGTCACCACAGATAAGCACGGCAAGACATACATCAAGTGTTCTCATAAAAGACTCAATCCGATAAGATAACTTCAAAGGGGAAACCCAATTCATCACAAGAGAGTAGAGGGGGAGAAACATCATAAGATCCAACTACAATAGAAAAGCTCGGGATACATCAAAATCGTGCCATAGATGGAACACGAGAGAGAGAACACGAGAGAGAGAGAGAGAGAGAGAGAGAGAGAGAGAGAGATCAAACACATAGCTACTGGTACATACCCTCAGCCCCGAGGGTGAACTACTCCCTCCTCGTCATAGAGAGCGCCGGGATGATGAAGATGGCCACCGGTGATGGATTCCCCCTCCGTGGTCTTGAACGGGCTCCCGAGAGGTTTTTGGTGGCTACAGAGGCTTGCGGCGGCGGAACTCCCGATCTATCTTGATATTCGATGGTATTAGGGTACGTAGGCATATATAGGCGAAAGAAGTTGGTCGGGAGGTCCTCGAGGGGCCCACGAGACAGGGGGGGCGCCCAATAGGGGGGGGCGCCCCCCTATCTCCTGGCCTCCTCGAGGATCTTCTGACGTGAACTCCAAGTCTCCAGGATGATATTCTTCCAAAAAATCACGTTGTCGAAGGTTTCATTCCGTTTGGACTCCGTTTGATATTCCTTTTCCTCGAAGTACTGAAACAGGCAATAAAACAGCAATATGGGCTGGGCCTCCGGTTAATAAGTTAGTCCCAAAAGTAATATAAAAGTGTATAATAAAGCCCATAATCATTCAAAACACACAGTAATATAGCATGAATGCTTCATAAATTATAGATACGTTGGAGACGTATCAGTATCCCCAAGCTTAATTCCTACTCGTCCTCGAGTAGGTAAATGATAAAGAAAGAATTTATGAATTGTGAATGCTAGAAGGTGCACAAGTTTGATCAATGATAATTTCAATCACCTTTTCTAGCATGATAATATGTCATAACAATAGTTCATCTCATAAAACTTCTCACGATAAAGTAACAAGCAATTCACATGTCAAAGCATAGACCATAAACTTTCTTGAAAACTAGCAAACTTCATTCTCAGTTATCAAACAATTGCAATTCATCTTATTTTCAGGAATAACAAACTCCACATACTCAACTATCATATAGTCTGCTACAATTGCTAACACTCACGCAATACTAATGGTTATGGAGTTTCAATCGGACCTTTGAGAAAGATAGGGGCTTATAGTATTGCCTCCCAACGTATTCACCTTTGGGTGATGTCAACAATAATAGTTCATGCTAACTTACATCCAATTGGATATATATATATATATATATATATATATATATATATATATATATATATATATATATACCAGGATCACCCCAACACAAAGTGCTTGCCAAAGGATAAAATGAAAAAGGGAAAGGTGAAGATCACCTTGACTCTTGCATAAAAGTAAAAGACATAAAGTAAAAGATAGGCCCTTCGCAGAGGGAAGCGAGAGGTTGTCATGCGCTTTTAGGGTTGGATGCACAAAATCTTAATGCGAAAGAACGTCACTTTATATTGCCCCTTGTATATGGACCTTTATTATGCTGTCCGTCGCTTTTATTGCTTCCATAACAAGTTCGTACAAAGCTTATTTTCTCCGCATTAATAAGTCATGCATATTTAGAGAGCAATTTTTTTGCTTGCACCGATGACAACTTACTTGAAGGATCTTACTCAATCCATAGGTAGGTATGGTGGACTCTCATGGCAAAACTGGGTTTAAGGATATTTGGAAGCACAAGTAGTATCTCTACTTGGTGCAAGGAATTTGGCTAGCATGAGGGGGAAAGGCAAGCTCAATATATTTGAATGATCCATGACAATATACTTTAACTGAGATGTCGGAAAACATAAACCATTATGTTGTCTTCCTTGTCCAACGTCAACTCTTTAGCATGTCATACTTAATGAGTGCTCCCAATTATAAAAGATGTCTATGATAGTATATTTATATATGAAATCTCTCTTCCTTCAATATTCTTTCATGAAATTGTTCAAATGACTAATACAATGCTTGCTAACCTTCAATAAATTTACAACCTCTACTTTTTAGACGTGAAGTCATTACTCCCCATGGGATAAGCAAATGTGGCATATATAATTTCAGATTTATGACATTCAACTCATTCAACCATTTACTCATAGGATATAAGTGAAGCACACGAGTAAATGAAAACTACTCTAAAAGATATGTGAAGATCAATGAGTAGCTAAATAATTATGTAACTATGCGAAGACTTTCTCTCATTAAAGAATTTCAGATCTTGGTATCTTATTCAAACAGCAAGCAAAACAAAATAAAATTACATTGCAAGGATAGCACAACTCATGTGAAGAAGCAAAAACTTAGGCTCAACCAATACTAACCGATAGTTGTTCAAGAAGAAAGGTGGGATGCCTACCGGGGCATCCCCAAGTTTAGATGCTTGAGACTTCTTGAAATATTATCTTGGGGTGCCTTGGGCATCCCCAAGCTTGAACTTTTGTGTCTCACGAGACAGGGGGGCGCGCCCAGTAGGGGGGGGGGGCGCCCCCCCTATCTCCTGGCCTCCTCGAGGATCTTCTGACGTGAACTCCAAGTCTCCAGGATGATATTCTTCCAAAAAATCACGTTGTCGAAGGTTTCATTCCGTTTGGACTCCGTTTGATATTCCTTTTCCTCGAAATACTGAAACAGGCAATAAAACAACAATATGGGCTGGGCCTCCGGTTAATAGGTTAGTCCCAAAAGTAATATAAAAGTGTATATTAAAGCCCATAATCATTCAAAACACATAGTAATATAGCATGAATGCTTCATAAACGATAGATACGTTGGAGACGTATCAACGGTCACTAGATTTGCTGATTCGGTCCGACCGAGTTTGTCAATTCGGTCCCACCGAGATTGGTAAGTTGTGTGTAACGGTTAGATTTTGTGTGGAGGATATATATACCCCTCCACCCCCTCTTCATTCATGAAGAGAGCAATCAGAACGAACCTACACTTCCAATACACATTTTCTAAGAGAGAACCACCTACACTTGTGTTGAGGCCAAGATATTCCATTCCTACCATATGAATCTTGATCTCTAGCCTTCCCCAAGTTGCTTTCCACTAAAATCTTCTTTCCACCAAATCCAAATCCTATGAGAGAGAGTTGAGTGTTGGGGAGACTATCATTTGAAGCACAAGAGCAAGGAGTTCATCATCAACACACCATTTGTTACTTCTTGGAGAGTGGTGTCTCCTAGATTGGCTAGGTGTCACTTGGGAGCCTTCGACAAGATTGTGGAGTTGAACCAAGGAGTTTGTAAGGACAAGGAGATCGCCTACTTCGTGAAGATCTACCGCTAGTGAGGCAAGTCCTTCGTGGGCGACAACCATGGTGGGATAGACAAGGTTGCTTCTTCATGGACCCTTCGTGGGTGGAGCCCTCCGTGGACTCACAAGAACTGCTACCCTTCGTGGGTTGAAGTCTCCATCAACGTGGATGTACGATAGCACCACCTATCGGAACCACGACAAAAACATCCCTGTCTCCAATTGCGTTTGAATCCTCCAAACCCTTCCCTTTACATTCTTGCAAGTTGCATGCTTTACTTTCCACTGCTCATATACTCTTTGCATGCTTCCTTGAATTGTGTTAAGATTGCTTGACTTGTTCTAAAGTTGCTAAAATCTGCCAAGAACTAAAATTGGGAAAAGGCTAGATTTTTATTTGGTCAAGTAGTCTAATCCCCCCCTCTAGACATACTTTCGATCCTACACACCCCCTTCGCTAAACTACCCCCTGTTGCATTTAAGCAGGAGGGTTAGACCCGCTGGTCGTGCCTCCCGAATACATTGTCAGAATGATACAACAGTCTGATGCTGAATCGAGTTCATGGTAGGAGTCGTGGCTCAGTTCCCGCGCCTAATATGAATCAGTAACCAACCCAGTGACTCTGCAAGACTTTGCGCTTCTCGACCCTGTCCTCTACCTCAGCTCAAACTCAGCCCTTGATGCTGATGACTGACTTCATGACATCACTTTCGAGTTAGAGTCTACTAATGTAGCCCCCGCCAACTATGTCGCCTCCGCGACTTACTACCTGAAAGGTCTCGCTGTTCAAGTGTGGAACAACCACTTGCGTTCCTTACCTGTTGGAACTGCCATCACTTGGCCGGAATTCCAAGCTGCATTCCGCGGGCCAATGTTGAACCATCGTGGTTAGTCTCAATGTCCCCGTTGAAATTGAATGGCCGGAATTCCATGTTTCCCCCATTGTTTTGAAGTCATCCAATATTGACCTCATTTTGGGCATGGAATGGTGGAAAACACATACCGCCTCTATCATTTGCATCAGTAAAACCGTCCATCTACTACATCCTTCAAGTGTGATAGTATGCTACCATGCTCGTCTTGATCGAAATGTTGAAGCACAGATTTCTTCCTTGAATGCGTGAAACGCTTCTTCTTTTGTGAGAATTGAAAACACTCGTCACTTGTGAATTTCAAGATGTCTTTCCAAAAGAACTACCCAGTCCATGACCTTGAACTTGCTACAGTTAAATTTCCACTAAAGTTGTGGCGGCATTATCATCTTGGTAATCGTTGCGAGATCTTCACCGATCATCAAAGTCTGAAGTAATTGTTTACTCAGGTGGATCTGGATCTCTGTCAGCAGCAGTGTATGGAAACAATTTCAGACTATGACTACGGTATTTCTTATACCCATGGAAAGGCTAGTGACATGGCCGATGCACTGAATCGCAAGTCTTATTGCAACAACCACATCGCCTATAAAGCTTAACCCATGCAAGATGATCTCGCTTACAGAGAGCATCCGATCCGCGTTCTCGTTCAAGCTGAACGTCGTACCCGTCTGAGGGCTATCAAATTTCTTAAAGTTCAATGGTCAAATCTTTCTGAAGATGATGCCACTCGGGGACACGAGGATCGTCTTTGTGATGAATACCCCGTTTTGTTTCCATCTACCTCCTAAAATCTCGGGACGAGATTTCTTGTAGTGGAGGAGAATTGTGACGCCGGATAATTAAGCTACAATAATCCTCTGCTAATGATGCCACGTCATCACATTACTGTTGCTAATCCTCGGTTGATCCAAGTCACAATTCAAATTCAAATCTGAAATAAAAGTCCAAAATTCAAATTTATCAGACAAGCAAAATAAAATGTTCAAAGTGTGGCAAATATACCATAACTAGTTATGGTGGTGACCCAACAGTTTTGTAAGGTGTTTAGATGCCCTAAACTAAGTAAAACAGGGACTAAAACAATATATTAAATGTTTTTTGAATAATAGTAATTGCAAAGTATTTTATTTAAATACTAAACTAATTGTAAGCGTTGACATAATTGTTCTTTGGTAACTTAGGGGCTAGTATTATGTTTTATAAAGCTAAAACTATTAAGAAGATAATATAAAATAGTAAACAAAAAGATTAAGAAAAAAATGAAAACAAAACAAAAACCCGCTGGCCCCCCGGGCCTCGGCGCACCCCAGCCGGCCGGCCCAACTTCCCACACCCGGCCAGCCCACCTACCCTCCCGGTCGGCTTCCCCCTGTTCCCCCCGACCTAGTCGCTACAGGGGCGTGCCCCCAGCCTGACCACCTCGCCGGTGACGCCCCGGCGAGGGGATAAGGCAGACGCACCCACCCCATGGCGTCTTGCTCCCCTCGATCCCCTCTCCCACTTGCCCTGGCGCTCCTCCTCATCCACTCACCCCTCTCCATCCCTCGCTCTCCTCCCCCCACCCCGTGCGGAACCGCCGATGTCGTCGCCATGGACGGCCTCGTCTGCATGGCCATCGTCCTCCTTGCCAGCTGGGACTGCACCAGGACCTCCGCCGCGTCCCTCTGCTTCCTCTACAGACAAGGATTAAAGCTCTCCGCCCCTCCTTCATCGGGATCAAACCCTTCTTCAACCTTGGACCACCGACGACGTTCGTCTTTGAATCCGGCGCCGTCGAGCCCTCCCCGAGCCCACTTATGCACATCTGCAGGAGCACTGTGAGCATGCGCTTCTTTCCCCTCTCTCTCCCTGCTCTTCCGCCACCACAACCGCCACACGCTGCCGTCCCGCCCTGCTCCACCAGAGCCGCCGTGCTCCCTGAACGCGCCTCGCCTCGCCTCCCGCTCGACTTGCTGCTGCTACTTCCCGCACCCCCGCACCCACGCGCACTTCCGTGTAGCTCAAGGCCCGACCGCCCGTTGGCCCCTTTGCCCGCTTGCGCACTTTGCGCTCACGCTCTCCTGCTGCTGGCGTCCGCCGCGCCAGACGCCTTGCTGCTCACCTCCACCTCAGCGCCTCTGCTGCCGCCACCCGCCGTCGCGCTTCGCCCGCTCGGCGCCACGACCCCTGCCTCGCTTAGCCTCGCCGAGGCTGCGCCCGGCGACCTCGCCAAGACCGGGTGTAGCGCCCGCACCCGGGTGTAGCGCCCCGGCGACCTCGCCCGCACCCGGGTGTAGCGCCCCAGTTGGCCCCACGCCTCCTTTTCTAAAAAAAGAAATTTACAAAAACAATTAATTAATTAGTTAAATAATTAGTTTAAAAGCTAATTAACTTTAATTAACTAGGATTAATTAGCCTAATCACTAGATTAGTTGAAACTAGAATTAATTAGATAGACCTAGTCCATGACAGGGTGGCCCCACCCCCTGGACCTGCTTATCACCCTCTGGTGCACCTCTATGTACACAGATCTGGGTGCACATAGCATTTTAGCTATTTTAATTCGAATTAAATTAAAATTGCAGTATATTGTTAAAACTTTAAAAAATCATATAAATAATTCGTAGCTCGGATAACAAAGTTTTATACATGAAAGTTGCTCAGAAAAATATGACGAATCCGAATATGCGGTCCGTTTGTCTGCCACACATCCCTACCATAGAGAACATGAACTTTCCCCCTCGGTTTCATCTGACCGAAAAAGTCTAACTCCGGGAAAACTTTCCGGATGTTTTCCCCCTTCGCCGGTATCGTGTAGCACTGCGTTCAAACACCCCTAGCCCTGCGTGTTACCGCGCCATGCATCTGTATTGCACCTGTTTGCATTATATTTACTGTTTCTTCCCCCTCTTCTCTGTGGTAGACCCCGAGAACGTTGTTGATGCCCCTGTGATCGACTACGTCGACGACGACCCTTCTTCCCTTTCAGCGGAGCTTCCAGGCAAGCCCCCCCCCCCCCCTTTGATCATCCCGACATCACCCATTCCATTCGCTCATGCTTGCATTACATTTTGCTACAGTTATTGTTTGCTCCTATTCTGATGCATAGCCGGCTTTTGTAACCTGCTCATTGTACCTTACCTGCTTATCCTAAACTGCTTAGTACAGGTTGGTTAGTGATCCATCAGTGACCCCCACCTTGTCCTTGTTGCCCTGATTCATCATCGACGACTCGATCAGCGATATCGACGACCTGAGCCCGACACCTCACATCACATCACGCCCCTTTTGTTGCTTGACTATGCAGAGCTACTATCGAGTGCCGAGGGTGATCCCTCATAACGCACTCCTGATGATAATTTTGTAGTGTAGCTATTCGGTTGTGGTCATCGAGTGTGATTTCCTCTTTCACCATTCCCGATACGGCTCTGTCGTTCAACACCTCAAGTGTGAACCTTGAGGGTGGTCCCTCTTACGTTCACCTTGATGATTACATTGAGTGGAATCCATCGGGGGTGATTCCTCGGGTTTTCCCCTTGATGTCTGGACACACAGTTACCTTGACTTTACTTGAGACCGTTGTGAAAGCCGGGCGGGCTCGGAGAGCACCCGTGCGATGTGACGGTGGCGGCTGGCTGTTTAGCGGTATCACTCGGGAGGGGGTGATAGCTCCGGACTTGTCCCGACAGCCGTCACTTCTTTTAATAATGCACTAACAGGTTTGGGTATTTGTTTTGAGTTGGCCTTTGGCCTTTACGCACTAACCACCAGTCGAGAATAGTTATGGGCCTCGGCGTGTGATATCGGCGAAGCTTTGTCGGGGCGTCCAGTTCAGCATTGTGGCCGGGCCGGATCGTGCCATCCACTTCACGGGTGGTGCTGGTATCCCCTTGCGCACAACGACCCGGAGTGCAACGGGTGATTGTCCCAGATCCCGGAGTGCTTAGGATGTAGACCAGCAGGGACCTCTCTGCAGAGCCTAGGTAGGGTTGCGACGTGTTGATCTTCCGAGGCCGGGCATTGACCCCAGAAAGGTGTGTCCGGCCAGAGTGATCGAGCGTGTTGGAAAACGTGGTGCACCCCTGCAGGCAAGATATATATTTGAATACGTGTCCACTGTAATGGACGTTCAGACTTGTATCCTGATCTTATACAACTAGAAATGGATACTTGATATGTGATGGATATGTGGCTCCGGGATTGCTTTCTCGTAGGGAGTCGAGGAAGGATCTCTGGGCGTTGATACTACAACATGGTTGTTAAATATAAACTACTATTCTTTACTCTTCTACATGCTGCAAGATGCTTGGAGCTGCTTGAAGATGCTAGTCTTTGATAGGCCAGGCCTTTCCCCTATTCTGGCATTCTGCAGTTCAGTCCACAGATACAGCTCTTCCATTTGATAACAATGCATACTTAGTATAGATATGATGCTTGCGAGTACTTTGGATGAGTACTCACAGTTTCTTTGCTCCCCCTTTTCCCCCTTCCTTCTTCTTTCCGGTTGATGCAACCAAATGGTGGATCCCTAGAGCTAGATGCCATTGCTGACGGATGCTACTTGGAGACCGCTGACGACCATGAGTAGTTAGGAGGTCCCAGGCAGGAGGCCTTGCCTCTTCGATCGTTGATGTTTGTGTTTGCCTTCTTAATGCATCCTTGTTTAACTAATGTCTGTACTCAGATATTGTTGCTTCCGCCGACTCTTGTGTATCAAGCTTGTATTCGAGCCCTCGAGGCCCTTGGCTTGTAATATGAAGCTTCTATTATTTCAATTTGTGTCTAGACTTGTGTTGTGATATCTTCCCGCGAGTCCCTGATCTTGATCGTACACATTTGCGTGTATGATTAGTGTACGGCCGAATTGGGGGCGTCACAGCCTGCTCCCTCCTCCCCGCAGCCGGCTGTGCTGCCGCGCAGGACTCACCGCCCCACCGTACTCCCATCACTGGCCTAGACATCCCTCTACTCACCCACACATGTTGTTATTCTCCGGCGACGACAGACGAACCAGTAAAACCTCGTACAGTCATACCCCCCCTCCCCGTGGGAAACAACTGCCAAGTCTTCCCTGCCTCTGTGTCGTTCCCTTCCTAGGCCTCACCATCGTCCACCGCCCTGGTGCTCTCGGCACGGCCTGGTCAACATGGTCAACGACCGACATGCATCTGAAGTGGACTGTACGTGGAGATGCTGATAGTTGGGTCCATGGCCGCACGCAAGGAAATGCCTCCTTATTACGCGCAAAATAATGATTCCTCCACCTGACATCTGGGATCCACCGAAAGGGCCTCTGTATTTCGCAAAAAGAAATGTTACCGCCACTGACAGTTTGGACCCACCATCTATATCTTCGCACGCAAGGAAGTGCCTCCTTATTACGCACAAAAAAATGAATACTCCCCCTGCTAGCTGGGACCCAGTATAGTGGCAGACTAACTTGTGGGCCTACTAAGTTGACGGGGACGGAGGGCTTTGTCAACTTAGTCAATATGCACGATTCTAGCTCCACTGACCGTACGATGTCCATCCAACGGCTGTAGTGCTTCTTCAACCTCTGGTCTTCTTGCTCCATCCGCCCAAACCAGCGCCGGTCATGCCTCGTGCTCCTGCCTCCCGTGGCCTGCTGCGATGCGGTGGAGGCCTCACTCCCCCTACTACTCCCACCGCTGGCCAGGCCATCCCTCTACTCACCCACACCCCCTGTTATTCTGCGGCGACGGCAGCCTCACACCGCAGCGAACCAGTGAACCCTCATACTCCTCTACGCATGGGCATCCACTGCCGCGTCTTCCCCGGCTCCGCGTCGTCCCCTTCCTAGGCCTCACTGTCGTCCACAGCCCTGGTGCTCTCGGCACGGCGTGGTCAACATGGTAAAGGAACGGCTTCCATCGGACATGGACTGTGTGGAGAGGCAGACAGCTGGGTCCACGGCCGCAGCAAGGAAGTGCCTCCTTATTGCATGCAAAATAATTATTCCTCCACCTAACAGTGGGGACCCACCGGACGGGCCATCGTATTTCACGAAAAAAACGATTCCCCCTAACTGTTGGGACCCACCAGCTACATCTTCGCATGCAAGGAAGTGCGTTCGGGCAAAAAAAAACGATTCGCCCCCCTGACTGCTGGGACCCACCAGCTACATCTTCGCACGCAAGGAAGTGTGTGACAGTCGGGACCCACGTGGTCGAAGCATACGTACCATTGTCATTCTGGTCGCGGACGTGTACGTACATACTGGTTGATGTAAAGGCGCGCACGTAGCATGTACACGTACGTATATCGGCCAGTGTGCAAGAAAGAAAATACAGCCACGTACGTACATACGGGCAGGGTCTTGAACGCCTTCTCGCGCATACGTACAGCCAGGGCTCGTGTGCATGGCTGGGTCGGAACGGAGAAACAGTGTCATCGTCGTGTTCATGGGGAGCCAACCGGATGGGTCGGAATGGAATGCGTCGTCGTGTTCATTTGGGGGGGGGGGGCTTGGACGGAACAACCAATGAAAACGAGGCCTGGCGTACCGCAGAACGGAGGAAACAGTCTTGTGTTCGACGAGCCACGTTCGAAACAGGATCCTGTTCATCGGGAGGGGTCTGGAGTACCGCAAAATGGAGGAAACGGACCTCCGATGGTCGAAACGGGGGTCCTGTTCATCGGGAGGGGTGTGGCGTACCGCAAAACGGATGAATCGGACTTGTGTTGGAGCGCTACGGTCAAAACGGGGGTCCTGTTCATCGGGAGGGGTGTGGCGTACCGCAAAACGGGACTCCACGGGATACTGTTCATCTCCACCGTCGACCTCCTCCAACCTCCACCTGTGACTGTTCATCCACGGGCTCCTCTTCATCCGGCCTCCACCGCACGCTACTCCACCGGCTACTGTTCAACCAGCCCTCTCCACGGGCTCCAATTCAACCACCCCTCCACGGGCTACTGTTCATCCTTCCCCACACCATCTACAGTTCATCCTGCTCTCCACGGGGTGGTCCTGTTCATCCAGCCCCAACCAGCTCGATCGATCAGGGTATTGTTCATCCAGAGGCAACACCACAGGGTCATGTTCATCCACCCCCACCAGGAACTGTTCATCCAAACCCCCTGCAACGCTCACTGCTCATCCAGAGGCAGCATCGATCGGCTTCAGTTAGCAGCAATAGCGAAGGAATCGCTCGATCGGGTTCAGTTAAGAGCCATCGATCGATCGCTCGGGTTCAGTAACGCGTAGCCTACAGTGCAATCGCTCGGGTTTAGTTAGAGCCCAACGCCTCGCTTGAGTTTAATTAGAGCCCAACGCCTCGCTCGGGTTCATTTAGAGCGCAACGCCTCGCACACACGCGTGTACGTACGAGAGAAACACGCATCGCTCGGCCCCCAACCATGGTTTTTTCCATCATGGATGGCCCAAACAATGTCATGCAGCTGCGTCTCCGGCCCACCCAGGACGAAAAGCCCATTTTCTGTCATGATTTTTTGTCATAGAAGTAGGACCCCACCACATCTATGATGGTACCGGGTTTTGTCACAATTATCGTCATAGAAGTGTCATAAGTATGACAGAAAAAATTTCTTTCGGCCCAAAATGTCACGTATGTGTCTTTTTTTTGTAGTGTCGATTTCTATAGACACCAGGAGGATCTAGGGTTACACAAGGTCGGTTACAAAGAAAGGAATCTACCTATTTGATTGCCAAGCTTGTCTTCCATGCCAAGGAGAGATCCATCCGGACACGGGTGCAGTCTTCGGTCTTTGTATCTTCACAGCCCATCGATCCGGCCCATGGCTAACAGGCCGGACGCCCGAGGACCCCTTAGTCCAGGACTCCCTCAGTAGCCCCCGAACCAGGCTTCAATGACGAGGTGTTAGGCGCGCGGATTGTCTTCGGCATTGCAAGGCGGATTCCTCTTCCGATGACCTTGAAGTGATGTATCCAGCCATCCAGATCGCACCCCTCGGCTTCTGTGTATCAATAGCTTCGCCTTCCATTTGTTTCACAAATGTGAGAGGTCAGGGTGTTTTCACACATAACACCCTAGCCGAGCGAGGGGTAGTGTCTATTTAAAGAGATTGGATATCAGATCCATTCGACGTCCCGCGGAAGAATCCTCAAATATTACCGGGAAAGAACACTTCAACATGTCTAGCATTCCCTGCTCCTCCTCCCATCCCTACGGCACAGAAAAGGTGGGTGGGAGAAGTGCTCCGTACCCCACAGTCAGCTGGTGGACCTGCAAACACAAGGATTTCTCCCTTCTGCGAATCTGGTCTCTGTTCGAGCAGGGCTGACCTCCTTCAACAGCGAAACCCAGGCGGAGGATTTCCCCAACCCGTCCGGGGGGAACGAGTATGTTTCGTCCCTTATCTGCTGACGGGCGTCGGATTTCCAATCCATCCGTTCCCTCGAGGGCTTCTGGAATACTATGGCCTCCAGTTGCAAAATTTTACTCCCGCCTCCATCCTGCACATTGCGGGTTATGTCGCTTTATGCGAATTATTTCTGGGTTGTGAGGCCCATTTTGAACTGTGGGGAAAATTATTCTGCCTTGTCCTGCGCAACCACGAGGGATCAATATTTGAAGTGGGCGGGGCCGAAATATGGCGTATTGCCGGTACCGGATACCTATCTGGCACACCGAAGAAAGCGACCGAAGAGTGGCCTTCCGAGTGGTTCTACATCGAGGACGTCGTACTTCCAGACCCAGTCCGGAGAGGTCTTCCCGAGTTCACAAGTGCTCCCTTTAAGAAACGCCACAGCTGGTGCCCTCGGAATCCGAGGAGTAAGATAGTGCGGAAGTTCGCCAACTCCTGAGCAAGATAAGGATGCTCACCCAGTCCGGATATACCATAGTCGAAGTGATGGCGACCTCCATAGTGCGGGGGGTCCAGTCACTCCAATACAGAGGACTTACCATGTGGCACTACAACGGGGAAGATGACGCCTACCTCTGCGGCAAGAAGGGTCCAGACACCCCTGCCGCCCTGGACAAAATATTGGCCGGTCTATTCAAAGGGGAGGAAGAGGAGTTCCTGTGCATCACGCACAGAGAAGGATATTCTATGTATAGTCCTCCTAGCTGGGTAAGCCCCCAACTCCTCTGCTCTACTCATTCCATTCCCTGAGCTATGTCCAATGAATATTAACCCGTCTATTTATAACAACACTCGCGGAAGATTTCCGAGGGGCTTCACAGCCCCGCCCCGCAGCCCGAGGGCCACAATCGGGACCTTGACCCCGGATTCAAAGAATATACGGGTATATTTGTGGTGCTCGAGAATGGGGTGTTTTACCAAACGAGCTACGATGGCACAGAAGTGGCCATCATCGCCAACTATACCGGTCTTCTCCCTGCTTCACACGTAAGTAATCAGGAGACACCTTGTCTGAAAGAGTTCTCTCATTCTGCCTCACCCACAGCACCGTCCTGTGCTCAAAAGGGGAGGCGTTCGGCGCACCATGCCACCCCAGGGGCATCTCCAAAGAGAGCGGCTCCCACGCCGGGCAAGCCTTTGAAGAGGATGGCAAACAAAGATACGGCCAAACCTTCATCGAAGAGGTATGGATTTGCAAATATTTTCTTCAGCAGTCACATCCAATTGTGACTTTTATGTTTGTCCTGTATCAGGAAAAGGGCGTGCCGGACTATGTCCGGGGGTCCGGTCGGTCACACTTCCCACAACCAGGATTCCGATCCTACCATAAAGGTGGGGGCTGATACGGGGGTGACACCGCCGGATTGTCCTCCAGCCGAGGATTCCGATAATGTATCCGTCACCAACTTGGAAGTGGAGAGCGCCATGAATCATCAGCGCCGGACAGCCGTTCTTCGTGACCACGGCTTTTCAACAGAAGCCTTCAACGCCTTTAACTCAGCTGATGCATACATCCGGACTGCTCGAGACGGGCTTGCCAGAGCCACAGGACAATATTTGAAAGATATGCAGGTAAGTTTACCTTGTCCAAATGTGATAATTATATACCAGTAGCCCCTGAGACTTGAAGCAGTTGGTACAAATGATTTAAGGATAGTTGTATGACCAGGTTCTTACAGAGAAGAACGGCCTGCTAGCCCAAGATCTAGAAAAGTGTCAGACACAGCTAAATGCTATCACCGCCGAATTGGAAGGGTTCAAGAAGGCGCCCTCTAGTAATATTTCCCTCCATTGAGAAATAGTAATTAGGTACCAGTTATGCTAACACTGTTGCTTATCTCATGATAGGATCGTCAAATCAGCTGGAGGAGAAACTGAAAACCGCATTGGCGGGAGAAAAAGAGGCCAAATGACTACACGCCGCAGGCGAGCGAGTGCTGACCCGAGCCAGGGAGGAGCAAAACAAGCTCCAAGATTTGTACACCCAGCTGGGCGAAGAGCTAAAAGATGTGCGAACCCAGCTGGCTGACTTCGTAAAGGAAAATAAAAGGCTGCGAGGCGGCATTTTCAGTATGTGACCGAACTTACCTTATAGTAGTTCAGAGATGAAAGTATCTGACAGAGTTATGTTTTGTAGGTATGCTGACGGGCCGTCCTGAAGAGGAGGTATCTGGATCATGAAGTGATCTGCTGCAAGGGCTGTCCCAAGTGCACGAGCAAGCTCGGCAGGCAATGCGGAGTGTTTCCAAGGCTTTATGGCCATCCGCCTCCCCTCCAGGAAGTATGGAGGAGCTTGCAGAGCTATTCAAGGGAGCGTGGCGGCGTGTCCGATTATGGAAGATATCGGCCTGTCGGGAGGGTGCGCGAGAAGCCTGGGCCATGGTGAAAACACGGTATACCAAGCTTGATCCAAATCGCATGGCCCAAGTCGGACCTCTAGGGTCAGACGGAAAAGAAGTTCCTGTTAGTTTGGTGTATGACCAAGTAGCAGTAGCTGCCAATTATTCCCAACATGATTGTAAGTTAGACAGCCTGTTGGATGGTATAGAGGAGGAAATTTATGAGTCCAAGTGACTATGTACTTTACTTGACATATTTGTCCCTAGCTGGAATGTAAAAACAATAGTCATGGCAGACCTTTTCACTTCGATATCTGGGCCCGAAGGCGCAGAGTGTTTTCGAATACCCGAGCAGCAAAATATGTCGGGGCACGCATGGAAACCAGGCGTAAGGGTCATAGTTGCTTGAACAGACAAGGTGTATCCGACTAGCTATGTTATATTACATTGTGATTGTAAGAAACATCTTCCAGAGAGAATAGTTCCGTTAAGGGTTCCTTTCCCTGGGTGTGCATGCGTTAATGTGCATGTCCGAACTGTGAAAAAATCGCAGTATGTGTAACTTCTGGGGGTTTGCAATGGAGTGAATGCGAAAACGTCTTTAATTCATCGACCGAATATTCCCTTAAGAACGCTAGCTTTCGGCTTCACCCAGTACACATCCGGATGACCTGGTAGTAACAATCGCAGAGGTGCTTCCTTTACGCCCTAACCGAACTAACGGGAACGTAGGGCATAAGCACAGGAGCCAGGCAACCCAGCTTGGCCAAAACTCAAGTCATATCGATGCATATAATGGCGAAGAAAAGGTACATATGGAAAAGAACGCATATGTGATGAGCTTGATGCTCGAAAAATAATAATAGCAAGCTTCTGTCCAAGAGGCCCCCAGGTATAGTGGACGTACATATTTAAAGATGTATACGTCAGGGGTGTATGGTCTAACCGCACGAAAGCTTTAAGGCTGGACCGAAAAAAACAAAAAGAGAGAGATAAAAAAGAAGAAAAATGATGTAAGCAACAGGGGGAAGGAGACGGACAAATAGTTCGGCGCTAGGCATAGAATCTTCGGAGTCTGACAGCGTTCCATGGGTTCGGCTCCAGGTGGTTATCTGACCCATCACGCAGGCGGTACGCTCCTCCGGTGAGAACTTCGTCAATGATGAAGGGACCCTCCCACTTGGGCTTGAGTTTGTCCTTTTTCTTCTCCGGTAGGCGTAGAACGAGTTCGCCAACATTATAAGTTTTGGCCCGCACTTCTCTACTTTGATACCTGCGAGCCTGCTATTGATAAAATGCGGAACGGGCTTTTGCGACGTCGCACTCCTCCTCCAGGGCATCTAAGTCGTCCTGCCGATCAAGCTCGGCCTCTCTCTCTCTCTTCGTACATGCGCACTCGAGGTGAGTCATGAATAATGTCGCAGGGTAATACTGCTTCTGCGCCGTACACCATGAAGAAAGGTGTATATCCAGTAGTGCGGTTGGGCGTGGTCCGCAGCCCCCAGAGTACGGAGTCAAACTCCTCAACCCAGTGCTTGTCTGATTCTTTCAAAGACCGTACTAGTCTGGGTTTGATGCCGCTCATGATAAGACCATTAGGCCGTTTGACTTGACCATTTGTTTGTGGGTGATAGACGGAGGCGTAATGGAGCTTAATGCCCAGATTGGCGCACCAATTTTTTGTTGGGGATCAAAAAAATTCCTACGCACACACAGATCATGGTGATGCATAGCAACGAGAGGGGAGAGTGTTGTCCATGTACCCTCGTAGACCGAAAGCGGAAGCGTTAGCACAACGCGGTTGATGTAGTCGTACGTCTTCACGAACCGACCGATCAAGTACCGAATGTACGACACCTCCGAGTTCAACACACGTTCAGCTCGATGACGACCCTCCAACTCCGATCCAGTCGAGCTTTGAGGGAGAGTTCCATCAGCATGACGGCATGGTGACGATGATGATGTTATACCGATGCAGGGCTTCGCCTAAGCACCACTACGATATTATCGAGGTGGACTATGGTGGAGGGGGGCACCGCACACGGCTAAGAGATCAAAGGGATCAATTGTTGTGTCTAGAGATGCCCCTGCCCCCGTATATAAAGGAGCTAGGGGGAGAGGCGGCCGGCCAGGAGGAGGCGCGCCAGGGAGGAGTCCTACTCCCACCGGGAGTAGGACTCCGTCCTTTCCTAGTTGGAGTAGGAGAAGGGGGAAGGAGGAGGGAGAGAGGAAGGAAAGGTGGCGCCCCCCTCCTTGTCCAATTCGGACTAGAAGGGGAGGCAGCGTGCGGCCTGCCCTGGCCGCCCCTCCTCTTCTCCACTAAAGCCCATCTTGGACCATTAAACCCCCGGGGGGGTACCGGTAACCCCCGGTACTCCGGTAAAATCCCGGTTTCACCCGGAACACTTTCGATATCAAAATATAGGTTTCCAATATATCAATCTTTATGTCTCGACCATTTCGAGACTCCTCGTCATGTTCGTGATCACATCCGGGACTCCGAACTATCTTTGTTAAATCAAAACACATAAACTCATAATATAACCGTCATCGAACTTTAAGCGTGCGGACTCTACGGGTTCGAGAACTATGTAGACATGACCGAGACATGTCTCCGGTCAATAACCAATAGCGGAACCTCGATGCTCATATTGGCTCCTACATATTCTACGAAGATCTTTATCGGTCAAACCGCATAACAACATACGTTGTTCCCTTTGTCATCGGTATGTTACTTGCCCGAGATTCGATCGTCGGTATCTTAATACCTAGTTCAATATCGTTACCGGAAAATCTGTTTACTCGTTCCTTAATACATCATCCCACAACTAACTCATTAGTTGCAATGCTTGCAAGGCTTATAGTGATGTGCATTACCGAGTGGGCCCAGAGATACCTCTCCGACAATCGGAGTGACAAATCACATCTCGAAATACGCTAACCCAACATGTACCTTAGGAGACACCTGTAGAGCACCTTTATAATCACCCAGTTACGTTGTGACGTTTGGTAGCACACAAAGGGTTCCTCCGGTAAACGGGAGTTGCATAATCTCATAGTCATAGGAACATGTATAAGTCATGAAGAAAGCAATAGCATAATACTAAACGATCGAGTGCTAAGCTAACGGAATGGGGCAAGTCAATCACATCATTCTCCTAATGATGTGATCCCGTTAATCAAATGACAATGCATGTCAATGGCTAGGAAACATAACCATCTTTGATCAACGAGCTAGTCAAGTAGAGGCATACTAGTGACACTCTGTTTGTCTATGTATTCACACAAGTATTATGTTTCCGGTTATTATAACTCTAGCATGAATAATAAACATTTATCATGATATAAGGAAATAAATAATAACTTTGTTATTGCCTCTAGGGCATATTTCCTTCATTTTTCACCTCGTCGGCTATGAAGTTGGAGCCGTTATTGGTGATGATGTTGTGTGGAACACCATAACGGTGTACAACGCCGGATATAAAGTCTATCACTAGTCTGGCTTCGGCCGTTTTAACTCCTTTACGGGGTCCGACCATATCAAGCCCCCAGACCGCGAAAGGCCAAGTAATGGGGATTGTTTGCAGAACGGTGGGTGGGATATGGCTTTGGTTGGCGAGAAGCTGGCATCCGACACAACGTTGGACAAAGTCCTGTGCGTCTTCTCGGGCCGTCGGCCAATAAAAACCTGTACGGAAGGCCTTGCTAACAAGGGTTTGAACTGCGGCGTGGTGCCCGCCGAGACCGGCATGAATTTCAGCCAGGAGCTACCGCCCCTCTTCCTCGGAGATACATCTTTGAAGGACTCCGGTTGGGCTTTTCTTGTAGAGCTCTCCGTCGTGAACTTTGTAGGCCTTCGAACACCGGACAATGCGGCGGACCTCATCTGATCCTCAGGGAGTTCCTTCCTATCAAGGTAGGCCAAGAAGGGTTCGGTCCATGGGGCAATGACTGCCATAATGAGATGGGCCGATAGTGTTATTTCGGTGGCTGAGCCCCTGATGATACCGGTGTGTTCGGGATCTATGGTTGAGTTCGGATCCGGACTGGTGTTGCCGCCCTCCCCTTGCTGCATCACGGACGGATTAAAGAGCCTTTCCAAAAAGATGTTAGGTGGGACGAGGTCGCGCTTGGCGCCGGTGTGAGCAAGGACGTCCGCCGCTTGGTTACTTTCTCGGGCCACGTGATGAAACTCAAGCCCCTCGAACCGAGCCGACATTTTTAGAATGGCGTTGCGATAAGCCACCATCTTCGTTGGGATATTGCGAGGTTTGAGTTCCCACGCACTTCCAGGCGTTGTATGCCCATGGAGACAGCCATCCGAAGACCATGTAATAAGGCTTCGTATTCGGCTGCGTTATTGGAGTCTGTGTATAATATCTGGAGTACGTACTGGACGACGTCTCAAGTGGGGGACGTTAGAACGACACCCGCTCCTAGTCCTGCCAGCATTTTGGAACCATCAAAATACATAACCCAGTTGGAAAATGTGCCGTATTCTTTAGGGAGTTCGGCCTCTGTCCATTCGGCAAGTCAGCCAGTACTTGGGATTTAATGGCTCGACTCGGTTTGTATTTTATGTCAAATGGAAGGAGCTCAATGGCCCATTTGGCAATCCGGCCCGTAGCACCGCGGTTGTTTATTATGTCATTGAGTGGTACTTCAAATGATGGTGCTTGGGCGGTCCGGGAGAAGGCTTAGTCGAGAGAACACCGGATATGGAGATTCAGTGATGGTGCACATACGAGTGCACACACACCACTAATAGAAAACCGGGCTTTCGTTCGGTCCATTAGTCCCGGTCTGGTTTTGGACCCGGACTAATGGTACCACTAGTCCCGGTTCAAACGGCTATGCATTAGTCCCGATTCATTTGTGACCTATAGTCCCGGTTTGTGATCGAAAGGATCCGACCCAAAAACACACGAACATAGACGAATAACAATCAAATTCGAGCAAATCCACTGAGGATAGATCCGCCACAGACACACCTTCACACGCCCACCAACGATGCTAGACACATCAATGGAATGAGGGCTGGGCGGGGAGACCTTTATTCCATCTTAAGGGAACCGTCACGCGTCTCGTCGTCCTGAGCAGGACACAAACTCTAACAAATCTAAAAGGAACGACTAACATTGGAGCCCGCCCGCCATCGCTTGCCAGGATCCACCGCGCCCCCATGGCCCTATGGCCACTGGAGACGAGGCAGGTCTGTGGTGGAGCCGGCGAGAGGCACAAACCTTAATATTTTGGAGGAGCGGGAAATGGGTTTTTGATGGGACAGATTAGTTAGACGCCGGCCAGGTTAGTGCAAACCCTAGTTTGTTTCGTGTTTGTGGAAAGAAGTGCGACCAGACCGCTGAATGGACCAATGCAGAACCGTGTTGGAAGTCAAAACACGTCCAAACCGCACGATTCGAACGATTGTGGGTTATTTGACAGTCGGCGTTGGAGATGCCCATATGAACATATACTAAGCCAAGGAAAGAAAAATCATGCTGCTTCAGTACAGAAAACCATGTGTGTCCTCGCATGGCACAGGAACCACGTGCTCCATTTCGATGTGCAACATATGCAAATCAATCGTTCAGGAACGAACTCAACATGGAATTAGGGGGAGTCTTTTGTGTTGGGTGTGCTAAGAGATACACTAAGGCCAACTCCACTGCGCGACCCTATCCTGTCCGCCCCCGTCCGTTTGGGGTAAAAGGGATAAACGAGAAGGCCCAGCGCGCGGGCGTAAACGGACTTTTGTCCGCTTTGTGTCCGCTTTCGACCCATCCGTGGCCCAAGTTTGCGCCGCTTTTGGGGTGAAACGGACACCACGCGGACGCGCGGGTTGTCTGCACGTGTCTTCCCTTGGCCCGCCCGTCGGTAGCACAGGACGGGCCTTTTTCTATCCGCCCCCTCCCGCCCCCCGGCCGCATCCACTCCACTCTTCCCCTCTCATCCCCACGCCGCCGTCGGCCGCCTGCTGCCATAGCAGCCGTGCAACTCATCTGGCAGCGCTGCGCAGCCTTCCTCGTCGCCGCCGAGCTACCCAAGCACGGCCACCTTGTTTGCGCACCTGCCGGTCGGATTTGGGGCGGATCCGGTCGGTCTTGAGCTCGCCCGGCTGTGGGAGGCCGGGCCGCGCCATGGACTGGCCGGGAACCTCGCCGGAAGGCCCTGGCAGGGCCGCAAGGCCACATGCAGGAAGTGGCTCATCCTCTAGCCGCTTGGATCTACACCGTCGGTGGCCGCCCGGCAGAATCTGCGAATGGCGGCGGCCGGGCTCGGTGCTTGCCCAAAAGCTCGTCGGCGCACCGTTGCCCCTCATCAAGTCGACCACCGCCCAAGGGTGGTCGTGCGCCGTGTCTATCTGTGACGGAGCATCCGGATGGGTGTTCATCAAGTGCTTATACGATGGGGTATGTGCTCTTTTAGCTTCAGTTTGTGCTCTTGGATTAGACTAGTGGTGCTAACTTTAAGTTTTATTGTGTAGAACGGATGCAAGTTTCGGTATTGGGAAGAAGAGTACATCGATATATTGATAGAACGAAATGTATTGCATGTTCGTGCACTTTTAGCTAGCCTAGAGGCTTTAGATGAGACAAGTGCACTTATTGTTAGATTAGAGGCTAGGCATGATACTATGTGCGAAGAAGCAACAAGGCACGATACTATGTGTGAGGAAGCAACGTCGACTTCTGGCTTGAAGAAGAAAAGAGGGTGCAACGTCGTGCCTCCTCCACAGATCAACAATGAGTGCATCGAGAAGGCCCTAACCCAATTCAAGGGAGCAGTTATGGAAGTTGGGTATCTTCTCAAATGTATTCTTGTGGTTCTTGTTTTCTTTGGCCTTGCTTTACTAGTCAAAATGTGATGATGTATTGTCATATACCTAAAATGAATGATAAAAAAGTTTAAGGAGTTGCAAAGAAATATACGCGGACAAAATGGGGCAAATGGATGCGGCCGTGCGCCCGTATCACAGGACAAGCCCGAACACGACCCCAAATCCCTACCCAGACGGACAGAATCCGGACAGAACGAGCGTCCGTTTGAGGTCGCACGGTGGAGTTGGTCTAATGTCTTGCCTGATCGGGGGCAGGAGCCAGCGCGTGCAAGCTACGGTGCGCTGGGTTGGGCTGCACGGACTGCCCCAGCTTGGCACTGGATACCGATCTCGTCCCAAAGGTCGTGTCGCCCGGCGACACAAAAACTACTAAGCGCTCATCGTGGTGCTATGGCGCGATTTGCGCCAACCGCAAGATGACACTGACCCCAAAGACCCAGCGCCAGCGCTAAATATATATATCCCTCCCGTCCCGCTCTTCCACTCCACCACCCACACCGGCGGCGCAGCTCGCAACCAAGCCTGCCAAGTCGAGACTCGAGAGCTAGCACCAGTTGCTCCCCGGAGCCAAGAAAGGCAACGCAGCATGTGTAACGTCATCACTATCCCGTCGGTCGCCTGGCTGCGCCACGCCGTGCGCCGGTGGCGGGCCCGCCGCTCCACCTCCTCCCGGTGCCGGCGGGGCGCATTGGCGGTGTCGCGCGGGCGCGGTTCATGGTGCGGCTGGCGCTTTGAGCCACCAGCATTCATGGAGCTGCTCCGGCAGCGGAGGAGAAGTACGGCTTCCGTCCGGCGCCTCCGGCCCGTCGCGCTCCCGCAATGAGGACCGCCTCCGCGGCGTCCTCCGCCGCGTCTCTTCCTCGTCCGACTCAAGGAGCCGCGCCGTTCCTCCTTCGCCGCCGGCTGGTGACTCATGATCGCTGCTCAAGGGCTGGCCGTGGAGAAGCTCTTCTTGTGAGCGATCGACCAACAGCGTCGCAGCAACACCGAACGATCGAGCAGCGCGCCCAATTCCTGCGCGCCACATCAGCCAATCGGTGACAGACAAGGTATTCCGGCGAAAGCGGCCGTGAAGACCGTTCGGGCGGCGTGGCGGCGTGCTCCTTTGCCCAGCGTGATGCCGGCCGGTGATCGGACGCACTAGAGCTAGGCAGTAACAGCATGTGATGGTGATGGTAGTAACTGATTGAAGAAGGCGGCGATTTTTTGGATTGTTTTTTTGTAACTATTCTAATCGTTAGTGCAACTCCTTGCCGAGGCATACGAGGTAGTACTCCCTCCGTCCAGAAATACTTGTCATCAAAATGGATGAAAATGGATGTATCTAAAACTAAAGTACATTTAGATACATCCATTTCAATGACAAGTATTTCCGGACGGAGGGAGTAAATGCAATTTGACAATTATAGCCGTTTATGGTTCATTCATGTCTTCGTCATGTTGATGTACTCATTAGCCTAAGCTTAAGATAAGGACGCGTCTAGGCAAAGCCCCGAGTCTTTGCGTAAGGATCCCCGCAATCTGCTGATTTGGAAAGTTCTGGTCCCCCCAAAGAAAAAAGGAAACTTGATCCCACTAGTGTATCTGTGCGAGATCACGCCCGCGATGGGAGGACGATCTTGGTGGCCACCATCTCTCCTCCAACCTGCCCCTCCATCGAGAATCACGTGCTTCCCTCCTCTCCGCCCCATCCTTCTCTCCCAAGGAACCATTCTCTCCACCTGCTCCCCATATCTCCCTTCTTCTACCCCAAGGAAATCTCCTGCCTACACATCGCCATGGATCTGAAACACTAGAGCTTTGAAAAAGATCAACTGAAAGATCAACTGTTTTCTGTGAATAGAGGTGCGTTTTTTACCCTTCTCCCTGTTCTTTCTTCATGGTGGATCTCCCACAACCTCCACCCCCAACCCCCTGCCACTCCCCTCCCCCTACCATATGTCCAAGATGAGTCTCCTCTATGCTCTGTTGTTCTTTTGTAGAGAAGGAGAAAGAGGATAAAAAAGTAAGCAACGAGATCTGTGATGAGTAGGCAAATGTATTGCAAAGCACGAGCAAACAAGTTCAACATATTTAGGGCAAACAAATCTGGTGCACATTGTAGGCAACAAACACAGAAAGTGCAAAAGAAAGAATAGTTTTCTAATTCTTGAAGGCAAAGTAGACGTGGTAGATGTATTTCTTAGGATTTTTGAGCAAGAGTATGCATCAATGGTAGGCAATTGTTGTTTAAAATGTAAGCAACTAGGAAAAAATATTTGGACTAGCATTTCTGTTTAGAGCAAAAAAATAACATGGGTAGAGCATGTTAGGTTGGTGGGAAATTGTTGTTAAAAATGCAAGCAACTAGGTTCATGTTCTTACTAGCATATTTGTTTCAAGCAATTGTGTGTCAGGTGAGTAGGCAACTGTTGCCAATAATGCAAGCAACTATGGAAAATGTGTTAGTCTGAGCAAGTTCAGGACTGTCCAGGCATGCCACCTGTTGCCACATTACTCATGGCTAGTATGCATGTGCTTAGGCAAAAGTAATGTGCATGGTGAGCAAAGTGTTTGTTGTTTGTGACCTTATGCTTGTGCTTGTGCTGCCCAACTATGATGGAAAAATGCTATGTTCAAAGATTGTGATAACAGTACCTTGAGCTTGTGGTTGGTGCCACCTTCTGCTGCTCCAGCTGACGACCCCTATTAGCCTGCAAGTGTGTAAGAAGTGGAAAAAAACGAGGCAGAAACCATGGGACGATTGTGCTCATGACATAGAAACACATGGGGTGAAGAACCCCAATTAAAAAAGCAGAACTGGTCATAATTTGAGGAACAAAAACACAAAACAAGTCATTTAGTAGTTATACTACTACAAAATATATCAACAATTTCCAATACATTTTCAAACTAGAGATTCACTGGGATTGTCATCTTATGTTCTTCTGATAATACTCCCACACAACATTCATCTCGCACCTCTTTCCCCGACCTGATTTCTCCACGAAAAAAAAAGAAAACGGTTATTTGTCATCTCTGATTACATTGTATTGATTGGTACATGCAAAAATGAAATAAGACATTGTGTGTTGATTGATTTTGTTGCTGAAGTTGATGTATTATTCCTACTTATTTGGTGAGTTGATTCCATCTTCTAACTTGTGTGTTTATTATTTGCCAATTATGTAGGAGATGTTTGACCTTAACGAATTGCCGGATGACCTTAATTGGGACTTGCCAGCCAATGTTGGAGTGGACAACATTGAGCCCATGTACTGCACACAACCTTCTACGCAAAAGGCACCCCTACTGAACAATATCCATGAGTTCGTGTCTGACTCTCCAAACCCTCCAACCACGCAGAATGTTGCTGACCCTGCCATGCAAGCAATGCACACAGAAGAGCACACACTTGATGACCACAGATACTTTGGGTGCAGCAGGTGGGGCTGCTGGGCATGAGGGTGCAGGGGAGAGGCAATGACAACGATGATGAAGTGTGGTCCCAGCCAAGGGAACCTTCTTTAGGTACAAGGTTTGACACTTTGCAAGGTGCAAGAGAACACTATAATTCTTATGCTCAGCATGTGGGTTTTTCAATCAAGATGAACACTTCCAGACGGTCTACTGTTACTGGCAAAATAGACAAGTACCAGTTTGTTTGCAACAAGTTTCGCAAACCCAAAAACGATGACCACATCTGTGACCGCACCTAAGCGTTGAAATGCGGAAGATCATACGAAGGTGGGAATGATGATGATGGAGAAGACAATGTAATTGTGTTTGCTAATGATGCTGCTGACAAAAAGAAGAAGAGGAAGAAACGGAAAAGAGAAAAGATAATACAGACTGGGTGCAAAGCCAAGATATAACTAAATTGATTGATGGCCTTTGGGAGGTCACTTATTTTATTGCTGAGCATAACCATCCATTGATTGAGAAACCTTCATTGACTAAATATTTGCGATCGCACCAGGGCATACCTCCAGAAGAGAAGCTGTTCCTTAAAAACCTTCATAGTTGCAACTTAACTACAGGTGAGTGGGTGCCAGTAGAAAAAAAGTTTCTTGGATTCAGTGTTTTGCTGCTTTGCATATGGTAGGCGATAACAATATTAGTGCAACAAAAACTAGTTACACAAGTTTCTGATTATTAAGTCAGTCTATTTGTGGATGGTAGACAAATTATTGCTTGGTTCTTGATGCTCTGTCTTTTTCAAGATTTCTAGCAAACTGTTGTAAAAAAAATGCAAGCAACTAGATTTGGTTGAAAAGTAGATATATTTCTTACTGATGTTTCTGTTTTTCTGTTTTGAGCATGAGTATGGAGCATGAGTTAGGCAAATGTTGTCGCAAAAATGCAAGCAATTAAAAAAATTCAGTGTTTTATTGCTTTGCATATGGTAGGCGACAAAACAAGTTTCTCATTCTTTGAGGCAGGCTATTGTGGATGATAGACAACTATTGGCTGGTTCTTGATGCTTTGAGTTTTTTAAGATTTCTAGCAACTGTTGTAAAAAAATACAAGCAACTAGATGTGGTTGAAAAAGTAGATATATTTCTTACTAATGTTTCTGTTTTTCTGTTTTGAGCATCAATAACTAGCATGAGTAGGCAAACTGTTGGCACATATGCAAACACCTAATTTTTTTGTGGCAGTTACATATTTCTTACTGGCATAACTGTTTGAATTCAAAAAAGTGTGTGTCAGGGGTGGTAAGCAAAATGTCGTCAAAAAAATGGTTTCTGATTGCCTACATATGCTGTGAGCAGAGACATGCATTTCATTGCGGTTACATATCATGCCATGTTGGTTGTTAATAAAACAAATTGAACTAAAAATGCCTGAAAAAAAGACTAGTGGTCTCCATTTCAGCGAGTCTTGTGCCCTAGGGTTTTAATTTGCCTATCATTTTCCTATCGGGAAGGTTTTAAATCGCCCAATCTTGTTTTTCTTTTTTGAGCAGGCCGAATGATGCACATCATGTCGAATTACTATGGCACAGAGTTGATTGTTCCTTATACTGACAAGCACATCACGAACCTGAAGTCACGCTTGAACAGGGATGCAACTAAAGAAGGCGATATGATTGAGACTGTTGCCTATTTCAAAGATATACAGAAGACAGATCCAGAATTCTTCTACAAGGTCAAGTATGATCACGAGAGGACAAGGTTGAGAATATATTACGGGTTGATGGACCAACGAAAAAGCCTACAAAGAAGCCTATCATGATTGCATATGCTTTGACACGACATACATGACTAACATGTATAACATGCCGTTGCTCCATTCATTGGGATAAATCGTCATGGGCGGGGCGTTCATGTTGGGGTGTGGCTTTGTTAGGCAGGAGTTAGAGACAAGTTTTGATTGGTTATTTGGTACATTCCTTGAAGCAATGGATGGTCTAGCACCAGACAACATAATCACTGACCAAGATTGGGCGATGGCACAATGCATTGAAAACATTTTCCCTTACATGCATCTTCGATGTCGGTGGCACATAATGAAGAAAGCTCGGGAAAAACTTGGCGGCTTAGTTGGAAGGAACCTGTGATTGTCAAAAGATTTCAATGATATAGTTGACTTTAGCTTCACTCCGGGAGAATTTGAGACAAAATGGACAAGCTTCAAGGATAAGTGGCCTTTTATTCTGGAACCCACTTTGATAAGCTGTATGAGTACCGGGCAACATGGGTGCCGTGTTACTTCAAACACCGGTTTTTTCCCTTCTTGCAGTCTACCCAGCGAAGCGAAGGTTTTAATGCAGTTCTTAAGCGTTATGTGAACCTGCACAACTCTGTGTTGAACTTTGTTAAGCAGTATGAGAAAATCTGAGACACATGTGCTTGTCCGTGAGGGAGGAAATGACTATAGGACAGACCACTTGGAGGTTGAGTTGTGGTCTGATTTCCCAATCGAGAAACAAGCCTATGAAGCCTACACTAGGGACATTTACCTCAAGTTCCGAACCGAGTTTGAACTAATTGGGAAATACAATGTTAAATCCGCATGGTGCTAGTTTGTTTGAGCTTTACCCAAGCAGAGAAGGGTGGGTTGCTAATTATGGTTCTATAAGCTATTATGTGACGGTGAAGTCGAAGCTGGTGACTACAAATGTGACTGTTGCAAGATTTCCAAAGATGGAATGTTGTGTTGCCATATTTTGAAAAAATTTACACACATTGGTGTCGATGCAATTCCTGCCCAATACATAGTGAGAAGGTGGACACAGCAAGCAATACCAGGTGCTGCACCTTCTATTGAGGCAGAGCCGGATGAGATGCCACATAATCGAAGAAGCTAGTCCGTCAGCGAACTTGTCAATGGATTTTTCTAGTCTAGCTCGAGTTGCTTACGGGTCAGATCTTTGGTGCGGCAATTTTGAGGAAGCACATGAGGGCGGCGCGTATAGAGCTTAATCATTTCAACAAGACCAAGAAAAAAAACAAAAGGTGACTGCTCTGCCCATGGCTGGTCCTGCACCACCGCAGATTCGTAGTACGGCACACCCTGGTCACATACCACCAACTATCACTGGTCCTATGGCAGCCAATTCAGCTGCTACAAAGAACACCTGGCTCGTGGTGGTTCACGCCAATTGCGGGGTTCCTAAGGATCCACCTAAATCAACAACTAAAGGTCGTGCGAAAAGTAAACGGTTGCAGTCGGCACTGGAGTTGCATCCGAAGAGGAAGAACAAATGCTCCTTCTGCAATTCATCTGAACACAATGCAGCAAATTGACCTGGTCGTTTGGTTTGAAGAAGGAAAAAATAGATGACAACAACTAGATTCCTGTCTTGGTGTTTGGGTGAAACTCTTCCTAAATCAAGAACTAGATTCATGTCTTCTTCTGCAATTACCATAGATCATAACCCCCACCACACCCCCACCCCATGTTAGGCAACTCATATATGGGTGTTAGGAAATTTAAGCTTGGATGTCAGGCAACTCTTGTGCCGTATGAGATGTAATATTTAATTTTTGTGACCTTTGTACTAATTCCTGTCTTGGTGTTTGGGTCTTTGATTCCTTCTTTTTCAAGACAATAAGTTGGACAATAACTTGACAGTGTATTTTTTTTAAAAAGGTATTACAAAATATCTTATTCATGCTAACGAAATATATGCTGCTGTGTGACAAACCTCTACCAAGTCAAAGCTTCAAAATAGCCTGCCATGGTGCTTTGTTGGCAACTGTGTTAATTAAAGAACTCGTGATGTTCTTCCTAATGTTGGGGATGTCTTCGGACGAAGTTTGGCAAGTTCCTCGCTTCCCACACACTCGCTATTGTCGAAGTGAAAATGTCGCAATCATAACTTGCAAAAACATATAGAAAACATGCGTGTAAACTTCGACCATTTTATGAAAAAAAGCATATATGGGAAGCACAAAAGTCATGTTTCTATGATGGACACGATTAGCGATGAAAGGAACTCACTCATTATCTTGTTTTGGAACATCAATTTCCTTCAAGCGAAAATCATCCAAGCTTACGCGTGATTCATGGTAGTGCTGGTCCCACAATGAACGCAGTGCTGCAGCAATCAATCTAGCGTTGTCGTCAAGAGTTTTGCTCTGTGCCAGGCTCCTCCATGAATCAAATACCTCGAACCTGCGGTCCCTAATATTGACATTGAAAAGCCAGTAGTGGTTTGCTGATACAAGATTTGCTCTGTCTAGATTCTCTAGAATAGGGAACATGATCTGCATGACGAGTGTGTGATCAAAAGAAAAAGAGCAATTCAGGAAACATTTTGCTATATATATGCCAAATGTAAACAAGACAACAACATTGTACTTGGTACTGACCATATCCTTTCGATCCAAATGATTTGATTTGTTGAATGTGGCATTTATCTCTTGAGTGTTCCAAATCATTTCTTTGAAGCCTTGTCTGCCATAATTATGAAGAATAAAAATAAAATAAAAATGCAAATGCACATCGTAAGAGGGCAACTTGTTTGTTAAGGTTCTAGCAAAATGGAGCTACCGGTCAGTTTTTGTTGAGCTTGTTGGTGTTGTGGGCAACTTGCTAGTAAAAGTCTGGTAAAAAATGGGAGGGAGTCAATTTCTTCAATCTGAGGGGTTAAAGCAATTCTTACAAAAGAAAGGGGTTATGGCAATTTTTGTTTACTTCTAGAAATACTTACAAAATTCAAAAAAAGAAAGGGTTACAACAATTTATAATAAAAAACAGTTGGTTTAAGTGAAAAAATGTTGCTCAAACTGCTTAAGAGCAAAAAGTGGTAGTTCTACCAGCAAAAGAAGAGAAAGAGGTTATGTACCGAAAATCTGACGGGCATGATTATCTTCTTGGAATTTGCTGGAAAGTCCCGCATTATACCGTTGATAATTAGTTTGAACACGTGCGACTTGACATGACCGGTCTTCTTCATTGAGTCAGCGAGTTCTCTGAGTGAGACATGGTAACCGTCATAATCAACAATAGTAGGGCTGCATGAAAAAAAGGAACTCATATAAGTCATATAGAGTATGGGTAGTTAGGTGTAGTGAAGAAGAAAAACTACATAAGAATTGTGATTTCACTATCCCTTTTAGCTGCCTATGTTTCAACCATATATGGTGTCTGAGAAAAGTTGCCTACAGTTTACACATCACTTGCCTAGAATTTTGGTTGGTGTTTGCCTGCAACATATATTCGTTTGCTTGCCTTCCCGTAAATAAAAAGGGATAGTGAGTGTAAGACACGCAGTGATAGCAATGTACCTCATGTCTTCAAGTCCAGACTCTTCCCCAACGTGTAGAAGGACTGCAGCATACAACCTGTTTACTGCTGGGGTGCAGTGAGAAAGCCTATTCTCGTTGTAATCCACAAAAGGTGACCTCTTGCATGCTGGTGGCTTGATGATGCGTCTCTCAAATTTGTTCGTGATTTCTCCTGAGCTGCTACTGGAACCAAATTCTCCATCCTTCCAACATGTTTTCTCTGGCGTTTGGAAGTTGGTAGGTGATAAGTTCTCCATGCTATACTATGTCCTTCTGCCTTGATCCCTTTTCTCTGCTTCTTCACACGCTAAGTCAATTTCTTCTAAGTCCCAAAGCAAATCATCATCAGGGATTTTGATGACCATGGATGGTTTTTCCTTTGCTTCCGGGTACATGTCAACAATGCTTCTGCTTGCCGCGTTGATTTGCTGTGACAGTTGAACTTCCAACACACCTTCATCAGGGATTTCAATGACCGCGGGTGTTTTCTCCTTTGCTTCAGGACACATGTCAACATTGCCACTGCTTGCCCCGATGAGTTGCTGCTTTGACAGTTCAACTTCCAACACACCTTCATCGATGCTTGTTCCCGGAATATCAACAGACCCCAACTCATAACCATTTGGTTGTCAACAGTCGTCAAAAATCCCTGCAGGCCTTGCCAATTCTTCAACCATGCTTGATCCAAAATTTCATCAAGCCCTATCTTTGAAAGGAGGTGCAGGGCAATATTCATTCCACGAGCTTTGCGGCCTTTGAGCATGTGTTTGATCGGGTGCATCATGATCTTGGTGCATAGCTGGTATTTCTGGTTGTTGGCGTCCAGATTTGCTATCCCCCATGCCTATGGTACTGCCCAGCTGACGTTGATCCAACTTGCTGCTTGTAACAATGCACTTTGTACGGATATCATCGATTTTTGCTGCTTCACTCAATTCCACCCTGGGCATTTCTGGTGGCTGGTTTTCCTTGTTTGATGTTGTTCTTGTAATACTCTCTTCCTTCTTGTCGATGGCATGTTGTTTTTGTTGGCCACAACCATTGAGATCCCCAAGTGTTTCTCTCTTGTGTACCATTCTTTGCGTGATGCTTAGTGCTTGGTGACTTCTTCAAAATAGTAATTGGGGCAGGGGAAGGTTGTTTCACTGATGCCTTTGTTTGAATGTGCCCCTCACTGGCCTCATTATTGCCCTTACTTGCCAAAACTGGAAGGAGTGTTTCATTTGCAGTTTGCTCCATCATATGTGTGTGAATTTCCCTTACGTGTTCCTTTCCTCCATCATAAGGTTTGCTTTGAACCCCGTTTGTTGTAACAAGTTGTCCAGCTGACTTCTCTGGCAGACTTGCCTGTATATGGCAATGAGTTGCATTACTCTTGTTCTGCATTGCCCAGTCTGCACTGGTGCTTGCCTGCAACTGCTTTACATATGATTCCTTTGCATCAACAGACAATTTCCTTGCATCTGGTACTGAGTTTCTTGAATGTGCAACTGGGTCCTCCCTTGGCATGCTTGGTTTGCTTGAATGATCAAACCCGGGGGGTTGTCTTGCTGTTGGTCATGGTTGCTTGCATTTCAAAGGTGAGTGCCTGATTCTCTACTATAGTTGCCTTCTGAGTTATACCCACCTGCCTGGTTCCTGACATTTGCATGCTTTGACCTCTTGCTTCATTCCTACTCATGTACTCAGCTCGGCTGATCCAAAACATCACATGTTACAATGGTTGGTTGATCTATGAAGGTCACCTTCCTTTGCTTCTTCGGTGGCTTTGGTGGGCGGCCTTTTGCTGCTGCTACAGCGACTTGATGCATAGGTCCGACTGTTGTGGCCACGTGACTTAAACCACAAACTTGTTGCATCAGTTCGATTCGTGTCTTCCGGGGGCATATATCTTCCAGTCTGAATTCAAATGTTTTCTTAAATTCGGTATCAATCAGCTCTTTAAAAATCCGTTTCATTTCCCAACCAACGGGTAAACCATCGACACATAGGCAACTTCCGGCATCGGGATGTCGGGAGGGTGCCCTCCTTCGACATCTAGCTTGACAAGATCCTACAGCGAAAATGGTTACGGGCTTTCAATCTCTTGACTGTTTTGTTTCCTCTTAATCCAATCTTGCATAGATGCACCCTCTTCGCTTTGAGTCGTTTTCAGGCGGCTCATGACTCCCATCCTTGGCCCGATCTTCATTAGTGCCACCACTATTACCTCTGCCCGATTGGTGCGGTCACCAGACCCCCCATTCCCGCCACCACCATCGTTTCCATCGTCGTCCTCCTTGTCCTCCTCAAGTCTGTTCATGTCATCCTCCTCGTCTTCTTCTTCTTCCCCATCTTCATCCTCCTTCTCATCTTCCGTCTCAAGGTCTCCAACATCTACCTCTGCTTCCTCCTGTCGTGTTTCTTCTTGCTCATCCTCCTGGTCCTGGGCATCGTCGCCGCCACTGTTGGTCTCTCCATGCATGTTCCCATCACCATCATCATCATCGCTGTTGGAGTCACCTTCAGCACCGTCTGATTCTTCACTCTCGTCTTCTTGGCCATCGTCTGTGTCACTCCCTGACTGGTAAGATTCTTCATCACTGGGAAGTGTGTGGGGGTCATTTCCACCGGCGTCGCGCCTTTCCCTTGAGCGTGAACTGCTTGGGCCGAGCAACATTGTCATTCTTTGGGCAGCTAGTTGTGCCGCCATCGTCATCAAGTTTCCCAATTCCCTGTATGAGCTTGCCCATTGAGTGTGATATTTCAGAACATATTTCATGCACCATCCGACAAGCTTCTTTTGTTTACATGCACACCGGAAGAGAGAGAGAGAGGACATTGGGGTCACGTATATTAGAACAGGTACAAAAAAGGCAAGCGAAAAGAGGAATGTATAAGGTAACTCACATTTGAGTCGTATGAGTTGGGGAGCCTTGCTGCCACGAACTTTGTGACGTGCTGAAGACTGCAAAATAAGCTTTCATCGGCAAAGCGAGCAAACTCGGTCTTGAGCTATAATTTGAAGTGTGAGAAAAATGCAAACAAAAAGAAAAAGCCAAAAAAAGGGAAAAAACCCTGGTGAGTATGCAACTATCTCTACTCAAGCTATTTGTGAGTTTCCAACAATTAAATGTATGGTTGCCTGAAAGTATAAGTCTGTATTTCCTATGATTGGTTTAACAAAATAACAACACATGTTTTGCCTAGGGATAACACACATCTGGTGAGTTGCTTAGGAAAATAATGTCGTTGCCTAGTTAATGATAGTGTGTTGCCTGATAATTCCTTGGCAAGTTGCCTGACTTCTTTAAAACTGCTATCGACAAAAGTGAAAACTAAATTGTTTTGTCCTTCTTGGCAAGTTGCCTGACTTCTATATGACCTCCTTACAAAATTGAAAGAAAACTAAAGTGACTGAATGATCGTGTGCTTCACAAACATAAGAGGAAACTTACCCGCAACTTGCCAAACTCCCCCCGGCCATTTTTGTCCTTCTTAATGACCATGGAAATAAGATCAGAATCCCAAACCGACACTCTTGGAACCGTGCTTCCGTTCGGTTCGTCCACATCTAACGAGTCCAGATATAACAGCTACATGAGGCAAATCAAACACAAAACAGAAAAAAATGAGTAGATGAACAACAAGAGCAGGAAGATGAAAAACTATGGAAAAAAGGACAAAGAGCAAGATAGACTTACAACTAAATGCATGACGCAACAGCAGACTGCGTTTTTATCACCTGCACCGCTTGAATGCCGCTTTTAATTGATCAACTAGAAAGCGGCATACATTAAATCTCCGCTATCACATCCACATGCATCACAGCAGGAAAACACCGTGGGGATATGTTCAAACTTGTGGTAGGAGCAAGGAAACATGAGAAGGCGACTGCCAACCAAGCACGCAGGAAATTGTTATCTGCTGCCCCAGCCATATCCTTGATCATTTTGCACCAAGATGTTAGTGTTGGTGAGCCTTTAAATATTGATCTTGAAGATTTTGTACATTTTGGATGAGTAATCTGCTCTATTCTCGTAGCAAACCTTCCTCCCCTGTTTGGCAGACCCCATATCCTGTGAACACTTGCTGCATCTACTGGAATCTTGCCCTCTCTGGGATGACAAGTTGGGAAATTTCGAGTCGTAATGCTTCATAACCCACCGACTTAAGTCTCCTGGCATGCTACATGTTGCAATATGCAGCAGACCTCCAAACTCAATTGAATTACCTCGTCATACGAAATTGCACTAAATCTTTGTTTAGTTTGAACAACCTTCTTTGGTGATGCCTGTTCCTGCGACCCTACAAGTGTGTAAAAATGGGCTAAGTTAAACTTTGTGTGACAGAAATTAGAAAGTATCAATATTGTTTCCATGATGATGCGATGTTTGTCCTATACATAATACCATCATTTCTTCTTACAACTTCAACATGCTCAAAACTGCTAGTGGCCTTGCTTACGCACGATTTAACAGCCAAAAACCATACCTGGAATTGCTAAAAAATAACACATTCATCTCACAACTTCTAAAAAGAACGCACAAAATCCATACTGCCTTGAAAAAAATGGAATCTGAAAACTACGATTCATGATGAATGAATACCTCATTTCTGCATGTTTTTCGGCGTTTTGGCTTTGATTCACCCTCCTCTGTGACCTCCTTGCCTTCTGACTCATCATCTTGTGCACTGGCATTGCTGTCTATGTCTGACGGGCGACTCGCATGACAAATTATTCTTTTAGTGCGCATACGCTTGTAGCCAATCATAGTTGGGTTCTGTTGCTGTAGTGAGTGTGCCTGCATTGGGTGGAAATGTGTTTACCTGTTTCGCATTGGAAAAGGTCATGGAACTCGAACATGGCAAACATGACAGACACTCCACCGTGCCACGCTCAGAACTCTTACCTCTGCTTCTCGTACGCCCTCTTGGTTTGCTTGTAAACCGTGACCATCACTTTCCTTCCTTGCCTCGGACATTTTGGACACTGCAAACACATAAATACAGTATTTTCAGGTTCTTGATAAAAAAGGACCTCACTACTTGTAACACTGTAGGTTGCTTATAACACATGAAAAAGACATTTCCTAAAGCTGTTGATGAACCATTAAAGCAACACAAACTTGAGTTAGGCAGCGAAAACAAACTTACACAGGTCTTGATTAGGCATCTTTGGTTCAGGCTAACGAACAACTACTATGCTGATTTGTGGCAAGTTACTAGAAAAAAAAGGGCCTGACAAAAATCTAGAAAAACAAGTCCAACAAATTCTGTTTCGAACGCTGCCCCAACAATCTGTAAATTTCAGCAAACTACATAATCATTGATCAGACATCTTATATATTAAGAAAAGTTTGGGCATCTTAAAGCTTGTAATCCTCTTATACAATTGGCAATTTTGAAGTTTGGAAAAATTGTGATGGAAATATACAACACAGTAATAGGTGTCCATAAGAGATACATGCAGAAAACAACAAACAAAAACACTTGTCAAAACACAGCTATGAATTTTATCATGAGTATAACGGAAAGACACGGTTCAGGGAGCACCATGTGTGGTACAAAAACACAAGGCTAAACAAAAAGCAAGTATTCCGTGAAGTGGTCAGTTGTAGTCTTATACTTTAGCATATGTGTTGCAAATGGCGACCGCTATCGATGCTATTCAATGAAAACTGAACTAAACAAACTCCTTTAAAAGTTTTGGCAACTCATCGAGCCTCAATCAAGCAACCCATACACAAATGTCGAAGCAACTCGGTTAACAGCCCCAGTACAGGTAGTTCAGACAGCTCTAACAAAGTTTTGGCAACTTAATCAACGCTGAGCAGGCAAGTTGTATACAATATCAAATCAACTCGGTGAACGCCCCCACGCCTAGTAGTTCAAACAGCTCTAAATTTGCCAACTCATATAGCCACAATCAGGCAACTCATGCACAAAGTAGAAGCAACTCCATAAGTTGTTCAAAGCAACTCTTCAGACAGCTCTATTTCGCCACCTCAAATAGCCTCAATCAGGCGACTCCTGCGCAAAATCGAAGCAACTTCTCAAAAAATCCTAAACGAAGTTCACCAAACATATGCCAAAAGCAAATGCCCATCTCAGAAATGCCCATCTCAGACCGGACTCAGACCAAACAGATCTGGCACGAGAACTGACAGCACACCACCAAATCCCTCACGGCATGACCCGAGATTCCCCACCACGAGGCACCACGATTCGTCCCTAACTGAAGCAAAAACAACTACAACCTATGGGCGCGTGATTAAATCCACCTCCATGTTCGCATGAATCCCCGCTAAATCCAAACCCTCCGACCGAGCACACCTTGAAAAGCAGAGAGAACGGCGGTGAAGGGTGCATACCTCAGGATTCCAGAATCATCCAGAACACTAGGCCACCGGACACGCAGCGCCGTCGGCGACCTTCACCACGCACCCCTTTGGCCCTGGACGCGGCGAGATTGAACCCGTTCCGCCTTATTCTGCGGGGGCCGCGCGCACCTACGCACACTCGCGGAGCTCTGTCGCTCAAACACCGCCGCCGCGCACGCCCTCCGCTCTCCGGCAGCCGTCGGCGGCTTGGGGGCCGCGGTTGAACTGCGGCTTGGGGGCTTGGCGTCGAGGAGGGAGGGAGAGAAGGGGAGAGAATGGGGGGCGGATTGGGAGGATTGGGGCGGTGGCTCTCGGCCGTTTCGAACACTCTGCCAACGGACGGGACGTGTGGGTAGTGGTGGGCCCTCCCAGGTGAATACGTGTCCGCGGGGGAGGTCGAACCGTTCGTCCCGACCAGGAACACCTGGGCTCGATGGCGCGCGGTTCGTCCCGATCGGACGGTGACAAAGGGTGTGTGCTGGAACATGACAACCAGCACTCAGTTGCTTTTTAGCATTTAGGTTAAGATAAAGACATTAGTTTCGTTAATGAAATCAAAAGTTAAACTTTCTTTTAGAAAAACATTAGCCTTTTTTCCCTACTCTTAGTGCCATCCAAAAGCTTGTGCTGATATTGTGTAAGGGGTGCGATTCATGCAAATACTACATTCACCACGGTATCGAAACCCTGAAGATACGCAAGCCGAGCATATTTCGGTTAGTCAGGTTTGTTGTGATGGACTTAACATAAGTGCTTGCACTTTCTGAATTTATAGTAGAATTTAATGGCTTTATCTCCCAGTGGTAAACAACGTGTACCTGCTGGTTCAGTCTGTCGAATATGGTAAATCCGTAAATCCACGCGCTTGTTATCCAGAGATTTTAGCTTGAAAGCCTACAAGTGTCACTCTAGCAGGACTCGCGACAGGCCTATTAGTACTAGTAAGTAATATTTTTCCGTCATAAAATAAGTGACTCAATTTTATACCAACTTGTGGGAGTACAATGCTCCATGCCGATAGAGCTAATTATGTACCAGGTTTGCTTGCACGGTCGCCACGATGCCGGCGGCGAGCAGCGGACAGGTGGACTGATGTTTTTTTGGCAGTTTCGTGGGAGCAGTCCGAACGAACCCACACATAACATGTTGATTGGGAACTCATGCACGTGCTCATGGCAAGTAAAACAGGAGATGCAACGGCGAGCATGCTTGTATGCCAGAATCTGAACCTCTTCTCCTCTCCTATAGGGCGACCAGGTGACTTGACTGGCCGAATAAGGTTCAGATCCACACACCGGCCATGTATATTCTTAATTTCTTATCGACCGATCTGGTTCTTAGGTCGAGCAAACGAGGCGTCGCCACGTCGTGAGGTAATCTGGTGGAGGAGCACCAAAAGAACGAAAGTGTTCGTCAGACAAGGGAGATGCGGAGTTCGGTTGTTTTACATGCATGTGCATGCAGATACCGCTCATTCTCACTGCATCAGCCCAACCCAATCTTGTTGGCGGAGATTTCCTTTTGTCGGAGCTCGGGTGATGCCACGTAGGGTATGAGGATTCTTTTTTTTTTTGAAGGCGGTATGAGGATTCTGACACTTACGCGGCTCCCTGTCTTCGCGGGAAATGCCCTTTGATTCCTGGTTGTATATGCAACCTTATGAGGAATTTTTTAATATTTTAATAAAAAGTTAAAATACGTAAAAACTATTTTGACAAAATACTTGACTTACTTTTGCACTGATATATAAATGTCGACGAAAAAAAAAGTTGCCCTCACACAAAAAAGACAAAATTTATTTGCTATTATATGTCATTATTCACACTATTTTAGCCAAAAAATTCGTCTTTTTTGAAAAGAAGTCAAAAGAATAATTTTTGTGGATTTTGTTTCTCACGAGTACAATAGAAGGTCAAGTTTATTTTAAAAATATTTTCAAGAATTTTTGACTTTTTGTTGAATTATTATTTTTTCCATATAGGGTGCATATGTCCCATAGACCAAAAATTCCCCTCCCTGTCTCCCCCTCCCTCCTTCGTGCTTCGTGCGCGTGCATGGCGTATAGTAAAACATACCAAAAGGACAGGCGTGTCAGACGACAAACCTCCTGCAGGGTAGCCGGCCCAGGTGACTGTTTCACTCGCCGAGCATGCCCAGTCACACCGATCGACCATCGTCTCCCGCCGATCGGACCAGCAAAGTGGCAATCGGCACGTAGCGGAGACACAAGGTTTCTCTCATCTCATGGCCGGACCAGCAGCGTGCGCTTCCAGCGTGGATTCTGTTAAAGTATGATTTTGTATAGCTATTCACGTGTATTTCGTTTGCATACGGTTATACATATACACGTATAGGATTCTTTCTTGGTCTCCAAGACTTGTAATCTTGCTATAAATATATGAGCCGATTGCCCCTTGAGAGACGTCTTCCCTCAAACTGATTCTCGCTTATATGGTATCAGTCCTTCTTTCCTAAACCTAGCTTCCGCCGCGCCTCCTTCCAGCCGCCGCCGCCCAAACCCTAAAGCGCCGCCGCGGTTTCCCCTCCTGCCCCGATCGCCGCCATGTCGGCGCCGGCGTCCTCGTAAATCCATGCTCGGGGCGCAAACCTCCGGGGCCCTCACCAACTCCACCTCCGCCGCCTCCGCCCCCGCCCTCTCGTCGCCGGCCTCTCAGGCCGTCCATGTTGCCAGCGTCAAGACGCACGTCCCCGTCATCCTCGACTTGCAGCAGTCCAACTACGCCAAGTGGCGCATGCTCATCACCGTCCTCCTCGGCAAGTACGAGCTCATGGATCACATCTCCGCCGTCACGCCGCCGGACGCACGCACGGCCGAGTGGCAGCGCCAGGACTACGTTGTCCGTTCGTGGCTGTATGGCTCCATCAGCGACGACATCCTGGACACCATCATGGCCCAAGATCAGACCGCGTACGACGCCTACGCGCTGATCCGGAACCTCTTCCTCGACACCAACTCACCCGGGCCGTCTACCTCGAGGCGCAGTTCCGCCATCGCCCGTCGGCGATCTCACCATCACCGCCTACTGCCACCGCCTGAAGGCCCTCTCCGACGCGTTGCCGGACGTGGGGTAGCCCGTGCAGGACCAAACTTTGGTCCTCACATGCCTTCGGGGCCTCAATCCGCGCTTCTCCGACATCACCACCCTCGTCACGATGCAGGTTCCACCTCCGACGTTCCTGCAGACGCGCTCCCTCCTCCTTCTGCGGGAGAACCAGCTGCTAACGCTGCCGTTCCGGTGGCTACGGGTGCTCTCAGGTCTCCATCTACAGCAACACCGCCGGATCATCCACCGGCGGCAACCCAGCGGACACAACAGCACGGCGCCACCGGTTGAAGAAGAAGAAGAAACGCCCGGTAGTGCCAACTCCAACACCCCCCACCCCCCCCCCCCCCCACGACCCCTGGCCCGTGGATCTGCTTCAACACGTACACCGGCCAGGCCCAGCAGATGCAGGCCACTTGGCGCCCCTCCGCCGCCCCGACTCTTCCTGCCGGGGGCGCTGGCCTCCTTGGGCCGGCCCCGCGGCCTGCCGCACCAGCGTCGCCGCCCCGTCAGTCCACGTGGGTTCCCCTAGGACAGGTGGCCTACACGACCCAGCTGGCCCCGCTGCATGGTCAGGCCTGGGGCACCAACCCGCCTCCACCTGCGGCGCCGTACAACCCCGACCCGGCAGGGGACTGCTCCGCCCTCGTCGCCGCCCTGAACGCCACTTCCGGCTCGCAAGCCGCCGGCCCGTCTACACCAGGCGCCTGGGTTATGGACTCCGGCGCCACCTCGCATATGGTCTCCGACCCTGGTATACTCTCCACCTCTTCCTACCTTCCCCCTCCACTCCGTGTCACCGTTGGCAATGGCGATCCCCTTCCCGTCACAGCCACCGGCCACATTACTCTCCGCACACCTAGCCACACTTTCCACCTCAATAATGTTCTAGTTGTTCCCGATATTGACAAAAATCTTCTTTCTACTCGTCAGTTTACCATTGATAACTCGGTTTCTGTTGAATATGACCCGTGTGGTTTTTATATTAAGGATCTTCACACTCGGCGCGAGATTATTCGCTGCAGTAGCCCCGGTCCGCTCTACGAGTTCTCCGCCAACACCAACGCCACCACCTCGCCGTTTGGACTCGTCGCCACCAACACCTCATCGGAGCTATGGCATCGTCGCTTAGGACATCCGGGTCGTGACTCTAGTGTGTCATGCATCACATTTATCTTCAGAATTTGATATACCTTGTAATAAAAGCACTCAAGTGTGTCATGCATGCCAACTTGGCAAGCACGTGCGTCTACCGTTTACTAGATCATCCACCTTTTGTGTCGTTCCGTTCCAATTACTTCATTGTGATTTGTGGACATCACCCATTGCTAGTAACTCCGGCTTCAAATATTATTTGGTCATTGTTGATGATTTCTCTCATTTTATGTGGACCTACCCACTCTACCGGAAATCCGACACATGTGATCTTCTCCTTAACTTCGTCGCCTATGCACGCACACAATTCAGCCTACCGGTAGTGTCATTCCAAACAGACAACGGCACCGAGTTTGTTAACTCCACCTTTGTCGAGTTTCTTGCCCGCAATGGCATTCACCTACGCATGTCTTGCCCCTATACTTCTCCTCAAAACGGCAAGGCTGAGCGGGCTATCTGCACCCTTAATGACCTAACCCGCACCCTTCTCTTCCAGGCTTTCATGCCTCCTTCCTATTGGGCCGAGGCTCTCTCTGTCGCCACCTTCCTCCTAAATCGCCGTCCTAGCCAAGCCCTGCAATTCCGCATCCCTTATACCCTACTATACCAACAAAAACCTTCCTTCTCCGAACTTCGCGTTTTCGGGTGCTTGTGCTATCCGAACCAATCATACGGCACCTCACAAACTCGCTCCACGCTCCATGCGTGCGTGTTCCTCGGTTACCCCACCTCCCGCCAGCGATTACAGATGCCTCGACTTGTCATCGCGCCGTGTCATTATCTCCCGTCACGTCATCTTTGACGAACACACCTTTCCCTTCGCCACAGATTGCACCGATGCATCCCCGGACGATCTTGATTTTCTGCTCGACCTAGCCGCCACGCACCCGACCCCCGTGGTCCTCGACACCATACCGGGCCATCCCAGCATGGCGCCGGCCTCTCCGTCCCAGCCCACCATGCATGGCCCGGCTTCCCCCACACGCCTCGTCGACGAGCCCGCCTCGCCCGCCTCGCCCGCGTCCACGCCGCCTGCATCTCCCGCCCCATCTCCTTCCAACCACCACCGCCACCCCCTCCCCCTCCCCGGCGCTCCCGCAGCAGCACTGCTCCGTGAAGGAAATATTTCCTAGAGGCAATAATTAAGTTATTATTTATTTCCTTATTTCATGATAAATGTTTATTATTCATGCTAGAATTGTATTAACTGGAAACATGATACATGTGTGAATACATAGACAAACATATAGTCACTAGTATGCCTCTACTTGACTAGCTCATTAATCAAAGATGGTTATGTTTCATAACCATAGACATGTGTTGTTATTTGATTAATGGGATCACATCATTAGGAGAATGATTTGATTGACATGACCCATTCCGTTAGCCTAGCACTTGATCGTTTAGTATATTGCTATTGCTTTCTTCATGACTTATACATGTTCCTCGTAACTATGAGATTATGCAACTCCCGTTTACGGAGGAACACTTTGGGTGCTACCAAAGCGTCACAACGTAATCGGGTGATTATAAAGGAGTACTACAGGTGTCTCCAAAGGTACATGTTGGGTTGGCGTATTTCGAGATTAGATTTTGTCACTCCGATTGCCGGAGAGGTATCTCTGGCCCTCTCGGTAATGCACATCACTATAAGCCTTGCAAGCAATGTAGCTAATGAGTTAGTTACGGAATGATGCATTACGTAACGAGTAAAGAGATTTGCCCGATGCTTGAGATTGAACTAGGTATTGGATACCGACGATCAAATCTCGGGCAAGTAACATACCGATGACAAAGGGAACAACGTATGTTGTTATGCGGTTTGACTGATAAAGATCTTTGTAGAATATGTAGGAACCAATATGGGCATCCAGGTTCCGCTATTGGTTATTGACCGAGAATAGTTCTAGGTCATGTCTACATAGTTCTCGAACCCGTAGGGTCCGCACGCTTAACGTTACGATGACAGTTTTATTATGAGTTTATAAGTTTTGATGTACCGAAGTTTGTTCGGAGTCCTGGATGTGATCACGGACATGACGAGGAGTCTCGAAATGGTTGAGACATAAAGATTGACATATTGGAAGCCTATGTTTGGAAACCGGAAGTGTTCCGGGTGAAATCGGCATTTTACGGAGTACCGGGAGGTTACCGGAACCCCCCGTGACCTAATGGGCCTTAGTGGGCCTAGTGGAGAAAGAGGAGAAGGGGCCAAGGGGCAGCCGCTCCCTCCCCCAAGTCCGAATAGGACAGGGAGGCGGCGCCCCCTTTCCTTTCCCCCCCTCTCCTCCTTCCCCCCAAGTCCTAGTCCAACTAGGAAAGGGGGGAGTCCTACTCCCGGTGGGAGTAGGACTCCTCCGGCGCGCCTCCTCCTAGGGCCGGCCTCCTCCCCCCTTGCTCCTTTATATACGGGGGCAGGGGGGCACCCCATGAGAGACAAGTTGATCTACGGATTGTTCCTTAGCCGTGTGCGGTGCCCCCCTCCACCATATTCCACCTCGGTCATATCGTCGCGGAGTTTAGGCGAAGCCCTGCGTCGTAGAGCATCATCATCGTCACCACGCCGTCGTGCTGACGAAACTCATCCCCGACACTTTGCTGGATCGGAGTCCGGGGATCGTCATCGAGCTCAACGGGTGCTGAACTCGGAGGTGCCGTACGTTCGGTACTTGGATCGTTCGGATCGTGAAGACGTACGACTACATCAACCGCGTTGTCATAACGCTTCCGCTTACGGTCTCACGAGTGCGTGGACAATACTCTCCCCTCTCGTTGCTATGCCATCACCATGATCTTGCGTGTGCGTAGGAAATTTTTTGAAATTACTACGTTCCCCAACAGTCGTATCCGAGCCTGTTTTTATGCGTAGATGTCATATGCACGAGTAGAACACAAGTGAGTTATGGGCGATACAAGTCATACTGCTTACCAGCATGTCATACTTTGGTTCGTCGGTATTGTGAGATGAAGCGGCCCGGACCGACATTACGCGTACGCTTACGCGAGACTGATTTCACCGTTGCGAGCACTCGTGCTTAAAGGTGACTGGCGGGTGTCTGTCTCTCTCACTTTAGTTGAACCGAGTGTGGCTACGCCCGGTCCTTGCGAAGGTTAAAACAACACCAACTTGACAAACTATCGTTGTGGTTTTGATGCGTAGGTAAGAACGGTTCTTGCTCAGCCCTAGCAGCCACGTAAAATTTGCAACAACAAAGTAGAGGATGTCTAACTTGTTTTTGCAGGGCATGTTGTGATGTGATATGGTCAAGACGTGATGCTATATTTTATTGTATGAGATGATCATGTTTTGTAACCGAAGTTATCGGCAACTGGTATTAGCCATATGGTTGTCGCTTTATTGTATGAAATGCAAACGCCCTGTAATTGCTTTACTTTATCACTAAGCGGTAGCGATAGTCGTAGAAGCAATAGATGGCGTAACGACAACGATGCTACGATGGAGATCAAGGTGTCGCGCCGGTGACGAGGGTGATCATGACGGTGCCGGAGATGGAGATCACAAGCACAAGATGATGATGGCCATATCATATCACTTATATTGATTGCATGTGATGTTTATCCTTTATGCATCTTATCTTGCTTTGATTGACGGTAGCATTTTAAGATGATCTCTCACTAATTATCAAGAAGTGTTCTCCTGAGTATGCACCGTTGCCAAAGTTCGTCATGCCCGGACACCACGTGATGATCGGGTGTGATAAGCTCTACGTCCATCTACAAAGGGTGCAAGCCAGTTTTGCACACGCAGAATACTCAGGTTAAACTTTACGAGCCTAGCATATGCAGATATGGCCTCGGAACACGGAGACCAAAAGGTCGGCGTGAATCATATAGTAGATATGATCAACATAGTGAGGTTCACCATTGAAAACTACTCCATCTCACGTGATGATCGGTTATGGTTTAGTTGATTTGGATCACGTGATCACTTAGATGACTAGAGAGATGTCTGTCTAAGTGGGAGTTCTTAAGTAATATGATTAATTGAACTTAAATTTATCATGAACTTAGTCCTGGTAGTATTTTGCAAATTATGTTGTAGATCAATTGCTCACGTTGTTGCTTTCATATGTTTATTTTGATATGTTCCTAGAGAAAATTGTGTTGAAAGATGTTAGTAGCAATGATGCGGATTGGATCCGTGATCTGAGGTTTATCCTCATTGCTGCACGTAAGAATTATGTCCTTAATGCACCGCTAGGTGATAGACCTATTGCAGGAGCAGATGCACGTTATGAGCGTTTGGCTAGCTCAATATGATGACTACTTGATAGTTTAGTGCACCATGCTTAACGGCTTAGAATCGGGACTTCAAAGACGTTTTGAGCGTCATGGACCATATGAGATGTTCCAGGAATTGAAGTTAATATTTAAGAAAATACCCGAGTTGAGAGATAGGAAATCTCCAACAAGTTCTATAGCTAAAAGATGGAGGAGAATCGCTCAACTAGTGAGCATGTGCTCAGATTGTGCAGGTACTTCAATCGCTTTGAATCAAGTCGGAGTTAATCTTCCAGATAAGATAGTGATTGACAGAATTCTCTAGTCACCATCACTAAGTTACTAGAACTTCGTGATGAACTATAGTATGTAAGGGATGACGAAAACGATTCCCGAGCTATTCGTGATGTTGAAATCGACGAAGGTACAAATCAAGAAAGAGCATCAAGTGTTGATGATTGACAAGACCACTAGTTTCAAGAAAAGGGCAAAGGGAAAGAAAGGGAAACTTCAAGTAGAATGGCAAACAAGTTGTCACTCCCATGAAGAAGACCAAAGCTGGACCAAAGCCTGAAACTGAGTGCTTACACTGCAAAAGAAATGGTCACTGGAAACGGAAATGCCCTGAATATTTGGTGGATAAGAAGGATGGCAAAGTGAACAAGGGTATATTTGATATACGGGTTATTGATGTGTGCCTTACTAGTGTTTATAGTAGCCCTGAGTATTTGATACTTGTTCGGTTGCTAAGATTAGTAACTCGAAACAGGAGTTACAGAATAAACAGAGACTAGTTGAAGGGAAAGTGACGATGAGTGTTGGAAGTAGTTCCGAGATTGATATGATCATCATCGCACACTCCCTATACTTTCAGGATTGGTGTTAAACCTAAATAAATATTATTTGGCTTTTGCGTTGAGCATGCATATGATTTGATCATGTTTTTTGCAATACGGTTATTCATTTAAAGTCAGATTATAATTTTTATTTTGTTTACATGAATAAAACCTTCAAATGGTCATACACCCAATGAAAATAGTTTGTTGGATCTCGATCGTAGTGATACACATATTCATAATATTGATGCCAAAAGATGCAAAGTTAATAATGATAGTGCAACTTGGTTGTGGCACTGCCGTTTGGGTCATATCGGTGTAAAACGCATGAAGAAACTCCATAAAGATGGATTTTCGGAATCACTTGATTATGAATCATTTGATGCTTGTGAACCGTGTTTTTTGGGCAAGATGACTAAAAGTCCGTTCTCCGGAACAATGGAACGAGCTACTGACTTGTTGGAAATAATACATACCAATGTATGCGATCCAATGAGTGTAGATGCCCGTGGCAAGTATCATTATTTTCTGACCTTCACACATGATTTGAGTAGATATGCGTAAATCTTCTTGATGAAACATAAGTCTGAAATAGTTGAAAAGTTCAAAGAATTTCAGAGTGAAGTGGAAAATCATCGTAACAAGAAAATAAAGTTTCTGCGATCTGATCGTGGAGATGAATATTTGAGTTACGAAGTTTGGTCTTCAATTAAAACAAAGTGGAATAGTTTCACAGCTCACGCCACATGGAACACCACAACTTAATGGTGTGTCCGAACGTCGTAACCGCACTTTATTGGATATGGTGCGATCTATGATGTATCTTACCGATTTACCACTATCATTTTAGGGTTACGCATTAGAGACAGCTGCATTCACGTTTAATAGGGCACCATCTAAATCCGTTGAGATGACACCAATTTACCACTATCATTTTGGGGTTACGCATTAGAGACTCCCGCGAAGAAGCCCAAAACTGGACCAAAGCCTGAAACTGAGTGCTTACACTGCAAAAGAAATGGTCACCGTAAGCGGAAATGCCCTGAATATTTGGTGGATAAGAAGGATGGCAAAGTGAACAAGGGTATATTTGATATACGGGTTATTGATGTGTGCCTTACTAGTGTTAATAGTAGCCCCTGAGTATTTGATACTTGTTCGGTTGCTAAGATTAGTAACTCGAAACAGGAGTTGCAGAATAAACAAAGACTAGTTGAAGGGAAAGTGACGATGAGTGTTGGAAGTAGTTCCAAGATTGATATGATCATCATCGCACACTCCCTATACTTTCGGGATTAGTGTTAAACCTAAATAAATATTATTTGGCTTTTTATGCTGAGCATGAATATGATTTGATCATGTTTATTGCAATACGGTTATTCATTTAAAGTCGAGAATAATTGTTATTCTGTTTACATGAATAAAACCTTCAAATGGTCATACACCCAATGAAAATAGTTTGTTGGATCTCGATCGTAGTGATACACATATTCATAATATTGATGCCAAAAGATGCAAATTTAATAATGATAGTGAAACTTGGTTGTGGTAATTGCCGTTTGGGTCATATCGGTTGTAAACGCATGAAGAAACTCCATAAAGATGGATTTTCGGAATCACTTGATTATGAATCATTTGATGCTTGTGAACCGTGTTTTTTGGGCAAGATGACTAAAACTCCGTTCTCCGGAACAATGGAACGAGCTACTGACTTGTTGGAAATAATACATACCAATGTATGTGATCCAATGAGTGTTGATGCCCGTGGCAAGTATCATTATTTTCTGACCTTCACAGATGATTTGAGTAGATATGCGTATATCTTCTTGATGAAACATAAGTCTGAAATAGTTGAAAAGTTCAAAGAATTTCAGAGTGAAGTGGAAAATCATCGTAACAAGAAAATAAAGTTTCTGCGATCTGATCGTGGAGATGAATATTTGAGATTCTGAGTTTGGTCTTCAATTAAAACAAAGTGGAATAGTTTCACAGCTCACGCCACATGGAACACCATAACATAATGGTGTGTTCGAACGTCGTAACCGCACTTTATTGGATATAGTGCGATCTATGATGTATCTTACCGATTTACCACTATCATTTTGGGGTTACGCATTAGAGACAGCTGCATTCACGTTTAATAGGCACCATCTAAATCCGTTGAGATGACACCGTATGAACTATGGTTTAGCAGTAAACCTAAGTTGTCGTTTCTTAAAGCTTGGAGTTGCGATGCTTATATGAAAATGTTTCAACCTGATAAGCTCGAACCCAAATCGGAAAAGTGCGTCTTCATAGAATACCCAAAGGTCACTATTGGGTACACCTTCTATCACAGATCCGAAGGCAAGTTATTCGTTGCTAAGATGGATCCTTTCTAGAGAAGAAGTTTCTCTCGAAAGAAGTGAGTGGGAGGAAAGTAGAGCTTGATAAGGTAATTGTACCTTCTCCCGAATTGGAAATTAGTTCATCACAGAAATCAGTTCGTGTGATTCCTACACCAATCAGTGAGGAAGCTAATGATGATGATCATGAAGCTTCAGATCAAGTTACTACCGAACCTCGTAGGTTTTCAAAAATAAGATCCGCACCAATGTGGTACGGTAATCCTATTCTAGAAGTCATGTTACTAGACCATGATGAACCTACGAACTATGAAGAAGCGATGATGAGCCCAGATTCCGCAAAATGGCTTGAAGCCATGAAATCTGAGATGGGATCCATGTATGAGAACAAAGTGTGGACTTTGGTTGATTTGCCCGACGGTCGGCAAGCAATAGAAAATAAATGGATTTTTAAGAAGAAGACTGACGCTGATGGTAATATAACTGTCTATAAAGCTCGAGTTGTTGCGAAAGGTTTTCGACAAGTTCAAGGGGTTGACTACGATGAGACTTTCTCACCCGTAGCGATGCTTAAGTCTGTCCAAATCATGTTAGCAATTGCTGCATTTTATAATTATGAAATTTGGCAAATGGATGTCAAAACAGCATTCTTTAATGGATTTATTAAAGAAGAGTTGTATATGATGCAACCAGAAGGTTTTGTCAATTCTAAAGGAGCTAACAAAGTGTGCAAGCTCCAGCGATCAATTTATGGTCTGGTGCAAGCCTCTCGGAGTTGGAATACACGCTTTGATAAGTTGATCAAAGCATATAGTTTTATACAGACTTGCGGTGAAGCCTGTATTTACAATAAAGTGAGTGGGAGCACTACCGCCTTTTTGATAAATATATGTGAGTAACATATTGTTGATCAGAAATGATGTATAATTTTTGTGGAAAGCATAAAGGATTATTTGAAAGGAGTTCTTTAAAAGAAAGACCTCAATAAAGCTACTTACATATTAAGCATCAAGATCTATTGAGATAGATCAAGACGCTTGATAAGTTTTTCAATAAGTACATACCTTGTCAAGATTTTGAAGTAGTTCAAAATGGAACAGTCAAAGAAAAGTTCTTGCACGTGTTGCAAACGTGTGAAATTGAGTAAGACTCAAATCCCGACCACGGCAGAAAATAGAAAAGAGAATGAAAGTCATTCCCTATGCCTCAGTCATAGGTTCTATAAAGTATGCTATGCTATGTACCAGACCTATTGTATATCTTGCTCTGAATTTGGCAAGGGAGTACAATAGTGATCTAGGAGTAGATGACTGGACATTGGTCAAGAACATCCTTAGTGAGGACTAAGGAAATATTTCTCGATTATGGAGGTGATAAAAGAGCCCGTCGTAAAGAGTTACATCGATGCAAGCTTTTTACACTGATCCTGATGACTCTAAGTCTCAATCTGGATACATATTGAAAGTGGGAGCTATTAGCTAGAGTAGCTCCGTGCGAGCATTGTAGACACGTAATATTTGCAAAATACATACGGCTCTGGATGAGACAGACCCGTTGACTAAGCTTCTCTCACGAGCAAAAAATTATCATACCTTAGTACTCTTTGGGTGTTAATCACATAGCGATGTGAACTAGATTATTGACTCTAGTAAACCCTTTGGGTGTTGGTCACATGACAATGTGAACTATGGGTGTTAATCACACACAGATGTGAATATTAGTGTTGAATCACATGATGATGTGAACTAGATTATTGACTCTAGTGCAAGTGCGAGACTGAAGGAAATATGTCCTAGAGGCAATAATAAAGTTATTATTTATTTCCTTATTTCATGATAAATGTTTATTATTCATGCTAGAATTGTATTAACCGGAAACATGATACATGTGTGAATACATAGACAAACATATAGTCACTAGTATGCCTCTACTTGACTAGCTCATTAATCAAAGATGGTTATGTTTCATAACCATAGACATGTGTTGTTATTTGATGAATGGGATCACATCATTAGGAGAATGATGTGATTGACATGACCCATTCCGTTAGCCTAGCACTTGATCGTTTAGTATATTGCTATTGCTTTCTTCATGACTTATACATGTTCCTGTAACTATGAGATTATGCAACTCCCGTTTACGGAGGAACACTTTGGGTGCTACCAAACGTCACAACGTAATCGGGTGATTATAAAGGAGTACTACTGAGTGTCTCCAAAGGTACATGTTGGGTTGGCGTATTTCGAGATTAGGTTTTGTCACTCGATTGTCGGAGAGGTATCTACGGGCCCTCTCGGTAATGCACATCACTATAAGCCTTGCAAGCAATGTAGCTAATGAGTTAGTTACGGAATGATGCATTACGTAACGAGTAAAGAGACTTGCCAAGAACGAGATTGAACTAGGTATTGGATACCGACGATCAAATCTCGGGCAAGTAACATACCGATGACAAAGGGAACAACGTATGTTGTTATGCGGTTTGACCGATAAAGATCTTCAGAGAATATGTAGGAACCAATATGGGCATCCAGGTTCCGCTATTGGTTATTGACCGAGAATAGTTCTAGGTCATGTCTACATAGTTCTCGAACCCGTAAGGTCCGCACGCTTAACGTTACGATGACAGTTTTATTATGAGTTTATAAGTTTTGATGTACCGAAGTTTGTTCGGAGTCCTGGATGTGATCACGGACATGACGAGGAGTCTCGAAATGGTCGAGACATAAAGATTGATATATTGGAAGCCTATGTTTGGACATCGGAAGTGTTCCGGGTGAAATCAGGATTTGCAGAGTTAGGAAGGTTACCGGAACCCCGGTGACCTAATGGGCCTTAGTGGGCCTAGTGGAGAAAGAGGAGAAGGGGCCAAGGGCAGCCGCCCCAAGTCCGGATAGGACAAGGAGGAGGCGGCGCCCTTTCCTTTCCCCTCTCCTCCTTCCCCCAAGTCCTAGTCCAACTAGGAAGGGGGAGTCCTACTCCGGTGGGAGTAGGACTCCTCCGGCAGCGCCTCCTAGGGCCGGCCTCCTCCCCTTGCTCCTTTATATCACGGGGCAGGGGGCACCCCATGAGAGACAAGTTGATCTACGGATTGTTCCTTAGCCGTGCGGTGCCCCTCCACCATATTCCACCTCGGTCATATCGTCGCGGAGTTTAGGCGAAGCCTGCGCCGTAGAGCATCATCATCGCCACCACGCCTTCGTCTTGTGGAACTCATCCTCGACACTTTCTTTGGGTCGGAGTCCGAGATCGCCATCGAGCTGAACGTGTCTGAACTCGGAGGTGCCGTGACGTTCGGTACTTGGATCGGTCGGATCGTGAAGACGACTGACTACATCAACCGCGTTGTCATAACGCTTCCGCTTACGGTCTACGAGGGTACGTGGACAATACTGTCCCCTCTCGTTGCTATGCCATCACCATGATCTTACGTGTGCGTAGGAATTTTTTTGAAATTACTACGTTCCCCAACACTCCGGCCATCAACACTCATACCATGCTCACGCGCGCCAAGCGCGGCATCGTCCGGCCGATTAACAAGCTCAATCTGTCATCCGAGCACTCCGCCATCTCTCCCATCCCAAAAACTTATCGCGCCGCCCTTCAGGATCCTCTTTGGCGTGCTGCTATGACCAAGGAGTACGCTGCTCTCATTCAGAACCGCACTTGGTCTCTGGTTCCTCGCCCGGTTGGTGCTAACATTGTTTCAGGCAAATGGATATTCAAGCACAAGTTTGGCGCTGATGGTGGTCTTGCCCGATACAAGGCCAGGTGGGTGATCCGCGGATTCTCTCAAAGACTGGTATTGACTACGACGAGACTTTTAGTCCTGTTGTCAAACCGGTTACAATCCATGTGTACTCAGCATTGCAGTCTCCCATGGGTGGCCGGTTCACCAGCTGGATGTCAAGAACGCCTTCCTCCATGGCGATCTTGATGAGGTGGTTCACTGTGAGCAGCCGCCCGGCTTCATCGACCCCACGCGGCCTCAGCATGTCTGCCTGCTCCACAAGTCCCTCTATGGGCTTAAGCAGGCGCCTCGCGCGTGGTACCAGCGGTTCGCTCATCATGCTCATCGTCTTGGGTTCGTGGCTTCCCAGAGCGACGTGTCTCTGTTCGTGTTTCGGCACGGTACCGAGATGGCCTACCTGCTTCTCTACGTCGACGACATCATCCTCACCGCCTCCAGCGCCGGGCTTTTCCAACACATCACCGACCAGCTCCACCACGAGTTCTCCATGACCGATCTCGGGGATTTGTCTTACTTCCTCGGGATCTCGGTCTCTCGTTCTACTTCAGGGATGATTCCCTCGCAGCGCCAGTACTCCATCGACCTTCTTCAGTGCGCCGGTATGATGGACTGCAACCCGTGTGTGACGCCCATCGACACACGTTGCAAGCTCTCCGCCGATGAGGGTCCCCTCGTCACTAATGCTACTGAGTACCGGAGTTTTGCCGGCGCGCTTCAGTACCTGACGCTCACCCGTCCCGACATTGCTCATGCCGTGCAGCAAGCGTGCCTCTACATGCACGCCCCTCGGGAGCCACATCTCAACCTCGTCAAGCGGATACTTCGATATTTTCGTGGCACTCTTGACCTCGGTCTTCAGCTTCACTCCACGCCGGCCTCCTCTCTCACCGCCTACTCCGACGCCGATTGGGCCGGCTGCCCCGACACCCGACGCTCCACCTCTGGCTACTGTGTCTATCTCGGCGACAACCTGGTGTCCTGGTCATCCAAACGCCAGGCCACGGTGTCTCGCTCCAGTGCCGAGGCAGAGTCTGAGCCGTGGCTCATGCCGTGGCTGAGTGCTGCTGGCTTCGGCTTCTTCTCGAAGCTTCATCGTCCTCTCCCGTCCGCTGTTGTTGTCTTCTGCGATAACGTCAGTGCTGTCTATATGGCCTGCAACCCGGTCCAGCATCGCCGCACGAAGCACATCAAGATCGACATCCACTTTGTTCGTGAGAAGGTGTCTCTCAGTCAGATTCGGGTTCTTCACGTGCCGTCTTCACAACAGTTTGCCGATATCATGACGAAGGGGTTGCCATCTCACCTCTTCGAGGATTTTCGGTACAGTTTATGCGTTCGACCGACGCACAAACTGCGGGGATGTTAAAGTATGATTTTGTATAGCTATTCACGTGCATTCCGTTTGTATACGGTTGTACATATACACGTATAGGATTCTTTCTTGGTCTCCAAGACTTGTAATCTTGCTATAAATATATAAGCCGATCGCCCCTTGAGAGGCGTCTTCCCTCAAACTGATTCTCGCTTATAGATTCGGGCCCAGCTACACTGCACTTGTAAGCTCAGGCTACTTCCTTCGTCAGCTCACGATTCCACCGTATATATCCGCTTGGATTAAAATTTGGCGCCGCATCCAGCGACAGCAACGGTGAGACTGTGCTTGTGCGCACCACGTCTCGACTAGCTAAAACTATATCGGTCGACCGGCGGGTAACGTACGTGTCACGGCGCGGGGCCGTCGTACATGCGGGAATCTGCGCGGTGGGGGCGAACGATGGTGGCGTCCCGTGGACTCATCGACATTTCCAACCCATTCCGGCGCGCCTCCAGCCCTCCACCTCCTTCCAGCAGTAAGCAGTAGAGTGAAGACTGAAATAAACCCCAAGATTGTAGAGGCCGACAAAAATGAACCCTCGCCTTCAAATCCCTGAAATAGGTACCCTATACTTACATATCCCAGTTAATCCCGACCCCGCGTGAATAAAATCTTATTTGATGTAATTGAAAAGGTCTGATCCCAGTCGGGATTGATTTCTACAGTGACTTACTACATGGTCCCACCTATCATATGCATCTTCCCACAAGTTCACTCCCAACTAATTAGGTGCAGTGCAGCGGTGACCGGCAGCGGCGCCCGACGTCTTGCAGGCTGCACTCATGTTTGTGCACATGCATGCACGTACGCATCCATGCGTCTCCATCCCGCCATTGGCCGCGGCGTTTCTCGCTAGCCACGCCGCCGTTTGCCGTGCACGTTACCGGACTACTCGCCGTGCTTAACCGTGGTTGAGCCGTGTGCAAGCCGCCGCGATGCACCAGCCACAGCCGCATCGCGCGCGCGACCAGCTGGCCGTGTCGCACTCTGCCGGGAACCTGTCGTCAGCCGCCACCAGTCTGTATAGCCCCACCGTCCAAAGGTCTCCAACATTCGTTGCCTTTGGTCGCCGGCCGGACGGAGTCGGATCGGCCATCGACGCCAACCAGTTCGCTTCTCGGCCTGCCTTGTAAGAGAGGAAAGAGGGATCAGTAGTGGAGACTGGAGAGGGAAAGGGGAATTGGTGGCTGGAGAGGGAAAGGGGATCGGAAGAGGAGAGGATAGAAGAAGAAGAAGATAAGAGGAGAGAGATGAATCTGACTTGTGGACCCATACTGTCAGCAAGAGTAGCTGATGAACCCGGCTAGGATCATTTCTGTTCCTAGTGCGCCAAACATGTCTAGGGTTTAAAAAAACCCGGATCGAAGAGGTCAGGGTATCAATTTCAGGGATTTAAAAGTAAGGGTTCATCTGCGTCAGCCTTTACAAAAATAAGGTTTATTTCAGACTTTACTCTCCAGCAGCAGTCCCGGGATCACATCATCAAATCACCTAAATCTAGCTCGCGGTACATGATCACATCCCACCAGTGCATGTGCGCAAACAATGCGCCGGAGAGGGAGAGCGCGTAAAGTGTGGTACTACAGTGTACCGGTAGTATACTGTATGTACATGAGCGAGGTCAAGCGGCCGGCTGGGTGCATTGCACGCATCGACATCGGTCCTTCCGGGTGCCTAGTTGTGCTAGCCGTGACTGTCAAGTACTCCTTGCTCCTTCTCATGATTGGCGCCGCCCCGTGCACGTCACCAACTTAACCCATCTTCTTCGTCCGGACTAGATTGCCCAAGCTTCTTCTCTTCTTCTTCTTCTTCTTTTTTTTTTTTTTTTTTTTTTTTTTGCGAATGAGATTGCCCAAGCTTCTACCTAGCTCCTCTAGTCGATACGTATATTATGTGCTAATATATACACCCAGGTCATCTGAAAACGAGAGTGCTACGCTACGGTATCAACTGTCTTGGTTGGACTCACCGTAGCTATCAAGTACAAGTACTGCTCCTCCTTATGATTGCCGCGTCACTCACAAACCCATATTCTTCGGATTAGGCCGCCGCCCAAGCTCTTCTAGTTGCTCGATCGCTACATCCTACTTCATGTTTATGGTACCCAGCTCATCTGAAAGTGAAGGTGGTACAGTATCATCAAACTGCCTTTCAAGTCGTACGCAGACCTATATTGTTATCATTATTTGTACGTGAAAGTTGTATTCAAATGTTGTACAGTACTATATCGGTGTGTTGCAGAGTCAGCCACATGCTCGCATATGCCAGCGAACCAATCTATGGTTGAGATGGTTAGGTGGACAGTGGTATCCCCAACCCACCAGGGTTCAAATCCTGGTGCTCGCATTATTACTGGATTTATTTCAGGATTTCCCGCGATGTGCTTTCAGTGGGAGGAGACGCTTCCGTCGACGACGAGGCGCCTACGGTGGCTTCGTAAATCTCAAGATGATATGCCGGCTCAGTCTCTCGGAGGTGCTCATAGGCATAGTATGTGCGTGTGTGCGTTCATAGGGGTGAGTGTATGTACGTGTATATGAGCGCTTCTGTCTGTACTGATGCTCAAAAAAAATGCTCGCATATGCCACACCACGTCACCACGACAAGCATTGAAGCATGCAGGTATCACATGGAGTCATCATTTGTGTTGAGAAATAAAAACATGTGATCAATTGTATAGAAGGGATGCCTTTCAAGACGTGTCTGTTGGAATGAGATGTTCCCCAACACACCCCTTCAGCATGTATATAAGTAGGTCTTCCACATCACAATAGATCTAAAAAGAATCATTTGTGTCTCTCCTTTGTCTTTTTTACTTTGACTAGTAAATGCACACGTGCAATGCGCGTTGATATTGGGGAAATTGATTGCACGTTTTATATTAGGTAGGGTATCAGTCACGCGTTAATTATGTGATTGACACCGTCGTTGTTATTTGGTATGATATTAATTGCACGTTAAACATGTTTAACGCTCACCATTGGAGCAATCTAGGTCGTTGGATTGATATGGTTTGATGGCCGAGATGTATTGGATCTGCCTCACTGGGTCTTTTTATATTGGTATAGATACTATAGTACGTTATCAGCGCTTTGCTTTCCGTTAAGAAAAAAGCCATCCGAGACGGCCGAACATCGGCAGCGTTTGCCTACAGGATCCAGCGCATCGTCGTCACTATGGATGGATACAAATCGATCCATGGCTTCTCGCCGGTCTTGCTGCTCCACCCCATAACGCGGACGTACTTGCATCGGCGACGAAGAACTTGGCTGGCGCACGACGCGGCTGCTTGATGCGGCCCGCTACCGGCGCGAAGCGGCGGGTCTCGGCCTCAGCGCCGCTCCGTCCAGCGTGAACACACAACTACGAAATTGATCGCTGATGGATCCACTAGAATGGTCCTCGGCAAAGACGGCCATGCATGCATGCTGATCAGGAGGAGGCTAACTTGATTTTCATTTTGAAATTAGTATCAATGATCCACTAATTGTGTGTCTCTCCAGAACCGACGGAACAACCCGGCCAAGCGGTTATCAATCCACGGCGAGATTTGTGTGTCTTCTTTTGATCAATCCATTGATTTCTCTTGTATGCACGGCACATGCACTCGAAGGATCGATTCCAACCAAGCGGTTGCTACAAGAAGAGAAGCGGACGCGGAGCAGGCGCTCGTGCCCACGACTTTCCGGTAGCGGCATCCGGCGTCTTCCACGGCTGCTGACTCGGAGCGGCCGCGGACCTAGGCGGCGTTCCCCTTGTGCGGACACCCGTGGCGACGACTTCGAACGACCGTGACTCTCGGTGCAGAGACGTCTCCCGGCGTGGCTGGCTGCCTCGACGTCCTATTCCCAGCGGCATCTGCCGCTAATGGTGGTGACAACCAATGGACTGCGCAGCGCTTCCCGGACCTCGGTTCAACGGCGCGGCCAAGAACGGTGGCTCGAGGCGAGGCCTGGCCAGCGGTAAGTTCCACCATGGAGGCCAGTGGCGCGCGCACGTCATTGCAATGTGACCCAGTGGCTGTCTGTACGAGTCGGCTGCACAGCGATCAGCGGCGGCGGTTGGATCAGGACTCGATCCCGATCGAGCAAGAGGGCTCGTAACCACCACCTATGCTGTGTGCGGGTCGACCGGCCGAAGGCCTGGTTGCCAGGCCATGGAGCTCTGCCTAGTGTGTTTCCATGAGGCTGTGGCGGCTGCACAAGGCAAATAGGCCAAATAGGTTTCCAAGTGGGCAAAAACTCACGTCCCCATTTCATGCCAAGATTTTTTTTTGAAAAGTTATATGTGGACTGTAGAATGGGTTGGCTACACAGATTTCACCCTTGAACATGTTCTTTTCTTTTCTGCTCAGCTTATATATAGCTGCGCAGTTTTTGTTTCGATTGTTGTTATTTGCGTTTTATGCCTTTTGGGCTTCAGAGCAAATACACAGGATAGACCCTCGGGTCTTGCTGAATTACATAATAATTGATTATGCATCATTTTACATCATGTAAAATGACCGTTTGAGGCCTCAAGTCCTCATATGTGTTGCACAAGTATGTTTATAATTCTGCATTTATTTGTATTACATGAGTAATACTGTTGCAAAGCAATATGTTGATTCCATTATTCGCACAGAATATGGAATTTGCTTGCAAGTTTGGAAACATGAGGTAGTGAAGTGTATGACACTGCCTGACTATGTCAAATTTACATTTGTCACAACGAATCGACAAATGGTACCTACTGCTTAATTGCAGGTTATCCAATGTTATTGTGATGTCTATATTATGTCATTCCGACATAATAACTACCTTCAATTTTCCACACAACTTATGGACTGCATTATGGCAACGAATTAATTTCGTTCACAACTGTGAGCTCTACATCACCGTGTGATGACTACCTTCAATGTGCTTTTAACTAACACAAGGTTGTGAGAAGGTCTATAAGAGTGAGGTCTACACTACTTAGTAATGATTATCTCCATGTGTTCAAAGCAAAAAATGAAGGCACAAAACTTATGACATAGCCATTATAAGGCCTACACCATTGGTGCCTTCCTTCATGATGTTTTTCCAAATATTTGTCAATTTCATAGAATTTGTCATTGGTTGTGACTAAAGTGTCACATACTCCCTCTGGAGAGGATTCCAAGGCATTAGTGGATACTATGCTACATATTATGCTATGAAAGAATTATGCAAAACACTTGCATATTTTGGTTATTACCTTCCATGCATACACAACATATGAGACACCATCATAGCTATGAATTACGTTTCATGCACAATTGAGAGGTTTACGCCATTTTATGGCGATTGCCTTCATGTGTTATAGATAACATAATGTTGTGGAGGCTATGATCAATGGGAACTGTCCATAAGAGTGAGGCACCACTAGGTGGTCGACTACCTCTTTGTGTTTATGGAAATTAAAGGTTTATCCTTTCTGAGGTGACTACATTTAATTTGAAGAACTACATCACATTGTGATGGTTATCTTCTTGTGAAGGCCTACCCTATGGGTCGCAAAGAATCACCATGGCCATGATTATGTTTAGCCATAACATTTTCATCCTACTTAATTTACTGAAGGTAAATTATTGCATGAGAATTTCATGCAACATATGGCTGACCTTTTTGGAAAAGAAATGCGATGAGATGACATTTGGTGGGAGTAACTATTTAACATGGGTCATGGACATTAAAGAGTTTTTCGACCTGGGACCTTGTTGCCAAAGAAACTCCACCTATAAAAAATGTCATGGCTATTTATCAATAGCTAATATGCATATGTGCATTTATGTGTCATCGCAATGGCTCGGTTCCCAAACTGAGTATGTAATAGATGATGAATATCCATTTTCCCTTTGAGCCTTCATTGAGGCGAGATATATTGTTATAAGCATCACATGAATGATTATTCATTCATTGTCAGGACTTCGAGACCGTTGAGCCTTATATTTCTGTTGTCTATAAATCAACACTATGTTGAGATTATGTGATAAGGCGGCTTCAGATGCATATCTGACTATAAGTCTTATTGCACTTTACGTTCTCCTAGGATGGTAAACAGAAATATCATCTTTGTTTCGGGTTGCAATGCCTGAAATTCATGCTAGTGATCTTAGTACTAAGCAATAGTGGCTATAAAACCACAAGGAGTTGAATGTAAAGTAAAGAAAAAAATGACAAGCGGAAATGGAGTGTATATCTCAAAAGGTAATGGATCATTTAGTCTAAATGATCATAATGACAACTTTCAAGTTTGCCAAAGTGGTGGTTGTACAAAATATCGTACCAATCATTACCAGTTGGTCAAGTATTGGGTTAATCATACCACCGGCTTACTCGAGGCAAATGAGTTTAATGGGATAAGTTTGAAGTTCTACTTCAAAAGGAAATAGCCAGAAAATATTCTCGCATGGTAGAAGGAGAATGGACTCCTCTATATTGATGATATGCTTGTGGAATGATATTCCAAAAGATATTTTGGACATCTCGTGTAGTCTCCTAGTTATCCCTAAATATCATTGGCCTATAATTGTACTACTAAATATAGTATAAATTGCAACATCTTGTCCCTCGGACATGATAGTTGAGATAATTGAGTGTATGAATCAGTTCATACTCAATCTTGTTGCATACATAATAATTTTTCCTCCTTTATCATCATGATATCGGATGATTAGAGAAATTATTTGACAATTCTGTTGGCCACAACTTGACAAGTTGCAATATTCCCAACAATCATCAGATTGTTTTATGCACTACATGTGACATTGGGGAATTAATTTTAAGGCACTCTCACCTTAAAATTTGAAATGAGCCAGCCAATATTCTTGATTGAATGCAAGAATATGTTTGGATTATTCAACCATTATCTAGGTTATCTTGGTACTTCATGGTGTTCATAGACGCATCTAGAAGATGGTCTTAGGTGCGTATATCCACACATAACCATGCATTTACTGAATTAAGTGCTCAAATTGACGAATTTAGAGCAAATTATCCTAACGTGGGATAATTCCATTGGAATGGAAATGTTGTTGAAGTTGATTCACTTACATTCAATGGTTATATTCAGTATATGGTACATAACCAGAATGGTTTGGCTTGATCTCTTATGAAAGAGATTCAATATTGCATAGCCAATGTTGCAGAATTGTGATTTGCCAACATTTTGTTGATGGTTACATACGGTCTCACACTCCGCATATTTGGTCTAAATGAGATCAAATGATAATGCACCCCCTTGCAGTTTGTACGTGGAAATAAGTGAAGTATTTACCATCTGCGGTAATTCAGTTGTATACCGATATCACCACCCCAGCGTACATCATGGGCCTTCACATATGGTTGGGATCTATGTGACGAATAACTATGGTATGTTCGTTAATCCGCCGAATACCTTAACCCTTAAAAGGGAGTTATTTGCAGCCCATACACTGATTGCTTTTGCAATAAGAACATTTTCTGGCATTAGGGGGAGATGAGTACCACAAAGAATGCCAGGAAATGGATAAGAAATGTCATAGACATTTTGTCCACGTACTTAAGAATCTAAAATGCAGGTTCAAGTTATGAGAAATTTGCAGCATATTGCAAATAATCTGCCAAGTATGTTTACTGATGACAAAGGTGTCACTATGGTCAAGTACCAGAACGAGTGGAGGTACCTAATAAACCACTCGTCTCCCTAGATGAGAGTAAGAGGGGGAGAATTCTAGTCGCATGAGACTAAGTTCTCATATGTTCCAATGAAAATAGAGGAGATTGACCCCTCGATCAGTAAATATGATTCAACCTCGAGTTGAAGGACACCTGAGGGATGCGCGGCATCCAAAGTCCAACACATATGTGCACACATTTTTAGGTGTTGGGACATCGAAACACCTTGACTCCGTTGTTGTGGGAAATCACAAGGAGTTAAGAGGCTTAATAAGAATTGCACAATGATATTGATTCATTAGAATCGTATATGAGAAAGTCTACATATGTCAAGACATGAAATTCTTCTTGAGAATTGCTAGAATCCTTTTGGGCCCTGAACCAAATCCATGGAGAGTGTTGTTGCACTTATATTGGTTCAAATTAAAGGAAGCAATTAAGGAAGAGTGGCACTCGCTCACCAAAGAGAGGTATTTACCATTGTAAAACCTGCTCCTCATAAGTATCTTCTAGAAGGAAACGAAGTGAATTTTTGTTTGAAAACAAAAATAAATGAGGTTGTGAGAAAGCGAGGCTTGTAGCACAAGGGTTTTTCACAGAGACCCGACATCGGTTACGATGTAGCATACCTTCTTGGTATGAGTGGAATTATGTTTCGATATTCAATGTTAATGGCAGTACAGATCCATATGGTTGATGTATGTAATGTCTAGATACTCCCATGGGTCAATTAGTTTGGATGTATATATTAAAGTCATTGAATGACTTAATATTCTGAACCCAAAGGTAAATCGCAGCATGCATGTGTGGAACTTCTAAAGTCATTCTATGACTTGAAGTAGTCGGAGAATTGTGTGGTGCAACCGACTAAGTGAGTTATTCCTTGACAAGGATTACTCTCATACTAATGATTGTTGACGTGTATTCATGAAGAAATCCTGGATTGGATTTTACATCACCTTAATTTCTGGTGTCGATGATCTTATCATCAAAGTCTATATAAGACATGAAATACACACAATCATGTTAAGATGGATATTTTAGTTAAACCAAATTATGCTAAGTTTACGACTTAAGCATACCCCCTAAGATACTAGCCTTCATATATCCGAATGAATTGGAGAAGTTTAATATGGATATATTATATCAAAGGCACATATGGTCATATTATACCTAATATGGGATACAGATCCTTGAGACATAGGGGAGATGGTGAAGTGATAGTGGAGCATGAATTGCCATATCTAAATACCATCAAAGCACTCATATATCTTGCAAAATATGTCAGGCCTGACACTATAGTTTTTGGCAATTTATTGAGAGTGCAATTCCTCGAAAGGTATAAGGTTTGTGTAAGGAATACCCTCGGATATATCCAGGGCACAAAGGGTCTTGATCAATTTCATCCAGAAAATCAAGATGGGATCATGGTTTGATATATTGATAGTGGCTAATTATCTGATCCCACAATGCCATATCAAAGACTGGGTTTGCTGGAAGAGTATTTTGAAGGAAGTATTCAGAATAGACTCTAAACGAGTCCTTCCAGTGATCATTCTATTTTATTTGAAGCATCAGAAATGTGGATGACTTCATAGAATGATTGGCCACATGTGAAATCATGTGGAGATTATCATTATCTACCAAGATATGTCACTTGTATTGCTTATGAGTTATATTTATCCTTGTGAATTACAGAAATGAAAGTGGATAATATGCAAACAGATTATTGTGATATTCACAATATCTCTATCAATGTTTATATTCCAGAACTAGGTTCACGGAATTGGTATGAGATATTCTTGAGGTTTGCAATTTCCAGGGGGAGTAAAATCCCAAGTTATAACACGTTGGTGATCCTCAAATCACTCATATTGTACTCTTTTTCCCTTTACGAGTTTTCCATGATGGTTTCTCATATAAGGTTTTTAACGAGACAATATAAATACAAGTGCGGATATATGCCATATTGGTTTCTCCTTATATTTTTCCCACTGGGTTTTAAAGGAGTTTTCGATGGCAAATTATTATAAGGTTTCTCCTCAATTTTTCCCACAGGGTTTTTGGAGGAGTTTTCAGTTTGCAATATACATATGACGAATTGATCAAGGGGGAGTGTTGAGAAATAAAAACATGTGATCAATTGTATGGGAGGGATGCCTCCCAAGAGGTGTCTGTTGGGGAAGAGATGTCTCCCCAACACACCCCTTCAACATGTATATAAGTGGGTCTCCCACATCACAATAGATCTAAAAAGAATCATTTGTGTCTCTCCTTTGTCTCTTTTACTTTGATACTATAATAAATTGCACTTACTCATGGCCGTCGTGCACCCACTACGTGCGTGTGTATGCTAAATTAGTGTGGGTGCTTGACATGCACAACATCTAGCAAAGCGGGGGACAAATTAAGTTCCTGCTGAATGGAATCTTATCTTACTATTGGCTTGACTATAAGCCTATAATGATACATGCATGCATCAAATCATGTAAATCACTTGGCGTATTAACTTATGTTCCGTTCCCACACTAAACTAATCGAGATCAAAGAAGATTGTCGGCATTCCAGGAACGGGGGTGTCGGTGTCAAAACCGTCGGATCTCGGGTAGGGGGTCCCGAACTGTGCGTCTAGGATCGATGGTAACATGAGACGGGGGACACGATGTTTACCCAGGTTTGGGCCCTCTCTATGGAGGTAATACCCTACTTCCTGCTTGATTGATCTTGATGAATATGGGTATTACAAGAGTTGATCTACCACGATATCATAATGGCTAAACCCTAGAAGTCTAGCCTATGTGAATATAGTAATGAGTATATCCTTTCTGGACTAACCCCTCCGGTTTATATAGACACCGGGGGGGTCTAGGGTTTACATGGAGTCGGTTACATAAGAAGGAATCTTCATAGTTGGTCGCCAAGCTTTCCCTCCACGCTAAGTAGAGTCCAATCCGGACACGGTGCAGTCTTCGGCCTTCATGTCTTCACAGCCCATCAGTCCGGCCCATGGATAACAGGCCGGACGCCCGAGGATCCCTTAGTCCAGGACTCCCCAAGTAGCCCCCGAACCAGTTTTTAATAGCGAGGTGCTCGTCACACATATTGTCTTCGGCATTGCAAGGCAGGTTCCCCCTTCAATGATCTCCAAGTAACGTATTCGGCCATTGATCCAATGTCGCCTCCTTGGCTTCTGTGCGTTAAATAATCTTCGTCCTCCACGTGTCGAGCGAATGTGGAAAGTCAGTGTATTTTTGCGAATAACACCCCATCCACGCGAGGAAGAGCGCCTATTTAAAGAGATTGGATCCCAGATCCATTCAGCGCTACACAGAAGAAATCCCCAGAGACTGCTTAGGAGAAACCATTCCAGCATGGCTAGTGTTCCCAGCTCCTCCGCTCGTCCCGGCCCAGAGAAAGGCGAGTGGGAGAGGTGTTCAGTGTCTCATAGCCGATTGACAAAGTTGCAAACGCAGGGATTCCTTCCCCATGCAGATCTAGTCCCTGTTCGAACTGGGCTAGCTTCCTTCAATGAGGGGACTCAGGCAGAGTACTTCCCCAATCCGTCTGAGAGAGCGCGAGTGTGTTTTGTCCCCTACCTGCTGAGAGGCGTTGGATTTCCAATCCATCCGTTCCTCCGAGGGCTTCTGGAGTACTATGGCCTCCAGCTGCACAACTTCACTCCGGCCTCAATTCTGCACATTGCGGGTTACGTTGCTTTATGCCAACTATTCATGGGCGTCGAGGCTCATTTCGAGTTGTGGAGGAAACTGTTCTTTCTCGTCCCGCGCAATCACGAAGGGTCAATATCTGAAGTGGGCGGAGCCGACGTATGGCGCGTCGCTGATACCGGATATCCATCCGGCACACCAAGGAAGGCACCTGATGAATGGCCCTCTGAATGGTTTTATATACAGGACGTTGCGCTTCCCGACCCGGTTCGAAAGGGTTTTCCTGAATTTGTGCACGTCCCGCTGAAGAAACGCCACCATTGGCGTCCCCGGAGTCTTGAAGAGGAAGATGGCGCGGAGGTTCGTCAGCTGATGAGCAAGATAAAAGAGCTCACGCTGTCCGGACTCACAGCAATCGAGGTTATGGCGATCTCCATAGCACCAGGGGTTCAGCCGCTCCGATACAGAGGGCTTCCAATGTGGCACTACAATGGGGAGGACGACGCCTCTCGCTGTGGCCGGAAAGGTCTGGATACCCCTGCCGCTTTGGCTAAGATATTAGCCGAACTGTTCAAAGGGGAGGAAAAGGAATTTCTTCGCATCAAACTCAGAGACGGGTACTCTATGTATAACTCTCCCAGTTGGGTAAGGCCTGACCCCTCAGTTTTTTCCTTTCATCTCCGAATTGCCTTTGATAAATTTCTAGTTGGTTTGCTTATGACAGCACTGGCGAAAGGTCACCGAGGGATTTTATAGTCCCGCCCCACAGCCGGAGGACCACAACTGGGAGCTTGATACCGAGTTTGAAGAGGATCCGGATATATTTGTGGTGCTCGCGGAGGGGGTGTTTTACCAGACGAGCTATGATGGCACAGAAGTGGCCATCATCGCCGACTACCCTGGTCTTCTTCCTGCTTCATAGGTAAGTAATCAAGAAACACCTCCTCTGAAAGGGTGCTTGTACTCTGCCTCACCCACCGCATTGTCGCGCGTTCTACAGGGGAGGCGTTTGACGATACCGAGGAAATTGGTTCCTGCGCCGGGCAGGCCTTCGAAGAGGAAGGTCGATGAAGGCACCGCCGGGCCCTCGTCGAGGAGGTACGGATAAATATATTTTTTAGTGGCCGTGTCCAACTGTGACCTATGCGCCTGTTTGATTACAGGAAAAAGGTTCGCCGAACTGTGTCCGGGGGTCCGGCCGGCCGCGCTCCTAACAACCAAGATTTAGATCCAGTCGGGGAGATGGGAGCCGATGTAGGAACAAAGCCGGACTGCCCTTCGGTCGAGGGTTCGGACAATATGTCTGTTACCAACTCGGAAGTAGAGAGCGCCAAGAATCATCGGCGCTGCAGAGCTGTTTTACGAGACCCGAATTTCTCGGTCGAGGCATTTAATGCCTTTAGCTCGGGTGACGCGTACATCCGAGCTTCTCGAGACGGGCTTAGAAAAGCCACAAGGCAATATCTGACAGATGTGCAAGTAAGTTTTATTTGTCAAAAAAGGATAGCCATATACCCGTAGCCCCCAAGACTGAAAGCAGTTGGCACAACTGATTTAAGGATAATTGAACAACCAGGTCCTCGCGGAGAAGAATAGTCTGCTAGCCCAAGAGCTGGAGTAGTGTCAGGCGCAGCTAAATGCTGCTACCGCCGAACTAGAAAATTTGAAGAAGTTGTCCACTGGTAACGTTCCCCTCCATCGAGGAACAGTAAATGTATACCAACTGTGCTAGTACTGCCATTGATCGTGTAATAGGGTCGCCTGATCAACTTGAGAAGAAGTTGAAGATCGCCCAAGAGGGAGAAAAAGAGGCAAAGACTCAACACGCCGCAGGCGAGCATGTGCTGACCCGCGTCAGGGACGAGAAAACAAGCTACATGATTCCAACACTAAGTTGGGTGAAGAGTTGAAAGATGTGCGGGCCCAGCTAGCCGACTCCGTACAGGAGAACAAGAAGCTTCGGGGCGGCATGTTCAGTATGTTTCCGAACTTGTTGTTTTTTAGTAGTTCGGAGATAAATGGAACTGATATAGCTATGCTTGCAGGTATATTGACAGGCCGTCCTGAAGAGGAGGTGTCCGGATCAGTAAGTGATCTGCTGAAAAGACTGTCACAAGTGCACGAGCATGCTCGGCTAGCCATGCGGAGTGTTGCCAAGGCCTTATGGCCATCCGCCTCCCCTCCGGGAAGTATGGAGGAGCTTGTAGATCTGTTCAAGGGAGCGCGGCGGCGTATCCGATTATGGAAGATATCGGCCTGCCGAGAGGGTGCGCGAGAGGCCTGGGCCATGGTGAAGACGCGATATACCAAGCTGAATCCTAACCACATGGCCCGGGTTGGACCGTTGGGGCCAAATGGGGAAGAAATTCCCGTTAGTTTAGTATATGACCAACTAGAGGTGGCCGCCAAATATTCCCAACAGGATTGTAAGTTATACTGCCTGTTAGATGGTATAGAGGCAGAAGTGTTTGAGTCCAAGTGACTATGTACTTTCCTCACCATGTAGAATTCTAGCTGAATTGTATATCATTTGTCATAGCAGACCTTTTCGCTTCAACCTTCGGACCTGAAGGTGCGGAGTGTTTCCGAATACCGTCACAACCGAATAGGCCAGGGTATGCGTGGAAAACTAAGTGTAGCGGTCATAATTTCTTGAACAGACAAGTTGTATCCGGCTAGTTATGTTATATTACATTGAGATTGTAAGAAACATCTTCCAGGGAGAATAGTTCCGTTAAGGGTTCCTTTCCTTGGGTGTGCATGCATTAGTAGACATGTCTGAATTGTGATGTGAAAATCACAGTGTGTATAGCTTCTGGGGGTTCACAATAGAGTGAGCGCAAAAAGTATTTTTCATCCACCGACCAAATATTCCCTTAAGAACGCTAGCTTTCGGCTTCACCCAGTCTGAGGTACACATCCGGATGACCCGGCAGTAACAATCGCAGAGTTGCTCCCTTTACCACCAAGCCGAACAATCAGGAACGTAGGGGTAACCACATGAGCCAGACAACCCAGCTTGGCCAAAACTTAAGTCATATCGATGCATATAATGGTGAAAAAAAAGACACACAGGAAAAACACGTATGTATGATGAGCTTGACGCTCGGCAAATAATGTTAACAAGCTTCTGTTCATGAAGCGCCCAGGTATAGTGGACGTACATATGTAAAGATGTGTACGTCAGCGGTGTTCGGTCGAGCCGTATGAGAGCTTCAAAGCGAAAAGATAAAGGTGGAAAAGAGAGAAAAAGTAATGGAAACTACAGGGGAGAAGGGGACGAACAAAGAATTTGACGCTAGGCATAAAACTTTCGGAGTCTAGCCGCGTTCTAGGGGTTCGGCTCTAGGCAATTGTCTGATGCATCACGAAGACTGTACGCTCCGCTAGTAAGGACTTCGTCGATTATGAAGGGACCCTCCCATTTGGGCTTGAGTTTGTCCTTTTTCTTCTTCGGCAAGCGTAGAACAAGTTCGCCAACGTTGTAAGTCTTGCCCGTACTTCTCTGCTTTGATATCTTCGAGCATGCTGTTGATAAAATGTTGAACGGGCTTTGGCGACGTCGCGCTCCTCCTCCAGGGCGTCTAGGCTGTCCTGCCGATCCAAGTTGGCCTCTTTCTCTTCGTACATACGCACTCGAGGTGAGTCATGTATAATATTGCAGGGCAATACGGCCTCTGCACCGTATACCATGAAGAAAGGTGTGTATCCGGTAGTACGGTTGGGCGTGGTCCACAGCCCCCAGAGTACGGAGTCGAGCTCCTCGACCCAGTGCTTGTCTGATTCTTTCAAAGACCGCATTAGCCTAGGTTTGATGCCGCTCATAATAAGACCATTGGCTCGCTCGACTTGACTGTTTGTTTGCGGGTGGTAGACAGAGGTGTGATCGAGCTTAATGCCTAGATTAGCACACCAGGTTTTCACCTCATCGGCTGTGAAATTGGAACCTTTATAAGTGATGATGCTGTGCGGGACACCATAACGGTGCACCACATCGGATATAAATGCAATCACCGGTTCAGACTCGGCCGTTTTAATTGGTTTAGCCTCTATCCACTTGGTGAATTTGTCCACCATGACGAGCAGATATTTTTTCTTATGGCTTCCCCCTTTAAGGGGTCCGACCATGTACAAGCCCCGGACTGCAAAGGTCCATGTAATGGGGATTGTTTGTAGGGCGGTTGGGGGCATATGGCTTTGGTTGGCGAAGAGTTGGCATCCAACGCAGCGCTGGACGAGGTCCTGTGCGTCTGCTCTAGCCGTAGGCCAATAAAATCCTGTCCGGAAGGCCTTGCTGACAAGTGCCCGGGCTGCGGCGTGGTGCCCATCGAGACCGGCGTGAATTTCTGCCAAGAGTTGCCGCCCTTCCTCCTCGGAGATGCACCTTTGAAGGACTCCGGTAGTGCTTTTCTTGTGGAGCTCTCCTTCGTGAACTTTATAGGCCTTCGAACGCCGGACAATGCGGCGAGCCTCATTCTGATCTTCTGGGAGCTCCTTCCTATGAAGGTAGTCCAAGAATGGTTCGGTCCACGGGGCAATTACTACCATGATGAGGTGGGCCGAGGGTGTTATTTCGGTGGCTGAGCCACCGATGATATCAGCGTGTTCGCTATCTATGTTTGTGTTCGGAGCGGGACTGTCGTTGCTATCTCCCCCTTGCCACACCACGGATGGCCTAAAGAGCCTTCCAAGGAAGATATTAGGTGGGACGGGGTCGCGCTTAGCACCGATGCGAGCAAGGACGTCTGCCGCCTGATTACTTTCGCGGGCGACGTGATGAAATTCGAGCCCCTCGAACCGAGCCGACATCTTCAAGATGGCATTGCGATAAGCTGCCATCTTTGGATCTTTGGCATCAAAGTCTCCATTAATTTGGGATATTGCGAGGTTTAAGTCCCCGCGCACATCCAGCCGTTGTACGCCCATTGATACGACCATCCGAAGGCCATGTAGAAAGGCCTCGTATTCGGCTGCGTTGTTGGAGTCTGTGTGTAATATTTGGAGTACGTACTCGACGATATCTCCTATGGGGGACGTTAATACGACGCCCGCCCCTAGTCCTGTCAACATTTTGGAGCCGTCAAAGTGCAAAACTGTCACGCCCAATATGCGATACTATCCTAAAGAGACTCGAAGGTCCCACCAAGGATAGAACCGCATATTGATATGCTTTTGCAAGGTGGATATCATTACATCAACATTACATAATAGATGGGGATACATACAAAAGGCATACAATGCCACACGAATACATCAACATCATACAAGAGATCAACATCCGACTACGGATGAAACATAAACAGAAACTCAAACAATATCCGCCCTGCTAGCCCAGGCTGCCGACCTGGAACCTATATCCTGATCGAAGAAGAAGCAGAAGATGAACTCCAAAACAAGTAACATCGCTCTCGCGTCATGATCATCGCAAACCTGTACCTGCAACTGGTGGTGTAGTAATCTGTGAGCCACGAGGACTCAGCAATCCCATTACCATGGGTATCAAGACTAGCAAAGCTTAAAGGGTAAGGAAGGGGTAAAGTGGTGAGGTTGCAGCAGCGACTAAGCATGTACGGTGGCTAACTTACGAAACAAGAGTGAGAAGAGAAGCAATGGAACGGTCGTCAACTAGTAATGATCAAGAAGTGATCCTGAACTCCTACTTACGTCAGACATAACCCAGAAACCGTGTTCTCCTCTCGATCAACCCCGAAAAGAGACACTAACGGTTACGCTTTACGGTTGGTGTATTTTAGAGGAGTTTACTTCAAGTTTACTACAACCGGATATCAACAAATTCCCATCTGCCACATAACCGCGGGCACGGCTTTCGAAAGTTCAAACCCTGCAGGGGTGTCCCAACTTAGCCCATGATAAGCTCTCGTGATCAACGAAGGATATTCCTTCTCCCGGGAAGACCCAATCAGTCTCGGAATCCCGGTTTACAAGACATTTCGACAATGGTAAAACAAGACCAGCAAAACCACCTGAATGTGCCGACAAATCCCGATAGGAGCTGCACATGTCTCGTTCTCAGGGCACACCGGATGAGCCAGACGTCGGGTTGGCATAGACCCTGATTGCCCAGGGGGCGCCGGATATCGCTCGGTTTGGGCCAGCACTTGGAGAAGCACTGCCCGGGGGGGGGGTAAAATAAAGATGACCCTCGGGAGCGCGACTCCAAAGGGAAAAAGGCTAGGTGAGGCAAATGTAAAACCAAGGTTGGGCCTTGCTGGAGGAGTTTTATTCAAATCGAACTGTCAAGGGGGTCCCATAAATCACCCAACCGCGTTAGGGACGCAAAACCCGGGAACATAATACCGATATGACGGATACTAGGGCGGCAAGAGAGTAACAAAACACCATGCATAAGGCCGAGCCTTCCACCCTTTTACCAAGTATATAGATGCATTAATAATATAAGAGATATTGTGATATCCCAACATAAACATAATCCAACATGGAGCAATCTGCATCTTCACCTGCAACTAGCAACACTATAAGAGGGGCTGAGCAAAAGCGGTAACATAGCCAAACAACGGTTTGCTAGGAAGGGTGAAAAGGTTAGAGGCTGACATGGCAATTTGGGAGGCTTGATAAACAGGTGATAGGTAACACAACATAGCGGTAGAGCGAAGCAACTAGCATAGCAATGATAGTAATGAGATCCAAGGTGACGGTCATCTTGCCTGAAATCCCGCAAGGAAGAAGAACGAGTCCATGAAAATGATGTGGCCATGAAGATGAACCAAGTGTAGACGAACGAATCCTCACGATCGCAACGAAACGAGAACTATCGAGAAGAAGCACACAACACGGTAAACACACCACACATGAACAAGGCATGATGCTCAACCAAGTATGATGAATGTCAAGACTACATGAAGCTACTCATGGCAATAGATGATGCATACAAGATCAACACATCAAAGCAAGTTTAAATGAGGCTGGAAACAACATATAACAATTCCGGTAAGTCCCCATATGCAAATTTCAAAATTGGTGCAGATCTGAATAAACCTTATGTTCAAGTTGTTAAACAGAAAGTTAAGATACACCAAGATGATCTACACGAAATTCTAGTCAAGTTACATATAAAGTTCATTAGATTCGGAGCTACGGCCTAGAAGATATGAGCAAAACAAGTTAAACATGACATTGATGCAAAATGCATTCAAACATCAAGCACACACCTCAAAACATGGATGCAACAAGGTAACATGAAACTACATGCAAAACTAAGCAAGTTTCATATAGAGCACACTCAAAACGGAGCAACGGTGCAACACATGCACTCTATACAAGTTTAAAGGACAAGCTGTCCAAAACAGCAACTAGGCATATTGCAAGCATCAAAACAATATGCTACAACATCTCAACATAAGAACAAAAGGCATGGACGTGATGTATAGGTAACGCATAACAACACATGAACACTGAACTATCTCCAGAAACTACTAGAACATGCTGGACATGGCAAGATTGCAAATAATATCAGCTTCACAGACTTAGCAGAATTACTGGACATAGCAGAAATAACATCAGTTTGCAATGTTTAGAGCTGCAAACAACATATTACATGAACTTATCATGGTAACCAAAGGCATGGCATGAATCTACTAAAATCATAGAACAAAAGTCCCTTACTGACCATGAGCCAAAATTGATCGGAAGATATGATGACTCCCATGTAAACGTAGCAAGTTATATGACAGATTTAGACTTGGTGAAAAATAACTGCACATGGCAGAAACAACGATAAGTAGGCATGTTGGTGAGCTTGAATCACTCCCCACAGAGTAATAAATGGCATATCAAGGTAACCAACAGCAATATGGCGTAAATATGAAGCTAATAATGGCAATAGCATAGTCATAGGGTGCATGTATCACTAGCAAAACACATGGCAAAACTGAACATAATGTTAACAGGCTGACAGCAACATTATTTAGCAACTTTGGAGCAAGATTGTAAGAAGCTACAGCAGGATATAAATGCAACCACAGGCATGAATGGATAGAGCATGACATGTATAACAAAAAATACTTAGTGAACATCTCCAGATTATGCATAGAATGACTTGTAGCATCACAACATAACAGACTCCGGCTTAGCAGAAATCAGCAACATCACGGAGGCTACTTTGCATGCTTGTTCTAGTCACCACATTGATCACAAAAATACAAGACAAGCACCTCTGTAACGATGGCATGACATAGCTCAAAACACATGTAGAGATCATACTCATAGGATGCACACATCAAATGCAAAAAAAAAGACAAATCACCAAGTTCTGATAACAAGCAGCAGTTAACATCATATAGCACTCTTGCGACGACGGTTAGGGCATCAAGATTTACGCAATCAAGCACGGCACAATGGAATGAACAGCACATCCACCTGAACACTTTGGTATACCATACACTCAAAACGGAGCATCACACATGATGTTATGATGCAATGTATATGGCATCAGAATATGCCAATTACATGACTTTGCAGAATTTTCAGCGAGCGTCAAATAGTTAAAATGTGCACGGGCGGGTTTTAGAGGGTGGCTCACCATGGGCTTCGGCCCAGAGAGGAAGGAGAGGTTGGCGGGGTCGGAGAGGAACTGGCTGGGCAGCGGGGCTGTGGTGGTGGCGGCAATGGTCGGCCTTGACGCTCTTTGGGCCGGGAGCCTGGGCGCTGCAGGGGAGGCGGTTGGGCGCGCTCCTCCGCACGAAGCAGGACGGCGGCGGCGGCTTGGAGCGTCTCCGGCGGAGGAGGGAGGAGGATCTCGCCGGAGATGGATGGATCCGGGCGGTGGGGGCCAGATCCCGCCGGAAGAGAGCGGATCGGGGCTCCGGTGAGCTCCTGTCCATGGCAACCAAGAAGATTGAGAGATCGATAAGAGAGAGAGGAAAACAGAGAAGGGAGGAGAAGAGGAAAGGTCCGGGGCACTAGCTTGGAGGGCGAAGGTCGCCATGGAGCTCGGGGTCACTGGAGCCAGCGGAGGCGGCGAGAAGGCACGGCGTGGCGGGTGTCCTCGAGCTGGGCTGCGCGAGGAGGCGGAGCATCATCGGGCGTCAGAGGACTTCGGCCTGGCGGCGGGCGAGATCCGGGCCCAGATGGGCTCGGCGGGCCTCGCGCGGGCCTGGACGGGCCTGCAGCGGCGGGAGGCTGCTGGGGGACGCGGGGAGGCCAGGTGGCGCACGGGGAGAGGCTGTGGAGGGCGGCGCAGGCGGCGGCTGGCCACTGGGGGCTTGCCAAGTGGTGGAGGGAGGCTGGGGCGCGCCGGATCTGGAGGGGGGAGGCGGCAGCGCGGCCCTCAAGGTAGGAGGAGGCGGTGAAAACGAGGAGGAGAGGGGGTAGGCTGCCAAAAAAAGGAAGGGGAAGGTGTATATAAAGGGTAGGGACTAGGGTTTGAGGATTTTTGAGGGGTTTCGGAGCCTCCGATCGCGATCCGACGGACCCGATCGAGAGGGGAGTTAGGCAGGCCTAGGTGGGCTGTGAAGAGAGAGTTGGGCTGAGAGGAGAGGAGAGAAATGAAGCCCGACAACTGTTTCCGGATATCGAAAACGTCCGACGAAGGTACCGACAACGGTTCCGCTATATGTTTAACGGTTGGACAGTCAAACGAACTCCGAATGCGACGAAATTTCACAGGCGGCCTGTCTACACTATAATAAGACCGCACGCCAATTTTCATCCCATTCCGAGAACATTTATATGCCACTTAACAAATAATATTTCGGAGGTGCCGCGGGCGCGTGCGAGTGTGGTTGGCTCAGAACGGACAACGGAGATAACTGGGGAACCCGGACGGATGCAAGTTTTGAAAAACATGCAGATGAAATGCAACACGCAAGAAAATGACATGGCAATGACGGCAAATAACTGGGAGACACCTGGTGCATCGAATCCGGAGCATTACAATAACCCAGTTGGAATACGAGCCGTACTCTTTAGGGAGTTCGGCCTCTGTCCATTCGGCGACGAAGTCAGCCAGTACCTGGGATTTGATGGCTCGACATGGTTCGTACATGATGTCAAATGGCAGGAGCTCAATGGCCCAGTTGGCAATCTGGCTCGTTGCATCCCGGTTATATTGGGTAACGTAGTAATTTCAAAAAAAAAATCCTACGCACACGCTAGATCATGGTGATGCATAGCAACGAGAGGGGAGAGTAATGTCCACGTACCCTCGTAGACTTTAAGCGGAAGCGTTAGAACAATGTGGTTGATGTAGTCGTACGTCTTCACGGACCGACCGATCAAGGACCGAAACTACGGCACCTCCAAGATCTAGCACACGTTCAGCTCGATGACGTCCCTCGAACTCCGATCCAGCCAAGTGTCGAGGGAGAGTTCCGTCAGCACGACGGCGTGGTGACGATCTTGATGTTCTACCGTCGCAGGGCTTCGCCTAAGCACCGCTACAATATTATCGAGGAGGACTATGATGGAGGGGGGCACCGCACACGGCTAATAGATCTCAAGGATCAATTGTTGTTGTGTGTCTGGGGTGCCCCCCTGCCCCCATATATATAGGAGCAAGGGGGGAGGCGGCCGGCCTATGGAGGAGGCGCGCCAAGGGGGGAGTCCTACTCCCACCGGGAGTAGGACTCCTCCTTTCCTTGTAGGAGAAGGAAAGAGGAGGAGTAGGACTCCTCCTTTCCTTGTTGGAGAAGGAAAGAGGAGGAGAGGGAGAAGGAAAAGTGGGCTGTCCCCCTTGTCCAATTCGGACCAGAGGGGGGGCGCAGGCCTCCTTCCTTTTGGCCTCTCTCCTCTATTCCCGTATGGCCCAATAAGGCACATATACTCCCCGGCGAATTCCCGTAACTCTCCGGTACTCCGAAAAATACCCGAATCACTCGGAACCTTTCCGAAGTCCGAATATAGTCGTCCAATATATCGATATTTACGTCTCGACCATTTCGAGACTCCTCGTCATGTCCCCGATCTCATCCGGGACTCCGAACTCCTTCGGTACATCAAAACTCATAAACTCATAATATAAGCATCGCCAGAAACCTTAAGCGTGCGGACCCTACGGGTTCGAGAACAATGTAGACATGACCGAGACACGTCTCCGGTCAATAACCAATAAGCGGAACCTGGATGCTCATATTAGCTCCCACATATTCTCTGAAGATCTTTATCGGTCAAACCGCATAACAACATGCGTTGTTCCCTTTGTCATCGGTATGTTACTTGCCCGAGATTCGATCGTCGGTATCTCAATACCTAGTTCAATCTCGTTACCAGCAAGTCTCTTTACTCGTTCTGTAATACATCATCCCGCAACTAACTCATTAGTTGCAACGCTTGCAAGGCTAATAGTGATGTGCATTACCGAGTGGGCCCAGAGATACCTCTCCGACAATCGGAGTGACAAAACCTAATCTCGAAATACGCCAACCCAACATGTACCTTTGGAGACACCTGTAGTACTCCTTTATAATCACCCAGTTACGTTGTGACGTTTGGTAGCACCCAAAGTGTTCCTCTGGTAAACGGGTGTTGCATAATCTCATAGTTACAGGAACATGTATAAGTCATGAAGAAAGCAATAGGAACATACTAAACGATCAAGTGCTAAGCTAACGGAATGGGTCAAGTCAATCACATCATTCTCCTAATGATGTGATCCCATTAATCAAATGACAACTCTTTTGTCTATGGTTAGGAAACATAACCATCTTTGATAAACGAGCTAGTCAAGTAGAGGCATACTAGTGACACTATGTTTGTCTATGTATTCACACATGTATTATGTTTCGGTTAATACAATTCTAGCATGAATAATAAACATTTATCATGATATAAGGAAATAAATAATAACTTTATTATTGCCTCTAGGGCATATTTCCTTGATCTCCCACTTGCACTAGAGTCAATAATCTAGATTACACAGTAATGATTCTAACACCCATGGAGTCTTGGTGTTGATCATGTTTTGTTCGTGGAAGAGGCTTAGTCAATGGGTCTGCAACATTCAGATCCGTATGTATCTTGCAAATCTCCATGTCTCCCACCTGGACTTGGTCCCGGATGGAATTGAAGCATCTCTTGATGTGCTTGGTCCTCTTGTGAAATCTGGATTCCTTTGCCAAGGCAATTGCACCAGTATTGTCACCGAAGATCTTCATTGGTCCCGATGCACTAGGTATGACACCTAGATCGGAAATGAACTCTTTCATCCAGACTCCTTCATTTGCTGCTTCCGAAGCAGCTATGTACTCCGCTTCACATGTAGATCCCGCCACGACGCTTTGTTTAGAACTGCACCAACTTACAACTCCTCCGTTTAATAAAATTACGTATCCGGTTTGCGATTTAAAATCGTCCGGATCAGTGTCAAAGCTTGCATCGACGTAACCATTTACGACTAGCTCTTTCTCACCTCCATATACGAGAAACATATCCTTAGTCCTTTTTAGGTATTTCAGGATGTTCTTGACCGCTGTCCAGTGATCCACTCCTGGATTACTTTGGTACCTTCCTGCCAAGCTTATTGCTAAGCATATATTAGGTCTGGTACATAGCATTGCATACATGATAGAGCCTATGGCTGAAGCATAGGGAACATCTTTCATTTTCTCTCTATCTTCTGATGTTGTCGGGCATTGAGTTTGACTCAACTTCACACCTTGTAATACAGGTAAGAATCCTTTCTTTGCCTGATCCATTTTGAACTTTTTCAAAACTTTATCAAGGTATGTGCTTTGTGAAAGTCCAATCAAGCGTCTTGATCTATCTCTATAGATCTTGATGCCTAATATGTAAGCAGCTTCACCGAGGTCTTTCATTGAAAAACTTTTATTCAAGTATCCTTTTATGCTATCCAGAAATTCTATATCATTTCCAATCAATAATATGTCGTCCACATATAATATCGGAAATGCTACATAGCTCCCACTCACTTTCTTGTAAATACTGAGGCTTCTCCAAAAGTGCAGATAAAACCATATGCTTTGATCACACTATCAAAGCGTTTATTCCAACTCCGAGAGGCTTGCACTGGACCATAAATTGATCATTTGGAGCTTGCACACTTTGTTAGCACCTTTTGGATCAACAAAACCTTCTGGTTGCATCATATACAACTCTTCTTCTAGAAATCCATTCAAGAATGCCGTTTTGACATCCATTTGCCAAATTTCATAATCATAAAATGCAGCAATTGCTAACCTGATTCAGTCATACTGAATCATCACTGCTGGTGAGAAAGTCTCATCGTAGTCAACCCCTTGAACTTGTCGAAAACCTTTTGCAACAAGTCGAGCTTTATAGACAGTTACATTACCATCAGCGTCAGTCTTCTTCTTGAAGATCCATTTATTCTCAATGGCTTGCCGATCATCGGGCAAGTCAACCAAAGTCCATTGTTCTCGTACATGGATCCCATCTCAGATTTCATGGCTTCCAGCCATTTTGCGGAATCTGGGCTCACCATCGCTTCTTCATAGTTCGTAGGTTCGTCATGGTCAAGTAACATGACTTCCAGAATAGGATTACGGTACCACTCTGGTGCGGATCTTACTCTGGTTGACCTACGAAGTTCAGTAGAAATTTGATCTGAAGTTTCATGATCAATATCATTAGCTTCCTCACTAATTGGTGTAGTTGTCACAGGAACCGGTTCTTGTGATGAACTACTTTCCTATAAGGGAACAGATACAGTTATATCATCAAGTTCTACTTTCCTCCCACTCACTTCTTTCGAGAGAAACTCCTTTTCTAGAAAGGATCCGAATTTAGCAACGAAAATCTTGCCTTCAGATCTGTGATAGAAGGTGTACCCAATAGTTACCTTTGGGAATTATATGAAGACGCACATTTCCGATTTGGGTTCGAGCTTATCAGGTTGAAACCTTCTCATATAAGCATCACAACTCCAAGCTTTAAGAAACGACAGCTTAGGTTTACTGCAAAACCATAGTTCATACGGTGTCATCTCAACGGATTTAGATGGTGCCCTTTTAACGTGAATGCAGCTGTCTGTAATGCATAACCCCAAAACGATATTGGTAAATCGGTAAGAGACATCATTGATCGCACCATATCAAAATAAAGTACGGTTACGACGTTCGGACACACCATAACGTTGTGGTGTTCAAGGTGGCGTGAGCTGTGAAACTATTCCCCATTATTTTAATTGAAGACCAAACTCGTAACTCAAATATTCATCTCCACGATCAGGTCGCAGAAACTTTATTTTCTTATTACGATGATTTTCCACTTCACTCTGAAATTCTTTGAACCTTTCAACTATTTCAGACTTATGTTTCATGAAGTAGATATACCCATATCTGTTCAAATTATCTGTGAAGGTCATAAAATAACGATACCCGCCACGAGCCTTAATACTCATTGGTCTGCATACATCAGTATGTATTATTTCTAACAAGTTTGTTGCTCGTTCCATTGTTCCGAAGAATGGAGTTTTAGTCATCTCGCCCAAAGGCACGGTTCGCAAGCATCAAATGATTCATAACCAAGTGATTCCGAAAATCCATCTTTATGGAGTTTCTTCATGCGCTTTACACCGATATGACCCAAACGGCGATTGCCACAAATAAGTTGCACTATCATTATTAACTTCGCATCTTTTGGCATCAATATTATGAATATGTGTATCACTACGATCGAGATCCAATAAACTATTTTCATTGGGTGTATGACCATTGAAGGTTTTATTCATGTAAACAGAACAACAATTGTTCTCTAACTTAAATGAATAACCATATTGCAATAAACACGATCAAATCATATTCATGCTCAACGCAAACACCAAATAACATTTATTTAGGTTCAACACTAATCACGAAAGTATAGTGAGTGTGCGATGATGATCATATCAATCTTGAAACTACTTTCAACACACAACGTCACTTCACCCATAACTAGTTTACATTTATTCGCAATTCCGTTTCGAGTTACTACTCTTAGCAACCGAACCATTACCAAATACCGAGGGGTTGCTGTAAACACTAGTAAAGTACACATCAATAACATGTATATCAAATATACCTTTGTTCACTTTGCCATCCTTCTTATCCGCCAAATACTTGGGGTGGTTCTGCTTCTAGTGACTAGTCCCTTTGCGATTATAAGCACTTAGTCTCAGGCTTAGGTCCAGACTTGGGCTTCTTCACTTGATCAGCAACTTGCTTGCCGTTCTTCTTGAAGTTCCCTTCTATCCCTTTGCCCTTTTCTTGAAACTAGTGGTCGTGTCAATCATCAACACTTGATGCTCTTTCTTGATTTCTACCTTCGTCTATTTCAACATCACGAACAGCTCGGGAATCGTTTTCGTCATCCCTTGCATACTATAGTTCATCACAAAGTTCTAGTAACTTAGTGATGGTGACTAGAGAATTCTGTCAATCACTATCTTATCTGGAAGATTAACTCCCACTTGATTCAAGCGATTGAAGTACCCAGACAATCTGAGCACATGCTCACTAGTTGAGTGAATCTCCTCCATCTTTTAGCTATAGAACTTGTTGGAGACTTCATATCTCTCAACTCGGTCATTTGAAATATTAACTTCAATTCCTGGAACATCACATATGGTCCATGACGTTCAAAACGTCTTTGAAGTCCCGATTCTAAGCCGTTAAGCATGGTGCACTAAACTACCAAGTAGTCATCATATTGAGCTAGCCAAACATTCATAACGTCTGTATCTGCTCCTGCAATAGGTCTTTCACCTAGCGGTGCATCAAGGACATAATTCTTCTATACAGCAATGAGGATAAACCTCAGATCACAGATCCAATCCGCATCATTGCTACTAACATTTTCCAACATAATTTTTTTCTAGGAACATATCAAAATAAACATATGAAAGCAATAGCGCGAGCTATTGATCTACAACATAATTTGCAAAATACTACCAGGACTAAGTTCATGATAAATTTAAGGTCAATTAAGCATATTACTTAAGAACTCCCACTTAGATAGACATCCCTCTAATCCTCTAAGTGATCACGTGATCCATATCAACTAAACCATGTCCGATCATCACGTGAGATGGAGTAGTTTCAATGGTGAACATCACTATGTTGATCATATCTACTATATGATTCACGCTCGACCTTCGGTCTCCGTGTTCCGAGGCCATATCAGTTATATGCTAGGCTCGTCAAGTTTAACCTGAGTATTCCGCGTGTGCAGCTGTTTTGCACCCATTGTATTTGAATGTAGAGCCTATCACACCCGATCATCACGTGGTGTCTCAGTACGAAGAACATTCGCAACGGTGCATACTTAGGGAGAACACTTCTTGATAATTTTTAGTGAGAGATCATCTTAAAATGCTACCGTCAATCAAAGCAAGATAAGATGCATAAATGATAAACATCACATGCAATCAATATAAGTGATATGATATGGCCATCATCATCTTGTGCTTGTGATCTCCATCTCCGAAGCACCGTCGTGATCACCATCGTCACCGGTAGCCGACACCTTGATCTAGCATCGTTGTCGTTCGCCATCTATTGCTTCTATGACTATCGCTACCGCTTAGTGATAAAGTAAAAAGCACTTTTAGAGGCGTTTGCATTTCATACAATAAAGCGACAACCATATGGCTCCAGCCGATTGCCGATAACCGGTTACAAAACATGATCATCTCATACAATAAAATATAGCATCACGTCTTGACCATATCACATCACAACATGCCCTGCAAAAACAAGTTAGACGTCCTCTACTTTGTTGTTGCAAGTTTTACGTGGCTGCTACTGGGCTGAGCAAGAACCGTTCTTACCTACGCATCAAAACCACAACGATAGTTCGTCAAGTTAGTGCTGTCTTAACCTTCTCAAGGACCGGGCGTAGCCACACTCGGTTCAACTAAAGTTGGAGAAACAGACAACCGCCAGCAACCTGTGTGCAAAGCACGTCGGTAAACCTAGGCTCTGATACCACTATTGGGTAACGTAGTAATTTCAAAAAAAATTCCTACGCACACGCTAGATCATGATGATGCATAGCAACGAGCGGGGAGAGTAATATCCACGTACCCTCGTAGACCGTAAGCGGAAGCGTTAGAACAACTCGGTTGATGTAGTCGTACGTCTTCACGGCCCGACCGATCAAGCACCGAAACTACGGCACCTCCAAGTTCTAGCACACTTTCAGCTCGATGACGTCCCTCGAACTCCGATCCAGCCGAGTGTCGAGGAGAGTTCCACAAGACGACGGGCGTGGTGACGATCTTGATGTTCTACCGTCGCAGGCTTCGCCTAAGCACCGCTATAATATTATCGAGGAGGACTATGGTGGAGGGCCACAAGACACGGCTAATAGATCTCAAGGATCAATTGTTGTTGTGTATCTGGGTGCCCCCTGCCCCCATATATATAGGAGCAAGGGGGAGGCGGCCGCCTATGGAGGAGGTGCGCCAAGGGGGAGTCCTACTCCCACCGGAGTAGGACTCCTCCTTTCCTTGTAGGAGAAGGAAAGAGGAGGAGTAGGACTCCTCCTTTCCTTGTTGGAGAAGGAAAGAGGAGGAGAGGGAGAAGGAAAAGTGGGCTGTCCCCCTTGTCCAATTCGGACAAGAGGGTGGGCGCAGGCCTCCTTCCTTTTGGCCTCTCTCTTCTATTCCCGTATGGCCCAATAAGGCCCATATACTCCCCGGCGAATCCCGTAACTCTCCGGTACTCCAAAAAATACCCGAATCACTCGGAACCTTTCCGAAGTCCGAATATAGTCGTCCAATATATCGATTTTTACGTCTCGACCATTTCGAGACTCCTCGTCATGTCCCCGATCTCATCCGGGACTCCGAACTCCTTCGGTACATCAAAACTCATAAACTCATAATATAACCGTCATCGAACTTTAAGCGTGCGGACCCTACGGGTTCGAGAACAATGTAGACATGACCGAGACACGTCTCCGGTCAATAACCAATAACGGAACCTGCATGCTCATATTGGCTCCCACATATTCTACGAAGATCTTTATCGGTCAAACCGCATAACAACATACGTTGTTCCCGTTGTCATCGGTATGTTACTTGCCCGAGATTCGATCGTCGGTATCTAAATACCTAGTTCAATCTCACTATCGCAAGTCTCTTTACTCGTTCTGTAATACATCATCCCGCTACTAACTCATTAGTTGCAATGCTTGCAAGGCTTATAGTGATGTGCATTACCGAGTGGGCCCAGAGATACCTCTCCGACAATCGGAATGACCAAACCTAATCTCGAAATACGCCAACCCAACATGTACCTTTGGAGACACCTGTAGTACTCCTTTATAATCACCAAGTTACGTTGTGACGTTTGGTAGCACCCAAAGTGTTCCTCTGGTAAACGGGAGTTGCATAATCTCATAGTTACAGGAACATGTATAAGTCATGAAGAAAGCAATAGCAACATACTAAACGATCAAGTGCTAAGCTAACGGAATGGGTCAAGTCAATCACATCATTCTCCTAATGATGTGATCCCGTTAATCAAATGACAACTCTTTTGTCTATGGTTAGGAAACATAACCATCTTTGATAAACGAGCTAGTCAAGTAGAGGCATACTAGTGACACTACGTTTGTCTATGTATTCACACATGTATTATGTTTCCGGTTAATACAATTCTAGCATGAATAATAAACATTTATCATGATATAAGGAAATAAATAATAACTTTATTATTGCCTCTAGGGCATATTTCCTTCAGGTTATTGATTATATCATTGAGGGGCACTTCGGAAGCCACCGTGATCGAGCACTCCTGAAAGTAGTGTTGCAATTTTCGAGATGCCATGAAGACTGCATATGCTATCTTTTGATAGTGAGGGTGCCGGGATTTGCATGGTGTGAGGACGGTTGATACGTAGTATACCGGCTTTTGGAGCGGAAATTTGTGTCCGTCTTGTTCTCGCTCGACAACGAGTACGGCGCTTACCACCTGGTGTGTTGCTGATATATATGGGAGCATTGGTTCACCGATGTTTGGCACGGCCAAGATTGGGTTGCTTGCCAAAAGGGTTTTTATTTCTTCTAGTCCGGCTGTCGCCGTGCCTGTCCACTCAAAGTTATCGGTGCGCCGTAGAAGGCAATAAAGGGGCAACACATTTTCCCCCAACCTGGAGATAAAGCGGCTTAAGGCTGCCACACAGCCGGCGAGTTTTTGGACCTGTTAGAGTTCGGTTGGCGTGGCCAATTGTGACAGAGCTCGGATTTTGGCTGGATTAGCCTCAATTCCTCTATTGGAAACGATGAAGCCCTGTAGTTTACCAGCGGGGACGCCGAAGACGCATTTTTTTGGGTTAAGCTTAATGTTGTATGCGCGGAGGTTGTCGAATGTTAGACGCAAGTCTTCTACTAGTGTTTCGATGTGTCTAGTTTTGATGACGATGTCGTCCACGTAGGCCTCCACTGTCTTGTCGATCTGTTTCTCAAGGCATGTTTGGATCATGCGCTGGTAGGTGGCGCCGGCGTTCTTGAGCCCGAAAGGCATGGTGTTGAAGCAAAACGGCCCGTATGGTGTAATGAATGCTGTTGCAGCTTGATCGGACTCCTTCATTTTGATATGATGGTATCTGGAATATGCATCGAGGAACCATAGCGAGTCGTGTCCTGCGGTAGCATCAATGATTTGATCAACGTGAGGAAGGGGGAAGGGATCTTTAGGGCAAGCCTTGTTAAGGTCTTTGAAATCGACGCATAGGCGCCAGGATTTATCCTTCTTTGGTACCATCACCAAGTTTTCCAGCCAGTCCGGATGTTTAATATCTTTGATGAATCCGGCCTCGATGAGTTTGGCTAGCTCCTCCCCCATAGCTTGTCGTTTGGGTTCGGAAAAGCACCACAGGGTTTGTTTAACCGTCTTATATCCCTTTAGTATGTTGAGGCTGTGTTCGTCCAACTCGTGTGGGATTCCGGGCATATCTGATGGGTGCTAGGCGAATATATCCCAGTTTTTGCGCAGGAAGTCTCCCAGTGTTGCGTCTACTGATGGGCTGAGTTGCGCTCCGATAGAGGATGTCTTCTTCGGGTCTGTTGGATGGACCTGAAATTTGACCGTTTCTTCTGCTGGCTTCAAGGAGGTAGATTTGGGTCATTTTTCCAGGATAACATCGTCTCTGTCCACAGTGGAGCGTAGTTCGGTTAGTTCTTCAGCCGTAAGGGCCTCAGATAATGCCTCGAGGGCCAAGGATGCAATTTTGTTCTCGGCGCGGAGTGCTATATCCGGATCGCTGACGAGGGTGATTATTCCATTAGGCCCGGGCATTTTTAGCTTCATATACCCATAATGGGGTATGGCTTGAAAGCGCATGAAGGCCTCTCGCCCTAACAGGGCGTGGTATCCGCTGTTGAAAGGGGCCACCTGGAAAGTTATTTCTTCGGATCGATAATTCTCCGGCGTGCCGAATACCACATCGAGTGTAATTTTTCCCGCACACCGCGCTTCCCGACTGGGAATGATACCTCGAAAGGTCGTGCTGCTTTTCTCGATGAGGCTCCTGTCTATTTCCATCTTGTGGAGCGTGTAGTCGTAGATGAGGTTTAGTCCACTGTCGTGCTACCTCTTGAGCTTGCGTTGGATTTCCTTGAAGAGGAAAGGTGATGCAGCACAGTAGCGTACGTATTTCCCTCAGTTTTTGAGAACCAAGGTATCAATCAAGTAGGAGGCTACGCGCGAGTCCCCCATACCTACACAAAGCAAATAACTCCTCGCAACCAACGCGAATAGGGGTTGTCAATCCCTTCACGGTCACTTACGAGAGTGAGATCTGATAGAGATGATAGATAATATTTTTGGTATTTCTGATATAAAGATGCAAAGTAAAATAAAAAGCAAAGTAAAAAATCAAAGCAATAATAAGGAAATGGATGATTAATATGATGAAGATAGACCCGGGGGCCACATGTTTCACTAGTGGCTTCTCTCATGAGCATAAGTATTTTACGGTGGGTGAACAAATTACTGTTGAGCAATTGACAGAATTGAGCATAGTTATGAGAGTATCTAGGTATGATCATGTATATAGGCATCACGTCCGAGACAAGTAGACCGACTCTGCTGCATCTACTACTATTACTCCACTCATCGACCGCTATCCAGCATGCATCTAGAGTATTAAGTTCAAGAAAATAGAGTAACACCTTAAGCAAGATGACATGATGTAGAGGGATAAATTCATGCAATATGATAAAAATCCCATCTTGTTATCCTCGATGGCAACAATACAATACGTGCCTTGCTGCCCCTACTGTCACTGGGAAAGGACACCGCAAGATTGAACCCAAAGCTAAGCACTTCTCCCATTGCAAGAAAAAACCAATCTAGTAGGCCAAACCAAACTGATAATTCAAAGAGACTTGCAAAGATGACCAATTATACATAAAAGAATTCAGAGAAGATTCAAATATTGTTCATAGATAATCTTGATCATAAACCCACAATTCATCGATCTCAACAAACACACCGCAAAAAAAGAAAATTACATCGAATAGATCTCCATGAGAGAGGGGAGAACATTGTATTGAGATCCAAAAGAGAGAAGAAGCCATCTAGCTACTAACTATGGACCCGAAGGTCTCAAGTAAACTACTCACACTTCATCGGAGAGGCTATGGTGATGATGTAGAAGCCCTCCATGGTGGATTCTCTTCCGCGGAGCTCCTAACAGGCCCCAAGATGGGATCTCGTGGGTACAGAAAGTTGCGGCGGTGGAATTAGGTTTTTGTCTCCGTATCTGATCGTTTGGGGGTACGTAGGTATATATAGGAGGAAGAAGTACGTCGGTGGAGCTTCGTGGGCCCCACGAGGGTGGGGGCGCGCTTGGGGGGGGGGGGGGGGATGGCGCGCCCCGCTACCTCGTGCCCACCTCGAAGCTTCCTTGGCGTAGGGTCCAAGTCTCCTAGGTCATATTCGGTGAGAAAATCACGTTCCCGAAGGTTTCATTCTGTTTGGACTCCGTTTGATATTCTGTTTCTTCGAAACTCTGAAATACACTACTGGAATCTGGCACTTTGCCATCTGCCATGGCAGATGGCAAAGGCATGGTCGGCGGATGGCAAAGGCTTTGCCATCTGCCAGAAGATGGCAAACAGTTTGTCTGAAACCCTGCCGGCAAAGGCTTCTTTGCCATCTGCTGGCTGATGGCAAAGCCTCTTAACGGGGTTAGCCTCGTTAGAAGGCTAACGGCATACTTTGCCGTCTGCCAGCAGATGGCAAAGGCTGCAGGCTCTTTGCCGTCTGCCAGCAGATGGCAAAGAGCTTTCCCATCTGCTGGCAGATGGCAAAGAGCCCAAATAGGCCAACCCAAATTTTACATGTAGATGACACATGGCCTCTTTGCCATCTGCCAGCTAATGGCAAAGCTCTTTGCCATCTGCCAGTAGATGGCAAAGTGACTATATTGCCCCATTTAATTTTGTTTTTTCTTATATCAGTTCATTTTCACAGAAAATCAAACACAAATATATGTATATGACTAATATAGCATATTCAACACATATTACCAATAGTCATGAACACATATATATCCAACACATCTTACCAATAGTAGCAAGTTTCATCCGTACATATACATAGTTTCATCAATATTACACAGTTTCATCCATAGGTAGCAAGTTTCGGAAGGTCAAAACAAAAACTAAATACAAGCAGTCCATCAACCCAAGCTTCCGTGATCTTAAGCAAATCTGTAAAATGGGAAAGAAGAAGACTAGAAGAAGAAGATTATTATGATGCGGAAATATGCATGGATTGTCAAAACTTGCATTATCCTACTATCACTAGTAAAACAAAGATGCAGGTTGGCATAGTTCATGAACCATGTACATCATGACAAATACAATATCATCCAATGCTCGACTATGAACAAAATTGAACAATTACACCTCACAAAGGCGGAGCATAGAACCAACAAGCAAGTAGGAGGGGTATAAGAGGACGTGAGGAGCTCACCGGAGGGGGTTCTAGCCTAGGCCGAGCTTCATCACCATGGATGCGGCTAGGGGAATCAGACGAGTCTACCATCATAGGAGCAGCAACACCACCACCGCCAAAACTGGAATGGCCAGAGCGAATCGCCATCATATGGGTCACCACCACCGAATGATCTTGCAAGGTGTAAAGTCTCCACATTTCAGTACAAACTAGTGGCGTCAAGAAACAAGCAGTAGCAGGCAGAAGGTAAATTCTAGTAACTGATGATTAGTAGACAAAAACAGGAAATAGATCGCACCAGTAGCAAAGTCCACTGCCGCAAGTCCTAAACATTTCATTCACATCATATATGAAACTCACTAGTTTCTCCATTCTGAAAGCTGGGACGACAGATGCCTTCAAATCTGCGAGTGCAAGAGCGAGGTGGGGATCAGTAAATATCAAGGATGTTGTTGTTCTGGGTTAAGCTAAGTAAAAAAATCAAGGGCATAACAGATTCAAGTCAACAAAAATTAACATGTGTACATCTTGCGTAGGCTATCATCTTTCCCTAATAATAAAGCTTTGTCTCTTCCTTTGGTTCGTTGTTTTACCCAGCCACATAAGATTTACTTTTGCATCAAGTTAGGACATCTGTTTGATACAATACCCACAAGAAATATTCATGCGTAACGAACGGTGCAGCCCCATCTCTCTCTCTCTCTCTCTCTCTCTCTCTCTACTTGCAAGTTTGTGCGAGCCACCAATTTGTTAATATGCTTCTCAAGGTCTAAAAATATTTTGTCAGATTTCTCACACATTGTATGAGGACTATAGTGAATAATTTTAAAAGAGTGGAATCACAGATCTGAAAGGCCAATTCATATAGACGCAATTAGCTACTGAACATTGCTAATGATGGTGCTACAGTTTTTCAGAATAAACCAGACACTACAGGAACAATATAGTAGTGGTCAAACTTTGGTAGAGTGATAAATGAATTTTGTATTTTTCTTATTCAGATTAAAGGGTGATCATTCCCCGAGTTATTTGCCAAAAAATAAAATGTATACATGCGCCAATTAAGTTCAAATCCTCAGGTGGGTTCAAATATTTTGTCATGAGAAGTCCAGATGTTCAGTTTTGGGAAAGTATACCTCCCGCTGAAAGAACAGGGGAAAGACCGTTTCATTGACGCCGAGGTCGCCCTGATGCTGATCACCAGCGCGGCGTTGGCAGTGGCATGCTGCTGGGCCGGCGCTGCAACTGCACGGTTAAGGAGGAGATATGTGAGGTCGAGCCTGAGATCCGTAGCATGCATGACTGTGTGGACATGGCAGCAGCCATGGCTCGGCAGCGGTGTTAATTTTTGTTTGTAGGTTTTTCTGGTAGTGACACTTATGAAGAAAGTTAGGTGATCCATACTGGCAGGGATGCCACTGAGTTGGAAGAGTAGCAAACATAACACCAAACATAACATGTGTTTCTTACTCTTTGTGTAAGGCTTGTTGTCAAAACACCAAACATAACATGTGCTTGATTAATTCAGTCAAGCCATTACTTGTCTATAATGTATGAAAGTGTAATGTTTTCATGTGTATTATGATGTTTCAAGTATACTACTCTTAAGAAGGTTGGAGTCAATGAGGCATCAATAATTGTGTTTAATACATTCTTCAGGTTGAGGGTCTGATAATGGACGTAAGACAACTGTCGGAGAGGAGATTAAAATATGGAAGATTGCAGCAGACGAGGTAGCTGAAGCTGGTAGATCAATTGAGCAAGAGCCCCAGATCCAGGTGTGTTTATCATGAGCTGTTTGTAAGACCAGTGCTACATGGTTCCACTCGGATTCTCTGTAGTTATTTGGCTGATGGTGTGCATGAGTTTGAGCTATTTATTATTGTGTAGTTTTGACTTTAGAACCATGGAAGTTGTCCCTCTTTTATAAATAACTTCATGTTGAAAAGTATTCTTTTCGAGGGAAACAAGGTTAAGAATTGGCATTAGTGGTTGGCAGTGATGATGAGTTCGCATTTTATACCAGCTAGCAAGACTTCACAGAAATTTGTTAGAGGAATTGCAATATATTTATCAAACTTTATTTTTCTCATTCCTTTTTGGTTCTAGACAAGAATAACCAGTACCTGTAGTAGAGCATTATTTATACTTTGTCACTGCGAATAAATATGGCAAGTGAAATTGACATTATTGTTGCAGGTATGCCATTGTCATCGTACCTTGGTACAAGATTTGATGAAGGTTTTAATAGCGTAAGAGTATGGGAAGCAAAAAACTGAATCGTCTGTGGTACAGTAACATTTTGGAGGATGTGAATTTACGCATTCGCTATATCCAGAATTGTTTCTTCGCATTGGGATAAAACTAATGAAGTTAGTTTCAAAGATGCACATAATTAAAGAACAGAATATATAGTAGCAGAAATAAAGTGAGGACAGGTATATACAATAGCAAAAAGACCAAGCAGACTGGTTGCTCTTTCATTTAAGTGGATGGATGCGTGCATGAGTTCTTTGTAGGGGACAAGTCACGTTTTGAAACTAAAGCTATATACAACACTCTTTTAGGGATTAATGAAATGTTAGTAGTAGAGTCCTTCCTGTCTGAAAGCTAATACTTTCTATGGTAACCATATCTCAGTACCTACAATTCTATAATCTTCTTTTTGTGAAACGATAAAACCCGAAGTATTTCTACGTATTTGCATTTCTCTCTAAGGCGTGAAGTTTATTTTGCAGACATTTATGTCATGAGCCACTTAATGTGCAACTGAGTGCACACTGTTATCCTAATTTTATTGGTCTATCTGAGATGTTTCCTTCTTGTATTGCAATATGTGCTAGGTAATACTCACAGTTATATTTTTACCCTGAACTTACTAACCTAGCTTTGGTTTCTCAGGCTTAAACTAATCTGGCAGCGGCGTATCATGTGCCCGCTCACCTGTTGGTGCACGGCTGATGGATACAGAGAGATCGGCATTGAGAAGACCCTCGCCATCCTTCCATGGCCAGATCTAGCCACTCCATGGCGTCCGGGCAGGGGAGGAAGTGGCCATCCTGTCCATGGCGTCCCGGTGCTCGAGCGATGACGGATTAGAGAGTTAGAGGGGACGTGGTAAAGAAGATAAGGAAGGAGGGATGTGGCAAGGGAAGAGAGGGGATCTGACTCACCGGAGCAACACTGGAGCCACACCAGCTACGCGGTAGCCCAAAACCTAGTGGATCAAGAGGGTCGGCGAAGAGGAGCCCCGCCGTCAAGGGGACAAGCGCGGAGGTGGCCCTGGCTGGGGCGATGGCGAGGGTCGGGACGGACGAGGCCCGCGCCGGGCCCCGCTAGACTATCCCGTCGTCATCGACGGAGTAGAATGAGGAGGCGGCCTTGGATGAGGCGAGGAGGGCGGCGAAAGGTGGAGGAGGCCGTTCTATACCGAAAGTGTCATGGCGGCGGACGTGGGGGCGGCGAGCATGCGCGAGCTGGAGAGGATGGAGTGGCGGCGAGATTTCATCTGGGGACAGCGACGATGGAGTGGGATGGGATAGGTTTGGGTGGTTGGGCTGCCCGGGGGGTGGGGGTTCTTTTTATTTCTTTCTCTTTTTTTTTTAGATAAATGGGATGGATGGATGGATGGATGGATGGATGCCATGTCATGAATCCATGGCACAAACATTTCAACCAATGAGAACAAAAATAACCCCACAGTTTTTTTTACCCGGAAAAAAATAACCCCATCTCTTTGCCATCTGGCAGCAGATGGCAAAGAATCTTTGTCGTCTGCTGGCAGATGGCAAAGAGGTGGGGCTGGTACGCCGTTACACTCTTGACGGCCAGAGGATTTGCCAACCTCTTTGCCATCTGCTGGCAGATGGCAAAGATTATTTGCCATCCACTAGCAGATGGCAAAGAATTGGCTGATGGCAACCATGTTCTTTGCTGTCTATCAGTTCTTTGCCATCTGTTTTTTATAAGTAGATGGCAAAGACGTTCTTTGCCATCAGCTGGCAGATGGCAAAGAGCTGGCTGATGGCAAATTCCCTGTTTCCAGTAGTGATAGGCAAAAAACAGCAATTCTGGGCTGGGCCTCCGGTTAATAGGTTAGTCCCAAAAATAATATAAAAGTGAAAAATAAAGCCCAATATGGTCCAAAACAGTAGATAATATAGCATGGAGCAATAAAAAATTATAGATACGTTGGAGACGTATCAGGCATCCCCAAGCTTAATTCCTACTTATCCTCGAGTAGGTAAATGATAAAAACAGAATTTTTGATGCGGAGTGCTACTTGGCATAATTTCAATGTAATTCTTCTTAATTGTGGTATGAATACTCAGATCTGAAAGATTCAAGACAAAAGTTCATATTGACATAAAAATAATAATACTTCAAGCATACTAACAAAGCAATCATGTCTTCTCAAAATAACATGGCCAAAGAAAGTTATCCCTACAAAATCATATAGTCTGGCTATGCTCTATCTTCACCACACAAAGTATTTAAATCATGCACAACCCCGATGACAAACCAAGCAACTGTTTCATACTTTTGACATTCTCAAAACTTTTTCAATCTTCACGCAATACATGAGCGTGAGCCATGGATATAGCACTATATGTGGAATAGAAGGGTGGTTGTGGAGAAGACAAAAAGAGGGGAAAATAGTCTCACATCAACTAGGCGTATCAACGGGCTATGGATATGCCCATCAATAGATATCAATGTGAGTGAGTAGGGATTGCCATGCAACGGATGCACTAGAGCTATAAGTATATGAAATCTCAACAAAAGAAACTAAGTGGGTGTGCATGCAACTCGCTTGCTCACGAAGACCTAGGGCATTTTGAGGAAGCCCATCATTGGAATATACAAGCCAAGTTCTATAATGAAAAATTCCCACTAGTATATGAAAGTGACAAAATGAGAGACTCTCTATCATGAAGATCATGGTGCTACTTTGAAGCACAAGTGTGGTAAAAGGATAGTAACATTGTCCCTTCTCTCGTTTTCTCTTATTTTTTTCTTTGTTTTTTTATTTGGGCCTTCTCTCTCTTTTTTTTGGCCTTTTTTTATTTTATTTTTATTTTTCGTCCGGAGTCTCATCCCGACTTGTGGGGGAATCATAGTCTCCATCGTCCTTTCCTCACTTGGGACAATGCTCTAAAAATGATGATCATCACACTTTTATTTTCTTACAGCTCAACAATTACAACTCGAAACTTAGAATAAAATATGACTCTATATGAATGCCTCCGGCGGTGTATCGGGATACGCAAATCAAGAGTGACATGTATGAAAGAATTATGAACGGTGGCTTTGCCACAAATACGATTTCAACTACATGATCATGCTAGCAATATGACAATGATGGAGCGTGTTAAACGGAACGGTGGAATGTTGCATGGCAATATATCTCGGAATGGCTATGGAAATGCCATGATAGGTAGGTATGGTGGCTGTTTTGAGGAAGGTATATGGTGGGCTTATGATACCGGCGAAAAGTGTGCGGTATTAGAGAGGCTAGCAATGGTGGAAGGAAGGAAAGTGCGTATAATCCATGGACTCAACATTAGTCATGAAGAACTCATATACTTATGGCAAAAATCTACAAGTTATCAAAGCAAAGTATTACGCGCATGCTCCTAGGGGGATAGATTGGTAGGAAAAGACCATCGCTCGTCCCCGACTGCCACTCATAAGGAAGACAATCAATAAATAAATCATGCTCCGACTTCATCACATTACGGTTCACCATACGTGCATGCTACAGGAATCACTACTCAACTAGCATGACTCGAATATCACCATCTTCATATCTCAAAACAATTATCAAGCATCAAACTTTTCTTAGTATTCAACGCACTCAAAAGAAAGTTTTACAAATCTTGAATACCAAGCATATTAAGATTTTTAAGCAAATTACCATGCTATTTAAGACTCTCAAAATAATCTAAGTGAAGCATGAGAGATCAATAGTTTCTATAAACAAATCCACCACCGTGCTCTAAAAGATATAAGTGAAGCACTAGAGCAAAACTATATAGCTCATAAGATATAAGTGAAGCACATAGAGTATTCTAACAAATTCCAGTTCATGTATGGCTCTCTCAAAAGGTGTGTGCAGCAAGGATGATTGTGGTAAACTAAAAATCAAATAATCAAATCATACAAGATGCTCCAAGCAAAACACATATCATGTGGTGAATATAAATATAGCTCCAAGTAAAGTTACCGATGGAAGTAGATTTAAAGAGGGATGCCTTCCGGGGCATCCCCAAGCTTTGACTTTTTGGTGTCCTTAGATTATCTTGGGTGTGCCATGGGCATTCCCAAGCTTAGGCTCTTGCCACTCCTTGTTCCATAATCCATCAAAAGATTTCACCCAAAACTTGAAAACTTCACAAGACAAAACTCAACAGAAATCTCGTGAGCTCCGTTAGCGAAAGAAAACAAAAGACCACTTCAAGGTACTGTAATGAACTCATTCTTTATTTACATAGGTGTTAAACCTACTGTATTCCAACTTCTCTATGGTTTATAAACTATTTTACTAGCCATAGATTCATCAAAATAAGCAATCAACATACGAAAAACAGAATCTGTCAAAAACAGAACAGTCTGTAGTAATCTGTAACTAACGCAAACTTATGGAACTCCAAAAATTCAGCCAACATAGGAAGACCTAGGCAATTTGTTTATTGATCAGCAGCAATTGGAATCACTATTTTATCACGTTCTGGTGATTTTTAACAATTGTTTTCGTGAACCGAAAGTTTCTGGAAATTACAGCAAGATCAAATAACTATTATCCAAGAAGATCCTATAGGTTTAACTTGGCACAAACACTAATTAAAACATATAACCACGTCTAAACAGAAGCTAGATGGATTATTTATTCCTAAACAGAAGCAAAAACAAAAAACTAAAAATAAAATTGGGTTGCCTCCCAACAAGCGCTATCGTTTAACGCCCCTAGGCATAAAAGCAAGGATAGATCTAGGTATTGCCATCTTTGGTAGGCAATCCATAAGTGGCTCTCAAGATAGATTCATATGGTAATTTTATTTTATTTCTAGGGAAGTGTTCCATGCCTTTCTTTAATGGGAATTGGAATCTAATATTCCCTTCCTTCATATCAATAATTGCACCAATCGTTCTAAGGAAAGGTCTACCAAGAATAATAGGACAAGAAGGATTGCAATCTATATCAAGAATGATAAAATCTACGGGCGCATAATTCCTATTTTCAACAATAAGAACATCATTAATTCTTCCCATAGGTTTCTTAATAGTGGAATCCGCAAGGTGCAAGTTTAGAGAGCAATCATCAAAATCACGGAAATCTAGCAAATCGCACAAAGTTTTGGGAATAGTGGAGACACTAGCACCCAAATCACATAAAGCATAGAATTCATGATCCTTAATCTTAATTTTAATAGTTGGTTCCCACTCATCATAAAGTTTTCTAGAGATAGAAACTTCCAACTCAAGTTTTTCTTCATAAGATTGCATCAAGGCATCAACGATATGTTTGGTAAAGGCTTTATTTTGACTATAAGCATGAGGAGAATTTAGCACGGATTGCAACAAGGAAATACAATAAATTAAAGAGAAACTTTCATAATTAAATTCCTTGAAATCCAAAATAGTGGGTTTAGCGACATCTAGGGTTTTGCTCCTTCAATCCCACTTTTGTCAATTTCATCATCAAGATCTAAAAACTCCGAATTCTTGGAACGCCTTCTAGGTAAAGGTAGATCATATTCAGTCCCATCATTATCAAGATTAATATTGCAAAACAAAGATTTAGTAGGGGACAATCAATAACTTTTAGATCTTCATCTTTATTTTCATGGAAATTGGAAGAACACGCTTTAATAAAGGCATCTTTCGTAGCACGCATCCTAGCGGTTCTTTGTTTGCACTCATCAATGGAAATTCTCATGGCTTTGAGAGACTCATTGATACCATGCTTAGGAGGAATAGATCTAAGTTTTAGAGAATCAACATCAAGAGAAATTCTATCAACGTTCCTAGCCAATTCATCAACTTTAAGCAATTTCTCTTCAAGCAAAGCATTAAAATTCTTTTATGTAATTCATAAACTTTTTAACACTATTCTCAAATTCAGAGGGCATCTTATTAAAATTTCCATAAGAGTTGTTGTAGGAATTTCCATAATTATTAGAAGGATTACTAGGATAAGGCCTTGGATTAAAATTCCCTCTATACGCGTTGTTACCAAAATTATTCTTACCAACAAAATTCACATCCATAAATTCATTATTATTCTCAATCAAAGTAGACAAAGGCATATAATTAGGATCAGAAGAAACACTCTTAGTAGCAAATAATTTCATAAGTTCATCCATCTTTCCACTCAAAACATTAATTTCTTCTATCGCATGCACTTTTTTATTAGTAGATCTTTCAGTGTGCCATTGAGAATAATTAACCATAATATTATCTAGGAGTTTAGTAGCATCTCCTAAAGTGATTTCCATAAAAGTGCCTCCGGCGTCAATCCAAAAGATTTCTAGAAGCAAAACTTAATCCGCATAAATTTTTTGTATAATCATCCACAAATTCAAACCATGAGTAGGGAAATTACATTATCATTAATTTCATCCTCTCCCAAGCTTGTGCAACATGTTCATGATCAAGTTACTTAAAATTCATAATATCGTTTCTAAGAGAGATGATCTTAGCGGGAGGAAAATACTTAGAGATAAAAGCATCTTTGCACTTGTTCCAAGAATCAATACTATTTTTAGGCAAAGAGGAAAACCAAGCTTTAGCACGATCTCTAGCTTAAAAAGGAAATAGCTTCAATTTAACAATATCATTATCAACATCTTTCTTCTTTTGCATATCACACAAATCCACGAAGCTATTTGGATGAGTAGCGGTATCTTCACTAGGAAGGCCGGCGAATTGATCTTTCATAACAAGATTCAACAAGGCAGTATTGATTTCACAACATTCAGTATTGGTAAGAGGAGCAATCGGAGTGCTAAGGAAATCATTATTGTTGGTATTGGTAAAGTCACACAATTTGATATTATCTTGAGCCATCGTGACAAACAAGCAATCCAACACACGAGCAAACAAAAAGCAAATGAGAAAAAGGCAAACGGAAAAGAGAGGGCGAATAAAACGGCAAGGGTGAAGTGGGGGAGAGGAAAACGAGAGGCAAATGGCAAAAAAAGTAATGCGAAAGATAAGGGATTGTGATGGGTACTTGGTATGTTGACTTTTGCGTAGACTCCCCGGCAACGGCGCCAGAAATTCTTCTTGCTACCTCTTGAGCTTGCGTTGGATTTCCTTGAAGAGAAAAGGTGATGCAGCACAACAGCGCAAGTATTTCCCTCAGTTTTTGAGAACCAAGATATCAATCCAGTAGGAGGCTACGCGCGAGTCCCTCATACTTACACAAAGCAAATAAATCCTCGCAACCAACGCGAATAGGGGTCGTCAATCCCTTCACGGTCACTTACGAGAGTGAGATCCGATAGAGATGATAGATAATATTTTTGGTATTTTTGGTATAAAGATGCAAAGTAAAATAAAAAAGCAAAGTAAAAAAGCAAAGCAATAATAAGGTGATGGAACATTAATATGATGAAGATAGACCCGGGGGCCATAGGTTTCACTAGTGGCTTCTCTCATGAGCATAAGTATTTTACGGTGGGTGAACAAACTACTGTTGAGCAATTGACAGAATTGAGCATAGTTATGAGAGTATCTAGGTATGATCATGTATATAGGCATCACGTCCGAGACAAGTAGATCGACTCACACGCATCTACTACTATTAGTCCACTCATCGACCGCTATCCAACATGCATCTAGAGTATTAAGTTCAAGAAAATAGAGTAACGCCTTAAGCAAGATGACATGATGTAGAGGGATAAATTCATGCAATATGATAAAAAACCCCATCTTGTTATCCTCGATGGCAACAATACAATACGTGCCTTGCTGCCCCTCACATCTTGGAAAGGACACCGCAAGATTGAACCCAAAGCTAAGCACTTCTCCCATTGCAAGAAAAACCAATCTAGTAGGCCAAACCAAACCGATAATTCAAGAGACTTGCAAAGATAACCAATCATACATAAAAGAATTCAGAGAAGATTCAAATATAGTTCATAGATAATCTTTATCATAAACCCACAATTCATCGATCTCAACAAACACACCGCAAAAAGAAGATTACATCGAATAGATCTCAACGAGAGAGGGGGAGAACATTGTATTGAGATCCAAAAAGAGAGAACAAGCCAGCTAGCTACTAACTATGGACCCGAAGGTCTTAAGTAAACTACTCACACTTCATCGGAGAGGCTATGGTGATGATGTAGAAGCCCTCCGTGGTGGATTCCCCTTCCGGTGGAGCTCCGGAACAGGACCCAAGATGGGATCTTGTGGAGTACGTAAAGTTGCGGCGGTGGAATTAGGTTTTTGGCTCAGATTCCGATCGTTTGGGGTGCACGTGAGGTATATATAGGAGGAAGAAGTACGTCGGTGGATCTTCGTGGTCCCCACGAGGGTGGGGACGATGCACAGGGGGGCGCGCCCCTACCTCGTGCCCACCTCGAAGCTTCCTTGGCGTAGGGTCCAAGTCTCCTGGGTCATATTCGGTGAGAAAATCACGTTCCCGAAGGTTTCATTCCCTTTGGACTCCGTTTGATATTTCGTTTCTTCGAAACTCTGAAATGAGCAAAAAATCAACAATTCTGGGCTGGGCCTCCGGTTAATAGTGTCGGGGGTTGGGTCTGACATATGCCAAAGGATGGCTTATCATGGAGGGGGCGAGTAGAACATCGCCGGTGCCTGGAAACGGGATGAGGTGAAGGCATGCACGCCGGCGAATCTTACCCAGCTTCAGGGCTCTCCGAGGAGATAACACCCCTACTGCTGCTCTGCGGGGTCTCGGCATGGTCACTATGGCAAAGTGAGTACAAGGTTGCTCCTTGAGCTGTTCGGGGTGAGGAAGGAGAAGGGCACGACTAGCTCTTCTCTTCCCTCTATGTGTGTGTCCAACTACTAGGTTCCAACCCTTTGCATGGGTGCCCCGGGGGTTTTATATAGGCCTACTGGGGTACAATGGTAATCCGGGCGCGGTCCCACTGCTGGCCTCCTAAGTCGCCTCTTCTCCGGCTGACTTTCGGGCCCGCTGACCGGGCGGGCTCCCACCGACGGTCAAAGATGGGGCGGACAGCCTTTTGTCCGCCATGCTGGCGGGTCTTGCCGCTTGCAGGTTATCAGTAGCGCTTCTAATGACGCGAGCTGGTCGGGGTCATGGCAACAGCCGCGCCGCTGGCGAGATCACTGTTGCCATTCCCTGTCTTGTCTGGTTAATGGTGCATGGAGCCCGTGGGAGGGGCCGGCCGACTGTCGAAGGCCGACTCCTAGCGGGTCCATCTTTGGGGTGCTCTCGCCGTCTTCTACACTCCCGCCGACAGGTGGGTCCTGCCGTCTTCGGCTCGTAAAGACAGGCCATCGTGGGTACAGGAATCTGCCCATGGGGCTGACGTCAGGGCCGGCGTGGCAACAGTGTCGCGCCGGACGGAGATCTTCGTCAGTACGGCGCTCTGCGGCCATGCCTGCCCTTTATGAGCGGGGCAGGGATGGGCCGCGAGGTGGCTTTATCCCATCCCGCTCGTAGTCGCATCGGTAGGAGGCGGTGGGAGTCGCCGGCCGACTCCCCGTAGCCGGCTTCATCGGAAGTCTCTGGCTTGGAGTCGGCTTGTCTTGAGGCCGTCTCTGGGACTCGGCTGGGAGAGGGAGTCGGCGACTCTGTCGCCGACTCTCAACAGGCGGCTCTTCGTCTTGGGGTCTTGAGGGCGATCTGCCCGATGTTTTGAAATGTCCAGGGGCTCGGGTTTGCCTACTGCGTGGCCCATTACTCCGGCATAGTCCACAAGCTGGTGAGGCATCAAGGGCAACATGTCGAGGAGCCTCAACAGCTTCATCCCTTTAGTGGAAGAATCTGGGCTCGGCTCGCCGTCTCTATCTTGAGCCGACTAGCTGGAGTCGGCCTTGCAGGAGGCCGTCTTGCTCCTCAAAGGTTTCGAAGGTCGTGGCGGGATCCGGGCAGCGTGCCTGATAAGCTTCCAGGCAGCTGCCCGTCACGGGCCCGCCACGTGACGCCACGCGGCAGGGCCAGTCTGCCAGCCCACGCGCGTGACTAGACAGGCCCGTCAGGCGGGGCCTGCCACTACCGTGCCTCGGCGCACGAGCGGATCCGGCCGCGTCGCGGCGGGCGTTGGGCTCACGCCGTTATCGCACGTACTAACATCGTGGGTTAAATCGTGGGGGCGTGGGGACGTGGGCGCAGTTAATCCCACGCCCGCCCCCTCGGCTTCTCAGCCTAGGCGCCTATAAGTATGCGGGAGGAGGGGGGGCGGCGACGCACGCGCACCCACTCTTCCCCTCTTCCTCTTGCTTCCTTCGCTTCTTGCTTCGTCTTCCTCCTCGCTCCGCCGCGCCGAACCACGCCGCGCCGCCGAGATGAGCTCCTCCTCCGCCGCGCTATCCCGCCAAGGCTTCCGGCGTGTGGGATGGCTCCATTATCGACGACGACATCATAGAGTTTCTCCGCCAAACGCGCCACATCCCCGGCAGCCGCCTAGTGTGGACCCGCGCCGCGCCGGAGGGCAAAATAACGCCGGCGCCGGAGGAGGGCGAGCGGGTCATATTCCGCTCGCACCTCATGCGCGGGCTAGGGCTGCCGGCGAGCGGCTTCATCAGCGCGTTCCTCGGAGTTCTACGGGCTCGGCCGCACCACCTCACCCCCAACACGGTAGTGTTGCTGGCCGCCTTCGCATCCTTATGCGAGGGCTTTCTTAGCGTTCTCCCCACCATCGAGCTGTGGTAATTCTTCAAGCCAAGCTCGGAACCCACGCCGCCGCGCGGCCTCAGGCGGCACGCTCATCGCCATGAGGAGGCCGGTGCCGAGAACCCCTTCCTGCCATTCCCCTCATCAAGTCGGTGAATATGTGGCAGCGCACAGATTTACGTTAAGAACGTCGCCTCGAGGGCGATTTCAGGTCAACTTGCCGCATTACGTGGCCGGCGAGTTGGCGGGGCGACTCCCCAGCTGGTCCCATCGGGCCCGGACGCTGACTCCCGCAGGCAACGCCGCCGTCGCGCGGCTCCGCGTGATGAGGCAGTCGGAGGGCCTGACTGGGGCGGACTTGCTGGCCGCCTTCGTGGCACGCCGAGTCCTTCTCTTCAAGGCCGACCTCATCTGATCTGTCAGATGAGCGGCCGCCGGGACCCTAGTCGGCTGTGCTCCAAGGACATGCCCCACGCGGAGGTGGTGGACACTGTGAACTTCCTGGCGAACTGCGGCCTCATGGAGGAATGGCAGTTCGGCAAGGAGCCGTACTCGCGTGCCAACCCCCAACCTGTGGTAAGTCATATCTTGCTTCTCTGTTTCCTTCTTCAGCCGAATCCGGCTCTAATTTTCTTTGGTCTTTTCCGATTCAGAATCCCCTAATGCAGCCCTCGGCCGGCACCGCGGGGCCGGCTCCTGAATTCGTCCCCGACCGGGCGGAGAGCGACGCCGATGACCCCAACTTGGGGGTGGCGGCGATGGAGACCGACGCCGAGGGAGGAGGAGGGGCCGACGACTTCAGGCCTTCGGCAACCTTCGCCGACTGGCCTGACGACGACGGCGAAAAGGAAGTCGTCCCCCGCCGCCAGCAGAAAGCCGGCCATCCAGGCGCGAGCTCCTCCGCCTTCTTGGGCGGCCGAGGCGGTGCGAAGAAGCGCCGGGCCGGGCCGAGCTTGCCAGGCGGCCGGGCGTAGAAGCTCGGGGACGCCGCCACACCCAAAGGCGAAGAGGCGGTCGCGAAGGCTAATCGCTTCCGCAAGGAGGTGAAGAAGCCGCCGCTGGTCTCCGCGTGAGTACTTTCTATTTTGTCTTGTTTTCTTCTGGTCCGTCTTGTCCAAGTCTTTACGTGTCTTTTTCTCATCAGGGCTCCCCTCACCTTGGAGAGGGTCGCCGCCGCCTCCGTCATGGGGTCGGCGGAAACGTCCGCCAATACTCGGCGGATTGATCCTGCGGCCGCCCTCCAGGAGGCGACGGAGCGGAATGCGCAGGAGAAGCGCGACGAGGAGGAGGCCGCCCGTCTGGAGAAGGCGGAGGCTGAGAAGGCGGCGGCTTCCGCCCAGAAGAAGCTGGAGGAGGTCGAAGCCACCGCTGCAGCCAAGAGGCGAGCCGAGGAGGCCGCGCTCCTCCAGTCGGCGCTGCTCATCACTGAGCTCTGCGCCGCCGCTGCCGAAGTTCACGGGGAAGACGGAGGGAGTCGGCGGTGAGGTTGCCGTCGCGGAGAAGGAAGGTGGCAAGGCCTCCCTGTCAGGCACGGCCGAGCCACCCCCGCTGCCTCCACCGCAGTCCGAAAGCACGCGAGGCAAACAGCCGACAGACCCGCCTGCGCCGCCGACTGACGACGAGGCCGTGGCGCAGCTGCTTCTTCAAGTCGCTTTGCCAGCGCGACGCCGTCTTGAGAAGGCGACTTCAGCGCCGCGCCCCGAGATCGGGCGCCGCCACCGGCCATTCGACGCCGAGGCGACAACCGCGTCTGGCCGGGTGGGTGCAAGGAGGCGGCGCGAGCCCGCTAAACACGGCGCGCCTCGACGTCCGGCGGCTGCGAAATGAGGGCGACGCCATCCGTAACCTCTCAAGGCGCACTGGCGTCGCGAGTCAGCCGGCGGTATGTTTCTTCTTTGACTTTTTCTCGCTTCTTCAGGCGCGCCAACAAGCACTCCACTCGGTGTAGTCCCCGAGTTTCGGGCCGGTCACGAAAGCGGTTCGGAACTCTATTTGTCGACTTCCAAATTTTTACCTTTGTTCGAAACTCGCCGCAGAATATCACAACCTCCGCGCCACTGCCTTCAACCGCAACGTTGAGGAGCTGAGCAAGCGGACTGCCGACTTGGCGAGTAGCCGAGGTGAGTTTTCTTCTTCGCGGGGGCGCGTTGGCGCACCCGTGAGCTGTAGTCCCCGAGATTCGGGCCGACTGCTGCGCAGTCGGGCCGGATCTTCCTTGCTACCTTCTTAGCTGACGACTTCGCGTCTTTCTTCTTTTTATTCTTCAGAGGCCAGCACCACTCTTCGGCGGCAGCTGGGTACGGCCAACACTGCCTTGCGCGCCTAGGAGGAGGAGTGCAACAAGCTCGCCGCAGAAGCGTGACTCTCTGGCTACGCTTGGGCGGAGCGAAGGAGCTGCTTAAGGCGGCGCAGGACGAGGCGTAGAAGAAAGAGGCCGCTCTCCTGGCCGAGTTTGAGAGCGAGCGCTCCTCCTGGACCGACAGGGAGGCGTTGCTGACCTCCGGCTTCCACGCAATCGAGGACATCGTCGATGGTGAGTTTGATTTTACTTCTTCTTTTGGGTCGCCGACTATGGGTCAGGCCGACTCCTGTTTTTCTGACTTGCTTATTTTTCTTCTTGGCAGACTTCTTCCCCGGTCACATGCAGGTGGCCAATCAAGCCATCGAGGCTGATCGCGAGGCGCGAAGGGCGGGTGGTGCTGAGATTGCAGCCAACGCCCCCCGGACCCTTGACGAGCAGCTCCTGAGCATTGAGGCTCGTCTACGGCCGGCCCATCGGATGCTGCGCCGGCTTCGGCGTGTCGGCGCCCAGGCGATCGCTGCCCTGTGGCCGGACATGCCGGTTCTGCGCACTCCCAGCCGGACCGCCGACTGGCTAGAGGTTGCGGCTGGCCGTCTTGAGGCCTGGAAGGGTTCCGCGGCTCGGGCTGGAGCTCGCCGAGCCACGGAGTTAAATCAAGGCGTGGTATCCAGGGCTGGATCTGGACCGGCTGGCCGCGTTCCGGTCAGAGGCCCAGGCGGAGTTGCTGGCCATGGAGGACGCCCTCGTCAAGCGTGCGGCGGCGATTGCCGACTACATAGACACCAGCGTCCTCGTCCCTGAGCGGGCTGAGGACGGTGGGGAGGCGCCGCCGGAGTGGTTCGGGATGAATCCGGACTACGACGAGGACTCGGCGGAGGTGATCGACTCCAGCACCGAGGAGGAAGACGAGGCGGAGGACGGAGACGACATGGAGGCGCCAGAAGACGGAGCGGGCGACCAGCCTTAGCTCGATCGCGCCTCCAGCAACGAGACGCGCCCGTCTGGGCCGGCTACCGCCGGAGACGATCAAGTCGAGACCGCCCAGCCGGCCGCCCCGGCGCCTGACGCCGCCGTCGCCTCTGGCCTTCCGACCCCATCTGCCGCTTCTTAGGCCGCTGCCTCGCCTTTATTTTATCTGCTTTGCTAGTCTTTAAAAGAACTTGTTAATGCGCACAATTCCACCTGGGGTGTATTCTCAACTTCCTCAAGATCCGGCCAAGGGGCTAAGCTGTGTAAATATTATTCTAATTTTATCTTTCCTTGCTTATTGCTCTTGTGGCTTTTTCCTTTGCCGCCTTCCCTTAGTTGCCGCCTTGCCCATCGGGTAACCGCTCTGCGGACTGCCGTCTAGGTCAAGTGCTTGGCTACTTTTGAGAAGGCAAGTACTTGGCCATTTTTAGAGTCGTTAAGCAAGGTGGGTAGAAAGCGGCAAGCCGACTACTTAAGAGTCGGTTTTACAAACGGGCTGGAAGCCGATTTAAACTATGTTTATGCTTTGGGTCCTTAGCCATTTTTTCGTGTGGGTGCCCATTCTTCCTTACTCCTGCCCACCAAACAGTCGCTCTGCGAGCTGCGGCTTCTGACAGGAGACGGCTTAGGCACCGCACATTACTTGTCTGACTGCAGGAAGCATTTCATAGCCCAAAAGCAGCGAGTCCCCGGGCCGACTAGTCCAGCCCGGTGCCAAATAGCATAACAAAGAGTAACATACTCAAAGGCAAAATTCTTATCATACAGACAACAAAAGAGGGCAGTCCCCGAGCTCGTCTCGGGGGGGCCGAAGTTTTGGTACTTTTAAACACAAAGGGTGGCGTGGTACATACTGCATAAACTGTAAAATTTTTGGAGGAGATTCGCATTCCATGGCCGTTCCGTCTCTTTGTCGGAGTCGTCCCTCTTGCGTGCTCGGGGCTTCTGAGCGTCGATCAGGTAGTAGGAGTTGTTGCTTGACACTTTGTCGATGATGAATGGGCCCTCCCAAAGGCGCCGATACTTGTCTTTGGCTGGCTGTTTGTCGGATCAGCCGGAGCACAAGGTCGCCCTCTAGGAATGATCTTGGCTTGACCTTCTTGTTGTAGTAGCGGCGCAGCTCGCTGGTAGATGCCGGACCGGCCGAGTGCCAACAATCGGCCCTCTTCAAAGAGATCGACGCCTGCCTTGACGATGCTTCTTCGCTTCCTCTTCGGTGTACATGGTGACTCGCGAGTCGAACTCTATATCCGTTGGGATGACGGCTTCGCACCATAGACGAGGAAGTAGGGTGTGAAGCCGATTGACTTGTTTGGAGTCGTCGCAGACTCAGAGGATGGTAGCAACTCCTCAAGCCGTTGACGGCGAACGCTCCAGCGGTTCGACCAGTCGAGGTTTGATGCCAGATAGGATGAGGCCGTTTGCTCGTTCCACCTGGCCGTTTGACTGCGGATGGGCAACTGACGCTAAGTCCAGTCGGATGCCTTGCGTCGCGCAGAACGGGCTGTGGCGCCTTTTGGCAAAATTTGTGCCATTGTCGGTGATGATGTGTGGTATGCGTCATCGAGTCGTGATGTCGGCGATGAAAGTCACCGCAGAGGAACATTCAACTTCTTGATGGGTTTTGCTTCTATCCACTTGGTGAACTTGTCCACGGCGACAAGTAAGTGAGTTAGGCCGTCGTGCCGCTTTTGAATGGTCCCACCATGTCCAGGCCCCAAACAGTAAAGGGCCAGCGATGGGGATAGTCTTGAGTCTGGCTTGGCTGAAGCGGCTTGGAGCGGAACACCGGCACCCCTTGCATTTTTGAACTAATTCCTTGGCCTCTTCTAGGGCAGTCGGCGGAAGAAACCGTGTCGGAAGGCTTTGGCAACGGTGCTCTTGAGGGTGCATGATGGCCGCACTCGCTCGATGGATGTCTTCGAGAATCGCTTGGCCTTGCTCGGCTCGGCCTTGTTGGTAGACACCAAAGTGACGCTTTGCGCTGACCAGCTCTCTCGCTGACTATAGTGTAGGCCGCCGCTCGGCGTTGCACTTGCCGAGCTAAGGTCTTATCGGTTGGTAGCTCTCCGCTTACTAAGAACTTCAGGATGGGCTGGGCCCATGAGGGTGCTGCTATTTCTTCGACTGTCAGTACTGCTACTTGGACGAGGGCGGCTGGGCTGGGTGGCGGCGGGTTGGAGTCCACAGCAGCTTGCTGGGTTGAAGAAGTCCTCGCCGACCGGGCGCAGTCCCCGGCCGAGTACCGGAGTTCGCAATGGTCGCCGCATGATCCCCGGCCGGGTTACGAAGTCCCCGGCCGCTTCGACCGCGTTCTTGGGGCGTTGCAAGCATTCTTGTGCCGTCTGGCCGAGGCTTTGGAGTCGGATCCGACTTTCTTGAGGGGAGCCGCACAAAATGGAGTCTGCTCGTGACGGCTTGACAGATGGCTTGAGGAGGCGAAGGGCGACACTGATGGTATTGCTGGCGGGTGGAGCCGATTCTTGCTGTGGTGTCTCGCTGGTCATTGTCTTTTCTTGGCACGTGGAGGAACTCGCACCCCTCAAAATATCCACTCAGCTCCTGTACCAGGAAACGGTAGCTCGCCATATTTGCATCTTTGGCGTCCCAGTCGCCGGATGACTGTTGGACCACCAAGTCGGAGTCACCATAACACAGGATCCGGCGAATGCCAAGCTCCTTGGCAAGCCGGAGCCCATGAATGAGCGCCTCGTATTCGGCGACGTTGTTGGAGGCGGCGAAATGGATCTGCAACGCGTACTTGAGCTTGTCGCTTTAGGGGGAGGTGAGGACCACGCCGGCTCCCAAGCCGGTGCGCATCTTAGAGCCATCGAAATGCATCCGCCAATGGGTGGAGTCGGTATTGGCGGCAGGTATCGGGTCCCGCCCGGTCGACGAGGAAGTCGGCCAGTGCTTGTGACTTGATGGCGGTGCGGGGCTGGTAATAGATGGTGTAGGGGGCCAACTCTATGGTCCATTTGGCCACTCGGTCCGAAGCATCTCGGCTTCCGATGATCTCTGCTAGTGGGGCCGTGCAAACCACGGTGATTGGATGCTCTTGAAAGTAAGGCTTCAACTTCTTGGCGGCAAAGTGCACGCCGTAACACATCTTCTGGTAGTGGGGGTAGTTTTGCTTGGAGGTCGACAAGATTTCGCTCGGGTAATATACCGGTCTCTCGGATAGGTAGCGCCTTGCCTTCCTCCTTATGCTCAACTACAATGATCGTCTTGACTACCTCTTTGGTGGCGGCAATATACAGGAGCATGGGCTCCTTTGGAGTCGGAGCCGCCAAAGATCGGGGAGTAGTCGGCATTTTCTTCAATCGGAGAAAAGCTTCGTCCGCTTTGGAGTTCCATTCAAGAAGGTGGTCTTCTTCATGAGCTGAGTACAGAGGAAGAGCTTTTCGCCTACGGTGATGAATCGGTGATGGACGCCAAATAGCCGGTGAACTTTTGCACATCTAGCGATCGGTGGGTACTTCCATCCTTTCGATTGCCTTGATCTTCATGGGTTGCACTCTATGCCGCTTGAGACCAGGAAACCAAGGAGCTGGCCTCTTTGGTACTTCAAGACGCACTTCTCACGGGTTGAGCTTGATCACGGAATCGGCGTAGATTTTCAAAGGTCTCCTTGAGGTCTTCCAACAGCGTTCCTCGCTTCTCCGTCTTCACCACCACGTCATCCACGTAAACATGGGCGTTCGCCGAGCTGCTTGAGGAGGCACTTCGCATGCAACGCCGAAAGGTGGCGCCGACATTCCTCAAGCCGAACGCCATGGTCGCAGCGAAGGCTCCAAATGGCGTGATGAAGGCGGTCTTTAGTCTGTCGGCGGGTTCAGCTTGATCCGATGATATCACGAATATGCATCTAAGAAGCTCAACAGCTCACATCCTACCGTGGAGTCTATCACTGATCAATTCTCGCAGTTTAACGGGTCCTTGGGGCAGGCTTTGTTGAGGCTTGTGTAGTCAATACACATCCGCCATCGCTTGTTCTTCTTTAGTACCAAGACCGGGTTCGCTAACCACTCTGGGAAGAACACTTCCATGATGAAACCGGCTGCGAGGAGCCGGGCTATCTCTTCTCCAACAACTCTTCTTTTCTCTTCTGACAGGCGGCGCAAGGGCTGCCTGACGGGCTTCACATCAGATCGGACATGTAACTTGTGCTCGGCGAATTCCGCCGATACACAGCATGTCTTTAGGGGACCATGCGAAAATGTCCCGATTCTCACGGAGGAAATCGACGAGCTCGCCTTCCTATTTACTGTCAAGGTTTGCACCTACGACAGCGTACCTCTCCGGGTGCTCCGGGTCCAAGGGTATCTTCTTGGTCTCTTTGCGGCTTTGAACGAGGCCCTCAGCTTCCGACTCCTTGGGGTTGGGCGACATCTCCGGCTGCTTGCCGCCATTGCTACAACCCGATCCAGAGCCGCTTCACCTGCGATCACTGTGGACTCGGCCAGCCGACTGCTTTCGGCCGCGCAAGCGGACGACTTTCTGTAGTCGCCGGCTACGGTCAGAATCCCCTTGGTACTCGGCATCTTCATCTTGAGGTAGGCGTAGTGGGGGACCGCCATGAACTTGGCCAGAGCAGGTCGGCCAAGCAGAGCATGGTATGGGCTTTCGAGGTCCACCACTTCGAACCAGACTGGCTCTCGGCGAAAGTGATCTTTGTCCCCAAAGAGGACGTCTATCAGGATCTTGCCGATCGGTGAGCAGGAAAGGCCAGGTACAATTCCGTGGAACATAGTCCGGCTGCTCTGAAGTTGTCTTTGCTTGATTCCTATCTTCTCCATTGTATCCTTATGCAGGATGTTGATGCTGCTGCCTCCATCTATCGGCACTCGTGAGAAGCTTAACGGCCCGCCTATCCGCTGCAAGGGTGGCTCCCAAGACCAGTGGCGTAGGAGCCCGGATTCGCATCACCTCTGGGTGATCAGCTCGACTCACCGATAGGTTTCTCGGACCGGTGCATGAACTACGGGGCATCTGATGCCATCAGTATTCACTTCTTCTTGTTGCCGCTTTGCCGCGGGCGATCATCGCCACACCGTGGTGAACACTATATAGGCTCCATGCTCTTACAGGTACTCGTCTTGTATCAAGGCCGACCGGCCCGACTCTTTGGGCGGTGGTGGAGGCGGCGGCCCAGCAGGCGGGGGAGGGATGAGGCCGTCTCCCTTGGCGATCCTGGTGAGCCAGTGGCACTTCCGGGTGGTGTGGTTCGACGGCTTCGCGCCGCTATGGAACTTGCAGGGTCCATCCAGAGTCTGCTCGTAAGAGAAGGCCGGCAACCAGTTGGACTTGCCGCCTTTCTGCCGCTTGGCAGGAGGCTGCCCCTCTGGCTGTTGTTCGATTGTCGCCACCTGCCTGTTGGAAGCGGCTGCGGGGCCTTGCGCGCTTGTGATCATTCTGCTGCATGGCCGCCAACTGGTGTCGCCACCGGAGTTCCGGAGCCCGAGGAGCCACCTTGCGGTCAGATCGACTTTGATCTCCGACTTCATGGAGGAGTCGGCTGTGGCGTGCTTTTGCTGCTATGATCAGCAGCTCGTCGAGGGTCTCCGGCTCGTCGCAAAGGAGCTTGTGCTTGAGGAGGGTGCCTTCTCGCACCCGGCGGTGAAGTACTCGATACTGCACCTCGTGCACTCCCTCACAGGAGTTCCGGAGCTCGCCCAGTAGCGTGAGGTAGTCGCGAGTAGACTCGTTGGGGCCTTGCACACACAAGGAAAGTTGGCGATGCTTGGGAGGTCGCTTGTATGTGCTCGTGAAGTTGCGGACGAAGGCCTCGGTGAAGTCGACCCAGCTGTTGATGCTGCGGGGCTTCAAGCTGTTCAACCATGTCTGGGCCGTGCCCTGGAGCATGAGGGGAACATACTTTACGGCAACGCGCTTGTTCCCGTTTGCTATGCTGACGGCCGTGGAGTAGCCCACAAGCCAGTCCTCCGGCTTTACGGTGCCGGTGTATTTGTGTGTATCTCGGGGGAGTGTGAATCCTATGGGGAAGGGCACGTCTCGGATGCGAGGTCCGAAACAGGGCGGGCCCAACTCGTCTTCTTCTTCTAGCGCCAGGGATCGGTGGAGTCGCTCGATCCGGTGACGGCCGTCGTTTTCTCCGACTCCCTCTCGGCGGCCAAGGCAGTCGCCGAGAGTCGGATGCTCGACGGGTGGCGGGGAGACGCACCTTTCTCTGCGGGGGGGAGGAGGCAGATAGTCGTCCCGCCACTCCACTGCTCTCGAGCGGCCGTCTTCATTGCGCTCGATGGAGATGTGAGTCCGGCTATGGCTGACAGCCGGCCTTGTTTCTTCTTCCACGGACGCCGCCAGTCGGCGTCCGAGACATCGCGCCTTAATCTCGGCGGGGAGGCAAGTCGCCGTGTTGTCGTCGCGGCGCCTCCGTGCGGCAGCCAGCTTCATCTTGCGCAGCAGCAGCGTCGAGGAGCTGCTGGACTCGCTCCGTCATCAGGCGGCGCTCCTCGCCCTCAAAGTTATCCAGCTCGTCTGCCGCCGCCTGGGCGGCGCAGATGTTCTCCGCGGGCGTGGCCTACACGGGGCGATTGGCCCCAAACAGGTTGGTGATGGCTACGCTGCTGGCTGACCGCCGCTTAGGCGGTTAGGCCTGGCCAGAGCCGGGCGAAGCCGCCCACGGCGCGATCCATCTCGCGCTGGTAGGCTTCTGACAAGCGTCTCATGCTTGCCAGCTTCTTTGCGCCCACGAGGAGCTGGAGGTGGCGCTTCTCCAGCGTCCCAGCGTCGGCGTCTTCCGGGATAGGCGTGGTTAGGTCTTGCAGGACCGCGTCGAGAGGGTCACGAGCTCCCTCATCGGAAGGCTCGCTATGACCGATGACGAGCACCTCCGTGACGGTGCTTCCGCCGCTCTCCGCGCGAGGGAGCGGCTCGTCGTAGAACACCACGTTGGTGGGAAACGCATCGAGCGACGCGGTGTCGGAGTCGACCAGCATCGGGTCGGTGGAGCCTACGGACTCCAGGTCGGCGGCAGGCTTGCCGGCGACGTGGAGCTGCTCGAGGAGGCCCGCGAGGAGGCTCTCGGGGCCGTCCGTGCCTGCGTTGGATGCAGCCTCGTCGGAGAGGCGAACCTTGCCGACAAGTTCGGCGAGGCAGCTCGCCGCGCAGGCGACCTCAGCGCCATGCAGCGCGTCGGCGCAGACTCCGTCTGGCGTGTCGGGCTGGCTGCGCTCGCCAGGGAGGAAGAGGGTTCCGCCCGCAGCAGGTGTCTCGGACGATGGTGCACCTTGCCCCACGGTGGGCGCCAAATATCGGGGGTTGGTTGCGACATATGCCAAAGGATGGCTTATCATGGAGGGGGCGAGTAGAACGTCGCCGGTGCCTGGAAACGGGATGAGGCGAAGGCATGCACGCCGGTGAATCGTACCCAGCTTCAGGGCTCTCCGAGGAGATAACACCCCTACTGCTGCTCTGCGGGGTCTCGGCATGGCACTATGGCAAAGTGAGTACAAGGTTGCTCCTTGAGCTGTTCGGGGTGAGGAAGGAGAAGGGCACGGCTACCTCTTCTCTTCCCTCTATGTGTGTGTCAAACTACTAGGTTCCAACCCTTTGCATCGGTGCCAGGGGGTTTATATAGGCCTACCCGGGGTACAATGGTAATCCGCTGGGCACGGGTCCCACCGTCGATCTCCTAAGTCGCCGTCTTCTCCGACTCACTGGGCCCGCTGATTGGCGGGGCCGACGGTCCAAAGATGGGGCCGACAGCCCTTGTCCGGCCATGGGGTCTTGCTGGCTGCAGATTCTGTTATCAGCGCTTCTAATGACGCGAAGCTTCGATGCTGGGGTCATGGCAACAGTTGCCATTCCCTGTCTTGTCTGGTTAATGGCGCATGGAGCCCATGGGAGGGGCCGGCCGACTCTCGGAGGCCGACTCCCAGCGAATCCGTCTTTGGGGTGCTCTCACCGTCTTCTGCACTCCCGCCGACAGGCGGGTCCCGCCGTCTTCAGGTCGTACAGACAGGCCATCGTGGGTACAGGAATCTGCCCATGGGGCTGACGTCGGCGGCGTGTATGATGGCTGCCGGACGGAGATCCTCGTCAGTACGACGCTCTGCGGCCATGCCTGGCCTTTATGAGCGGGGCAGGGACGGGCCGCGAGGTGGCTTTATCCCATCCCGCTCGTAGTCGCATCGGTACGAGGCGGTAGGATTCGCCGGCCGACTCCCCATAGCCGGCTTCATCGGAAGTCGCTGGCTTGGAGTCGGCTTGTCTTGAGGCCGTCTTTGGGACTCGGCTGGGAGAGGGAGTCGGCGACTCTGTCGCCGACTCTCAGAAGGCGGCTCTTCGTCTTGGGGTCTTGAGGGGCGCAGTCTGCCCCGATGTTTTGAAAGGTCCAGGGGCTCGGGTTTGCCTACCCATGGCCCATTACTCCGACAAATAGGTTAGTCCCAAAAATAATATAAAAGTGGAAAATAAAGCCCAATATGGTCCAAAACAGTAGATAATATAGCATGGAGAAATAAAAGATTATAGATACGTTGGAGACGTATCGTGCCGCTGTCCATGAGGACCTTTGTAAGTCGAAAACAGTCCACGATGGGACTGAGGACTAATGCAGCTGGCGCTCGGACTGTTCTGTATTTTTGTTCGTCACTGGCGTCAAAGGTTAGGGCCGTGTCGTTCCAGAGGTCAATTGTGGCGACCTGGCAAACTTTAGTGTCGTCATTTGCTGGAGGGCGCTGTTCTGGGGTGTCCTTGATAAGGATGTCTTCGCCGCTCTTGCCTACCTATCGAAGTATCCAACATGCTCTAAGGCTATGGGCTGCCGCGGTATCCGGCGTCGTGTGTATTTTGCACGGGCCATTAAGCCATCCCTCCAGAACGGTGTTGTGCCGTATAGCGGCTTTGTGCTTTTTGACTGTTGGACAGGGCGTGCCCCGAGGGTATGCCCTTTTCGCCTGTAGGGGAAGTTGGGTTGGGGCTGGTGGTTCCCAGCGAGCTCCCCGAGTTTCCCAGGCGCTTTCCATCGTGTAGTATTTTTTTATGATGGTTGCTAGGTCAGCAAATTTTAGTATGAGGCGGCGATTGATGGCGTTGAGGATTCCTTCATCCACGCAATTTTTGCAGAACGCTGATATTGCGTCCTCATCACGGCAATCTTTTACCTTGTCCTTGACGAGGAATCTGGCCCAGAAGTGGTGGACCTTTTCCTGAGACTGCTGTTTTATGCTCGTGAGAGCCTCTGTGTCCGGGTGGGTGGGTGGAACGAAATCCGAACCCTGACCCGATTTTGGATCTGGAGTTTGAAGATCTACCGGCCCTGGCAGTTCGGGCTCCGGGATATCGACTCATTTTTAGGCTCATCGTCCAACTCCATGTTCGGGGGACGGAACATGCCTTTCTGCCAGAGAATATCCGGCCCTTCAAGATCGGAGATCCGGACATAGTTCGTCTTCAATATAGTAGAAGAGTTGCTCCGCTCCTCGACTACCGCTATCTGGTGGGTGATCGGCGGAGTTTTAATTTCTCTTTGGTCGAGTGTAAGCCCAACCTGATCGTGGTTTGTAGCGACCCCCAAGGCGGCCATGCGATCCAGGAGTTCGTTCAACGACGATAACTCTGTTGGATCCATCCGGGCGAAGTATTCAGGATCAACACGGAGGCGATTTTTGATGACTTGAGAGGTCATCGTCGGCTTAAGGGCCGACCCGGCGGTCATGACGAAGCCGCCCAGCCGGAGGGTTTGGCCTGGGGCCAGGGTTCCTCCGGAGATGATATTATCCTTGAGAACAAGGCGAGCCATCAACCCTCTTGGCGATTGTACAGTGGAACTCTCAATGAAAGCACCTATGTCGGTGTCAAACCGACGGATCTTGGTAGGGGTCCCGAATCGTATGCGTCTAGGATCGATGGTAACAGGAGACGGGGGACACGATGTTTACCCAGGTTCGGGCCCTCTCTATGGAGGTAATACCCTACTTCCTGCTTGATTGATCTTGATGAATATGGGTATTAAAAGAGTTGATCTACCACGAGATCATAATGGCTAAACCCTAGAAGTCTAGCCTATGTGAATATGGTAATGATTATCCTTTCCGGACTAACCCCTCCGGTTTATATAGACACCGGGGGGATCTAGGGTTTACATGCAGTCGGTTACATAAGAAGGAATCTTCATAGTTGGTCGCCAAGCTTGCCCTCCATGCCAAGTAGAGTCCAATCCGGACACGGTGCAGTCTTCGGCCTTCATGTCTTCACAGCCCATCAGTCTGGCCCATGGATAATAGGCCAGACGCCCGAGGACCCCTTACTCTAGGACTCCCTCAGGGGGGTCCCTAGACTTGCTCGCCTGCTGCCCACGGCGTGGCTCCACCACCGCCCCAGACGGCCCATCTTCACCGTAAAGCACTCAAGACCCTCATGAGGCGGACGACACAAGACCTCCTCGGTGGTGGCCTCATCAGGCTGGCTCGCGAGGAGCAGAGTGGTCAAGGCAAGGGGCACCTCGCGAGGTCCTTGTGACGCAAGCTATGGCGACCATGACCAGGCGGGCGCCAACGCACGCAGTGTCCTCGTTTCCTCTTTGGTGCTAAAGAGGCAAGCGCAGGTGAGGAGTCCCGAGGCATCGTGCAAAGGTTTCCATATCGGGTTAACAAGACCAAGACCAGCAGGATGGCAAGATGGAGGTCATAGTGGAGCCCAAGACAGCGTCACCACCAAAGCCTTTGGCAGCGAAGATTACTTTAGTCAGATAACTTGTACTAGCTGCCCCCTTCAAACATGGTCGTTGTGGCATCCCTTCCCGCTCAATATTTGGGAAGAGGATCAGGGCCTCTATAAATAGGACTAGCCACCACCATAACAGTAACTCATCTTGGATCGGGATCATTCAGACCACTAACCACCTCACAAGCTCACCAAGCACAAGAACACCTCTCCTCAGGAGGCTGTTCTTCCCTTGTAACTGTTCATCCTCAGCCCAAGAGGCAATCCACCACACCACACTGGAGTAGGGTATTACACCACATCGGTGGCCCAACCAAGATAAACCTTGTGTCTTTTGTTCTTTGGTTTCGCCGAGCTAGGCCGTGAGATCGCGGTGAGGGCGTGAGCTAGAGGGAGGAGAGATCTTCGTATGCGCACCCCAGTGTTCGAACCTCCTGGGTTTTGCCCCCACCCGAAATCCACCATTTGGCGCGCCCGGTTGGGGTCCTCGGAAGCTTCGCCTCCCCCCCCCCCCCCCGACGGCTTCGCCTCTCTGACCAGCTCTCATGGACGGCGCCTCTTCTCCTACTGGACCGATGGGAGCCCTCAGCAGCGCCATGGAGCTTCAAGCCGGAGATGCCGCCCCGCTACGATGGTGTGGTGGATCCGGCGGCCTTCCTGCTCGCATACGTGGAGGCCATTCTGGAGGCCGGGGGCGACGATAAGGTCATGGGCTAATCGGCTCCCCATGGCCCTTTGGCGTGCCCAGGCGCTTGGCTCCTCCATCTGCCGGATCTTCTATGGCCTCTTGGGGAGTCACATGACCTCTTCATCGCTGCTGGCCGGGGACCAGCACCCGTCGTCCACGGCTCTCCTTGGTGGCTCACAGGCGCCACCCTCGGACCGTCACACCAAGCCGTTCTTTCGCCAGATCGGCGCCGCCTCCACGCGGCAGGGGGCTCCCCCGGGTTGGACGGCGCCCAAGCCGACCTGACCTTCGACTCGGGGGATCACCCAGTCACCACCGTCGGCTCGGGCGTGCTACCGATGCTTTGCACGCCCACCATCTGCAGCATAGCCGGCCACCAAGACCCTCATCAACGGGCGCGGCCGGGCCTCAATCGCAGCTCTCTGTGGAGGCTTTTAGCCTCCTTCATGTACCGCTTGAGCGGCTCCGCCTAGCAAGCCCTTCTCTCCGGGTCGGGGCGGCTCCTCCAACCCCGTGGCAGATCCGCCTCCCGTGACCTTTGGCACACGCGGGAACTACCCAACCGAGCTAATCAAAATCGACAACGACCGCATCGACCTACCATACAATGCCATCCTCGGGTACCCGGCGCTGGCCCAATTGATCGCAGCTACTCATCCTGCCTACAACCTCATGAAGATGCCAGAGAGCAAGGGCGTCCTCACCGTGGCCGGAGACACCAAGGAAGCCTTGGCGGCCCTCAAACTCGTTTTCAGGGCCACGGCGGCAGCTTGCCCGGCCGACAAGGTCGTATCCAGGACCAAGGGGGTTGCGCCGACCAACAAGAAGAAGCTATTCACTCAAGGTCAAGCCAAGACGAAGCAAATACTGTCGACGAGGATGGGGCCTCAAAGCCACCTTTACTATAGGCGCCGACCTCGCCCAGCATTAAGGAAGGAGTTGGTGGATTTTCTGTGGGCTTAACAAGGAAGTGTTCGCCTGGGAGTCCAAGCAGCTAGTTGGGGTCCCAGAGGAGTGATTGAGCATCATCTGAAGGTATGCCCCAACATGCGCCCTGTGAAGCAGAGGCGAGGCGACAGTCCACGGAGAAGCAGTCTTTCATCATACAGGAACCCGCAAGCTAGAGACGGCAGGTGTTATTCGCGAGGTCCGCACCAGAGTGGCCCGGTCGTCGTGCCGAAGAAAGGAGGGAAGGAGCGCATGTGTGTCGACTTCACCAACCTCAACAAGGCCTGCCCTCAAGACCCATTCCCGCTACCACGCATCGACCAGATTGTCGACTCCACCGCCGAGTGCGACCTGCTATGTTTCCTGCTTGCGTTCTCGAGCTATCACCAGATCAAGATGGCGGTGGAATATGTGGAGAAAACGGCTTTCTTGACCCCGTGCGGGGTATACTGCTACACTTGCATGCCATTCGGACTGCGCAACACAGGAGCAACCTTCCAGCGGCTGGTGCACATCGCCTTGGGACAACAGCTCGGGAGAAACGCTGAGGCCTACGTGGACGACATTATGGTGAAGTCTCTGGAGGCAAGAACTTTGATTCAGGACTGGAGGAGACCTTCGCGATGAGCCTGCGCTGTGGAATTGCGGCTCAACCCGGAGAAGTGCGTGTTTGGTGTCCCTTCCAAGAAGTCATTGGGCTTCCTCGTATCCCACGGGGGGATCGAGGCCAACCCGGAGAAGGTCAAGGCAATCAAAGACATGAGCCCACCACAAACCCTCAAGGAGATGCAGAAACTTGCAGGTTGCATGACTTCGCTGGGGCGCTTCATCTCCAGGCTGGGGGAGCGCGGCTTGCCGCTCTTCAAGCCGATGAAGAAGAAGGGTTCGCTCGAGTGGACCCCGAGGCCGACCTGGCATTTCAAGACCTCAAGAGTATACTTGACCAGCCCGCCCGGTGATGGTGGCACCTCGCCCTCTCGAGCCCTTGGTACTCTACCTGCTCACACACCCCACTCCGCCAAACACAAGGCTGGTGGCTCCTCGGAGAGGAGCGCCAGCTCAAGGGCCCGCCAAGTGGAGCCGCCAAGCCGGACAAGGCAGCACAACACCAAGGCGATGCTCCTGAGACAACGGCTGCCCCGGCAAGTCATCAAGCCCCTGAAGCTGGAGATCCACAGGAAACACCTCAGCCCCAGGAGCCAAAGACTCCGTCAGCTCTCTAGCCCCCGTCCCCGCCTTACTCCACGGCAAGCGCGGGCCGCCAAGAGCCTCTGTTACGCTGGCTGCAACGGCGCCGCACACCCGACGGGAACAAGCGAACATGAGGGCTGCGCTCACGGTGGCGCGGGAGCTGCTGCGATGCCGACTAATGGAGAGCGACCGAGATGCATTGCTAGAGCGCGTCGCCGAGCTGTTGGACGCCGCAGCCAGGGGTACACTGCGTTTCAGATCCTTGCTTACGCCTCAGGCTGCGTCCGGCTCACACGGGGGGCCTTGCCGCACCCGCGTGCTCCCGGGCGCACCAGGAGGTTTCGTCGGCATCGGCGCGACCAGCGGTGTCGGGCACCCAATCGCGCCTGTGCCTGCCCCAATGGGCGCAGCGTGAGGATCACCACCTTTGGACACGGCAGGATGCCGCCCTACCACCCTTGAGCGGCACGCCGGGCGGGCGACGTGGAGCGCAACTTCAGCGAGGTTTCCAAGGTGATGGCCCGGAGGCCTATGTGCCCCGTGATGATGGACCAAGATTACACTCGAGAAGATGACCCCGGTCGCTCCTCGAGCCAGGTTGGGAAGAGGATACGCTGGAAGTTGAGGCCTTCCAAGAGCCACTGGGGCCTCGCCACCACGCCGGCGACAACAGCTATAGGGTACCACTAATCTCTCAGGAGCAGGCTTATGCTAACCATGCGTCGCAAGTGAATCAGGTCACAGCGCCGGATGACGGCCCAAAGACAAAGAGCCCCTCCCACTGTGGGAGGCGCACTGGGGCTGCGTGGGAGGAGCCAGGAGGAAGGCCCCTCCCGCATTGCACGGAGCAAGGCATCGCCCGGAGGTAGGTCCTCTGCCGGGAGGTGCCGGGCGAGCCTTCCCCGGCAGAGGGGCCCATGGTCGCCGAGGCGGCTACTGGCGTCCCTGCTTGCCCCTTGGCATCGCCCTGGCTTTCGGACGCCCCAACGGTGGTTGAGGGTGGCGCAAGGCGGGCCCTCGTCTGGGCGATATGAAGTAAGGCTCGCCTCCTGTGAAGGTCTCCGCCGTGACACTCTCACGTAATAATGAGTGGGGCTGTACATGCCCCGAGTCTCGTGGAGTGCCGCCTCGGGCCACAGGGCTCCCTCCCACGCCCTAGTGGCAGCACTTAGCTCCGCTGGTGAGAAGACAAGAAGACTAGACTAGGTGCCGGACGCGGCTTTTCATTTGCTTTCCACAGTTGGCTTGCCCCTCTTTAATGAAAATGTGCTTTCTAGTGTTCCATGCCAGCTTGGTTCCATCGCCTTTTGCCTCCTTTTTTCTGCCCTCGGTTCCTCGTTTGGCCCAGATTCTCCCTCGCATGCCTCGCGAGGGGGGCTGGAGAGGTGCCCTCGTGAGCATTCTTTTCTTATTCTTCATGAGGCACCCTCGCCGAGCTCGCAAGCTGGTGCACCTCTCTCAATCCTGCGCCCCACGGGTACCACGATGCGCGGTTACTGGTCGTGGTCCGGCTGCGCCATGAAAGGTGGCTCGAAGGGCTCGGAAGAATAAGAGCTTCCTAACGAATTTTGGCAGTTCCTAGACGCCCCAAGCCAAGGAGGCCTCGCCAGTGCATCGGGAAACGTGCACCTCATGAGGCGGAAACTGTTTCAAGCGCGTCAAGCTGTTGTTATTTATACGTGCTTACATAAAGCATTGATGCTGTAGCACGACACAAGAACGATAAACATAGCATAGCAACTCGGAGATCATAGCTATTGCACGCCCCAACGGGGCCCCATACTTGTCTCTCTCTTAATGTAGGAAGGAAAGAAAGAACAAAACAAAAGGGGCACGTGCTCCCGCGGCAGTTCACGCAGGATGGCCCCATGGCACTCTCTCGAGCTCAGCCAGCCCCTCCTCGCTTCACTAGGGCGCTGACGACGACGACTCGGCTGCCGCTTCTTGAATCGAGCGCGGCGGTTGGTCGAGCCGCCGCTGCCTGGAGCTGCCGCCACGGAGGAAGAATCGCCGTAGCTAGGCAAGCAAGAGCAGCCGCCGAGGGCAAGACCACCCTCACCTTCGCCACGACTGCCGCCATAAGGCGGAGCACCTCGCCACCATCGTTGTCCTTAGGGCAGCACCCGGCGCGGCGGCCGCCCTCTCCGAATACCCTCACGAGGGTCACGCTGCCATCGTACTTGAAGTGGAGGGTGCACCGCCTGCCCAGGCCGCGCGCACGGGCAAACGTTTGCCAGCTGCGGGCCAGGGCTGTGTTGCCTGCGACGGAGACCTCCACCGCAACCCAAGAAGCCTTGCTGCAGCAGCCGTCACCGCAGCCGAGCCCGCCTCGACTTCGTGGTCGGCAGCTCGCCGACGAAGAAGCACGGAGCTGAAGTTGTGTGCCGGCCGGGTTCTCCGACCACACGATGAACTCCGGCAGCACTCCGCCGAAAGTGGAAGCACGGCCGGGAGGCATGCGACCAAGGCACGCCTCCCTTCATCGACGAGGCTGACGACTGGGCGACTCCCACCACGCCAGAGAGGCGCCGCCACGCCGCGAGGGGCCATGGCGGTGGGGTCGGCGTGCTTATGGGCGGCCGCGCCTCTTGGGCGGCGGTGAGCAGGCCCTCCCGGCGGGCCTTCCCCTTCTCGCGGGCCGAGAACCTCTTCATGGGCGCCATGGGTGTCGCTACCAAAGAATGAAGCAAGGAAGAAGGAGCGAGCAGAGCAGTGAAGTGATGAGCGACTTGGGCTCCGCCTCCTCATTTATAGCGGTAGAAGGCCAACCGCGACCCCGCGATCATCACAGGTAATGGTGATTTTTCTCTGCATGCAACAGGGACTCGTCAAGTCGGCCAGTTGCCGAGGCAGCGTGGGGAAGCGGAGACGCCCACGTCCGATCAATCTCCACGCGTCAAGCGGGGCCGCAGGCTGTTGGGGCCCGCGGCGCTCCCCACTTGCCCTTTGGCTTCACTTCGAAACCAAGTCTGAGCGCGCCTTGGGCCTGGGGGCTACTATCGGCGTTCTGGGAATGGGGGTCCCCAGACTTGCCTGCCTGCGGCCCACGGCATGGCTCCACCAAAGGGCCCCAGACGGCCCATCTTCACCAGCAAGCACTAAAGACCCTCGCGAGGCGGACGACACAAGACCTCCTCGGGGGCGGCCTCACCAGGCTAGCTCGCGAGGAGCGGAGAAATCAAGGCAAGGGGCACCTTGTGAGGTCACTGTGATGCAAGCCATGACGACCATGACCAGGAGGGCGCCAGGCGGGCGCCAGCGTGCAGTGTCCTCGTTTCCTCTTTGGTGCTAAAGAGGCAAGCGCAGGTGAGGAGTCCTTAGGCATCAGGAAAAGATTTCCATATCGGTGCAACAAGACCAAGACCAGCAGGACGGCAAGACGGAGATCACCGTGGAGCCCAAGACGGCTTCAGCACCATTGCCTTTGGCAAAGCGAAGACTACTTTAGTCAGGATAACTTGTACTAGCTGTCCCCTTCAAACTTGGTTGCTAGGCATCCCTTCCCGCTCAATATTTGGGAAGAGGATTATGGCCTCTATAAATAGGACTAGCCACCACCATAGCAGGCAACTCATCTTGGATCGGGATCATTCAGACCACCAGCCACGTCACAAGCTCACCAAGCACAAGAACACCTCTCCTCAGGAGGTTGTTCTTCCTTTGAAACTGTTCATCCTCAGCCCAAGAGGCAATCCACCACACCACACTGGAGTAGGGTATTACACCACATCGGTGGCCCGAACCAGTATAAACCTTGTGTCTTTTGTTCTTTGTGTTCGTCGAGCTAGGCCGTGAGATCGTGGTGAGGGCGTGAGCTAGTGGAGGAGAGATCTTCGCGCACTCCCGGTGTTCGAACCTCAAGGGTTTTGCCTGAACTCAAATCCGGCTAAAGACGACCTCTTTGTTGTGTGAAGGCTCATAGGAAATGTCATAAGGAGAGAAGAATATGGATATACAAGCACCTAAGCACGCTTAAATCATTTGAAATTTCTGTCAATCAAGAAGCTAGTTAAGACTTGCATCATCATGAAAATTGTAAACCTTCTAGCTCATATCATGCATTGTTCAACCACACCCCGCAAGGGTTGTTCAGAACAAAATGGTTGAACAACTGAAAATAGTAATGTATACAAGATTTTATGCCCAGTCTCTTCTTAATTAAAAATCAAGGATATACTTTTGCCTTGTCTGCACACAAAACTTACGGACATGAAATCCTAACATGATGTTGAAGTTTTATTTGTTGCATGCCACTCTGGGCCATTTTGGCTCATCCAACACATTGGTACGTGACATATTTTCTCAGGAGAGGATAAATTTTGCTACGACTATCTGAGCACCCCGGTCGCAATAGAACAAGTTGATGAGTTAGCGGAGGAGACATATATTAGTGACAATCTGGCATTACACAAGGACGAACTCGTACTACGTTGCTACGTGTCAAAACTAATCGTTTAAGATATTGTGTCCGGAGGCTAAGCTTGAAATGCGATACAGCGAGAAGTGCAACTAGACAAAATGACACGCTGTCCTGACTCCTAAAGCAGCAGGAACTCTGCTTTTTCATGCATGCACCGGTACACATTATAGAGTAATTTAAAATGTACTATTTGTTTATTTTCCAACCAACAAAATATATTTGTTTCTGTTTGTGTCACTTCTCCCTGCTCCGCTGGCTCAAACAGCACAAAGATGCAGACAATAAAGGCTTTTCTCTCACCTTTTATTATTCTTTCGGCGCTTTATGCCAGATCCATGGATAATAATATCAGAAAATAAATTTTGGAGCTTGGAAGCATATGATAACTACTGATACTGTATAAACCATATATGTATACTGGTTAAGGGTTTTGTGCCTGCAAATATATCTCCTTTTCTTTGATATATAGCAAGAATTCAGAGAAAAAGAACAGAAATGGACGTGACAAGTATATGATGCGGTGGTGCTTAGTCAGGTATTGTCTGCTAGGTGGCACACACGTCAAATTTTGATTCTCTCTTTGGCCATCTCCTGGTGTAGGTCAGGTGTCATATATAAATTAGACAAAACACTAAGCTGCCAGCAGTTGTTGTTATTTTCTTACAAAAAAGAGGAAAAAAAACACAATGTGGCTGCTGGGATTCGAGCCCAGGTCTCCACGGCCACAACGTGGAATTCTCACCACTAAACTACAGCCACAATGTTGTTTGACTGTTAAATTTTAGCTTTAACCTCTGGTGATAAGACTCTGATTAGTCTGTTCTGATTAGTTTTTTATCATATGAGTAGTTTCTCTTTCCTGCAGTAGTTTAAGACTATGTGGTTTCTATTATACTTCTTCATCAAATTTTTGTCTTAAATTTGTCTAAATACGGATGTACCTAAAACGTGACTTGATACATCCATATTTAGACAAATCTAAGACAAAAATTTTGGGACGAAGAGAGTATAATAGAAACCACATAGTCTTACAAACTACTGCAGGAAAGAGAAAACTACTCATATGATAACCTAAAACCTAAAACGTGACTTGATACATCCATATTTAGACAAATCTAAGACAAGAATTTTGAAACGGAGGGAGTATGAAATAGGAGGGGAGACCCTCTTGATAAAAAAAAAAGAACTTCCAGTGATGATAAGGCGATAAGCTATCCGATGTTGCTCCGTCCATCCTGCTGGACTTTTTAACAAACTGTACATGGTTGTTTTCCATGCCGACAGGGAAAAGAAGAATGAAATTTACGGGTGAAAATCATTTAAAACAAAACCGGCTCAACTGCAAAGCTATTCGTACAATCAAAGTTTGCCCTGTATGTGATTATTTATTTATTTTTCTAGAATAGGCACATGCATTAATAGAAGAAGAGGGAAAGAAGCCGGATATAAGCCTTTTGGTCATTACAACGTCAATCACAAGGATTAGCAACCATGTCCTCAAAGCACACCCACCACGCTGCATTACGATTCATACTCGACCTAGACCAACCTCATGCCAACAACGATGAGGCAAACCACAGAGCGGTCAAGCTGCATCACACCATCGCCAAGACCTCAACAGCAATACCAAGACCCGATGACAACCCAAACCAACGCATTCCCCACCCAACGCGCCAAGAGAAAGTCGTCATATGGACGGCAGGGCCTGGGCAATCCCGGGAGAAGGCTTAGTCGAGAGAGCACTGGATATGGAGATTCCATGATGATGCACATGAGTGTGCACACGCGCGCGCCCACACACACACACACACACACACACACGAGAGCGAGCATTCTGAACACGCCCTAGGATTGATGGACATGGAAGATAAATCCACGAATATCGTTAAGTTTGTGCATAGCAGAAGGATTTGATCATTTGGAAAACGAAGACATGCTCCGCATAACAACACCAGCCCATCAAGAGGTTGTTCTCTTCTCGCTGTTTAGCTTCGTTATTACACGGCGTGGTCCTTGGTTCGCTGGCCGTACGTGCACCGCTCTTTATCATCACTGGGTCACGACACTGCTTAACACTAGTTAAGTCGGGTTAAGGACCCTAGACAGTTGGTTAGGATGCGAAAGACAGAGAGCCATCATCTAATCATCAGCCTGAGCATGACAACCGGCCGTGCATGCCCTGCAGCATCCAATGATGGCCTCCTGATGGGATTGCTAAACAACAAGGAATTTCTTTTAGAAAAAAGAGAAATCCTGACCCGTTCAGTTTGCTTCAGTCAGTCCCTCTCAGTCACCTTGCACCCATAAACTAGAAACTGGATAGAAATCCAGCCTGAAAAGGCAAAGGTACGCGCAATTTTGTAGGTTCAGACGCCGTGTAGTGGTTGACGACTTGAGCACCATACCACCATCAATCTAAAACAAGTATACCCATACGCTTACAGTAACGAAAAACTGACGAAACCAATAGACAATGTCATCGCCTGGCACATGCAGAGCAGCAGTCCGCCTGGGAATTATGATCGCATGTTCCAGGTCTGACTGCCGTGAGTCCGCCGATGCATGCATGCATACGCATGTGGCTCGCCTACCGGAAAGAAGAGAAGGGACTCCTGAACTGTTGGCTGAGATGCGCTGGTAAGAGCATCTTCAACAGCCGCGCCAAATGGCGCCGGAGTAAACTGGGTTTTTACCGCTGGGACATTTTCGCGGCCCAGCGGTGTCGGGAAACTAGCGCGGGAATCGCTTATGCGCTGGGGAAAAGGCGGCAGCTCGCGCTTAGATTTGGCGACCGCGTCCGCACGCTTATAAATTGCAGCGCCTCTGCCGCTTCTCTCGCCGCTTAGCGCTTTTTTCCTTGCCGCCGACACGACAACACCGCGGCGACCATGCCGCCGCCGCCGGGAAGGTTCGGCGTCTGCGCAGGCGTCCGTCTGCACCTACTCCGCCTCGATCCGTTAAGGCGGCGGCGGCGCTGCTCGAACCTTCGACACCGCCAGAGCGGCGCCAGCAGACGACGCTGCGGTGTGGCGCCCGGCGGTCCTGCTGGGACATGAACTTCACCAACGTGGCGATACCAGAGCGGCACGAGAGTTGGTTCCTTTCTCACGGCTTATCACCGACGAGGATCGGTGCAATAACCGGAGGCGGGAGCGCCTGCCTCAGCCTGGCCGAGATGGACGAGGAAGCCATGGCGTTGTGGAGGCAACGCTTCCGCAAGATTTCATCAACGAGGATCAGTTCTTGCCGAGAGGAGGGCGGAGAGAAAGGAGAAGAGGAAGGAGAAGTGGAAGGAGCGAGCCGCTTATCGCGAGGACAAGCGTACGCGGAAGGCGGTCGCTAAATACAACATGGCGCTAGGAGATGCGTCATCCTGGGACTCCCGCGACGATCGGTTCCTTAACGCCTATGCTCAAACGTCTGAGGAGGACATCACCGAGACATAGCCCGAGTCAAGAATGACGAGTAGTAGTTCTATGCGAGTATGTATTGTAGGAGAAGACTAACTATGTACGCGGTTGTATCGTAGAACTATGTGCTATGACTATGTATTGTAGGAGAAGACTTGAACTATGTACAAAATATAACGCGCTTGCTGGAGCGGCTCGGGCGCCGCTTTTATTTTGGCGGGCGTCTGGAGCCAGCCGCACACAAGAAAACCTAACTCACCCGGCGCTATATCCTCACTTTTAGCGCGCCGCGCGTTGCGCGGCTGTTGGAGATGCTCTAAGTTGCTTTCTCCAATCGGTGTGCGACCAGCTGCATGCATGCATGCGCTTGGTCACCGAGAGCATCTCAGCCGCTGGCCCTCAAGGGCGGTAAAATCGCCGTCCGGGTGAACCATTGCTAAACCGCGTGTTCATCAAATATTTTTTTAAAACAAAATCCGGCCCCACATTCGCACAAAAAAGTCGCAAATTTGACCAAACTTCGGCGAGTTCATCAAATATTTTATAAAAGAAGAAAAAAAAGACACTAATAGACCCGCCACGCTTCTTTGCCGCTCGCCGCCTTCGTCACCAAGCTCTACATGCCGAGGAGCTCAGAGAATCTGCGTAGTCGCAGGTCGCCGCCGCCTTCCGCTGCTGCCGCCCCGCTGCCCCCTTGCCTGTGGTCAATGGAGCACGGGCGGGTTGGACGGTCCGGGCGCCCTCGCCCTCGCCGCCGTGGAGGATTACCATGCCGCTTCGCCCTCAAGGCCATGCCGGCGGGCGGCTATCTCCTGCAGGGCTCGGCGCTGCCGAATCATCTCGTCGCGGAGGTAGTCGTCCCGCGCCCACTTTAGGGTGGCCTCGTCGGAGAAGCCGCGCCGGGCTATGGCCTCGTACTCTGCGGGGAGGCCGGACTCCACCTTCGGCTTGACGAGCCGGGCAGAGGTGGGGGAGGACTCGGTGATGCGGACGCCGCAGCGGCGGGTGTGCCGGCTAATCGGCGCGTCCCTGGGCTCCGGCTTGACGGGAAGGAGGGATGGAGAGCCGGACGAGCGGCCGGATGAGGAGGAGGACGCCGGGTCCATGCGTCTCGGCGTCCACTCCCACGCCGGCGGGAGAAGGTGGGGGGAGCGGGGTACTCCAGCTCGGCTGTTGCCGCCTCGATGTACTCGAGGACAGCCTCCAACAGGCGTCGGGCACGCCCCACCATCGGGCGACGCTTCTTCGGCGTTGTGCTTCCCGGAGGGCACGACGCTGTTGGTGGCCTCGAGCTGCTCGGCGTGACAACGACGGAAGTACGGCTCCCACAGCGTGCTGTCGGGGGTGTTCCTCGACCCTTCTCTCGCCGCCAGCGGTGGAGAAGAACGGATACGGGCGATCTCCACACGACGGTCCGCCCTGGTGGGCGGCGGTGGCACCGGGACCCGCCGACGCTTATCATCCACGCCCCCGGCACCCGCATGTCCGGCGGGACCGGGTACTCGACCTCATAGAGAAGCCGGGATTCGTCCTCGTGAAGGTGGCGGCGGCCGCCGTTCTCCGCTGCCATCGCTTCGGGTAGCGCCGCCATTGGGTGAACTGAAAACGACGAGAAGAGAGGGAGGAACGGGGCGCCGGCGGTGGAGAGCGAGGTCTGCGTGGCGTGGCTCACTGGGTGCGGAGGAGGCGATTTATAGGCGGCGCCTGCGTGGCCGCTGTAGGTATCGCTGCGGGCGGGCGAGGCCCGCCAATTTTCGCCAAAAACGATTCAGCTGGCGCCACGAAGCGCCCCCAGCGCCGGGTTCGCCTGGTCCGCCGGTGCCAATTTTCGCCCGAGCCGGTGAAAAAGGGTTAATTATCCTTTTGCCCTCTGGTGTCCATGTGCTGAGTTTTGCCTCGATGCGAATTGTCCTCGCTTTTGCCCCTAGTCCGCGGCGCACCGACTCGCTCGTGAACTCGCCGCCTCCGCCAGTCAACCTTTGACTCGCCCTTATAGGTGGGACCAGCGCGTAAACGCCAATTTTATTCAGCATCACAGACGCGTGGCTTGTGGGACCCGGCAAAGAGCCGTTGAGCAGAGAGCCGCTGGCGGGTCTGCTATATAAGCGGGCGACAGCGGCGGTGACCACGGGCGACAGAGAGCACGGCGGTGACCACGGGCAGAGAGAGAGCACGGCGGCGGGAAGCTAGCCGTGGAGGGCGCGCGGTGGGAAGCTAGTGGAGGGCGCGGGCGGCGTTGAGATCCCTTCGCCCGAAGCTCCATGTCTTCCTCAAGCTCGCGCCACCGGGCGGATGCAGAGCCGGGCGGTGGACATGCATGTCTTCGTCGTTCCGCTGTGCCGGACGGGCGTTGATCGAAGGGTTTCTCGTGACACCGAGGAACCGTAATCGTCTGCTCTACGTGGTGCAGCGAGAATGGGGTAAGAATCAGGCAATTGCACCATTTTCGCTGCCGGGATGTTTGAGCAATGGGTTGATCTGTTTGGTGTTCATGCAGGTGGCATGCTTCTTTCTTTGGGTCGATGCTCGCCAAGACTCAAGGAATGAACCGCAAGAAGAGCATGAAGAATGATTGCGCATGCTGCCATGAACGGCAAAGGGCCACACCATGAGCTCCTAAGAAGAGATGGATGGCTAAGCACGACCGACAGTGAGAGCTAGCTATTGAGCTTAGGATGTTGAAGAAGAAGGTTAGGAAGCTTGAAGATCAAGCACTACCAATACCCATTTGCAAATACTTTTGGGCATTTGTAGGTATGGTAATCGTGACCGGTTGTAATGTTGAAAATGTATGGAAAGCCATGAATTATGAAGGAATTTGTAATCTTGAAATTGTTTGAGAAATTCACCTAGTTTAAATGTTGGTTAAAGTTGTTTAAATGTTGAAACAAAAGAGAAGAAGTGACCAACATTTAAATATGTTGGAGAAAAAGAGAAGAAATTAGGAATTGTAAACTTTTTGATCAATGAAATGCAGCTCTCTCGCTTCTGCCTTTCTCACAAAAAAAAAAGGTTGCTCTTGGGCCAAATTCAGAGCGTGAGAGCCAAGTGTAAGTTAGACTAATGGGCCAACTGCATCCAATTAGGCCCATTCAGGGGTTTTCTTGCATATTTTTGTGTTTTCTATTCTGATTTAATTTAGGCAGTAAATCATAATGCTGAAACTTTCTGTGGAAGCTAATTGAATTATTCCGAGCCAAAAATTAAGGTTAGAAATTTTTGAGCTGTTAATTAATCCAATTCAAATACACCGTGATTTAAATCAAAGACCAAAATGTCATCGAAAATGTGCCTCAGCTCGTAGAGGTTTACGCCAAAGGTGCCAAAATAAATGAACATTTTTAAGGGCATTACATTGAGAAAAACATAATATGTCTAAAAAATGAAGGGTGGAAAATGCACAAAAATTGGTGCGGCCGGGGACTCGAACCAGTGACCGCGTGGGTTTGTTGTGTTTAGGGCTGCTTGATAATCTGCTAGGACAGATGGCAAGACTTTGACATGGGTAGGGAAGGAAGGTATACATAGTGAGACTGTGAATTTTTTTTAAAAAATAGTGAGACCGTGAATGTTTGCACACGCTGAGAGTGGTTTTCCTTTGTTTTGCACTTAAATTTTGGAGGGTTGAAGGTTGAAAATGTATGTTGCACTACCACATGATTTTGGTCGAGTGGCACTTGGTTTAGGGTTAGAGTGGCACTTGGTTTAGGATTTAAAGGGAATAAATTTGCATGTTAGTTCATGACTTTTTGTTTGAATGAAACAGAGGGCTTCTCACCCTCCGAAAACCAGAAGATCTCGAACTTCATGACTAGATTAGGGAAGAAATGATAAGTTTGGGCACGGACATTTTTTAACACACATAATAAGATGGAACACACCGAACCATTACAATAACTTAAATAATTTAACCGAAACATGACACGACACGACAAGACATAGAAAAGCAACAAAATAAAAACCAAACATGACGAGCTTGACTGGCTTGAACATCTTCATCTTGACCTCCTTCTTCCACCTTGGTCACAAGGCCCCCTTCAAAGACCGCCTTTCATCTTCACACCTCCTCCTCGCCGTCAGAGGGAAGGGAGTGCATCCGGCCCGGAGCGGGAAGATGCGCCGTAGTTGGTGTAGATGTTGTAGATGGTGAAGAAGATGGCCTCGCAGTCGCACTCAAAAGACTTGGCCGAGGAGCTCAAGGCCAAATGGGTTGGTGAAGGTGACCGTGAGCAGTAGGAGGACGCCGCTGCGGTCACGAACCTCGTTGAGGGTGAACATCCTCGGTGAGCCCCGTGGGAGGTGGGCATAGCCGGCTCTGAGGAAGGCGCGAGTGAGTTCAACGGAACCCCTCCACCTTGAAATAGCCCACACGGAGCTCCCTCTCCACGAGCACGCCCGTGGGTAGCGCAGCTCCGGCACCACAGCGGACGGGTCAAGGTCGGCCTGCTGAACTGCATCTTCTTCACTTGGTCTCGCTTTGGGGAGGGCTCGGCCGCTTGGGTGTTTGAAGTTGAGAGGATCGGATCTGGCTTGTGGGTGGGAGAGGAAGAGAGGCACCCCATTTATAGGCCTGTGGGTGGGAGAGGAAGAGAGAAAGGATGAGAACGGTGCGTGTGTGAAGCGTGTGAATCCGGATGCGCAGGTGTATCCGCTACGCTTTTGCACACTTAAATTTTTGCACAAAACGATACATCTTCGACCGGCAAAGGTATGTGAATCGCTGCTCGAACCACCTAGCTCGCTTAGCGCCGCTTTCGCCGCCTTTCACTCACATGCATGCATCGCCGCCGCCTCACAAGATGCAAGAAACCCACGAGCCGCCTCCATGCATGCAAGGCCCGGAAAGGCCGAGACGGGCTATTTATCGCGGTCTCGTGCCCAGACAACGAGACGGCCCAACGGTCCATCCAAATACGCCTCGATATTTGTTAAAAAACAATCTCCCAGCCAATCAGATTGCATCTCTGGATCGCCTCCTCCCCGCAGATTCCTTCTAGAAGGGTTATATCGACGGCCCTTGATCGCCGCTAGGGTTAGATGAACGGTCCTTATTCAGCGCTAGGGTTAGCGGGGTTTGGGAGGGGTTTGGAGCAGTCAAAGCTATGTTTGACCAGATTTCAAATGAGCATAATAAATTAAATAAACATCAGAAACATGAAAAACCTGCGCACATAGTCTTCTTATGTCATATACTAACGATTTAAGTTGATAAACAAGCTTTACATACATTTAAATGATAAGCTCATGTGTATTGTATGATATCTCGAGTATCTCAAACTCTCTTGTATGAAGTGAAGAGAAGTGTTTTGGGAAATGAACATGAAAATTTCAAAAACTCACCACAGCTTCATTTTGGAGTGACTAAGAAGGATCCAGGCTTAGTTTTTCATTTTGATGTTTTACACTTGTTTAAATCTTGGTCAAAGTTAAGTTCGACCAGAATTCAAATGAGCAAAACAAATTTAAAAAAATCAAAAAATGGAAAACCAGCGACATAGTCTGTACATATAGAATATATGTGTAGGAAAGTTATTTGGCTGATTTAGATAAGGTTGAAAAAACCTTGCTTAGAAATGAGGCCGCTTACTCCTACCTTTTGGACCCCTCTTTTTAGCACATTTTTCATGAAAATTTCAAAACCTCACCACAACTTCATTTTGGATTGACTAAGAAGTATCCAGGCTTAGTTTTTCATTTTGATGTTTTAGACTTGTTTAAATCTTGGTCAAAGTTAGGTTTGACCAGAATTTAAAATGAGCAAAAACAAAATTCAAAAAATCAAAAAAGGAAAACCATGTGCTCATTCAAACATCATCCAACAGATATTTAAACATCATGTCAAACATACTTCTAACATAGGTCCATAGCGTGCAAGGCATAAGCATATGTGGCTTTGAACCTTGCAATGTAGTAGTAATCATGCACATATCGTCAGATGTTCCCGCCGGACCTCGGGAGAGAAGTGATGAAAAACAAGGCATGAATGCATGGCAACCCGCTTATTCCGCCATTGCCTACAACTGCAAGTTCTAGCTTCTAAATCCATTGGATATCTCCATCCCTCTTCTCTTTATCCAAATATGATATCTCTGCTAGGTACCCGAGCAAAGGCCATGTTCATTTCCAAGCCTCGTTGTCTTCGCTTCAGCTCATTCATCACGGCAGGGATGATAATGTGGCCCATGAATTTTGCCTCGGCTATTCCTCGCATGATAATGAAATTTCTGCATGTATTCTATCCTTATCCTGTCAAGCAAATCCACCACATAATGACCCTTTAGTTTCCGAATCGCTGAGTTGAAAGACTCGCTAGATTATTATGCACATAGTCAACTTTGCTCACTTCACCGAATTGGCTTCTCGCCCATAACTTGGAGTGGTGTGTTTCCAAGTATTCTTTCACTTTGGGATTCATGTATAACTGCCTCAAGTGGTAGTTGTGCTTCTTCACACTGCATGTCAAAGATGTTGGCTATAAATTGCTCAGATACACCTTTCCTTTGAATTTCTTCATGAAATTTGCAGCAAGGTGACGCATGCATTCCCTATGCTCTACTCCAGAGAACACATTGTCCACGGCCACTTCTAAACCTTTTGCAGTGCATCCTGTATGAATGACCAACCCATTGGGATGTGCAATAGCCATGGAGATTATGCAAAAACCAAGTCCAAATTTCTCCTCGACTGCCTCCAACACACCATAGGCAATCGAAATACAAAACTATGTGCATCAACTGCACAAGCTGCTACTAACTGTCCTTTAAACCTCCCTCGTGAAAAAGTGGCATCAATAGCCAAATAAGGCCTGCAGCCTGCCAAAAACCCCGGCGACAAGCCTCAAAGGCATAAAACCCTTCCAAGCATTCCTTGGTCTTTGTCACTCCCCGAATGTGTACTCCACGGTGTGGTGATCAATATCTACAATACTACTCCGGCTTGTCCTCTCCACTTCACCTTTGAATGAATACAACAATTGAAAACTTCCCCGCCAGCTACTATAAATAGAATCCATAGCATGTTGTTTACCATTGAACAACCTCATGTATGGTAAATCTATCTTGAACTTATCTTTGATGTTCTTCTCGCAATTCCTTTGGACCCACTTGCTGGTTTTCTTTCACCCACTTTTTTACTTCTTCCGCCACCCATCTTGACTTGGCTCTACTAATTGTATCCTTCCTAAGGCTTGATTCTCGCATGTGTGCTTAAAAGGGTTCACTTTGACCTGAACATTAGTGCTATTCCGCATTTTAGATGCAAGCAGCCTCCATGGACAACCCTCAATGGACAAAGGCACTCAGAACGCATTTGATCGCTTCTTGTCAACTTTGAAAGTATCGTTCTACCTTGATGCAAGATGTCACAAGTGCATTTCTACACTCATTCATGGATGCAAAACTGTACCTTCTTCCATTTGAGGGTTCAAAGGGTCCCATTCAACAGCTGCAAGGTCTTCGCCCTCACCCATCGCGGCCATCATCCACACGGACTGCATTGTGAGCCTCATCTTGGTTTTCAGTCCGAGGTGCCCGTCAGAAATCTAATCAACATCAGAATATAACTTCTCTTCATCAACCCTGAATTGTAGCCATCAGGCTCCACTTCAAGGGGGACCCTACCGCTGTTGCCCACACTTGTCGAGCCACCACGCCCCTGCGGCACCAACTGAATTGTTCTGGCTAGAGATGCCATTACGACGACTTGATTCTCCCCGAGATGTTGCACCCGCCATCCTAGGTCCAAATGCCCGCTCAAGCACATCAACTTGCAGCCTCACATGAAAATTATCTTTCTCTTTATGCCTAACAAACATGGTAGCTAGCTCTTCATCATTACTAACTGTCACCCAATTCTTTTCCCCATCATAGTATTTGTATACCACTTCATCAAGCAAACCCCAAGGATATTGGCTACAAATTACCTCCCCAAATTGTCTCAAACTCCAATTACTAGCCATTGGCAACCGATAATCAAAACATCCTTGGTATTTCTTCTTATCCTTTGCATCGAACATGTACCGTCCCTTCTAATGTGCACCATGAAAGCAAACCGCAACTCCATCCTAACCGCGAAAAACAGAGACGCAATCAGCACACTAATTGGGCAAACCTACTCAATCGAGTGTTCAAATGCACAACTAAGCTCAATCTAAACAAGAGGCGAGACTTGCCTCGGGAACCTGCCGTGGACGCCGGGCGGATCTCCGCCCGATGCCCGCCTCGCCAACATACTCCGGAGTCGCCGCTGCTCACCATTTCGCCCTAGGTTTCTTCCTCCTAGTTCAAATAGCTCCAAGAGCCCCACCTTGAGCGCCCGCCGGGCGACGAAAGGAGGCCGCGCCGCGAATCGAAAGCAGTGGCGGGCGCCCCACCCGTGGCGCCGCAGAAGGTGGTGGGCGCCACAGTAGCCGTGGAGCGAGGGCGCAGGGAGGTAGCGGCGGAGCAGCCGCGGCAGTGGCGGGCAGTAAGGCGGCGTTAGGTGGCGGCGGGCGGCGCCGACAGCCGGCCGGGCGGATGGGTGTGAGCTAAAATGATTCGGGATTTAGTTGCATCGGCCTACATGTCAGCTCCGACCCACGCCCACGCTGTCCCATCGTAAGCTCCGGACCCACAACTACTAACGCCGCGGACGGAATGGACTCAAATATGGCCATTTGGCCTCGTCAGAAGTTGTTGTGCTCGGACTAGGGGCAAACCGATGACAATTCGTGACCGAGGGCAAACCGAGCATATGGACACCATTGAGGGCAAAGATACTGCCTTTTTTCGCCGCTCGGCAGAAATTGGCGCCATGACCCAGGCCAACTCCGGCGCTGGGACGCTTAGTGGCGCCCGGCTGAATCGTTACAAAGAAGAAGTGCATCTGGACAAATGACACGCTGTCCTGACTCCTAAAGCAGCAGGAACTCTGCTTTTTCATACATGCACGGTACACATTATAGATTAATTAAAAATGTACTATTTGTTTATTTTTCAATCAACAAAATATATTTGTTTCTATTTGTGCCCCTTCTCTTCCTGCTTCGCTGGCACAAACCGCACAAAGATGCAGACAGTAAAGCGAAGGCCTCTCTCTCTCTCTCTCTCCTTTTCCTTATTCTTTCGGCGCTTTATGTCAGATCCATGGATAATAATATCAGAAAATAAAGTTTGTAGCCTGGAAGCATATGATAACTACTGCTCCTGTATAAACTATATATGTGTACAGTGTACTGGTTAAGGATTTTATGCCTGCAAATATATCTCAATTTGTTTGATCTATAGCAGGCAATGTTCGCTGAACCACTGGCCTGATTCAGAGAAAAAGATCCTTCAGACAAGAGAAAAAAATTGGACGTGACAAGTATACTGATGCGGTGGTGCTTAGTCAGGCACTGTCTGCTAGGTGGCACACGCCAAATTTTGATTCTCTCTCAACCGCAAAAAAAATTTATTGATTCTCTCTCTTTTGGCCCATCTCTTCTGTTGATCAGGTGTCATATAAATCGGACAAAACACTAGAGGTTGTTGGACAGAAGTAGTTCCTTTTCATTTTCTTGAAATCGAAAAGAAAGAAAAAATGTAGTGTGGCTGCAGAAGTAGATCTTTTCCCTTATTTTTTATATACCAGCAATTTTTTTTTCCTTTTCTTGAAACAAAAAGGTAAATTAAATGTTGTGTGGCTGCTGGGATTCGAGCCCAAGTCTCCACGGCCACAACGTGGAATTCTCACCACTAAACTACAGCCACCATTTGTCAGATTGTTAAATTTTAGACTTACATCTAATCATAAGGCTCTGATTAGTCTGTTCTGATTAGGGTTTTAGGTTATCATATGAGTAGTTTTCTCTTTCCTGCAGTAGTTTGCAAGGCTATGTGGTTTCTATTATAATGCGATAAGCTATCCGATGTGGAAAAAAACTTCCAATGATGATAACTCGATAAGCTACCCGATGTCGCCTCCGTCCGCCTCTGCTGGACTTTTAACAAACTGTACATGGTTGTTTTTCATGCCGCCAGGAAAAGAAGAATGAAATTTACGGGTGAAAATTATTTAAACAAAACCGCTACACTCCAAAGCTACTCATGTATAGTTAAAGTTTGCCCTATACGCGATTCTTTATTGTAATATCTTTTGTGGGAAATTCAATGATGATGCACATATGAGCACGCACGCGCGCACACACACTAAACAACCGAGAGCGAGCTTTTTGAACACACCCTAGAATTAATGGACGTTGAAGATAAATCCATGGATATCATTAAGTTTGTGCATAGCAGAAGGATTTGATTTATCATTTGAAATACCAGCCCATCCAGAGGTTGTGCTCTTCTCGCTGTTTAGCTCCGTTTCACGCCGTGGTCCTTTGTCATCACGCGGTCGACGACACTGCTTAACACTAGTTAAGTGAGGTTAAGGACGCTAGACAGTTGGTTAGGAAGGGAAAGAAAGAGAGCCATCGTCTAATCATCAGCCCGAGCATGACAACCGGCCGTGCATGCCCTGCAGCATCCAATGATGGCCTGCTGATGGGGTTGCTGAACAACGAGAAGAATCAAGAAAATGGGAAATACTGTCTCGTTCAGTTTGCTTCAGTCAGTCTCAGTCCCTTTCAGTCACCTTGCAGCCATAAACTAGATAGAAATCCAGCCTGAAAAGCAAGGGTACGCGCAACTTTTTAGGTTCGTACGCCGTGTAGTGGTTGATGACTTGAGCACCATGTACTAAAACAACCAGGAGGTGTACCCATACGTTTACATTAACGAAAAACCGATGAAACCAGTAGACAATGTCATCGCCCGGCACATGCAGAGCATTAGTCCTCCTGGGATTATGATCGCACGGCTGAGCTGCGCCTCTCAGTCGCTTTCCTCCAACCGGTAAGGCCCAGCTGCATGCATGCATGCCGCGCTTTGGTCACCAAATAAAAGATCGGGGAGCTCGCCGCAGCTTGGCACGCTTCTTGCTTGCTTTGATTGGTCGCTCCATGCAATGCTGATGAGTACTAGCTCGTGGAAATTATCGTCTCGGGGCGGATTGTGGTACGGAGTACCTCTCGTAGTCGTAGTACGAGAGCCACTGCCAAATCGTTCGGTCGTTCAAATTTCGAATGGTGTGTGACGTCTAGTAACACGAGTGAGATTTAGAGCATCTAAAACCGAACTTGGCAAATCTTGCCTTCTATACGTCCGCGGACGCCGCCATCACTTCCGCTGGAGGCATGCAGACGGGCCCTCAGATTTCGCTTCCAGCATTCACATATCTTAAATTTGAACTCTTAAATTCATGCACGCCGATCATGCAAGCCAATGTTAAATGTTGATCTCAAGATTCCGATGCATTTGCAGAAAGTTCATAAACTGATTTGCACCCTGAAGCTTCCGAATTTCAACTTGTTCTTCAGTGCTTAAAAACCATTGGTTTGGGCTACACCATCACCCTCATCCTCGACAATCATATTGTGTAAAATAACACAACATGTCATGACCTGCCACAAAGTTTTAGATTCTCACATCATTGCAGCCTCACAAACAATTGAACAACGAGCTTAAAGCACTCCAAATGCCCTATCCACATCCTTCCTAGCTGCTTCCTGTAGTGTTGCAAAGTGACTTTGTTTCTGCCATGCTGTTCGGATATGGCCTTCACGAACGCCACTCACTAAGGACAGATACCATCTGCAAGATAGCCCATGTTGTAGTCTCGGTCGTTGATAGTGTAGTTGCATGACAATGATTCCCCATTGCAAAGCTTCCTGAACATCAGAGATCGTTGAAGCACGTCGATATTGTTGTGAGAACCCGATTTTTCAAAAAAGCATGCCAAATTATAAGTCATGTGATGCCACCACTTCTAGTATGATGGTGGCCTCACAGGTGTGACCTTGATACATTCCTCAAACTTTGGCCTTTGGAATAGTTCTTACATTGTCAATGCATGCAATTAATTGAACCGAGCATTCCTGAAAACCCCTAGCCTCTCCAATAGCCAACAACTTCTATGTGTCCTGCGATTTGGTTCTTCCGAGATAGTCAGCTCCCAACACCTGCACCACGGCGCTGGCAAACTTGACTGTAGTCTTCAGCATGTGCTCTCCCGCATCCCGATCATCTCAAAGCAATGGCATCTCAAGGGCAGTACCAAGTGGAGCATCCTTAGAGCAGTCGTGCACTACTGCTTGGCAGAGAAAGAAAGTTGACCGCATCAATCCCATGTGAGCTTGAAGTAGTCATCGTGTGCCTTCACTCCCTTCATATATAATGTGCAAAAATAATGGTTTCCGCATCCGAAAACGGCGATGAAACCATGGATCATCAGGGAAAATAGACTTCGTAGCAAAGTAGTTCTTCTTGTCTTAGTACCACATGCCTCTCTTTCCTCATTAATTACTTGCCACATCATCTGTTTTACTTAGAGACGTGTGATGTTACCACCTATATTACTCCCACTATGAGTAGTCTAAGAATATATATGGCTGGTGTGTGTGAATCTGAACTTATTCGTGTAGTCTAAGAATCTAAACCTATATGGCTGGTATATAACTAATTGTTGTAACATCACACATATCAAGACAAGATGAGTCTATAATCTAATAAATGAAGTGGTGCATGACACAACACATATGTTACTCCTCACTATAAAAATAGTAATATAGATTAGTAACACATGCATGTTACTAGTCTAAGTTAATAGCCATTGTGATTAGTCTTATATCGGCTCATGAGGAACTGCCACGTACTGAGGTAACACACAAAATGTTAGCCAAAAAGGGACAGGTGGAGTGCATGCATGGCTCTGCTCTTCATGCAGAATTGCTCATTCTCGGTCAAATCTTTGGACATTTTGCTGTCAAGCATTTCTTCTTTTCCGGTTAAACCACGGAGTCACGCAGGGCCTGACGATTCTCAGGGTTACGCGGCTCCCTGCCCCCCCTCCTTCACGCGCGTGCATGGCCAGTATATATGACAAAAGAACATGCGTGTCAGACGACAAACCTCCCTGCAGGTGCAGGGTAACCACTAACCTGGTGACTTGAGTCGCTGAATCCGCACAAACTCACCGACCTTCATCTTCCTGGATCGGACCGGCAACTGGCAATTGGCACGTAGCGAGACGGCCACAAGGAAAACAAAACAACGGCTCCCAAATCCATCCAGTTCCACCCACGGCCAACTCATGATCCCATCATATGGCGGCGATTAAATTTTGCGCCGCGTCCAGCGACAGCAACTGCCGGACTGTGCTCGACTGCCCGTGCGCGCGACGTCTCAGCTTTTGGTTGGAGTAGGAGTAGAGGATATGGCGGCCTCTATCAGTCGATCGGCGGGCAGTGGCGGAGCTTTAAAAGAAAATGTTAGGCGGGCCAAACAAAGCGAAGAGCACTGTTTTTTCAAAAAATTTGAGTCATACTCATAATCTGTAAATCAGGATTACAAGATGGAGTGAGAATATATGTATATATCAAGTGAATTTTGAAATTATCATTTTTCTTTGAAAACCAAATCAATTTTTCTTTAGGTGTGAGTGAGCTTGCTTACCATTGCTTATGGCTACCAAATATATGTTGTGATTTGGCTACCAAATATATGTAGTGATTTGTAAAATGCAAAGAACAATTGAGTGGAAAATCAGGATATCTAATGAAGCAATTGCAGGAAAATTAGATGTACAATGTAGTACTATTTTCATCTAATTCATGCCTCAATTGAGTGGAACAATCAGACTATCTAACCAGGACTATATGATGTATTTGACTACATCGTTGAACTCAGTATTTGGGAAAACAAATTAGATTAGCTGTGATCACTTGCTCAATCGTAAATTGCAAGGAAATTAGATGGAGTGGTTGCTTGATTCGTCGATGTCTCTGCCTCCTGCTGCAGCCGTGCGAAACAGCAGGAGCTCGTGCCAGCTGGGTGCGAGAGAGCATGGCGACTTGCGAATGAGAGACCTCTAGCGCTTTGGATCGATCATATGCTTACTGGGCTGCAGGTGGGCTTTGCTTCGATGCATAGGTAAAATTAAAAGTGCAAAAAACCTGGGCGGGCCATGGCCCAGTTTGGCCCCAACAGAGCTCCGCCCCTGCCGGCGGGTACACACGACAAGACGTGTCACGGCGCTGGACGCCGCCGGACATGCGGATGCGGGAAGGGTGAAGTCTGAAAATAACCTTGAACTCATACACTCTGTCTAAAATAAACCCTAACCTCTTAATCCTCAAATCAGTACTCTATACTCAACAATCCCGGTCAAACTCGACTCTAACCTGTTTGGTGCATCGAAAATATTGATCCCGGCCGATAAGAGGCTACTCTCATCGACATCTATGTCCCATCTGTCATATTTATCTTCATCCACCGACCAGCCACGCATAACGACTCCATGGCCGGGCGCAGTTCTTCCAGCTCGCGCCTTCGCGGCGCCCATAAGAATCTTTGTTCGACGCAAGGCCCGTCAGCCGTGTCGGGCGCCTTCATGCGCCCATAAGAATCTCTGCCCGCTATGTTGAATCGCTGCCTTGCTTCACGGGCATGACCCTGCCGCCGCCTTTGTACGTCAGGTTGCATGCTCGCATCCGCCTTTGTTGTCGCTATGGATGTTCTGCCAGACTGACACGACGAAGCGTCCTTTCCACAGCTACATTTTGGTTGGCGGTTTCAAGTGCATGCCTCGAGTAGTAGAATCGATCACTGCAGCGGTTCTACACACACGAGTACGTAACAACATGCTGCAGAATGCTCTTGCATTATTGCATCGGGCCACTGGCAGCTCACCATTAGCCGGATGGACAATGGGTACATCTGCAATGCATGCTTGCGTGTGAAGATGTGGACGCGAGCGACATCACCTTGTACGCCGTGTTGTAGCTACCATAGTACCATTGCCGAGCATCTCATGGACGCCAGCAGCAGTTCCTCCGGCTTGAACCGTTCCGCCCCAGGTCCTAAAGAGTTATTACACACGCTTCCTCCTCCCCGCCTCCCCAGCTTCGCCATTTGCTCCTCCCTGTAGCTACCAACATTCCGTCGAACAGTTGGTGTGCGGCACTCCTCTGCAGCTCACCTCGCCTCCCACCACCCTTTTTGTGGATTCCGGTGACTATCCTTCGCCATACTGCATCATTAGAGGAGCTCCAGTCATCCTCTCTCCCTCTATTTCTCCCTCCAATGCTCGCTCTAGATCGCTGTTTTGCGCCACCTCCAGGCCGAACGCATGCATGCATCTCACCATATTGCGTCGACGGCGCGAACGAAAGACGAGACAAGCGCCCATGTGTCCATTCCTCTCGCTCTTCTTCCCCATGAGGCACGCCTGGACTCACCATAGCTCCGCTGCCCACACCTCACTGTTCTGAACGAACACAGCAGCTCTTGCGGAGAGAGATAAGAAAGAAGATGAGTATGACATGCGGACCCATGCAGTCAGTGATGAAGAGAGTGATCCCGGCCGGGATCATTATTTTCCTAGCGTGACAAACTAGTCAAGGCGGGTTTAGGGTTGAGATAAACCAGGATCAAAGACTACAGGGTGTCAATTTCAGAGATTTAGAGGTTAGGGTAGAGGTTAGGGTTTGATTCCGACGAGCAATACGTAATTCAAGGTTTAAAACAGACTTTACTCATGGGGAATCCCTGCAGCAGGGGCGATGATGGTGGCGTCCCGTGGACTCGACTGCTCCAACCCAAATCCGTGCGTCCGGCGTCCCTTCTGCTCTGGAGATCACATCACCTACACGATCACGCCGCTGCATGTGCGTAAACAATGCGCTCGAGAGGGAGAGGGCCGTCTTACCCTTAGATCGCATACAGTGTAGTATACCGGTAGTGTACAGTTTGTACATGGGTGACCGGCCGGGTGCACGCATCGGCATCGGTCCTTTCCGGGTGCCTAGTTGTACAAGCCATGACTGTCAAAGTACATGTACTGCTCCTTGCTCCTTCTCATGATTGGCGCGGCCTGGTGCACGACTGCACGTCACTGACCCATGTTCATAGCGCAACCTTCTAGCTAGCTCGATTGGTACGTATATGTGCTTGCCAGCCAGGTCGTCTGAAAATCAAGGTGCTACAGTCAGTATCAACTGCCTTGGTTGTACTGACCGTAACTATCAAGTACAAGTACGGCTCCTTCTTATGATTGCCGCGTCACTCACAAACCCATGTTCTTCGGATTAGACCGGCCGCCCAAGCTCTTCTAGTTGCTCGATCGCTACATCCGACTACATGTTTATGGTACACAGCTCATCTGAAAGTGAGGGTGGTAGAGTATCATCAAACTAGCTTTAAGTCGTACGCAAACCTATAAACGTGTGTTTGGTTTATGTCCAAGGTTACCTCATCAAATCATTGGGTAGCCAAAATTTGATTGAGATTTTAGTTGTCCATGATTTGGCCAACATTGGCAAGAAAAATGAATTAGAGTTGGCTATAGTTATTTGGCATGACAAAATTGACAACCATCCAAACAAAGATCAATCTTTGGGCCATGACCAAAATTTTGATAGGGTACACTTTGACCACAATCCAAACACACCCTAAGCCTACATACATGCATCAAATCATGTAAATCTCATTGGCGTGTTAATTTTTGTCTGCTCCCACACTAAACTAATGCGAGACCGGGAAGAGGACCTCTCTGTTGTGTGAAGGCTCATAAAAAGTAATGAAGGGAGGAATATGGATATGCAAACACGCTTAAATCATTTGAAATTTCTGTCAAACAAGAAGCTAGTTAAAGACTTGCATCATCATGAAAATCGTATCTTCTAGCTCATTTCATGCATTGTTCAACCACATCCCACAAGGGTTGTTCACAACAAAATGACTGAACAACAGAAAATTGTAATGTATACAAGGTTTTATGCCCAGTCTCTTCTTAATTAACAAACCAAATGATATATGTCTGCCTCTATCTGCACAAAAAATCCTTATAGCCACGGAAAACTCACATGAAATCCTACCATGCTGTTAAATATTTATTTGCTGCATGCCATCTCAGGACCATTTTGGCTCATCCGACACACTGGCACGTGACGTATTTTCTCAAGAAGGGATACATTTGGCTAGGATTATCTGACCACCCCAGTCGCAAACAGAACAAGTTCATGAGTTAGATGCAACCTATATTATTAGTGGAAATCTGGCATTACTCAAGGACAAACTCGCATTACGTTGTTACGTGTCAAAACTAGTCGCTTAGGTGTTAAGAAAAACTAATCGCTTAGATATTGTGGAGGATAAGCTTTAAATGCGATACATCGAGAAGTGCATAAAAAATGACACCAGACTTCACTCCTAAAGCAGGAACTCTGCTTTTTCATGCATGCACCATTACACATTATAGAGTAATTAAAAATGCACTATTTGTTTATTTTCAATCAACAAAACATATTTATTTCTGTACATGTCCCCTTTTTTTCCTGCTTCGTTGGCACAAACATGAAAAAGATGCAGACCGTGAAAGGCCTCTCTCACTCTCTTTTTCTTATTCTTCCGGCGCTTTATGGCAGATCCAAGGATAATAATATCAGGAAATAACATAACTTGTAAGCATATGCTATCTACGGGTACTGTATATACCAGATATGTGCACTAGTTAAGGGTTTTGTGCCTGCAAAAGATATCTCATTTTGTTTGATCTGTAGTAGTAGGCAATGTTCGCTGAATCACTGGCCTGATTAAGAGAAAAAGATCCTTTAGACAAGAGGGAAAAAAGAAATGGACGTGGCAAGTATACTGATGCGGTGGTGCTTAGTATCACACACATCATATTTAGACAAGGAGGAAGGTTGTAGATGCATAGAGTCACGGGCCAGGTGCTATGGCTGGAGCTCTGCTCGCCAAAAGGATTCATGCCATCCGCATTTAGAGCAAATCTTATGTTCCTTGCGCCACCTGCAAAATCTTTGAACCATCTGTCGATCTTTCTACATTATGCTCCATCCGCGGTGTGTCTCAACTCCCCGTCCGACTTACGGTCCTCTTTGTGCCATCGCAACAACTTGGCATGCTCTTTGTTCCCGAACAGACGCTTTCAACCGTGGTATTATAAGAGCATACCACATCACCTTGGCGGGAACCTCTTCCCGGTTTCGGCCCTCAACATCGCCACCGTGGTCATCGCCTCGATCTTATAACGCAATGCAAAGGCATACCGGCATTCATTCAAATTCTCGTATTCATCGCGGTAGAGGATGCAATGTTGATGCATGCATGTATCTTCGTAACTCTAAACCTAGAGGGCGTATAACCTTCTTTGCTTCAGACGCATCAAGGCGGGCAACTCGTTATCCTTGGAAACATATTCTTCAACATTTTCAAAGAAGTTTTCAAATGCCGAGTCAGCTACACCGCCTCGCCTTCCATTTCAAAGAAATCCAGCAGTAGCCCAAATTTTTCAGACCATCATCGCATCCGGATACAGCGCCTTTCCGGATCCTCTAACATGCGATCCAAATTCTCCTCTCCTTTTCGGTTTCGCAGCCTCCGTGCATCAAAGAATGGTCCCACCAAGATCATCAACGGATCATCACGCGCCTCTTCTTCACCTTCCCTTCACCTTCAAAGATCCTCCATGAAAGTATCACCGAAATGAGCAAGATAGCTTTCATCGATGAAATCATCCCCTTCTTCATCTTCTTCCATTATAACCCCTCTTTCTCCATGCTTGGTCCAACAATTATAGCTTGGCATGAAACCGCGTCAAGGTATGCATGTGAACATCTCTTGAGTAAGAGTAACCTTCCGATTCTTACAGATAACACATGGATGTATAACAAAACCCCCGCTTGTTCGCATTAGCCACTACGAGGAAATCTTTCAAACCCAGAGTGAACTCACGGAGAGTCGGTTATCAGACATCCATTGCCGATTCATCTGCATTATTATAATATAAAATATATAATTAACCATCATGCATTTGTTAAACTAACTAGCTACAAACAATATAAATTAAACAATGAACTACACACATGCATATTTTATCAATGACACATCAAAGGTTCATCAAGTTGCTAACCGCGATCGAGGAGTGTGGCTCCAACAAATCAAGTCATGTTTGTTTCATGCTCTTGGGGCATTTAATCAAAAACCTTATGATCATAAGAGGAAACTAAAAGCAAACCTACACCCGCCAGGAAGAGAATGGCTCCAAATGGCTAAGTGTTGGTCATTGGATGGGTATATATAGGGAGGGCTTTAGTTGCGGTTGGTTGGCAAACCGTGACTAGCAGTGTTCGAAGGCCTTTAGTCGCGTTGTCCCGGCAAACCGCGATTAAAGACCTCACGGCGCCACCGCCACCGAGCGCCTGGCTCAGTTTTGGTCGCGTTCACCTTCCGTAATCGCGACTAAAGGTCCCATTAGTCGCGGTTCCTACAGCTTCGCGACTTATGGGGCTGGACGGAAGCCTGTTTTTCCACCAATGCATCTCCTGCAGTAGGTCAGGTGTCGTGTCATGTATAAATCAGAAAAATCACTAAGCTGCCAGCAGTTCCTGTTATTTCATTGAAATTAAAATAAAAAGCATATTGTGGCTGCCGGGATTTGAGCCCAGGTCTACACGGCCACAACGTGGAATTCTCACCACTAAAATACAGCCACATTTTTGTCCATTTGTTAAATTTTAGCTTTAACTTCTATTGATAAGACTTCGATTAGAATGTTTTGATTAGTAGTCATTCACTACAACAAAATTGACATACCGTGACAAAAATCCTGGTGATGATGATGGACAACGTCACCAAAATGCTTAATCTGTGATGTTCTCGTAGGTGGCGTCACCAATTACTACAAATAGGTGATTTATAAACGCCACCGGAATGTCTCGCCTTTGAGCACACCGGCCGCGAATTTCTGGATACCGGAAGTTTTCATGACAAACTTGATAGTCATGGAATACTACGAATGTGTGACAATCAGTATTTTGTCATTTAATGTCTAGCAGTGGGACGCACCATACCTAGTTTTTTACGGGTCCCACCATAGCTAGTTCACGAGTTGATGAGAGGTAGGTTTTGGCAGTGGGCCATAATTTTTCCAAAGTCTATTGAACATTGTAATTATTTTGTTCTATCTAATATAAGTAGGTAGTGGCCTGGAAATACTTATAATTATAAGTTTTATAGAGGGAAAAGCTTGTTTTGTTCTTTTGTTAGATGGTTATATTGTTCTTTCTAACATAAATAGGCAGCGGCTCAGAAAAAATGTTTAATCGGACGCTCGTGACCTGGTTTTTTTCTCTCATAAGTAAAGATATAAATAAGAGAGTTGAACTGCTAATGGGAAAAATAAATTTTAACACAATTATTTTGTTCTTATATCTAGAATAAATAGGTTGTGGCTATGCTGAAAACTTCAGTTACGCCACAAGACTATTGTTATTTCTGCTCTATCTCAAAAGTTAAAACAGGAATAGGAGAGTCGATGGGAAATCTTATTTTTTTTTCTTATCTATAAACAGGTAGTTGTTGGGCCAAAAACTTCAACGGGACACTCGTGAGGTGAAGTTGTTTCGTTCTATCTAAAATATTAATAAAATCGAAACAGCAGGGTCGATGCAAAAATGATTGGTACAGGAGTTCAAACTTGTGACCACCATGATCTGCACCAACATCGTTAATATAAATTGTTATAAAGGTTGTTTATTATCTTCTTGGACTATACGCCTAGGTGTGTGTGACTCTATCTGTAGGTTAGTTATTTCTTCCCACGGCATATGTGACTTGATCTGGTCGTCTTCTTGATTCTAGTTGGCGGCATGTCGCCATGGGAAAGGCAGGACTATGATAGGCGAAACGCGGCACGTATCGGTTCCGACTGGCTATTACAATTCCAAGTGTCTCCACTCCCCTGTACCAACCTTACGCGAATCCATCTGGCCACCGTATCATACGACACTGCACAGAGCACCCGCATCACACCGTCTTTCACTTTCGACATATTTATTTACAACTCCAAGAAAACTACATGAAAAACACACCATAATGTATTTGTAAGATTTACTTTTTAATAATCATTTGATACTTATTTTGAATTAAATGAATTACGTAATATTATGTGTAAACTAAACCCTGTGTCTCCACCAGTCAAACACCCATCCAAAATTACTCTTTTATTTCGCCCGCGAAGAGGCGCCGCTAAAAGCCACCGCCCACCTCGGCATTTTTTTGCCAGATTCAATCGGTTCTCCTATCCCACGACTATAGCGATCAGGGCCGGGAGATTGGGGGTGGCCGGCTGGCCACCCCGCCGGTTCGAGCTCTGATCTCCCCCTGATTGCAGCGACCGGCGACGGCGACCGGCCCCGCGAGCACTCCGCTCTATCCCCCCCCTGATTGCAGCGACAGGCGACGGCGGATTGAAGGAGGTCGCCCCACCAGCGGATCTCGGATCCACCGTGATCAACCCGCCTGCAAGCCTTTCCCCACCGACATAAATAATCGCGACAGCTCTTGGTAATCTTCTCATCCCGCAAGCCCTTAATGTTCAGTGATTAGGGTTCATCCATACCACTAATCATCCCGCCCTTCTCGTTAATTAGGATCACCAGGATACAACGAAGGGATTTGGGGGAGAAAAGCACTGAGGTGACGTAGACGAAAGAGAGAAAGTGAGATCCAGAGTTGTATTGGAGAGGAATTCAGAGTTTCAGTTTTACAAGTCATACCCACACATGGTAACAGCTTGCCGCTTTAACTGAACTCAGGCACCACACGGCCATAGTGCTTGTGGTTAAAACCTGAAGCCTTAAATTGATTCTACTGCCTGCTTGTGATTAGCTAAAACTTGAAATTGATTTTACTGTTGCTGCGTGTGGTTCAGCTGCCCCATAAATAGTCCCTAACTACTGCTGTTAAAACTGAATAAATACTGAGACTGCACTTGATTTTGACTCCTTACGGAGATGTATAGCCCTGTGCCAATGTACTTTTATCTCCACTATTAAATTAAAGAGAACTAAACTTAATATTTGCCTTGCCGCTCTTAATTGATTGCTACCCATGATGTTAAGGGTCTGAAGCCCACAAGCATATTCAGTACGCCCAGAACTTGATAAAAGCAGATACATGGTGAACTCAAGCTGCTCCTACTTTACAAACATACAACACCATCCATTGAGCCTTAATTTTGAAAGAGTATAGTAAAATTTATGGTTTTCGGAACTATGCCAGCAGCGACAGTAATAGTATTTTTGTTGTTTTTGTTCTGAACATTCTGGACAGGTAAAATAATTGACTAAAGATTGATTCATTTATATTCCTGCACTCTTTTACTCTCCTATTAACTTCTCCCTCTGTCCCATAATATAAGAAGTTTTTTAACACCACACTAGTGTTAAAAAAACGTCCTACATTGTGGGACGGAGGGAGTAATCTAGATGATGCTTTCTTTGTTCACTGTCATCCTATTTGAACTTGTGCTGGAATTGCATAATTCAGTGTTGATTCACTTCCTTATTTTACTTGACTTGTTTGACACAGGCACCTGAAGGTTCTACCATGCCAAAAACAAAAAGCGTGTCGATCTACAAACAAAGGCATCCGCTACCTCAAGAATAATCGGATCCCAAGCCACCACAACAATCGAGTCGGTTGAACCTACAAACCATCAAGAATAGTCTACACCAAATCCAACAAACACATCACGTCACCTAACTTCTAAGGATAGCAACTCGCCTCGACATCGATTCCGGGAGGCAAGGTTCTCAAGACATGATAGGCACATCTAGCCAATTTGATAACATGATTACACTACAAGGCCAAGGTATTTGCAAGATCATCTTCACACCATCTTTTTCCACTTGCAATTCTAACTTTGTAATTTATCTACCAGGTTTTAATGTAGACTCATAAGCATGCTCCATCGGTCCAATCGATGCATAAGCATTCTCCACCGGGGAATGAGACCTATGCACCCAAATAAGCAGCCTAAACTATCTTCTTTGTAATCCATCATATGAAGTTTGCCTTCATCGGTGGTATGAGCAAGCCGGTATGTCTAGCTTATGTAAGATTTCTTCCTATTGTTTCTGACTTGAAATAGATTCTCATATTGATCATGTGTAATCCATCATATGAACTTTGCCTTACTTGAGCATCAATTTTTCTTTATACTATAGAATGCGATGGAAAAGAAAAGGGAATCACAATCAGAAGGTGAGTAGGCAATATCGGGTACAACAATTGTGACTGGAGTTCTAAAGGAAGAAAGCACCCATAGCACCTTCCTCTCTAGCATGGGTTATGCATCAAGATCCATGAGATTTTGGACCTCTACTTAATCAGCACAGAATTGAAGTAAGAATTGAAGAGAAGAATAGAGAGGCGAGAGACGCAAGTGATAGGTACATGTCTTGTTTCTCTTTGTGTTCTGGTTGTTTCTTTTTCCTTGCTTTTGTGCATGTGCGTAGTGCACCCATGATAGTGAGAAAATAAGAACACAAATCTGAGTGAACAAGACATTCGTCTTCGCCTTGTAACGAAAGTTGTACTAAGGAGTGCTTTGCTGTTTATGTATTGTTTGATCCAAATCCAACCATACAAAGTAACATAAAAAAATAATATATGCTTGTAATGAGAAATACATGGTTTGTTGCACAGTTTTTTTTGTCAGCCGCAACACAAAGGCATGAGAGTAACATTGTAATGCATGGTTTCTAATCCTGAAATTTAGTATGATTTGTTGATTGGTTTTTGTTCTTGCTTTTTTGAATGATATAAGTCGGTAGAGTTTGATCTAGAAAATTGTTGTCCTAGCTTAATTGCTTCTTGCCCGGGTTGTTGACTTGATATATTATTTGTGATGCTTTGTTGCTTTTCAAAATGATAAATAAAATCTAGTTCTTGGGTTTGTATGTATTTCTTAACCATTATAAGCTATTCTTGGGTTTATCGCTTAATTTGCCCATCTCAGATGCTTTCCTTGACATTTAATAATGTTCCGCTCTATTTCAGATTGTTAATTTGATAGATTGTAAGTTCTCTTAGTGGTACTCTTGTACCTCGTTATCTTGTCTATTTTCATCTCATCAAAGGTACAACCTTGTTGTGTTTCTTCAATTTATAGGCACCGAGAGGAGTTAGTCATGAGGCTTCAAGCACAAGTGACAACATTTGAAGAGATGCAAAGGAAGCAATAGGAAAAATTGAAGCTCGTGAAGAAGAGCCAAAGAAGAGAAGAATGAAGCCCGGCAAAAGAAGCAACAGGAGACAGATAACCTGATTGGTGTTCTCTTAGAGGCTCAAGCAACTTAGTGCCGAGTCCAAAACCGATGGTGCATGAAGGCCATCCTTTTGTGATGGAAAGATAGTTGTCAATCATATGGTCTAGTCACCAGGACAACACATGTGGTCTTTAGATATTTAAATGTTGCCTTTTTAACTTGTGTATTGTTGTGTCAAACTCGTGAGCCAGTGTTACTTTTTGATGTCACTTTTGTTTAGGAGATGATTTGGCTGAGACGATTGATTATATGATATGATTTGTCGTTCATTCAAATTTATCATGTGATTCAGATCGTATCTTATATATATAATGTGATGTGATGTGAATTATATATTGATAATTTTTTGTACAAATTCTAAATAATTAAATATATTTTGATGGTGTCATCCTCATCAATAATGAAACGCTAGCAGTGGGATAGTTTGCTCAGGTGTTGGCATCAGAGAAGTCATCGACGTTGCTTTGTCAACGTGATATGGCATATTTTCTCGTGAACGGTGACATTAATTGATTGTCATGGAAGTAACAAGTTGATGACGTAGTAGAGAACGCCACCGAAGGTCCCATTTTCGCGACGCTTACTTTTGTGCGCGCCGTCACTAGGAGTAATCTGTGACGGGATTCCATGATTTATCCTTGTGACGCCCATAAAACGTCACTTAGGGGTAATTTGTGACGTTATTAGCTATTCGATGACATTTTTTGTCTCGTCATACTTGGCCCAATCTCTTGTAGTGATTGGTTATAGGAAATATGCCCGTGCATTGTAACGGAAAATACAACAGTTTTATGATAAAATGAATTAGTATTATGGATATCTTATCGCCGCCATCTCAGAAATACATTGATGTGGCTTGCACAACGAGATATGTACGTGATCAAGGCGATGGAGAAACAACCCTAAACCATGTGCGCTTCCTGTGATGCCAAACTCGCCGTAAGGTATCACCTATCCCTCAGCCGGACCCATGGCGCTATGATCGCAGTGCCCCTCGCCTGTCATGACAAAGACAACGCTTGTGGCGATTTGCCAGAAAAGTCCAAGCTCCAAACTAAGGATGGAGAAGACGGGGATGGCCCATGGATGTCAGAAGAAACGAAGTAAATGACTAGAACAGCTTATCCTTTCATTGATGGTGATAGTACATTATATAGTCCCGAGGGCACGAACGAATCGGACATATCCATTCGGAGGGTGCGATTAAGACGGCGGTTAGCAAATACTAACCGCATGTCGATTTACAAGGTGAGATTATCCTTAATTAATTATATTCCTAACACTTCCTAATCTTCGCTTTTGACTATGTAGAATCACCATCTTGAAAACATGCTCCTCCAAAAACCTTGTGGGAAAAACATGAGGACATATATATAATATGCCACTTAAAAACTCCTTCCAAAAACCCAAAGGGAAAATAAGGAGAAAATGACATACCATAGCATTTGTATTACTATTGCCTCATTAAAACCTTCTATGAGAAACCATATAGGAAAAACTCATAAAGGAAAAGAGTGCAATATCAAAGATTCAAGATCTTGAACAGGTTACCAATCAGGAGCACACTCCCCCTGAACCTTGCAAATAACAAAGTCATCTTATACATTTGCAAGACATTTATATTCCACCTTTCTTCAACTCATGGGGAATTAAATACTTTTAGAGCCACACACATTCTAATGTTGGTCTTTATAACATGTCTCCAGATTCACAAGAATACAAACAACATTATCTTCATAGATAATGGTGGGTGGTTCCTACCAACCAATTCCCATTTGAACTTTATCAAAGTTCATCATTCTGTGAAGTCACATATATTCATGTGATGCTTCATACAAATCAATGATTTCAGAATGATCTGGATGCAGCCACTAAAGTTGTCTTCTTCAAAGACCTGTAGCTCCATTCGAGAAGACAAAACCAGCTTTGTGATGTGGGATTTATGGGGTATGATACATGCCCAAAGATCACGATATCCAACCATGGTCATATCTTGATTTTTATCATAAAACAAACCAAGATTCTGGTGCCTAGAAGATATGCAAAAATATTCTTCACACCAACCCAATCCCTACCATTGGAGATGTATTGCATCTAGCCGATAAGAATACTACAAATGACATACCAGGCCTGGTGTAGCTCTCTAGATACATTAGTGCTCCAATTGCACCATGATAGGGAGACTCTGTTCCACTATCTCTTCATCACCGCCGTTAGGTACAAATGGGTATTTATCTCTATTACTCAAGAGATCTCACACAACATAGTTGTTTGATGGGTATGATTTATCCATGTTGAACTTTTCAACAATCTTTCTGGACAAATGTAGATCGATTAGTAAGTATTCCCAATGGAAATACACTCAAGTTCCAAACTCAAGCAAAGTTTGGTCTCAACTAAATCTTTTCATCTTAAACTCATTATAAGATGATTTGCTTGTCTCATGTATTTCTTGTGTAGTTCCAATGATATTCAAAACATCAACATACACACAATTTTACAAATCCTTCTTTGGATTTGTTGATGAACATACATGAGCAACCATCATTGTTTGAGTAACCCTTCTAACCAAGGAACTCACTCACCGGTTATACCACATCCTTGCCGACTACTTCAAGTCATAAAATGACTTATGAAGCTTTACGCAACACATGTTATGTATTAATTCAAAATCTTCATTCCCTTAGGAACTATCATATATATATTCGAATCAAGTGACTCGCAAAACTATAAAGTCACATCATCCATTAGTTGGATATACAAATTCATTATTCAATGCCAGTGATGTTAAATATCGGAACGTTATTCCACTCATAACAGGAGATTATGTGTCATCTTAAACAATGACGGATCTCGCGTGAACCCCTCGGTTACAAGCCTCGCTCATGTCTCACCACCTCATTGTTTTCGTTCCTCACATGAAAAAAAAACCATTTGCTCCCCCAGGGAACAAATTTAGAGGAGTAGGTATTACTGATCAGGTCAATACCCCCTCTTCTTGAGAGCGAGCGCATCCTCTATTGCTGCCTTCCTTTGGATCAACTAGAGCATTTTAGACACTCAGCCATGCATGGACTTAGGTTTTAGATCCAATCCAAGGTCTGCTGTAATTCATGAAGATAAATAAATGTTGACATAATGTAGTCTTTATTATATGATTCTCCTGAATCCATATACATAGTGGCGATTTCATCATAAACTTTGACTCTCCGTGATTTCCCACAACAATTGAGTCAAGGTCTTCCATGTCCCAAAGACCAATATTTGTGTGCACACTGCGGCCGGGTCCTCGATGTGTCCAACATCCTTCAGTGTCCTTCAACCCTTGGTTGAATATAAACATGAAGTTGACCTGAATTTACTGTTTGATGATTACTCATTCCCCTTGGACGATTCAATGAAGACTTGTCTTCTTGTATACAGATTCCTCCACCTCATCGGTGGACGAGTGGACCTATGGGTCACATCCACTCTCTCCGACAGATTCACTATGGGAACATTTTACTTTATGACACCTATACTCAAGAAATGCATCCGGCAGATTATTTGTGATACTTTGCAAATTAATAATCTTCTGAACCATCCAGTTTCAGATTCATTCGTACGTGGATCTAAGGGCTAGATGTCTATTCACATCTCATTCTATTTCCGGGCATTAAATGTGGTTCTTATCTCCCCCCTAATGCCGAAAATATGTCCTCATCAAAATACAACCATCATACCAGTGCCATAAACAAGTCCACTTTTAGAGACTTCGGTATTTTATGATTAACGGAGAATCGCACTCACATAGATCCCCATTTCTATGAGGGCCCATATATGTATGCTGTGGTGGTGAACTCGGTATGTATCCAATACAACCGAATAATCGCAGATGGGAAATACTTACTCATTTCCACGTACTAACTGCAACGGGGAGACCATATAATATGCAGTTCATCGAATTTGTATATGCAGTATGTAAGTTGCAATGTCCCCAACTTGATGTTGGGAGATTACAATTCTGTAGGAGCAATTTTGCTATCAACTTATCCTCTTGACAAGTGATTCCGCAAGACCATTCTGGGTATGTACACAAAGTACCTATATGCTCCACCTTTATGCCCAAATCTAGACAGTAATCATCAAATGCTCATAAACTAAATTCCATAGCATTATCCATTCTGATGGATTTATCCCGTTCTTGGGATGATTTGCTCTCAAATTAATGATCTGAGCAATAAGCTTTGTAAAAGCATGGTTTCGTATAGAAGGTAAGACACACATTGTTCTATCTTGTTGATGCACTGAAATTACTATGGAATATCTGAATATTCCATATAATGGTTGAATTGGATCACATGCATCTCCTGTACAAGGAAATCACCTGGCCCATCCTTTATCTTTTAAATATGATGGCCTTATGATCAATTTTCCAGTCTACACGTATCGTGCATACATAATTCAATGAATTTGGAAAATTCACACCATTAGATTGTGTGTAGTAGAACCATCAATAATTTCTTATCATCCCAATACCAGGGAGACCCAAGCAACCATGCTATATCTTGAACTTATCAAATTCTAGAAAATTATCTTGTACGCCAAATGCATATTTGGTTTAATGTATGTGTAGTATATTAATCCAAATGATAGAGAAGACTGCTACTCTAGGATTTCATTCAAATCCTTTTTGTTGAGTCATGAGTAGGCTTTCAACCTCACTCACTATACGAAGTTTCAACATAGAAACCATTGTGGATGTCTTTATAACTCAGCAAGTTACTTAGTAGAATCTTTGATGCATGAATTCATTCATGATTATCATATACTACCCCTAGGGAGTGCAATTATTGCTTGACCAAAACTAACAATTACCCCATCACGACCAACAATTGCCATGATGTTTCCACTACTCTTCTCAAGAGTCTGGAAATACTTAATCTCCCTTAGCATCATGCATGTTAGTAGACCCAGTTTCTACTAACACATTTTCTTCTCAATTGATTATTCATGGGATTATATCACATAATGAGAGCACTACTTATAAAATGTGTACAAGTACATCATGTACATGTATACAGTTGCTGGTTGCTGGTTGCATGCTGTCATATGAATTAGATCATGTATGTGGTTAAGGAAACCAATTAGTCAAACGGTTGAGTGGATGGATGCATTCATGCATATCTGCACTTACGGACGCAGCCGGTGGTCGCGTCGTCGGCCTTACTGTGCGTCCCACCCACCTCGCCGCTTTGCTTCACAGCTAGTAGTAACCAGCGCCTTACCATTGCCTCTTACCAACGCAGCACGCTACATCACCGCACCTCGCCGGGTAGAACCGCCTTTACTTCATTCGACGCCGTTGGCAGCCGCCTCCGATGCGACCTGGAGATCCAGGCCAGACGGTCATGCCCGCCGCCCTCGCCTTGTGCGTGGACGGGCTGAGCGCCGGCCAGAAGGCCTCGGCCGTGCCCCAGGCGTCTTCGCCGATTCCACGCTCCGATGGAATCGATTTGCGTGAGTGTACATACATACGTACAAGAGAAACAATCAGTCATTAGATTGATGTCTTAATCATAAGAAGACAAGCGTTCAAGATAATTTTCCTTTATACTGACGGACGCATGCTCGTCCTCGCCGTGGATAGCGTTGTTTCCTTTGAGTGCCGAGAAAACCAGAAACAGTTCCTCTTCCACGTCGCCGCTCCGTCTGCAGGTGCGCCCTGCCGCGCGTCGCGCAGCCCGTAGTTGCCGCTGCCATGACTCGCCCTCGCGCGGCCGCTGCAGCCTGAATAGCCGACGCCGCACCTTTCACCAGTCTCGTCGTGCCGCGCTGCCGCAGATGCTGTGTGTTCCCGCCGACGCCATGGTGCCGCTAGTACAGGAATCGTCTGTTGGCCGTGTGGGCTAGTCGCTCCATCCCGCCGATAGCGACACTAGCCAGGAGAACCTGTGCGTTTCCGGCGCCGCTGTTCCATGCGAGATGCGTCAGGCCAGACGCCGCAGTCGAAAGCCGGGAGACGCCACCGCTGCTCTCCTGCACGGAACGCCGCGGTGTGCCGAAGCCATCGTCGTGAGGCCACCTCCTCGGGCGCCTTCGGCCTTTCTCTCTCAGCGGAGAGACACGCGCTGTTAACGTGTAATGAAACGAAATAAATGACTGGAACAGTTATCCTTTCATTGATGGTGATGGTACATTATATAGTTCCGAGGGGACACGAACGGACGGACATATCCATTCGGGAGGGTGCGACCAGAAGACAAGGCGGTTAGCAAATACTAACCGCATGTCGATTGACAAGCAGGAGATTATCCTCAATTAATTATATTCCTAACAGATGCCTTGCCACACTCATGATAGCAGCCGATGCGAGATATCAAGGACCGGGTCATACGGCAGGCGGATGATGGTGACGGCGGCACACACGATGGCCAGAGGACTATGATAGCCTGCAGTTTAATAGACGTCGTGGGATGTGGAGGATCAGATTCTACGGCATGCGAACGCCATCATCATCACCATGGGTCGCGTCCATGACGATGAGATGTGGCAACGGCTGCACTAGGAAGACTATCGATAAAATACTATAGTTAAGAGTTTGTAACCGAGTCTAAGGCCTTGTTTGAATACTCTAACTAAGTTAGAGGCTAGAGTTAGATTCTAACTCTAACTTAATCCTGAACTAACTCTAACCAAGGTGGTGTTTGGATAGCAAGGTTAGATTGACAATAAATGCTCTTTCTCAATCATTTAGCTACTTTAGACCCTATTTCCTGCCGGATTTGGTGTGGCCGGCTTTTGTGTGGCCTCCTCCCACTCACAATTGACATAGACGAACCATGTTTACAAATCAAGCATGCAAAATTTGATAATTTTTTTGTCCATACAAATGAGATGTCCCACTTAAACATAACTTAAACATATAAGTCGTCAATCGAAGCTTCAAAAAATATTACACTCCATAAAACAAAGCATGAGCTAACTCATCACAGAATGCATTCATGTTGATATCTTCAACAAGAGGTTAGTCTTCTGGTCATGCGGATGCGCATTTAACTAGGCATTGGGTTATAATTTTCATCTACATCACAAGCATCAAATTCCTATCCACAATTCTGCTCTCTCGAATGAAATTATGAAGAGCCATACAAGCAACAATAATTCTACTTTGCTTGTCCTCCTGAAATTTTGGCATGTTCAATAAAAATCCTAAACTTCATCTTCAACACTCCAAAGGATCGCCAACGACATTCCTAACTTTGGCATGTGCATGGTTGAAGGTTTCTTTCATACCTTGTGGCGGCGGGCCATTTTGCCATTGTTGCACATGGTACCTTGTAGATCTGTATGGTGAAAGGTAGCCCGCCGGTTTGGGTACCCCGTGATCAACCACATAATACTTCCCTACATATTATGAAAGGCACAGAATGGGACTTAGATGAACAAGTGTAGTTGGATAAAAAATATTGCAAGACAGTTCAAGTCGCAAACTTGGTGGTGGATGTGGAAATTTGTCTTGATGAGTAGTTACGGCATCTTTGAAAACTCTCATGTCATGTGCTGAACCAGGCCATCCCGACATCACAAAATGTAAATCTCATGTCGAAATCACAAACAGCAAGCACATTCTCGACTAGTTTCATTGTGCCTGCTCAAGTATGGAACCCTCTTACTCTTATCCACCACAACATTCACATGTGTCCCATCTATAGCTCCTATGCAGTCATTGAAGTGTGGCCAGAATACTGGATTTTCTAAGTTTGGGTGCACCTCTGAAAATGTTGGGTCCTTAGGTACAATTATGTCATGTGCTAACCTGAGGAGGCATGCCAAAACTCTATTAAATGTCCTACTTACTGTCTCCATAGACCTCCTGAAACGGTTCTCAGCCTGTCTAACCGACTGTGGTGATCCAACAATCCATAAAAACATAGCTAAAGCCTCTACAGATGTCATTTTTGAGTGGACTTCAAGCCATATGATTGCACCAAAGTATTATGTAGCATGTTAAACAAAGGTCTCTCAACCTTAAACATGTTATAGCATTGGGTATCTCGGGCTAGTGTCTCCTGCACCTAATCCAAACCAGAATATCCACTGACCCTCCTAGGTAGTTTCACAACGTAGTTATCAGAGTACATACCCAAGATAGGAACCAACTTCAAGATTAAATTCTCAGACTGCACCAAATTGTTGCGGCACATGGATATGATCTCATCCTCACTTGTGCTACCTCCATCATATTCTTCTTCCTCACCATGGGGACATGATCTTCTTCCTGCTTCAACACATGTACCAAATCACAACACATAGCTTAAAACTTGAAGGAATGTAAGCAAATGAAATTAATTCAGCCCGTAGATAAAACAAAATAGGTTCAACACAAATAATAGTTCAACGCCTCACAAACACATGACAGGTTCAACATACAACAATTTAAATAGGTTCAATATCTTAACACACACTTCCCAACTACTCCAAATTGTTGTCTCTGCACCATTTATTGAAGTAAACCAACCTAAGCTCAGGAGTTAATAGGCCACAAAAGAACTCCCTTTGGTACTCTGTTTCAACATCTTGGACATAGCATAGACATACCAACTGCTTATTGAACACCACACTCAAATGCCAGCTCGACACCTCTTCACGTAAAAATGCAGCCTTCTCATTTGCACGTTTCTGCATTTGCTTAGTGTTGGCTACGACAGACTCCTTGTAGGTATTTGCTATGTCCTTGACAATTTTCACCATTGGGCTCTTGCTCTTCTTCAATGGACTAGTCAAAGTGCTTGAAGTTCTTAATGACCTCTTGCCCCTCTGGCTCCTCTGGTTGCTTGTGCTTGTAGGTGTTCCTTGAAACTCCTCTTCTGCCCCTGCATCTTGCCCTTGAGTCTGACCATAATCATCTCCAGGCACAAAGGCTGTGCTTCCATCCACGGTGCAACCTCTTAACAGTTGATCAAGCAACTCCTCGCTTGGTCGGAGGGCCCCACCGCAACTTCCTTAGGTATGGTTTCTTCGGAGGATAGTGAAAATGTAAAACTAGTTAGGATATGAGAGCACACTTCAGAATCTATCTACTATATTATTAAAATGAGTCATCATGTATGTGCAGCCAAGAAAAGTAAAAGGAGTGCAAAATAATCTGATTCACTGATTGTATAGTGGGTTCAGAATTGCTTGTTAGAACTCGTATGTGCAGCCAAGATTTAAAAATAGTACAGTGCGAAGAAGAATAAAGCATTTATATTATGTAAAAATAATTCAGAATTGTAGTTGAACTTCACTTTTTGAGTGAGCATTTATATTATGTAAAAATAATTCAGAATTCCAGTTGGACCAGCCACTGACCAAAATAAGCACAACCCAGCCTAGCATATGAAACATATGTACAGTATGTAGTTGAGTCACATCTAGCTAGCCTTAGTGAAAAGTGTACCTCTGTGTGTGTTATCCAGAACTCAGAGTCGGCATCAATGGTTCCATCTGGTTTCCTCCCCAACCCTGTGTGCACTTGCATGTATCGCCAAAAGGAGTGGGTGTTTTTGAGTACAACTATCTGGTTCTTCACCTGCACACAGGAATACACCAACCCCCTTCTAGCAAGTAAGCCGTCCATAACAGCTTGGTACCCTTCAGCAGTCATTGTTACACCATTATACGTTCCTGCTGCACGTTGCTCAATGCACAATTCTAACAAGCAAGCACTATTAGCATCATTCCATTGGGCTCGATTGTTTTGGCTCGTCGAGGGACCTCCGGAGCTCGCAAACTCCTCCACGTCATCCTCCAATTCTTCATCACCTTTATCGAAGGGAGCACCAGAGCCGGATGCTTGCGCACGGACAGCACTCCTCGGTGCCCGGCGGCTGGGTGCCGCGGCGGCCGAGTTGGCGCTGTCAACGCCGCCGCCATCAACGCCGTGGCCGGTGCGCTGGTTATGTCGGTGGTGCCGCGGGCGGCCGAAGTTGGCGCGCTGTCAACACCGCCGCCGCCTCGACGACGACTCCGCCAAGGAACACGCCACCGCTTCTCCTCCGCGACCGACCGCCACCGCACCGACGAGGAGCCGCCGGGTTCGGGCCACGGGCGAGGGTGGGCGATAGGGAGGGAGCCCGGAGCCCTGATGCGCCAAGGGAGGAGCTGGCCATCATCGCCTGGAGGAAGGCTCAGAGAGCCCAAGCCCCGGAACCCCTCCGACACCGACGCTATGAAGTTGAGGTCGAGACCGCCATGGGTAGCAGGGCCGCTTGCCAATGGCTGCGAACCCCACACGCCGAAGCTGCCTCCATCCATCGCTGGGTGCTCTACTCCAAGCTATGCTACCTGCACCAGAAGAGAAGAATCAGTAGCACATCCAGGAAAGCGCAATGGAAACACGCAGAAAGAAGAGAGTAAGGAGACCGGAGTAATATTCGGGAACACACAAAAAGATGGATAAAATATATAGGTTAAGATAACCAACTTCATGCATAAACAGCTATACATAGGATTGTGATACACAGGACATTTACACAAGCATGCGGTTCCACTTTTACACAAGCATTTTATAACAACGATTGTGATACACAGGACAGCAGTACCTTCATTTTAGGCAAAGCAATGTAAGTAAATATAAATAGCAAAGAACAACCTCAGCCCCCACCTTTTCACATGCCTGTATTGCAGCCATTTTGCAATGATAGTAGAAAGCGAAACGCATCAGAAGGAATTGAGGTACAAAGTATCCTATAAAAGCCAAGCATCACAAGTCACTTAATTACGACAATAATAAGCATGAAGGTTTGCTTTCCTTCACCACCTGAATCTAAACAATAGCACAAAGCACACTCAACATTGGATGTATAATAGTCTTTCTTCTTCAGGAAATTCATGAAATAGATTGGCCATCTAGCAACCAAAGCACATGACCGAAATTACAGAAATTCATGGAATAGATTGGCCATCTAGCAACCAGAGAAGGAACCTCGAACTCACCTTAGATGAGGCCATGTAGCGGGCGGCCGGTGAGGAGGGAGCGGCGCGAGCGGTGACCGGAGGAGGGCGAGCGGCTCACGGAGGAGGGCGAGCGGGGCCGCAGGAGGGCGCTCCCGGGGTTCCGGCGGCGCGGCGCTGCGCTTGGGCGAGCGGCGCGATTGGGAGGAGTCGTGCGAGGTGGGTGGGGAGGAGGGATCTGGTGCGGGAGGGGTAAGTTTTTTTACTATTTTTTTCAGTGGGCACAGAAAAACTAACTCAAATAAGCTTCTCTAGTGTGGGTTGTTTTTGGGGTGGGTTAGATCCAACTAACCCAAACTAACCCATCATGTTTGGATCCTTTTGGGTTATTTCAGCCCAAACTAACTAAATCTAACTCTAACTTAGGGATCCAAACAGGGCCTAACTAAGACAACTATAGAAACTACGTACAATATGGTATAGAATTTGGAAAGCAGTACATCTGAACTACGTGATAGAAATGTTCCCCGGTTCCACCGTTAGCAGCTCGAGTGCACATAAAACCAAATCGGTACAGGCGGCACATGTAAGAAAAAACCGGGCGCCTAATGGGAACAGGCCCAACAACTAAAGCGCACATAAGTTAAACTGGAACGAAATAAAAGAACCGCCAACATGTCAAGAGTTTTCTTGAGGAAGGTGAGGTACGAAAAATTTCTCACGCAAGATAAAGAAAAAATTAAAATAATAATGAAAGGAGAACCAATAAATCTTTCTCCATTTATTAGTAGGTAATTGGTATGCGCAGTTTTCTCTTTCCTGAAATATTGTTCCATATTCGAAGAGTTAAGAATTTATATCCATTTTTCAACCATTTTGTCTCCAAACATGTGCATGGATGACGACACAGATGGACGGCGGCAGGCGTTTCCACATGTGCATGGCCTCGCACTTGCGTGTCCCTACGAATTTCTACCATTTATTAGTAAGTAATAGATATGAGTAGTTTTCTCTTTCCTGCAGTACTTCAGTTTGTAAGACTCTCATGTTTCTCTATTAAATTAAATCAAGGGAAGACAATCTTTATATAAAAGAAACTTCTAGCGATAAACTAATAATAAGCTATCTGATGTCGCCCGCAAGGCCCTGCGGGCCTTTTTACCAAAGTGTAGATGGTTGTTTTTCTATGCCTTCAGGGAGAAGTAGAAGGAAATTTACGAGAGAAAATCATTCAAAACAAAACCGGCGACACTCCAAAGGTACTCATAAGGTCAAAATTTGCACTATGAGTGATTATTTACTATAATTTTTTGTGTGGGGGACTCAACGATGATGCAGATACAAAAAGCGCACGCCGCACACACTCACACACAAAAGGATTCTGAACAAACCGTGATACTTGATGGACATCGAAGATAAATCCATGGAAGTTGTTAATTTTGTGCAGAGCAGAAAGATTTGATAATTTGAAACATGAAGACATGCCCCATAACAAGACCAGCCCCATCCCGAGGTTGTTCTATTCTCCGCTGTTTAGCTTCGTTACACGCCGTGGTCATTCGGTTCGCATGTCGTACGTGCACTTCTCTTTATCATCACTTGGTTGACGACACTGCTTAACACTAGTTAACTGGGGTTAAGGACACCAGACAGTTGGTTAGGAAGCGAAAGAAAGAGAGCCATCGTCTAATCATGAGTCCGAGCTTGCAACCGGCCGTGCATGCCCTGCAACATCCAATGATGGCCTGCTGATGGGTGCTAAACAACGAGAAGAATAAAGAAAACGGGAAATACTGTCTCGTTCAGTTTGCTTCAGTCACCTCGCAACCATAAACTAGATAGAAATCCAGACTGAGAAGGCGAAGGTACGCACAATTTTCTAGGTTCGTGACTGCGGTAGTGATTGACGACTTGGGCACCATGTCACCATCGATCTAAAATAAGGAAGTGTACCCATACGTTTAGAGTAACGAAAAAACTGATGAAACCAATAGACAATGTCATCGCCTGGCACACATCATTTTTCACTGTTTTAACCTTCTCAGCAAACCATAGCACAAAATAAACTCCTTCAAAAAGTATTTCATGCTTTGACTCTTTTGATAACGCCACAAGCCGAGGTGTTTCTTCTCTATTGGAAAAAATCAAGCTTAGCGCCGCTGTTCTCTACAAAAATAAATGGCAAATGTGAACAAGCTACTTGAAACGCCTCATATTTGGGCAGCAACACCACCCCTTTTATGCTTTCCAGCAACGCCATTTAACTTTGGCGCTTCTGTCCTGCAACGTAGCTTCTCGATTGGGCCAGCAACACGGGCGTGTTTGGTGTTCTTATATAGGCAGCAACGCCACAGCGTGTATGCTTCTAAAAGGTTCATATCACAAATAGTTTTGTGTGGAGTTTATTTTGTGCTAAAGTTTTCTTAGAACAGTGAAAAATGCCCCGCACACTTGGAGCAGTAGTCCTCCTAGAATTATGATCGCACATTCCACGCTCGCTGCCGTGTAACGCCGCATGCATGCATGCATACACATGTACCTCACTCGCCAGAAAGAAGTGAAGGGACTCCTGAACCATGGGCTGAGCTGAACTGGCCAGTCGCTTTCCTCCAATCGGTGTGCGACAGCTGCATGCATGTGCTTGGTCGCTCCATATAATGCTTCAGACTAGCCACAATGCATAGTAACATACACTAGTAACATACACAAATCCCTAGACTATGTTACGACCTTCATAGTGGGTAGTAACATAAGTGTGGTAACATGCAAAGCTTCATTTATTAGGTTATAGACTTATATTGCATTATGACATGTGATGTTACAGTAACTATAGCTAAGTTACTGTAACTACCTCTCTCCTCATTAACTCATTGCCACATAAGCAAAGTTGCTGAGTTGGACTCATGTTACTATCAAGCAAACTACGCATAATATGGTATAAAATTTGGAAAGCTGTACATCTGAACTGCGTGGATAGAAATGTTCCCGTTCCTCCGTTAGCAGCACGAGTGCACATAAAACCAAATCGGTACAAGCGGCACATGTAAGAAAAAAACTGGGGCGCCTAATGGGAGCAGGCCCAACAGCTAAAGCGCATATAAGTTAAACTGGAACGGAATAAAAGAACCGCAACATGTCAAGAGTTTTCTTGAGGAAGGTGAGGTACTTAAAAGTTTCTCTCGCATGATAAAGAAAAAATTAAACTAATAATGAAAGGAGAACCAAGAAATCTTTCTCCATTTATTAGTAGGTAATAGGTATGTAGTTTTCTTTCCTGAAATATTGTTTCAGATTTGAAGAGTTAAGAATTTATATCCATTTTTCAACCATTTTGTCTCCAAACATGTTCACGGATCACGACGCAGATGGACGGCGGCAGGCATTTCCACATGTGCATGCCCTCGCACCTGCGTGTCCCTGCGAATTTCTGCCATTTATTAGTAAGTAATAGATATGAGTAGTTTTCTTTCCTGCAGTACTTCAGTTTGTAAGACTCATGTTTCTCTATTAAATTAAATCAAGGGAAGACACTTTATATAAAAGAAACTTCTAGCGATAAACTGATACTAAGCTATCTGATGTCACTCCGCAAGGCCCTGCTGGCCTTTTTACCAAAGTGTAGATGGTTGTTTTTCTATGCCTTCAGGGAGAAGTAGAAGGAAATTTATGAGAGAAAATCATTCAAAACAAAACCGGCGACACTCCAAAGGTACTCATAAGGTCAAAATTTGCACTATGAGTGATTATTTACTGTAATTTTTTGTTTGGGGGACTCAACGATGATGCACATACAAGTGCGCACGTGCAGACACTCACACACAAAAGGATTCTGAACAAACCGTATAATTGATGGACATCGAAGATAAATCCATAGAAGTAATTAATTTTGTGTAGAGCAGAAAGATTTGATAATTTGAAACATGAAGACATGCCCCATAACAAGACCAGCCCCATCCCGAGGTTGTTCTATTCTCCGCTGTTTAGCTCCATTACACGCCGTGGTCATTCGGGTTCACAGGCCAGACGTGCACTTCTCTTTATCATCACTTGGTTGACGGCACTGCTTAACACTAGTTAACTGAGGTTAAGGACGCTAGACAGTTGGTTAGGAAGCGAAAGAAAGAAAGCCATCGCTCAATCATGAGTCCGAAGCTTGCAACCGCCGTGCAGATGCCCTGCAGCATCCAATGATGGCCTGCTGATGGGTGCTAAACAATGAGAAGAATAAAGAAAATGGGAAATACTGTCTCGTTCAGTTTGCTCCAGTCACCTCGCAACCATAAACTAGATAGAAATCCAGACTGAGAAGGCGAAGGTACGCGCAATTTTCTAGGTTCGTATTCCGTGTAGTGATTGACGACTTGGGCACCATGCCACCATCGATCTAAAATAAGGAAGTGTACCCATACGTTTACAGTAATGAAAAAACTAATGAAACCAGTAGACAATGTCATCGCCTGGCACACATCATTTTTCACTGTTTTAACCTTCTCAACAAACCTTAGCATAAAATAAACTCCTTCAAAAAGTATTTCATGATTTGACTCTTTTAATAACGCCACAAGCCGAGGTGTTTCTTCTCTATTTGAAAACGCTGCTAGCGCCGTTGTTCCCCACGTAAATAAATGGCAAATGTGAACAAGCTACTTGAACGCCTCATATTTGGGCAGCAACACCACCCCATTTTATGCTTTCCAGCAACGCCACGATCTTTGGCGCTTCTGTCCTGCAACGTAGCATCTCGATTGGGCCAGCAACACGGGCGTGTTTTGTGTTCTTATATAGGCAGCAACGCCACAGCTTGTATGCTTTCTAAAAGGCTCAGATCACAAATAGTTCTGTGGTCGAGTTTATTTTGTGCTAAAGTTTTCTTAGAACAGTGAAAAATGCCCCACACACTCGGAGCAATAGTCCTCCTGAATTATGATCGCATCGCTCCACGCTCGCTGTCAGGTAACGCCGCATGCATGCATGCATACACATGTACCTCGCCGCCAGAAAGAAGTGAAGGGACTCCTGAACCATGGGCTGACCTAAACTGGTCAGTCGCTTTCCTCCAATCGGTGTGCGCTGTTGCATGCATGCGCTTGGTCGCCCATATAATGCTTCAGACTAGCCATAATGCATAGTAACATACACTAGTAACATACACAAATCTTTAGACTATGTTACTACCTTCATAGAGGGTAGTAACATAAGTGTGGTAACATGCAAAGCTTCATTTATTAGGTTATAGACTCACATTGCATTGGGACATGTGATGTTACAGTAACTATAGCTAAGTTACTGTAACTACCTCTCTCCTCATTAACTCATTGCCATATAAGAAAAGTTGCCGAGTTGGACTCGATGTTACTACTGAAGTGAGTACTGAAGCAAACTACGTACAGTATGGTATATAATTTGGAAAGCTGTACATCTGAACTGCGTGATAGAAATGTTCCCCGATTCCTTCGTTAGCAGCTCGAGTGCACATAAAACCAGATCGGTACAAGCGCACATGTAAGAAAAAACTGGGCGCCTAATGGGAGCAGGCCCAACAGCTAAACCGCACATAAGTTAAACTAGAACGGAATAAAAGAACCGCGACATGTCAAGAGTTTTCTTGAGGAAGGTGAGGTACGTAAAATTTCTCTCGCAAGATAAAGAAAAATTAAACTAATAATGAAAGGAGAACCAAGAAATCTTTCTCCATTTATTAGTAGGTAATAGGTATGCGCAGTTTTCTTTCCTGAAATATTGCCCGTATTCAAGAGTTAAGAATTTATATCCATTTTTCAACCATTTTGTCTCCAAGCATGTGCACGGATCACGCACGAGATGGACGACGGTATGTATGCTTACATGTGCATGCCCTCGCACCTGCGTGTCCCTGCAAATTTCTGCCATTTATTAGTAAGTAATAGATATGAGTAGTTTTCTTTCCTGCAGTACTTCAGTTTGTAAGACTCTCATGTTTCTCTATTAAATTAAATCAAGGGAAGACACTCTTTATATATAGAAGAAACTTCTAGCGATAAACTGATAATAAGCTATCTGATGTCGCCCGCAAGGCCCTGCTGGCCTTTTTACCAAAGTGTAGATGGTTGTTTTTCTATGCCTTCAGGGAGAAGTAGAAGGAAATTTACGAGAGAAAATCATTCAAAACAAAACCGGCGACACTCCAAAGGTACTCATAAGGTCAAAAATTGCACTATGAGTGATTATTTACTGTAATTTTTTGTGTGGGCGACTCAACGATGATGCACATACAAGTGCAAGACGCTACACACTCACACACACACAAAAGGATTCTGAACAAACCGTATAATTGATTGACATCGAAGATAAACCCACGGAAGTTGTTAATTTTGTGTAGAGCAGAAAGATTTGATAATCTGAAACATGAAGACATGCCCCCATAACAAGACCAGCCCCATCCCGAGGTTGTTCTGTTCTCCGCTGTTTAGCGCCGTTACACGCCGTGGTCATTCGGTTCGCAGGCCGTACGTGCACTTCTCTTTATCATCACTTGGTTGACGGCACTGCTTAACACTAGTTAACTGGGGTTAAGGACGCTAGACAGTTGGTTAGGAAGCAAAAGAAAGAGAGCCATCGCTCAATCATGCGCTCGAGGTTGCAACCGCCGTGCATGCCCTGCAGCATCCAATGATGGCCTGCTGAAGGATGCTAAACAACGAGAAGAATAAAGAAAACGGGAAATATTGTCTCGTTTAGTATGCTTCAGTCACCTCGCAAAACTAGATAGAAATCCAGACTGAGAAGGCGAAGGTACGCGCAATTTTCTAGGTTCAGATTGTGGTTGTGATTGACGCACTTGGGCACCGTGCCACCATCGATCTAAAATAAGGAAGTGTACCCATATCGCTTACAGTAACGAAAAAACTGATGAACCCAAAGAGACAATGTCATCGCCGGCACACATCATTTTTCACTGTTTTAACCTTCTCAAAACCTTAGCACAAAATAAACTTCTTCAAAAGTATTTCATGATTTGACCCTTTTGATAACGCCACAAGCCGAGGTGTTTCTTCTCTATTTGAAAACGCTGCTACCGCCGCTGTTCTCTACAAAAATAAATGGCAAATGTGAACAAGCTACTTGAAACGCCTCATATTTGGGCAGCAACACCACCCCCTTTTATGCTTTCCAGCAACGCCACTTAATTTTGGCGCTTTAACCTGCAACGAAGGCCTCGATTGGGCCAGCAACACGGGCGTGTTTGGTGTTCTTATATAGGCAGCAACGCCACAGCGTGTATGCTTTCTAAAAGGTTCAGATCACAAATAGTTTCGTGTGGAGTTTATTTTATGCTAAAGTTTTCTTAGAATAGTGAAAATGCCCCGCACACTCGGAGCAGTAGTCCTCCTGAATTATGATCGCATCGCTCCACGCTCGACTGTCAGGTAACGCCGCATGCATGCATGCATACACATGTACCTCGCTCGCCAGAAAGAAGTGAAGGGACTCCTGAACCATGGGCTGAGCTGAACTGGTCAGTCGCTTTCCTCCAATCGGTGTGCATCCAGCTGCATGCATGCGCTTGGTCGCTCCATACAATGCTTCAGACTATCCACAATGCATAGTAACATGCACAAATCCCTAGACTATGTTACTACCTTCATAGTTGGTAGTAACATAAGTGTGGTAACATGCAAAGCTTCATTTATTAGGTTATAGACTCATATTGCATTCGGACATGTGATGTTACAGTAACTATAGCAAATTACTACAACTACCTCTCTCCTCATTAACTCATTGTCACATAAGCAAAGTTGCTGACTTGGACTCGATGTTAGTACTGAAGTTACTACTGAAGCAAACTACGCACAATATGGTATAGAATTTGGAAAGCTGTACATCTGAACTGCGTGATAGAAATGTTCCTGTTCCTCCGTTAGCAGCTCGAAAGTGCTCATAAAACCAAATCGGTACAAGCGGCACATGTAAGAAAAAACTGGGGCGTCTAATGGGAGCAGGCCCAACAGCTAAACCACACATAAGTTAAACTGGAACGGAATAAAAGAACCGGCAACATGTCAATAGTTTTCTTGAGGAAGGTGAGGTACGAAAAATTTCTCTCGCAAGATAAAGAAAAAATTAAACTAATAATGAAAGGAGAACCAAGAAATCTTTCTCCATTTATTAGTAGGTAATAGGTATGCAGTTTTCTTTCCTGAAATATTGTTCCGTGATTCAAGAGTTAAGAATTTATATCCATTTTTCAACCATTTTGTCTCCAAACATGTGCACGGATCACGACGCAGATGCACGGGCGGCAAAGTGCTTTCCACATGTGCATGCCTCACACCTGCGTGTCCCTGCGAATTTCTGCCATTTATTAGTAAGTAATAAATATGAGTAGTTTTCTTTCCTGCAGTACTTTAGTTTGTAAGACTCATGTTTCTCTATTAAATTAAATCTAAGGGAAGACACTCTTTATATAAAAGAAACTTCTAGTGATAAACTGATAATAAGCTATCTCGATGTCGCCCGCAAGGCCCTCCTGGACTTTTTACCATTTTGTATATGGTTGTTTTTCTGTGCCTTTAGGGAGAAGTAGAAGTAAATTTACGAGATAAAATCATTCAAAACAAAACCCGGTGGCACTCCAGAGGTACTCATAAGGTCAAAATTTGCACTATGAGTGATTATTTACTGTAATTTTTTGTGTGGGGGACTCAACGATGATGCGCATAGAAGTGCGCACGCTCACACACTCACACACAAAAGGATTCTGAACAAACCGTATAATTGATGGACATCGAAGATAAATCCACGGAAGTTGTTAATTTTGTGCAGAGCAGAAAGATTTGATAATTTGAAACATGAAGACATGCCCCCATAACAAGACCAGCCCCATCCCGAGGTTGTTCTATTCTCCGTTGTTTAGCTCCGTTACACGCCGTGGTCATTCGGTTCGCAGGCCGTACGCGCACTTCTCTTTATCATCACTTGGTTGACGGCACTGCTTAACACTAGTTAACTGGGGTTAAGGCGCTAGACAGTTGGTTAGGAAGCGAAAGAAAGGGAGCCATCGTCTAATCATGAGTCCGAGCTTGCAACCGGCCGTAGATGCCCTGCAGCATCCAATGATGGCCTGCTGATGGGTGCTAAACAACGAGAAGAATAAAGAAAACGGAAATACTGTCTCATTCAGTTTGCTTCAGTCACCTCGCAACCATAAACTAGATAAAATCCAGATTGAGAAGGCGAAGGTACACGCAATTTTCTAGGTTCAGATTCGTGTAGTGATTGACGACTTAGGCACCATGCCACCATCAATCTAAAATAAGGAAGTGTACCCATACGTTTACAGTAACGAAAAAACTGATGAAACCAGTAGACAATGTCATCTCCTGGCACACATCATTTTTCACTGTTTTAACCTTCTCAGCAAACCTTAGCACAAAATAAACTCCTTCAAAAAGTATTTCATGATTTAACCCTTTTGATAACGCCACAAGCCGAGGTGTTTCTTCTCTATTTGAAAACGTCAAGCTAGCGTCGTTGCTCTCTACAAAAATAAATGGGAAATGTGAACAAGCTACTTGAAACGCCTCATATTTGGGCAGCAACACCACCCCTTTTATGCTTTCCAGCAACGCCACAAACTTTGGCGCTTATGTCCTGCAACGTAGCTGCCTCGATTGGGCCAGCAACACGAGCGTGTTTGGTGTTCTTATATAATGAAGCAACGCCACAGCTGCAGGACGCTTCTGAAAAGGTTCAGATCGCCAAATAGTTTTGTGTGGAGTTTATTTTGTGCTAAAGTTTTCTTAGAACAGTGAAAATGCCCCGCACACTCGGAGCAGTAGTCCTCCTGGAATTATGATCGCACGTTCTACGCTTGGCTGCCAGGTAACGCCGCATGCATGCATGCATACACATGTCCTCGCCGCCAGAAAGAAGTGAATGGACTCCTGAACCATGGGCTGAGCTGAACTGGTCAGTCGCTTTCCTTCAATCGGTGTGCATCCAGCTGCATGCATGCGCTTGGTCGCCCATACAATGCTTCATACAAGCTCGTGGAATCGATCATCTCGGGGTCTGAACAAGGAGTGTGGTACGGAGTACCACTCGTAGTCGTAGTACCAGAGGCACTGCCAAATCGTTTGGTCGTTCGGGTATGGTATGGTGTGTTGCGTCTAGCAACACGTACGGGTGAGCTTTTATACTTGACATGCACGTACGTCCATGCCTAGAACTCGAGATATTGTCCTGATCGACGCGCCCATATACGCACCAAGCTGTTGAATCAATGATTTGCTGCTGCTGTTATATACTCCAGTACTGGGAATATACAGTGCAACTAAACAAGGGCTGAAGGTTCGGTGTTGCAAGTAAAAATCTGATCCAGACGGGAGCCTCCAACGGGCCTCAAATGCTCGGGCTAACCTGTACCCCTCATATGAAGCCTAAATTTGGGGCAGATACGAGGTATCCTAGGCTGTCGTCCAAGCCGCCGAGATGGCGGAGCAGCAGGCTATCCTGGAGTCTATCCTGTGGAGGCCAACCGACAATTCCTCTAGCAGGAGCAGGCGGTGTCCAACGCGCTCTTTCTGAACTCGACGCAGAGAAAAAAGAAGAGGAGGTCAGAGCAGAGCAGCCGGAGCTGCAGCTGCCGCCCATGTACCTAAAGCCGGGCATGGAGATTGTCGGCATCTCCGACAAGGAGTAGCATGTAGTATGTAGGTTTTTAAGCTTGCATGTTTTTATATAGATTTGGGAATCTAGTATGAGATGTGCAGATGCAGCTATGTTAATTTGAGGAGTATCCGATTGAAAGATCATATTTGTTATATGGGATTGTAGATGCTCTAAGAGGGAGGGGATTGGTGACACGAAGGAGCGGGGGCACATGGACTGTGGGTTGTCGATCCGCGTCAAGATTTGGAATTATGTTTGTGTATATTGTGTTTTCATCTTGTATAAGATTTGATATATGTGCCCAATGTCATTGTGCATCGGAGCCGTATACCTGTTCTTAGTGTGGGGTAGCCCAATATAGAATTATTGATTTTAACATAGACAAATAACATGGCAAGCAAAATGATTCATTCGGACGATTGATACTGATTTTCATCGTGCATCCAGTCTGTCCTTCTAGTTCGCTCTATCCACAAGAAATACCATCCTGGAGCTTCGCATCTCCTGAAGTACATCTAGGGTATTAACAACACCACTGGACTTCTATTAGAAGATTTCCGTAAAAAAGTTTGTTATACTTGTATATTTCTTGTCCATGATAGTTTGTTCTTGTACAACAATTTGAAATGTATAATACTGGTTCTAATCTTGTCGCTGATGTTCTTCTTTTGTGTATGGATGATTCAATTCACTTGTTTAGTTTGTAGTTCCTATATGTTGGATATATCAAACTTGGTGTACTATGAAATGCTACGATCTTCAATCTTACATGGGGAATTATGCTGCTACTTGTGTTGACATGTACTTAAGAATAAATTGTGTTAAGTTAGACCTCCGAGAACTCGCCGCCGCCACCGTCGCCACTATCTTTAACCCCCCACCACATTAGCATCATCGTTGGGATTCACAGCCGCCATGGCTGCCGCCACCTAGGAAAGAGAGGGTTGGCTACTTAGATAGGAGAGGGCGAGACCGCGAGAGGGTCGGCCTTTTGACTAGACAACGATCAAGACGAGCTACTGCTTAATCACAAGACCGTCATTAACAGCCATCAGGTTGGCGATGTCTCGTGGGAACAGACATTGGGCCCTGTGATAAACACGCTTGAAATGCCACAATCGATACCTAACTCAACCAATAGTTTTTATCAATAAACTAGTGAAAATTTGGCAGGTTTCACAAAAAATTGGTAGTTCTAGGTAAGGTTGCCCCATTTGTGATAGTTTTTGGCTATTCACTCGTGTATTGTCCATATAGTCTTGTTTGTTCTTGGTTCGACTCTAATGTATAATGGTCGACTTCGACACATCCCATTATTACACATGGCATCCCATCACTATTTGTGCAATATAATTTCCTTTTAAGGAACCTCATCAATCGGCGGGTGCTCCCGCGGTTGCTTGAAGAAGAAGGGGGTTGATCCCATTAGTTAATTGAGCAAAACAGAACGAAAACCAAATATAAACAGGAAAGACACACAAAAGTGAATAGAGCAATCGACTCCGCTTTCTCAAAGAAAATTGGGGAATCTGCGCTGTTTTCATCCATAGTGCTTGACTTGAAGCCGTTTTGTGCAGCGTGATGGTATCCGAACGCTTCATTAGGGCATATCCAACGCTGACCCGCAAACCAGACACCGTATCCGTCCGCGGACAGGGGAGACCAGTCCGTGGACACGGATTAGGCATATCTAGCGCTTTTCCTTGCCGCCGACACGACAACACTGCGGCGACCATGGCGCCGCCGCTGGAAGGTTCGGGCGTCTGCAGGCGTCCGTCCGCACCTACTCCGCCGATCCGTTGGGCGGCGCGGCGCCGCCTCGAACCTTCGACACCGCTTAGGGCGGCGCGCGCTGCACGACGCTGGTGTGGCGCCCGCGGTCCTGCTGGGACATGAACTTTACCGACGTGGCGATACCAGAGCGGGCACGAGAGTTGGTTCCTTTCTCATGGCTTATCACTGACGAGGATCGGTGCAATAACCGGAGGCGGGAGCGCCGTCTCAGCCTGGCCGAGATGGACGAGGAAGCCATGGCGCTGTGGAGGCAACGCTTCCCGCAAGATTTCATCAACGAGGAGCAGTTCTTGCCGAGAGGAGGGCGGAGAGAAAGGAGAAGAGCAAGGAGAAGCGGAAGGAGCGAGCCGCCTATCGCGAGGACAAGCGTACGCGGAAGGCGGTCGCTAAATACAACATGGCGCTAGGAGATGCGTTGTCCTGGGACTCCCGCGACGATCGGTTCCTTGACGCCTATGCTCAAACGTCTGAGGAGGACATCACCGAGACAGACTCCGAGTCGAAGAATGACGAGTAGTAGTTCTATGCGAGAGTATGTATTGTAGGAGAAGACTAACTATGTACGCGGTTGTATCGTAGAACTATGTACTATGACTATGTATTGTAGGAGAAGACTTGAACTATGTACAAAATATAACGCGCTTGCTGGAGCGGCTCGGGCGCGCTTTATTTTGGCGGGCGTCATTGAGCCAGCGCACCGCCACAAGAAACCTAACTCACCCGGGCGCTTATATCCTCACTTTTAGCGCTGCTGCTGCTGCGCTGTTGGAGATGCTCTAAGTTGCTTTCTCCACCGGTAAAGCGACCAGCTGCATGCATGCATGCGCTTGGTCACCGAGAGCATCTCAGCCGCTGGCCCTCAAGGGCGGTAAAATCGCCGTCCGGAGGTGAACCAGTGTTAAACCGCTGCTTTGGGGCGTAGATGCTCCCAATCGCCGCCCCCACGCCGCATTTTTTTAAAACAAAATCCGCCCCACATTCGCGACAAAAGTCGCAAATTTGACCAAACTTCAGCGAAGTTCATCAAATATTTTGTAAAAGAAGAAAAAAGACACTAATAGACCCGCCGCCGCTTCTTGCCGCTGCTCGCCGCCTTCGCCGCTTCAAGCTCTACATGCCGAGGAGCTCAGAGAACTGCGTAGTCGCCGCTGCCGCAGCCGCCGCCGCCTCCGCTGCTGCCGCCCCTGCTGCCCCTTGCCCAGGGTCACGGGCGACGGCGGGTTGGATGGTCCGGGCGCCTCGCCCTCGCCGCTGTCGAGGATTACCACGCTGCTTCGCCCTCGCGCTATGCCGGCGGGCGGCTATCTCTCGCAGGGCTCGGGCGCTGCCGAATCATCTCGGCCGGAGGTAGTCGCCCCGCGCCCACTTTAGGGCGTGCTCGCCGGAGAAGCCGCTGCTGGCTATGGCCTCAGCATTCGCGGGGAGGCCGGACTCCACCTTCGGCTTGACGAGCCGGGCAGAGGTGGGGGAGGACTCGGTGATGCGGACGCTGCAGCGGTGGGTGTGCCGGCTAATCGGCGCGTCCTGGGGCTCCGGCTTGACGGGAAGGAGGGATGGAGAGCCGGACGAGCGGCCGGATGAGGAGGAGGACGCCGGGTCCATGCGTCTCGGCGCCCACTCCCACGCCGCGGGAGAAGGTGGGGCAGCGGGTACTTCCAGCTCGCCTGTTGCCGCCTCGATGTACTCGAGGACAGCTTCCAACAGGCGGCCGGGCACGCCCCACCATCGGCGGGCGCTTCTTCGGGCGAGAAGCTTCGGAGGGCACGACGCTGTTGGTGGCCTCGAGCTGCTCGGGCGTGATAACGACGGAAGTACGGCTCCCATAGCGGTTGTCGGGTGTTCTCGACTTTCTCGCCGCCAGCGGCGGAGAAGAACGGATACGGGCGATCTCCACACGATGCTCCGCCCCGGTGGGCGGCGGTGGCACCGGGACCCGCTGACGCTTATCATCCACGCCCCCCGCACCCGCATGTCCGGCGGGACCGGGTACTCGGCCTCATAGAGAAGCCGGGCTTCGTCCTCGTGAAGGTGGCGGCGGCCGGGTTGCTTTCCGCCGTGCTATCGCCTCGGGTAGCGCCGCCATTGGGTGAATCTGAAAACGACGAGAAGAGAGGGAGGAACGGGGCGCCGGGCGGTGGAGAGCGAGGTCTGTGCGTGGCTCACTGGTGCGGGAGGAGGCGACGTATATAGGCGGCGCCCGCGTGGCCGCCGTGTGCACGCGTGGTGGGCGAGGCCCGCCAATTTTCGCGCGAACAACGAGTCAGGCGGCGCCACAAAGCGCCCCCACCGCGCCGGTTCGCCTCGTCCGCTGGGCGCCACTTTCTGCCCGAGCCAGTAAAAAGAGCCTTTAAGGGCGCGACTGGTCGATTTTTCGGTGCCGGGCGGCCAAAAATTGCCTGGGAGCCTTTGTTGGGGGCGGCCGAGATGCTCAAATACTCCTCTTGTCGCTTTTAGAGATTTTAATATGGACTACATAAGGATATTTATAAACGTATTTTAGAGTGTAGATTTATTTATTTTGCTCCATATATAGTTTATATAGAAATCTCTGAAAAGACTTATATTTAGGAATATAGGAAGTAAGATCGAGGGAGCTCGCCTCAACTTCACACGCTTGTCGCCTTCTTTGATTGGTCACTCCATCCAATGCTGATGAGTACTAGCTCGTGGAAATTGTAAGAATTAATTAATTAGTTTAATTAATGGAAATTCTGTAAGCAAACCGACATGCGGTTTTCTCCCGATGGGTCACGCCCTATTGTAACGGACGCGCCTGGCCGATCCCATCTCTTGTAAACGCCGCGCTCAGGCGACACGCCCCTTCCAGGGGTATATATTTGTACATCATCGCAATCAATCGAGATCAGTGATTACTGTTCATTCTTTACACGTTATCACGCACTTCTCTCCAGCGAGAGCGACAGGCCAGAACTCGTCGGAGAAGAATCTGGAACGGTGAGGATGTCGTCCCTCGCCTCCCTTCTCCTTGGTCTTCTTCGAAGAAGGTCGCCGCTACTTCTTGCCGAAAGCAGCGCCGCCGTTCGCCCGCCATCGATGGGGCGCACCACCACAAGTATTCGCCTTGGCATTAACCGCCGCCAGAACTTCGCTGCCGGACGCCGCCATCACGCTGCCGCTGGACGCCGCTGGCCATGCCACGCCGGTGAACCGACGCCGCCACGCTGTTGACAACCGCTGTGGTTCGACCTGTGGCTTGTCGCCGACCGAGTGCCCTCCACCTCCGCAGAACGCCGGGATGGGCGTACGCAGCTCGCAGCTGCCGCCCATCCGCACCACGGTGGTGCCATGTGCACGGATATGGCCCGTGCCCCGCCGCTTCCAAAGGCACACGCCGCCGCTACCAACGCCGCAGAGGAGGAGGAGCGGGAGATCGCCTCGACGCATCGCACGCGGGTTACAGCCCGCACCGACGCTGCCGCCGGGCGCCGGAGCGATGGCCTCGCTTTCATCCCGACTTCCAGACGCCGCCATGGCTACCGCGGGCGCGTCACCACTGCCGGAGCAAGTGGCAGCGCCGTCTGTGGCTTGGTGTGGACGCCGAGGGGACAAGCAGCCGCCCATGCGGGCGTCGCCGCTTCCCCGCTTCCTCCCGGCGAAAGCAGCACATCTTCCTCTTTGGCACAGTGAGGGACACCCGCCATTTAACGCCGCTGGCACGAGCAGCAGCGCTGGTCCACCCGACACCGGGCGCGAGCCGCCTTCTTCTTTCGGGCGCCCGCCGCCGTTGCCGACCGCCGCCCCGGACGGCGCCTGTGAGCGTGATCCGCGCCGCCGGGCTCACAACCAACCTCCCGAACGGCATCGATTACACCCTCGCCGGACGAGGAAGATTTGGCCCTTCGCCGCCGCCGCTCACGGTGAGCGCTGCCAGACGCGGGCGGCCGGAACAGAGGAGGGTCGCGCCGCTTGGAAAGAGGATTGGGGGCGGTAGGGGAAACCCTAATCGTCACCCTCTTTTATGCGATGGTCAAAGCGGCGCTGGGCCTGTTGGGCCGAAAGGCCGGATGGATCGTGACCCATGCCTCGCTCGAGCCGAAAAGGAAAAAGAAATGAAATTTACTGTAGCAGTACTGTAGCAGTGGGTTGTGTTATTGGTTTGGGTCTCCCGCATGCACCCAGGAACATTTTTTTTCGTTTTCTTTTTATATTTAGTTCTTTAACTAGCAGTTTGAAGTTGTGACTAGTTATTTAGTAATTTGTGTAAATTACTATATTGTATAGTTCAGTAATTAGTGTGTATTACTGTATTGTACAAGTACAATATATGTCAACGTATATGTTCCGGAAATTTGGCAATTGCTATATGTTGATCAATATACATGCATTGTTTTATTTACAACACAATTAATTTGCTATGAGAGTAAATTAATAAGCATGATGATTGCATGCAGGATATGGCTGACATATCTAAAAAAGAATTTGCTGAACTTGCCGCCGATGGCTCCAACTATTTAACATGGGCAATGGATGTCAAAATCAATTTGACGGCCAAGGGACTCAATTCCGCTTATAACCACACCTGCCCAAGGGACTTCATCCGTAATGCATATAATATAGTATTCAGCGTTGCACTTCATTCGACATCATCTTCACCTCGACCTAAAGACAGAGTATCCGATGGAGGAGAGCCCTCCGACACTGGAACTCCTTAAAGGAGAGGTATGATCAACAAAGGGCGGTGATGTTGCTCAAGCGCAACGGGAATGGGCGCTTAGTCCGATTCCAAGACTTTAAGTCTGTAGCTGCATACAATTCTGCTGTTCATAAGATCAACTCCAAGCTGAGATTCTGTGAATAGTGCAGTTTCGATGCCGATCTTATTGAAAAGACACTTTCTACTTTCCATCCTTCTATGAGGATACTTGCTGAACAAGCATCACAAGAAAAGTATAAGAAGTATTCTGAGTTGATTTACTCGCTGCTTCAGTGCAGAGAAGCACAATGAGCTTCTTGAGAAGAACAATTTGGCTCGGCCCAACAGAACGATGCCTCCGCCTCAATCACACTTCAACTCTAAGAATACTCAAAAGTTCAATGGTTCCAAAAAGAACCGTGAGGACATTCAATGAAAAGTGGAAGCGAATGAGAAGCAGAATAAGTATGGAGTCCACAAGGGCAAAGGTTCTTTCAAGAAGAATTAAAGAGCTAGCAACACCGGTTGCTTCTGTGTGTGGTTGTAAGGAACATATTGCAAAGAAGTGTGACACTTCAAAGCATTTGGTGGAGTTGTACCAACAAATACTTGGAAAGGGCAAGAAGGCTCAGGGGAACCAAAGATGAAGCACACTTCACTAGAAATGAAGATGGTACCCCACGGTTGATGGTTCTCTAGATGATTCTCTGAACATGGACAACCAGGAGCAGAATCAGCAAGTGGAAGATCCAATAATCGGATGTCGATGACATGCTAGTGGAATTTGGGTTCATCGACATATATGGAGACCAGATTTAGTCTCATTTGTCTAAGTATTGTAATGATGTTATTAGACATATTACATGTGTTGTAAAATAAGTTATGTCCATAATGTGTTTGCTATGTCGTGGTGACATAGGGCTTGTAATAAGTACAAGACATATATAGTTTGTAATGTATGTATTGATTCTATAAGAGTTTGATTATATACTGAACTTTGTTCTTTTACTCTATAGAACTTCAAGGAATAATACAATGGAGGAGGAAATGTGTTTAGTGGATAGTGGATCTACTAACACGATACTTAGGGAGATGAAGTATTTCCAAACACTCAAGAAGAGTAATGGAAGTGTCATGACAATTGCTGGTCGAGACACGGTAATTGTTGGTTCTGGTCAAGCTACAATTACACTCCCTATGGGTACTAAATTGGTAATCCCGGATGCTCCATCTGTATCCAGATTCTACTGCATCTTTGCTGAGTTTTAAAGATATCTCAAAAAATGGTTTCCATGTGGAAACTAATGAAGAGAGGGACTGAATGCCTACTCATAACTCAGCAAAAGGGATTTCGAAAGGAAGTCCTTGAGAATTTGCCTTCTCTATCTTCCGGGTTGTATTATACATACATTAAACCAGAGACGCATTTGGCATAAGATAGTTTTTCAAAATCTTGATAAGTTCAAGATTTGGCATGGTCGCCTGGGTCATCCTGCTATTGGGATGATGAGAAAAATTATTGATGGTTCTGTTGGACACAACATAACGAATAGAAAGTTCCCAAAATCATCGGATTTTGTATGCACAGCATGTGCAATTGGGAAATTGATCACAAGGCCATCTTATGTGAAATTAAAGGATGAGCCGCTTAATTTTCTTGAACGCATTCAAGGAGATATTTGTGGTCCAATACAACCAAGTTATCCGGACCATTCAGATATTTCATGGTCCTAATTGATGCATCAACGAGATGGTCAAATGTGTGTCTACTGTCAACAAGGAACCATGCTTTTGCAAAGCTAATTGCTCAGATTATTAAATTGAGAGCAAATCATCCCGAGCATAGGATAAAAACCATCGTAATGGATAATGCCGCTGAATTTAGTTCACGAGCATTTAATGATTACCGCCTAGCTTTGGGCATTTCGTGGAGCACTCAAGACCTTATGTACATACCCAGAATGGTCTTATGGAATCACTTATTAAGAGGATCAAGTTGATAGCAAGACCGCTTCCTGCAGAATAGTAATCTTCCAGCTTCATGTTGGGGTCATGCAGTTTTACATGCTGCAGAATTGATACAAATTCGACCAACTACATATCATACGGTCTCCCGCTGCAGTTAGTACGTGGAAACCAGCCAAGTATTTCCCATCTGCGGCAATTCGTTGCGCGGTATATGTACCGATCTCACCACCGCAGCTGACATCAATGGGCCCTCATAGACGAATGGGGATCTATGTGGGTACAATTCTCCGTCAATCATTATACCTGGAACCCCGACAGGGATTTGTTTACAGCCCGCACGCTGATTGCATTTTTGATGAGGACAATTTCCGCATTAGGGGAGAGAATAACCACAAAGAATGCCGAGAAATAGATTGGGATGTGAAAGGCATCCAGTCCTTAGATCCACGTGATTTAATGAGTCTCGAATCGAGGTTCAGAAGATTATAAATTTGCAAAATATTGCAAATAATCTGCCGATGCATTTACTGATTATAAAGGTGTCACAAAATCAAATGTTCCCGCTTATGAATGTGCTGTAGAGAGTGGATGTGACCCATAGATCTACTCAGCCACCTAAGAGGGGAGGAATCTGGACACAAAGGACAAGGCTTTGCAAAAGGCCCAAGGGGAATGAGGAATCCTCAAATAGTAAATGCAAGTCAAAAAAATGTTGATACTCAACCTAGGGTTGAAGGACACCTGAAGGATGTTGGACATCCAGAACCCAACACGAGTGTGCACACAAATTTTGATGTTGGGACATCGGAAGACCTTGATCCAATTGTTGAGGGAAATCACGAAGGATCAAAAGGTATTGATGGTATATCCATTAATTACATTGATTCAGGAGAATCATACAATAGAAAGACTACAGTTGGGCAGCAACACCACCCCCTTTTGCGTTTCCAGCAACGCCACAAACTTTGGCGGTTATGTCCTGCAACGTAGGCCTCGATTGGGCCAGCAACACGAGCGTGTTTGGTGTTCTTATATAATGAAGCAACGCCACAGCGTGTGACGCTTCTGAAAAGGTTCAGATCACAAATAGTTTTGTGTGGAGTTTATTTTGTGCTAAAGTTTTCTTAGAACAGTGAAAAATGCCCCGCACACTCGGAGCAGTAGTCCTCCTGGAATTATGATCGCACGTTTCACGCTTGGCTGCCGTGGTAACGCCGCATGCATGCATGCATACACATGTCCTCGCCGCCAGAAAGAAGTGAATGGACTCCTGAACCATGGGCTGAGCTGAACTGGTCAGTCGCTTCTTCAATCGGTGTGCATCCAGCTGCATGCATGCGCTTGGTCGCCCATACAATGCTTCATACTAGCTCGTGGAATCGATCGCCTCGGGTCTGAACAAGCAGTGTGGTACGGAGTACCACTCGTAGTCGTAGTACCAGAGGCACTGCCAAATCGTTTGGTCGTTCGGGTATGGTATGGTGTGTTGCGTCTAGCAACACGTACGGGTGAGCTTTTATACTTGACATGCACGTACGTCCATGCCTAGAACTCGAGATATTGTCCTGATCGACGCGCCCATATACGCACCAAGCTGTTGAATCAATGATTTGCTGCTGCTGTTATATACTCCAGTACTGGGAATATACAGTGCAACCAAACAAGGGCTGAAGGTTCGTGTTGCAAGTAAAAATCTGATCCAGACGGGAGCCTCCAACGGGCCTCAAATGCTCGGGCTAACCTGTACCCTCATATGAAGCCTAAATTTGGGGCAGATACGAGGTATCCTAGGCTGTCGCCCAAGCCGCCGAGATGGCGGAGCAGCAGGCTATCCTGGAGTTCATCCTGTGGAGGCCAACCGACACCTCTAGCAGGAGCAGGCGGTGTCCAACGCGCTCTTTCTGAACTCGACGCAGAGAAAAAAGAAGAGGAGGTCAGAGCAGAGCAGCCGGAGCTGCAGCTGCCGCCCATGTACCTAAAGCCGGGCATGGAGATTGTCGGCATCTCCGACAAGGAGTAGCTACGTAGTATGTAGGTTTTTAAGCTTGCATGTTTTTATATAGATTTGGGAATCTAGTATGAGATGTGCAGATGCAGCTATGTTAATTTGAGGAGTATCCGATTGAAAGATCATATTTGTTATATGGGATTGTAGATGCTCTAAGAGGGAGGGGATTGGTGACACGAAGGAGCGGGGGCACATGGACTGTGGGTTGTGGATCCACGTCAAGATTTGGAATTATGTTTGTGTATATTGTGTTTTCATCTTGTATAAGATTTGATATATGTGCCCAATGTCATTGTGCATCGGAGCCGTATACCTGTTCTTAGTGTGGGGTAGCCCAATATAGAATTATGGATTTTAACATAGACAAATAACATGGCAAGCAAAATGATTCATTCGGACGATTGATACTGATTTTCATCGTGCATCCAGTCTGTCCTTCTAGTTCGCTCTATCCACAAGAAATACCATCCTGAGCTTCGCATCTCCTGAAGTACATCTAGGTATTAACAACACCACTGGACTTCTATTAGAAGATTTCCGTAAAAAGTTTGTTATACTTGTATATTTCTTGTCCATGATAGTTTGTTCTTGTACAACAATTTGAAATGTATAATACTGGTCTAATCTTGTCGCTGATGTTCTTCTTTTGTGTATGGATGATTCAATTCACTTGTTTAGTTTGTAGTTCCTATATGTTGGATATATCAAACTTGGTGTACTATGAAATGCTACGATCTTCAATCTTACATGGGGAATTATGCTGCTACTTGTGTTGACATGTACTTAAGAATAAATTGTGTTAAGTTAGACCTCCGAGAACTCGTCACGCCACCGGCCGCCACTATCTTTAACCCCCCACCACATTAGCATCATCGTTGGGATTCACAGCCGCCATGGCTGCCGTCACCTAGGAAAGAGAGGGTTGGCTACGAGATAGGAGAGGGCGAGACCGCGAGAGGGTCGGCCTTTGACTAGACAACGATCAAGACGAGCGATTGCGTTTATCACAAGCACCGTCATTAACAGCCATCAGGTTGGCGATGTCTCGTGGGAACAGACATTGGGCCCTGTGATAAACACGTTTGAAATGCCACAATCGATACCTAACTCGAACCAATAGTTTTTATCAATAAACTAGTGAAAATTTGGCAGGTTTCGACAAAAAAATTGGTAGTTCTAGGGTAAGGTTGCCCCATTTGTGATAGTTTTTGGCTATTCACTCGTGTATTGTCCATATAGTCTTGTTTGTTCTTGGTTCGACTCTAATGTATAATGGTCGACTTCGACACATCCCATTATTACACATGGCATCCCATCACTATTTGTGCAATATAATTTCCTTTTAAGGAACCTTATCAATCGGCGGGGAGCTCCCGCGGTTGCTTGAAGAAGAAGGGGGTTGATCCCATTAGTTAATTGAGCAAAACAGAACGAAAACCAAATATAAACAGGAAAGACACACAAAAGTGAATAGAGCAATCGACTCCGCTTTCAAAGAAAATTGGGGAATCTGCGCTGTTTTCATCCATAGTGCTTGACTTGAAGCCGTTTTGTGCAGCGTGATGGTATCCGAACGCTTCATTAGGGCATATCCAACGCTGACCCGCAAAACCAGACACCGTGATCCGTCTGCCGGACAAGGGAGACCAGTCCGTGGACACGGATTAGGCATATCTAGCGCTTTTTCCTTGCCGCCGACACGACAACACCGCGGCGACCATGGCGCCGCCGGGAAGGTTCGGGCGTCTGCAGGCGTCCGTCTGCACCTACTCCGCCGATCCGTTGGACGGCGGCGGCGCGCCGGCTCGAACCTTCGACACCGCCAGGGCGGCGCCCACGCTGCACGACGCCAGGTGTGGCGCGCCCGCGGTCCTGCTGGGACATGAATTTTACCGACGTGGCGATACCAGAGCGGGCACAAGAGTTGGTTCCTTTCTCATGGCTTATCACTGACGAGGATCGGTGCAATAACCGGAGGCGGGAGCGCCGTCTCAGCCTGGCCGAGATGGACGAGGAAGCCATGGCGCTGTGGAGGCAACGCTTCCCGCAAGATTTCATCAACGAGGAGCAGTTCTTGCCGAGAGGAGGGCGGAGAGAAAGGAGAAGAGGAAGGAGAAGCGGAAGGAGCGAGCCGCCTATCGCGAGGACAAGCGTACGCGGAAGGCGGTCGCTAAATACAACATGGCGCTAGGAGATGCGTTGTCCTGGGACTCCCGCGACGATCGGTTCCTTGACGCCTATGCTCAAACGTCTGAGGAGGACATCACCGAGACAGAGTCCGAGTCGAAGAATGACGAGTAGTAGTTCTATGCGAGAGTATGTATTGTAGGAGAAGACTAACTATGTACGCGGTTGTATCGTAGAACTATGTACTATGACTATGTATTGTAGGAGAAGACTTGAACTATGTACAAAATATAACGCGCTTGCTGGAGCGGCTCGGGCGCGCTTTATTTTGCGGCGGCCGCTGGAGCCAGCGCACAAGCCAAGACAAAACCTAACTCACCCGGGCGCTTATATCCTCATTTTTAGCGCTGCTGCTGGGCGCTGCTGTTGGAGATGCTCTAAGTTGCTTTCTCCATCGGTGGCGACCAGCTGCATGCATGCATGCGCTTGGTCACCGAGAGCATCTCAGCCGCTGGCCCTCAAGGGCGGTAAAATCGCCGTCCGGAGGTGAACCAGTGTTAAACCGCGGTTGGGAAGTAGATGCTCCCCAATCGCCGCCCCCACGCCGCATTTTTTTAAAACAAAATCTGGCCCCACATTCGCACAAAAGTCGCAAATTTGACCAAACTTCAGCGAAGTTCATCAAATATTTTATAAAAGAAGAAAAAGACACTAATAGACCCGCCACGCCTTTTGCCGCTGCCTCGCCGCTTCACGCTCAAGCTCTACATGCCGAGGAGCTCAGAGAACTGCGTAGTCGCCGCCGCCGCAGCTGCCGCCGCCTCCTCCGCTGCTGCCGCCCCTCGCTGCCCCCTTGCCCAGTGGTCACGGGCGCACGGGCGGGTTGGATGGTCCGGGCGCCTCGCCCTCGCCGCTGCCGAGGATTACCACGCCGCTTCGCCTCGCGCCATGCCGGCGGGCGGCTATCTCTCGCAGGGCTCGGGCGCCAATCATCTCGTCGCGGAGGTAGTCGTCCCGCGCCCACTTTAGGGCGGCCTCGTCGGAGAAGCCGCGCCGGGCTATGGCCTCGTACTCCGCGGGGAGGCCGGACTCCACCTTCGGCTTGACGAGCCGGGCAGAGGTGGGGGAGGACTCGGTGATGCGGACGCTGCAGCGGTGGGTGTGCCGGCTAATCGGCGCGTCCTGGGGCTCCGGCTTGACGGGAAGGAGGGATGGAGAGCCGGACGAGCGGCCGGATGAGGAGGAGGACGCCGGGTCCATGCGTCTCGGCGTCCACTCCCACGCCGGCGGGAGAAGGTGGGGGCAGCGGGGTACTCCAGCTCGCTCGTTGCCGCCTCGATGTACTCGAGGACAGCCTCCAGCCAGGCGTCGGGCACGCCCCACCATCGGCGGCGCCCTTCGGCGTTGTGCTTCTCGGAGGGCACGACGCTGTTGGTGGCCTCGAGCTGCTCGGCGTGACAACGACGGAAGTACGGCTCCCATAGCGTGCTGTCGGGGGTGTTCCTCGACCCTTCTCTCGCCGCCAGCGGCGGAGAAGAACGGATACGGGCGATCTCCACACGATGCTCCGCCCCGGTGGGCGGCGCTGGCACCGGGACCCGCTGACGCTTATCATCCACGCCGCGACTCGCATGTCCGGGCGGGACCGGTACTCGGCCTCATAGAGAAGCCGGGCTTCGCCTCGTGAAGGTGGCGGCGGCCGGGTTGCTTCTCCGCTGCAAGCATCGCTCGGGTAGCGCCGCCATTGGGTGAACTGAAACGACGAGAAGAGAGGGAGGAACGGGGCGCCGGGCGGTGGAGAGCGAGGTCTGCGTGGCTCATCGGTGCGGAGGAGGCGATTATATAGGCGGCGCCTGGCCGCTGTGGTGCACGCTGCGTGGTGGGCGAGGCCCGCCAATTTTCGCGCGAAAAACGATTCAGCCGGCGCCACCAAGCGCCCCCACCGCGCCGGGTTCGGCCTGGGTCCGCCGGCGCCAATTTCTGCCCGAGCCGGCGAAAAAAGAGCCTTTAAGGGCGCGACTGGGTCGATTTTTTCGGTGCCGGCGGCCAAAAAATCGCCTGGGGAGCCTTGTTGGGGGCGCGGCTGGAGATGCTCTGAAATACTCCCTCTTGTCGTTTTAGAGATTTTAATATGGACTACATAAGGATATTTATAAACGTATTTTAGAGTGTAGATTTATTTATTTTGCTCCATATATAGTTTATATAGAAATCTCTGAAAAGACTTATATTTAGGAATATAGGAAGTAAGATCGAGGGAGCTCGCCTCAACTTCACACGCTTGTCGCCTTCTTTGATTGGTCACTCCATCCAATGCTGATGAGTACTAGCTCGTGGAAATGATCGTCCCGGGGTCTGAAAAGGGAATGTGGTACGGAGTACCTCTCGTAGTCGTAGTACGAGAGGCACTGCCAAATCGTTCGGTCGTTCGAGTATGGAATGGTGTGTGGCATCTAGCAACACGAGCGACTCGACACACACACGTACCTCTATGCCTCCAACTCGAGATATTGTCGCACTCGACGCGCCCAGGTACCCACCAATGCCTCCAACTCGAGATATTGTTGCACTCGACGCGCCCAGGTACCAATCAAGCCGGTTTCATTTTTTCATTTTTTATGAATGTACCCACTAAGCTGTTCTTTTTTAGAATGAAGGTTTGCGAAGAGCCTGACTTTGAATTAACAAAGCCATCAACCATCCAGGAGGAGTTACAACATACAACCCAACTTACAACGGTCAGAACGATACAACGAGAAATACTGAAAAGCCTACTCACTACAACATCCACAAGCCGCAAATGAATTGCAGCTAGCAAAGGCCGAGCACTCCACACTAAGATCATATGTAGCAGAAACGGAGCGGCACAACAGGACGTAGCCGACCTTCGAGGCTGGACCGTGTTCCAGGAACACCTAGAGAAGAAGGGAACCAACATCTTCCCTCTCAGTCACCGAAGAGGAACCCTTCCCCCTTGCCATGGTTCGTAGGCGCCGCACCATCAGGATTTCGAGTAGCTCACCCTAGAGCTGGAAGAATGTCGCCCAAGCATCGCAAGGTGGACATAGGATGACCACATCGATTTGGGATATGCCTCGTTGGCTGCTCCGCCACAGTCCAAGCCCAACTAGTTGGAGACAAGCTTCAGGGAATCGGACGACGCAGAGGAGGTAGCTCAATCCCTCACCTGCATAACCTTCCGACCGAGCCCCGCACCCTTGATGACGCCTCTAGCAAGGTCACGACGCGGAAGGCGCCGCCGCCGCCAAATCCGTCGAGGATAAAGGTTTTCACCCGGGTAGGGGGATCGGGGTGGAGAGCAGGGGACCTCGGCTGCGCCCCCATGGAGAAAAAGCAGCTTTTGGGCTGCCAGAAGCCGGGCCGGCCGGACCGGCCAAGGTTTCTCCCGGTTCCCAGCCTGACCACCAACACGCACCAACGCCGGAGCCAGCAAACGCTAGCCCACGCCGGAGGCGAGAGAGGCAGCAGGGAACAGGGATTTCGCACCTCCAGATCTGACGAAGAAAGCTTCACGTCACGACCGGATTCCACCAGCCACCCGCCGCCCGCACGGCTGGGCACGCTGGCCAGCACCCACTGCGAACGCCGCCCACCGCCCGACGACGTAGCCTCTCCGGCAAGGGCCGCCCCCCCAGGAACCACGGGCCTCCAAGACGGAGAGGAGCGCCGAGATACCCACCGCCACCTTCATCGGCGTCGGCGCGGGCTTCTCGGCGGCCGTCTCGTAGCGGGCGAGGGGAGGAAGGGGTGGTGTGGGTGGCGACGGCGGCGAATTTTAGTCGCTTTTAGTCGCCCAAGGGGACGACGCGAGGGCCGGGAGGAAAGGGGAGGAGAACGAAAGCTACCCACCAAGTTGTTGAATCAATGATTTGCTTCCGCTATTATATACTCAAGTACTGGGCATATACAGTGCAACTAAACAAGCGCCGACGGTTCAGTGTTGCGAGTGAACTTTTCCTCTGTCATGGTGGTATCCGTGAGATGGGTTGGGTACGAGGGAGGGGATTTGTGCACGCGGGGGCGGGGCACAGGATTGTGGGCCGCGAATCTGTGCCAAGTTGGAAAATCTATTTGTGTATATAGTGTTTTATCTTCTCTAATTTTTGGTATATGTGCGTAATGCCATTGCATATCGAAGCCATATACCTATTCTTGTGGGTCATGTGGATCTGGGGTAGCCTAATATACAGTAAGATTTGTTATTCTTCGCATCTCTTGAAAGTATATCTTGGGTCTCAACAACATCAGTGGACTTTTCTATCCGAAGATTTTCATAATAAATGTATGTTGTACTTGTATATTTCTTGTCCATAAATATTTGTTCTTGAACAAAAATTTGAAATTTATAATACTGGTCTAATCTCGCCATTGAAGTTTTTCTTTTGTGTATGGATGATTCAACTCACTTGTTTAATTTGTAGTACCTATATGTTGAATATATCAACTCAGTGTACTATGAAATGCTACGATCTTGAATCTTACAAGGGAAATTAGTAACGTATGCATGCTACTACTTCCTTTGTTATTAAATATAAGCCTTTTTAAGATTCTAATACGAAAAGGCACGGAGCAAAATAAGTGAATCTACACTCTGAGATACGTCTATATATATCTGAAGTATGTAATCTCTATTGAAAACTAAAGGAGTATATTTAGAAACGAAAAAGAGTAACATGCACATATTACTAGTCAAAATTACTTTTCACTGCGATTAATGCTTAACCGCCATGCGTGGCGCTTATCCCTGCAGTTTGTGCCAACCCCAAGACGACACTGACCTCAAAGCCCAGCGGCCGGCCCTATATATATCCCCTCTCCGTCCCGCTCTTCCACTGCACCATCCACATCGCGCAGCTCGCAACCAAGCCTGCCAAGTCCCAGCCAGCTGAGAGCTAGCAGCAGCAAGCTTAACCAACGCACTTCCGGTCGCCTCCCCGGAGCTGTGCAAGGAAACGCAGCATGTGCAACCTCATCACGATCCTGCCGGTAGCCTGGCTGCGCGCGCCGGCGCCGGTGGCGGGCCCACCGGCTTCCACCTCCGCCCGGTGCCGGGCGGGCATCGCCGCGGTGTGCGCGGAGGGCGCGCGGTTCATGGTGCGGCTGGCGACCTCAGCCACCCGGCTTTCTGGAGCTGCTCCGCAGCGGAGGAAGAGTACGGCTTCCCGACTCCCGTCCGGCGCCCGCCCTGTCAAGGCCCCTCGCGACGAGGACCGCCCGCGACGCCCTCCGCTGCCTCATCTCATCCCACTCCGAGCAGCCGCGCCTTCCTTCTGGCCGCCGCTGGCGATTTCGCGGCCGCTGCTGCAGCTGGGTGGCCTTTCCAAAGGAGCGCCAAGACGCCGCGGCACCGAACGATCGAGCGACGGGGCACCCAATTTCTGCCGCGCGCAACGGCAGCAACTGGTGACAGACACGGTCCCCCGGACCCGTACGCACAGCGAGCGCCGAAGCACTGATGATCCGAAGGGCCGGCGTGCTCCTCTGCGCTGCGTAATGCCGGCGATCGGACACGCACGACGCACGAGCTGGGTAGCACAGTATGTGACGGTGATGGCTAGTTAGTAACTGATTGAAGAAGGCGAACGATTTTTTGGGATTGTTTTCTCTATAACTAAGGCCCTGTTTGTTTCACAAGTCCTAGGACTTTTTTAAGTCCCAACTTATAAGTCATAAATCCTTACCTGTTTGTTTACAGAGATTTATAAGTCCCGAGTCCCTACATGTTTGTTTACAGGGACTTATAAGTCCATGTTGCGCCGCTGCAACGAGGCTCAGGAGAGGGTTGTCCGGCGATTGAAGGCACCGTTGCAACGAACGGAGGCAGAACGAACCGAGGCGGGGCGGCGAACCGAGGCGGGGCGGTGACGGGGCGAGAGGCGGGGCGGCGACGGGGCAAGAGGCGGGGCGGCGAACCGAGGCGGGGCGGCGACGGGGCGAGAGGCGGGGCGGCGACGGAGCGACGACGGGGCGTGCGGGGAACGAGCCTGGAGCGAATAAGTCCCAATAAGCTCCTCCCTGAGAGTCTTATTTGATAACTCTCAAATCACCACAATAAGTCCCAATAAGTCCCTTGTGTTTGGTTTAGGTGGGACTTATAGGGACTTTTTTAAGTCCCTAAACCAATAAGGCCCTGTTTGGTTCATAAGTCCTAGGACTTTTTTTAGTCCCAACTTATAAGTCACAAGTCCCTAAAAAGTCCCAATCCCACTTATAAGTCCCAATAAGATCATATTACAACTATAAGTCCCTATAAGTCCCTCCTTGAGAGTCTTATTTCATAAGTCCCAAATGCCCACTTTAAGTTCCTATAAGTCCCTCCTGTTTGGTTTAGATGGGACTTATAGGAACTTTTTTAAGTCCCTAAGCCAATAAGTCTCTGGAAACAAACACCCTCTAAGTCCTTGGAAACAAACACCCCCTAATCTACTTGTCTGTGCAACTCTTTGACAAGTCATACGAGTAAATTAATTACTACTCTGTTTATTTTTATAAGACCTTGAAGATATTTCAGACAATGTGCAAAACAACCTATTTTGAGTTGTCTGAAATGACTTACAAAAGTGAACGGAGAAAGTAATAAAGATTGATTGATTGTTCTTGTTGTACATGCAATTGGTCTTCGTTTCGTTTGTGGTTCATTCATGTTGACGTGGCAAAACTTGTCTTGGCCATTAATCATTAGCCTTTTTTTGCAAAAAGATAATCATTGGCCTAACCTTTGTAAGCTGAGACAATGGTCGGTAGCCTAATCTTAGTATGACGAAGACATTGGTCAATAGCCTCTTTTTCCAAAAATTAATCATTAGCCGAAGCTTAGAGGGTGTTTGGATCACTAGAGACTAGTAGTAGTCACCTTTAGTCAGTAAATCTCCAAACACCCCTGACTAGTGGGTGACTAAAACTAGTTTAGTCCCTAGTCATCCCACCCTCAACTTTTACTGACTAGAGACTAGTAGTAGTCACCTTTAGTCAGTAAACCTTCAAACACCCCTGACTTTTACTGACTAAAGTCCCCCTCTCTCTCCTCTAATTGGTGTTGCACAAGGGACATTTAATACTGAAACATTCAATGCTGACTAGTAGTAGTCACCTTCCAAACAAGGCTTGACTAAAAACTTCTAGTCTGACTACTACTAGTCACATGACTAGAGAGTATCCAAACACCCTCTTAGTATGATGATGAAGACATTGATTTCATTAATGAAATCAGAAATCACACTCTCTTAAAAGATGTTTGCCTTTGTCCAGGTGTCATCCAAAAGATTGTGCCGATATCTTGTAAGGGTTTAATTTACGCAGAATCGACATTCAGTACGGTATCAAAACCTTGAAGAGACATAAACCGATCGTAAGTCAATTGATCATGTTCCTTGTGGTGAAATTTATCCACCGTTTTCAAGTCCTAGACTTGATATGGATGCTCGTTCCTTTTTGAATTTATTACAGGATTTAATGACTTTGATCTCAAGACGTGGGTGCTCAATCCCTTGAAGGTGCTCATATTGATAGGATGTGCTTCCGTGTATTCATGATGATGATTATATGCACATGCATATGGATGTTCACGCATTTGTACCATGTTTCATTTTCTTTCTTTCAAACCAGAGTACACTAATAATGATACTCTAATTATGGAGTATCAAAACCTTGAAGCTACACTAATTACAGTTTTAAGTATGGCAAATCCATAATTCAACAAGGGTTCACGATAAGCCCACCTATAGTGAAAATAACATGAGTGATAACATCACACAAATCTATGTAAAATAGATGATGTGGCAGCTAATTAGTGAGGAGAGACAAATTGAGTAACATAGCTATTTATTCATACTATAAGCGTAAACATAGACTAATACTAACATATCCATGTTACTAGTATTGCATGACACCATACATATATTACTCCACACCATAGAAGTGGTAATATAGACTAGTAATAACATATGCATGTTACTAGTCTAAATTATTTTCCGTATGGCTAGTCTTACTCCAAGGCATTGCTTGCACGGTCGCGGCACGTTGCCGGCGGCGAGCAGCGGACAGGTGGACTGGTGTTTTTCGGGAGTGTCATGCGTGCAATCCAAACCACAGATTACATGCTGATTAGGGACCCGTGCACGTGCTTATGGCGAGTAAAACAGGACATGCATGCATGCAACGACGATCATGCATGTATGGCAGATCCTGAACCTCTCTTCTCCTGTAGGGCGACCAGGTGACTTGACCGACCGAATACGGTTCAGATCCACAGACCGGCCATCGTATATTCTTATCGGCCGATCTGGCTTCAAAGGTCTAGCAAGGGCGGCGGCGCCACGTAGTAACTGTTTGCCGGACAAGAGTCATGTGGAGTAGTTAATTAGGAGGTGTTTGTTTTCAGAGACTTTTTTGTATAGAGACTATAAAAAGTCCCTCTTAGAGATTTTTTCACCAAATGAGAGGAATTTTTTAGAGATTAAACTAGACATTTGGGTTTAAATGAAGAAGACTCTCAAGGAGAGTCTTTTTGGGACTTTTTCAACAATACCCCTTCATGCACCCATTGACCCGCCACCCCACGTACGTTGTTTGATCATATTTTTCTATATATTAGGGACAACATGGTCATTTAATAGCCTTTAGAAAGGGACTAGGACCTTTTAGTCTTTGAAAACAAATAGGAGGGACTCTTTAGTTAGGACTATAAAAAGTCCTAGAACTAGAGAACCAAACACCACCTTAGTCTGTTTTACTTGCCTCTGCTCTGCATGAAGATTTTGCTCATTCTCGGTCCAATCTTGGACATTTTGCTGTCAGACATTTGGCCCGACGATTCTCAAGGTTACGCGGCTCCCTGTCACGTGCGTGCATGGCGAGCACCAGTAAAACATGACAAAAGAACAGGCGTGTCAGACGACAAACCCCACTGCAGGGTAGCCTGGTGACTTGAGCCGCCGAGTCCGCTGAAACTAACCCACCATCATCTTCCCTGGATGCAAACTGGCGATCGGCACGTAGCACGTAACGGCTCCCAGATCGGCGGCAGTATCATCCAGCAGGGCGCTTCTGGCCACGGTGGATTAATTGTATTCGAACCTTAACCACACTGCATTTTCAGGCTAGTTTCTGGTCAGCTCATGATTCCGCCATATCCGCAGCCAGCTAGCTAAACGATCTGTGTCTCGATTAAAAGATCGTGCCAGAAAGTTGAATTTAGAGATTATTTTCTTCTTGCAAGAGATCCTGCGGGAAAAGTGTTGCTAAATTTCTTCCTTCGTCCATTTCATATACCATCAGAGTGAACGGAAACAAAATACTTTTCGTTGCTCTTGAGAATTTTTTCCGCTGAATATAGACCCAATTTTTCCAATACCGTAGAACGATTGTTCTACGGTCTGGGCTCAAAAAAAAAAGATCACGCCGCATCCAGCCAGCGACAGCAGCCGTGAGACTGTGCTCCTGCGCACGACGTTTCAGCGGCCTCGGTCGACCGGCGGGTATGTACATAGCGTATACGTGTCACGGCGCCTGCACATGCGGGGAATCTCTGCGGCGGGGCGATGATCATGGCGTCCGGTGGACTCATCGACTATTCCAGCCCAAATCCGTGCGTCCGGCGTCCCTTCTGCTCTCAAGATCACACTGGTGCATGTGCGTAAATAATGCGTTCGAGAGGAGTTGGCCGTCTTATCTTATTCTTAGAGCGCGTACAGTATAGTATACCGGTAGTGTGCAGTACATACATGGTGATCAACCGGCCGGGTGCATGCACCACGCATCGGCATCGGCATCGGCATCCGTCCTTTCCGGGTGCCTAGTTGTACTAGCCGTGAGTGTCAAGTACAAGTACCGCTCCTTGTCATGATTGGCACGTCACCAACTTAACCCGTCTTCTTCCTCCGGATTAGATTGCCCAAACTTCTAGCTAGCTTGATTTGTACGTATGTGTGCTATAGTCAGTATCAGCTGCCTTGGTTGTACTGACTGTAACAATCAAGTATGTACATGTACAAACCCATGTTCTTCCGATTAGACCGCCCAAGCTCTTCTAGTTGCTCATCTGAAAGCGAAGGTGACTACATGTTTATGGTACACAGCTCATCTGAAAGTGAAGGTGACACAGTATCATCAAACTGGATTTCAAGTCGTATGCAACAAAACACGTTCATTAGATGCAACCTGTATTAGTGGCAATGTAGCATTACACAAGGACAAACTTGTACTACGTTGCTACGTGTCAAAACTAATCGTTTAGGTGTTTAAAAAACTAATCTTTTAGATATTGTGGAGGCTAAGCTTCAAATGCGATACAGCAAGAAGTGCATCTGGACAAATGACACGCTGTCCTGACTCCTAAAGCAGCAGGAACTCTGCTTTTTCATACATGCACGGTACACATTATAGAGTAATTAAAAATGTACTATTTGTTTATTTTTCAATCAACAAAATATATTTGTTTCTATTTGTGCCCCTTCTCTTCCTGCTTCGCTGGCACAAACCGCACAAAGATGCAGACAGTAAAGCGAAGGCCTCTCTCTCTCTCTCTCTCCTTTTCCTTATTCTTTCGGGCGCTTTATGTCAGATCCATGGATAATAATATCAGAAAATAAAGTTTGTAGCCTGGAAGCATATGATAACTACTGCTCCTGTGTAAACCATATATGTGTACAGTGTACTGGTTAAGGATTTTATGCCTGCAAATATATCTCAATTTGTTTGATCTGTAGCAGGCAATGTTCGCTGAACCACTGGCCTGATTCAGAGAAAAAGATCCTTCAGACAAGAGAAAAAAATTGGACGTGACAAGTATACTGATGCGGTGGTGCTTAGTCAGGCACTGTCTGCTAGGTGGCACACGCCAAATTTTGATTCTCTCTCAACCGCAAATTTTTTTTATTGATTCTCTCTCTTTTGGCCCATCTCTTCTGTTGATCAGGTGTCATATAAATCGGACAAAACCCTAGAGGTTGTTGGACAGAAGTAGTTCCTTTTCATTTTCTTGAAATCAAAAAGAAAGAAAAAATGTAGTGTGGCTGCAGAAGTAGATCTTTTCCCTTATTTTTTATATACCAGCAAATTTTGATTCTCTCTCAACCGCAAAAAAAAAATTATTGATTCTCTCTCTTTTGGCCCATCTCTTCTGTTGATCAGGTGTCATATAAATCGGACAAAACCCTAGAGGTTGTTGACAGAAGTAGTTCCTTTTCATTTTCTTGAAATCGAAAAGAAAGAAAAATGTAGTGTGGCTGCAGAAGTAGATCTTTTCCTTATTTTTTATATACCAGCAAATTATTTTTTCCTTTTCTTGAAACAAAAAAGGTAAAATTAAATGTTGTGTGGCTGCTGGAATTCGAGCCCAGGTCTCCACGGCCACAACGTGGAATTCTCACCACTAAACTACAGCCACCATTTGTCAGATTGTTAAATTTTAGACTTACATTTAATCATAAGGCTCTGATTAGTCTGTTCTGATTAGGGTTTTAGGTTATCATATGAGTAGTTTTCTTTCCTGCAGTAGTTTGCAAGGCTATGTGGTTTCTATTATAACGTGATAAGCTATCCGATGTGGAAAAAAAACTTCCAATGATGATAACTCGATAAGCTACCCGATGTCGCCTCCGTCCGCCTCTGCTGGACTTTTAACAAACTGTACATGGTTGTTTTTCATGCCGCCAGGGAAAAGAAGAATGAAATTTACGGGTGAAAATTATTTAAACAAAACCGGCTACACTCCAAAGCTACTCATGTATAGTTAAAGTTTGCCCTATACGCGATTCTTTATTGTAATATCTTTTTGTGGGAAATTCAATGATGATGCACATATGAGCACGCACGCGCGCACACACACTAAACAACCGAGAGCGAGCTTTTTGAACACACCCTAGAATTAATGGACGTTGAAGATAAATCCATGGATATCATTAAGTTTGTGCATAGCAGAAGGATTTGATTTATCATTTGAAATACCAGCCCATCCAGAGGTTGTGCTCTTCTCGCTGTTTAGCTCCGTTTCACGCCGTGGTCCTTTGTCATCACGCGGTTGACGACACTGCTTAACACTAGTTAAGTGAGGTTAAGGACGCTAGACAGTTGGTTAGGAAGGGAAAGAAAGAGAGCCATCGTCTAATCATCAGCCCGAGCATGACAACCGGCCGTGCATGCCCTGCAGCATCCAATGATGGCCTGCTGATGGGGTTGCTGAACAACGAGAAGAATCAAGAAAATGGGAAATACTGTCTCGTTCAGTTTGCTTCAGTCAATCTCAGTCCCTTTCAGTCACCTTGCAGCCATAAACTAGATAGAAATCCAGCCTGAAAAGGCAAGGGTACGCGCAACTTTTTAGGTTCGTACGCTGTGTAGTGGTTGATGACTTGAGCACCATGTACTAAAACAAGCAGGAGGTGTACACATACGTTTACATTAACGAAAACCGATGAAACCAGTAGACAATGTCATCGCCCGGCACATGCAGAGCAGTAGTCCTCCTGGGATTATGATCGCACGTCCCAGCCTGGACTGTCCTGCGTTTCGCCGCCGCGTGCATGCATATGCATGCGACTCGCCCGCCGGAAAGAAGTGAAGGGACTCCTGAACAGTGGGCTGAGCTGCGCCTCTCAGTCGCTTTCCTCCAACCGGTAAAGGCCCAGCTGCATGCATGCATGCCGCGCTTGGTCACCAAATAAAAGATCGGGGGAGCTCGCCGCAGCTTGGCACGCTTCTCGCCTGCTTTGATTGGTCGCTCCATGCAATGCTGATGAGTACTAGCTCGTGGAAATTATCGTCTCGGGGCGGATTGTGGTACGGAGTACCTCTCGTAGTCGTAGTACGAGAGCCACTGCCAAATCGTTCGGTCGTTCAAATTTCGAATGGTGTGTGACGTCTAGTAACACGAGTGAGATTTAGAGCATCCAAAACCGAACTTGGCAAATCTTGCCTTCTATACGTCCGCCGACGCGCCCATCACGTCCGCGGAGGCATGCAGACGGGCTCTCGTATTTCGTTTCCAGCATTCACATATCTTAAATTTGGACTCTTAAATTCATGCACGCCGATCATGCAAGCCAATGTTACATGTAAATAACAAATATTGGTGCCGAACATAAATAGTGTTTATGTAAAATTTATTTTAAATGCACAACTCAATCATCGGCTCTTTGGTTTTCATTATGGGTCTACATATGCTCCATAAAATCATTGAGTAGCTGCGCGTGTACTTGTTGATCTCGAAGATTCTGATGCATTTGCAGAAAGTTCATAAACTGATTTGCACCCTGAGCTTCCGGGATTTCAACTTGTTCTTCAGGTGCTTAAAACCATTGGTTTGGGCTACACCATCACCCTCATCTCGATAATCATATTGTGTAAAATAACACAACATGTCATGACCTGCCACAAAGTTTTAGATTCTCACATCATTGCAGCCTCACAAACAATTGAACAACGAGCTTAAAGCACTCCAAATGCCCTATCCACATCCTTCCTAGCTGCTTCCTGTAGTGTTGCAAAGTGGCTTTGTTTCTTGCCATGCTGTTCGGATATGGCCTTCACGAACGCCACTCACTAAGGACAGATACCATCTGCAAGATAGCCCATGTTGTAGTCTCGGTCGTTGATAGTGTAGTTGCATGACAGTGATTCCCCATTGCAAAGCTTCCTGAACATCAGAGATCGTTGAAGCACGTCGATATTATTGTGAGAACCCGATTTTCATAAAAAGCATGCCAAATTCATAAGTCATGTGATGCCACCACTTCTAGTATGATGGTGGCCTCGTTGGTGTGACCTTGATACATTCCTCGCGAAACTTCGGCCTTTGGAGTAGTTCTTACATTGTCAATGCATGCAATTAATTGAACCGAGCATTCCTGAAAACCCCCTAGCCTCTCCAATAGCCAACAACTTCTGTGTGTCCTGCGCATTTGGTTCTCTGAGATAGTCAGCTCCCAACATCTGCACCACGGCGCGGGCAAACTTGACTGTAGTCTTCAGGCATGTGCTCTCCCGCATCCTGATCATCTCAAAGCAATGGCATCTGCGGCAAGTACCAAGTGGGAGCATCCTTAGAGCAGCTGCACTTCGCTTGGCAGAGAAAGAAAGTTGACCGCATCAATCCCATGTGAGCTTGAAGTAGTCATCGTGCCTTCACTCCCTTCATATATAATGTGCAAAAATAATGGTTTTCAGATCCTAAAATGGCGATGAAACCATGGATCATCAGGGAAAATAGACTTCATAGCAAAGTAGTTCGTCTTGTCTTAGTACCACATGCCTCTCTTTCCTCATTAATTACTTGCCACATCATCTGTTTTACTTAGAGACGTGTGATGTTACCACCTATATTACTTCCATTATGAGTAGTCTAAGAATATATATGGCTGGTGTGTGTGAGTCTGAACTTATTCGGTGTAGTCTAAGAATCTAAACCTATATGGCTGGTATATAACTAATTGCTGTAACATCACACATATCAAGACAAGATGTGTCTATAATCTAATAAATGAAGCGGTGCATGACACAACACATATGTTAATCCTCACTATAAAAATAGTAATATAGATTAGTAACACATGCATGTTACTAGTCTAAGTTAATAGCCATTGTGATTAGTCTTATATCGGCTCATGAGGAACTGCCACGTACTGAGGTAACACACAAAATGTTAGCCAAAAAGGGACAGGTGGAGTGCATGCATGGCTCTGCTCTTCATGCAGAATTGCTCATTCTCGGTCAAATCTTTGGACATTTTGCTGTCAAGCATTTCTTTTTTCCGGTTAAACCACGGAGTCACGCAGGGCCTGACGATTCTCAGGGTTACGCGGCTCCCTGCCCCCCCTCCTTCACGCGCGTGCATGGCCAGTATATATGACAAAAGAACATGCGTGTCAGACGACAAACCTCCCTGCAGGTGCAGGGTAACCACTAACCAGGTGATCTTGAGTCGCTGAATCCGCACAAACTCACCGACCTTCATCTTCCCTGGATCGGACCGGCAAACTGGCAATTGGCACGTAGCGAGACGGCCACAAGGAAAACAAAACAACGGCTCCCAAATCCATCCAGTTCCACCCACGGCCAACTCATGATCCCATCATATGGCGGCGATTAAATTTTTGCGCCGCGTCCAGCGACAGCAACCGCCGGACTGTGCTCGACTGCCCGTGCGCGCGACGTCTCAGCTTTTGGTTGGAGTAGGAGTAGAGGATATGGCGGCCTCTATCAGTCGATCGGCGGGCAGTGGCGGAGCTTTAAAGAAAATGTTACGGGCCAAACAAAGAAAAAGCACTGTCTTTCTAAAAAATTTGAGTCATACTCATAATCTGTAAAACAGGATTACAAGATGGAGTGAGAATATATGTATATATCAAGTGAATTTTGAAATGATCCTTTTTCTTTTGAAAACCAAATCAATTTTTCTTTAGGTGTGAGTGAGCTTGCTTACCATTGCTTATGGCTACCAAATATATGTTGTGATTTGGCTACCTAATATATGTAGTGATTTGTAAAATGCAAAGAACAATTGAGTGGAAAATCAGGATATCTAATGAAGCAATTGCAGGAAAATTAGATGTACAATGTAGTACTATTTTCATCTAATTCATGCCCCTCAATTGAGTGGAACAATCAGACTATCTAACCAGGACTATATGATGTATTTGACTACATCGTTGAACTCAGTATTTGGGAAAACAAATTAGATTAGCTGTGATCACTTGCTTAATCGTAATTGCAAGGAAATTAGATGGAGTGGTTGCTTGATTCGTCGATGTCTCTGCCTCCTGCTGCAGCCGTGAGAAACAGCAGGAGCTCGTGCCAGCTGGGTGCGAGAGAGCATGGCGACTTGCGAATGAGAGACCTCTAGCGCTTTGGATCGATCATATGCTTACTGGGCTGCAGGTGGGCTTTGCTTCGATGCATAGGTAAAATTAAAAGTGCAAAAAACCTGGGCGGGCCATGGCCCAGTTTGGCCCCAACAGAGCTCCGCCCCTGCCGGCGGGTACACACGTACGTACGTGTCACGGTGCGGGACGTCGCCTGGACATGCGGATGCGGGGAAGGGTAAAGTCTGAAAATAACCTTGAACTCATACACTCTGTCTAAAATAAACCCTAACCTCTTAATCCCTGAAATCAGTACCTTATACTCAACAATCCCGTCAAACTCGACTCTAACCTGTTTGGTGCACTGGGAAAAATATTGATCCGGCCGGATAAGAGGCTACTCTCACCGACATCTATGTCCCATCTGTCATATTTATCTTCATCCACCGACCAGCCACGCATAACGACTCCATGGCCGGGCGCAGCCTTCGCTCGCGCCTTTCAGGCGCCCATAAGAATCTTTGTTCGACGCAAGGCCCGTCGCCGTGTCGGGCGCCTTCATGCGCCCATAAGAATCTTGTTCCGCCATGCGTTGGAATCGCTGCCTTGCTTCACGGGCATGACCCTGCCGCCGCCTTTGTACGCCGTGCTGCATGCCTGCATCCGCTTTTGTTGTCGCTATGGACGTTGCCAGACTGACACGACGAAGCGTCCTTTCCACAGCTACATTTTGGTTGGCGGTTTCAAGTGCATGCCTCGAGTAGTAGAATCGATCACTGCAGCGGTTCTACACACACGAGTACGTAACAACATACTGCAGAATGCTCTTGCATTATTGCATCGGGCCACTGGCAGCTCACCATTAGCCGGATGGACAATGGGTACATCTGCAATGCATGCTTGCGTGTGAAGATGTGGACGCGAGCGACATCACCTTGTACGCCGTGCTGTAGCTACCATAGTACCATTGCCGAGCATCTCCGCGGACGCGCGCAGCAGTTCCTCCCGGCTTGAACCGGTTCCGTCCCAGGTCCTAAAGAGTTATTACACACGCTTTCCTCCTCCCCCGCTCCCCAGCTTCGCCATTTGCTCCTCCCATAGCCACCAACATTCCGTCGAACAGTTGGTGTGCGGCACTCCTCTGCAGCTCACCTCGCCTCCGACCACCCTTGTGGATTCCGGCGACTATCCTTCGCCATACTGCATCATTAGAGGAGCTCCAGTCATCCTCTCTCCTCTATTTCTCCCTCCAATGCTCGCCTAGATCGCTGTTTTGCGCCACCTCCAGGCCGAACGCATGCATGCATCTCACAGTGTTGCGCCAATGGCGCGAACGAAAGATTTCCAGACAAGCGCCCATGCGCCCATTCCTCTCGCTTCTTCTTCCCCATGAGGCACGCCTGGACCTCCCCATAGCTCCGCTGCCCACACCTCACTGTTCTGAACGAACACAGCAGCTCTTGCGGAGAGAGATAAGAAAGAAGATGAGTATGACATGCGGACCCATGCAGTCAGTGACAGAAGAGAGTGATCCCGGCCGGGATCATTATTTTCCTAGCGTGACAAACTAGTCAAGGCGGGTTTAGGGTTGAGATAAACCAGGATCAAAGACTACAGGGTGTCAATTTCAGAGATTTAGAGGTTAGGGTAGAGGTTAGGGTTTGATTCCGACGAGCAATACGAATTCAAGGTTTAAAACAGACTTTACTCATGGGAATCCCTGCAGCAGGGGCGATGATGGTGGCGTCCCGTGGACTCGACTGCTCCAACCCAAATCCGTGCGTCCGGCGTCCCTTCTGCTCTGGAGATCACATCACCTACACGATCACGCCGCTGCATGTGCGTAAACAATGCGCTCGAGAGGGAGAGGGCCGTCTTACCCTTAGATCGCATACAGTGTAGTATACCGGTAGTGTACAGTTTGTACATGGGTGACCGGCCGGGTGCACGCATCGGCATCGGTCCTTTCCGGGTGCCTAGTTGTACAAGCCATGACTGTCAAAGTACATGTACTGCTCCTTGCTCCTTCTCATGATTGGCGCGGCCTGGTGCACGACTGCACGTCACTGACCCATGTTCATAGCGCAACCTTCTAGCTAGCTCGATTGGTACGTATATGTGCTTGCCAGCCAGGTCGTCTGAAAATCAAGGTGCTACAGTCAGTATCAACTGCCTTGGTTGTACTGACCGTAACTATCAAGTACAAGTACGGCTCCTTCTTATGATTGCCGCGTCACTCACAAACCCATGTTCTTCGGATTAGACCGGCCGCCCAAGCTCTTCTAGTTGCTCGATCGCTACATCCGACTACATGTTTATGGTACACAGCTCATCTGAAAGTGAGGGTGGTAGAGTATCATCAAACTAGCTTTAAGTCGTACGCAAACCTATAAGCGTGTGTTTGGTTTATGTCCAAGGTTACCTCATCAAATCATTGGGTAGCCAAAATTTGATTGAGATTTTAGTTGTCCATGATTTGGCCAACATTGGCAAGAAAAATGAATTAGAGTTGGCTATAGTTCTTTGGCATGACAAAAATTGACAACCATCCAAACAAAGATCAATCTTTGGGCCATGACCAAAATTTTGATAGGGTACACTTTGACCACAATCCAAACACACCCTAAGCCTACATACATGCATCAAATCATGTAAATCTCCTTGGCGTGTTAATTTTTGTTCCGTTCCCACACTAAACTAATGCGAGACCGGGAAGAGGACCTCTCTGTTGTGTGAAGGCTCATAAAAAGTAATGAAGGGGAGGAATATGGATATGCAAACACGCTTAAATCATTTGAAATTTCTGTCAAACAAGAAGCTAGTTAAAGACTTGCATCATCATGAAAATCGTATCTTCTAGCTCATTTCATGCATTGTTCAACCACATCCCACAAGGGTTGTTCACAACAAAATGACTGAACAACAGAAAATAGTAATGTATACAAGGTTTTATGCCCAGTCTCTTCTTAATTAACAAAACCAAATGATATACGTCTGCCTCATCTGCACAAAAATCCTTATAGCCACGGAAAACTCACATGAAATCCTACCATGCTGTTAAATATTTATTTGCTGCATGCCATCTCAGGACCATTTTGGCTCATCCGACACACTGGCACGTGACGTATTTTCTCAAGAAGGGATACATTTGGCTAGGATTATCTGACCACCCCAGTCGCAAACAGAACAAGTTCATGAGTTAGATGCAACCTATATTATTAGTGGAAATCTGGCATTACTCAAGGACAAACTCGTACTACGTTGCTACGTGTCAAAACTAGTCGTTTAGGTGTTAAGAAAAAACTATTCGGTTAGATATTGTGGAGGATAAGCTTTAAAATGCGATACATCGAGAAGTGCATAAAAAATGACACCAGTACTCACTCCTAAAGCAGGAAATCTGCTTTTTCATGCATGCACCATTACACATTATAGAGTAATTAAAATGCACTATTTGTTTATTTTCAATCAACAAAACATATTTATTTCTGTACATGTCCCCTTTTTTCCTGCTTCGTTGGCACAAACATGAAAAAGATGCAGACCGTAAAGGCCTCTCTCACTCTCTTTTTCTTATTCTTCCGGCGCTTTATGTCAGATCCAAGGATAATAATATCAGGAAATAACGTAACTTGTAAGCATATGCTATCTACGGGTACTGTATATACCAGATATGTGCACTAGTTAAGGGTTTTGTGCCCTGCAAAAGATATCTCATTTTGTTTGATCTGTAGTAGTAGGCAATGTTCGCTGAATCACTGGCCTGATTAAGAGAAAAAGATCCTTTAGACAAGAGGGAAAAAAGAAATGGACGTGGCAAGTATACTGATGCGGTGGTGCTTAGTATCACACACATCAAATTTTGATTCTCTCTGCAGTAGGTCAGGTGTCGTGTCATGTAGAAATCAGAAAAATCACTAAGCTGCCAGCAGTTCCTATTATTTCATTGAAATTAAAATAAAAAGCATATTGTGGCTGCCGGGATTTGAGCCCAGGTCTACACGGCCACAACATGGAATTCTCACCACTAAAATACAGCCACATTTTTGTCCATTTGTTAAATTTTAGCTTTAACTTCTATTGATAAGACTTCGATTAGCATGTTTTGATTAGTAGTCATTGGTTATAGGAAATATGCCCGTGCATTGTAACGGAAAATACAACAGTTTTATGATAAAATGAATTAGTATTATGGATATCTTACTGCCTCGCCATCTGTAGCCACATTGATGTGGCTTGCACAACGAGATATGTACGTGATCAAGGCGATGGAGAAACAACCCTAAACCATGTGCGCTTCCTGTGATGCCAAACTCGCCGTAAGGTATCACCTATCCCTCAGCCGGACCCATGGCGCTATGATCGCAGGCCCTGCCTGTCATGACAAAGACAACGTTTGTGGCGACGGCTAGAAAAGTCCAAGCTCCAAACTAAGGATGGAGAAGACGGGGGGATGGCCCATGGATGCTGTAAAGAAACGAAGTAAATGACTAGAACAGTTATCCTTTCATTGATGGTGATAGTACATTATATAGTCCCGAGGGCACACGAACGAACGGACATATCCATTCGGGAGGGTGCGACCAGAAGACGGCGGTTAGCAAATACTAACCGCATGTCGATTTACAAGCAGGAGATTATCCTTAATTAATTATATTCCTAACACTCCCCCTAATCTTCGTTTTGACTATGTAGAATCACCATCTTGAAAACATGCTCCTCCAAAAACCTTGTGGGAAAAACATGAGGACATATATATAATATGCCACGAAAAACTCCTTCCAAAAACCCAGTGGGAAAATAAGGAGAAAATGACATACCATAGCATTTGTATTACTATTGCCTCATTTCAAACCTTCTATGTGAAACCATATAGGAATAACTCATAAAGGAAAAGAGTGCAATATCAAAGATTCAAGATCTTGAACAGGTTACCAATCAGGAGCAAGACTTCTGAACCTTGCAAATAACAAAGTCATCTTATACATTTGCAAGACATTTATATTCCACCTTTCTTCAACTCATGGGGAATTAAATACTTTTAGAGCCACACACATTCTAATGTTGGTCTTTATAACATGTCTGCATTCATGTTAATACAAACAACATTATCTTCATAGATAATGGTGGGTGGTTCCTACCAACCAATTCCCATTTGAACTTTTAACAAAGTTCATCATTCTGTGAAGTCACATATATTCATGTGATGCTTCATACAAATCAATGATTTCAGAATGATCAGTGGATGCAGCCACTAAAGTTGTCTTCTTGAAAGACTGTAGCTCCATTCGAGAAGACAAAACCAGTCTGTGATCTGGGATTTATGGGGGTATGATACATGCCCAAAGATCACGATATCCAACCATGGTCATATCTTGATTTTTATCATAAACAAACCAAGATTCTGGTGTCCGTAAGATATGCAAAAATATTCTTCACACCAACCCAATCCCTACCATTGGAGATGTATTGCATCTAGCCGATAAGAATACTACAAATGATATACCAGGCCTGGTGTAGCTCTCTAGATACATTAGTGCTCCAATTGCACCATGATAGGGAGACTCTGTTCCACTATCTCTTCATCACCGCCGTTAGGTACAAATGGGTATTTATCTCTATTACTCAAGAGATCTCACACAACATAGTTGTTTGATGGGTATGATTTATCCATGTTGAACTTTTCAACAATCTTTCGGACAAATGTAGACTGATTAGTAAGTATTCCCAATGGAAATACACTCAAGTTCCAAACTCAAGCAAAGTTTGGTCTCAACAAAATCTATCATCTTAAACTCATTATAAGATGATTTGCTTGTCTCATGTATTTCTTGTGTAGTTCCAATGATATTCAAAACATCAACATACACACAATTTTACAAATCCTTCTTTGGATTTGTTGATGAACATACATGAGCAACCATCATTGTTTGAGTAACCCTTCTAACCAAGGAACTCACTCAGTCGGTTATACCACATCCTTGCCGACTACTTCAAGTCATAAAATGACTTATGAAGCTTTACGCAACACATGTTGCGATTAATTCAAAATCTTCATTCCCTTAGGAACTATCATATATATATATATTCGAATCAAGTGACTCGCAAAACTATAAAGTCACATCATCCATTAGTTGGATATACAAATTCATTATTCAATGCCAGTGATGTTAAATATCGGAACGTTATTCCACTCATAACAGGAGATTATGTGTCATCTTAAACAATGACGGATCTCTGCGTGAACCCCTGTGCTACAAGCCTCGCTTCATGTCTCACCACCTCATTGTTTTCGTTCCTCACATGAAAATAACCATTTGCTCCCCAGGGAACAAATTTAGAGGAGTAGGTATTATCGATCAGGTCAATACCCCTCTTCTTGAGAGCGAAGCGATCCTCTATTGCTGCCTTCCTTTGGATCAACTAGAGCATTTTAGACACTCGTGCATGCATGGACTTAGGTTTTAGATCCAATCCAAGGTCTGTTGCAATTCATGAAGATAAATAAATGTTGACATAATGTAGTCTTTATTATATGATTCTCCTGAATCCATATACATAGTGGCGATTTCATCATAAACTTTTGACTCTCCGTGATTTCCCACAACAATTGAGTCAAGGTCTTCCGATGTCCCAGCACCAATATTTGTGTGCACACTCGTGCTGGGTCCTGGATGTGTCCAACATCCTTCAGGTGTCCTTCAACCCTTGGTTGAATATCAACATGAAGTTGACCTGCATTTACTGTTTGAGGATTCCTCATTCCCCTTGGGCGCTTCCATGAAGCCTTGTCTTCTTGTATCCAGATTCCTCCCCCTCATCGGTGGCCGAGTGGACCTATGGGTCACATCCACTCTCTCTGACAGATTCACTATGGGAACATTTTACTTTATGACACCTATACTCAGTAAATGCATCTGGCAGATTATTTGTGATACTTTGCAAATTAATAATCTTCTGAACCATCCAGTTTCAGATTCATTCGTACGTGGATCTAAGGGCTAGATGTCTATTCACATCTCATTCTATTTCCGGGCATTAAATGTGGTTCTTATATCCCCTAATGCCGTAAAATATGTCCTCATCAAAATACAACCATCATACCAGGCCATAAACAAGTCCACTTTTAGAGACTTCAGGTATTTTATGATTGACGGAGAATCGCACTCTCACATAGATCCCCATTTCTCTATGAGGGCCCATATATGTATGTTGTGGTGGTGAACTCGGTATGTATCCAATACAACCGAATAATCGCAGATGGGAAATACTTACTCATTTCCACGTACTAACTGCAACGGGGAGACCATATAATATGCAGTTCATCGAATTTGTATATGCAGTATGTAAAGCTGCAATGTCCCCAACTTGATGTTGGGAGATTACAATTCTGTAGGAGCAATTTTGCTATCAACTTATCCTCTTGACAAGTGATTCCGCAAGACCATTCTGGGTATGTACACAAAGTACCTATATGCTCCACCTTTATGCCCAAATCTAGACAGTAATCATCAAATGCTCATGAACTAAATTCCATAGCATTATCCATCCTGATGGATTTATCCTGCTCTTGGGATGATTTGCTCTCAAATTAATGATCTGAGCAATAAGCTTTGTAAAAGCATGGTTTCAGAGTAGAAGGTAAGACACACATTGTTCTATCTTGTTGATGCACTGAAATTACTATGGAATATCTGAATATTCCATATAATGGTTGAATTGGATCACATGCATCTCCTGTACAAGGAAATCACCTGGCCCATCCTTTATCTTTAAATATGATGGCCTTATGATCAATTTTCCAGTCTACACGTATCGTGCATACATAATTCAATGAATTTGGAAAATTCACACCATTAGATTGTGTGTAGTAGAACCATCAATAATTTCTTATCATCCCAATACCAGGGAGACCCAAGCAACCATGCTATATCTTGAACTTATCAAGATTCTAGAAAATTATCTTGTACGCCAAATGCATATTTGGTTTAATGTATGTGTAGTATATTAATCCAAATGATAGAGAAGACTGCTACTCTAGGATTTCATTCAAATCCTTTTTGTTGAGTCATGAGTAGGCTTTCAACCTCACTCACTATACGAAGTTTCAACATAGAAACCATTGTGGATGTCCTTATAACTCAGCAAGTTACTTAGTAGAATCTTGATGCATGAATTCATTCATGATTATCATATACTACCCCTAGGGAGTGCAATTATTGCTTGACCAAAACCAACAATTACCCCATCACGACCAACAATTGCCATGATGTTTCCACTACTCTTCTCAAGAGTCTGGAAATACTTAATCTCCCTTAGCATCATGCATGTTAGTAGACCCAGTTTCTACTAACACATTTTCTTCTCAATTGATTATTCATGGGATTATATCACATAATGAGAGCACTACTTATAAAATGTGTACAAGTACATCATGTACATGTATACAGTTGCTGGTTGCTGGTTGCATGCTGTCATATGAATTAGATCATGTATGTGGTTAAGGAAACTAATTAGTCAAACGGTTGAGCGGATGGATGCATTCATGCATATCTGCACTTACGGACGCAGCCGGTGGTCGCGTCGTCAGCCTTACTGTGCGTCCCACCCACCTCGCCGATTTGCTTCACAGCCAGTAGTAACCAGCGCCTTACCATTGCCTCTTACCAACGCAGCACGCTACATCACCGCACCTCGCCGGGTAGAACCGCCTTTACTTCATTCGACGCCGTTGGCAGCCGCCTCCGATGCGACCTGGAGATCCAGGCCAGACGGTCATGCCCGCCGCCTCGCCTTGTGCGTGGACGGGCTGAGCGCCGGCCAGAAGGCCTCGGCCGTGCCCCAGGCGTCTTCGCCGATTCCACGCTCCGATGGAATCGATTTGCGGAGTGTACATACATACGTACAAGAGAAACAATCAGTCATTAGATTGATGTCTTAATCATAAGAAGACAAGCGTACAAGATAATTTTCCTTTTATACTGACGGACGCATGCTCGTCCTCGCCGTGGATAGCGCTGTTTCCTTTGAGTGCCGAGAAAACCAGAAACAGTTCCTCTTCCACGTCGCCGCTCCGTCTGCAGGGGTGCGCCCTCCGCGCGTCGCGCAGCCCGTAGTTGCCGCTGCCATGACTCGCCCTCGCGCGGCCGCTGCAGCCTGAATAGCCGACGCCGCACCTTTCACCAGTCTCGTCGTGTCGCGCTGCCGCAGATGCTGTGTGTTCCCGCCGACGCCATGGTGCCGCTAGTACAGGAATCGTCTGTTGGCCGTGTGGGCTAGTCGCTCCATCCCGCCGATAGCGACACTAGCCAGGAGAACCCGTGCGTTTCCGGCGCCGCCGTTCCATGCGAGATGCGTCAGGCCAGACGCCGCAGTCGAAAGCCGTGAGACGCCTCCGCTGCTCTCCTGCACAGAACGCCGCGGTGTGCCGAAGCCATCGTCGTGAGGCCACCTCCTCGGGCACCTTCGGCCTTTCTCTCTCAGCGGAGAGACACGCGCTGTTAACGTGTAATGAAACGAAGTAAATGATTGGAACAATTATCCTTTCATTGATGGTGATGGTACATTATATAGTTCCGAGGGGACATGAACGGACGAACATATCCATTCGGGAGGGTGCGACCAGAAGACAAGGCGGTTAGCAAATACTAACCGCATGTCGATTGACAAGCAGGAGATTATCCTCAATTAATTATATTCCTAACAGATGCCTTGCCACACTCATGATAGCAGCCGATGCGGGATATCGAGGACCGGGTCATACGGCAGGCGGATGATGGTGACGGCGGCACACACGGTGGCCAGAGGACTATGATAGCCTGCAGTTTAATAGACGTCGTGGGATGTGGAGGATCAGATTCTACGGCATGCGAACGCCATCATCATCACCATGGGTCGCGTCCATGACGATGAGATGTGGCAACGGCTGCACTAGGAAGACTATCGATAAAATACTATAGTTAGAGTTTGTAACCGAGTCTAAGGCCCTGTTTGAATACTCTAACTAAGTTAGAGGCTAGAGTTAGATTCTAACTCTAACTTAACCCTGAACTAACTCTAACCAAAGTGGTGTTTGGATAGCAAGGTTAGATTGACAATAAATGCTCTTTCTCAATCATTTGGCTACTTTAGACCCTATTTCCTGCCGGATTTGGTGTGGTCGGCTTTTGTGTGGCCTCCTCCCACTCACAATTGACATAAACAAACCATATTTACAAATCAAGCATGCAAAATTTGATAATTTTTTTTTGTCCATACAAATGAGATGTCCCACTTAAACATAACTTAAACATATAAGTCGTCAATCGAAGCTTCAAAAAATATTACACTCCATAAAACAAAGCATGAGCTAACTCATCACGGAATGCATTCATGTTGATATCTTCAACAAGAGGTTAGTCTTCTGGCGATGCGGATGCAGAAGAACTAGGCATTGGGTTATAATTTTCATCTACATCACAAGCATCAAATTCCATATCCACAATTCTGCTCTCTCGAATGAAATTATGAAGAGCCATACAAGCAACAATAATTCTACTTTGCTTGTCCTCTGGAAATTTTGGCATGTTCAATAAAATCCTAAACTTCATCTTCAACACTCCAAAGGATCGCCAACGACATTCCTAACTTTGGCATGTGCATGGTTGAAGGTTTCTTTCATACCTTGTGGCGGCGGGCCATTTTTCCATTGTTGCACATGGTACCTTGTAGATCTGTATGGTGAAAGGTAGCCCGGCCGGTTTGGGTACCCCGCATCAACCACATAATACTTCCCTACATATTATGAAAGGCACAGAATGGGACTTAGATGAACAAGTGTAGTTGGATAAAAAATATTGCAAGACAGTTCAAGTCGCAAACTTGGTGGTGGATGTGGAAATTTGTCTTGATGAGTAGTTACGGCATCTTTGAAAACTCTCATGTCATGTGCTGAACCAGGCCATCCCGACATCACAAATGTAAATCTCATGTCGAAATCACAAACAACAAGCACATTCTGACTAGTTTCATTGTGCCTGTTCAAGTATGGAACCCTCTTACTCTTATCCACCACAACATTCACATGTGTCCCATCTATAGCTCCTATGCAGTCATTGAAGTGTGGCCAGAATACTGGATTTTCTAAGTTTGGGTGCACCTCTGAAAATGTTGGGTCCTTAGGTACAATTATGTCATGTGCTAACCTGAGGAGGCATGCCAAAACTCTATTAAATGTCCTACTTACTGTCTCCATAGACCTCCTGAAACGGTTCTCAGCCTGTCTAACCGACTGTGGTGATCCAACAATCCACAAAAACATAGCTAAAGCCTCTACAGATGTCATTTTTGTAGTGGACTTCAAGCCATATGATTGCACCAAAGTATTATGTAGCCTGTTAAACAAAGGTCTCTCAACCCTAAACATGTTATAGCATTGGGTATCTCGGGCTAGTGTCTCCTGCACCTAATCCAAACCAGAATATCCACTGACCCTCCTAGGTAGTTTCACAACGTAGTTATCAGAGTACATACCCAAGATAGGAACCAACTTCAAGATTAAATTCTCAGACTGCACCAAATTGTTGTGGCACATGGATATGATCTCATCCTCACTTGTGCTACCTTCATCATATTCTTCTTCCTCACTCATGGGGACATGATCTTCTTCCTGCTTCAACACATGTACCAAATCACAACACATAGCTTAAAACTTGAAGGAATGTAAGCAAATGAAATTAATTCAGCCCGTAGATAAAACAAAATAGGTTCAACACAAATAATAGTTCAACGCCTCACAAACACATGACAGGTTCAACATACAACAATTTAAATAGGTTTAACATCTTAACACACACTTCCCAACTACTCCAAATTGTTGTCTCTGCACCATTTCTTGAAGTAACCCAACCTAAGCTCAGGAGTTAAATAGGCCACAAAAGAACTCCCTTTGGTACTCCATTTCGAACATCTTGGACATAGCATAGACAGAGTCAACTGTTTGCTGAACACCACACTCAAATGCCAGCTCCTGACACCTCTTCACAAAAAATGTAGCCTTCTCATTTGCACGCTTACGCATTTGCTTAGTATTGGCTGCGACAAACTCCTTGTAGGTATTTGCTATGTCCTTGACAATTTTCACCTTTGGGCTCTTGCTCTTCTTCTATGGTCTTGTCTAAGTGCTTGATGTTCTTAATGACCTCTTGCCCCTCTGGCTCCTCCGTTGCTTGTGCTTGTAGGTGTTCCTTGAAACTCCTCTTCGCCTCGTGATCTTGCCCTTGAGTCTGACCATAATCATCTCCAGGCACAAAGGTTGTGCTTACATCCATGGTGCAACCTCTTAACAGTTGATCAAGCAACTCCTCGCTTGGCTCGGAGGGCCCCACTGCAACTTCCTTAGGTATGGTTTCTTCTGGAGGATAGTGAAAATGTAAAACTAGTTAGGATATGAGAGCACACTTCAGAATCTATCTACTATATTATTAAAATGAGTCATCATGTATGTGCAGCCAAGAAAAAGTAAAAAGGAGTGCAAAATAATCTGATTCACTGATTGTATAGTGGGTTCAGAATTGCTTGTTAGAATCCTGTATGTGCAGCCAAGATTTAAAAATAGTACAAAGTAAGAAGAATAAAGCATTTATATTATGTAAAAATAATTCAGAATTGTAGTTGAACTTCACTTTTTGAGTGAGCATTTATATTATGTAAAAATAATTCAGAATTCTAGTTGGACCAGCCGCTGACCAAAATAAGCACAACCCAGCCTAGCATATGAAACATATGTACAGTATGTAGTTGAGTCACATCTAGCTAGCCTTAGTGAAAAGTGTACCTCTGTGTGTTATCCAGAACTCAGAGTCGGCATCAATGGTTCCATCTGGTTTCCTCCCCAACCCTGTGTGCACTTGCATGTATCGCCAAAAGGAGTGGGTGTTTTTGAGTACAACTATCTGGTTCTTCACCTGCACACGGAATACACCAACCCCATTCTTGCAAGTAAGCCGTCCATAACAGCTTGGTACCCTTCAGCAGTCATTGTTACACCATTATACGTTCCTGCTGCACGTTGCTCAATGCACAATTCTAACAAGCAAGCACTATTAGCATCATTCCATTGGGCTCGATTGTTTTGGCTCATCGAGGGACCTCCGGAGCTCGCAAACTCCTCCACGTCATCCTCCAATTCTTCATCACCATTATCGAAGGGAGCACCAGAGCCGGATGCTTGCGCACGGACAGCACTCCTCGGTGCCCGGCGGCTGGGTGCCGCGGCGGCCGAGTTGGCGCTGCCGAACGCCGCCGCCATCGAACGCCGTCTGGTGCGCTGGTTACGCCGGCTGGTGCCGCGGGCGGCCGAAGTTGGCGCGCTGCCAACACCGCCGCCTGCCCCGACGATGACTCCGCCAAGGAACACGCCACTGCTTCCTCCTCCGCGACCGATCGCCACCGACGAGGAGCCGCGAAGTTCATCGCCGGGCGAGGGTGGGCGATAGGGAGGGAGCCCGGAGCTCTGGCGCCCAGGAGGAGCTCGTCATCATCGCCTGGAGGAAGGCTCAGAGAGCCCAAGCCCCGAACCCTCCGACACCGACGCTATGAAGTTGAGGTCGAGACTGCCATGGGTAGCAGGGCCGCTTGCCAATGGCTGCGAACACCACACGCCGAAGTTGCCTCCATCCATCGCGGGTGCTCTACTCCAAGCTATGCTACCTGCACGGAAGAGAAGAATCAGTAGCACATCCAGGAAAGCGCAATGGAAACACGCAGAAAGAAGAGAGTAAGGAGACCGGAGTAATATTCGGGAACACACAAAAAGATGGATAAAATATATAGGTTAAGATAACCAACTTCTGCGACAAACAGCTATACATAGGATTGTGATACACAGGACATTTACACAAGCATGCGGTTCCACTTTTACACAAGCATTTTATAACAACGATTGTGATACACAGGACAGCAGTACATTCATTTTAGGCAAAGCAATGTAAGTAAATATAAATAGAAAAGAACAACCTCAGCCCCCACCTTTTCACATGCCTGTATTGCAGCCATTTTGCAATGATAGTAGAAAGCAAAACGCATCAGAAGGAATTGAGGTACAAAGTATCCTATAAAAGCCAAGCATCACAAGTCACTTAATTAGGACAATAATAAGCATGAAGGTTTGTTTTCCTTCACCACCTGAATCTAAACAATAGCACAAAGCACACTCAACATTGGATGTATAATAGTCTTTCTTCTTCAGGAAATTCATGAAATAGATTGGCCATCTAGCAACCAAAGCACATGACCGAAATTACAGAAATTCATGGAATAGATTGGCCATCTAGCAACCAGAGAAGGAACCTCGAACTCACCCTAGATGGCTGCTAGCGGGCGGTCGGTGAGGAGGAGCGGCGGGCGCACTGGAGGAGGGCGAGCGGCTGACGGAGGAGGGCGAGCGGGGCTGCAGGAGGGCACTCCCTGGGTTCCGGCGGCGCGGCGCTGCGCTTGGGAGGAGTCGTGCGAGGTGGGTGGGGAGGAGGGATCTGGTGCAGGAGGGGTAAGTTTTTTTACTATTTTTTCAAAGGCACAGAAAAACTAACTCAAATAAGCTTCTCTAGTGTGGGCTAGTTTTTTGGGGTGGGTTAGATCCAACTAACCCAAACTAACCCATCATGTTTGGATCCTTTTGGGTTATTTCAGCCCAAACTAACTAAATCTAACTCTAACTTAGGGATCCAAACAGGGCCTAACTAAGACAACTATAGAAACTACATACAATATGGTATAGAATTTGGAAAGCTGTACATCTGAACTGCTTGATAGAAATGTTCCCCGGTTCCTCCGTTAGCAGCTCGAGTGCACATAAAACCAAATCGGTACAGGCGGCACATGTAAGAAAAAAACCGGGCGTCTAATGATAACAGGCCAAACAAATAAAGCGAAATTAACTTAAACTGTAACGGAATAAAAGAACCTACAACATGTCAAGAGTTTTCTTGAGGAATGTGAGGTATGAAAAATTTCTCACGCAAGATAAAGAAAAAATTAAAATAATAATGAAAGGAGAACCAATAAATCTTTCTCCATTTATTAGTAGGTAATAGGTATGCACAGTTTTCTCTTTCCTGAAATATTGTTCCATATTCGAAGAGTTAAGAATTTATATCCATTTTTCAACCATTTTTTTCTCCAAACATGTGCATGGATGACGACGCAGATGGACGGCGGCATGCTTTCCACATGTGCATGCCCTCGCACCTGCGTGTCCCTATGAATTTCTACCATTTATTAGTAAGTAATAGATATGAGTAGTTTTCTTTCCTGCAGTACTTCAGTTTGTAAGACTCATGCGGTTTCTCTATTAAATTAAATCAAGGGAAGACAATCTTTATATAAAAGAAACTTCTAGCGATAAACTGATAATAAGCTATCTGATGTCGCCCGCAAGGCCCCAAGGGCCTTTTTACCAAAGTGTAGATGGTTGTTTTTCTATGCCTTCAGGGAGAAGTAGAAGGAAATTTACGAGAGAAAATCATTCAAAACAAAACCGGCGACACTCCAAAGGTACTCATAAGGTCAAAATTTGCACTATGAGTGATTATTTACTATAATTTTTTTGTGTGGGGACTCAACGATGATGCAGATACAAGTGCGCACGCGCACACACTCACACACAAAAGGATTCTGAACAAACCGTATACTTGATGGACATCGAAGATAAATCCATGGAAGTTGTTAATTTTGTGCAGAGCAGAAAGATTTGATAATTTGAAACATGAAGACATGCCCCCATAACAAGACCAGCCCCATCCCGAGGTTGTTCTATTCTCCGCTGTTTAGCTCCGTTACACGCCGTGGTCATTCGGTTCGCATGCCGTACGTGCACTTCTCTTTATCATCACTTGGTTGACGACACTGCTTAACACTAGTTAACTGGGGTTAAGGACACCAGACAGTTGGTTAGGAAGCGAAAGAATGAGAGCCATCGTCTAATCATGAGTCCGAGCTTGCAACCGGCCGTGCATGCCCTGCAGCATCCAATGATGGCCTGTTGATGGGTGCTAAACAACGAGAAGAATAAAGAAACGGGAAATACTGTCTCGCTCAGTTTGCTTCAGTCACCTCGCAACCATAAACTAGATAGAAATCCAGACTGAGAAGGCGAAGGCACGCACAATTTTCTAGGTTCAGACTCGTAGTGATTGACGACTTGGGCACCATGCCACCATCGATCTAAAATAAGGAAGTGTACCCATACGTTTAGAGTAATGAAAAAACTGATGAAACCAATAGACAATGTCATCGCCTGGCCCACATCATTTTTCACTGTTTTAACCTTCTCAGCAAACCATAGCACAAAATAAACTCCTTCAAAAAGTATTTCATGCTTTGACTCTTTTTATAACGCCACAAGCCGAGGTGTTTCTTCTCTATTGGAAAAAATCAAGGTAGCGCTGCTTTCTCCCCTACAAAAATAAATGGCAAATGTGAACAAGCTACTTGAAACGCCTCATATTTGGGCAGCAACACCACCCCCTTTTGCGTTTCCAGCAACGCCACGAATTTTGGCGTTTCTGACCTGCAACGTAGCGTCTCGATTGGGCCAGCAACACGGGCGTGTTTGGTGTTCTTATATAGTGCAGCAACGCCACAGCGTGTGGCGTTTCTAAAAAGGTTCATATCGTCAAATAGTTTTGTGTGGAGTTTATTTTGTGCTAAAGTTTTCTTAGAACAGTGAAAAATGCCTTGGCACACTTGGAGCAGTAGTCCTCCTAGAATTATGATCGCACGTTCCACGTTCGGCTGCCGTGCAACGCCGCATGCATGCATGCATACACATGTACCTCACTCGCCAGAAAGAAGTGAAGGGACTCCTGAACCATGGGCTGAGCTGAACTGGCCAGTCGCTTTCCTCCAATCGGTGTGCGTCCAGCTGCATGCATGCGCTTGGTCGCTCCATATAAGGCTTCAGACTAGCCACAATGCATAGTAACATACACTAGTAACATACACAAATCCCTAGACTATGTTACTACCTTCATAGTGGGTAGTAACATAAGTGTGGTAACATGCAAAGCTTCATTTATTAGGTTATAGACTTATATTGCATTGCGACATGTGATGTTACAGTAACTATAGCTAAGTTACTGTAACTACCTCTCTCCTCATTAACTCATTGGCACATAAGCAAAGTTGCTGAGTTGGACTCGATGTTACTACTGAAGCAAACTACGTACAATATGGTATAAAATTTGGAAAGCTGTACATCTGAACTGCGTGATAGAAATGTTCCCCGGTTCCTCCGTTAGCAGCACGAGTGCACATAAAACCAAATCGGTACAAGCGGCACATGTAAGAAAAAAAACTGGGGCGTCTAATGGGAGCAGGCCCAACAGCTAAAGCGCACATAAGTTAAACTGGAACGGAATAAAAGAAATGGCAACATGTCAAGAGTTTTCTTGAGGAAGGTGAGGTACGAAAAGTTTCTCTCGCATGATAAAGAAAAAAAATTAAACTAATAATAAAAGGAGAACCAAGAAATCTTTCTCCATTTATTAGTAGGTAATAGGTATGCGCAGTTTTCTCTTTCCTGAAATATTGTTTCGTATTTGAAGAGTTAAGAATTTATATCCATTTTTCAACCATTTTGTCTCCAAACATGTTCACGGATCACGACGCAGATGGACGGCGGCAGGCATTTCCACATGTGCATGCCCTCGCACCTGCGTGTCCCTGCGAATTTCTGCCATTTATTAGTAAGTAATAGATATGAGTAGTTTTCTCTTTCCTGCAGTACTTCAGTTTGTAAGACTCTGCGGTTTCTCTATTAAATTAAATCGAAGGGAAGACACTCTTTATATAAAAGAAACTTCTAGCGACAAACTGATACTAAGCTATCTGATGTCGCCCGCAAGGCCCCTGCTGGCCTTTTTACCAAAGTGTAGATGGTTGTTTTTCTATGCCTTTAGGGAGAAGTAGAAGGAAATTTACGAGAGAAAATCATTCAAAACAAAACCGGCGACACTCCAAAGGTACTCATAAGGTCAAAATTTGCACTATGAGTGATTATTTACTGTAATTTTTTGTTTGGGGGACTCAACGATGATGCACATACAAGTGCGCGTGCACACACTCACACACAAAAGGATTCTGAACAAACCGTATAATTGATGGACATCAAGATAAATCCATAGAAGTTGTTAATTTTGTGCAGAGCAGAAAGATTTGATAATTTGAAACATGAAGACATGCCCCCATAACAAGACCAGCCCCATCCCGAGGTTGTTCTATTCTCCGCTGTTTAGCTCCGTTACACGCCGTGGTCATTCGGTTCACAGGCCGTACGTGCACTTCTCTTTATCATCACTTGGTTGACGGCACTGCTTAACACTAGTTAACTGAGGTTAAGGACGCTAGACAGTTGGTTAGGAAGCGAAAGAAAGAAAGCCATCGTCTAATCATGAGTCCGAAGCTTGCAACCGGCCGTGCATGCCCTGCATCATCCAATGATGGCCTGCTGATGGGTGCTAAACAATGAGAAGAATAAAGAAAATGGGAAATACTGTCTCGTTCAGTTTGCTTCAGTCACCTCGCAACCATAAACTAGATAGAAATCCAGACTGAGAAGGCGAAGGTACGCGCAATTTTCTAGGTTCAGACTCCGTGTAGTGATTGACGACTTGGGCACCATGCCACCATCGATCTAAAATAAGGAAGTGTACCCATACGCTTACAGTAATGAAAAAGCTGATGAAACCAGTAGACAATGTCATCGCTGGCACACATCATTTTTCACTGTTTTAACCTTCTCAACAAACCTTAGCATAAAATAAACTCCTTCAAAAAGTATTTCATGATTTGACTCTTTTAATAACGCCACAAGCCGAGGTGTTTCGTCTCGTTTTGAAAACGTGAAGCTACCGTCGTTGCTCCCTACATAAATACATGGCATATGTGTTCAAGCTACTTGAAACGCCTCATATTTGGGCAGCATCACCACCGCCTTTTGCGTGTCGAGCAACGCCATTTAACTTTGGCGTTTCTGTCCTGCAACGTAAGCGCCTCGATTGGGCCAGCAACACGGGCGTGTTTTGTGTTCTTATATAGTGCAGCAACGCCACAACGTGTGGCGTTTCTAAAAAGGCTCAGATCGTCAAATAGTTCTGTGTCGAGTTTAATTTGTGCTAAAGTTTCCTTAGAACAGTGAAAATGCCCGACACACTCGGAGCAATAGTCCTCCTGGAATTATGATCGTACGTTCCACGTTCGGCTGCCGTGCAACGCCGCATGCATGCATGCATACACATGTACCTCGGTCGCCAGAAAGAAGTGAAGGGACTCCTGAACCATGGGCTGAGCTAAACTGGTCAGTCGCTTTCCTCCAATCGGTGTGCGTCAAGCTGCATGCATGCGCTTGGTCGCTCCATATAATGCTTCAGACTAGCCATAATGCATAGTAACATACACTAGTAACATACACAAATCCCTAGACTATGTTACTACCTTCATAGAGGGTAGTAACATAAGTGTGGTAACATGCAAAGCTTCATTTATTAGGTTATAGACTCACATTGCATTGGGACATGTGATGTTACAGTAACTATAGCTAAGTTACTGTAACTACCTTTCTCCTCATAAACTCATTGCCATATAAGAAAAGTTGACGAGTTGGACTCGATGTTACTACTGAAGTTACTACTGAAGCAAACTATGTACAGTATGGTATATAATTTGGAAAGCTGTACATCTGAACTGCGTGATAGAAATGTTCCCCGATTCCTTCGTTAGCAGCTCGAGTGCACATAAAACCAGATCGGTACAAGCGGCACATGTAAGAAAAAAAACTGGGGCGTCTAATGGGAGCAGGCCCAACAGCTAAACCCCACATAAGTTAAACTGGAACGGAATAAAAGAACCGGCAACATGTCAAGAGTTTTCTTGAGGAAGGTGAGGTACGAAAAATTTCTCTCGCAAGATAAAGAAAAAATTAAACTAATAATGAAAGGAGAACCAAGAAATCTTTCTCCATTTATTAGTAGGTAATAGGTATGCGCAGTTTTCTCTTTCCTGAAATATTGTTCCGTATTCGAAGAGTTAAGAATTTATATCCATTTTTCAACCATTTTGTCTCCAAGCATGTGCACGGATCACGACGCAGATGGACGGCGGCAGGCGTTTCCACATGTGCATGCCCTCGCACCTGCGTGTCCCTGCGAATTTCTACCATTTATTAGTAAGTCATAGATATGAGTAGTTTTCTCTTTCCTGCAGTACTTCAGTTTGTAAGACTGCGGTTTCTCTATTAAATTAAATCGAAGGGAAGACATTCTTTATATATAGAAGAAACTTCTAGCGATAAACTGATAATAAGCTATCTGATGTCGCTCCGTGCGTCCTGCTGGCCTTTTTACCAAAGTGTAGATGGTTGTCTTTCTATGCCTTCAGGGAGAAGTAGAAGGAAATTTACGAGAGAAAATCATTCAAAACAAAACCGGCGACACTCCAAAGGTACTCATATGGTCAAAAATTGCACTATGAAAGATTATTTACTGTAATTATTTGTGTGGGGGACTCAACGATGATGCACATACAAGTGCGCACGGGCACACACTCACACACAAAAGGATGCTGAACAAACCGTATAATTGATTGACATCGAAGATAAACCCACGGAAGTTGTTAATTTTGTGTAGAGCAGAAAGATTTGATAATCTGAAACATGAAGACATGCCCCCATAACAAGACCAGCCCCATCCCGAGGTTGTTCTGTTCTCCGTTGTTTAGCTCCGTTACACGCCGTGGTCATTCGGTTCGCATGCCGTACGTGCACTTCTCTTTATCATCACTTGGTTGACGGCACTGCTTAACACTAGTTAACTGAGGTTAAGGACGCTAGACAGTTGGTTAGGAAGCGAAAGAAAGAAAGCCATCGTCTAATCATGAGTCCGAGCTTGCAACCGGCCGTGCATGCCCTGCATCATCCAATGATGGCCTGCTGATGGGTGCTAAACAATGAGAAGAATAAAGAAAATGGGAAATACTGTCTCGTTCAGTTTGCTTCAGTCACCTCGCAACCATAAACTAGATAGAAATCCAGACTGAGAAGGCGAAGGCACGCGCAATTTTCTAGGTTCGTACTCCGTGTAGTGATTGACGACTTGGGCACCATGCCACCATCGATCTAAAATAAGGAAGTGTACCCATACGTTTACAGTAATGAAAAAGCTGATGAAACCAGTAGAAAATGTCATCGCCTGGCACACATCATTTTTCACTGTTTTAACCTTCTCAACAAACCTTAGCATAAAATAAACTCCTTCAAAAAGTATTTCATGATTTGACTCTTTTAATAACGCCACAAGCCGAGGTGTTTCTTCTCTATTTGAAAACGTCAAGCTAGCGTCGTTGCTCCCCTACGTAAATAAATGGCAAATGTGAACAAGCTACTTGAAACGCCTCATATTTGGGCAGCAACACCACCCCCTTTTGCGTTTCCAGCAACGCCACGAACTTTGGCGTTTCTGTCCTGCAACGAAGGCCTCGATTGGGCCAGCAACACGGGCGTGTTTTGTGTTCTTATATAGTGCAGCAACGCCACAACGTGTGGCGTTTCTAAAAAGGCTCAGATCGTCAAATAGTTCTGTGTCGAGTTTAATTTGTGCTAAAGTTTCCTTAGAACAGTGAAAAATGCCCCGACACACTCGGAGCAATAGTCCTCCTGGAATTATGATCGCACGTTCCACGTTCGGCTGCCGTGCAACGCCGCATGCATGCATGCATACACATGTACCTCGCTCGCCAGAAAGAAGTGAAGGGACTCCTGAACCATGGGCTGACCTAAACTGGTCAGTCGCTTTCCTCCAATCGGTGTGCGTCAAGCTGCATGCATGCGCTTGGTCGCTCCATATAATGCTTCAGACTAGCCATAATGCATAGTAACATACACTAGTAACATACACAAATCCCTAGACTATGTTACTACCTTCATAGAGGGTAGTAACATAAGTGTGGTAACATGCAAAGCTTCATTTATTAGGTTATAGACTCACATTGCATTGGGACATGTGATGTTACAGTAACTATAGCTAAGTTACTGTAACTACCTTTCTCCTCATAAACTCATTGCCATATAAGAAAAGTTGACGAGTTGGACTCGATGTTACTACTGAAGTTACTACTGAAGCAAACTACGACAGTATGGTATATAATTTGGAAAGCTGTACATCTGAACTGCGTGATAGAAATGTTCCCCGATTCCTTCGTTAGCAGCTCGAGTGCACATAAAACCAGATCGGTACAAGCGGCACATGTAAGAAAAAAACTGGGGCGTCTAATGGGAGCAGGCCCAACAGCTAAACCCCACATAAGTTAAACTGGAACGGAATAAAAGAACCGCAACATGTCAAGAGTTTTCTTGAGGAAGGTGACGTCTGAAAAATTTCTCTCGCAAGATAAAGAAAAAATTAAACTAATAATGAAAGGAGAACCAAGAAATCTTTCTCCATTTATTAGTAGGTAATAGGTATGCATGATTTTCTCTTTCCTGAAATATTGTTCCGTATTCGAAGAGTTAAGAATTTATATCCATTTTTCAACCATTTTGTCTCCAAGCATGTGCACGGATCACGGCGCAGATGGACGGCGGCAGGCGTTTCCACATGTGCATGCCCTCGCACCTGCGTGTCCCTGCGAATTTCTACCATTTATTAGTAAGTCATAGATATGAGTAGTTTTCTCTTTCCTGCAGTACTTCAGTTTGTAAGACTGCGGTTTCTCTATTAAATTAAATCGAAGGAAGACATTCTTTATATATAGAAGAAACTTCTAGCGATAAACTGATAATAAGCTATCTGATGTCGCTCCGCAAGGCCCTGCTGGCCTTTTTACCAAAGTGTAGATGGTTGTTTTTCTATGCCTTCAGGGAGAAGTAGAAGGAAATTCTGAGAGAAAATCATTCAAAACAAAACCGGCGACACTCCAAAGGTACTCATAAGGTCAAAAATTGCACTATGAAAGATTATTTACTGTAATTATTTGTGTGGGGGACTCAACGATGATGCACATACAAGTGCCACGGGCACACACTCACACACAAAAGGATGCTGAACAAACCGTATAATTGATTGACATCGAAGATAAACCCACGGAAGTTGTTAATTTTGTGTAGAGCAGAAAGATTTGATAATCTGAAACATGAAGACATGCCCCCATAACAAGACCAGCCCCATCCCGAGGTTGTTCTGTTCTCCGTTGTTTAGCTCCGTTACACGCCGTGGTCATTCGGTTCGCATGCCGTCGTGCACTTCTCTTTATCATCACTTGGTTGACGGCACTGCTTAACACTAGTTAACTGAGGTTAAGGACGCTAGACAGTTGGTTAGGAAGCGAAAGAAAGAAAGCCATCGTCTAATCATGAGTCCGAGCTTGCAACCGGCCGTGCATGCCCTGCATCATCCAATGATGGCCTGCTGATGGGTGCTAAACAATGAGAAGAATAAAGAAAATGGGAAATACTGTCTCGCTCAGTTTGCTTGATCACCTCGCAACCATAAACTAGATAGAAATCCAGACCGAGAAGGCGAAGGCACGCGCAATTTTCTAGGTTCAGACTCCGTGTAGTGATTGACGACTTGGGCACCATGCCACCATCGATCTAAAATAAGGAAGTGTACCCATACGTTTACATAATGAAAAAGCTGATGAAACCAGTAGAAAATGTCATCGCCTGGCACACATCATTTTTCACTGTTTTAACCTTCTCAACAAACCTTAGCATAAAATAAACTCCTTCAAAAAGTATTTCATGATTTGACTCTTAAAATAAACGCCACAAGCAGTCTTCGGCCTTCATGTCTTCACAGCCCATCAGTCTGGCCCATGGATAATAGGCCAGACGCCCGAGGACCCCTTACTCTAGGACTCCCTCAGGGGGGTCCCTAGACTTGCCTGCCCGCGGCCCACGGCGTGGCTCCACCAGCGGCCCCGTACGGCCCATCTTCACCAGAAAGCACTCAAGACCCTCGCGAGGCGGACGACACAAGACCTCCTCGGTGGTGGCCTCATCAGGCTGGCTCGCGAGGAGCAGAGTGGTCAAGGCAAGGGGCACCTCGCGAGGTCCTTGTGACGCAAGCTATGGCGACCATGACCAGGCGGGCGCCAACGCACGCAGTGTCCTCGTTTCCTCTTTGGTGCTAAAGAGGCAAGCGCAGGTGAGGAGTCCCGAGGCATCAGGCAAAGGTTTCCATATCGGCGCAACAAGACCAAGACCAGCAGGATGGCAAGATGGAGGTCATAGTGGAGCCCAAGACAGCGTCACCACCAAAGCCTTTGGCAGGCGAAGATTACTTTAGTCAGGATAACTTGTACTAGCTGCCCCCCTTCAAACATGGTCGTTGTGGCATCCCTTCCCGCTCAATATTTGGGAAGAGGATCAGGGCCTCTATAAATAGGACTAGCCACCACCATAACAGGCAACTCATCTTGGATCGGGATCATTCAGACCACTAACCACCTCACAAGCTCACCAAGCACAAGAACACCTCTCCTCAGGAGGCTGTTCTTCCCTTGTAACTGTTCATCCTCAGCCCAAGAGGCAATCCACCACACCACACTGGAGTAGGGTATTACACCACATCGGTGGCCCGAACCAGTATAAACCTTGTGTCTTTTGTTCTTTGGTTTCGTCGAGCTAGGCCGTGAGATCGCGGTGAGGGCGTGAGCTAGAGGGAGGAGAGATCTTCGTGCGCACCCCAGTGTTCGAACCTCAAGGGTTTTGCCAGAACCCGAAATCCAACATTTGGCGCGCCAGGTAGGGGTCCTCTGAAGCTTCGCCTCCCCCCCCCCCCCCCCGACGGCTTCGCCTCTCTGACCAGCTCTCATGGACGGCGCCTCTTCTCCTACTGGACCGATGGGAGCCCTCAGCAGCGCCATGGAGCTTCAAGCCGGAGATGCCGCCCCGCTACGATGGTGTGGTGGATCCGGCGGCCTTCCTGCTCGCATACGTGGAGGCCATTCTGGAGGCCGGGGGCGACGATAAGGTCATGGCCAACTGGCTCCCCATGGCCCTCGCTGGCGTGCCCCGCGCTTGGCTCCTCCATCTGCCGGGATCTTCTATGGCCTCTTGGGGGGAGTCGCGCGACCTCTTCATCGCGCGCTTCGGGGGACCAGCACCCCCGTCGTCACGGCTCTCCTCGGCGGCTCACAGGTGCCACCCTCGGACCGTCACACCAAGTCGTTCTTTCACCAGATCGGCGCCGCCTCCACGCGGCAGGGGGCTCCCCCGGGTTGGGAGGCGCCCAAGGCCGACCTGACCTTCGACTCGGGGGATCACCCAGTCACCACCGTCGGCTCGGGCGCGCTCCCAATGCTTTGCACGCCCACCATCTGCAGCGTAGCCGTCACCAAGACCCTCATCAACGGCGGCGTCGGCCTCAACGTGCTCTCTGTGGAGGCTTTTAGCCTCCTTCATGTACCGCTTGAGCGGCTCCGCCCTAGCAAGCCCTTCTCCGGGGTCGGGGGCGGCTCGTCCAACCCCCCGTGGCAGATCCGTCTCCCCGTGACCTTTGGCACACGCGGGAACTACCCCACCGAGCTAATCAACTTCGACATCGACCGCATCGACCTACCATACAATGCCATCCTCGGGTACCCGGCGCTGGCCCAATTGATGGCAGCTACTCATCCTGCCTACAACCTCATGAAGATGCCAGAGAGCAAGGGCGTCCTCACCGTGGCCGGAGACACCAAGGAAGCCTTGGCGGCCCTCAAACTCGTTTTCAGGGCCACGGCGGCAGCTTGCCCGGCCGACAAGGTCGTATCCAGGACCAAGGGGGTTGCGCCGACCAACAAGAAGAAGCTATTCACTCAAGGTCAAGCCAAGACGAAGCAAATACCGGTCGACGAGGATGGGGCCTCAGGTGCCACCTTTACTATAGGCGCCGACCTCGCCCCAGATTAAGGAAGGGAGTTGGTGGACTTTCTGTGGGCGAACAAGGAAGTGTTCGCCTGGGAGTCCAAGCAGCTAGTTGGGGTCCCAGAGGAGTGATTGAGCATCATCTGAAGGTATGCCCCAACATGCGCCCTGTGAAGCAGAGGCGAGGCGACAGTCCACGGAGAAGCAGTCTTTCATCATACAGGAAACCCGCAAGCTAGAGACAGCAGGTGTTATTCGCGAGGTCCGGTACCCAGAGTGGCCCGGTCGTCGTGCCGAAGAAAGGAGGGAAGGAGCGCATGTGTGTCGACTTCACCAACCTCAACAAGGCCTGCCCTCAAGACCCATTCCCGCTACCACGCATCGACCAGATTGTCGACTCCACCGCCGAGTGCGACCTGCTATGTTTCCTGCTTGCGTTCTCGGGCTATCACCAGATCAAGATGGCGGTGGAATATGTGGAGAAAACGGCTTTCTTGACCCCGTGCGGGGTATACTGCTACACTTGCATGCCATTCGGACTGCGCAACACAGGAGCAACCTTCCAGCGGCTGGTGCACATCGCCTTGGGACAACAGCTCGGGAGAAACGCTGAGGCCTACGTGGACGACATTATGGTGAAGTCTCTGGAGGCAAGAACTTTGATTCAGGACCTGGAGGAGACCTTCGCGAGCCTGCGCCAGGTGGAATTGCGGCTCAACCCGGAGAAGTGCGTGTTTGGTGTCCCTTCCGGCAAGCTGCTGGGCTTCCTCGTATCCCACGGGGGGATCGAGGCCAACCCGGAGAAGGTCAAGGCAATCAAAGACATGAGCCCACCACAAACCCTCAAGGAGATGCAGAAACTTGCAGGTTGCATGACTTCGCTGGGGCGCTTCATCTCCAGGCTGGGGGAGCGCGGCTTGCCGTTCTTCAAGCTGATGAAGAAGAAGGGTTCGTTCGAGTGGACCCCCGAGGCCGACCTGGCATTTCAAGACCTTAAGAGTATACTTGACCAGCCCGCCGGTGATGGTGGCACCTCGTCCTCTCGAGCCCTTGGTACTCTACCTGTCTGCCACACCCCACTCCGCCAGCGCGGCGCTGGTGGCCCTCGGAGAGGAGCGCCAGCTCAAGGGCCCGCCAAGTGGAGCCGCCAAGCCGGACAAGGCAGCACAACACCAAGGCGATGCTCCTGAGACAACGGCTGCCCCGGCAAGTCATCAAGCCCCTGAAGCTGGAGATCCACAGGAAACACCTCAGCCCCAGGAGCCAAAGACTCCGTCAGCTCTCTAGCCCCCGTCCCCGCCTTACTCCACGGCAAGCGCGGGCCGCCGCAAGAGCCTCAAGCTACGCTGCGGCAACGGCGCCGCACACCCGACGGGAACAAGCGAACATGAGGGCTGCGCTCACGGTGGCGCGGGAGCTGCTGCGATGCCGACTGATGGAGAGCGGCCGAGATGCATTGCTAAAGCGCGTCGCCGAGCTGTTGGATGTCGCAGCCAGGGGTACACTGCGTTTCAGATCCTTGCTTACGCCTCAGGCTGCGTCCGGCTCACACGGGGGGCCTTGCCGCACCCGCGTGCTCCCGGGCGCACCAGGAGGTTTCGTCGGCATCGGCGCGACCAGCGGTGTCGGGCACCCAATCGCGCCTGTGCCTGCCCCAATGGGCGCAGGCGTGAGGATCACCACCTTTGGACACGGCAGGATGCCGCCCTACCACCCTTGGAGCGGCACGCCGGGCGGGCGACGTGGAGCGCAACTTCAGCGAGGTTTCCAAGGTGATGGCTCCGGAGGCCTATGTGCCCCGCATGATGGACCAAGATTACACTCGAGAAGATGACCCCGGGTCGTTCCTCGAGCCAGGTTGGGAAGAGGATACGCTGGAAGTTGAGGCCTTCCAAGAGCCACCCGGGGGCCTCGCCGACCACGCCGGCGACAACAGCTATAGGGTACCACTAATCTCTCAGGAGCAGGCTTATGCTAACCATGCATCGCAAGTGAATCAGGTCACAGCGCCGGATGACGGCCCCAGCACAGCAGCCCCCCTCCCACCAGGGGAGGCGCACTGGGGGCTGCGTGGGAGGAGCCAGGAGGAAGGCCCCTCCCGCATTGCACGGAGCAAGGCATCGCCCGGAGGTAGGTCCTCTGCCGGGGAGGTGCTGGCGAGCCTTCCCCCCGGCAGAGGGCCCATGGTCGCCGAGGGCGCCGCTGGCGTCCCGTTTGCCCCTTGGCATCGTCCTGGTTTCTGGACGCCCCAACGGTGGTTGAGGGTGGCGCAAGGCGGGGCCCTCGTCTGGCGATATGAAGTAAGGCTCGCTCCTGTGAAGGTCTCCGCTCGTGACACTCTCACGTAATAATGAGTGGGGCTGTACATGCCCCGGAGTCTCAGGAGTGCCGCCCTCGGGCCACAGGGGCTCCCTCCCACGTCCTAGTGGCAGCACTTAGCTCCGCGCTGGTGAGAAGACAAGAAGACTAGACTAGGTGCCGGACGCGGCTTTTCATTTGCTTTCCACAGTTGGCTTGCCCCTCTTTAATGAAAATGTGCTTTCTAGTGTTCCATGCCAGCTTGGTTCCATCGCCTTTTGCCTCCTTTTTCTGCCCTCGGTTCCTCGTTTGGCCCGTACTCTCCCTCGCATGCCTCGCGAGGGGGGCTGGAGAGGTGCCCTCGTGAGCATTCTTTTTCTTATTCTTCGCGAGGCACCCTCGCTCGAGCTCGCAAGCTGGTGCACCTCTCTCAATCCGTGCCCCACGGGTACCACGATGCGAAGCGCTGGGTCGTGTCCGGCTGCGCCCGCGAGCAGGGCTCGGAAGGGCTCGGAAGAATAAGAGCTTCCTAACGAATTTTGGCAGTTCCTAGACGCCCCAAGCCAAGGAGGCCTCGCCAGGTACTGGGAAACGTGCACCTCATGAGGCGGAAACTGTTTCAAGCGCGTCAAGCTAAGTTATTTATACGTGCTTACATAAAGCATTGATGCTGTAGCACGACACAAGAACGATAAACATAGCATAGCAACTCGGAGATCATAGCTATTGCACGCCCCAACGGGGCCCCATACTTGTCTCTCTCTTAATGTAGGAAGGAAAGAAAGAACAAAACAAAAGGGGCACGTGCTCCCGCGGCAGTTCACGAGGATGGCCCCATGGCACTCTCCTGAGCTCAGCCAGCCCCTCCTCGCGCTTCACTAGGGCGCGACGACGAGACGACTCGCTGCCGCCCTTGAATCGAGCGCGGCGGCTGGTCGTAGCCGCTGCTGCTGGAGCTGCCGCCGGAGGAAGAATCGCCGTAGCTAGGCAAGCAGTAGCCAGCGCCGAGGGCAAGACCACCCTCACCTTCGTCACGACCGTCGCCAAGGCGGAGCACCTCGCCACCATCGTTGTCCTTAGGGCAGCACCCGATGCGGCGGCCGTCCTCTCCGAATACCCTCACGTAGAGGGTCACGTTGCCATCGTACTTGAAGTGGAGGGTGCACCGCCTGCCCAGGCCGCGCGCACGGGCAAACGTTTGCCAGCTGCGGGCCAGGGCTGTGTTGCCTGCGACGGAGACCTCCACCGCAACCCAAGAAGCCTTGCTGCAGCAGCCGTCAGCCTGCAGCCAGAGCCCGCCTGGACTCGTGGTCGGCAGCTCGCCGACGAAGAAGCACGGGAGCTGAAGCCAGGTGCCGGCCGGGTTCTCCGACCACACGATGAACTCCGGCAGCACCTCCGCCGAGTGGAAGCACGGCCGGGGAGGCATGCGACCAAGGCACGCCTCCCTTCATCGACGAGGCTTCGACGACCTGGGCGACTCCCACCACGCGTAGAGGCGCCGCCGCGGCCGCGAGGGGCCATGGCAGGGGGTCGAAGTGTGCTTGCGGGGGCGGCCGCGCCCCCCTCTTGGGCGGCGGTGAGCAGGGCCCCTCCTGGCGGGCCTTCCCCTTCTCTGCGGCCGAGAACCTCTTCATGGGCGCCATGGGTGTCGCTACCAGCAATGAAGCAAGGAAGAAGGAGCGAGCAGAGCAGGAAGTGATGAGCGACGGGGGCTCCGCCCCCTCCTCATTTATAGCGGTAGAAGGCCAACCGGCGACCCCCGCGATCACAGGTAATGGTGATTTTTCTCTGCATGCAACAGGGACTCGTCAAGTCGGCCAGTTGCCGAGGCAGCGTGGGGAAGCGGAGACGCCCACGTCCGATCAATCTCCACGCGTCAAGCGGGGCCGCAGGCTGTTGGGGCCCGCGGCGCTCCCCACTTGCCCTTTGGCTTCACTTCGAAACCAAGTCTGAGCGCGCCTTGGGCCTGGGGGCTACTATCGGCGTTCTGGGAATGGGGGTCCCCAGACTTGCCTGCCTGCGGCCCACGGCATGGCTCCACCAGTGGCCCCGTACGGCCCATCTTCACCAGCAAGCACTAAAGACCCTCGCGAGGCGGACGACACAAGACCTCCTCGGGGGCGGCCTCACCAGGCTAGCTCGCGAGGAGCGGAGAAATCAAGGCAAGGGGCACCTTGTGAGGTCACTGTGATGCAAGCCATGACGACCATGACTGGGGAGGGCGCCAGGCGGGCGCCAGCGTGCAGTGTCCTCGTTTCCTCTTTGGTGCTAAAGAGGCAAGCGCAGGTGAGGAGTCCTTAGGCATCAGGAAAAGATTTCCATATCGGTGCAACAAGACCAAGACCAGCAGGACGGCAAGACGGAGATCACCGTGGAGCCCAAGACGGCTTCAGCACCATTGCCTTTGGCAGGCGAAGACTACTTTAGTCAGGATAACTTGTACTAGCTGTCCCCCTTCAAACTTGGCCGTTGTGGCATCCCTTCCCGCTCAATATTTGGGAAGAGGATTATGGCCTCTATAAATAGGACTAGCCACCACCATAGCAGGCAACTCATCTTGGATCGGGATCATTCAGACCACCAGCCACGTCACAAGCTCACCAAGCACAAGAACACCTCTCCTCAGGAGGTTGTTCTTCCCTTGTAACTGTTCATCCTCAGCCCAAGAGGCAATCCACCACACCACACTGGAGTAGGGTATTACACCACATCGGTGGCCCGAACCAGTATAAACCTTGTGTCTTTTGTTCTTTGTGTTCGTCGAGCTAGGCCGTGAGATCGTGGTGAGGGCGTGAGCTAGGGGGAGGAGAGATCTTCGTGCGCACCCCAGTGTTCGAACCTCAAGGGTTTTGCCTGAACCCGAAATCCGACAAAGACGACCTCTTTGTTGTGTGAAGGCTCATAGGAAATGTCATAAGGAGAGAAGAATATGGATATACAAGCACCTAAGCACGCTTAAATCATTTGAAATTTCTGTCAATCAAGAAGCTAGTTAAGACTTGCATCATCATGAAAATTGTAAACCTTCTAGCTCATATCATGCATTGTTCAACCACACCCCGCAAGGGTTGTTCAGAACAAAATGGTTGAACAACTGAAAATAGTAATGTATACAAGATTTTATGCCCAGTCTCTTCTTAATTAAAAATCGAAGGATATACTTTTGCCTTGTCTGCACACAAAAACTTACGGACATGAAATCCTAACATGATGTTGAAGTTTTATTTGTTGCATGCCACTCTGGGCCATTTTGGCTCATCCAACACATTGGTACGTGACATATTTTCTCAGGAGAGGATAAATTTTGCTACGACTATCTGAGCACCCCGGTCGCAATAGAACAAGTTGATGAGTTAGCGGAGGAGACATATATTAGTGACAATCTGGCATTACACAAGGACGAACTCGTACTACGTTGCTACGTGTCAAAACTAATCGTTTAAGATATTGTGTCCGGAGGCTAAGCTTGAAATGCGATACAGCGAGAAGTGCAACTAGACAAAATGACACGCTGTCCTGACTCCTAAAGCAGCAGGAACTCTGCTTTTTCATGCATGCACCGGTACACATTATAGAGTAATTTAAAATGTACTATTTGTTTATTTTCCAACCAACAAAATATATTTGTTTCTGTTTGTGTCACTTCTCTCCCTGCTCCGCTGGCTCAAACAGCACAAAGATGCAGACAATAAAGGCTTTTCTCTCACCTTTTATTATTCTTTCGGCGCTTTATGCCAGATCCATGGATAATAATATCAGAAAATAAATTTTGGAGCTTGGAAGCATATGATAACTACTGATACTGTATAAACCATATATGTATACTGGTTAAGGGTTTTGTGCCTGCAAATATATCTCCTTTTCTTTGATATATAGCAAGAATTCAGAGAAAAAGAACAGAAATGGACGTGACAAGTATATGATGCGGTGGTGCTTAGTCAGGTATTGTCTGCTAGGTGGCACACACGTCAAATTTTGATTCTCTCTCTTTTGGCCATCTCCTGGTGTAGGTCAGGTGTCATATATAAATTAGACAAAACACTAAGCTGCCAGCAGTTGTTGTTATTTTCTTACAAAAAAGAGGAAAAAAAACACAATGTGGCTGCTGGGATTCGAGCCCAGGTCTCCACGGCCACAACGTGGAATTCTCACCACTAAACTACAGCCACAATGTTGTTTGACTGTTAAATTTTAGCTTTAACCTCTGGTGATAAGACTCTGATTAGTCTGTTCTGATTAGGGGTTTTAGGTTATCATATGAGTAGTTTTCTCTTTCCTGCAGTAGTTTGTAAGACTATGTGGTTTCTATTATACTCTCTTCATCCCAAAATTTTTGTCTTAAATTTGTCTAAATACGGATGTACCTAAAACGTGACTTGATACATCCATATTTAGACAAATCTAAGACAAAAATTTTGGGACGAAGAGAGTATAATAGAAACCACATAGTCTTACAAACTACTGCAGGAAAGAGAAAACTACTCATATGATAACCTAAAACCTAAAACGTGACTTGATACATCCATATTTAGACAAATCTAAGACAAGAATTTTGAAACGGAGGGAGTATGAAATAGGAGGGGAGACCCTCTTGATAAAAAAAAAAGAACTTCCAGTGATGATAAGGCGATAAGCTATCCGATGTTGCTCCGTCCATCCTGCTGGACTTTTTAACAAACTGTACATGGTTGTTTTCCATGCCGACAGGGAAAAGAAGAATGAAATTCTGGGTGAAAATCATTTAAAACAAAACCGGCTCAACTGCAAAGCTATTCGTACAATCAAAGTTTGCCCTGTATGTGATTATTTATTTATTTTTCTAGAATAGGCACATGCATTAATAGAAGAAGAGGGAAAGAAGCCGGATATAAGCCTTTTGGTCATTACAACGTCAATCACAAGGATTAGCAACCATGTCCTCAAAGCACACCCACCACGCGTACTACGATTCATACTCGACCTAGACCAACCTCATGCCAACAACGATGAGGCAAACCACAGAGCGGTCAAGCTGCATCACACCATCGCCGAAGACCTCAACAGCAATACCAAGACCCGATGACAACCCAAACCAACGTACCCCACCCAACGCGCCAAGAGAAAGTCGGCAAATGGACGGCAGGGCCTGGGCAATCCCGGGAGAAGGCTTAGTCGAGAGAGCACTGGATATGGAGATTCCATGATGATGCACATGAGTGTGCACACGCGCGCGTCCACACACACACACACACACACACACGAGAGCGAGCATTCTGAACACGCCCTAGGATTGATGGACATGGAAGATAAATCCACGAATATCGTTAAGTTTGTGCATAGCAGAAGGATTTGATCATTTGGAAAACGAAGACATGCTCCGCATAACAACACCAGCCCATCAAGAGGTTGTTCTCTTCTCGCTGTTTAGCTTCGTTATTACACGGCGTGGTCCTTTGGTTCGCTGGCCGTACGTGCACCGCTCTTTATCATCACTCGGGTCACGACACTGCTTAACACTAGTTAAGTCGGGTTAAGGACCCTAGACAGTTGGTTAGGATGCGAAAGACAGAGAGCCATCATCTAATCATCAGCCTGAGCATGACAACCGGCCGTGCATGCCCTGCAGCATCCAATGATGGCCTCCTGATGGGATTGCTAAACAACAAGGAATTTCTTTTTAGAAAAAAAGAGAAATCCTGACCCGTTCAGTTTGCTTCAGTCAGTCCCTCTCAGTCACCTTGCACCCATAAACTAGAAACTGGATAGAAATCCAGCCTGAAAAGGCAAAGGTACGCGCAATTTTGTAGGTTCGTACGCCGTGTAGTGGTTGACGACTTGAGCACCATACCACCATCAATCTAAAACAAGTATACCCATACGTTTACAGTAACGAAAAAACTGACGAAACCAATAGACAATGTCATCGCCTGGCACATGCAGAGCAGCAGTCCGCCTGGGAATTATGATCGCATGTTCCAGGTCTGACTGCCGTGAGCCGCCGCATGCATGCATGCATACGCATGTGGCTCGCCCGCCGGAAAGAAGAGAAGGGACTCCTGAACTGTTGGCTGAGATGCGTTGGTAAGAGCATCTCCAACAGCCGCGCCAAATGGCGCGGAGTAAACTGGGTTTTTACCGCGCGCGGGACATTTTCGCGCGCTCCAGCGGTGTCGGGAAACTAGCGCGCGGGAATCGTTTGCGCGCGGGGGGGAAAAGGCGGCAGCTCGCGCGCTAGATTTGGCGCACCGCGTCCGGCACGCCTATAAATTGCAGCGCCTCTGCCGCTCTCTCTCGCTCGCTCTAGCGCTTTCTTTCCTTGCCGCCGACACGACAACACCGTGCGACCATGCCGCCTCGCCGCCGGGAAGGTTCGGGCGTCCGCGTGCGTCCGTCCGGCACCTACTCCGCCTCGATCCGGTTGGACGGCGGCGTGCGCCTCGGCCTCGGAACCTTCGACACCGCCCAGGGCGGCGCCCGCGCGTACGACGCTGCGGTGTGGCGCCTCCGGCGGTCCCGTTGGGACATGAACTTTACCGACGTGGCGATACCAGAGCGGGCACGAGAGTTGGTTCCTTTCTCACGGCTTATCACTGACGAGGATCGGTGCAATAACCGGAGGCGGGAGCGCCGTCTCAGCCTGGCCGAGATGGACGAGGAAGCCATGGCGTTGTGGAGGCAACGCTTCCCGCAAGATTTCATCAACGAGGAGCAGTTCTTGCCGAGAGGAGGGCGGAGAGAAAGGAGAAGAGGAAGGAGAAGTGGAAGGAGCGAGCCGCCTATCGCGAGGACAAGCGTACGCGGAAGGCGGTCGCTAAATACAACATGGCGCTAGGAGATGCGTCATCCTGGGACTCCCGCGACGATCGGTTCCTTAACGCCTATGCTCAAACGTCTGAGGAGGACATCACCGAGACATAGCCCGAGTCGAAGAATGACGAGTAGTAGTTCTATGCGAGAGTATGTATTGTAGGAGAAGACTAACTATGTACGCGGTTGTATCGTAGAACTATGTGCTATGACTATGTATTGTAGGAGAAGACTTGAACTATGTACAAAATATAACGCGCTTGCTGGAGCGGCTCGGGCGCGCTTTATTTTGCGGCGGCCGCTGGAGCCAGCGCGCCGCCGCGCGCAAAACCTAACTCACCCGGCGCTATATCCTCACTTTTAGCGCGCCGCGCGTTGCGCGGCTGTTGGAGATGCTCTAAGTTGCTTTCCTCCAATCGGTGTGCGACCAGCTGCATGCATGCATGCGCTTGGTCACTGAGAGCATCTCAGCCGTTGGCCCTCAAGGGGCGTGTAAAATCGTCGTCCGGGGGTGAACCAGTGCTAAACCGCGTGTTCATCAAATATTTTTTTAAAACAAAATCCGGCCCCACATTCGCACAAAAAAGTCGCAAATTTGACCAAACTTCGGCGAGTTCATCAAATATTTTATAAAAGAAGAAAAAAAAGACACTAATAGACCCGCCGTCGCCCTTGCCGTTCCTCGTCGCCCGCCGCCCTGAAGCTCTACATGCCGAGGAGCCTGTAGAACTGCGTGTAGTCGCAGTCGTCGTCGCCTCCTCCGCGGCTGCCGTCCCTGCTGCCCCCTTGCCCAGGGTCACCGGAGCACGGCGGGTTGGACGGTCCGGGGGCGTCCTCGTCCTCGTCGCTGTGAGGATTACCATGCCGTTCTCGTCCTCGCGGCCATGCTGGCGGGCGGCTATCTCCTGCAGGGCTCGGCGCTGCCGAATCATCTCGTCGCGGAGGTAGTCGTCCCGCGCCCACTTTAGGGCGGCCTCGTCGGAGAAGCCGCGCCGGGCTATGGCCTCGTACTCCGCGGGGAGGCCGGACTCCACCTTCGGCAGCAGGCAGGCAGAGGTGGGGGAGGACTCGGCGATGCGGACGCTGCAGCGGTGGGTGTGCCGGCTAATCGGCGCGTCCTGGGGCTCCGGCTTGACGGGAAGGAGGGATGGAGAGCCGGACGAGCGGCCGGATGAGGAGGAGGACGCCGGGTCCATGCGTCTCGGCGTCCACTCCCACGCCGGCGGGAGAAGGTGGGGGGAGCGGGGTACTCCAGCCTCGGCCTGTTGCCGCCCTCGATGTACTCGAGGACAGCCTCCAGCGTGCGGCCGGGCACGCCCCACCATCGGCGACGCCCTTCGGCGTTGTGCTTCCCGGAGGGCACGACGCTGTTGGTGGCCTCGAGCTGCTCGGCGTGACAACGACGGAAGTACGGCTCCCACAGCGTGCTGTCGGGGGTGTTCCTCGACCCTTCTCTCGCCGCCAGCGGTGGAGAAGAACGGATACGGGCGATCTCCACACGACGGTCCGCCCTGGTGGGCGGCGGTGGCACCGGGACCCGCCGACGCTTATCATCCACGCCCCCGGCACCCGCATGTCCGGCGGGACCGGGTACTCGGCCTCATAGAGAAGCCGGGCTTCGTCCTCGTGAAGGTGGCGGCGGCCGAAGCCGTTCTCCGCCGTGCCATCGCCTGGGTAGCGCTCGGCCATTGGGTGAACTGAAAACGACGAGAAGAGAGGGAGGAACGGGGGCGTCGGCGGTGGAGAGCGAGGTCTGTGCGTGGCTCACTGGTGCGGGAGGAGGCGACTTATATAGGCGGCGCCCGCGTGGCCGCCGTGTGCACGCGTGGCGGGCGAGGCCCGCCAATTTTCGCGCGAAAAACGATTCAGCCGGCGCCACGAAGCGCCCCCAGCGCGCCGGGTTCGGCCTGGGTCCGCCGGTGCCAATTTCTGCCCGAGCCGGTGAAAAAGGGTTAATTATCCTTTTGCCCTCAGTGGTGTCCATGTGCTGAGTTTTGCCCTCAGATGCGAATTGTCCTCAGTTTTGCCCCTAGTCCGTGCGCACCGACTCGTTCGTGAACTCTGCCGTCTCCGTCAGGTCAACCTTTTGACTCGGCCCTTATAGGTGGGACCAGGCGGCAGAAACGGCCAATTTTATTCAGACCGTTGCACGCGTGGCTTGTGGGACCCAGCAAAGAGCCGTTGAAGCGAGAGCCGTTGGCGGAGTACGCTATATAAGCGGGCGACAGCGGCGGTGACCACGGGCGACAGAGAGCACGGGCGGTGACCACGGCGAGAGAGAGAACACGGCGGTGGGAAGCTAGCTGTGGAGGGCGCGGCGGTGGGAAGCTAGCAGTGGAGGGCGGCGCGGCGTTGAGATCCCCTTCGGCTCCGAGCTCCATGTCTTCCTCAAGCTCCCGCGCCACTGGCGGATCTGAGCCGGCGCGTGTGGACATGCATGTCTTCGTCTGTCCGCGGTGCCGGACGGGCGTTGATCGAAGGGTTTCTCAGACACCGAGGAACCAGAATCGTCCGTTCTACGTGTGCAGCGAGAATGGGGTAAGAATCAGGGCAATTGCACCATCTTTGAGCAATGGGTTGATCTGTTTGGTGTTCATGCAGGTGGCATGCTTCTTTCTTTGGGTCGATGCTCTGGCCAAGACTCTGATGAATGAACTGCAAGAAGAGCATGAAGAATGATTGCGCATGCTGCCATGAACGGCAGTGGCCACACCATGAGCTCCGGAAGAAGAGATGGATGGCGAAGCACGCACTGACAGAGAGCTAGCTATTGAGCTTAGGATGTTGAAGAAGAAGGTTAGGAAGCTTGAAGATCAAGCACTACCAATACCCATTTGCAAATACTTTTGGGCATTTGTAGGTATGGTAATCGCCTTTGGTTGTAATGTTGAAAATGTATGGAAAGCCATGAATTATGAAGGAATTTGTAATCTTGAAATTGTTTGAGAAATTCACCTAGTTTAAATGTTGGTTAAAGTTGTTTAAATGTTGAAACAAAAAGAGAAGAAGTGACCAACATTTAAATATGTTGGAGAAAAAGAAGAAATTAGGAATTCAGAAACTTTTGATCAATGAAATGCAGCTCTCTGCTCGCCTTTACATCAAAAAAAGGTTGCTCTTGGGCCAAATTCAGAGCGTAGAGCCAAGTGCAGGCTAGACTAATGGGCCAACTGCATCCAATTAGGCCCATTCAGGGGTTTTCTTGCATATTTTTGTGTTTTCTATTCTGATTTAATTTAGGCAGTAAATCATAATGCTGAAACTTTCTGTGGAAGCTAATTGAATTATTCCGGAGCCAAAAAATTAAGGTTAGAAATTTTTTGGAGCTGTTAATTAATCCAATTCAAATACACCGTGATTTAAATCAAAGACCAAAATGTCATCGAAAATGTGCCTCAGCTCTGGTAGAGGTTTACGCCAGGTGCCAAAATAAATGAACATTTTTTAAGGGCATTACATTGAGAAAAACATAATATGTCTAAAAAAATGAAGGGTGGAAAATGCACAAAAAATTGGTGCGGTGGGGACTCGAACCAGGACCGCGTGGGTTTGTTGTGTTTAGGGCTCTTGTTGATAACTGCTAGGACAGATGGCAAGACTTTGACATGGGTAGGGAAGGAAGGTATACATAGTGAGACTGTGAATTTTTTTTTTTAAAAAATAGTGAGACCGTGAATGTTTGCACACGCGTGAGAGTGGTTTTTCCTTTGTTTTGCACTTAAATTTTGGAGGGTTGGAAGGTTGAAAATGTATGTTGCACTACCACATGATTTTGGTCAGAGTGGCACTTGGTTTAGGGTTAGAGTGGCACTTGGTTTAGGATTTAAAGGGAATAAATTTGCATGTTAGTTCATGACTTTTTGTTTGAATGAAACAGAGGGCTTCTCACCCCCTCCGAAAACCAGAAGTTCTCGAACTTCATGACTTGTTTAGGGAAGAAATGATAAGTTTGGGCACGGACATTTTTTAACACACATAATAAGATGGAACACACCGTACCATTACAATAACTTAAATAAGTTCACCGAAACATGACACGACACGACAAGACATAGAAAAGCAACAAAATAAAAAACCAAACATGACGAGCTTGACTCCGGGCTTGAACATCTTCATCTTGACCTCCTTCTTCCACCTTGGCCGCGCGCTCCCCTTCAGCACCGTCTTCATCTTCACACCTCCTCCTCGTCGTCGTAGGGAAGGGAGTGCATCTGGCTGGAGCGGGAAGATGCGCTCGTAGTTGGTGTAGATGTTGTAGATGGTGAAGAAGATGGCCTCATAGCCGCACCAAAAGACTTGGCCGAGGAGCTGCAGCGTCAAATGGGTTGGTGAAGGTGACCGTGAGCAGTGGGAGGGCGCCGCCCGCGGTCACGAACCTCGTTGAGGGTGAACATCCTCGGCGAGCCCGTGGGAGGTGGGCATAGCCGGCTCACGAGGAAGGCGCGGGTGAGTTCGGCGGAACCTCTCCACCTTGAAATAGCCCACACGGAGCTCCCTCTCCACGAGCACGCCCGGTGGGTAGCGCAGCTCCGGCACCACAGGCGGACGGCTGAAGGTCGGCCCGTTGAACTGCATCTTCTTCACTTGGTCTCGCTTGGGGAGGGCTCGGTCGCTTGGGTGTTTGAAGTTGGAGAGGATCGGATCTGGCTTGTGGGTGGGAGAGGAAGAGGCACCCCATTTATAGGCCTGTGGGTGGGAGAGGAAGAGAGAAAGGATGAGAACGGTGCGTGTGTGAAGCGTGTGAATCCGGATGCGTGTGTGTATCCGTTACGTTTTGCACACTTAAATTTTTGCACAAAAACGATACATCTTTGACCGGGCAGTGCATGTGAATCGCTGCCCTGAACCACCTAGCTCGCCTAGCGCGCCTCGCTCGCCTCACTCACATGCATGCACGTCGCCGCCTCCCGCGCATGCGCAAACCCACGTAGCCGCCTCCATGCATGCAAGGCCTGGAAAGGCTGAGACGGGCTATTTACTGCGGTCTCGAGCCCAGACAACGAGACGGCCCAACGGTCCATCCAGTAGCGCCCGATATTTGTTAAAAAACAATCTCCCAGCCAATCAGATTGCATCTCGCGGATCGCCCCCTCCTCCCATGATTCCTTCTAGAAGGGTTATATCGACGGCCCTTGATACGCCGCTAGGGTTAGATGAACGGTCCTTATTCAGCGCTAGGGTTAGCGGGGTTTGGGAGGGTTTGGAGCAGTCAAAGCTATGTTTGACCAGATTTCAAATGAGCATAATAAATTAAATAAAAATCAGAAAAATGAAAAACCTGCGCATAGTCTTCTTATGTCATATACTAACGATTTAAGTTGATAAACAAGCTTTACATACATTTAAATGATAAGCTCATGTGTATTGTATGATATCTCGAGTATCTCAAACTCTCTTGTATGAAGTGAAGAGAAGTGTTTTGGGGAAATGAACATGAAAATTTCAAAAAACTCACCACAGCTTCATTTTGGAGTGACTAAGAAGGATCCAGGCTTAGTTTTTCATTTTGATGTTTTACACTTGTTTAAATCTTGGTCAAAGTTAAGTTTGACCAGAATTCAAATGAGCAAAACAAATTTAAAAAAATCAAAAAATGGAAAAACCAGCGCACATAGTCTGTACATATAGAATATATGTGTAGGAAAGTTATTTGGCTGATTTAGATAAGGTCGAAAAAAACCTTGCTTAGAAATGAGGCCGTTTACCCTACCTTTGGACCCTCTTTTTAGCACATTTTTCATGAAAATTTCAAAAACCTCACCACAACTTCATTTTGGATTGACTAAGAAGTATCCAGGCTTAGTTTTTCATTTTGATGTTTTAGACTTGTTTAAATCTTGGTCAAAGTTAGGTTTGACCAGAATTTAAATGAGCAAAACAAAATTCAAAAAAATCAAAAAAAGGAAAAACCATGTGCTCATTCAAACATCATCCAACAGATATTTAAACATCATGTCAAACATACTTCTAACATAGGTCCATAGCAGGCAAGGCATAAGCATATGTGGCTTTGAACCTTGCAACAGAGTAGTAATCATGCACATCTTCTTTGTATGTTCCTGCTGGACACAGGAGAGAAGTGATGAAAAACAAGGCATGAATGCATGGCAACCCAGTTATCTGCCATTGCCTACAACTGCAAGTTCTAGCTTCTAAATCCATTGGATATCTCCATCCCCTCTTCTCTTTATCCAAATATGATATCTCTGTTGTGGTACCCGAGCAAAGCGTCATGTTCATTTCCAAGCCTGTTGTCTTACGCTTGGTTCATTCATCACGGCAGGGATGATAATGTGGCCCATGAATTTTGCCTCGGCTATTCCTGCATGATAATGAAATTTCTGCATGTATTCTATCCTTATCCTGTCAAGCAAATCCACCACATAATGACCCTTTAGTTTCCGAATCGTTGAGTTGAAAGACTCTGCTAGATTATTATGCACATAGTCAACTTTGCTCACTTCACTGAATTGGCTTACGGCCCATAACTTGGAGTGGTGTGTTTCCAAGTATTCTTTCACTTTGGGATTCATGTATAACTGCCTCAAGTGGTAGTTGTGCTTCTTCACACTGCATGTCAAAGATGTTGGCCATAAATTGTCGGTATACACCTTTCCTTTGAATTTCTTCATGAAATTTGCAGCAAGGTGACGCATGCATTCCCTATGCTCTACTCCAGAGAACACATTGTCCACGGCCACTTCTAAACCTTTGCAGGCATCTGTATGAATGACCAACCCATTGGGATGTGCAATAGCTTACGGAGATTATGCAAAAACCAAGTCCAGCTCTCCTCGAGACTCTGTCTCCAACACACCATAGGCAGCTGGAAATACAAAACTATGTGCATCAACTGCACAAGCTGCTACTAACTGTCCTTTAAACCTCCTGTGAAAAAAGTGGCATCAATAGCCAAATAAGGCCTGACAGCCTGCCAAAAACCCGGCGACAAGCCTCAAGCAGAACAAAAACCCTTAGAAGCATTCCTTGGTCTTTGTCACTCCCACGAATGTGTACGCCACGGTGTGGTGATCAATATCTACAATACTACCTGGGCTTCTCCTCTCCACTTCACCTTTGAATGAATACAACAATTGAAAACTTCCCTGCCAGTTACCATAAATAGAATCCATAGCATGTTGTTTACCATTGAACAACCTCATGTATGGTAAATCTATCTTGAACTTATCTTTGATGTTCTTACGCAATTCCTTTGGACCCACTTGCTGGTTTTCTTTCACCCACTTTTTTACTTCTTACGCCACCCATCTTGACTTGGCTCTACTAATTGTATCCTTCCTAAGGCTTGATTCTGGCATGTGTGCTTAAAAGGGTTCACTTTGACCTGAACATTAGTGCTATTCCGCATTTTAGATGCAAGCAGCCTCCATGGACAACCCTCGGTCGGACGATTGCACTCTGTAGCGTGCTTGATCGCTCTTGTCAACTTTGAAAGTCGTTCTACCTTGATGCAGTATGTCACAAGTGCATTTCTACACTCATTCATGGATGCAAAAACTGTACCTTCTTCCATTTGAGGGTTCAAAGGGTCCCATTCAACAGATGCAAGGTCTTCGTCCTCACCCATCGCGTCATCATCCACACGGACTGCATTGTGAGCCTCATCTTGGTTTTCAGTCCGAGGTGCCCGTCGTAAATTCGAATAACATCAGAATATAACTTCTCTTCATCAACCCGAATTGTAGCCATCGGGCTCCACTTCAAGGGGACCCTCTGCTGTTGCCCACACTTGTCGAGCCACCACGTCCCGTGCACCAACTGAATTGTTACGGCTAGAGATGCCATTCTGACGACTTGATTCTCCCGAGATGTTGCACCCGCCATCCTAGGTCCAAATGCCTGCTCAAGCACATCAACTTGTAGCCTCACATGAAAATTATCTTTCTCTTTATGCCTAACAAACATGGTAGCTAGCTCTTCATCATTACTAACTGTCACCCAATTCTTTTCCCCATCATAGTATTTGTATACCACTTCATCAAGCAAACCCCAAGGATATTGGCTACAAATTACATCCCCAAATTATGCGAAACTCCAATTACTAGCCATTGGCAACCGATAATCAAAACATCCTTGGTATTTCTTCTTATCCTTTGCATCGAACATGTACGGTCCCTTCTAATGTGCACCATGAAAGCAAACCGCAACTCCATCCTAACGGCGAAAAACAGAGCGCAATCAGCACACTAATTGGGCAAACCTACTCGAATCAGTGTTCAAATGCACAACTAAGCTCAATCTAAACAAGAGGCGAGACTTGCCCTCGGGAACCCGTCGTGGGCCTTGGCGGATCTCCGCCCGATGCCTGCCTCGCCAAATACTCGAGTCGCCGCTGCTCACCATTTCGCCCTAGGTTTCTTCCTCCTAGTTCAAATAGCTCCAGCAGCCCCCACCTTTGGCGCTCGGCCGGGCACGAAAGGAGGCCGCGCTTGAATCGGCAGGTGGCGGGCGCCCCACCCGTGGCGTCGCAGGAAGGTGGTGGGCGTCACGAGTGGCCGTGGGCGTAAGCGCGAGGAGGTAGGCGGAGCAGCCGTCTGGCGAGTGGCGGGGGCAGGTCTTGGCTGGCGCGAGTGGCGGCGGCGGCGGCTGGACAACCCGGCAGGCGGATGGGTGTGAGCTAAAATGATTCGGGGATTTAGTTGCACGGGCCTACATGTCAGCTCCGGACCCACGTCCACGCGGTCCCACGTGTAAGCTCCGGACCCACAACTACTAACGCCGGCGGACGGAATGGACTCAAATATGGCCATTTGGCCTCGTCGTAGTTGTTGTGCTCGGACTAGGGGCAAAACTGATGACAATTCGCATCTGAGGGCAAAACTGAGCATATGGACACCATTGAGGGCAAAAAGATAATTAAGCCTTTTTCGCCGGCTCGGGCAGAAATTGGCGCCGGCGGACCCAGGCCGAACCCGGCGCTGGGGACGCTTAGTGGCGCCGGCTGAATCGTTACAGCAAGAAGTGCATCTGGACAAATGACACGCTGTCCTGACTCCTAAAGCAGCAGGAACTCTGCTTTTTCATACATGCACGGTACACATTATAGATTAATTAAAAATGTACTATTTGTTTATTTTTCAATCAACAAAATATATTTGTTTCTATTTGTGCCCCTTCTCTTCCTGCTTCGCTGGCACAAACCGCACAAAGATGCAGACAGTAAAGCGAAGGCCTCTCTCTCTCTCTCTCTCCTTTTCCTTATTCTTTCGGCGCTTTATGTCAGATCCATGGATAATAATATCAGAAAATAAAGTTTGTAGCCTGGAAGCATATGATAACTACTGCTCCTGTATAAACTATATATGTGTACAGTGTACTGGTTAAGGATTTTATGCCTGCAAATATATCTCAATTTGTTTGATCTATAGCAGGCAATGTTCGCTGAACCACTGGCCTGATTCAGAGAAAAAGATCCTTCAGACAAGAGAAAAAAATTGGACGTGACAAGTATACTGATGCGGTGGTGCTTAGTCAGGCACTGTCTGCTAGGTGGCACACGCCAAATTTTGATTCTCTCTCAACCGCAAAAAAAATTTATTGATTCTCTCTCTTTTGGCCCATCTCTTACATTGATCAGGTGTCATATAAATCGGACAAAACACTAGAGGTTGTTGGACAGAAGTAGTTCCTTTTCATTTTCTTGAAATCGAAAAGAAAGAAAAAATGTAGTGTGGCTGCAGAAGTAGATCTTTTCCCTTATTTTTTATATACCAGCAATTTTTTTTCCTTTTCTTGAAACAAAAAAGGTAAAATTAAATGTTGTGTGGCTGCTGGGATTCGAGCCCAAGTCTCCACGGCCACAACGTGGAATTCTCACCACTAAACTACAGCCACCATTTGTCAGATTGTTAAATTTTAGACTTACATCTAATCATAAGGCTCTGATTAGTCTGTTCTGATTAGGGGTTTTAGGTTATCATATGAGTAGTTTTCTCTTTCCTGCAGTAGTTTGCAAGGCTATGTGGTTTCTATTATAATGCGATAAGCTATCCGATGTGGAAAAAAAAACTTCCAATGATGATAACTCGATAAGCTACCCGATGTCGCTCCGTCCGCCCTGCTGGACTTTTAACAAACTGTACATGGTTGTTTTTCATGCCGCCAGGGAAAAGAAGAATGAAATTTACGGGTGAAAATTATTTAAACAAAACCGGCTACACTCCAAAGCTACTCATGTATAGTTAAAGTTTGCCCTATACGCGATTCTTTATTGTAATATCTTTTTGTGGGAAATTCAATGATGATGCACATATGAGCACGCACGCGCGCACACACACTAAACAACCGAGAGCGAGCTTTTTGAACACACCCTAGAATTAATGGACGTTGAAGATAAATCCATGGATATCATTAAGTTTGTGCATAGCAGAAGGATTTGATTTATCATTTGAAATACCAGCCCATCCAGAGGTTGTGCTCTTCTCGCTGTTTAGCTCCGTTTCACGCCGTGGTCCTTTGTCATCACGCGGTCGACGACACTGCTTAACACTAGTTAAGTGAGGTTAAGGACGCTAGACAGTTGGTTAGGAAGGGAAAGAAAGAGAGCCATCGTCTAATCATCAGCCCGAGCATGACAACCGGCCGTGCATGCCCTGCAGCATCAATGATGGCCTGCTGATGGGGTTGCTGAACAACGAGAAGAATCAAGAAAATGGGAAATACTGTCTCGTTCAGTTTGCTTCAGTCAGTCTCAGTCCCTTTCAGTCACCTTGCAGCCATAAACTAGATAGAAATCCAGCCTGAAAAAGCAAGGGTACGCGCAACTTTTTAGGTTCGTACGCCGTGTAGTGGTTGATGACTTGAGCACCATGTACTAAAACAACCAGGAGGTGTACCCATACGTTTACATTAACGAAAAACCGATGAAACCAGTAGACAATGTCATCGCCCGGCACATGCAGAGCATTAGTCCTCCTGGGATTATGATCGCACGGCTGAGCTGCGCCTCTCAGTCGCTTTCCTCCAACCGGTGTGCGTCCAGCTGCATGCATGCATGCCGCGCTTGGTCACCGAAATAAAAAGATCGGGGGAGCTCGCCGCAGCTTGGCACGCTTCTTGCTTGCTTTGATTGGTCGCTCCATGCAATGCTGATGAGTACTAGCTCGTGGAAATTATCGTCTCGGGGCGGATTGTGGTACGGAGTACCTCTCGTAGTCGTAGTACGAGAGCCACTGCCAAATCGTTCGGTCGTTCAAATTTCGAATGGTGTGTGACGTCTAGTAACACGAGTGAGATTTAGAGCATCTAAAACCGAACTTGGCAAATCTTGCCTTCTATACGTCCGCGGACGCGCCCATCACGTCCGCGGAGGCATGCAGACGGGCCCTCGTATTTCGTTTCCAGCATTCACATATCTTAAATTTGAACTCTTAAATTCATGCACGTCGATCATGCAAGCCAATGTTAAATGTTGATCTCGAAGATTCCGATGCATTTGCAGAAAGTTCATAAACTGATTTGCACCCTGAGCTTCCGGAATTTCAACTTGTTCTTCAGGTGCTTAAAAACCATTGGTTTGGGCTACACCATCACCCTCATCCTCGACAATCATATTGTGTAAAATAACACAACATGTCATGACCTGCCACAAAGTTTTAGATTCTCACATCATTGCAGCCTCACAAACAATTGAACAACGAGCTTAAAGCACTCCAAATGCCCTATCCACATCCTTCCTAGCTGCTTCCTGTAGTGTTGCAAAGTGACTTTGTTTCTTGCCATGCTGTTCGGATATGGCCTTCACGAACGCCACTCACTAAGGACAGATACCATCTGCAAGATAGCCCATGTTGTAGTCTCGGTTGTTGATAGTGTAGTTGCATGACAATGATTCCCCATTGCAAAGCTTCCTGAACATCAGAGATCGTTGAAGCACGTCGATATTGTTGTGAGAACCCGATTTTTCAAAAAAAGCATGCCAAATTCATAAGTCATGTGATGCCACCACTTCTAGTATGATGGTGGCCTCGTTGGTGTGACCTTGATACATTCCTCGCGAAACTTTGGCCTTTGGAATAGTTCTTACATTGTCAATGCATGCAATTAATTGAACCGAGCATTCCTGAAAACCCCCTAGCCTCTCCAATAGCCAACAACTTCTATGTGTCCTGCGCATTTGGTTCTCTGAGATAGTCAGCTCCCAACACCTGCACCACGGCGCGGGCAAACTTGACTGTAGTCTTCAGGCATGTGCTCTCCCGCATCCTGATCATCTCAGCAATGGCATCTGCGGCAGTACCAAGTGGGAGCATCCTTAGAGCAGTCGTGCACTACTGCTTGGCAGAGAAAGAAAGTTGACCGCATCAATCCCATGTGAGCTTGAAGTAGTCATCGTGTGCCTTCACTCCCTTCATATATAATGTGCAAAAATAATGGTTTCCGCATCCGAAAACGGCGATGAAACCATGGATCATCAGGGAAAATAGACTTCGTAGCAAAGTAGTTCTTCTTGTCTTAGTACCACATGCCTCTCTTTCCTCATTAATTACTTGCCACATCATCTGTTTTACTTAGAGACGTGTGATGTTACCACCTATATTACTCCCACTATGAGTAGTCTAAGAATATATATGGCTGGTGTGTGTGAATCTGAACTTATTCGGTGTAGTCTAAGAATCTAAACCTATATGGCTGGTATATAACTAATTGCTGTAACATCACACATATCAAGACAAGATGAGTCTATAATCTAATAAATGAAGTGGTGCATGACACAACACATATGTTACTCCTCACTATAAAAATAGTAATATAGATTAGTAACACATGCATGTTACTAGTCTAAGTTAATAGCCATTGTGATTAGTCTTATATCGGCTCATGAGGAACTGCCACGTACTGAGGTAACACACAAAATGTTAGCCAAAAAGGGACAGGTGGAGTGCATGCATGGCTCTGCTCTTCATGCAGAATTGCTCATTCTCGGTCAAATCTTTGGACATTTTGCTGTCAAGCATTTCTTTTTTTCCGGTTAAACCACGGAGTCACGCAGGGCCTGACGATTCTCAGGGTTACGCGGCTCCCTGCCCCCCCTCCTTCACGCGCGTGCATGGCCAGTATATATGACAAAAGAACATGCGTGTCAGACGACAAACCTCCCTGCAGGTGCAGGGTAACCACTAACCAGGTGACTTGAGTCGCTGAATCCGCACAAACTCACCGACCTTCATCTTCCCTGGATCGGACCGGCAAACTGGCAATTGGCACGTAGCGAGACGGCCACAAGGAAAACAAAACAACGGCTCCCAAATCCATCCAGTTCCACCCACGGCCAACTCATGATCCCATCATATGGCGGCGATTAAATTTTGCGCCGCGTCCAGCGACAGCAACCGCCGGACTGTGCTCGACTGCCCGTGCGCGCGACGTCTCAGCTTTTGGTTGGAGTAGGAGTAGAGGATATGGCGGCCTCTATCAGTCGATCGGCGGGCAGTGGCGGAGCTTTAAAGAAAATGTTGGGCGGGCCAAACAAAGGAAGAGCACTGTTTTTTCAAAAAAATTCTGAGTCATACTCATAATCTGTAAATCAGGATTACAAGATGGAGTGAGAATATATGTATATATCAAGTGAATTTTGAAATTATCATTTTTCTTTTGAAAACCAAATCAATTTTTCTTTAGGTGTGAGTGAGCTTGCTTACCATTGCTTATGGCTACCAAATATATGTTGTGATTTGGCTACCAAATATATGTAGTGATTTGTAAAATGCAAAGAACAATTGAGTGGAAAATCAGGATATCTAATGAAGCAATTGCAGGAAAATTAGATGTACAATGTAGTACTATTTTCATCTAATTCATGCCCCTCAATTGAGTGGAACAATCAGACTATCTAACCAGGACTATATGATGTATTTGACTACATCGTTGAACTCAGTATTTGGGAAAACAAATTAGATTAGCTGTGATCACTTGCTCAATCGTAAATTGCAAGGAAATTAGATGGAGTGGTTGCTTGATTCGTCGATGTCTCTGCCTCCTGCTGCAGCCGTGCGAAACAGCAGGAGCTCGTGCCAGCTGGGTGCGAGAGAGCATGGCGACTTGCGAATGAGAGACCTCTAGCGCTTTGGATCGATCATATGCTTACTGGGCTGCAGGTGGGCTTTGCTTCGATGCATAGGTAAAATTAAAAGTGCAAAAAACCTGGGCGGGCCATGGCCCAGTTTGGCCCCAACAGAGCTCCGCCCCTGCCGGCGGGTACACACGTACGTACGTGTCACGGCGCGGGACGTCGCCTGGACATGCGGATGCGGGGAAGGGTGAAGTCTGAAAATAACCTTGAACTCATACACTCTGTCTAAAATAAACCCTAACCTCTTAATCCCTGAAATCAGTACTCTATACTCAACAATCCCGGTCAAACTCGACTCTAACCTGTTTGGTGCACTGGGAAAAATATTGATCCCGGCCGGGATAAGAGGCTACTCTCACTGACATCTATGTCCCATCTGTCATATTTATCTTCATCCACCGACCAGCCACGACAACGACCCATGGCCGGCGCAGCTCCTCCAGCTCGCGCCGCCGATGCGCCCATAAGAATCTTGTTGGCAGCAGCGCTCCGTCGCCGGTGTCGGCGCCTTCATGCGCCCATAAGAATCTCGTTCCGTTGCGTTGGAATCGCGTCTTGCTTCACGGGCATGACCCTGCCGCCGTCTTGTACGTCGTGCTGCATGCCTGCATCCGCCTTTGTTGTCGCTATGGATGTTCTGCCAGACTGACACGACGAAGCGTCCTTTCCACAGCTACATTTTGGTTGGCGGTTTCAAGTGCATGCCTCGAGTAGTAGAATCGATCACTGCAGCGGTTCTACACACGCAATGCGTAACAACATGCTGCAGAATGCTCTTGCATTATTGCATCGGGCCACTGGCAGCTCACCATTAGCGGATGGACAATGGGTACATCTGCAATGCATGCTTGCGTGTGAAGATGTGGACGCGGCGACATCACCTTATACGCCGTGCTGTAGCTACCATAGTACCATTGCCGAGCATCTCCAGCGGACGCAGCAGCAGTTCCTCCGGGCTTGAACGGTTCCGTCCCAGGTCCTAAAGAGTTATTACACACGCTTTCCTCCTCCCCGCTCCCGGCCGCCATTTGCTCCTCCCGTAGCCACCAACATTCCGTCGAACAGTTGGTGTGCGTGCACTCCTCTGCAGCTCACCTCGCCTCCGACCACCCTTGTGGATTCCGGTGACTATCCTTCGCCATACTGCATCATTAGAGGAGCTCCAGTCATCCTCTCTCCCTCTATTTCTCCCTCAATGCTCGCTCTAGATCGCTGTTTTGCGCCACCTCCAGGCCGAACGCATGCATGCATCTCACCATATTGCGTCGACGGCGCGAACGAAAGACGAGACAAGCGCCCATGTGTCCATTCCTCTCGCTCTTCTTCCCCATGAGGCACGCCTGGACCTCACCATAGCTCCGCTGCCCACACCTCACTGTTCTGAACGAACACAGCAGCTCTTGCGGAGAGAGATAAGAAAGAAGATGAGTATGACATGCGGACCCATGCAGTCAGTGACAGAAGAGAGTGATCGGCGGGATCATTATTTTCCTAAGCGTGACAAACTAGTCAAAGGCGGGTTTAGGGTTGAGATAAACCAGGATCAAAGACTACAGGGTGTCAATTTCAGAGATTTAGAGGTTAGGGTAGAGGTTAGGGTTTGATTCCGACGAGCAATCTGAATTCAAGGTTTAAAACAGACTTTACTCTGCGGGAATCCCTGCAGCAGGGGCGATGATGGTGGCGTCCCGTGGACTCGACTGCTCCAACCCAAATCCGTGCGTCCGGCGTCCCTTCTGCTCTGGAGATCACATCACCTACACGATCACGCCGCTGCATGTGCGTAAACAATGCGCTCGAGAGGAGAGGGCCGTCTTACCCTTAGATCGCATACAGTGTAGTATACCGGTAGTGTACAGTTTGTACATGGGTGACCGGCCGGGTGCACGCATCGGCATCGGTCCTTTCCGGGTGCCCTAGTTGTACAAGCCATGACTGTCAAAGTACATGTACTGCTCCTTGCTCCTTCTCATGATTGGCGCGGCCTGGTGCACGACTGCACGTCACTGACCCATGTTCATAGCGCAACCTTCTAGCTAGCTCGATTGGTACGTATATGTGCTTGCCAGCCAGGTCGTCTGAAAATCAAGGTGCTACAGTCAGTATCAACTGCCTTGGTTGTACTGACCGTAACTATCAAGTACAAGTACGGCTCCTTCTTATGATTGCCGCGTCACTCACAAACCCATGTTCTTCGGATTAGACCGGCCGCCCAAGCTCTTCTAGTTGCTCGATCGCTACATCCGACTACATGTTTATGGTACACAGCTCATCTGAAAGTGAGGGTGGTAGAGTATCATCAAACTAGCTTTAAGTCGTACGCAAACCTATAAGCGTGTGTTTGGTTTATGTCCAAGGTTACCTCATCAAATCATTGGGTAGCCAAAATTTGATTGAGATTTTAGTTGTCCATGATTTGGCCAACATTGGCAAGAAAAATGAATTAGAGTTGGCTATAGTTCTTTGGCATGACAAAAATTGACAACCATCCAAACAAAGATCAATCTTTGGGCCATGACCAAAATTTTGATAGGGTACACTTTGACCACAATCCAAACACACCCTAAGCCTACATACATGCATCAAATCATGTAAATCTCCTTGGCGTGTTAATTTTTGTTCCGTTCCCACACTAAACTAATGCGAGACCGGGGAAGAGGACCTCTCTGTTGTGTGAAGGCTCATAAAAAAGTAATGAAGGGGAGGAATATGGATATGCAAACACGCTTAAATCATTTGAAATTTCTGTCAAACAAGAAGCTAGTTAAAGACTTGCATCATCATGAAAATCGTATCTTCTAGCTCATTTCATGCATTGTTCAACCACATCCCACAAGGGTTGTTCACAACAAAATGACTGAACAACAGAAAATTGTAATGTATACAAGGTTTTATGCCCAGTCTCTTCTTAATTAACAAACCAAATGATATATGTCTGCCTCATCTGCACAAAAATCCTTATAGCCACGGAAAACTCACATGAAATCCTACCATGCTGTTAAATATTTATTTGCTGCATGCCATCTCAGGACCATTTTGGCTCATCCGACACACTGGCACGTGACGTATTTTTCTCAAGAAGGGATACATTTGGCTAGGATTATCTGACCACCCCAGTCATAAACAGAACAAGTTCATGAGTTAGATGCAACCTATATTATTAGTGGAAATCTGGCATTACTCAAGGACAAACTCGTACTACGTTGCTACGTGTCAAAACTAGTCGTTTAGGTGTTAAGAAAAAACTAATCGTTTAGATATTGTGGAGGATAAGCTTTAAATGCGATACATCGAGAAGTGCATAAAAAAATGACACTCCGTACTCACTCCTAAAGCAGGAACTCTGCTTTTTCATGCATGCACCATTACACATTATAGAGTAATTAAAAATGCACTATTTGTTTATTTTCAATCAACAAAACATATTTATTTCTGTACATGTCCCCTTTTTTTCCTGCTTCGTTGGCACAAACATGAAAAAGATGCAGACCGTAAAGGCCTCTCTCACTCTCTTTTTCTTATTCTTCCGGCGCTTTATGGCAGATCCAAGGATAATAATATCAGGAAATAACATAACTTGTAAGCATATGCTATCTACGGGTACTGTATATACCAGATATGTGCACTAGTTAAGGGTTTTGTGCCTGCAAAAGATATCTCATTTTGTTTGATCTGTAGTAGTAGGCAATGTTACATTTGAATCACTGGCCTGATTAAGAGAAAAAGATCCTTTAGACAAGAGGGAAAAAAGAAATGGACGTGGCAAGTATACTGATGCGGTGGTGCTTAGTATCACACACATCATATTTAGACAAGGAGGAAGGTTGTAGATGCATAGAGTCACGGGCCAGGTGCTATGGCTGGAGCTCTGCTCGCCAAAAGGATTCATGCCATCCGTACTTAGAGCAAATCTTATGTTCCTTGCGTCAGCTGCAAAATCTTTGAACCATCTGTCGATCTTTCTACATTGCGTTCCATCTGCGGTGTGTCTCAACTCACCGTCCGACTTACGGTCCTCTTTGTGCCATCGCAACAACTTGGCATGCTCTTTGTTCTGAGCAGACGTTTCAACCGTGGTATTATAAGAGCATACCACATCACCTTGGCGGGAACCCTCTTCACAGGTTTACGGCCCTCAACATCGTCACCGGGGTCATCGCCATACGATCTTATAACGCAATGCGATTGCATACCGGGCATTCATTCAAATTCTCGTATTCATCAGCGGTAGAGGATGCGATCGTTGATGCATGCATGTATCTTGAACCTCTAAACCTAGAGGCGGACAACCTTCTTTGCTTAAATGCGTCTTGGCGGGCAACTCGTTATCCTTTGGAAACATATTCTTCAACATTTTCAGCAAGTTTTCAAATGCGAGTCAGCTACACCTGCCTCTGCCTTCCATTTCAGCAAATCCGATTGTGCAGCCCGGCTTTTGAGACCATCATCGCATCCGGGATCTGGCGCCTTTACATGATCCTCTAACATGCGATCCAAATTCTCCCTCTCCTTTTCGGTTCGCGGCGTCTCCGTGCATCGGCAATGGTCCGACCAAGATCATCAGCGGGATCATCACGTGCCTCTTCTTCACCTTCCCCTTCACCTTGACATCCTCCATGAAAGTATCACCGAAATGAGCAAGATAGCTTTCATCGATGAAATCATCCCTTCTTCATCTTCTTCCATTATAACCCCTCTTTCTCCATGCTTGGTCCAACAATTATAGCTTGGCATGAAACCGTGCGAAGCAGATGCATGTGAACATCTCTTGAGTAAGAGTAACCCTTACGATTCTTCTGGATAACACATGGACGGATAACAAAACCCCCGGCATTACGCATTAGCCACTACGAGGAAATCTTTCAAACCCGTAGTGAACTTCATGGAGAGTCGGTTACCGTACATCCATTTCCGATTCATAAGCATTATTATAAAATAAAATATATAATTAACCCTCAAGCATTTGTTAAACAAACAAGCAAAAAACAAAATAAATTAAACAAAGAACTACACACATGCAAATTTTATCAATGACACATCAAAGGTTCATCAAGTTGCTAACCGCGATCGAGGAGTGTGGCTCCAACACTTCATGTCATGTTTGTTTCATGCTCTTGGGGCATTTCATCAAACACCTTATGTGCATAAGAGGAAACCAAAAGCAAACCTACACCCGCTTGTGAAGAGAATGGCTCCAAATGGCTAAGTGTTGGCTGCTGGATGGGTATATATAGGGGAGGGGCTTTAGTTGCGGTTGGCACAGCAAACCGTGACTAAAAGGTGCCCGAAAAGCCTTTAATCGCAGTTGTCACGGCAAACGCGACTAAAATTCCCTCACGTCTTGCCGGTGACCACCGGCGCCATACAGGCCCAGGAGCCTTTGGTCGCGGTTCACCTCGAACCGCGACTAAAGGTCCCATTAATCAGCAGTTCCTCTGACCCGCGACTTATGGGGCTGGGAAGGCTTGTTTTTCCACCAATGCATCTCCTGCGATGGAGTCGGTGTCGTGTCATGTATAAATCGGAAAAATCACTAAGCTGCCCGGCCAGTTCTGTTATTTCATTGAAATTAAAATAAAAAGCATATTGTGGCTGCCGGATTTGAGCCCAGGTCTACTGCAGCCTGGCGTGGAATTCTCACCACTAAAATACAGCCACATTTTGTCCATTTGTTAAATTTTAGCTTTAACTTCTATTGATAAGACTTCGATTAGAATGTTTTGATTAGTAGTCATTCACTACAACAAAATTGACATACCGTGACAAAAATCCTGGTGATGATGATGGACAACGTCACCAAAATGCTTAATCTGTGATGTTCTCGTAGGTGGCGTCACCAATTACTACAAATAGGTGACGATAAACGTCACTGGAATGTCTCGCCTTTGAGCACACCTGGCTGCGAATTTCTGTGACAGTCTGGAAGTTTTCATGACAAACTTGATAGTCATGGAATACTACGAATGTGTGACAATCAGTATTTTGTCATTTAATGTCTAGCAGTGGGACGCACCATACCTAGTTTTTTACGGGTCCCACCATAGCTAGTTCACGAGTTGATGAGAGGTAGGTTTTGGCAGTGGGCCATAATTTTTCCAAAGTCTATTGAACATTGTAATTATTTTGTTCTATCTAATATAAGTAGGTAGTGGCCCTGGAAATACTTATAATTATAAGTTTTTATAGAGGGAAAAGCTTGTTTTGTTCTTTTGTTAGATGGTTATATTGTTCTTTCTAACATAAATAGGCAGCGGCTCAGAAAAAAATGTTTAATCGGACGTTCGTGACCTGGTTTTTTTTCTCTCATAAGTAAAGATATAAATAAGAGAGTTGAACTGCTAATGGGAAAAATAAATTTTAACACAATTATTTTGTTCTTATATCTAGAATAAATAGGTTGTGGCTATGCTGAAAACTTCAGTTGGGCGCTCGCGCACTATTGTTATTTCGTTCTATCTCAAAAGTTAAAACAGGAATAGGAGAGTCGATGGGAAATCTTATTTTTTTTTCTTATCTATAAACAGGTAGTTGTTGGGCCAAAAACTTCAACGGGACACTCGTGAGGTGAAGTTGTTTCGTTCTATCTAAAATATTAATAAAATCGAAACAGCAGGGTCGATGCAAAAATGATTAGTACAGGAGTTCAAACTTGTGACCACCATGATCTGCACCAACATCGTTAATATAAATTGTTATAAAGGTTGTTTATTATCTTCTTGGACTATACGCCTAGGTGTGTGTGACTCTATCTGTAGGTTAGTTATTTCTTCCCGGCATATGTGACTTGATCTGGTCGTCTTCTTGATTCTAGTTGGCGGCATGTCGCCATGGGAAAACAGGACTATGATAGGCGAAACGCGGCACGTATCGGTTCCGACTGGCTATTACAATTCCAAGTGTCTCCACTCCCCTGTACCAACCTTACGCGAATCCATCTGGCCACCGTATCATACGACACTGCACAGAGCACCCGCATCACACCGTCTTTCACTTTCGACATATTTATTTACAACTCCAAGAAAAACTACATGAAAAAACACACCATAATGTATTTGTAAGATTTACTTTTTTAATAATCATTTGATACTTATTTTGAATTAAATGAATTACGTAATATTATGTGTAAACTAAACCCTGTGTCTCCACCAGTCAAACACCCATCCAAAATTACTCTTTTATTTCGCCCGCGAAGAGGCGCCGCTAAAAGCCACCGCCCACCTCGGCATTTTTGCAGATTCAATCGGTTCTCCTATCCCACGACTATAGCGATCGGGGCGGGAGATTGGGGTGGCGGCTGGCCACCCCGCCGGTTCGAGCTCTGATCTCCCCCTGATTGCAGCGACCGGCGACGGCGACCGGCCCCGCGAGCACTCCGCTCTATCCCCCCCCTGATTGCAGCGACAGGCGACGGCGGATTGAAGGAGGCCGCCCCACCAGCGGATCTCGGATCCACCGCATCAACCCGCCCGCAAGCCTTTCCCCACCGATTACAGCGACCGGCGACAGCTCTTGGTAATCTTCTCATCCCGCAAGCCCTTAATGTTCAGTGATTAGGGTTCATCCATACCACTAATCATCCCGCCCTTCTCGTTAATTAGGATCACCAGGATACAACGAAGGGATTTGGGGGAGAAAAGCACTGAGGTGGCGTAGAGCGAAAGAGAGAAAGTGAGATCCAGAGTTGTATTGGAGAGGAATTCAGAGTTTCAGTTTTACAAGTCATACCCACACATGGTAACAGCTTGCCGCTTTAACTGAACTCAGGCACCACACGGCCATAGTGCTTGTGGTTAAAACCTGAAGCCTTAAATTGATTCTACTGCCTGCTTGTGATTAGCTAAAACTTGAAATTGATTTTACTGTTGCTGCGTGTGGTTCAGCTGCCCCATAAATAGTCCCTAACTACTGCTGTTAAAACTGAATAAATACTGAGACTGCACTTGATTTTGACTCCTTACGGAGATGTATAGCCCTGTGCCAATGTACTTTTATCTCCACTATTAAATTAAAGAGAACTAAACTTAATATTTGCCTTGCCGCTCTTAATTGATTGCTACCCATGATGTTAAGGGTCTGAAGCCCACAAGCATATTCAGTACGCCCAGAACTTGATAAAAGCAGATACATGGTGAACTCAAGCTGCTCCTACTTTACAAACATACAACACCATCCATTGAGCCTTAATTTTGAAAGAGTATAGTAAAATTTATGGTTTTCGGAACTATGCCAGCAGCGACAGTAATAGTATTTTTTGTTGTTTTTTGTTCTGAACATTCTGGACAGGTAAAATAATTGACTAAAGATTGATTCATTTATATTCCTGCACTCTTTTACTCTCCTACCAACTACTCCCTCTGTCCCATAATATAAGAAGTTTTTTAACACCACACTAGTGTTAAAAGCGTCCTACATTAATGAGACGGAGAATAATCTAGATGATGCTTTCTTTGTTCCTTTGTCATCCTATTTGAACTTGTGCTGGAATTGCATAATTCAGTGTTGATTCACTTCCTTATTTTACTTGACTTGTTTGACACAGGCACCTGAAGGTTCTACCATGCCAAAAACAAAAAGCGTGTCAGATCTACAAACAGTGCATCTGCTACCTCAAGAATAACTGGATCCCAAGCCACCACAACAACTGAGTCGGTTGAACCTACAAACCATCAAGAATAGTCTACACCAAATCCAACAAACACATCACGTCACCTAACTTCTAAGGATAGCAACTCGCGACCTTTGATTCCGGGAGGCAAGGTTCTCAAGACATGATAGGCACATCTAGCCAATTTGATAACATGATTACACTACAAGGCCAAGGTATTTGCAAGATCATCTTCACACCATCTTTTCCACTTGCAATTCTAACTTTGTAATTTATCTACGAGGTTTTAATGTAGACTCATAAGCATGCTCCTTTGGTCCAAGCTGATGCATAAGCATTCTCCACCGGGGAATGAGACCTCTGAGACCAGTCGAAGCAGCTAAACTATCTTCTTTGTAATCCATCATATGAAGTTTGCCTTACTGGTGGTATGAGCAAGCCGGTATGTCTAGCTTATGTAAGATTTCTTCCTATTGTTTCTGACTTGAAATAGATTCTCATATTGATCATGTGTAATCCATCATATGAACTTTGCCTTACTTGAGCATCAATTTTTCTTTATACTATAGAATGCGATGGAAAAGAAAAGGGAATCACAATCAGAAGGTGAGTAGGCAATATCGGGTACAACAATTGTGACTGGAGTTCTAAAGGAAGAAAGCACCCATAGCACCTTCCTCTCTAGCATGGGTTATGCATCAAGATCCATGAGATTTTGGACCTCTACTTAATCAGCACAGAATTGAAGTAAGAATTGAAGAGAAGAATAGAGAGGCGAGAGGCATGAAGTGATAGGTACATGTCTTGTTTCTCTTTGTGTTCTGGTTGTTTCTTTTTCCTTGCTTTTGTGCATGTGCGTAGTGCACCCATGATAGTGAGAAAATAAGAACACAAATCTGAGTGAACAAGACATTCGTCTTCAGTTCTTGTAACGAAAGTTGTACTAAGGAGTGCTTTGCTGTTTATGTATTGTTTGATCCAAATCCAACCATACAAAGTAACATAAAAAAATAATATATGCTTGTAATGAGAAATACATGGTTTGTTGCACAGTTTTTTTGCTGCTGCAACACAAAGGCATGAGAGTAACATTGTAATGCATGGTTTCTAATCCTGAAATTTAGTATGATTTGTTGATTGGTTTTTGTTCTTGCTTTTTTGAATGATATAAGCTGGTAGAGTTTGATCTAGAAAATTGTTGTCCTAGCTTAATTGCTTCTTGCCTGGGTTGTTGACTTGATATATTATTTGTGATGCTTTGTTGCTTTTCAAAATGATAAATAAAATCTAGTTCTTGGGTTTGCATGTATTTCTTAACCATTATAAGCTATTCTTGGGTTTACTGTTTAATTTGCCCATCTGTATGCTTTCCTTGACATTTAATAATGTTCCGTTCTATTTCAGATTGTTAATTTGATAGATTGTAAGCCTCTTAGTGGTACTCTTGTACCTCGTTATCTTGTCTATTTTCATCTCATCAAAGGTACAACCTTGTTGTGTTTCTTCAATTTATAGGCACCGAGAGGAGTTAGCCGCGAGGCTTCAAGCACAAGTGACAACATTTGAAGAGATGCAAAGGAAGCAATAGGAAAAATTGGAAGCTGTGAAGAAGAGCCAGCAAGAGAAGAATGAAGCCTGGCAAAAGAAGCAACAGGAGACAGATAACCTGATTGGTGTTCTCTTAGAGGCTCAAGCAACTTAGCTGTCGAGTCCAAAACCGATGGTGCATGAAGGCCATCCTTTTGTGATGGAAAGATAGTTCTTTGAATCATATGGTCTAGTCACCGAGGACAACACATGTGGTCTTTAGATATTTAAATGTTGCCTTTTTAACTTGTGTATTGTTGTGTCAAACTTCGTGAGCCGGTGTTACTTTTGATGTCACTTTTGTTTAGGAGATGATTTGGGTGAGGGCGATTGATTATATGATATGATTTGTCGTTCATTCAAATTTATCATGTGATTCGGATCGTATCTTATATATATAATGTGATGTGATGTGAATTATATATTGATAATTTTTGTACAAATTCTAAATAATTAAATATATTTTGATGGTGTCATCCTCATCAATAATGAAAGCGCTAGCGATGGGATAGTTTGCTCGGTGTTGGCATCGTAGAAGTCATTGGCGTTGCTTTGTCCTTTGCATATGGCATATTTTCTAAATAACGTGTGACATTAATTGATTGTCATGGAAGTAACAAGTTGATGGCGTAGTAGAGAACGTCACGAAGGTCCCATTTCGTGGCGCTACTTTGTGCTGGCGCCGTCACTAGGAGTAATCTGTGACGGGGATTCCATGACGATCCTTGTGACGCCCATAAAACGTCACTTAGGGGTAATTTGTGACGTTATTAGCTATTCGATGACATTTTTTGTCTCGTCATACTTGGCCCAATCTCTTGTAGTGATTGGTTATAGGAAATATGCCCGTGCATTGTAACGGAAAATACAACAGTTTTATGATAAAATGAATTAGTATTATGGATATCTTACTGCCTCGCCATCTGTAGCCACATTGATGTGGCTTGCACAACTGTGATATATATGCGTGATCAAAGGCGATGGAGAAACAACCCTAAACCATATGCGCTTCTGTGATGCCAAACTTCGCGTAAGGTATCACCTATCCTCGTTGGGACCCATGGCGCTATGATCATGAGCCACACTGTCATGACAAAGACAACGTTTGTGGCGGCGGCTAGAAAAGTCCAAGCTCCAAACTAAGGATGGAGAAGGCGGGGATGGCCCATGGATCTTTGTAAAGAAGCGAAGTAAATGACTAGAACAGTTATCCTTTCATTGATGGTGATAGTACATTATATAGTCCAGGGCACACGAGCGAGCGGACATATCCATTCGGGAGGTGCGACGGAGAAGGCGGCGGTTAGCAAATACTAACCGCATGTCGATTCTAAGCGAGGAGATTATCCTTAATTAATTATAATCCTAACACTCCACCTAAACATCCTTTTGACTATGTAGAATCACCATCTTGAAAACATGCTCCTCCAAAAACCATGTGTGAAAAACAACAGGACATATATAAAATATGCCACGAAAAACACCATCCAAAAACCCGATTGGGAAAATAAGGAGAAAATGACATACCATAGCATTTGTATTACTATTGCCTCATTAAAAACCTTCTATGAGAAACCATATAGGAAAAACTCATAAAGGAAAAGAGTGCAATATCAAAGATTGAAGATCTTGAGCAGGTTACCAATCAGGAGCACACTCCCCCTGAACCTTGCAAATAACAAAGTCATCTTATACATTTGCAAGACATTTATATTCCACCTTTCTTCAACTCATGGGGAATTAAATACTTTTAGAGCCACACACATTCTAATGTTGGTCTTTATAACATATACGCATCTGCATAATACAAACAACATTATCTTCATAGATAATGGTGGGTGGTTCCTACCAACCAATTCCCATTTGAACTTTTAACAAAGTTCATCATTACGTGAAGTCACATATATTCATGTGATGCTTCATACAAATCAATGATTTCAGAATGATCAGTGGATGCAGCCACTAAAGTTGTCTTCTTCAAAGACTGTAGCTCCATTCGAGAAGACAAAACCAGTTTGTGATGTGGGATTTATGGGGGTATGATACATGCCCAGCATCACGATATCCAACCATGGTCATATCTTGATTTTTATCATAAAACAAACCAAGATTCTGGTGCCTAGAAGATATGCAAAAATATTCTTCACACCAACCCAATCCCTACCATTGGAGATGTATTGCATCTAGCCGATAAGAATACTACAAATGACATACCAGGCCTGGTGTAGCTCTCTAGATACATTAGTGCTCCAATTGCACCATGATAGGGAGACTCTGTTCCACTATCTCTTCATCACCGTCGTTAGGTACAAATGGGTATTTATCTCTATTACTCAAGAGATCTCACACAACATAGTTGTTTGATGGGTATGATTTATCCATGTTGAACTTTTCAACAATCTTTCGGACAAATGTAGACTGATTAGTAAGTATTCCCAATGGAAATACACTCAAGTTCCAAACTCAAGCAAAGTTTGGTCTCAACTAAATCTTTCATCTTAAACTCCGTCATAAGATGATTTGCTTGTCTCATGTATTTCTTGTGTAGTTCCAATGATATTCAAAACATCAACATACACACAATTTTACAAATCCTTCTTTGGATTTGTTGATGAACATACATGAGCAACCATCATTGTTTGAGTAACCCTTCTAACCAAGGAACTCACTCTGTCGGTTATACCACATCCTTGCCGACTACTTCAAGTCATAAAATGACTTATGAAGCTTTACGCAACACATGTTGCGATTAATTCAAAATCTTCATTCCCTTAGGAACTATCATATATATATTCGAATCAAGTGACTCGCAAAACTATAAAGTCACATCATCCATTAGTTGGATATACAAATTCATTATTCAATGCCAGTGATGTTAAATATCGGAGCGTTATTCCACTCATAACGGAGATTATGTGTCATCTTAAACAATAGCGGATCTCTGCGTGAACCCATGTGCTACAAGCCTCGCTTCATGTCTCACCACCTCATTGTTTCGTTCCTCACATGAAAAAAACCATTTGCTCCCCAGGGAACAAATTTAGAGGAGTAGGTATTCTTGATCAGGTCAATACCCCCTCTTCTTGAGGCGGCGCATCCTCTATTGCTGCCTTCCTTTGGATCAACTAGAGCATTTTAGACACTTTCGACCATGCATGGACTTAGGTTTTAGATCCAATCCAAGGTCTGTTGCAATTCATGAAGATAAATAAATGTTGACATAATGTAGTCTTTATTATATGATTCTCCACGAATCCATATACATAGTGGCGATTTCATCATAAACTTTTGACTCTCCGTGATTTCCCACAACAATTGAGTCAAGGTCTTCGATGTCCAGCACCAATATTTGTGTGCACACTTTCGTCTTTGGAGTCTGGATGTGTCCAACATCCTTGGTGTCCTTCAACCCTTGGTTGAATATCAACATGAAGTTGACCTGAATTTCTTGTTTGAGGATTACTCATTCCTTGGGCGCTTCCATGAAGCCTTGTCTTCTTGTATCGATTCCTCCCCCTCGCCGGTGGCGAGTGGACCTATGGGTCACATCCACTCTCTCTGACAGATTCACTATGGGAACATTTTACTTTATGACACCTATACTCGGTAAATGCATCTGGCAGATTATTTGTGATACTTTGCAAATTAATAATCTTACGAACCATCAGTTTGATTCATTAAATGCGATGGATCTAAGGGCTAGATGTCTATTCACATCTCATTCTATTTCCGGGCATTAAATGTGGTTCTTATCTCCCCTAATGCGAAAATATGTCCTCATCAAAACACAACCATCATACCAGGCCATAAACAAGTCCACTTTTAGAGACTTCGGGTATTTTATGATTAACGGAGAATCGTACCTCACATAGATCCCCATTTCTCTATGAGGGCCCATATATGTATGCTGTGGTGGTGAACTCGGTATGTATCAATACAACGAATAATCGCATGAATGGGAAATACTTACTCATTTCCACGTACTAACTGCAGCGGGAGACCATATAATATGCAGTTCATCGAATTTGTATATGCAGTATGTAAAGCTGCAATGTCCCCAACTTGATGTTGGGAGATTACAATTCTGTAGGAGCAATTTTGCTATCAACTTATCCTCTTGACAAGTGATTCCATAAGACCATTCTGGGTATGTACACAAAGTACCTATATGCTCCACCTTTATGCCCAAATCTAGACAGTAATCATCAAATGCTCATAAACTAAATTCCATAGCATTATCCATTCTGATGGATTTATCCCGTTCTTGGGATGATTTGCTCTCAAATTAATGATCTGAGCAATAAGCTTTGTAAAAGCATGGTTTACGTATAGAAGGTAAGACACACATTGTTCTATCTTGTTGATGCACCGAAATTACTATGGAATATCTGAATATTCCATATAATGGTTGAATTGGATCACATGCATCTCTGTACAAAGAAATCACTGGCCCATCCTTTATCTTTAAATATGATGGCCTTATGATCAATTTTCCAGTCTACCGCGTATCGTGCATACATAATTCAATGAATTTGGAAAATTCACACCATTAGATTGTGTGTAGTAGAACCATCAATAATTTCTTATCATCCCAATACCAGGGAGACCCAAGCAACCATGCTATATCTTGAACTTATCAAATTCTAGAAAATTATCTTGTACGCCAAATGCATATTTGGTTTAATGTATGTGTAGTATATTAATCCAAATGATAGAGAAGACCGTTACTCTAGGATTTCATTCAAATCCTTTTTGTTGAGTCATGAGTAGGCTTTCAACCTCACTCACTATCTGAGTTTCAAAATATTAACCATTGTGGATGTCTTTATAACTCAGCAAGTTACGAGTAGAATCTTGATGCATGAATTCATTCATGATTATCATATACTACCCCTAGGGAGTGCAATTATTGCTTGACCAAAACTAACAATTACCCCATCACGACCAACAATTGCCATGATGTTTCCACTACTCTTCTCAAGAGTCTGGAAATACTTAATCTCCCTTAGCATCATGCATGTTAGTAGACCCAGTTTCTACTAACACATTTTCTTCTCAATTGGATTATTCATGGGATTATATCACATAATGAGAGCACTACTTATAAAATGTGTACAAGTACATCATGTACATGTATACAGTTGCTGGTTGCTGGTTGCATGCTGTCATATGAATTAGATCATGTATGTGGTTAAGGAAACTAATTAGTCAAACGGTTGAGTGGATGGATGCATTCATGCATATCTGCACTTACGGACGCAGCCGGTGGTCGCGTCGTCGGCCTTACTGTGCGTCCCACCCACCTCGCCGCTTTGCTTCACAGCTAGTAGTAACCAGCGCCTTACCATTGCCTCTTACCAACGCAGCACGCTACATCACCGCACCTCGCCGGGTAGAACCGCCTTTACTTCATTCGACGCCGTTGGCAGCCGCCTCCGATGCGACCTGGAGATCCAGGCCAGACGGTCATGCCCGCCGCCTCGCCTTGTGCGTGGACGGGCTGAGCGCCGGCCAGAAGGCCTCGGCCGTGCCCCAGGCGTCTTCGCCGATTCCACGCTCCGATGGAATCGATTTGCGTGGTGTACATACATACGTACAAGAGAAACAATCAGTCATTAGATTGATGTCTTAATCATAAGAAGACAAGCGTACAAGATAATTTTCCTTTTATACTGACGGACGCATGCTCGTCCTCGCCGTGGATAGCGTTGTTTCCTTTGAGTGCCGAGAAAACCAGAAACAGTTCCTCTTCCACGTCGCCGCTCCGTCTGCAGGGGGTGCGCCCCGCCGCGCGTCGCGCAGCCCGTAGTTGCCGCTGCCATGACTCGCCCTCGCGCGGCCGCTGCAGCCTGAATAGCCGACGCCGCACCTTTCACCAGTCTCGTCGTGTCGCGCTGCCGCAGATGCTGTGTGTTCCCGCCGACGCCATGGTGCCGCTAGTACAGGAATCGTCTGTTGGCCGTGTGGGCTAGTCGCTCCATCCCGCCGATAGCGACACTAGCCAGGAGAACCCGTGCGTTTCCGGCGCCGCCGTTCCATGCGAGATGCGTCAGGCCAGACGCCGCAGTCGAAAGCCGGGAGACGCCACCGCTGCTCTCCTGCACGGAACGCCGCGGTGTGCCGAAGCCATCGTCGTGAGGCCACCTCCTCGGGCGCCTTCGGCCTTTCTCTCTCAGCGGAGAGACACGCGCTGTTAACGTGTAATGAAACGAAATAAATGGCTGGAACAGTTATCCTTTCATTGATGGTGATGGTACATTATATAGTTCGAGGGACACGAACGGACGGACATATCCATTCGGGAGGTGCGACCAGAAGACAAGGCGGTTAGCAAATACTAACCGCATGTCGATTGACAAGCAGGAGATTATCCTCAATTAATTATATTCCTAACAGATGCCTTGCCACACTCATGATAGCAGCCGATGCGAGATATCAAGGACCGGGTCATACGGCAGGCGGATGATGGTGACGGCGGCACACCACGATGGCCAGAGGACTATGATAGCCTGCAGTTTAATAGACGTCGTGGGATGTGGAGGATCAGATTCTACGGCATGCGAACGCCATCATCATCACCATGGGTCGCGTCCATGACGATGAGATGTGGCAACGGCTGCACTAGGAAGACTATCGATAAAATACTATAGTTAAGAGTTTGTAACCGAGTCTAAGGCCCTGTTTGAATACTCTAACTAAGTTAGAGGCTAGAGTTAGATTCTAACTCTAACTTAATCCTGAACTAACTCTAACCAAAGTGGTGTTTGGATAGCAAGGTTAGATTGACAATAAATGCTCTTTCTCAATCATTTAGCTACTTTAGACCCTATTTCCTGCGGATTTGGTGTGGCGGCTTTTGTGTGGCCTCCTCCACTCACAATTGACATAGGCGAACCATGTTTACAAATCAAGCATGCAAAATTTGATAATTTTTTGTCCATACAAATGAGATGTCCCACTTAAACATAACTTAAACATATAAGTCGTCAATCGAAGCTTCAAAAAATATTACACTCCATAAAACAAAGCATGAGCTAACTCATCACAGAATGCATTCATGTTGATATCTTCAACAAGAGGTTAGTCTTCTGGTCATGCGGATGCAGACGAACTAGGCATTGGGTTATAATTTTCATCTACATCACAAGCATCAAATTCCCTATCCACAATTCTGCTCTCTCGAATGAAATTATGAAGAGCCATACAAGCAACAATAATTCTACTTTGCTTGTCCTCTGGAAATTTTGGCATGTTCAATAAAATCCTAAACTTCATCTTCAACACTCCAAAGGATCGCTCAACGACATTCCTAACTTTGGCATGTGCATGGTTGAAGGTTTCTTTCATACCTTGTGGCGGCGGGCCATTTTGCCATTGTTGCACATGGTACCTTGTAGATCTGTATGGTGAAAGGTAGCCCGGCCGGTTTGGGTACCCCGCATCAACCACATAATACTTCCCTACATATTATGAAAGGCACAGAATGGGACTTAGATGAACAAGTGTAGTTGGATAAAAAATATTGCAAGACAGTTCAAATCGCATAAACTTGGTGGTGGATGTGGAAATTTGTCTTGATGAGTGAATTCGGCATCTTTGAAAACTCTCATGTCATGTGCTGAACCAGGCCATCCCGACATCACAAATGTAAATCTCATGTCGAAATCACAAACAGCAAGCACATTACGACTAGTTTCATTGTGCTGTTCAAGTATGGAACCCTCTTACTCTTATCCACCACAACATTCACATGTGTCCCATCTATAGCTCCTATGCAGTCATTGAAGTGTGGCGAGAATCTGGATTTTCTAAGTTTGGGTGCACCTCTGAAAATGTTGGGTCCTTAGGTACAATTATGTCATGTGCTAACTTTGAGGAGGCATGCCAAAACTCTATTAAATGTCCTACTTACTGTCTCCATAGACCTCCTGAAAGCGGTTCTCAGCCTGTCTAACCATTTGTGGTGATCCAACAATCCATAAAAACATAGCTAAAGCCTCTCTGAGATGTCATTTTTGAGTGGACTTCAAGCCATATGATTGCACCAAAGTATTATGTAGCATGTTAAACAAAGGTCTCTCAACCTTAAACATGTTATAGCATTGGGTATCTCGGGCTAGTGTCTCCTGCACCTAATCCAAACCAGAATATCCACTGACCCTCCTAGGTAGTTTCTAGCGTAGTTATCAGAGTACATACCCAAGATAGGAACCAACTTCAAGATTAAATTCTCAGACTGCACCAAATTGTTGCGGCACATGGATATGATCTCATCCTCACTTGTGCTACCTCCATCATATTCTTCTTCCTCAGTCATGGGGACATGATCTTCTTCCTGCTTCAACACATGTACCAAATCGTCAACACATAGCTTAAAACTTGAAGGAATGTAAGCAAATGAAATTAATTCAGCCCGTAGATAAAACAAAATAGGTTCAACACAAATAATAGTTCAACGCCTCACAAACACATGACAGGTTCAACATACAACAATTTAAATAGGTTCAATATCTTAACACACACTTCCCAACTACTCCAAATTGTTGTCTCTGCACCATTTATTGAAGTAAACCAACCTAAGCTCAGGAGTTAATAGGCCACAAAAGAACTCCCTTTGGTACTCTGTTTCGAACATCTTGGACATAGCATAGACACAGTCAACTGTTTGCTGAACACCACACTCAAATGCCAGCTCCTGACACCTCTTCACAGAAAATGCAGCCTTCTCATTTGCACGTTTCTGCATTTGCTTAGTGTTAGCTCTGACAGGACTCCTTGTAGGTATTTGCTATGTCCTTGACAATTTTCACCATTGGGCTCTTGCTCTTCTTCAATGGACTAGTCAAAGTGCTTGAAGTTCTTAATGACCTCTTGCCCCTCTGGCTCCTCTGGTTGCTTGTGCTTGTAGGTGTTCCTTGAAACTCCTCTTACCTTTGCATCTTGCCCTTGAGTCGACCATAATCATCTCCAGGCACAAAGGCTGTGCTTCCATCCACAGTGCAACCTCTTAACAGTTGATCAAGCAACTCCTCGTTTCTTTGGAGGGCCCCACTGCAACTTCCTTAGGTATGGTTTCTTACGGAGGATAGTGAAAATGTAAAACTAGTTAGGATATGAGAGCACACTTGAGAATCTATCTACTATATTATTAAAATGAGTCATCATGTATGTGCAGCCAAGAAAAAGTAAAAGGAGTGCAAAATAATCTGATTCACTGATTGTATAGTGGGTTCAGAATTGCTTGTTAGAATCTGTATGTGCAGCCAAGATTTAAAAAATAATGCAGTCACGAAGAAGAATAAAGCATTTATATTATGTAAAAATAATTCAGAATTGTAGTTGAACTTCACTTTTGAGTGAGCATTTATATTATGTAAAAATAATTCAGAATTCAGTTGGACCAGCCACTGACCAAAATAAGCACAACCCAGCCTAGCATATGAAACATATATACGGTATGTAGTTGAGTCACATCTAGCTAGCCTTAGTGAAAAGTGTACCTCTGTGTGTGTTATCCGAACTTCGAGTCGGCATCAATGGTTCCATCTGGTTTCCTCCCCAACCTGTGTGCACTTGCATGTATCGCCAAAAGGAGTGGGTGTTTTTGAGTACAACTATCTGGTTCTTCACACTGCACAGGAATACACCAACCCCTTCTAGCAAGTAAGCCGTCCATAACAGCTTGGTACCCTTCAGCAGTCATTGTTACACCATTATCGTTCTGCTGCCGTTGCTCAATGCACAATTCTAACAAGCAAGCACTATTAGCATCATTCCATTGGGCTCGATTGTTTTGGCTCGTCGAGGACCTCCGGAGCTGTAAACTCCTCCGTCATCCTCAATTCTTCATCACCTTTATCGAAGGGAGCACGAGCGGATGCTTGCGCACGGACAGCACTCCTCGGTGCCCGGCTGGAGTGCCTTGGCGGCGAGTTAGCGCTGCCGAGCGTCGCCGCCAGCTGAAACGCCCGTCTTTGGTGCGCTGGTTATGTCGGCTGGAGTGCCGCGGCGGCGAGTTAGTAGCGTACCGAACACCGCCGCCTGCCCCGGCGGCGACCCGCCAAGGAACACGCCACCGTGTCCTCCTCCGCGACCGACTGCCACCGACGAGGAGCCGCCGAAGTTCAGTCGCCGGGCGTAGGGTGGGCGATAGGGAGGGAGCCTGGAGCTCCTGATGCGCCAAGGGAGGAGCTCGTCATCATCGCTCTGGAGGAAGGCTCCGTAGAGCCCAAGCCCCCGGAACCCCTCCGACACCGACGCTTGCGAGTTGAGGTCGAGACCGCCATGGGTAGCAGGGCCGCTTGCCAATGGCTGCGAACCCCTGCGTCGAAGCCGTCTCCATCCATCATGGGTGCTCTACTCCAAGCTATGCTACCTGCACGAAGAGAAGAATCAGTAGCACATCGAGGAAAGCGCCAATGGAAACACGCAGAAAGAAGAGAGTAAGGAGACCGGAGTAATATTAGGGAACACACAAAAGATGGATAAAATATATAGGTTAAGATAACCAACCTGCGACAAACAGCTATACATAGGATTGTGATACACAGGACATTTACACAAGCATGCGGTTCCACTTTTACACAAGCATTTTATAACAACGATTGTGATACACAGGACAGCAGTACCTTCATTTTAGGCAAAGCAATGTAAGTAAATATAAATAGCAAAGAACAACCTCAGCCCCCACCTTTTCACATGCCTGTATTGCAGCCATTTTGCAATGATAGTAAGCGAAAGCGCATCGGAAGGAATTGAGGTACAAAGTATCCTATAAAAGCCAAGCATCACAAGTCCTTAATTACGACAATAATAAGCATGAAGGTTTGCTTTCCTTCACCACCTGAATCTAAACAATAGCACAAAGCACACTCAACATTGGATGTATAATAGTCTTTCTTCTTCAGGAAATTCATGAAATAGATTGGCCATCTAGCAACCAAAGCACATGACCGAAATTACAGAAATTCATGGAATAGATTGGCCATCTAGCAACCAGAGAAGGAACCCTCGAACTCACCCTAGATGCGCTGTGGCCAGTCAGTGAGGAGGGAGGCCAATGACGGCGACGGAGGAGGCGGCGGTGACGGAGGAGGCGGCGGGGCCTTGAGGCGCTCGGGGTTCGGTGGCGCTTCGCTTAGGCGGCCAGCGCGATTAGGGAGAAATCGTCTTGAGGTGGGTGGGGAGGAGGGATCTGGTGCGGGAGGGGTAAGTTTTTTTACTATTTTTTTCAGTGGGCACAGAAAAACTAACTCAAATAAGCTTCTCTAGTGTGGGCTAGTTTTTTGGGGTGGGTTAGATCCAACTAACCCAAACTAACCCATCATGTTTGGATCCTTTTGGGTTATTTCAGCCCAAACTAACTAAATCTACCTCTAACTTAGGGATCCAAACAGGGCCTAACTAAGACAACTATAGAAACTACGTACAATATGGTATAGAATTTGGAAAGCAGTACATCTGAACTACGTGATAGAAATGTTCCCCGGTTCCACCGTTAGCAGCTCGAGTGCACATAAAACCAAATCGGTACAGGCGGCACATGTAAGAAAAAAAACCGGGGCGTCTAATGGGAACAGGCCCAACAACTAAAGCGCACATAAGTTAAACTGGAACGAAATAAAAGAACCGCCAACATGTCAAGAGTTTTCTTGAGGAAGGTGAGGTACGAAAAATTTCTCACGCAAGATAAAGAAAAAATTAAAATAATAATGAAAGGAGAACCAATAAATCTTTCTCCATTTATTAGTAGGTAATTGGTATCATGATTTTCTCTTTCCTGAAATATTGTTCCATATTCGAAGAGTTAAGAATTTATATCCATTTTCAACCATTTTGTCTCCAAACATGTGCATGGATGGCGACACAGATGGGCGGCGAGGCGTTTCCACATGTGCATGGCCTCGCACTTGCGTGTCCCTACGAATTTCTACCATTTATTAGTAAGTAATAGATATGAGTAGTTTTCTCTTTCCTGCAGTACTTCAGTTTGTAAGACTCTGCGGTTTCTCTATTAAATTAAATCGAAGGGAAGACAATCTTTATATAAAAGAAACTTCTAGCGATAAACTAATAATAAGCTATCTGATGTCGCTCCGTGCGTCCTGCTGGCCTTTTTACCAAAGTGTAGATGGTTGTTTTTCTATGCCTTCAGGGAGAAGTAGAAGGAAATTTACGAGAGAAAATCATTCAAAACAAAACCGGCGACACTCCAAAGGTACTCATAAGGTCAAAATTTGCACTATGGTGATTATTTACTATAATTTTTTGTGTGGGGACTCAGCGATGATGCAGATACAAGTCTTGCAGCACACACTCACACACAAAAGGATTCTGAACAAACCGTATACTTGATGGACATCGAAGATAAATCCATGGAAGTTGTTAATTTTGTGCAGAGCAGAAAGATTTGATAATTTGAAACATGAAGACATGCCCCATAACAAGACCAGCCCCATCCGAGGTTGTTCTATTCTCCGCTGTTTAAACCGTTACCGCCGTGGTCATTCGGTTCGCATGTAAATCGTGCACTTCTCTTTATCATCACTTGGTTGGCGACACTGCTTAACACTAGTTAACTGGGGTTAAGGACACCAGACAGTTGGTTAGGAAGCGAAAGAAAGAGAGCCATCGTCTAATCATGAGTCGAGCTTGCAACCCGGCCGTGCATGCCCTGCAACATCAATGATGGCCTGCTGATGGGTGCTAAACAACGAGAAGAATAAAGAAAGCGGGAAATACTGTCTCGTTCAGTTTGCTTCAGTCACCTCGCAACCATAAACTAGATAGAAATCCAGACTGAGAAGGCGAAGAGTCGCACAATTTTCTAGGTTCGTACTCCGTGTAGTGATTGACGACTTGGGCACCATGTCACCATCGATCTAAAATAAGGAAGTGTACCCATACGTTTAGAGTAACGAAAAAACTGATGAAACCAATAGACAATGTCATCGCCTGGCACACATCATTTTTCACTGTTTTAACCTTCTCAGCAAACCATAGCACAAAATAAACTCCTTCAAAAAGTATTTCATGCTTTGACTCTTTTGATAACGCCACAAGCCGAGGTGTTTCTTCTCTATTGGAAAAAATCAAGCTAGCGTCGTTGCTCCCCTACAAAAATAAATGGCAAATGTGAACAAGCTACTTGAAACGCCTCATATTTGGGCAGCAACACCACCCCCTTTTGCGTTTCCAGCAACGCCACGAACTTTGGCGTTTCTGTCCTGCAGCGTAAGCGTCTCGATTGGGCCAGCAACAGGCGTGTTTGGTGTTCTTATATAGTGCAACAGCATACAGCGTGTGGCGTTTCTAAAAAGGTTCATATCGTCAAATAGTTTTGTGTGGAGTTTATTTTGTGCTAAAGTTTTCTTAGAACAGTGAAAATGCCCGGCACACTTGGAGCAGTAGTCCTCCTAAATTATGATCGCACATTCCACGTTCGGCTGCCGTGCAACGCCGCATGCATGCATGCATACACATGTACCTCACTCGCCAGAAAGAAGTGAAGGGACTCCTGAACCATGGGCTGAGCTGAACTGGCCAGTCGCTTTCCTCCAATCGGTGTGCGTACAGCTGCATGCATGTGCTTGGTCGCTCCATATAATGCTTCAGACTAGCCACAATGCATAGTAACATACACTAGTAACATACACAAATCCCTAGACTATGTTACGACCTTCATAGTGGGTAGTAACATAAGTGTGGTAACATGCAAAGCTTCATTTATTAGGTTATAGACTTATATTGCATTGCGACATGTGATGTTACAGTAACTATAGCTAAGTTACTGTAACTACCTCTCTCCTCATTAACTCATTGCCACATAAGCAAAGTTGCTGAGTTGGACTCGATGTTACTACTGAAGCAAACTACGTACAATATGGTATAAAATTTGGAAAGCTGTACATCTGAACTGCGTGATAGAAATGTTCCCCGGTTCCTCCGTTAGCAGCACGAGTGCACATAAAACCAAATCGGTACAAGCGGCACATGTAAGAAAAAAAAACTGGGGCGTCTAATGGGAGCAGGCCCAACAGCTAAAGCGCACATAAGTTAAACTGGAACGGAATAAAAGAACCGGCAACATGTCAAGAGTTTTCTTGAGGAAGGTGAGGTACGAAAAGTTTCTCTCGCATGATAAAGAAAAAAAATTAAACTAATAATGAAAGGAGAACCAAGAAATCTTTCTCCATTTATTAGTAGGTAATAGGTATCATGATTTTCTCTTACCTGAAATATTGTTTCGTATTTGAAGAGTTAAGAATTTATATCCATTTTTCAACCATTTTGTCTCCAAACATGTTCACGGATCACGACGCAGATGGACGGCGGCAGGCATTTCCACATGTGCATGCCCTCGCACCTGCGTGTCCCTGCGAATTTCTGCCATTTATTAGTAAGTAATAGATATGAGTAGTTTTCTCTTTCCTGCAGTACTTCAGTTTGTAAGACTCTGCGGTTTCTCTATTAAATTAAATCGAAGGGAAGACACTCTTTATATAAAAGAAACTTCTAGCGATAAACTGATACTAAGCTATCTGATGTCACTCCGTGCGTCCTGCTGGCCTTTTTACCAAAGTGTAGATGGTTGTTTTTCTATGCCTTCAGGGAGAAGTAGAAGGAAATTTATGAGAGAAAATCATTCAAAACAAAACCGGCGACACTCCAAAGGTACTCATAAGGTCAAAATTTGCACTATAGTGATTATTTACTGTAATTTTTGTTTGGGGGACTCAACGATGATGCACATACAAGTGCGCACGTGCAGACACTCACACACAAAAGGATTCTGAACAAACCGTATAATTGATGGACATCGAAGATAAATCCATAGAAGTAATTAATTTTGTGTAGAGCAGAAAGATTTGATAATTTGAAACATGAAGACATGCCCCCATAACAAGACCAGCCCCATCCCGAGGTTGTTCTATTCTCCGCTGTTTAGCTCCATTACACGCCGTGGTCATTCGGTTCACAGGCCGTACGTGCACTTCTCTTTATCATCACTTGGTTGACGGCACTGCTTAACACTAGTTAACTGAGGTTAAGGGCAGCTAGACAGTTGGTTAGGAAGCGAAAGAAAGAAAGCCATCGTCTAATCATGAGTCCGAGCTTGCAACCGGCCGTGCATGCCCTGCAGCATCCAATGATGGCCTGCTGATGGGTGCTAAACAATGAGAAGAATAAAGAAAATGGGAAATACTGTCTCGTTCAGTTTGCTCCAGTCACCTCGCAACCATAAACTAGATAGAAATCCAGACTGAGAAGGCGAAGGTACGCGCAATTTTCTAGGTTCGTATTCCGTGTAGTGATTGACGACTTGGGCACCATGCCACCATCGATCTAAAATAAGGAAGTGTACCCATACGTTTACAGTAATGAAAAAACTAATGAAACCAGTAGACAATGTCATCGCCTGGCACACATCATTTTTCACTGTTTTAACCTTCTCAACAAACCTTAGCATAAAATAAACTCCTTCAAAAAGTATTTCATGATTTGACTCTTTTAATAGCATACAAGCCGAGGTGTTTCTTCTCTATTTGAAAACGTCAAGCTAGCGTCGTTGCTCCCCTACGTAAATAAATGGCAAATGTGAACAAGCTACTTGGAACGCCTCATATTTGGGCAGCAACACCACCCCATTTTGCGTTTCCAGCAACGCCACGATCTTTGGCGTTTCTGTCCTGCAACGTAGCGTCTCGATTGGGCCAGCAACACGGGCGTGTTTTGTGTTCTTATATAGTGCAGCAACGCCACAGCTTGTGGCGTTTCTAAAAAGGCTCAGATCGTCAAATAGTTCTGTGTCGAGTTTATTTTGTGCTAAAGTTTTCTTAGAACAGTGAAAAATGCCCCGACACACTCGGAGCAATAGTCCTCCTGGAATTATGATCGCACGTTCCACGTTCGGCTGCCGTGCAACGCCGCATGCATGCATGCATACACATGTACCTCGCTTCGCGAGAAAGAAGTGAAGGGACTCCTGAACCATGGGCTGACCCTAAACTGGTCAGTCGCTTTCCTCAATCGGTGTCGTCAAGCTGCATGCATGCGCTTGGTCGCTCCATATAATGCTTCAGACTAGCCATAATGCATAGTAACATACACTAGTAACATACACAAATCCCTAGACTATGTTACTACCTTCATAGAGGTAGTAACATAAGTGTGTGTAACATGCAAAGCTTCATTTATTAGGTTATAGACTCACATTGCATTGGGACATGTGATGTTACAGTAACTATAGCTAAGTTACTGTAACTACCTCTCTCCTCATTAACTCATTGCCATATAAGAAAAGTTGCCGAGTTGGACTCGATGTTACTACTGAAGTGAGTACTGAAGCAAACTACGTACAGTATGGTATATAATTTGGAAAGCTGTACATCTGAACTGCGTGATAGAAATGTTCCCGATTCGCCGTTAGCAGCTCGAGTGCACATAAAACCAGATCGGTACAAGCGGCACATGTAAGAAAAAAACTGGGGCGTCTAATGGGAGCAGGCCCAACAGCTAAACCGCACATAAGTTAAACTAGAACGGTATAAAAGAACCGGCGACATGTCAAGAGTTTTCTTGAGGAAGGTGAGGTACGAAAAATTTCTCTCGCAAGATAAAGAAAAAATTAAACTAATAATGAAAGGAGAACCAAGAAATCTTTCTCCATTTATTAGTAGGTAATAGGTATCATGATTTTCTCTTTCCTGAAATATTGCTCCGTATTCGAAGAGTTAAGAATTTATATCCATTTTTCAACCATTTTGTCTCCAAGCATGTGCACGGATCACGACGTAGATGGACGACGGTAGGCGTTGCCACATGTGCATGCCCTCGCACCTGCGTGTCCCTGCAAATTTCTGCCATTTATTAGTAAGTAATAGATATGAGTAGTTTTCTCTTTCCTGCAGTACTTCAGTTTGTAAGACTCTGCGGTTTCTCTATTAAATTAAATCGAAGGGAAGACACTCTTTATATATAGAAGAAACTTCTAGCGATAAACTGATAATAAGCTATCTGATGTCGCTCCGTGCGTCCTGCTGGCCTTTTTACCAAAGTGTAGATGGTTGTTTTTCTATGCCTTCAGGGAGAAGTAGAAGGAAATTCTGAGAAAAATCATTCAAAACAAAACCGGCGACACTCCAAAGGTACTCATAAGGTCAAAAATTGCACTATGAGTGATTATTTACTGTAATTTTTTGTGTGGGCGACTCAACGATGATGCACATACAAGTCTTGCGCACACACTCACACACAAAAGGATTCTGAACAAACCGTATAATTGATTGACGCCGAAGATAAACCCACGGAAGTTGTTAATTTTGTGTAGAGCAGAAAGATTTGATAATCTGAAACATGAAGACATGCCCCATAACAAGACCAGCCCCATCCGAGGTTGTTCTGTTCTCCGCTGTTTAAGCGCCGTTACACGCCGTGGTCATTCGGTTCGCAGGCCGTACGTGCACTTCTCTTTATCATCACTTGGTTGACGGCACTGCTTAACACTAGTTAACTGGGGTTAAGGACGCTAGACAGTTGGTTAGGAAGCAAAAGAAAGAGAGCCATCGTCTAATCATGCGTTCGAGGTTGCAACCGGCCGTGCATGCCCTGCAGCATCCAATGATGGCCTGCTGAAGGATGCTAAACAACGAGAAGAATAAAGAAAACGGGAAATATTGTCTCGTTTAGTATGCTTCAGTCACCTCGCAAAACTAGATAGAAATCCAGACTGAGAAAGGCGAAGATGCAGCGCAATTTTCTAGGTTCGTGCCGTGTTGTGATTGGCGACTTGGGCACCGTGCCACCATCGATCTAAAATAAGGAAGTGTACCCATACGTTTACAATGTGAAAAACTGATGAACCCAGTAGACAATGTCATCGCTGGCACACATCATTTTCACTGTTTTAACCTTCTCAGCAAACCTTAGCACAAAATAAACTTCTTCAAAAAGTATTTCATGATTTGACCCTTTTGATAGCATACAAGCCGAGGTGTTTCTTCTCTATTTGAAGCGATCAAGCTACCGTCGTTGCTCCCTACAAAAATAAATGGCAAATGTGAACAAGCTACTTGAAACGCCTCATATTTGGGCAGCAACACCACCCCCTTTTGCGTTTCCAGCAACGCCACGAATTTTGGCGTTTCTAACCTGCAACGTAGCGTCTCGATTGGGCCAGCAACACGGGCGTGTTTGGTGTTCTTATATAGTGCAGCAACGCCACAGCGTGTGGCGTTTCTAAAAAGGTTCAGATCGTCAAATAGTTTCGTGTGGAGTTTATTTTATGCTAAAGTTTTCTTAGAATAGTGAAAAATGCCCCTTTTTCGGGCAGTAGTCCTCCTGGAATTATGATCATACGTTCCACGTTCATTGTCGTGCAACGCCGCATGCATGCATGCATACACATGTACCTCGCTTCGTGAGAAAGAAGTGAAGGGACTCCTGAACCATGGGCTGAAGCTGAACTGGTCAGTCGCTTTCCTCCAATCGGTGTGCATCCAGCTGCATGCATGCGCTTGGTCGCTCCATACAATGCTTCAGACTATCCACAATGCATAGTAACATGCACAAATCCCTAGACTATGTTACTACCTTCATAGTTGGTAGTAACATAAGTGTGGTAACATGCAAAGCTTCATTTATTAGGTTATAGACTCATATTGCATTCGGACATGTGATGTTACAGTAACTATAGCAAATTACTACAACTACCTCTCTCCTCATTAACTCATTGTCACATAAGCAAAGTTGCTGACTTGGACTCGATGTTAGTACTGAAGTTCCTACTGAAGCAAACTACGCACAATATGGTATAGAATTTGGAAAGCTGTACATCTGAACTGCGTGATAGAAATGTTCCCCGGTTCCTCCGTTAGCAGCTCGAGTGCTCATAAAACCAAATCGGTACAAGCGGCACATGTAAGAAAAAAACTGGGGCGTCTAATGGGAGCAGGCCCAACAGCTAAACCACACATAAGTTAAACTGGAACGGAATAAAAGAACCGGCAACATGTCAATAGTTTTCTTGAGGAAGGTGAGGTACGAAAAATTTCTCTCGCAAGATAAAGAAAAAATTAAACTAATAATGAAAGGAGAACCAAGAAATCTTTCTCCATTTATTAGTAGGTAATAGGTATCATGATTTTCTCTTTCCTGAAATATTGTTCCGTATTGAAGAGTTAAGAATTTATATCCATTTTCAACCATTTTGTCTCCAAACATGTGCACGGATCACGACGCAGATGCACGGCGGCAGGCGTTTCCACATGTGCATGCCCTCACACCTGCGTGTCCCTGCGAATTTCTGCCATTTATTAGTAAGTAATAAATATGAGTAGTTTTCTCTTTCCTGCAGTACTTTAGTTTGTAAGACTCTGCGGTTTCTCTATTAAATTAAATCTAAGGGAAGACACTCTTTATATAAAAGAAACTTCTACTGATAAACTGATAATAAGCTATCTGATGTCGCTCCGTGCGTCCTCCTGGCCTTTTTACCAAAGTGTAGATGGTTGTTTTTCTGTGCCTTTAGGGAGAAGTAGAAGGAAATTTACGAGATAAAATCATTCAAAACAAAACCCGGTGGCACTCCAGAGGTACTCATAAGGTCAAAATTTGCACTATGAGTGATTATTTACTGTAATTTTTTGTGTGGGGGACTCAACGATGATGCACATAGAAGTGCGCACGCTCACACAGTCACACACAAAAGGATTCTGAACAAACCGTATAATTGATGGACATCGAAGATAAATCCACGGAAGTTGTTAATTTTGTGCAGAGCAGAAAGATTTGATAATTTGAAACATGAAGACATGCCCCCATAACAAGACCAGCCCCATCCCGAGGTTGTTCTATTCTCCGTTGTTTAGCTCCGTTACGCGCCGTGGTCATTCGGTTACGCAGGCCGTCGCGCACTTCTCTTTATCATCACTTGGTTGGCGGCACTGCTTAACACTAGTTAACTGGGGTTAGGCGCTAGACAGTTGGTTAGGAAGCGAAAGAAAGGGAGCCATCGTCTAATCATGAGTCCGAGCTTGCAACCGGCCGTGCATGCCCTGCAGCATCCAATGATGGCCTGCTGATGGGTGCTAAACAACGAGAAGAATAAAGAAAACGGGAAATACTGTCTCATTCAGTTTGCTTCAGTCACCTCGCAACCATAAACTAGATAAAAATCCAGATTGAGAAGGCGAAGGTACACGCAATTTTCTAGGTTCGTACTCCGTGTAGTGATTGACGACTTAGGCACCATGCCACCATCAATCTAAAATAAGGAAGTGTACCCATACGTTTACGATGTGAAAAACTGATGAAACCAGTAGACAATGTCATCTCCTGGCACACATCATTTTTCACTGTTTTAACCTTCTCAGCAAACCTTAGCACAAAATAAACTCCTTCAAAAAGTATTTCATGATTTAACCCTTTTGATAACGCCACAAGCCGAGGTGTTTCTTCTCTATTTGAAAACGTCAAGCTAGCGTCGTTGCTCCCCTACAAAAATAAATGGGAAATGTGAACAAGCTACTTGAAACGCCTCATATTTGGGCAGCAACACCACCCCCTTTTGCGTTTCCAGCAACGCCACAAACTTTGGCGTTTATGTCCTGCAACGTAGCGTCTCGATTGGGCCAGCAACACGGCGTGTTTGGTGTTCTTATATAATGAAACAGCATACAGCGTGTGACGTTTCTGAAAAGGTTCAGATCGTCAAATAGTTTTGTGTGGAGTTTATTTTGTGCTAAAGTTTTCTTAGAACAGTGAAAAATGCCCCGGCACACTCGGAGCAGTAGTCCTCCTGGAATTATGATCGCACGTTCTACGTTTGGCTGCCGTGCAACGCCGCATGCATGCATGCATACACATGTCCCTCGCTCGCCAGAAAGAAGTGAATGGACTCCTGAACCATGGGCTGAGCTGAACTGGTCAGTCGCTTTCCTTCAATCGGTGTGCATCCAGCTGCATGCATGCGCTTGGTCGCTCCATACAATGCTTCATACAAGCTCGTGGAATCGATCATCTCGGGGTCTGAACAAGGAGTGTGGTACGGAGTACCACTCGTAGTCGTAGTACCAGAGGCACTGCCAAATCGTTTGGTCGTTCGGGTATGGTATGGTGTGTTGCGTCTAGCAACACGTGCAGGTGACTTTTATACTTGACATGCACGTACGTCCATGCCTAGAACTCGAGATATTGTCCTGATCGACGCGCCCATATACGCACCAAGCTGTTGAATCAATGATTTGCTGCTGCTGTTATATACTCCAGTACTGGGAATATACAGTGCAACTAAACAAGGGCTGAAGGTTCGGTGTTGCAAGTAAAAATCTGATCCAGGCAGGAGCCTCCAACGGGCCTCAAATGCTCGGGCTAACCTGTACCCCTCATATGAAGCCTAAATTTGGGGCAGATACGAGGTATCCTAGGCTGTCGTCCAAGCCGCCGAGATGGCGGAGCAGCAGGCTATCCTGGAGTCTATCCTGTGGAGGCCAACCGACAATTCCTCTAGCAGGAGCAGGCGGTGTCCAACGCGCTCTTTCTGAACTCGACGCAGAGAAAAAAGAAGAGGAGGTCAGAGCAGAGCAGCCGGAGCTGCAGCTGCCGCCCATGTACCTAAAGCCGGGCATGGAGATTGTCGGCATCTCCGACAAGGAGTAGCTACGTAGTATGTAGGTTTTTAAGCTTGCATGTTTTTATATAGATTTGGGAATCTAGTATGAGATGTGCAGATGCAGCTATGTTAATTTGAGGAGTATCCGATTGAAAGATCATATTTGTTATATGGGATTGTAGATGCTCTAAGAGGGAGGATTGGTGACACGAAGGGCGGGGCACATGGACTGTGGGTTGTCGATCCGCGTCAAGATTTGGAATTATGTTTGTGTATATTGTGTTTTCATCTTGTATAAGATTTGGTATATGTGCCCAATGTCATTGTGCATCGGAGCCGTATACCTGTTCTTAGTGTGGGGTAGCCCAATATAGAATTATTGATTTTAACATAGACAAATAACATGGCAAGCAAAATGATTCATTCGGACGATTGATACTGATTTTCATCGTGCATCCAGTCTGTCCTTCTAGTTCGCTCTATCCACAAGAAATACCATCCTGGAGCTTCGCATCTCCTGAAGTACATCTAGGGTATTAACAACACCACTGGACTTCTATTAGAAGATTTCCGTAAAAAAGTTTGTTATACTTGTATATTTCTTGTCCATGATAGTTTGTTCTTGTACAACAATTTGAAATGTATAATACTGGTCGAATCTTGTCGCTGATGTTCTTCTTTTGTGTATGGATGATTCAATTCACTTGTTTAGTTTGTAGTTCCTATATGTTGGATATATCAAACTTGGTGTACTATGAAATGCTACGATCTTCAATCTTACATGGGGAATTATGCTGCTACTTGTGTTGACATGTACTTAAGAATAAATTGTGTTAAGTTAGACCTCCGAGAACTCGCCGCCGCCACCGTCGCCACTATCTTTAACCCCCCACCACATTAGCATCATCGTTGGGATTCACAGCCGCCATGGCTGCCGTCACCTAGGAAAGAGAGGGTTGGCTACGAGATAGGAGAGGGCGAGACCGCGAGAGGGTCGGCCTTTGACTAGACAACGACCGCACGAGCGACTAAGCGACCGCGCACCGTCATTAACAGCCATCAGGTTGGCGATGTCTCGTGGGAACAGACATTGGGCCCTGTGATAAACACGTTTGAAATGCCACAATCGATACCTAACTCGAACCAATAGTTTTTATCAATAAACTAGTGAAAATTTGGCAGGTTTCGACAAAAAAATTGGTAGTTCTAGGGTAAGGTTGCCCCATTTGTGATAGTTTTTGGCTATTCACTCGTGTATTGTCCATATAGTCTTGTTTGTTCTTGGTTCGACTCTAATGTATAATGGTCGACTTCGACACATCCATTATTACACATGGCATCCCATCACTATTTGTGCAATATAATTTCCTTTTAAGGAACCTCATCAATCGGCAGGTGCTCCGCGGTTGTGAAGAAGAAGGGGGTTGATCCCATTAGTTAATTGAGCAAAACAGAACGAAAACCAAATATAAACAGGAAAGACACACAAAAGTGAATAGAGCAATCGACTCCGCTTTCTCAAAGAAAATTGGGGAATCTGCGCTGTTTTCATCCATAGTGCTTGACTTGAAGCCGTTTTGTGCAGCGTGATGGTATCCGAACGCTTCATTAGGGCATATCCAACGCTGACCCGCAAACCAGACACCGCATCCGTCCGCGGACAGGGGAGACCAGTCCGTGGACACGGATTAGGGCATATCTAGCGCTTTCTTTCCTTGCCGCCGACACGACAACACCGTGCGACCATGGCGCCTCGCCGCCGGGAAGGTTCGGGCGTCCGCGTGCGTCCGTCCGGCACCTACTCCGCCTCGATCCGGTTGGACGGCGGCGTGCGCCTCGGCCTCGGAACCTTCGACACCGCCCAGAAGCGGCGCCAGCAGCGTCTGGCAGCTGCGGTGTGGCGCCTCCGGCGATCCCGTTAGAGACATGAACTTTACCGGCGTGGCGATACCAGGCGGAGCACGAGTTGGTTCCTTTCTCATGGCTTATCACTGGCGAGGATCGGTGCAATAACCGGGCGGGGCGCCCGTCTCAGCCTGGCGAGATGGGCGAGGAAGCCATGGCGCTGTGGAAACGCGCTTCCCGCAAGATTTCATCAGCGAGGAGCAGTTCTTGCGAGAGGAGGCGGAGAGAAAGGAGAAGAGCAAGGAGAAGCGGAAGGGCGAGCCGCCTTCTCGCGAGGACAAGCGTCTGTGAGCGGTCGCTAAATACAACATGGCGCTAGGAGATCGTTGTCCTGGGACTCCATGACGATCGGTTCCTTGGCGCCTATGCTCAAGCGTCTGAGGAGGACATCACGAGACAGACTCCGAGTCGAAGAATGGCGAGTAGTAGTTCTATCGAGAGTATGTATTGTAGGAGAAGACTAACTATATGCAGCGGTTGTATCGTAGAACTATGTACTATGACTATGTATTGTAGGAGAAGACTTGAACTATGTACAAAATATAGCGCTTCTTGCTGGAGGCGGCTCGGTAGCGCTTTATTTTCTTGGCTGACGCTGGAGCCAGCCGCGCCGCGTATCTCTAACTCACCGGCGCTATATCCTCACTTTTAAGCGGTAGCGCGTTCTTGTGACTGTTGGAGATGCTCTAAGTTGCTTTCCTCCAATCGGTGTGCGACCAGCTGCATGCATGCATGCGCTTGGTCACTGAGAGCATCTCAGCCGTTGGCCCTCAAGGGGCGTGTAAAATCGTCGTCCGGAGGTGAACCAGTGCTAAACCGCGTTTGGGGGCGAGATGCTCCCCAATCGCCGCCCCCACGTCGCATTTTTTTAAAACAAAATCCGGCCCCACATTCGCACAAAAAAGTCGCAAATTTGACCAAACTTCAGCGAGTTCATCAAATATTTTGTAAAAGAAGAAAAAAAAAGACACTAATAGACCCGCCGTCGCCCTTGCCGTTCCTCGTCGCCCGCCGCCCTGAAGCTCTACATGCCGAGGAGCCTGTAGAACTGCGTGTAGTCGCCGCCGTCGCAGTCGTCGTCGCCTCCTCCGCGGCTGCCGTCCCTGCTGCCCCCTTGCCCAGGGTCACCGGCGCACGGCGGGTTGGATGGTCCGGGGGCGTCCTCGTCCTCGTCGCTGTCGAGGATTACCACGCCGTTCTCGTCCTCGCGGCCATGCTGGCGGGCGGCTATCTCCTGCAGGGCTCGGCGCTGCCGAATCATCTCGTCGCGGAGGTAGTCGTCCCGCGCCCACTTTAGGGCGGCCTCGTCGGAGAAGCCGCGGGCTATAGCCTCGTACTCCAGCGGGAGGCGGACTCCACCCGGCAGCGAGGCAGGCAGAGGTGGGGAGGACTTCGGTGATCTGGGCGCTGCAGTGATGGGTGTGCGGCTAATCGGCGCGTCACAGGGCTCCGGCAGCGGGAAGGAGGGATGGAGAGCCGGACGAGCGGCCGGATGAGGAGGAGGACGCCGGGTCCATGCGTCTCGGCGTCCACTCCCACGCCGGCGGGAGAAGGTGGGGGCAGCGGGGTACTCCAGCCTCGGCCTGTTGCCGCCCTCGATGTACTCGAGGACAGCCTCCAGCGAGCGGCAGACACGCCCACCATCGGCGGCGCCCGCCGGCGTTGTGCTTCTCGGAGGAGCGCAGCGCTGTTGGTAACCTCGAGCTGCTCGGCGTGACAACGGCGAATGCAGCTCCATAAGCGTCTTTGTCGGGGTGTTCCTCGACCCTTCTCGCCGCCAGCGGTAGCGAAGAAAAACGGATCTGAAGCGATCTCCACGATGCTCCGCCCGGTGGCGGCGGCCTTGCCGAGACCAGCGGCGCTTATCATCCACGCCCCCCGCACCCGCATGTCCGGCGGGACGGGTACTCGGCCTCATAGAGAAGCCGGGCTTCGTCCTCGTGAAGGTGGCGGCGGCCGAAGCCGTTCTCCGCCGAGCCATCGCTGAGTGGCGCTTCGGCCATTGGGTGAACTGAAAGCAGCGAGAAGAGAGGGAGGAGCAGGCGTCGGCGGTGGAAAGCGAGTGCGTGCGTGGCTCGCAGTGCGGGAGGAGGCGACTTATATAAGCGGCGCCAGCGTGGCCGCCGTGTGCAGCGTGGTGGGCGAGCCGCCAATTTCATGTAACGATTCAGCAGCGCCCAAAGCGCCCCCACCGCGCGGGTTGACCTGGGTCGCCGGCGTAATTTCTGCCGAGCGGCGAAAAAAGAGCCTTTAAAGAAGCGCGGTTGGTCGATTTTTCGGTGCGGCCAAAAAATTACTGGGGAGCCTTGTTGAAGCGGCGGTGGAGATGCTCTGAAATACTCCCTCTTGTCGTTTAGAGATTTTAATATGGACTACATAAGGATATTTATAAGCGTATTTTAGAGTGTAGATTTATTTATTTTGCTCCATATATAGTTTATATAGAAATCTCTGAAAAGACTTATATTTAGGAATATAGGAAGTAAGATCGAGGGAGCTCGCCTCAACTTCACACGCTTGTCGCCTTCTTTGATTGGTCACTCCATCCAATGCTGATGAGTACTAGCTCGTGGAAATTGTAAGAATTAATTAATTAGTTTAATTAATGGAAATCTCTGTAAGCAAACCGACATGCGGTTTTCTCTCCCGATGGGTCACGTCCTATTGTAACGGACGCGCCCGTCGATCCCATCTCTTATGGCGTCGGCGTGCGTAAACCGCCCCTTCGAGGGTATATATTTGTACATCATCGCAATCAATCGAGATCGGTGATTACTGTTCATTCTTTACGTTATCACGCACTTCTCTCGGCGAGAAGCGACAGGCGAACTTCGTCGGAGAAGAATGCGGAGCGGTGAGGATGTCGTCCCTCGCCTCCCTTCTCCTTGGTCTTCTGCACGGGAAGAAGGTCGCCGTCACTTCCTTGCCGAGCAGCGCCGCCGGTTACGTCCGCCATCGATGGGGCGCACCACCACAAATGTCGGCCTTGGCATTAACCGCCGCCCGAACTTCGCTGCTGGGCGCCGCCATCCGCGCGGCCGCTGGGCGCCGCCGTCATGCCACGCCCGGTGAACCGGCGCCCGGCCACGCCCGGTTGACAACCGCCAGTGCGGACCCGAGGCTTGTCGCGGACCGAGTGCCCCTCCACCTCCGCGAAACGCCGGGATGGGCGTGCGAGCCTGCGATTGCCGCTCCATCCGCACCACGGTGGTGCCATGTGCCGGATATGGCCCGTGCCCGCTTCGCTCGATGGCACCGCTGCCGTCCTGCGCCCGGCGAAGGAGGAGGCGGGAGATGCGTCCTCGGCGATACACGCAGCGGCTTCTGACCCGGCACCGGCAGCGTCGCCCGGCGCCGGGAAGCGATAGCCTCGTCTTCATCCCGACTCGGGGCCGCGCCATAGCCACAGCGAGCGCGGTCCTGCTGTCGAGCAAGTGGCGGCGCCCGGTCGAGAGCTTGGTGTGGGCGCCGAGGGACAAGCGGCGCCCCATGGGCGTTCGGCCGCTCCCTGCTCCTCGGCGAGCAGCACATCTTCCTCTTTAGCACGGGAGGGACACCCGCCCTGACGTCGCTGCGAGCAGCAGCAGCAGGTCCACCCGACACCGGCGCGAGCCGCCGTCTTCTCTTGAGGCGCTCCGTCGCTGCCGTCGACCGCCCGTCTGGGCGGCGTCGAGGCGATGGGATCCGGCGTCGCTCGGGCTCACAACCAACCTCCCGAGCGGCATCGACTACACCCCTCGTCGGACGAGGAAGATTTAGCCCCTTCGCCCGGCTGCTACGCGGTGGCCAGCGTCTGTGTGGCGAGAACGAGGAGGGTCGCGCCCGCTTGGAAAGAGGATTAGAGGCGGTAGAAACCCTAATCGTCACCCTCTTTTATGTGATGGTCAAAGCGGCGCCGGGCCTGTTGGGCCGAAAGGCCGGATGGACTGTGACCCATGCCTCGTTCTGAGCCGGGAAAAGGAAAAAGAAATGAAATTTACTGTAGCAGTACTGTAGCAGTGGGCTGTGTTACTGGTTTGGGTCTCCCCGTATGCGACCCAGGACCATTTTTTTTTCGTTTTCTTTTTATATTTAGTTCTTTAACTAGCAGTTTGAAGTTGTGACTAGTTATTTAGTAATTTGTGTAAATTACTATATTGTATAGTTCGATAATTAGTGTGTATTCTTGTATTGTACAAGTACAATATATGTCAGCGTATATGTTAGGAAATTTGGCAATTGCTATATGTTGATCAATATACATGCATTGTTTTATTTACAACACAATTAATTTGCTATGAGAGTAAATTAATAAGCATGATGATTGCATGCGAGGATATGGCTGACATATCTAAAAAGAATTTGCTGAACTTGCCGTCGATGGCTCCAACTATTTAACATGGGCAATGGATGTCAAAATCAATTTGGCGGCCAAGGGACTCAATTCGCTATAACCACACCTGCCCAAGGGACTTCATACATGTGAGACATAATAAGGTATTCAGCGTTGCACTTCATTCGACATCATCTTCACCTGACCTAAAGGCAGTGTCGATGGAGGAGAGCCCTCGACACTCTGGAACTCCTTAAAGGAGAGGTATGATCAACAAAGAGGCGGTGATGTTGCTGAAGCATAGCAGGAATAAGCGCTAGTCCGATTCCAAGACTTTAAGTCTGTAGCTGCATACAATTCTGCTGTTCATAAGATCAACTCCAAGCTGAGATTACGTAATAGTGCAGTTTACGATCTTGATCTTATTGAAAAGACACTTTCTACTTTCCATCCTTCTATGAGGATACTTGCTGAACAGTACCGTCAGCAAAAGTATAAGAAGTATTCTGAGTTGATTTACTCGCTGCTTCAGGCAGAGAAGCACAATGAGCTTCTTGAGAAGAACAATTTGGCTCGTCCAACAGGAACGATGCCTCTGCCTGAATCACACTTCAACTCTAAGAATACTCAAAAGTTCAATGGTTCCAAAAGAACCGTGGGACATTCAATGAAAAGTGGAGCGTAATGAGAAGCGAGAATAAGTATGGAGTCCACAAGGGCAAAGGTTCTTTCAAGAAGAATTAAAGAGCTAGCAACCTTTGGTTGCTTCAGGTGTGGTTGTAAGGAACATATTGCAAAGAAGTGTGACACTTCAAAGCATTTGGTGGAGTTGTACCAACAGTCACTTGGAAAGGGCAAGAAGGCTCAGGGGAACCAGTATGAAGCACACTTCACTAGAAATGAAGATGGTACCCCTACGGTTGATGGTTCTCGAGATGATTCTCACGAACATGGACAACCAGGAGCGAGAATCAGCAAGTGGAAGATCCAATCTTGGATGTCGATGACATGCTAGTGGAATTTGGGTCTACTGACATATATGGAGACCAGATTTAGTCTCATTTGTCTAAGTATTGTAATGATGTTATTAGACATATTACATGTGTTGTAAAATAAGTTATGTCCATAATGTGTTTTGCTATATGCGTGTGACATAGGGCTTGTAATAAGTACAAGACATATATAGTTTGTAATGTATGTATTGATTCTATAAGAGTTTGATTATATACTGAACTTTGTTCTTTTACTCTATAGAACTTCAAGGAATAATACAATGGAGGAGGAAATGTGTTTAGTGGATAGTGGATCTACTAACACGATACTTAGGGAGATGAAGTATTTCCAAACACTCAAGAAGAGTAATGGAAGTGTCATGACAATTGCTGGTCGAGACACGGTAATTGTTGGTTCTGGTCAAGCTACAATTACACTCCCTATGGGTACTAAATTGGTAATCCCGGATGCTCTCTGTATCCAGATTCTACTCGTACCTTGCTGAGTTTTAAAGATATCCATAAAAATGGTTTCCATGTGAAACTAATGAAGAGAGTGGGACTGAATGCCTACTCATAACTCAGCAAAAGGGATTTGAAAGGAAGTCCTTGAGAATTTGCCTTCTCTATCTTACGGGTTGTATTATACATACATTAAACCAGAGGCGCATTTGGCGTACAAGATAGTTTTCAAAATCTTGATAAGTTCAAGATTTGGCATGGTCGCTGGGTCATCCTGCTATTGGGATGATGAGAAAAATTATTGATGGTTACATTGGACACAACATAACGAATAGAAAGTTCCCAAAATCATCGGATTTTGTATGCACATCATGTGCAATTGGGAAATTGATCACAAGGCCATCTTATGTGAAATTAAAGGATGAGCAGCTTAATTTTCTTGAGCAGCATTCAAGGAGATATTTGTGGTCCAATACAACCGTTATCTGGACCATTCAGATATTTCATGGTCCTAATTGATGCATCAACGAGATGGTCAAATGTGTGTCTACTGTCAACAAGGAACCATGCTTTTGCAAAGCTAATTGCTCAGATTATTAAATTGAGAGCAAATCATCACGAGCATAGGATAAAAACCATCGAATGGATAATGCGGCGGAATTTAGTTCACGAGCATTTAATGATTACTGCCTAGCTTTGGGCATTTACGTGGAGCACTCGGTACCTTATGTACATACCCAGAATGGTCTTGCGGAATCACTTATTAAGAGGATCAAGTTGATAGCAAGACCGCTCCTGCAGAATAGTAATCTTCCAGCTTCATGTTGGGGTCATGCAGTTTTACATGCTGCAGAATTGATACAAATTCGACCAACTACATATCATACGGTCTCCCGTTGCAGTTAATGCGTGGAAACCAGCCAAGTATTTCCCATCTGCGGCAATTCGGTTCTTGCGGTATATGTACCGATCTCACCACATGGCGTACATCAATGGGCCCTCATAGGCGAATGGGGATCTATGTGGGGTACAATTCTCCGTCAATCATTAAGTACACGGAACCCCTGACAGGATTTGTTTACAGCCCGATGCGCTGATTGCATTTTGATGAGGACAATTTCCCGGCATTAGGGGAAGAATAACCACAAAGAATGCCGAGAAATAGATTGGGATGTGAAAGGCATCCAGTCCTTAGATCCGCGTCACGAATGAGTCTGAGCTGGAGGTTCAGAAGATTATAAATTTGCAAAATATTGCAAATAATCTGCGAGATGCATTTACTTGATTATAAAGGTGTCACAAAATCAAATGTTCCGCTATGAATGTGCGGAGAGAGTGGATGTGACCCATAGATCTACTCAGCCACCTAAGAGGGAGGAATCTGGACACAAAGGACAAGGCTTTGCAAAAGCGTCCAAGGGAATGAGGAATCCTCAAATAGTAAATGCAAGTCAAAAAATGTTGATACTCAACCTAGGGTTGAAGGACACACGAAGGATGTTGGACATCGAGAACCCAACTGCAGTGTGCACACAAATTTTGATGTTGGGACATCGGAAGAACTTGATCCAATTGTTGAGGGAAATCACGAAGGATCAAAAGGTATTGATGGTATATCCATTAATTACATTGATTCAGGAGAATCATACAATAGAAAGACTACAGTTGGGCAGCAACACCACCCCCTTTTGCGTTTCCAGCAACGCCACAAACTTTGGCGTTTATGTCCTGCAACGTAGCGTCTCGATTGGGCCAGCAACACGAGCGTGTTTGGTGTTCTTATATAATGAAACAGCATACAGCGTGTAGCGTTTCTGAAAAGGTTCAGATCGTCAAATAGTTTTGTGTGGAGTTTATTTTGTGCTAAAGTTTTCTTAGAACAGTGAAAAATGCCCCGGCACACTCGGAGCAGTAGTCCTCCTGGAATTATGATCGCACGTTCTACGTTTGGCTGCCGTGCAACGCCGCATGCATGCATGCATACACATGTCCCTCGCTCGCCAGAAAGAAGTGAATGGACTCCTGAACCATGGGCTGAGCTGAACTGGTCAGTCGCTTTCCTTCAATCGGTGTGCATCCAGCTGCATGCATGCGCTTGGTCGCTCCATACAATGCTTCATACTAGCTCGTGGAATCGATCGTCTCGGGGTCTGAACAAGCAGTGTGGTACGGAGTACCACTCGTAGTCGTAGTACCAGAGGCACTGCCAAATCGTTTGGTCGTTCGGGTATGGTATGGTGTGTTGCGTCTAGCAACACGTACGGGTGAGCTTTTATACTTGACATGCACGTACGTCCATGCCTAGAACTCGAGATATTGTCCTGATCGACGCGCCCATATACGCACCAAGCTGTTGAATCAATGATTTGCTGCTGCTGTTATATACTCCAGTACTGGGAATATACAGTGCAACTAAACAAGGGCTGAAGGTTCGGTGTTGCAAGTAAAAATCTGATCAGGCAGGAGCCTCCAGCGGGCCTCAAATGCTCGGGCTAACCTGTACCCCTCATATGAAGCCTAAATTTGGGGCGAATCTGAGGTATCCTAGGCTGTCGTCCAAGCCGCCCGAGATAGGCGGAGCAGCAGGCTATCCTGGAGTCTATCCTGTGGAGGCCAACCGACAATTCCTCTAGCAGGAGCAGGCGGTGTCCAGCAGCTCTTTCTGAACTTCGGCGCAGAGAAAAAGAAGAGGAGGTCAGAGCAGAGCAGCGGAGCTGCAGCTGCCGCCCATGTACCTAAAGCCGGGCATGGAGATTGTCGGCATCTCCGACAAGGAGTAGCTACGTAGTATGTAGGTTTTAAGCTTGCATGTTTTATATAGATTTGGGAATCTAGTATGAGATGTGCAGATGCAGCTATGTTAATTTGAGGAGTATCCGATTGAAAGATCATATTTGTTATATGGGATTGTAGATGCTCTAAGAGGAGGGATTGGTGACACGAAGGGCAGGGGCACATGGACTGTGGGTTGTGGATCCACGTCAAGATTTGGAATTATGTTTGTGTATATTGTGTTTTCATCTTGTATAAGATTTGATATATGTGCCCAATGTCATTGTGCATCGGAGCCGTATACCTGTTCTTAGTGTGGGGTAGCCCAATATAGAATTATTGATTTTAACATAGACAAATAACATGGCAAGCAAAATGATTCATTCGGACGATTGATACTGATTTTCATCGTGCATCCAGTCTGTCCTTCTAGTTCGCTCTATCCACAAGAAATACCATCCTGGAGCTTCGCATCTCCTGAAGTACATCTAGGGTATTAACAACACCACTGGACTTCTATTAGAAGATTTCCGTAAAAAAGTTTGTTATACTTGTATATTTCTTGTCCATGATAGTTTGTTCTTGTACAACAATTTGAAATGTATAATACTGGTGAATCTTGTCGCTGATGTTCTTCTTTTGTGTATGGATGATTCAATTCACTTGTTTAGTTTGTAGTTCCTATATGTTGGATATATCAAACTTGGTGTACTATGAAATGCTACGATCTTCAATCTTACATGGGGAATTATGCTGCTACTTGTGTTGACATGTACTTAAGAATAAATTGTGTTAAGTTAGACCTCCGAGAACTGCATACGCCACCGTCGCCACTATCTTTAACCCCCCACCACATTAGCATCATCGTTGGGATTCACAGCCGCCATGGCTGCCGTCACCTAGGAAAGAGAGGGTTGGCTACGAGATAGGAGAGGGCGAGACCGCGAGAGGGTCGGCCTTTGACTAGACAACGACCGCACGAGCGACTAAGCGACCGCGCACCGTCATTAACAGCCATCAGGTTGGCGATGTCTCGTGGGAACAGACATTGGGCCCTGTGATAAACACGTTTGAAATGCCACAATCGATACCTAACTCGAACCAATAGTTTTTATCAATAAACTAGTGAAAATTTGGCAGGTTTCGACAAAAAAATTGGTAGTTCTAGGGTAAGGTTGCCCCATTTGTGATAGTTTTTGGCTATTCACTCGTGTATTGTCCATATAGTCTTGTTTGTTCTTGGTTCGACTCTAATGTATAATGTTCGACTTCGACACATCCATTATTACACATGGCATCCCATCACTATTTGTGCAATATAATTTCCTTTTAAGGAACCTTATCAATCGGCGGGGAGCTCCCGCGGTTGCTTGAAGAAGAAGGGGGTTGATCCCATTAGTTAATTGAGCAAAACAGAACGAAAACCAAATATAAACAGGAAAGACACACAAAAGTGAATAGAGCAATCGACTCCGCTTTCTCAAAGAAAATTGGGGAATCTGCGCTGTTTTCATCCATAGTGCTTGACTTGAAGCCGTTTTGTGCAGCGTGATGGTATCCGAACGCTTCATTAGGGCATATCCAACGCTGACCCGCAAACCAGACACCGCATCCGTCCGCGGACAAGGGAGACCAGTCCGTGGACACGGATTAGGGCATATCTAGCGCTTTCTTTCCTTGCCGCCGACACGACAACACCGTGCGACCATGGCGCCTCGCCGCCCGGGAAAGGTTCGAGGCGTCTGCGTGCGTCCGTCCGGCACCTACTCCGCCTCGATCCGGTTGGGCGGCGGCGTGCGCCTCGGCCTCGGAACCTTCGACACCGCCCAGGGCGGCGCCCGCGCGTACGACGCTGCGGTGTGGCGCCTCCGGCGGTCCCGTTGGGACATGAATTTTACCGACGTGGCGATACCAGAGCGGGCACAAGAGTTGGTTCCTTTCTCATGGCTTATCACTGACGAGGATCGGTGCTATAACGGAGGCGGGGCGCCCGTCTCAGCCTGGCGAGATGGGCGAGGAAGCCATGGCGCTGTGGAGCAACGCTTCCGCAAGATTTCATCAACGAGGAGCAGTTCTTGCGAGAGGAGGCGGAGAGAAAGGAGAAGAGGAAGGAGAAAGCGGAAGAAGCGAGCCGCCTATCGCGAGGACAAGCGTCTGCGGAAGGCGGTCGCTAAATACAACATGGCGCTAGGAGATCGTTGTCACAGGACTCCATGACGATCGGTTCCTTAGCGCCTATGCTCAAGCGTCGAGGAGGACATCACCGAGACAGAGTCCGAGTCGAAGAATGGCGAGTAGTAGTTCTATCACGAGAGTATGTATTGTAGGAGAAGACTAACTATATGCAGCGGTTGTATCGTAGAACTATGTACTATGACTATGTATTGTAGGAGAAGACTTGAACTATGTACAAAATATACTTGGCGCTTGCTTTGGGCGGCTCGGTAGCGCTTTATTTTGCTGACGCTGGAACCAGCGGCGCGCCAGCGCCTAAAACTCTAACTCACCGGCGCTATATCCTCACTTTTAAGCGCGCGCGGCGTTCTTGGCTGTTGGAGATGCTCTAAGTTGCTTTCCTCCAATCGGTGTGCGACCAGCTGCATGCATGCATGCGCTTGGTCACTGAGAGCATCTCAGCCGTTGGCCCTCAAGGGGCGTGTAAAATCGTCGTCCGGAGGTGAACCAGTGCTAAACCGCGTGTTGGGGGCGAGATGCTCCCCAATCGCCGCCCCCACGTCGCATTTTTTTTAAAACAAAATCTGGCCCCACATTCGCACAAAAAAGTCGCAAATTTGACCAAACTTCAGCGAGTTCATCAAATATTTTATAAAAGAAGAAAAAAAAGACACTAATAGACCCGCCGTCGCCCTTGCCGTTCCTAAATGCCCGCCCGCCATACAAGCTCTACATGCCGAGGAGCCTGTAGAACTGCGTGTAGTCGCCGCCGTCGCAGTCGTCGTCGCCTCCTCCGCGGCTGCCGTCCCTGCTGCCCCCTTGCCCAGGGTCACCGGCGCACGGCGGGTTGGATGGTCCGGGGGCGTCCTCGTCCTCGTCGCTGTCGAGATTACCACGCCGTTCTCGTCCTCGCGGCCATCTTTGGCGGCGGCTATCTCTGCAGGGCTCGGCGCTGCCGGAATCATCTCGTCGCGGAGGTAGTCGTCCGCGCCCACTTTAAAGCGGCCTCGTCGGGCAGCGCGGGCTATAGCCTCGTACTCCAGCGAGGCGGACTCCTGCCGGCAGCGAGCCGGGCAGAGGTGGGGAGGACTTCGGTAATCTGACGCTGCTGTGATGGGTGTGCGGCTAATCGGCGCGTCACAGGGCTCCGGCAGCGGGAAGGAGGGATGGAGAGCGGACGGCGGCGGCGGATGAGGAGGAGGGCGCGGGTCCATGCGTCTCGGCGTCCACTCCCACGCCGGCGGGAGAAGGTGGGGGCAGCGGGGTACTCCAGCCTCGGCCTGTTGCCGCCCTCGATGTACTCGAGGACAGCCTCCAGCGTGCGGCCGGGCACGCCCCACCATCGGCGGCGCCCTTCGGCGTTGTGCTTCTCGGAGGGCACGACGCTGTTGGTGGCCTCGAGCTGCTCGGCGTGACAACGACGAATGCGGCTCCCATAAGCGTCTTTGTCGGGGTGTTCCTCGACCCTTCTCTACGCCGCCCGGTAGCGAAGAAAAACGGATCTGAGCGATCTCCACACGATGCTCCGCCCCGGTGGGCGGCGGTGGCATCGGGACCCGCTGACGCTTATCATCCACGCCCCCCGCACCCGCATGTCCGGCGGGACCGGGTACTCGGCCTCATAGAGAAGCCGGGCTTCGTCCTCGTGAAGGTGGCGGCGGCCGAAGCCGTTCTCCGCCGTGCCATCGCCTGGGTAGCGCTCGGCCATTGGGTGAACTGAAAGCAGCGAGAAGAGAGGGAGAGCAGGCGTCGGCGGTGGAGAGCGAGGTCTGTGCGTGGCTCACTGGTGCGGGAGGAGGCGACTTATATAGGCGGCGCCCGCGTGGCCGCCGTGTGCACGCGTGGTGGGCGAGGCCCGCCAATTTTCGCGCGAAAAACGATTCAGCCGGCGCCACCAAGCGCCCCCACCGCGCCGGGTTCGGCCTGGGTCCGCCGGCGCCAATTTCTGCCCGAGCCGTGAAAAAGAGCCTTTAAAGTAGCTTGGGTCGATTTTTCGATGCGTGACCAAAAAATCGCCTGGGGAGCCTTGTTGGGGGCGCGGCTGGAGATGCTCTGAAATACTCCCTCTTGTCGTTTTAGAGATTTTAATATGGACTACATAAGGATATTTATAAACGTATTTTAGAGTGTAGATTTATTTATTTTGCTCCATATATAGTTTATATAGAAATCTCTGAAAAGACTTATATTTAGGAATATAGGAAGTAAGATCGAGGGAGCTCGCCTCAACTTCACACGCTTGTCGCCTTCTTTGATTGGTCACTCCATCCAATGCTGATGAGTACTAGCTCGTGGAAATGATCGTCCCGGGGTCTGAAAAGGGAATGTGGTACGGAGTACCTCTACGTAATCGTAATCTGAGGCACTGCCAAATCGTTGGTCGTTCGAGTATGGAATGGTGTGTGGCATCTAGCAACCTGACGACTCGACACACACGTACCTCTATGCCTCCAACTCGAGATATTATCGCTTTTCGGCAGCGCCCAGAGTACCCACCAATGCCTCCAACTCGAGATATTGTTGCACTCGGCCAGGTACCAATCAAGCCGGTTTCATTTTTTCATTTTTTATGAATGTACCCACTAAGCTGTTCTTTTTTAGAATGAAGGTTTGCGAAGAGCCTGACTTTGAATTAACAAAGCCATCAACCATCCAGGAGGAGTTACAACATACAACCCAACTTACAACGGTCAGAACGATACAACGAGAAATCTGAAAAGCCTACTCACTACAACATCCACAAGCCGCAAATGAATTGCAGCTAGCAAAGGCCGAGCACTCCACACTAAGATCATATGTAGCGAAGCGGAGGCGGCACAACAGGGCGTAGCCGACCTTGAGGCTGGACCGTGTTCGAGAACACCTAGAGAAGAAGGGAACCAACATCTTCCCTCTCAGTCACCGAAGAGGAACCCTTCCCCCTTGCCATGGTTCGTAGGCGCCGCACCATCAGGATTTCGAGTAGCTCACCCTAGAGCTGGAAGAATGTCGCCCTCGCATCGCAAGGTGGACATAGGATGACCACATCGATTTGGGATATGCCTCGTTGGCTGCTCCGCCACAGTCCAAGCCCAACTAGTTGGAGACAAGCTTCAGGGAATCGGACGACGCAGAGGAGGTAGCTCAATCCCTCACCTGCATAACCTTCCGACCGAGCCCCGCACCCTTGATGACGCCTCTAGCAAGGTCACGACGCGGAAGGCGCCGCCGCCGCCAAATCCGTCGAGGATAAAGGTTTTCACCCGGGTAGGGGGATCGGGGTGGAGAGCAGGGGACCTCGGCTGCGCCCCCATGGAGAAAAGCAGCGCCCTTGGGCGTTGCAGCCGCCGGGCCGGCCGGACCGGCCAAGGTTTCTCCCGGTTCCCAGCCTGACCACCAACACGCACCAACGCCGGAGCCAGCAAACGCTAGCCCACGCCGGAGGCGAGAGAGGCAGCGAGCGAGTTCGCACCTCGGATCGGCGAAGAAAGCTTCACGCGTCACGGCCGGATTCCACCAGCCACCGCGCCCGCCCGGCTGGGCACGCCAGCACACCTGCTGACGCCGCCCACCGCCCGACGACGTAGCCTCTCCGGCAAGGGCCGCCCCCCCAGGAACCACGGGCCTCCAAGACGGAGAGGAGCGCCGAGATACCCACCGCCACCTTCATCGGCGTCGGCGCGGGCTTCTCGGCGGCCGTCTCTGGTAGCGGCGAGGGGGAGGAAGGGGGTGGTGTGGGGTGGCGACGGCGGCGGAACCCTAGTCGCCCCCGAGTCGCCCAAGGGGACGACGCGAGGGCCGGGAGGAAAGGGGAGGAGAACGAAAGCTACCCACCAAGTTGTTGAATCAATGATTTGCTTCCGCTATTATATACTCAAGTCTTGAGCATATCTGATTGCAACTAAACAAGCGCCGACGGTTCAGTGTTGCGAGTGAACTTTTCCTCTGTCATGGTGGTATCCGTGAGATGGGTTGGAGTGCGAGGAGGGATTTGTGCAGCAGGCGGGGGGCACAGGATTGTGGGCCGCGAATCTGTGCCAAGTTGGAAAATCTATTTGTGTATATAGTGTTTTATCTTCTCTAATTTTTGGTATATGTGCGTAATGCCATTGCATATCGAAGCCATATACCTATTCTTGTGGGTCATGTGGATCTGGGGTAGCCTAATATACAGTAAGATTTGTTATTCTTCGCATCTCTTGAAAGTATATCTTGGGTCTCAACAACATCAGTGGACTTTTCTATCCGAAGATTTTCATAATAAATGTATGTTGTACTTGTATATTTCTTGTCCATAAATATTTGTTCTTGAACAAAAATTTGAAATTTATAATACTGGTCGAATCTCGTCATTGAAGTTTTTCTTTTGTGTATGGATGATTCAACTCACTTGTTTAATTTGTAGTACCTATATGTTGAATATATCAACTCAGTGTACTATGAAATGCTACGATCTTGAATCTTACAAGGGAAATTAGTAACGTATGCATGCTACTACTTCCTTTGTTATTAAATATAAGCCTTTTTAAGATTCTAATACGAAAAGGCACGGAGCAAAATAAGTGAATCTACACTCTGAGATACGTCTATATATATCTGAAGTATGTAATCTCTATTGAAAACTAAAGGAGTATATTTAGAAACGAAAAAGAGTAACATGCACATATTACTAGTCAAAATTACTTTTCACTGCGACTAATGCTTAACCGCTCATGCGTGGCGCTATCCCTGCAGTTTGTGCCAACCCCAAGACGACACTGACCTCAAAGCCCAGCGGCCGGCCCTATATATATCCCCTCTCCGTCCCGCTCTTCCACTGCACCATCCACATCGCGCAGCTCGCAACCAAGCCTGCCAAGTCCCAGCCAGCTGAGAGCTAGCAGCAGCAAGCGAACCAACGCACCCCCCGGTCGCTCCCCGGAGCCAGGCAAGGAAACGCAGCATGTGCAACCTCATCACGATCCCGTCGGTAGCCTGGCTGCGCCGCGCCGTGCGCCGGTGGCGGGCCCACCGCTCCACCTCCGCCCCGGTGCCGGCGGGGCACGTCGCGGTGTGCGCGGGCGCGCAGTTCATGGTGCGGCTGGCGCACCTCAGCCACCCGGCTTTCCTGGAGCTGCTCCGGCGAAGCGGAGGAAAATGCAGCTTCCGACTCCGTCCGGCGCCTCCGGCCCGTCGCGCTCCCCTGCGGCGAGGACCGCCTCCGCGGCGTCCTCCGCGCGTCTCATCCTCATCCCTCCGAGCAGCCGCGCGCTCCTCCTTCTGCCGCCCGCGCGCTTCATGACGCTGCTGCAGCGGGTGGCCTTCGATGTGTAGCGCCGCGCCGCGGCACCGAGCGATCGGCGGCAGGGGCACCCAATTTCTGCAGCAGCGGCAGCAACTGGTAGCGAACCACGGTCCCCGGACCCGTACGCTGCAATGGCGCTTGGCTTGATGATCCGAAGGGCGGCGTGCTCCTCTGCGCTGCGTAATGCAGCGATCGGACACGCCTGACGGCCTTACGAGCTGGGTAGCACAGTATGTGACGGTGATGGCTAGTTAGTAACTGATTGAAGAAGGCGAACGATTTTTTGGGATTGTTTTCTCTATAACTAAGGCCCTGTTTGTTTCACAAGTCCTAGGACTTTTTTAAGTCCCAACTTATAAGTCATAAATCCTTACCTGTTTGTTTACAGAGATTTATAAGTCCGAGTCCCTACATGTTTGTTTACAGGGACTTATAAGTCCATGTTCTTGCCGCTGTGAGGCTCAGGAGAGGGTTGTCCGGCGATTGAAGGCACCGTTACCTTGACGGAGGCAGAAACGAACCGAGGCGGGCGGCGAACCGAGGCGGAGGCGGTGGCAGGCGAGAGGCGGGCGGCAGACAGGGCAAGAGGCGGGCGGCCGAACCGAGGCGAGGCGGCTGACAGGCGAGAGGCGGGCGGCTGACGGAGCGGCTGACAGGCGTCTGGGGAGCGAGCCTGGGCGAATAAGTCCCAATAAGCTCCTCCCTGAGAGTCTTATTTGATAACTCTCAAATCACCACAATAAGTCCCAATAAGTCCCTTGTGTTTGGTTTAGGTGGGACTTATAGGGACTTTTTTAAGTCCCTAAACCAATAAGGCCCTGTTTGGTTCATAAGTCCTAGGACTTTTTTTAGTCCCAACTTATAAGTCACAAGTCCCTAAAAAGTCCCAATCCCACTTATAAGTCCCAATAAGATCATATTACAACTATAAGTCCCTATAAGTCCCTCCTTGAGAGTCTTATTTCATAAGTCCCAAATGCCCACTTTAAGTTCCTATAAGTCCCTCCTGTTTGGTTTAGATGGGACTTATAGGAACTTTAAATCCTAAGCCAATAAGTCTCTGGAAACAAACACCCTCTAAGTCCTTGGAAACAAACACCCCCTAATCTACTTGTCTGTGCAACTCTTTGACAAGTCATACGAGTAAATTAATTACTACTCTGTTTATTTTTATAAGACCTTGAAGATATTTCAGACAATGTGCAAAACAACCTATTTTGAGTTGTCTGAAATGACTTCTAAAAGTGAACGGAGAAAGTAATAAAGATTGATTGATTGTTCTTGTTGTACATGCAATTGGTCTTCGTTTCGTTTGTGGTTCATTCATGTTGACGTGGCAAAACTTGTCTTGGCCATTAATCATTAGCCTTTTTTTGCAAAAGATAATCATTGGCCTAACCTTTGTAAGCTGAGACAATGGTCGGTAGCCTAATCTTAGTATGACGAAGACATTGGTCAATAGCCTCTTTTTCCAAAAATTAATCATTAGCCGAAGCTTAGAGGGTGTTTGGATCACTAGAGACTAGTAGTAGTCATCTTTAGTCAGTAAACCTCCAAACACCCCTGACTAGTGGGTGACTAAAACTAGTTTAGTCCCTAGTCACCCCACCCCCAACTTTTACTGACTAGAGACTAGTAGTAGTCACCTTTAGTCAGTAAACCTTCAAACACCCCTGACTTTTACTGACTAAAGTCTCCCTCTCTCTCCTCTAATTGGTGTTGCACAAGGGACATTTAATACTGAGACATTTAATGCTGACTAGTAGTAGTCACCTTCCAAACAAGGCTTGACTAAAAACTTCTAGTCTGACTACTACTAGTCACATGACTAGAGAGTATCCAAACACCCTCTTAGTATGATGATGAAGACATTGATTTCATTAATGAAATCAGAAATCACACTCTCTCTTAAAAGATGTTTGCCTTTGTCCAGGTGTCATCCAAAAGATTGTGCCGATATCTTGTAAGGGTTTAATTTACGCAGAATCGACATTCAGTACGGTATCAAAACCTTGAAGAGACATAAACCGAGCGTAAGTCAATTGATCATGTTCCTTGTGGTGAAATTTATCCACCGTTTTCAAGTCCTAGACTTGATATGGATGCTCATTCCTTTTTGAATTTATTACAGGATTTAATGACTTTGATCTCAAGACGTGGGTGCTCAATCCCTTGAAGGTGCTCATATTGATAGGATGTGCTTCCGTGTATTCATGATGATGATTATATGCACATGCATATGGATGTCTACGCATTTGTACCATGTTTCATTTTCTTTCTTTCAAACCAGAGTACACTAATAATGATACTCTAATTATGGAGTATCAAAACCTTGAAGCTACACTAATTACAGTTTTAAGTATGGCAAATCCATAATTCAACAAGGGTTCACGATAAGCCCACCTATAGTGAAAGTAACATGAGTGATAACATCACACAAATCTATGTAAAATAGATGATGTGGCAGCTAATTAGTGAGGAGAGACAAATTGAGTAACATAGCTATTTATTCATACTATAAGCGTAAACATAGACTAATACTAACATATCCATGTTACTAGTATTGCATGACACCATACATATATTACTCCACACCATAGAAGTGGTAATATAGACTAGTAATAACATATGCATGTTACTAGTCTAAATTATTTTCCGTATGGCTAGTCTTACTCCAAGGCATTGCTTGCACGGTCGCGGCACGTTGCCGGCGGCGAGCAGCGGACAGGTGGACTGGTGTTTTTCAGGAGTGTCATGCGTGCAATCCAAACCACAGATTACATGCTGATTAGGGACCCGTGCACGTGCTTATGGCGAGTAAAACAGGACATGCATGCATGCAACGACGATCATGCATGTATGGCAGATCCTGAACCTCTCTTCTCCTGTAGGGCGACCAGGTGACTTGACCGACCGAATACGGTTCAGATCCACAGACCGGCCATCGTATATTCTTATCGGCCGATCTGGCTTCAAAAGGTCTAACAAGGGCGGCGGCGCCGCGTAGTAACTGTTTGCCGGACAAGAGTCATGTGGAGTAGTTAATTAGGAGGTGTTTGTTTTCAGAGACTTTTTTGTATAGAGACTATAAAAAGTCCCTCTTAGAGATTTTTTCACCAAATGAGAGGAATTTTTTAGAGATTAAACTAGACATTTGGGTTTAAATGAAGAAGACTCTCAAGGAGAGTCTTTTTGGGACTTTTTCAACAATACCCCTTCATGCACCCATTGACCCGCCACCCCATGATGTTGTTTGATTGTTATTTTTCTATATATTAGGGACAACATGGTCATTTAATAGCCTTTAGAAAGGGACTAGGGACCTTTTAGTCTTTGAAAACAAATAGGGAGGGACTCTTTAGTTAGGACTATAAAAAGTCCTAGAACTAGAGAACCAAACACCACCTTAGTCTGTTTTACTTGCCTCTGCTCTGCATGAAGATTTTGCTCATTCTCGGTCCAATCTTGGACATTTTGCTGTCAGACATTTGGCCCGACGATTCTCAAGGTTACGCGGCTCCCTGTCACGTGCGTGCATGGCGAGCACCAGTAAAACATGACAAAAGAACAGGCGTGTCAGACGACAAACCCCACTGCAGGGTAGCCTGGTGACTTGAGCCGCCGAGTCCGCTGAAACTAACCCACCATCATCTTCCCTGGATGCAAACTGGCGATCGGCACGTAGCACGTAACGGCTCCCAGATCGGCGGCAGTATCATCCAGCAGGGCGCTTCTGGCCACGGTGGATTAATTGTATTCGAACCTTAACCACACTGCATTTTCAGGCTAGTTTCTGGTCAGCTCATGATTCCGCCATATCCGCAGCCAGCTAGCTAAACGATCTGTGTCTCGATTAAAAGATCGTGCCAGAAAGTTGAATTTAGAGATTATTTTCTTCTTGCAAGAGATCCTGCGGGAAAAGTGTTGCTAAATTTCTTCCTTCGTCCATTTCATATACCACTGTAGAGTGAACGGAAACAAAATACTTTTCGTTGCTCTTGAGAATTTTTTTCCGTTGAATATAGACCCAATTTTTCCAATACCGTAGAACGATTGTTCTACGGTCTGGGCTCAAAAAAAAAAGATCACGCCGCATCCAGCCAGCGACAGCAGCCGTGAGACTGTGCTCCTGCGCACGACGTTTCAGCGGCCTCGGTCGACCGGCGGGTATGTACATAGCGTATACGTGTCACGGCGCCTGCACATGCGGGGAATCTCTGCGGCGGGGGCGATGATCATGGCGTCCGGTGGACTCATCGACTATTCCAGCCCAAATCCGTGCGTCCGGCGTCCCTTCTGCTCTCAAGATCACACTGGTGCATGTGCGTAAATAATGCGTTCGAGAGGGAGTTGGCCGTCTTATCTTATTCTTAGAGCGCGTACAGTATAGTATACCGGTAGTGTGCAGTACATACATGGTGATCAACCGGCCGGGTGCATGCACCACGCATCGGCATCGGCATCGGCATCCGTCCTTTCCGGGTGCCTAGTTGTACTAGCCGTGAGTGTCAAGTACAAGTACCGCTCCTTGTCATGATTGGCACGTCACCAACTTAACCCGTCTTCTTCCTCCGGATTAGATTGCCCAAACTTCTAGCTAGCTTGATTTGTACGTATGTGTGCTATAGTCAGTATCAGCTGCCTTGGTTGTACTGACTGTAACAATCAAGTATGTACATGTACAAACCCATGTTCTTCCGATTAGACCGCCCAAGCTCTTCTAGTTGCTCATCTGAAAGCGAAAGGTGACTACATGTTTATGGTACACAGCTCATCTGAAAGTGAAGGTGACACAGTATCATCAAACTGGATTTCAAGTCGTATGCAACAAAACACGTTCATTAGATGCAACCTGTATTAGTGGCAATGTAGCATTACACAAGGACAAACTTGTACTACGTTGCTACGTGTCAAAACTAATCGTTTAGGTGTTTAAAAAACTAATCTTTTAGATATTGTGGAGGCTAAGCTTCAAATGCGATACAGCAAGAAGTGCATCTGGACAAATGACACGCTGTCCTGACTCCTAAAGCAGCAGGAACTCTGCTTTTTCATACATGCACGGTACACATTATAGAGTAATTAAAAATGTACTATTTGTTTATTTTTCAATCAACAAAATATATTTGTTTCTATTTGTGCCCCTTCTCTTCCTGCTTCGCTGGCACAAACCGCACAAAGATGCAGACAGTAAAGCGAAGGCCTCTCTCTCTCTCTCTCTCCTTTTCCTTATTCTTTCGGCGCTTTATGTCAGATCCATGGATAATAATATCAGAAAATAAAGTTTGTAGCCTGGAAGCATATGATAACTACTGCTCCTGTGTAAACCATATATGTGTACAGTGTACTGGTTAAGGATTTTATGCCTGCAAATATATCTCAATTTGTTTGATCTGTAGCAGGCAATGTTAAGCTGAACCACTGGCCTGATTCAGAGAAAAAGATCCTTCAGACAAGAGAAAAAAATTGGACGTGACAAGTATACTGATGCGGTGGTGCTTAGTCAGGCACTGTCTGCTAGGTGGCACACGCCAAATTTTGATTCTCTCTCAACCGCAAATTTTTTTATTGATTCTCTCTCTTTTGGCCCATCTCTTACATTGATCGGTGTCATATAAATCGGACAAAACCCTAGAGGTTGTTGGACAGAAGTAGTTCCTTTTCATTTTCTTGAAATCAAAAAGAAAGAAAAAATGTAGTGTGGCTGCAGAAGTAGATCTTTTCCCTTATTTTTTATATACCAGCAAATTTTGATTCTCTCTCAACCGCAAAAAAAAAATTATTGATTCTCTCTCTTTTGGCCCATCTCTTCTGTTGATCAGGTGTCATATAAATCGGACAAAACACTAGAGGTTGTTGGACAGAAGTAGTTCCTTTTCATTTTCTTGAAATCGAAAAGAAAGAAAAAATGTAGTGTGGCTGCAGAAGTAGATCTTTTCCCTTATTTTTTATATACCAGCAAATTATTTTTTCCTTTTCTTGAAACAAAAAAGGTAAAATTAAATGTTGTGTGGCTGCTGGAATTCGAGCCCAGGTCTCCACGGCCACAACGTGGAATTCTCACCACTAAACTACAGCCACCATTTGTCAGATTGTTAAATTTTAGACTTACATTTAATCATAAGGCTCTGATTAGTCTGTTCTGATTAGGGGTTTTAGGTTATCATATGAGTAGTTTTCTCTTTCCTGCAGTAGTTTGCAAGGCTATGTGGTTTCTATTATAACGTGATAAGCTATCCGATGTGGAAAAAAAAACTTCCAATGATGATAACTCGATAAGCTACCCGATGTCGCTCCGTCCGCCCTGCTGGACTTTTAACAAACTGTACATGGTTGTTTTTCATGCCGCCAGGGAAAAGAAGAATGAAATTCTGGTGAAAATTATTTAAACAAAACCGGCTACACTCCAAAGCTACTCATGTATAGTTAAAGTTTGCCCTATACGCGATTCTTTATTGTAATATCTTTTGTGGGAAATTCAATGATGATGCACATATGAGCACGCACGCGCGCACACACACTAAACAACCGAGAGCGAGCTTTTTGAACACACCCTAGAATTAATGGACGTTGAAGATAAATCCATGGATATCATTAAGTTTGTGCATAGCAGAAGGATTTGATTTATCATTTGAAATACCAGCCCATCCAGAGGTTGTGCTCTTCTCGCTGTTTAGCTCCGTTTCACGCCGTGGTCCTTTGTCATCACGCGGTTGGCGACACTGCTTAACACTAGTTAAGTGAGGTTAAGGACGCTAGACAGTTGGTTAGGAAGGGAAAGAAAGAGAGCCATCGTCTAATCATCAGCCCGAGCATGACAACCGGCCGTGCATGCCCTGCAGCATCAATGATGGCCTGCTGATGGGGTTGCTGAACAACGAGAAGAATCAAGAAAATGGGAAATACTGTCTCGTTCAGTTTGCTTCAGTCAATCTCAGTCCCTTTCAGTCACCTTGCAGCCATAAACTAGATAGAAATCCAGCCTGAAAAGGCAAGGGTACGCGCAACTTTTTAGGTTCGTACGCTGTGTAGTGGTTGATGACTTGAGCACCATGTACTAAAACAAGCAGGAGGTGTACACATACGTTTACATTAACGAAAAACCGATGAAACCAGTAGACAATGTCATCGCCCGGCACATGCAGAGCAGTAGTCCTCCTGGGATTATGATCGCACGTCCCAGCCTGGACTGTCCTGCGTTTCGCCGCCGCGTGCATGCATATGCATGCGACTCGCCCGCCGGAAAGAAGTGAAGGGACTCCTGAACAGTGGGCTGAGCTGCGCCTCTCAGTCGCTTTCCTCCAACCGGTGTGCGTCCAGCTGCATGCATGCATGCCGCGCTTGGTCACCGAAATAAAAAGATCGGGGGAGCTCGCCGCAGCTTGGCACGCTTCTCGCCTGCTTTGATTGGTCGCTCCATGCAATGCTGATGAGTACTAGCTCGTGGAAATTATCGTCTCGGGGCGGATTGTGGTACGGAGTACCTCTCGTAGTCGTAGTACGAGAGCCACTGCCAAATCGTTCGGTCGTTCAAATTTCGAATGGTGTGTGACGTCTAGTAACACGAGTGAGATTTAGAGCATCCAAAACCGAACTTGGCAAATCTTGCCTTCTATACGTCCGCCGACGCGCCCATCACGTCCGCGGAGGCATGCAGACGGGCTCTCGTATTTCGTTTCCAGCATTCACATATCTTAAATTTGGACTCTTAAATTCATGCACGTCGATCATGCAAGCCAATGTTACATGTAAATAACAAATATTGGTGCCGAACATAAATAGTGTTTATGTAAAATTTATTTTAAATGCACAACTCAATCATCGGCTCTTTGGTTTTCATTATGGGTCTACATATGCTCCATAAAATCATTGAGTAGCTGCGCGTGTACTTGTTGATCTCGAAGATTCTGATGCATTTGCAGAAAGTTCATAAACTGATTTGCACCCTGAGCTTCCGGGATTTCAACTTGTTCTTCAGGTGCTTAAAAACCATTGGTTTGGGCTACACCATCACCCTCATCCTCGACAATCATATTGTGTAAAATAACACAACATGTCATGACCTGCCACAAAGTTTTAGATTCTCACATCATTGCAGCCTCACAAACAATTGAACAACGAGCTTAAAAGCACTCCAAATGCCCTATCCACATCCTTCCTAGCTGCTTCCTGTAGTGTTGCAAAGTGGTTTTGTTTCTTGCCATGCTGTTCGGATATGGCCTTCACGAACGCCACTCACTAAGGACAGATACCATCTGCAAGATAGCCCATGTTGTAGTCTCGGTCGTTGATAGTGTAGTTGCATGACAGTGATTCCCCATTGCAAAGCTTCCTGAACATCAGAGATCGTTGAAGCACGTCGATATTATTGTGAGAACCCGATTTTTCATAAAAAGCATGCCAAATTCATAAGTCATGTGATGCCACCACTTCTAGTATGATGGTGGCCTCGTTGGTGTGACCTTGATACATTCCTCGCGAAACTTCGGCCTTTGGAGTAGTTCTTACATTGTCAATGCATGCAATTAATTGAACCGAGCATTCTGAAAACCCCTAGCCTCTCCAATAGCCAACAACCACATGTGTCCTGCGCATTTGGTTCTCTGAGATAGTCAGCTCCCAACATCTGCACCACGGCGCGGGCAAACTTGACTGTAGTCTTCAGGCATGTGCTCTCCCGCATCCTGATCATCTCAGCAATGGCATCTGCGGCAGTACCAAGTGGGAGCATCCTTAGAGCAGCCGTGCACTTCTGCTTGGCAGAGAAAGAAAGTTGACCGCATCAATCCCATGTGAGCTTGAAGTAGTCATCGTGTGCCTTCACTCCCTTCATATATAATGTGCAAAAATAATGGTTTTCGCATCCGAAAATGGCGATGAAACCATGGATCATCAGGGAAAATAGACTTCATAGCAAAGTAGTTCGTCTTGTCTTAGTACCACATGCCTCTCTTTCCTCATTAATTACTTGCCACATCATCTGTTTTACTTAGAGACGTGTGATGTTACCACCTATATTACTTCCATTATGAGTAGTCTAAGAATATATATGGCTGGTGTGTGTGAGTCTGAACTTATTCGGTGTAGTCTAAGAATCTAAACCTATATGGCTGGTATATAACTAATTGCTTTGTAACATCACACATATCAAGACAAGATGTGTCTATAATCTAATAAATAAGCGGTGCATGACACAACACATATGTTAATCCTCACTATAAAAATAGTAATATAGATTAGTAACACATGCATGTTACTAGTCTAAGTTAATAACCATTGTGATTAGTCTTATATCGGCTCATGAGGAACTGCCACGTACTGAGGTAACACACAAAATGTTAGCCAAAAGGGACAGGTGGAGTGCATGCATGGCTCTGCTCTTCATGCAGAATTGCTCATTCTCAGTCAAATCTTTGGACATTTTGCTGTCAAGCATTTCTTTTTTCCGGTTAAACCACGGAGTCACGCAGGGCCTGACGATTCTCAGGGTTACGCGGCTCCCTGCCCCCCTCCTTCACGCGCGTGCATGGCCAGTATATATGACAAAAGAACATGCGTGTCAGACGACAAACCTCCTGCAGGTGCAGGGTAACCACTAACCAGGTGATCTTGAGTCGCTGAATCCGCACAAACTCACCGACCTTCATCTTCCCTGGATCGGACCGGCAAACTGGCAATTGGCACGTAGCGAGACGGCCACAAGGAAAACAAAACAACGGCTCCCAAATCCATCCAGTTCCACCCACGGCCAACTCATGATCCCATCATATGGCGGCGATTAAATTTTTGCGCCGCGTCCAGCGACAGCAACCGCCGGACTGTGCTCGACTGCCCGTGCGCGCGACGTCTCAGCTTTTGGTTGGAGTAGGAGTAGAGGATATGGCGGCCTCTATTAGTCGATCGGCGGGCAGTGGCGGAGCTTTAAAGAAAATGTTGGGCGGGCCAAACAAAGAAAAAGCACTGTCTTTCTAAAAAAAATTCTGAGTCATACTCATAATCTGTAAAACAGGATTACAAGATGGAGTGAGAATATATGTATATATCAAGTGAATTTTGAAATGATCCTTTTTCTTTTGAAAACCAAATCAATTTTTCTTTAGGTGTGAGTGAGCTTGCTTACCATTGCTTATGGCTACCAAATATATGTTGTGATTTGGCTACCTAATATATGTAGTGATTTGTAAAATGCAAAGAACAATTGAGTGGAAAATCAGGATATCTAATGAAGCAATTGCAGGAAAATTAGATGTACAATGTAGTACTATTTTCATCTAATTCATGCCCCTCAATTGAGTGGAACAATCAGACTATCTAACCAGGACTATATGATGTATTTGACTACATCGTTGAACTCAGTATTTGGGAAAACAAATTAGATTAGCTGTGATCACTTGCTTAATCGTAATTGCAAGGAAATTAGATGGAGTGGTTGCTTGATTCGTCGATGTCTCTGCCTCCTGCTGCAGCCGTGAGAAACAGCAGGAGCTCGTGCCAGCTGGGTGCGAGAGAGCATGGCGACTTGCGACTGAGAGACCTCTAAGCGCTTTGGATCGATCATATGCTTACTGGGCTGCAGGTGGGCTTTGCTTGATGCATAGGTAAAATTAAAAGTGCAAAAAACCTGGGCGGGCCATGGCCCAGTTTGGCTAACAGAGCTCCGCCCCTGCGGCGGGTACACTGCATCGTCGTGTCACGGTGCGGACGTCGCCTGGACATGCGGATGCGGGGAAGGGTAAAGTCTGAAAATAACCTTGAACTCATACACTCTGTCTAAAATAAACCCTAACCTCTTAATCCCTGAAATCAGTACCTTATACTCAACAATCCCGGTCAAACTCGACTCTAACCTGTTTGGTGCACTGGGAAAAATATTGATCCGGGCCGGGATAAGAGGCTACTCTCACTGACATCTATGTCCCATCTGTCATATTTATCTTCATCCACCGACCAGCCACGACAACGACCCATGGCCGGCGCAGCTCCTCCGGCTCGCGCCTTCGTGCGCCCATAAGAATCTTGTTCGACGCGCGCGCTCCGTCGCCGGTGTCGGCGCCTTCATGCGCCCATAAGAATCTTGTTCCGCTGCGTTGGAATCGCGTCTTGCTTCACGGGCATGACCCTGCCGCCGTCTTGTACGTCGTGCTGCATGCCTGCATCCGCCTTTGTTGTCGCTATGGACGTTCTGCCAGACTGACACGACGAAGCGTCCTTTCCACAGCTACATTTTGGTTGGCGGTTTCAAGTGCATGCCTCGAGTAGTAGAATCGATCACTGCAGCGGTTCTACACACGCAGTACGTAACAACATACTGCAGAATGCTCTTGCATTATTGCATCGGGCCACTGGCAGCTCACCATTAGCCGGATGGACAATGGGTACATCTGCAATGCATGCTTGCGTGTGAAGATGTGGACGCGGCGACATCACCTTATGCGCCGTGCTGTAGCTACCATAGTACCATTGCCGAGCATCTCCATGACGCCTTGCAGCAGTTCCTCCGGGCTTGAACCGGTTCCGTCCCAGGTCCTAAAGAGTTATTACACACGCTTTCCTCCTCCCCCGCTCCCCAGCTTCGCCATTTGCTCCTCCCATAGCCACCAACATTCCGTCGAACAGTTGGTGTGCGTGCACTCCTCTGCAGCTCACCTCGCCTCCGACCACCCTTGTGGATTCCGGCGACTATCCTTCGCCATACTGCATCATTAGAGGAGCTCCAGTCATCCTCTCTCCCTCTATTTCTCCCTCCAATGCTCGCTCTAGATCGCTGTTTTGCGCCACCTCCAGGCCGAACGCATGCATGCATCTCACAGTGTTGCGTCAATGGCGCGAACGAAAGACGAGACAAGCGCCCATGCGTCCATTCCTCTCGCTCTTCTTCCCCATGAGGCACGCCTGGACCTCCCCATAGCTCCGCTGCCCACACCTCACTGTTCTGAACGAACACAGCAGCTCTTGCGGAGAGAGATAAGAAAGAAGATGAGTATGACATGCGGACCCATGCAGTCAGTGTGAAGAGAGTGATCGGCGGGATCATTATTTTCCTAAGCGTGACAAACTAGTCAAGGCGGGTTTAGGGTTGAGATAAACCAGGATCAAAGACTACAGGGTGTCAATTTCAGAGATTTAGAGGTTAGGGTAGAGGTTAGGGTTTGATTCCGACGAGCAATACGAATTCAAGGTTTAAAACAGACTTTACTCTGCGGGGAATCCCTGCAGCAGGGGCGATGATGGTGGCGTCCCGTGGACTCGACTGCTCCAACCCAAATCCGTGCGTCCGGCGTCCCTTCTGCTCTGGAGATCACATCACCTACACGATCACGCCGCTGCATGTGCGTAAACAATGCGCTCGAGAGGGAGAGGGCCGTCTTACCCTTAGATCGCATACAGTGTAGTATACCGGTAGTGTACAGTTTGTACATGGGTGACCGGCCGGGTGCACGCATCGGCATCGGTCGCTTTCCGGGTGCCTAGTTGTACAAGCCATGACTGTCAAAGTACATGTACTGCTCCTTGCTCCTTCTCATGATTGGCGCGGCCTGGTGCACGACTGCACGTCACTGACCCATGTTCATAGCGCAACCTTCTAGCTAGCTCGATTGGTACGTATATGTGCTTGCCAGCCAGGTCGTCTGAAAATCAAGGTGCTACAGTCAGTATCAACTGCCTTGGTTGTACTGACCGTAACTATCAAGTACAAGTACGGCTCCTTCTTATGATTGCCGCGTCACTCACAAACCCATGTTCTTCGGATTAGACCGGCCGCCCAAGCTCTTCTAGTTGCTCGATCGCTACATCCGACTACATGTTTATGGTACACAGCTCATCTGAAAGTGAGGGTGGTAGAGTATCATCAAACTAGCTTTAAGTCGTACGCAAACCTATAAGCGTGTGTTTGGTTTATGTCCAAGGTTACCTCATCAAATCATTGGGTAGCCAAAATTTGATTGAGATTTTAGTTGTCCATGATTTGGCCATCATTGGCAAGAAAAATGAATTAGAGTTGGCTATAGTTCTTTGGCATGACAAAAATTGACAACCATCAAACAAAGATCAATCTTTGGGCCATGACCAAAATTTTGATAGGGTACACTTTGACCACAATCCAAACACACCCTAAGCCTACATACATGCATCAAATCATGTAAATCTCCTTGGCGTGTTAATTTTTGTTCCGTTCCACACTAAACTAATGCGAGACCGGGGAAGAGGACCTCTCTGTTGTGTGAAGGCTCATAAAAAAGTAATGAAGGGGAGGAATATGGATATGCAAACACGCTTAAATCATTTGAAATTTCTGTCAAACAAGAAGCTAGTTAAAGACTTGCATCATCATGAAAATCGTATCTTCTAGCTCATTTCATGCATTGTTCAACCACATCCCACAAGGGTTGTTCACAACAAAATGACTGAACAACAGAAAATAGTAATGTATACAAGGTTTTATGCCCAGTCTCTTCTTAATTAACAAACCAAATGATATACGTCTGCCTCATCTGCACAAAAATCCTTATAGCCACGGAAAACTCACATGAAATCCTACCATGCTGTTAAATATTTATTTGCTGCATGCCATCTCAGGACCATTTTGGCTCATCCGACACACTGGCACGTGACGTATTTTCTCAAGAAGGGATACATTTGGCTAGGATTATCTGACCACCCCAGTCGCCAAACAGAACAAGTTCATGAGTTAGATGCAACCTATATTATTAGTGGAAATCTGGCATTACTCAAGGACAAACTCGTACTACGTTGCTACGTGTCAAAACTAGTCGTTTAGGTGTTAAGAAAAAACTATTCGTTTAGATATTGTGGAGGATAAGCTTTAAAATGCGATACATCGAGAAGTGCATAAAAAAAATGACACTCCGTACTCACTCCTAAAGCAGGAAATCTGCTTTTTCATGCATGCACCATTACACATTATAGAGTAATTAAAAATGCACTATTTGTTTATTTTCAATCAACAAAACATATTTATTTCTGTACATGTCCCCTTTTTTTCCTGCTTCGTTGGCACAAACATGAAAAAGATGCAGACCGTAAAGGCCTCTCTCACTCTCTTTTTCTTATTCTTCCGGCGCTTTATGTCAGATCCAAGGATAATAATATCAGGAAATAACGTAACTTGTAAGCATATGCTATCTCTGGTACTGTATATACCAGATATGTGCACTAGTTAAGGGTTTTGTGCCCTGCAAAAGATATCTCATTTTGTTTGATCTGTAGTAGTAGGCAATGTTAAGCTGAATCACTGGCCTGATTAAGAGAAAAAGATCCTTTAGACAAGAGGGAAAAAAGAAATGGACGTGGCAAGTATACTGATGCGGTGGTGCTTAGTATCACACACATCAAATTTTGATTCTCTCTGCAGTAGGTCAGGTGTCGTGTCATGTATAAATCAGAAAAATCACTAAGCTGCCAGCAGTTCCTATTATTTCATTGAAATTAAAATAAAAAGCATATTGTGGCTGCCGGGATTTGAGCCCAGGTCTACACGGCCACAACATGGAATTCTCACCACTAAAATACAGCCACATTTTTGTCCATTTGTTAAATTTTAGCTTTAACTTCTATTGATAAGACTTCGATTAGCATGTTTTGATTAGTAGTCATTGGTTATAGGAAATATGCCCGTGCATTGTAACGGAAAATACAACAGTTTTATGATAAAATGAATTAGTATTATGGATATCCTACTGCCTCGCCATCTGTAGCCACATTGATGTGGCTTGCACAACGAGATATGTACGTGATCGAGGCGATGGAGAAACAACCCTAAACCATGTGCGCTTCTTGTGATGCCAAACTCGCCGTAAGGTATCACCTATCCCTCAGCCGGACCCATGGCACTATGATCGCAGGCCCTGCCTGTCACGACAAAGACAACGTTTGTGGCGACGGCTAGAAAAGTCCAAGCTCCAAACTAAGGATGGAGAAGACGGGGGGATAGCCCATGGATGCTGTAAAGAAACGAAGTAAATGAATGGAACAGTTATCCTTTCATTGATGGTGATAGTACATTATATAGTCCCGAGGGCACACGAACGAACGGACATATCCATTCGGGAGGGTGCGACCAGAAGACGGCGGTTAGCAAATACTAACCGCATGTCGATTTACAAGCAAGAGATTATCCTTAATTAATTATATTCCTAACACTCCCCCTAATCTTCGTTTTGACTATGTAGAATCACCATCTTTAAAACATGCTCCTCCAAAAACCTTGTGGGAAAAACATGAGGACATATATATAATATGCCACGAAAAACTCCTTCCAAAAATCCAGTGGGAAAATAAGGAGAAAATGACATACCATAGCATTTGTATTACTATTGCCTCATTAAAAACCTTCTATGAGAAACCATATAGGAAAAACTCATAAAGGAAAAGAGTGCAATATCAAAGATTCGAAGATCTTGAACAGGTTACCAATCAGGAGCGCACTCCCCCTGAACCTTGCAAATAACAAAGTCATCTTATACATTTGCAAGACATTTATATTCCACCTTTCTTCAACTCATGGGGAATTAAATACTTTTAGAGCCACACACATTCTAATGTTGGTCTTTATAACATGTCTGCATCTGCGCAATACAAACAACATTATCTTCATAGATAATGGTGGGTGGTTCCTACCAACCAATTCCCATTTGAACTTTTAACAAAGTTCATCATTCTGTGAAGTCACATATATTCATGTGATGCTTCATACAAATCAATGATTTCAGAATGATCAGTGGATGCAGCCACTAAAGTTGTCTTCTTGAAAGACTGTAGCTCCATTCGAGAAGACAAAACCAGTCTGTGATCTGGGATTTATGGGGGTATGATACATGCCCAGCATCACGATATCCAACCATGGTCATATCTTGATTTTTATCATAAAACAAACCAAGATTCTGGTGTCCAGAAGATATGCAAAAATATTCTTCACACCAACCCAATCCCTACCATTGGAGATGTATTGCATCTAGCCGATAAGAATACTACAAATGATATACCAGGCCTGGTGTAGCTCTCTAGATACATTAGTGCTCCAATTGCACCATGATAGGGAGACTCTGTTCCACTATCTCTTCATCACCGTCGTTAGGTACAAATGGGTATTTATCTCTATTACTCAAGAGATCTCACACAACATAGTTGTTTGATGGGTATGATTTATCCATGTTGAACTTTTCAACAATCTTTCGGACAAATGTAGACTGATTAGTAAGTATTCCCAATGGAAATACACTCAAGTTCCAAACTCAAGCAAAGTTTGGTCTCAACTAAATCTTTCATCTTAAACTCCGTCATAAGATGATTTGCTTGTCTCATGTATTTCTTGTGTAGTTCCAATGATATTCAAAACATCAACATACACACAATTTTACAAATCCTTCTTTGGATTTGTTGATGAACATACATGAGCAACCATCATTGTTTGAGTAACCCTTCTAACCAAGGAACTCACTCAGTCGGTTATACCACATCCTTGCCGACTACTTCAAGTCATAAAATGACTTATGAAGCTTTACGCAACACATGTTGCGATTAATTCAAAATCTTCATTCCCTTAGGAACTATCATATATATATTCGAATCAAGTGACTGCATAAAACTATAAAGTCACATCATCCATTAGTTGGATATACAAATTCATTATTCAATGCGGTGATGTTAAATATCGGAACGTTATTCCACTCATAACAGGAGATTATGTGTCATCTTAAACAATGACGGATCTCTGCGTGAACCCCTGTGCTACAAGCCTCGCTTCATGTCTCACCACCTCATTGTTTTCGTTCCTCACATGAAAAAATAACCATTTGCTCCCCCAGGGAACAAATTTAGAGGAGTAGGTATTACTGATCAGGTCAATACCCCCTCTTCTTGAGAGCGAGCGCATCCTCTATTGCTGCCTTCCTTTGGATCAACTAGAGCATTTTAGACACTCAGGCATGCATGGACTTAGGTTTTAGATCCAATCCAAGGTCTGTTGCAATTCATGAAGATAAATAAATGTTGACATAATGTAGTCTTTATTATATGATTCTCCTGAATCCATATACATAGTGGCGATTTCATCATTAACTTTTGACTCTCCGTGATTTCCCACAACAATTGAGTCAAGGTCTTCCGATGTCCCAGCACCAATATTTGTGTGCACACTCGTGCTGGGTCCTGGATGTGTCCAACATCCTTCAGGTGTCCTTCAACCCTTGGTTGAATATCAACATGAAGTTGACCTGAATTTACTGTTTGAGGATTACTCATTCCCCTTGGACGCTTCCATGAAGCCTTGTCTTCTTGTATCCAGATTCCTCCCCCTCATCGGTGGCCGAGTGGACCTATGGGTCACATCCACTCTCTCTGACAGATTCACTATGGGAACATTTTACTTTATGACACCTATACTCAGTAAATGCATCTGGCAGATTATTTGTGATACTTTGCAAATTAATGATCTTCTGAACCATCCAGTTCAGATTCATTCGTACGTGGATCTAAGGGCTAGATGTCTATTCACATCTCATTCTATTTCCGGGCATTAAATGTGGTTCTTATCTCCCCCCTAATGCCGAAAATATGTCCTCATCAAAATACAACCATCATACCAGGCCATAAACAAGTCCACTTTTAGAGACTTCGGGTATTTTATGATTAACGGAGAATCGTACCTCACATAGATCCCCATTTCTCTATGAGGGCCCATATATGTATGCTGTGGTGGTGAACTCGGTATGTATCCAATACAACCGAATAATCGCAGATGGGAAATACTTACTCATTTCCACGTACTAACTGCAACGGGGAGACCATATAATATGCAGTTCATCGAATTTGTATATGCAGTATGTAAAGCTGCAATGTCCCCAACTTGATGTTGGGAGATTACAATTCTGTAGGAGCAATTTTGCTATCAACTTATCCTCTTGACAAGTGATTCCGCAAGACCATTCTGGGTATGTACACAAAGTACCTATATGCTCCACCTTTATGCCCAAATCTAGACAGTAATCATCAAATGCTCATGAACTAAATTCCATAGCATTATCCATCCTGATGGATTTATCCCGTTCTTGGGATGATTTGCTCTCAAATTAATGATCTGAGCAATAAGCTTTGTAAAAGCATGGTTTCGTATAGAAGGTAAGACACACATTGTTCTATCTTGTTGATGCACCCGAAATTACTATGGAATATCTGAATATTCCATATAATGGTTGAATTGGATCACATGCATCTCCTGTACAAGGAAATCACCTGGCCCATCCTTTATCTTTAAATATGATGGCCTTATGATCAATTTTCCAGTCTACACGTATCGTGCATACATAATTCAATGAATTTGGAAAATTCACACCATTAGATTGTGTGTAGTAGAACCATCAATAATTTCTTATCATCCCAATACCAGGGAGACCCAAGCAACCATGCTATATCTTGAACTTATCAAGATTCTAGAAAATTATCTTGTACGCCAAATGCATATTTGGTTTAATGTATGTGTAGTATATTAATCCAAATGATAGAGAAGACCGTTACTCTAGGATTTCATTCAAATCCTTTTTGTTGAGTCATGAGTAGGCTTTCAACCTCACTCACTATACGAGTTTCAACATAGAAACCATTGTGGATGTCCTTATAACTCAGCAAGTTACGAGTAGAATCTTGATGCATGAATTCATTCATGATTATCATATACTACCCCTAGGGAGTGCAATTATTGCTTGACCAAAACCAACAATTACCCCATCACGACCAACAATTGCCATGATGTTTCCACTACTCTTCTCAAGAGTCTGGAAATACTTAATCTCCCTTAGCATCATGCATGTTAGTAGACCCAGTTTCTACTAACACATTTTCTTCTCAATTGGATTATTCATGGGATTATATCACATAATGAGAGCACTACTTATAAAATGTGTACAAGTACATCATGTACATGTATACAGTTGCTGGTTGCTGGTTGCATGCTGTCATATGAATTAGATCATGTATGTGGTTAAGGAAACTAATTAGTCAAACGGTTGAGCGGATGGATGCATTCATGCATATCTGCACTTACGGACGCAGCCGGTGGTCGCGTCGTCAGCCTTACTGTGCGTCCCACCCACCTCGCCGATTTGCTTCACAGCTAGTAGTAACCAGCGCCTTACCATTGCCTCTTACCAACGCAGCACGCTACATCACCGCACCTCGCCGGGTAGAACCGCCTTTACTTCATTCGACGCCGTTGGCAGCCGCCTCCGATGCGACCTGGAGATCCAGGCCAGACGGTCATGCCCGCCGCCTCGCCTTGTGCGTGGACGGGCTGAGCGCCGGCCAGAAGGCCTCGGCCGTGCCCCAGGCGTCTTCGCCGATTCCACGCTCCGATGGAATCGATTTGCGTGAGTGTACATACATACGTACAAGAGAAACAATCAGTCATTAGATTGATGTCTTAATCATAAGAAGACAAGCGTACAAGATAATTTTCCTTTTATACTGACGGACGCATGCTCGTCCTCGCCGTGGATAGCGCTGTTTCCTTTGAGTGCCGAGAAAACCAGAAACAGTTCCTCTTCCACGTCGCCGCTCCGTCTGCAGGGGGTGCGCCCCTCCGCGCGTCGCGCAGCCCGTAGTTGCCGCTGCCATGACTCGCCCTCGCGCGGCCGCTGCAGCCTGAATAGCCGACGCCGCACCTTTCACCAGTCTCGTCGTGTCGCGCTGCCGCAGATGCTGTGTGTTCCCGCCGACGCCATGGTGCCGCTAGTACAGGAATCGTCTGTTGGCCGTGTGGGCTAGTCGCTCCATCCCGCCGATAGCGACACTAGCCAGGAGAACCCGTGCGTTTCCGGCGCCGCCGTTCCATGCGAGATGCGTCAGGCCAGACGCCGCAGTCGAAAGCCGGGAGACGCCACCGCTGCTCTCCTGCACAGAACGCCGCGGTGTGCCGAAGCCATCGTCGTGAGGCCACCTCCTCGGGCACCTTCGGCCTTTCTCTCTCAGCGGAGAGACACGCGCTGTTAACGTGTAATGAAACGAAGTAAATGATTGGAACAATTATCCTTTCATTGATGGTGATGGTACATTATATAGTTCCGAGGGACATGAACGGACGAACATATCCATTCGGGAGGGTGCGACCAGAAGACAAGGCGGTTAGCAAATACTAACCGCATGTCGATTGACAAGCAGGAGATTATCCTCAATTAATTATATTCCTAACAGATGCCTTGCCACACTCATGATAGCAGCCGATGCGGGATATCGAGGACCGGGTCATACGGCAGGCGGATGATGGTGACGGCGGCACACACGGTGGCCAGAGGACTATGATAGCCTGCAGTTTAATAGACGTCGTGGGATGTGGAGGATCAGATTCTACGGCATGCGAACGCCATCATCATCACCATGGGTCGCGTCCATGACGATGAGATGTGGCAACGGCTGCACTAGGAAGACTATCGATAAAATACTATAGTTAGAGTTTGTAACCGAGTCTAAGGCCCTGTTTGAATACTCTAACTAAGTTAGAGGCTAGAGTTAGATTCTAACTCTAACTTAATCCTGAACTAACTCTAACCAAAGTGGTGTTTGGATAGCAAGGTTAGATTGACAATAAATGCTCTTTCTCAATCATTTGGCTACTTTAGACCCTATTTCCTGCCGGATTTGGTGTGAGTCGGCTTTTGTGTGGCCTCCTCCCACTCACAATTGACATAAACAAACCATATTTACAAATCAAGCATGCAAAATTTGATAATTTTTTTTTGTCCATACAAATGAGATGTCCCACTTAAACATAACTTAAACATATAAGTCGTCAATCGAAGCTTCAAAAAATATTACACTCCATAAAACAAAGCATGAGCTAACTCATCACGGAATGCATTCATGTTGATATCTTCAACAAGAGGTTAGTCTTCTGGCGATGCGGATGCAGAAGAACTAGGCATTGGGTTATAATTTTCATCTACATCACAAGCATCAAATTCCATATCCACAATTCTGCTCTCTCGAATGAAATTATGAAGAGCCATACAAGCAACAATAATTCTACTTTGCTTGTCCTCTGGAAATTTTGGCATGTTCAATAAAATCCTAAACTTCATCTTCAACACTCCAAAGGATCGCTCAACGACATTCCTAACTTTGGCATGTGCATGGTTGAAGGTTTCTTTCATACCTTGTGGCGGCGGGCCATTTTTCCATTGTTGCACATGGTACCTTGTAGATCTGTATGGTGAAAGGTAGCCCGGCCGGTTTGGGTACCCCGCATCAACCACATAATACTTCCCTACATATTATGAAAGGCACAGAATGGGACTTAGATGAACAAGTGTAGTTGGATAAAAAATATTGCAAGACAGTTCAAGTCGCAAACTTGGTGGTGGATGTGGAAATTTGTCTTGATGAGTGAATTACGGCATCTTTGAAAACTCTCATGTCATGTGCTGAACCAGGCCATCCCGACATCACAAATGTAAATCTCATGTCGAAATCACAAACAACAAGCACATTACGACTAGTTTCATTGTGCCTGTTCAAGTATGGAACCCTCTTACTCTTATCCACCACAACATTCACATGTGTCCCATCTATAGCTCCTATGCAGTCATTGAAGTGTGGCCAGAATACTGGATTTTCTAAGTTTGGGTGCACCTCTGAAAATGTTGGGTCCTTAGGTACAATTATGTCATGTGCTAACCTGAGGAGGCATGCCAAAACTCTATTAAATGTCCTACTTACTGTCTCCATAGACCTCCTGAAGCGGTTCTCAGCCTGTCTAACCGATTGTGGTGATCCAACAATCCACAAAAACATAGCTAAAGCCTCTACAGATGTCATTTTGTAGTGGACTTCAAGCCATATGATTGCACCAAAGTATTATGTAGCCTGTTAAACAAAGGTCTCTCAACCCTAAACATGTTATAGCATTGGGTATCTCGGGCTAGTGTCTCCTGCACCTAATCCAAACCAGAATATCCTTGACCATCCTAGGTAGTTTCACATCGTAGTTATCAGAGTACATACCCAAGATAGGAACCAACTTCAAGATTAAATTCTCAGACTGCACCAAATTGTTGTGGCACATGGATATGATCTCATCCTCACTTGTGCTACCTTCATCATATTCTTCTTCCTCACTCATGGGGACATGATCTTCTTCCTGCTTCAACACATGTACCAAATCGTCAACACATAGCTTAAAACTTGAAGGAATGTAAGCAAATGAAATTAATTCAGCCCGTAGATAAAACAAAATAGGTTCAACACAAATAATAGTTCAACGCCTCACAAACACATGACAGGTTCAACATACAACAATTTAAATAGGTTCAACATCTTAACACACACTTCCCAACTACTCCAAATTGTTGTCTCTGCACCATTTCTTGAAGTAACCCAACCTAAGCTCAGGAGTTAATAGGCCACAAAAGAACTCCCTTTGGTACTCTGTTTCGAACATCTTGGACATAGCATAGACAGAGTCAACTGTTTGCTGAACACCACACTCAAATGCCAGCTCCTGACACCTCTTCACAAAAAATGTAGCCTTCTCATTTGCACGTTTCTGCATTTGCTTAGTATTGGCTGCGACAAACTCCTTGTAGGTATTTGCTATGTCCTTGACAATTTTCACCATTGGGCTCTTGCTCTTCTTCAATGGACTAGTCAAAGTGCTTGAAGTTCTTAATGACCTCTTGCCCCTCTGGCTCCTCTGGTTGCTTGTGCTTGTAGGTGTTCCTTGAAACTCCTCTTCTGCCCCTGCATCTTGCCCTTGAGTCTGACCATAATCATCTCCAGGCACAAAGGTTGTGCTTACATCCATGGTGCAACCTCTTAACAGTTGATCAAGCAACTCCTCGTTTGCTGGAGGGCCCCACTGCAACTTCCTTAGGTATGGTTTCTTCTGGAGGATAGTGAAAATGTAAAACTAGTTAGGATATGAGAGCACACTTCAGAATCTATCTACTATATTATTAAAATGAGTCATCATGTATGTGCAGCCAAGAAAAAGTAAAAAGGAGTGCAAAATAATCTGATTCACTGATTGTATAGTGGGTTCAGAATTGCTTGTTAGAATCCTGTATGTGCAGCCAAGATTTAAAAATAGTACAGTGCGAAGAAGAATAAAGCATTTATATTATGTAAAAATAATTCAGAATTGTAGTTGAACTTCACTTTTTGAGTGAGCATTTATATTATGTAAAAATAATTCAGAATTCTAGTTGGACCAGCCGCTGACCAAAATAAGCACAACCCAGCCTAGCATATGAAACATATGTACAGTATGTAGTTGAGTCACATCTAGCTAGCCTTAGTGAAAAGTGTACCTCTGTGTGTGTTATCCAGAACTCAGAGTCGGCATCAATGGTTCCATCTGGTTTCCTCCCCAACCCTGTGTGCACTTGCATGTATCGCCAAAAAGGTGGGTGTTTTGAGTACGAGTATCTGGTTCTTCACCTGCACACGGGAATACACCAACCCCCTTCTAGCAAGTAAGCCGTCCATAACAGCTTGGTACCCTTCAGCAGTCATTGTTACACCATTATACGTTCCTGCTGCACGTTGCTCAATGCACAATTCTAACAAGCAAGCACTATTAGCATCATTCCATTGGGCTCGATTGTTTTGGCTCATCGAGGGACCTCCGGAGCTCGCAAACTCCTCCACGTCATCCTCAATTCTTCATCACCATTATCGAAGGGAGCACCAGAGCCGGATGCTTGCGCACGGACAGCACTCCTCGGTGCCCGGCTGGCTGGAGTCTGGCCCGGCGAGTTGGCGCTGTACCGAACGTCGCCGCCAGCGAAACGCCCGTGCTTTGGTGCGCTGGTTATGTCGGCTGGGTGCCGCGGCGGCCGAGTTGGCGCGCTGCCGAACACCGCCGCCTGCCCCCGACGATGACCCGCCAAGGAACACGCCACCGTTTCCTCCTCCGCGACCGACTGCCACCGACGAGGAGCCGCGAAGTTCAGTCGCCGGGCGTAGGGTGGGCGATAGGGAGGGAGCCTGGAGCTCCTGAAGCGCCCAGGGAGGAGCTCGTCATCATCGCTCTGGAGGAAGGCTCCGTAGAGCCCAAGCCCCCGGAACCCCTCCGACACCGACGCTTGCGAGTTGAGGTCGAGACCGCCATGGGTAGCAGGGCCGCTTGCCAATGGCTGCGAACCCCACACGTCGAAGCCGTCTCCATCCATCGCGGGTGCTCTACTCCAAGCTATGCTACCTGCACCAGAAGAGAAGAATCAGTAGCACATCCAGGAAAGCGCAATGGAAACACGCAGAAAGAAGAGAGTAAGGAGACCGGAGTAATATTCGGGAACACACAAAAAGATGGATAAAATATATAGGTTAAGATAACCAACTTCTGCGACAAACAGCTATACATAGGATTGTGATACACAGGACATTTACACAAGCATGCGGTTCCACTTTTACACAAGCATTTTATAACAACGATTGTGATACACAGGACAGCAGTACATTCATTTTAGGCAAAGCAATGTAAGTAAATATAAATAGCAAAGAACAACCTCAGCCCCCACCTTTTCACATGCCTGTATTGCAGCCATTTTGCAATGATAGTAGAAAGCAAAACGCATCAGAAGGAATTGAGGTACAAAGTATCCTATAAAAGCCAAGCATCACAAGTCACTTAATTAGGACAATAATAAGCATGAAGGTTTGTTTTCCTTCACCACCTGAATCTAAACAATAGCACAAAGCACACTCAACATTGGATGTATAATAGTCTTTCTTCTTCAGGAAATTCATGAAATAGATTGGCCATCTAGCAACCAAAGCACATGACCGAAATTACAGAAATTCATGGAATAGATTGGCCATCTAGCAACCAGAGAAGGAACCCTCGAACTCACCCTAGATGCGCTGCGAGCGGCGGTCGGTGAGGAGGGAGCGGCGCGAGCGGCGACCGGAGGAGGGCGAGCGGCTGACGGAGGAGGGCGAGCGGGGCTGCAGGAGGGCACTCCCTGGGTTCCGGCGGCGCGGCGCTGCGCTTGGGAGGAGTCGTGCGAGGTGGGTGGGGAGGAGGGATCTGGTGCAGGAGGGGTAAGTTTTTTTACTATTTTTTTCAGTGGGCACAGAAAAACTAACTCAAATAAGCCTCTCTAGTGTGGGCTAGTTTTTTGGGGTGGGTTAGATCCAACTAACCCAAACTAACCCATCATGTTTGGATCCTTTTGGGTTATTTCAGCCCAAACTAACTAAATCTAACTCTAACTTAGGGATCCAAACAGGGCCTAACTAAGACAACTATAGAAACTACATACAATATGGTATAGAATTTGGAAAGCTGTACATCTGAACTGCTTGATAGAAATGTTCCCCGGTTCCTCCGTTAGCAGCTCGAGTGCACATAAAACCAAATCGGTACAGGCGGCACATGTAAGAAAAAAAACCGGGGCGTCTAATGCGAACAGGCCCAACAACTAAAGCGCACATAAGTTAAACTGGAACGGAATAAAAGAACCGACAACATGTCAAGAGTTTTCTTGAGGAAGGTGAGGTATGAAAAATTTCTCACGCAAGATAAAGAAAAAATTAAAATAATAATGAAAGGAGAACCAATAAATCTTTCTCCATTTATTAGTAGGTAATAGGTATGCACAGTTTTCTCTTTCCTGAAATATTGTTCCATATTCGAAGAGTTAAGAATTTATATCCATTTTTCAACCATTTTTTTCTCCAAACATGTGCATGGATGACGACGCAGATGGACGGCGGCAGGCGTTTCCACATGTGCATGCCCTCGCACCTGCGTGTCCCTATGAATTTCTACCATTTATTAGTAAGTAATAGATATGAGTAGTTTTCTCTTTCCTGCAGTACTTCAGTTTGTAAGACTCTGCGGTTTCTCTATTAAATTAAATCGAAGGGAAGACAATCTTTATATAAAAGAAACTTCTAGCGATAAACTGATAATAAGCTATCTGATGTCGCTCCGTGCGTCCTGCGGGCCTTTTTACCAAAGTGTAGATGGTTGTTTTTCTATGCCTTCAGGGAGAAGTAGAAGGAAATTTACGAGAGAAAATCATTCAAAACAAAACCGGCGACACTCCAAAGGTACTCATAAGGTCAAAATTTGCACTATGAGTGATTATTTACTATAATTTTTTGTGTGGGGGACTCAACGATGATGCAGATACAAGTGCGCACGCGCACACACTCACACACAAAAGGATTCTGAACAAACCGTATACTTGATGGACATCGAAGATAAATCCATGGAAGTTGTTAATTTTGTGCAGAGCAGAAAGATTTGATAATTTGAAACATGAAGACATGCCCCATAACAAGACCAGCCCCATCCCGAGGTTGTTCTATTCTCCGCTGTTTAGCTCCGTTACACGCCGTGGTCATTCGGTTCGCATGCCGTACGTGCACTTCTCTTTATCATCACTTGGTTGACGACACTGCTTAACACTAGTTAACTGGGGTTAAGGACGCCAGACAGTTGGTTAGGAAGCGAAAGAATGAGAGCCATCGTCTAATCATGAGTCCGAGCTTGCAACCGGCCGTGCATGCCCTGCAGCATCCAATGATGGCCTGTTGATGGGTGCTAAACAACGAGAAGAATAAAGAAACGGGAAATACTGTCTCGTTCAGTTTGCTTCAGTCACCTCGCAACCATAAACTAGATAGAAATCCAGACTGAGAAGGCGAAGGTACGCACAATTTTCTAGGTTCGTACTCCGTGTAGTGATTGACGACTTGGGCACCATGCCACCATCGATCTAAAATAAGGAAGTGTACCCATACGTTTAGAGTAACGAAAAAACTGATGAAACCAATAGACAATGTCATCGCCTGGCCCACATCATTTTTCACTGTTTTAACCTTCTCAGCAAACCATAGCACAAAATAAACTCCTTCAAAAAGTATTTCATGCTTTGACTCTTTTTATAACGCCACAAGCCGAGGTGTTTCTTCTCTATTGGAAAAAATCAAGGTAGCGTCGTTTCTCCCCTACAAAAATAAATGGCAAATGTGAACACGCTACTTGAAACGCCTCATATTTGGGCAGCAACACCACCCCCTTTTGCGTTTCCAGCAACGCCACGAACTTTGGCGTTTCTGTCCTGCAACGTACCGTCTCGATTGGGCCAGCAACACGGGCGTGTTTTGTGTTCTTATATAGTGCAGCAACGCCACAGCGTGTGGCGTTTCTAAAAAGGTTCATATCGTCAAATAGTTTTGTGTGGAGTTTATTTTGTGCTAAAGTTTTCTTAGAACAGTGAAAAATGCCCCGGCACACTTGGAGCAGTAGTCCTCCTAGAATTATGATCGCACATTCCACGTTCGGCTGCCGTGCAACGCCGCATGCATGCATGCATACACATGTACCTCACTCGCCAGAAAGAAGTGAAGGGACTCCTGAACCATGGGCTGAGCTGAACTGGCCAGTCGCTTTCCTCCAATCGGTGTGCGTCCAGCTGCATGCATGCGCTTGGTCGCTCCATATAAGGCTTCAGACTAGCCACAATGCATAGTAACATACACTAGTAACATACACAAATCCCTAGACTATGTTACTACCTTCATAGTGGGTAGTAACATAAGTGTGGTAACATGCAAAGCTTCATTTATTAGGTTATAGACTTATATTGCATTGCGACATGTGATGTTACAGTAACTATAGCTAAGTTACTGTAACTACCTCTCTCCTCATTAACTCATTGGCACATAAGCAAAGTTGCTGAGTTGGACTCGATGTTACTACTGAAGCAAACTACGTACAATATGGTATAAAATTTGGAAAGCTGTACATCTGAACTGCGTGATAGAAATGTTCCCCGGTTCCTCCGTTAGCAGCACGAGTGCACATAAAACCAAATCGGTACAAGCGGCACATGTAAGAAAAAAACTGGGGCGTCTAATGGGAGCAGGCCCAACAGCTAAAGCGCACATAAGTTAAACTGGAACGGAATAAAAGAAATGGCAACATGTCAAGAGTTTTCTTGAGGAAGGTGAGGTACGAAAAGTTTCTCTCGCAAGATAAAGAAAAAAATTAAACTAATAATGAAGGGAGAACCAAGAAATCTTTCTCCATTTATTAGTAGGTAATACGTATGCGCAGTTTTCTCTTTCCTGAAATATTGTTCCGTATTTGAAGAGTTAAGAATTTATATCCATTTTTCAACCATTTTTTCTCCAAACATGTGCATGGATCACGACGTAGATGGACGGCGGCAGGCATTTCCACATGTGCATGCCCTCGCACCTGCGTGTCCCTGCGAATTTCTGCCATTTATTAGTAAGTAATAGATATGAGTAGTTTTCTCTTTCCTGCAGTACTTCAGTTTGTAAGACTCTGCGGTTTCTCTATTAAATTAAATCAAGGGAAGACACTCTTTATATAAAAGAAACTTCTAGCGACAAACTGATACTAAGCTATCTGATGTCGCTCCGCAAGGCCCCTGCTGGCCTTTTTACCAAAGTGTAGATGGTTGTTTTTCTATGCCTTTAGGGAGAAGTAGAAGGAAATTTACTTAGAGAAAATCATTCAAAACAAAACCGGCGACACTCCAAAGGTACTCATAAGGTCAAAATTTGCACTATGAGTGATTATTTACTGTAATTTTTTGTTTGGGGGACTCAACGATGATGCACATACAAGTGCGCACGTGCACACACTCACACACAAAAGGATTCTGAACAAACCGTATAATTGATGGACATCGAAGATAAATCCATAGAAGTTGTTAATTTTGTGCAGAGCAGAAAGATTTGATAATTTGAAACATGAAGACATGCCCCCATAACAAGACCAGCCCCATCCCGAGGTTGTTCTATTCTCCGCTGTTTAGCTCCGTTACACGCCGTGGTCATTCGGTTCACAGGCCGTACGCGTGCACTTCTCTTTATCATCACTTGGTTGACGGCACTGCTTAACACTAGTTAACTGAGGTTAAGGACGCTAGACAGTTGGTTAGGAAGCGAAAGAAAGAAAGCCATCGTCTAATCATGAGTCCGAAGCTTGCAACCGGCCGTGCATGCCCTGCATCATCCAATGATGGCCTGCTGATGGGTGCTAAACAATGAGAAGAATAAAGAAAATGGGAAATACTGTCTCGTTCAGTTTGCTTCAGTCACCTCGCAACCATAAACTAGATAGAAATCCAGACTGAGAAGGCGAAGGTACGCCGCAAATTTTCTAGGTTCGTACTCCGTGTAGTGATTGACGACTTGGGCACCATGCCACCATCGATCTAAAATAAGGAAGTGTACCCATCGTTTACAGTAATGAAAAAGCTGATGAAACCAGTAGACAATGTCATCGCCTGGCACACATCATTTTTCACTGTTTTAACCTTCTCAACAAACCTTAGCATAAAATAAACTCCTTCAAAAAGTATTTCATGATTTGACTCTTTTAATAACGCCACAAGCCGAGGTGTTTCTTCTCTATTTGAAAACGTCAAGCTAGCGTCGTTGCTCCCCTACGTAAATAAATGGCAAATGTGAACAAGCTACTTGAAACGCCTCATATTTGGGCAGCAACACCACCCCCTTTTGCGTTTCCAGCAACGCCACGAACTTTGGCGTTTCTGTCCTGCTACGTAAGCGTCTCGATTGGGCCAGCAACACGGGCGTGTTTTGTGTTCTTATATAGTGCAGCAACGCCACAACGTGTATGCGTTTCTAAAAAGGCTCAGATCGTCAAATAGTTCTGTGTCGAGTTTAATTTGTGCTAAAGTTTCCTTAGAACAGTGAAAAATGCCCCGACACACTCGGAGCAATAGTCCTCCTGGAATTATGATCGCACGTTCCACGTTCGGCTGCCGTGCAACGCCGCATGCATGCATGCATACACATGTACCTCGTTCGCCAGAAAGAAGTGAAGGGACTCCTGAACCATGGGCTGAGCTAAACTGGTCAGTCGCTTTCCTCCAATCGGTGTGCGTCAAGCTGCATGCATGCGCTTGGTCGCTCCATATAATGCTTCAGACTAGCCATAATGCATAGTAACATACACTAGTAACATACACAAATCCCTAGACTATGTTACTACCTTCATAGAGGGTAGTAACATAAGTGTGGTAACATGCAAAGCTTCATTTATTAGGTTATAGACTCACATTGCATTGGGACATGTGATGTTACAGTAACTATAGCTAAGTTACTGTAACTACCTTTCTCCTCATAAACTCATTGCCATATAAGAAAAGTTGACGAGTTGGACTCGATGTTACTACTGAAGTTACTACTGAAGCAAACTACGTACAGTATGGTATATAATTTGGAAAGCTGTACATCTGAACTGCGTGATAGAAATGTTCCCCGATTCCTTCGTTAGCAGCTCGAGTGCACATAAAACCAGATCGGTACAAGCGGCACATGTAAGAAAAAAAACTGGGGCGTCTAATGGGAGCAGGCCCAACAGCTAAACCCCACATAAGTTAAACTGGAACGGAATAAAAGAACCGGCAACATGTCAAGAGTTTTCTTGAGGAAGGTGAGGTACGAAAAATTTCTCTCGCAAGATAAAGAAAAAATTAAACTAATAATGAAAGGAGAACCAAGAAATCTTTCTCCATTTATTAGTAGGTAATAGGTATGCAGTTTTCTCTTTCCTGAAATATTGTTCCGTATTCAAGAGTTAAGAATTTATATCCATTTTTCAACCATTTTGTCTCCAAGCATGTGCACGGATCACGACGCAGATGGACGGCGGCAGCGTTTCCACATGTGCATGCCCTCACACCTGCGTGTCCCTGCAATTTCTACCATTTATTAGTAAGTCATAGATATGAGTAGTTTTCTTTCCTGCAGTACTTCAGTTTGTAAGATGCGGTTTCTCTATTAAATTAAATCGAAGGGAAGACATTCTTTATATATAGAAGAAACTTCTAGCGATAAACTGATAATAAGTTATCTGATGTCGCTCCGTGCGTCCTGCTGGCCTTTTTACCAAAGTGTAGATGGTTGTTTTTCTATGCCTTCAGGGAGAAGTAGAAGGAAATTTACGAGAGAAAATCATTCAAAACAAAACCGGCGACACTCCAAAGGTACTCATAAGGTCAAAAATTGCACTATGAAAGATTATTTACTGTAATTATTTGTGTGGGGACTCAACGATGATGCACATACAAGTGCGCGGGCACACACTCACACACAAAAGGATGCTGAACAAACCGTATAATTGATTGACATCGAAGATAAACCCACGGAAGTTGTTAATTTTGTGTAGAGCAGAAAGATTTGATAATCTGAAACATGAAGACATGCCCCCATAACAAGACCAGCCCCATCCCGAGGTTGTTCTGTTCTCCGTTGTTTAGCTCCGTTACACGCCGTGGTCATTCGGTTCGCATGCCGTACGTGCACTTCTCTTTATCATCACTTGGTTGACGGCACTGCTTAACACTAGTTAACCGAGGTTAAGGACGCTAGACAGTTGGTTAGGAAGCGAAAGAAAGAAAGCCATCGTCTAATCATGAGTCCGAGCTTGCAACCGGCCGTGCATGCCCTGCATCATCCAATGATGGCCTGCTGATGGGTGCTAAACAATGAGAAGAATAAAGAAAATGGGAAATACTGTCTCGTTCAGTTTGCTTCAGTCACCTCGCAACCATAAACTAGATAGAAATCCAGACTGAGAAGGCGAAGGTACGCGCAATTTTCTAGGTTCGTACTCCGTGTAGTGATTGACGACTTGGGCACCATGCCACCATCGATCTAAAATAAGGAAGTGTACCCATCGTTTACAGTAATGAAAAAGCTGATGAAACCAGTAGAAAATGTCATCGCTTTGGCACACATCATTTTCACTGTTTTAACCTTCTCAACAAACCTTAGCATAAAATAAACTCCTTCAAAAAGTATTTCATGATTTGACTCTTTTAATAACGCCACAAGCCGAGGTGTTTCTTCTCTATTTGAAAAGCGTCAAGCTAGCGTCGTTGCTCCCCTACGTAAATAAATGGCAAATGTGAACAAGCTACTTGAAACGCCTCATATTTGGGCAGCAACACCACCCCCTTTTGCGTTTCCAGCAACGCCACGAACTTTGGCGTTTCTGTCCTGCAACGTAGCGTCTCGATTGGGCCAGCAACACGGGCGTGTTTTGTGTTCTTATATAGTGCAGCAACGCCACAACGTGTGGCGTTTCTAAAAAGGCTCAGATCGTCAAATAGTTCTGTGTCGAGTTTAATTTGTGCTAAAGTTTCCTTAGAACAGTGAAAAATGCCCGACACACTCGGAGCAATAGTCCTCCTGGAATTATGATCGCACGTTCCACGCTCGCTGCCGCGGTAACGCCGCATGCATGCATGCATACACATGTACCTCGTTCGCCAGAAAGAAGTGAAGGGACTCCTGAACCATGGGCTGAGCTAAACTGGTCAGTCGCTTTCCTCCAATCGGTGTGCGTCAAGCTGCATGCATGCGCTTGGTCGCTCCATATAATGCTTCAGACTAGCCATAATGCATAGTAACATACAATAGTAACATACACAAATCCCTAGACTATGTTACTACCTTCATAGAGGGTAGTAACATAAGTGTGGTAACATGCAAAGCTTCATTTATTAGGTTATAGACTCACATTGCATTGGGACATGTGATGTTACAGTAACTATAGCTAAGTTACTGTAACTACCTTTCTCCTCATAAACTCATTGCCATATAAGAAAAGTTGACGAGTTGGACTCGATGTTACTACTGAAGTTACTACTGAAGCAAACTACGTACAGTATGGTATATAATTTGGAAAGCTGTACATCTGAACTGCGTGATAGAAATGTTCCCCGATTCCTTCGTTAGCAGCTCGAGTGCACATAAAACCAGATCGGTACAAGCGGCACATGTAAGAAAAAAAACTGGGGCGTCTAATGGGAGCAGGCCCAACAGCTAAACCCCACATAAGTTAAACTGGAACGGAATAAAAGAACCGGCAACATGTCAAGAGTTTTCTTGAGGAAGGTGACGTACGAAAAATTTCTCTCGCAAGATAAAGAAAAAATTAAACTAATAATGAAAGGAGAACCAAGAAATCTTTCTCCATTTATTAGTAGGTAATAGGTATGCGCAGTTTTCTCTTTCCTGAAATATTGTTCCGTATTCGAAGAGTTAAGAATTTATATCCATTTTTCAACCATTTTGTCTCCAAGCATGTGCACGGATCACGGCGCAGATGGACGGCGGCAGGCGTTTCCACATGTGCATGCCCTCGCACCTGCGTGTCCCTGCGAATTTCTGCCATTTATTAGTAAGTCATAGATATGAGTAATTTTCTCTTTCCTGCAGTACTTCAGTTTGTAAGACTGCGGTTTCTCTATTAAATTAAATCGAAGGGAAGACACTCTTTATATATAGAAGAAACTTCTAGCGATAAACTGATAATAAGCTATCTGATGTCGCTCCGTGCGTCCTGCTGGCCTTTTTACCAAAGTGTAGATGGTTGTTTTTCTATGCCTTCAGGGAGAAGTAGAAGGAAATTTACGAGAGAAAATCATTCAAAACAAAACCGGCGACACTCCAAAGGTACTCATAAGGTCAAAAATTGCACTATGAAAGATTATTTACTGTAATTATTTGTGTGGGGGACTCAACGATGATGCACATACAAGTGCGCACGGGCACACACTCACACACAAAAGGATGCTGAACAAACCGTATAATTGATTGACATCGAAGATAAACCCACGGAAGTTGTTAATTTTGTGTAGAGCAGAAAGATTTGATAATCTGAAACATGAAGACATGCCCCCATAACAAGACCAGCCCCATCCCGAGGTTGTTCTGTTCTCCGTTGTTTAGCTCCGTTACACGCCGTGGTCATTCGGTTCGCATGCCGTGACGCGTGCACTTCTCTTTATCATCACTTGGTTGACGGCACTGCTTAACACTAGTTAACCGAGGTTAAGGACGCTAGACAGTTGGTTAGGAAGCGAAAGAAAGAAAGCCATCGTCTAATCATGAGTCCGAAGCTTGCAACCGGCCGTGCATGCCCTGCATCATCCAATGATGGCCTGCTGATGGGTGCTAAACAATGAGAAGAATAAAGAAAATGGGAAATACTGTCTCGTTCAGTTTGCTTCACCACCTCGCAACCATAAACTAGATAGAAATCCAGACTGAGAAGGCGAAGGCACGCGCAATTTTCTAGGTTCGTACTCCGGTAGTGATTGACGACTTGGGCACCATGCCACCATCGATCTAAAATAAGGAAGTGTACCCATACGCTTACAGTAATGAAAAGCTGATGAAACCAGTAGAAAATGTCATCGCTTTGGCACACATCATTTTTCACTGTTTTAACCTTCTCAACAAACCTTAGCATAAAATAAACTCCTTCAAAAAGTATTTCATGATTTGACTCTTTTAATAACGCCACAAGCCGAGGTGTTTCTTCTCTATTTGAAAACGTCAAGCTTAGCGCCGTTGTTCCCCACGTAAATAAATGGCAAATGTGAACAAGCTACTTGAAACGCCTCATATTTGGGCAGCAACACCACCCCTTTTATGCTTTCCAGCAACGCCACGAACTTTGGCGCTTCTGTCCTGCAACGAAGGCCTCGATTGGGCCAGCAACACGGGCGTGTTTTGTGTTCTTATATAGTGCAGCAACGCCACAACGTGTATGCGTTTCTAAAAGGCTCAGATCGTCAAATAGTTCTGTGTCGAGTTTAATTTGTGCTAAAGTTTCCTTAGAACAGTGAAAAATGCCCGACACACTCGGAGCAATAGTCCTCCTGGAATTATGATCGCACGTTCCACGCTCGCTGCCGCGGTAACGCCGCATGCATGCATGCATACACATGTACCTCGCTCGCCAGAAAGAAGTGAAGGGACTCCTGAACCATGGGCTGAGCTAAACTGGTCACCGCTTTCCTCCAATCGGTGTGCGTCAAGCTGCATGCATGCGCTTGGTCGCTCCATATAATGCTTCAGACTAGCCATAATGCATAGTAACATACACTAGTAACATACACAAATCCCTAGACTATGTTACTACCTTCATAGAGGGTAGTAACATAAGTGTGGTAACATGCAAAGCTTCATTTATTAGGTTATAGACTCACATTGCATTGGGATATGTGATGTTACAGTAACTATAGCTAAGTTACTGTAACTACCTTTCTCCTCATAAACTCATTGCCATATAAGAAAAGTTGACGAGTTGGACTCGATGTTACTACTGAAGTTACTATCAAGCAAACTACGTACAGTATGGTATATAATTTGGAAAGCTGTACATCTGAACTGCGTGATAGAAATGTTCCCCGATTCCTTCGTTAGCAGCTCGAGTGCACATAAAACCAGATCGGTACAAGCGGCACATGTAAGAAAAAAAACTGGGGCGTCTAATGGGAGCAGGCCCAACAGCTAAACCCCACATAAGTTAAACTGAACGGAATAAAAGAACCGCAACATGTCAAGAGTTTTCTTGAGGAAGGTGACGTCTGAAAAATTTCTCTCGCAAGATAAAGAAAAATTAAACTAATAATGAAAGGAGAACCAAGAAATCTTTCTCCATTTATTAGTAGGTAATAGGTATGCGTAGTTTTCTTTCCTGAAATATTGTTCAGATTCAAGAGTTAAGAATTTATATCCATTTTCAACCATTTTGTCTCCAAGCATGTGCACGGATCACGGCGCAGATGGACGGCGGCAGGCGTTCCACATGTGCATGCCTCGCACCTGCGTGTCCCTGCGAATTTCTGCCATTTATTAGTAAGTCATAGATATGAGTAAGTTTCTCTTTCCTGCAGTACTTCAGTTTGTAAGACTGCGGTTTCTCTATTAAATTAAATCGACGGGAAGACACTCTGTATATATAGAAGAAACTTCTAGCGATAAACTGATAATAAGCTATCTGATGTCGCCCGCAAGGCCCTGCTGGCCTTTTTACCAAAGTGTAGATGGTTGTTTTTCTATGCCTTCAAGGAGAAGTAGAAGGAAATTTACGAGAGAAAATCATTCAAAACAAAACCGGCGACACTCCAAAGGTACTCATAAGGTCAAAATTGCACTATGAAAGATTATTTACTGTAATTATTTGTGTGGGGACTCAACGATGATGCACATACAAGTGCAAGACGGGCACACACTCACACACAAAAGGATGCTGAACAAACCGTATAATTGATTGACATCAAGATAAACCCACGGAAGTTGTTAATTTTGTGTAGAGCAGAAAGATTTGATAATCTGAAACATGAAGACATGCCCCCATAACAAGACCAGCCGCATCCCGAGGTTGTTCTGTTCTCCGTTGTTTAGCTTCGTTACACGCCGTGGCCATTCGGTTCACAGGCCGTACGTGCACTTCTCTTTATCATCACTTGGTTGACGGCACTGCTTAACACTAGTAAACTGGGGTTAAGGACGCTAGACAGTTGGTTAGGAAGCGAAAGAAAGAGAGCCATCGTCTAATCGTGCGTTCGAGCTTGCAACCGTTGCAGATGCCCTGCAGCATCCAATGATGGCCTGCTGAAGGGTGCTAAACAACGAGAAGAATAAAGAAAACGGGAAATATTGTCTCGTTTAGTATGCTTCAGTCACCTCGCAAAACTAGATAGAAATCCAGACTGAGAAGGCGAAGGTACGCGCAATTTTCTAGGTTCGTACTTCGTGTTGTGATTGACGACTTGGGCACCGTGCCACCATCGATCTAAAATAAGGAAGTGTACCCATACGTTTACAGTAACGAAAAAACTGATGAACCCAGTAGACAATGTCATCGCCGCACACATCATTTTTCACTGTTTTAACCTTCTCAAGAAACCTTAGCACAAAATAAACTTCTTCAAAAGTATTTCATGATTTGACCTTTTGATAACGCATACAAGCCGAGGTGTTTCTTCTCTATTTAAAACGCGTCAAGCTACCGTCGTTGCTCCCTACAAAAATAAATGGCAAATGTGAACAAGCTACTTGAAACGCCTCATATTTGGGCAGCAACACCACCCCTTTATGCTTCCAGCAACGCCATTTAATTTTGGCGCTTCGACCTGCAACGTAAGCGTCTCGATTGGGCCAGCAACACGGGCGTGTTTGGTGTTCTTATATAGTGCAGCAACGCCACAGCGTGTGGCGTTTCTAAAAAGGTTCAGATCGTCAAATAGTTTCGTGTGGAGTTTATTTTATGCTAAAGTTTTCTTAGAATAGTGAAAAATGCCCCCGCACACTCGGAGCAGTAGTCCTCCTGGAATTATGATCGCACGTTCCACGTTCGACTGTCGTGCAACGCCGCATGCATGCATGCATACACATGTACCTCGCTCGCCAGAAAGAAGTGAAGGGACTCCTGAACCATGGGCTGAGCTGAACTGGTCAGTCGCTTTCCTCCAATCGGTGTGCATCCAGCTGCATGCATGCGCTTGGTCGCTCCATACAATGCTTCGGACTATCCACAATGCATAGTAACATGCACAAATCCCTAAACTATGTTACTACCTTCATAGTGGGTAGTAACATAAGTGTGGTAACATGCAAAGCTTCATTTATTAGGTTATAGACTCATATTGCATTGGGACATGTGATGTTACAGTAACTATAGCTAAGTTACTGTAATTCACGCCTCTCCTCATTAACTCATTGCCACATAAGCAAAGTTGCTGAGTTGGACTCGATGTTAGTACTGAAGTTACTACTGAAGCAAACTACGTACAATATGGTATAGAATTTGGAAAGCTGTACATCTGAACTGCGTGATAGAAATGTTCCCCGGTTCCTCCGTTAGCAGCTCGAGTGCACATAAAACCAAATCGGTACAAGCGGCACATGTAAGAAAAAAACTGGGGCGTCTAATGGGAGCAGGCCCAACAGCTAAAGCGCACATAAGTTAAACTGGAACGGAATAAAAGAACCGGCAACATGTCAATAGTTTTCTTGAGGAAGGTGAGGTACGAAAAATTTCTCTCGCAATATAAAGAAAAAATTAAACTAATAATGAAAGGAGAACCAAGAACTCTTTCTCCATTTATTAGTAGGTAATAGGTATGCGCAGTTTTCTCTTTCCTGAAATATTGTTCCGTATTCGAAGAGTTAAGAATTTATATCCATTTTTCAACCATTTTGTCTCCAAGCATGTGCACGGATCACGGCGCAGATGGACGGCGGCAAGCGTTCCACATGTGCATGCCCTCGCACCTCGTGTCCCTCGCGAATTTCTGCCATTTATTAGTAAGTCATAGATATGAGTAATTTTCTTTCCTGCAGTACTTCAGTTTGTAAGACTCATGTTTCTCTATTAAATTAAATCAAGGGAAGACACTCTTTATATATAGAAGAAACTTCTAGCGATAAACTGATAATAAGCTATCTGATGTCGCCCGCAAGGCCCTGCTGGCCTTTTTACCAAAGTGTAGATGGTTGTTTTTCTATGCCTTCAAGGAGAAGTAGAAGGAAATTTACGAGAAAATCATTCAAAACAAAACCGGCGACACTCCAAAGGTACTCATAAGGTCAAAAATTGCACTATGAAAGATTATTTACTGTAATTATTTGTGTGGGGGACTCAACGATGATGCACATACAAGTGCGACGGGCACACACTCACACACAAAAGGATGATGAACAAACCGTATAATTGATTGACATCGAAGATAAACCCACGGAAGTTGTTAATTTTGTGTAGAGCAGAAAGATTTGATAATCTGAAACATGAAGACATGCCCCCATAACAAGACCAGCCGCATCCCGAGGTTGTTCTGTTCTCCGTTGTTTAGCTTCGTTACGCCGTGGTCATTCGGTTCGCAGGCCGTACGTGCACTTCTCTTTATCATCACTTGGTTGACGGCACTGCTTAACACTAGTAAACTGGGGTTAAGGACGCTAGACAGTTGGTTAGGAAGCGAAAGAAAGAGAGCCATCGTCTAATCGTGCGTTCGAGCTTGCAACCGGCCGTGCATGCCCTGCAGCATCCAATGATGGCCTGCTGAAGGGTGCTAAACAACGAGAAGAATAAAGAAAACGGGAAATACTGTCTCGTTTAGTTTGCTTCAGTCACCTCGCAAAACTAGATAGAAATCCAGACTGAGAAGGCGAAGGTACGCGCAATTTTCTAGGTTCGTACTCCGTGTTGTGATTGACGACTTGGGCACCGTGCCACCATCGATCTAAAATAAGGAAGTGTACCCATACGTTTACAGTAACGAAAAAACTGATGAACCCAGTAGACAATGTCATCGCCTGGCACACATCATTTTTCACTGTTTTAACCTTCTCAGCAAACCTTAGCACAAAATAAACTTCTTCAAAAAGTATTTCATGATTTGACCCTTTTGATAACGCCACAAGCCGAGGTGTTTCTTCTCTATTTGAAAACGTCAAGCTACCGTCGTTGCTCCCTACAAAAATAAATGGCAAATGTGAACAAGCTACTTGAAACGCCTCATATTTGGGCAGCAACACCACCCCCTTTTGCGTTTCCAGCAACGCCATTTAATTTTGGCGTTTCTGACCTGCAACGTAGCGTCTCGATTGGGCCAGCAACACGGGCGTGTTTGGTGTTCTTATATAGTGCAGCAACGCCACAGCGTGTGGCGTTTCTGAAAAGGTTCAGATCGTTAAATAGTTTTGTGTGGAGTTTATTTTATGCTAAAGTTTTCTTAGAATAGTGAAAAATGCCCCCGCACACTCGGAGCAGTAGTCCTCCTGGAATTATGATCGTACGTTCCACGTTCGGCTGCCGTGCAACGCCGCATGCATGCATGCATACACATGTACCTCGCTCGCCAGAAAGAAGTGAAGGGACTCCTGAACCATGGGCTGAGCTGAACTGGTCAGTCGCTTTCCTCCAATCGGTGTGCATCCAGCTGCATGCATGAGCTTGGTCGCTCCATACAATGCTTCGGACTATCCACAATGCATAGTAACATACACAAATTCCTAAACTATGTTACTACCTTCATAGTGGGTAGTAACATAAGTGTGGTAACATGCAAAGCTTCATTTATTAGGTTATAGACTCATATTGCATTGGGACATGTGATGTTACAGTAACTATAGCTAAGTTACTGTAACTACGTCTCTCCTCATTAACTCATTGCCACATAAGCAAAGTTGCTGAGTTGGACTCGATGTTAGTACTGAAGTTACTACTGAAGCAAACTACGTACAATATGGTATAGAATTTGGAAAGCTGTACATCTGAACTGCGTGATAGAAATGTTCCCCGGTTCCTCCGTTAGCAGCTCGAGTGCACATAAAACCAAATCGGTACAAGCGGCACATGTAAGAAAAAAACTGGGGCGTCTAATGGGAGCAGGCCCAACAGCTAAAGCGCACATAAGTTAAACTGGAACGGAATAAAAGAACCGGCAACATGTCAATAGTTTTCTTGAGGAAGGTGAGGTACGAAAAATTTCTCTCGCAATATAAAGAAAAAATTAAACTAATAATGAAAGGAGAACCAAGAAATCTTTCTCCATTTAATAGTAGGTAATAGGTATGCGCAGTTTTCTCTTTCCTGAAATATTGTTCCGTATTCGAAGAGTTAAGAATTTATATCCATTTTTCAACCATTTTGTCTCCAAACATGTGCACGGATCACGACGCAGATGCACGGCGGCAGGCGTTTCCACATGTGCATGCCCTCACACCTGCGTGTCCCTGCGAATTTCTGCCATTTATTAGTAAGTAATAGATATGAGTAGTTTTCTCTTTCCTGCAGTACTTCAGTTTGTAAGACTCTGCGGTTTCTCTATTAAATTAAATCTAAGGGAAGACAATCTTTATATAAAAGAAACTTCTAGCGATAAACTGATAATAAGCTATCTGATGTCGCTCCGTGCGTCCTGCTGGCCTTTTAACCAAAGTGTAGATGGTTGTTTTTCTATGCCTTTAGGGAGAAGTAGAAGGAAATTTACGAGATAAAATCATTCAAAACAAAACCCGGTGACACTCCAAAGGTACTCATAAGGTCAAAAATTGCACTATGAGTGATTATTTACTGTAATTTTTTGTGTGGGCGACTCAACGATGATGCACATACAAGTGCGCACGCGCACACACTCACACACAAAAGGATTCTGAACAAACCGTATAATTGATTGACATCGAAGATAAACCCACGGAAGTTGTTAATTTTGTGTAGAGCAGAAAGATTTGATAATCTGAAACATGAAGACATGCCCCCATAACAAGACCAGCCCCATCCCGAGGTTGTTCTATTCTCCGCTGTTTAGCTCCGTTACACGCCATGGTCATTCGGTTCGCAGGCCGTACGTGCACTTCTCTTTATGATCACTTGGTTGACGGCACTGCTTAACACTAGTTAACTGGGGTTAAGGCGCTAGACAGTTGGTTAGGAAGCGAAAGAAAGGGAGCCATCGTCTAATCATGAGTCCGAGCTTGCAACCGGCCGTGCATGCCCTGCAGCATCCAATGATGGCCTGCTGATGGGTGCTAAACAACGAGAAGAATAAAGAAAACGGGAAATACTGTCTCATTCAGTTTGCTTCAGTCAGCTCGCAACCATAAACTAGATAGAAATCCAGACTGAGAAGGCGAAGGTACACGCAATTTTCTAGGTTCGTACTCCGTGTAGTGATTGACGACTTAGGCACCATGCCACCATCAATCTAAAATAAGGAAGTGTACCCATACGTTTACAGTAACGAAAAAACTGATGAAACCAGTAGACAATGTCATCTCCTGGCACACATCATTTTTCACTGTTTTAACCTTCTCAGCAAACCTTAGCACAAAATAAACTCCTTCAAAAAGTATTTCATGATTTGACCCTTTTGATAACGCCACAAGCCGAGGTGTTTCTTCTCTATTTGAAAACGTCAAGCTAGCGTCATTGCTCCCCTACAAAAATAAATGGGAAATGTGAACAAGCTACTTGAAACGCCTCATATTTGGGCAGCAACACCACCCCCTTTTGCGTTTCCAGCAACGCCACAAACTTTGGCGTTTATGTCCTGCAACGTAGCGTCTCGATTGGGCCAGCAACACGAGCGTGTTTGGTGTTCTTATATAATGAAGCAACGCCACAGCGTGTGACGTTTCTGAAAAGGTTCAGATCGTCAAATAGTTTTGTGTGGAGTTTATTTTGTGCTAAAGTTTTCTTAGAACAGTGAAAAATGCCCCGGCACACTCGGAGCAGTAGTCCTCCTGGAATTATGGTCGCACGTTCTACGTTCGGCTGCCGTGCAACGCTGCATGCATGCATGCATACACATGTCCCTCGCCCGCCAGAAAGAAGTAAAGGGACTCCTGAACCATGGGCTGAGCTGAACTGGTCAGTCGCTTTCCTTCAATCGGTGTGCATCCAGCTGCATGCATGCGCTTGGTCGCTCCATACAATGCGTCATACTAGCTCGTGGAATCGATCGTCTCGGGATATGAACAAGGAGTGTGGTACGGAGTACCACTCGTAGTCGTAGTACCAGAGGCACTGCCAAATCGTTTGGTCGTTCGGATATGGTATGGTGTGTTGCGTCTAGCAACTAGTACGGGTGAGCTTTTATACTTGACATGCACGTACGTCCATGCCTAGAACTCGAGATATTGTCCTGATCGACGCGCCCATGTACGCACCAAGATGTTGAATCAATGATTTGCTGCTGCTGTTATATACTCCAGTACTGGGAATATACAGTGCAACTAAACAAGGGCTGAAGGTTCGGTGTTGCAAGTAAAAATCTGATCCAGATGGGAGCCTCCAACGGGCCTCAAATGCTCGGGCTAACCTGTACCCCTCATATGAAGCCTAAATTTGGGGCAGATACGAGGTATCCTAGGCCGTCGTCCAAGTTGCCGAGATGGCGGAGCAGCAGGCTATCCTGGAGTCTATCTTGTGGAGCCAACCGACAATTCCTCTAGCAGGAGCAGGCGGTGTCCAACGCGCTCTTTCCGAACTCGACGCAGAGAAAAAGGAAGAGGAGGTCAGAGTAGAGCAGCCGGAGCTGCAGCTGCCGCCCATGTACCTAAAGCCGGGCATGGAGATTGTCGGCATCTCCGACAAGGAGTAGCTACGTAGTATGTAGGTTTTTAAGCTTGCATGTTTTTATATAGATTTGGGAATCTAGTATGAGATGTGCAGATGCAGCTATGTTAATTTGAGGAGTATCCGATTGAGAGATCATATTTGTTATATGGGATTATAGATGCTCTAAGAGGGAGGGGATTGGTGACACGAAGGAGCGGGGGCACATGGAATGTGGGTTGTGGATCCGCGTCAAGATTTGGAATTATGTTTGTGTATATTGTGTTTTCATCTTGTATAAGATTTGATATATGTGCCCAATGTCATTGTGCCCAATGTCATTGTGCATCGGAGCCGTATACCTGTTCTTAGTGTTGGGTAGCCCAATATAGAATTATTGATTTTAACATAGACAAATAACATGGCAAGCAAAATGATTCATTAGATGATTGATACTGATTTTCATCGTGCATCCAGTCTGTCCTTCTAGTTCGCTCTATCCACAAGATATACCATCCTGGAGCTTCGCATCTCCTGAAGTACATCTAGGGTATTAACAACACCACTGGACTTCTATTAGAAGATTTCCGTAAAAAAGTTTGTTATACTTGTATATTTCTTGTCCATGATAGTTTGTTCTTGTACAACAATTTGAAATGTATAATACTGGTCGAATCTTGTCGCTGATGTTCTTCTTTTGTGTATGGATGATTCAATTCACTTGTTTAGTTTGTAGTTCCTATATGTTGGATATATCAAACTTGGTGTACTATGAAATGCTACGATCTTCAATCTTACATGGGGAATTATGCTGCTACTTGTGTTGACATGTACTTAAGAATAAATTGTGTTAAGTTAGACCTCCGAGAACTCGCCGCCGCCACCGTCGCCACTATCTTTAACCCCCCACCACATTAGCATCATCGTTGGGATTCACAGCCGCCATGGCTGCCGTCACCTAGGAAAGAGAGGGTTGGCTACGAGATAGGAGAGGGCGACACCGCGAGAGGGTCGGCCTTTGACTAGACAACGACCGAACGAGCGACTAAGCGACCGCGCACCGTCATTAACAGCCATCAGGTTGGCGATGTCTCGTGGGAACGGACATTGGGCCCTGTGATAAACACGTTTGAAATGCCACAATCGATACCTAACTCGAACCAATAGTTCTTATCAATAAACTAGTGAAAATTTGGCAGGTTTCGGCAAAAAAAGTGGTAGTTCTAGGGTAAGGTTGCCCCGTTTGTGATAGTTTTTGGCTATTCACTCGTGTATTGTCCATATAGTCTTGTTCGTTCTTGGTTCGACTCTAATGTATAATGGTCGACTTCGACACGTCCCATTATTACACATGGCATTCCATCACTATTTGTGCAATATAATTTCCTTTTAAGGAACCTCATCAATACGGCGGGGAGCTCCCGCGGTTGCTTGAAGAAGAAGGGGATTGATCCCATTAGTGAGGGGAACCGAATAGAAAAACCTTACATATCTCGGTTGATTGAGTAAAACAGAACGAAAACCAAATATAAACAGGAAAGACATACAAAAGTGAATAGAGCAATCGACTCCGCTTTCTCAAAGAAAATTGAGGAATCTGCGCTGTTTTCAACCATAGTGGTTGACTTGAAGCCGTTTTGTGCAGCGTGATGGTATCCGAACGCTTCATTAGGGCATATCCAACGCTGACCCGCAAACCAGACACCGTATCCGTCCGCGGACAGGGGAGACCAGTCCGTGGACACGGATGCGGGAGCCGGCCATCCGTCCGCATACATATCAAACACTCTTTAAACAAACTTGATGAATTACATGCAAACCTTATGATTTTCATTCGAACTGGGCGATTTTTTTTACATTTCAAGTATAGTTTAACTAAACTAAACTACACCGCGCCGCGGTAATACTAGTCTATGACCAGCCGCGGCGGATCGCCACTCCCACGACGTGTCTTTCCTATGACCGGCTGAAGGAAATATGCCCTAGAGGCAATAATAAACTTGTTATTTATATTTCCTTATATCATGATAAATGTTTATTATTCATGCTAGAATTGTATTAAACAGAAACTTGATACATGTGTGAATACATAGACAAAATAAAGTGTCCCTAGTATGCCTCTACTAGACTAGCTCGTTAATCAAAGATGGTTAAGTTTCCTGACCATAGACATGTGTTGTTATTTGATGAACGGGATCACATCATCAGAGAATGATGTGATGGACAAGACCCATCCGTTAGCTTAGCGTAATGATCGTATTGTTTTATTGCTAATACTTTCATCATGACTTATACATGTTCCTCTGACTATGAGATCGGAGTGCCGGAAGGGTTATCGGAACCACGGGAGAAGTAATGGGTCTTATTGGGCCTAGGGGACAGAGAGAGAGAGGGGCTGCCAAGGGCTGGCCGCGCGCCTTCCCCCATGGGCCTAGTCAGAATTGGACTAGGGGGAGGGGCGGCGCCCCCTCCTTCCTTCTCTTCCCCCGTCCTTCCTTCTTCTCCTAGTAGGACTAGGAAAGGGGGGAGTCCTACTCGTACTAGGAGGAGGATTCCTCCCCCCTCGGCGCGCCTATGAGGGCCGGCCGGCCTCCCCCTTGCTCCTTTATATACGGGGGCAGGGGGCACCCTAGATGACACAAGTTGACAGTTGTCTTAGCTGTGTGTGCTCCCCCCTCCACAGATTTCCACCTCGGTCATATTGTTGTAGAGCTTAGGAGAAGCCCTGCGTCGATAACTTCATCATCACCATCACCACGCCGTCGTGCTGACGAAACTCTCCCTCGGCCTCAGCTGGATCAAGAGTACGAGGTACGTCACCGAGCTGAACGTGTGTAGATCGCGGAGGTGCCGTGCGTTCGGTACTTGAATCAGTTGGATCGTGAAGACGTTCGACTACATCAACCGCGTTACTAAACGCTTCCGCGTTTTGTCTACGAGGGTACATGGACACACTCTCCCCGCTCGTTGCTATGCATCACCTACGTGGATCTTGCATGTGCGTAGGCACTTTTTTTGAAATACTACGTTCCCTAACAGTGGCATCCGAGCCAGGTATATGTGTAGATGTTATATGCACGAGTAGAACACAAAGAGTTGTGGGCGATAATAGTCATACTGCTTACCAGCATGTCATACTTTGATTTGGCGGTATTGTTGGATGAAGCGCGTACGCTTACGCGAGACTGGTTATACCGACGTGCTTCGCACACAGGTGGCTAGTGGGTGTCTATTTCTCCAACTTTACTTGAATCGAGTGTGACTACGCCCGGTCCTTGTTGAAGGTTAAAACAGCGAACTTGACAAAAAATCATTGTGGTTTTGATGCGTAGGTGAGAACGATTCTTGCTAAGCCCGTAGCAGCCACGTAAAACTTGCAACAAAAAAGTAGAGGACGTCTAATTTGTTTTTGCAGGGCATTTTGTGATGTGATATGGTCAAGACGTGATTATATAAATTGTTGTATGAGATGACCATGTTTTGTAACACAGTTATCGACAACTGGCAAGAGCCATATGGTTGTCGCTTTATTGTATGAAATGCAATCGCCATGTAATTGCTTTACTTTATCACTAAGCGGTAGCGATAGTCGTAGAAGCAATAGTTGGCGAGAGGACAATGATGCTTCGATGGAGATCAAGGTGTCAAGCCGGTGATGATGGTGATCATGACGGTGCTTTGGATCGAGATGGAGATCAAAGTCACAAGATGATGATGACCATATCATATCACTTATATTGATTGCATGTGATGTTTATCCTTTATGCATCTTATTTTGCTTAGTACGGCGGTAGCATTATAAGATGATCTCTCATTAAATTTCAAGGTATAAGTGTTCTCCCTGAGTATGCACCGTTGCTACAGTTCGTCCTGCCAAGACACCACGTCATGATCGGGTGTGATAAGCTCTACGTTCACATACAACGGGTGCAAGCCTGTTTTGCACACACAGAATACTCGGGTTAAACTTGACGAGCCTAGCATATGCAGATATGGTCTCAGAACACTGAGGCCGAAAGGTCGAGCGTGAATCATATAGTAGATATGATCAACATAGTGATGTTCACCATTGAAAACTACTCCATCTCACGTGATGATCGGACATGGTTTAGTTGATATGGATCACGTGATCACTTAGATGATTAGATGGATGTCTATCTAAGTGGGAGCTCTTAAGTAATATGATTAATTGAACTTAATTTATCATGAACTTAGTCCTGATAGTTTTTGCATATCTATGTTGTAGATCAATAACTTGCAATGTAGCTCCCCGTTTATTTTTTGATATGTTCCTAGAGAAAAACTATGTTGAAAGATGATAGTAGCAATGATGCGGACTAGGTCCGTGATCTGAGGATTATCCTCATTGCTGCACAGAAGAATTATGTCCTTGATGCACCGCTAGGTGACAGGCCTATTGTAGGAGCAGATGCAGACGTTATGAACGTTTGGCAAGCTCGGTATGGTAACTACTTGATATTTTAGTGCGCCATGCTTTACGGCTTAGAACTGGAACTTCAAAAATGTTTTGAACGCCACGGAGCATATAAGATGTTCCAAGAGCTGAAATTGGTATTTCAGACTCATGCCTGAGTCAAGAGGTATGAGACCTCTGACAAGTACTTTGCCTACAAGATGGAGGAGAATAGCTCAACCAGTGAGCATGTGTTTAGATTGTCCGAGTACTACAATTGCTTGAATCAAGTGGGAGTTAATCTTCCAGATAAGATAGTAATTGACAAATTTGTCTAGTCACTATCACCAAGTTACTAGAACTTAGTGATGAACTATAATATGCAAGGGATGACGAAAACGATTCCCGAGATCTTCGTGATGCTAAAATCAACGAAGGTAGAAACCAAGAAAAGCATCAAATGTTGATGGTTTACAAGACCACTAGTTTCAAGTAAAAGGGCAAGGGAAAGAAAGGGAACTTCAAGAAGAATTGCAAGCAAGTTGCCACTCGCATGAGGAAGCCCGAAACTAAACCCAAGCCTGGAACTGAGTGCTTCTACTGCAAAGAAAATGGTCACGAGAAGTGGAACTGCCCTAGATACTTGGCGGATAAGAAAGGATGGCAAAGTGAACAAAAGTATATTTGATATACATGTGTACTTTACTAGTGTTTATAGCAACCCCTCAGTATTTGATACTGGTTTAGTTGCTAAGAGTAGTAACCAAAAACAGGAGTTGTAGAATGAACACAGACTAGTTATGGGCAAAGTGACGATGAGTGTTGGAAATGATTCCAAGATTGATAAGATCACCATCACACACTCCCTCTACCTTCGAGATTAGTGTTGGACCAAAATAAATGTTAATTGGTGTTTGCGTTGAGCATGAATATGATTGGATCATGTTTATTGCAATACGTTTATTCATTTAAGTCAAAGAATAATTGTTGTTCTGTTTACATGAATAAAACCTTCTATGGTCATACACTTAATATAAATGGTTTATTGAAACTCGATCGTAATGATACACATATTCATCATATTGATGCCAAAAGATGCAAGTTAATAATGATAGTGCAACATATTTGTGGCACTGCCGTTTAGGTCATGTTGGTGTAAAGCGCATGAAGAAACTCCATGCTAATGGGCTTTTGGAATCACTTGATTATGTATCACTTGATGCTTGCAAACCATGCCTCATGGGCAAGATGACTAAGACTCCGTTCTCCAGAAAAATGGAGCAAGCAACTGACTTATTGGAAATAATACATACTGATGTATACGATCCGATTAGTGTTGAGGCTCGCGACAAGTATCGTTATTTTCTGACCTTCACAGATGATTTGAGCAGATATGGGTATATCTACTTGATGAAACATAAGTTTGAAACATTTGAAAAGTTCAAAGAATTTCAGAGTGAAGTGGAAAATCATCGTAACAAGAAAATAAAGTTTGTACGATCTAATCACGGAGACAAATATTTGAGTTACGAGTTTGATCTTCATTTGAAACAATGTGGAATAGTTTCACAACACGCGCCACCTGGAACACCACAGCATAATGGTGTGTCTGAACGTCATAACCATACTTTATTAGATATGGTATGATCTATGATGTCTCTTACCGATTTATCACTATCGTTTTGGGGTTATGCATTATAGACAGCTGCATTCACGTTAAATAGGGCACCATATAAATCCATTGAGACGACACCATATGAACTGTGGTTTGGCAAGAAACCTAAGCTATCGTTTCTTAAAGTTTGCGGTTGCGATGCTTATGTGAAAAAGTTTCAGCCTGATAAGCTCAAACCAAAATCGGAGAAGTGCGTCTTCATAGGATACCCAAAACAAACTATTGGGTACACCTTCTATCACAGATCTGAAGGCAAGTTGTTTGTTGCTAAGAGTGGATCCTTTCTAGAGAAGGAGTTTCTCTCGAAAGAAGTGAGTGGGAGGAAAGTAGAACTTGATGAGGTAACTGTACCTGCTCCCTTATTGGAAAGTAGTTCATCACATAAATTAGTTCCAGTGATTCCTACACCAATTAGTGAGGAAGCTAATGATGATGATCATGAAACTTCTGATCAAGTTACTACCGAACCTCGTAGGTCAACCAGAGTAAGATCCGCACTAGAGTGGTACGATAATCCTGTTCTGGAAGTCATGTTATTTGACCATGACGAACCTACGAACTATGAGGAAGCGATGATGAGCCCAGATTCCGCGAAATGGCTTGAGGCCATGAAATCTGAGATGGGATCCATGTATAAGAACAAAGTATGGACTTTGATTGACTTGCCCGTTGATCGGCAAGCCATCGAGAATAAATGGATCTTTAAGAGGAAGACGGACGCTGATAGTAGTGTTACTATCTACAAAGCTCAAATTGTCGCAAAAGGTTTTCGACAAGTTCAAGGTGTTAACTACGATGAGAATTTCTCACTCGTATCGATGCTTAAAGTCTGTCCGAATCATGTTAGCAATTGCCGCATTTCATGAAATATGGCAAATGGATGTCAAAAACTATATTCCTTAATGGATTCATTAACGAGGAGTTGTATATGATGCAACAAGAAGGTCTTGTCACTCCTAAAGGTGCTAACAAATTGTGCAAGCTCCAGCGATCCATCTATGGACCAGTTCAAGCATCTTGGAGTTGGAATATACGCTTTGATAAAGTGATCAAAGCATATGGTTTTATATAGACTTGCGGAGAAGCCTGTATTTACAAGAAAGTGAGTGGGAGCACTACAACATTTCTGATAAGTATATGGGAATGACATATTGTTGATTGGAAATAATGTAGAATTTTTCTGCAAAGATAAAGGAGTGTTTGAAAGGAGTTTTTTCAAAGAAAGACCTCGGGGAAGCTGCTTACATATTGAGCATCAAGATCTATAGAGATAGATCAAGACGCTTGATAAGTTTTTTCAATGAGTACATACCTTGACAAGATTTTGAAGTAGTTCAAAATGGAACATTCAAAGAAGGAGTTCTTGCCTGTATTGCAAGGTGTGAAGTTGAGTCCGACTCAATACCCGACGACGGCAGAAAATAGAAAGAGAATGAAAATTCATTGCCTATGCCTCAGTCATAGGTTCTATAAAGTATGCTATGCTGCGTACCAGACCTATTGTGTACCTCGCCATGAGTTTGGCAAGAGGGTACAACAGTGATCTAGGAGTGGATCACTGGACAACGGTCAAAATTATCCTTAGTGGAATAAGGACATATTTCTCGGTTATGGAGGTGACAAAAATTTTGTCGTAAAGGGTTACGTCGATGCAAGCTTTGACACTGATCCGGATGACTCTAAGTCTCAATCTGGATACATATTGAAAGTGGGAGCGATTAGCTAGAGTAGCTTCGTGCAGAGCATTGTAGACATAGAAAATATGCAAAATACATACGACTCTGAATGTGGCAGACCCATTGACTAAACTTCTCTCACAAAGCAAAACATGATCACTCTTTGGGTGTTAATCTCATAGAGATGTGAACTAGATTATTGACTCTAGTAAACCCTTTGGGTATTAGTCACATGGATATGTGAACTAATCACATAAAGATGTGAACTATTGGTGTTAAATCACATGACGATGTGAACTATATTATTGACTCTAGTGCAAGTGGGAGACTGAAGGTGTAGCGACCAGACCTCAAACAGTCTGATCTCTGTGCATTAGTGTCATCCCTGGATCGGTAATGCTGACACGCATAATACTTGAAGGATTTATAACAGAGTAGCAATCACACACTTATTACATCGAATGTCTCAAAAGAGAACTTATTATAATAAATATGGCTTAAGGTCATCTAATACGATAAAAGCGGAAGGCTTGGAAAATAAAGTGAGTCCATCAACTTCAACGGCATCACTGAGTGAAAGACCACGACCTAAGGCACCTTACTCATCGTCTAAAAAGTCTGCAACATGATACGTTGCAGCCCGAAAACGGGTCAGCACATGGAATATGCTGGCAATGTAACACAAGAGAGTAATGAAACAGAAATAGTGCTATCACTACAGGCATATATGGCTGGTGGAGGCTGTATGGTTAAATATGTTTCGCGAAAAGCCAATTTTTCCCTACAACAAAGGAATAACTTTTATTTAACTACATGGTGGTTGTTAAACATTGAGAATGGTAAACCCCATCTCAATCCCAACTAAAAGTAATTAAATAACCCAATCAAATTTTATAATTAAGAGTGATGAGATCCACATGATAATCCAAGAACCATTACTTAAGATGTCCATAACCGGGGACACGGCTAATCAAGATTAGTTTGTACACTCTGCAGAGGTTTGCGCACTTTTCCCCACAAGACTCGATCTCTTCCATTGGATTTCTCGAACTACATGGTGTTTGAGAAACGGATGACCGAGACACAGTCTTTCAGAAGCGTTAACCCTTTACTCTAGGTAGACAGTACCACCTACATCCCCTACATCTGCTAGCCTACCACGGAAAGAGGTCACACAACATACTCAACTATGCCAGAGCCCATAATGGTTTGTGGCTGCACACGCAAGTTTCTAGCATGAATAATCTTATGATCCCTTTGAGCCTGGGTGGCAGTCCACAGGAGAATCACACGGTACCCCGGGATTTCCAAAAATACAGGCAATCATCGGTTCCCAGTGTGCCTCAATCCACCCAGATGTGTATTAAAGTTGCCACCTTAAGTTAACCATTACTTAACAATACTCACATTTGTCATGAAATGCACTCAAACCCAAACCACGTATACGAGCATAGCATCGCAATATAAGCAACATAGAAGTAGCTCCCATAGATTTGATAATAAACATGTGAATAGGTACCACCTCATCTACTTCCCAAACCCACAATTTAAATTAGATCCTAACCATGCAATTGTTTGTGGATTGATCTAATGCAATAAAACTGGGTAGTAAAGATGGTGTGATCAAAGTGTTACTTGCCTTGCTGATGATCCGTGAAACCTAGAGACTCGTAGTAGCACACTTCGCACTCCGGGTACTCTATCGCAAACAAACAAGCATACAATAAGCAATAAAGAAAGGGCACGGATAAAACTCAAATAAGAGATCTAACCAGAAAGTTCAACTTAAGAACTCCGGTTTGCAAAAAGAATCAAATCAAACGAAGCAACGAAACTCAAACTGCGAAAGAAACAAGCTTCGTTTAATAATCTGACCTAAAGTCAATTTTTACAGTAGCAAAAACTTGTTTAAGTTGGCTAAATAGAAAGAGGGCTTTGATACGAAACTCTAGGCGCTTGAATCGCCTGATTCCGATAAACGAGGGAAAAGTTAAGCTAAACGAAAATCGGATCAGAAATCGTGATAAAAAATAACCGCGGAAAATCCGAGGAAAAGAAAAACTGACGAACAGACTAGCGAACAAACGTTCATTATCTGCGGCTAACGGGTGAAAACCGTTCGTTAAAATGAACGTACAAACGAACATCCGCTAAATAACTAAACCGAACCAAATCAGAAAAAAACAGATCTTGGGTTTTGAAAAATAACCGGCGGCGGCTACCTCCGGAGGGTCGGGCGGGACGGCGGCGGCGGTGCAAACTGAGGGCGGCAGTGGCAGTGAGGCGGCTCGGCGAGGCTGGCGCGCAGGCTGGCGCGGGTGGCGGCTAGGGTTGGCGGGCGGGCTGATGGGCTTCGGGGCTCGGCCGGCGCGGCTTATAAAGCCCCCCCAGGCGGAGTCCCGCTCGGGTACGGCCCGAAGTCGGTTTCCTCTTTTTTTTATAAATTATTCCATGCAGAAAAACAAAGAAAAGAAATACTAAACGGACTCCAAAAATCCTGAAATAAATTTTCCCCGTCCTCTAAAAATCTTCCGGACAAGGTGAACATTTATTTGGGACTTTAATGCATCTTTGAAAAACGCATATTTTTCCTAATTCAAATAAAAAAGCGATAAAACTCTGAATAAAATTTTTATCTGATTTTAATAATAAGTCTCCGATATTTCTTTATTTTAAGGAAGTCATTTTTATTCCTCTCTCTTTTATTTTTATAAAAGAAATATTCAAAGAGAAAATAATTAAAATCAAACGATCCTATTTTCAAAATTCGAGAAACTCAAATATGAAAATAAGGAAATTCTCAACTCTCTCCGTGGGTCCTTGAGTTGCGTAGAACTTCTAGGATCAAACCAAAATGCAATAAAATATGATATGCAATGATGATCTAATGTATAACATTCCAAATTGAAAATTTGGGATGTTACAGAAGGAAATATGCCCTAGAGGCAATAATAAAGTTGTTATTTATATTTCCTTATATCATGATAAATGTTTATTATTCATGCTAGAATTGTATTAACCGGAAACTTTATACATGTGTGAATACATAGACAAAACAAAGTGTCCCTAGTATGCCTGTGCTAGACTAGCTCGTTAGTCAAAGATGGTTAAGTTTCCTGACCATAGACATGTGTTGTCATTTGATGAACGGGATCACATCTTTAGAGAATGATGTGATGGAAAAGACCCATCCGTTAGCTTAGCATAATGATCGTATAGTTCTATCGCTAATGCTTTCATCATGACTTATACATGTTCCTCTGACTATGAGATTATGCAACCTCCCGAATACCAGAGGAACACCTTGTGTGCTATCAAACATCACAACGTAACTGGGTGATTATAAAGATGCTCTACAGGTGTCTCCAATGGTGTTTGTTGAGTTGGCATAGATCGAGATTAGGATTTGTCACTCCGTGTAACAGAGAGGTATCTCTGGGCCCACTCGGTAATGATCATCACTATAAGCCTTGCAAGCAATGTGACTAATGAGTTAGTTACGGGATGATGCATTATAGAACGAGTAAATAAACTTGCCGGTAACGAGAATGAACTAGGTATGATGATACCGACGATCGAATCTTGAGCAAGTAACATACCGATGACAAAGGGAACAACGTATGTTGTTATGCGGTTTGACCGATAAAAGATCTTCGTAGAATATGTAGGAGCCAATATGAGCATCCAGGTTCTGCTATTGGTTATTGACCGGAGATGTGTCTCGGTCATGTCTACATAGTTCTCGAACCCATAGGGTCCGCACGCTTAACGTTCGATTACGATTTGTATGATGAGTTATGTGATTTGATGACCGAAGTTTGTTCAGAGTCCCGGATGTGATCACAGACATGATGAGGAGTCTCGAAATGGTCTAGACACCGGATATATTGGATGACTATATTCGGACCCCGGATGAGTTTCGGGGGACACCGGATATATATCGGAGTGCGGGAAGGGTTATGGGAATCACCGAAGAAGTAATGGGCCTTATTGGGCCTAGGGGAGAAAGAGAGGAGCTGCCAAGGTCTACCCCCCATGGTCCTAGTCCGAATTGGACTATGGGGGACGGGCGGCGCCCCCTCCTTCCTTCTCTTCCCCCCCTTCCTTCTTCTCCTAGTAGGACTAGGAAAGGGTGGAGTCCTACTCCTACTAGGAGGAGGATGCCTCCCCCCTTGGCGCGCCTATGAGGGTCGGCCGGCCTCCCCCTTGCTCCTTTATATACGGGGGTAGGGGGGCACCCTCGATGACACAAGTTGACAGTTGTCTTAGACGTGTGCTGTGCCCCCCTCCACAGATTTCTAGCTCGGTCATATCGTTGTAGAGCTTAGGCAAAGCCCTGCGTCGGTAACTTCATCATCACCGTCACCGCGCCGTCGTGCTGACTAAACGCTCCCTCGGCCTCAGCTGGATCAAGAGTACGAGGGACGTCACCGAGCTGAACGTGTGCAGATCGCGGAGGTGCTGTGCGTTCGGTACTTGGATCGCGAAGACGTTCGACTACATCAACCACGTTACTAAACTCTTCCGCTTTCGGTCTACGAGGGTACGTGGACACACTCTCCTCGCTCGTTGCTATGCATCACCAATATTTCTTTATTTTGAGGAAGTCATTTTATTCCTCTATCATTTATTTTTATAATATAAATATTCAAAGAGAAATTAATTGAAATCAAACGATCCTATTTTCAAAATTCAAGAAAAACTCAAATATGAAAATAATGAAATTCCAACTCTCTCCGTGGGTCCTTGAGTTGCGTAGAATTTCTAGGATCAAACCAAAATGCAATAAAATATGATATGCAATGATGATTGATGACCCACAAGTATAGGGGATCTATCGTAGTCCTTTAAATAAGTAAGAGTGTCGAACCCAACGAGGAGCAGAAGGAAATGATAAGCGGTTTTCAGCAAGGTATTCTCTGCAAGTACTGAAATAAGTAGTAACAGATAGTTTTGTGATAAGATAATTTGTAACGCGCAACAAATAACAGAAGTAAATAAAGTGCAGCAAGGTGGCCCAATCCTTTTTGTAGCAAAGGACAAGCCTGGACAAACTCTTATATAGAGAAAAGCGCTCCTGAGGACACATGGGAATATCGTCAAGCTAGTTTTCATCACATTCATCTGATTCGCGTTCGGTACTTTGATAATTTGATATGTGGGTGGACTGGTGCTTGGGTGCTGTTCTTACTTGAACAAGCATCCCACTTATGATTAACCTCTATTGCAAGCATCCGCAACTACAACAAAAGTATTAAGGTAAACCTAACCATAGCATGAAACATATGGATCCAAATCAGCCCCTTACGAAGCAACACATAAACTAGGGTTTAAGCTTACATCACTCTAGCAACCCATCATCTACTTATTACTTCCCAATGCCTTCCTCTAGGCCCAAATAATGGTGAAGTGTTATGTAGTCGACGTTCACATAACACCACTTGAGGCTAGACAACATACATCTCATCAAAATATCGAACGAATACCAAATTCACATGACTACTAATAGCAAGACTTCTCCCATGTCCTCAGGAACAAACGTACTACTCACAAAGCATATTCATGTTCATAATCAGAGGGTATTAATATGCATAAAGGATCTGAACATATGATCTTCCACCAAATAAACCAACTAGCATCAACTACAAGGAGTAATCAACACTACTAGCAACCTACTAGTACCAATCCCGGACTTGGAGACAAGAATTGGATACAAGAGATGAACTAGGGTTTGGAGAGGAGATGGTGCTGGTGAAGATGTTGATCGAGATTGCCCTCTCCCGATGAGAGGAGCGTTGGTGATGAAGATGGCAATGATTTCCCCCTCCCGGAGGGAAGTGTCCCCGGCAGAACAGCTCTGCCGGAGCCCTAGATTGGTTCCGCCTCGTGGCGGCGGAGTCTCGTCCCGAAAGGTTGCTTATAATTTTTCTCTGGACGAAAGACCTCATATAGCAGAAGATGGCCACCGGAGGGCCAACATGGGCCCACGAGGCAGGGGGCGCGCCCTGTGGGGTAGGGCGCGCCCCCCACCCTCGTGGCCAGGTGGGTCCCCCTCTGACATACTTCTTCCGCTCAATATTTTTTATTATTTCCAAAAATGACTTTCGTGGAGTTTCAGGACTTTTGGAGTTGTGCAGAATAGGTCTCTAATATTTGCTCCTTTTCGAGCCCAGAATTCCAGCTGCCGACATTCTCCCTCCTTACGTAAACCTTGTAAAATAAGAGAGAATATGCATAAGTATTGTGACATAACATGTAATAACAGCCCATATTGCAACAAATATCGACATAAAAGCATGATGCAAAATGGACGTATCAATGATCTAATGTATAACATTCCAAATTGAAAATTTGGGATGTTACAAACCAACCCCCCTTAAGATGAATCTCGCCCTCGAGATTCGGGTTGGTTAGAAAATAGGTGAGAGTGATCCTTCCATAGGTCTTCCTCTCGTTCCCAGGTGGCTTCATCTTCGGTATGGTGGATCCCCTGAACTTTGCAGAACTTGATAACCTTGCTGTGTGTAACTCGGCTGGCAAACTCGAGTATCTTGACTGGTTTCTCCTCGTAGGTCGAATCACTATCCAACTGTATCGCTTCCAGCGGCACTGTATCTCTCAGAGGAATATCAGCCATCTCTGCGTGGCACTTCTTCAACTGAGAAACGTGGAACACATCGTGAACTCCTGACAATCCTTCGGGCAATTCCAACTTGTAAGAAACTTCTCCCATACGTTCCAATGCTTTGTATGGTCCCACAAAACATGGTGCTAACTTTCCCTTAACTCCAAAGCGCTTGACTCCTCGAAGTGGGGATACACAAAGATATACTCTGTCTCCAACTTCGTAAACTGTCTCCTTACATTTAGAATCCGCATAACTCTTCTGCCTGGACTGGGCTACCTTGAGTCTATCGTGAATTAGATTAACCTTCTGTTCAGACTCTTTAATCAAATCTGGTCCAAACAACTGCCGGTCTCCAACTTCATCCCACAACAACGGTGTTCTGCACCTCCTTACGTACAATGCTTCGAAAGGGGCCATCTTAAAACTGGCTTGATAGCCGTTGTTGTAAGAGAACTCTGCATATGGCAAATTTTCGTCCCAACTAGATCCATAATCTAGCGCACAAGCTCTCAACATGTCCTCCAAAATGTGATTGACTCTCTCAGTTTGTCCATCTGTCTGCGGGTGAAAAGGCGTACTGAACTCTAGCCTGGTTCCCAAAGTTTCATGTAACTGATTCCAAAACTTTGAGGTAAACTGGGTTCCTCTATCTGATATAATGGTCCTCAGAACTCCATGCAGACATACGATCTTGGTCATGTATATCTTTGCCAACTTAGCACTGGTGTAAGTGGTCTTTGTCGGTGTCAAAACCGACGGATCTCGGGTAGGGTGTCCCGAACTGTGCGTCTAAGGCGGATGGTAATAGGTGGCGGGGGACACGATGTTTACCCAGGTTCGGGCCCTCTCGATGGAGGTAATACCCTACTTCCTACTTGATTGATCTTGATGATATGAGTATTACAAGAGTTGATCTACCACGAGATCATAGAGGCTAAATCCTAGAAGCTAGCCTATGGTATGATTGTTGTTGTCCTACAGACTAAACCCTTCGGTTTAAATAGACACCAGAGGGGGCTAGGGTTACACAGAGTCGGTTACAAGGGAGGAGATCTACATATCCGTATTGCCAAGCTTTCCTTCCACGCCAAGGAGAGTCCCATACAGACACGGGACAAAGTCTTCAATCTTGTATCTTCATAGTCCAACAGTCTGGCCAAAGGATATAGTCCGGCTGTCCGAGGACCCCCTAATCCAGGACTCCCTCAGTAGCCCCTGAACCAGGCTTCAATGACGAGGAGCCCGGCGCGCAGATTGTCTTCGGCATTGCAAGGCGGGTTCTTCTCCAAATTCTGAGTACCTGTCGAGTAGTGTCCAGCTTCCCATAAATGTTGCACTCCTTGGCTTCTGTGCCTAATAATAGCTATCTTCCACGTGTCGAGCGAATGCGAGAAGCTAGGGCATTTTTACATTTTCCACCCTAGCCATGTGAGTAAATCGTCTATTAAAGAGATAGGGAATTCTCAGATCCAGATCACACCATCCTCCCCAGCGAGTATCCATCAGAGCGCGCCCGGAAAAATCCATTCCAACATGGCCGGCCACCGTAGCTCCTCCTCTCGCTCCCGTAGCCCTAATCCCGGCAATTGGAAGAAGTGTTCCATCCCTCACAGCCAATTAGTAGAGTTACAGACCCAGGGATTTCTCCCTCCAGCGTATATGGTCCCCGTTCGAGCCGGGCTCGCCACCTATAATGGCGGGGAACAAGCGGAGAGCTTTCCCAACCCATCCATGGGAGAGCGGGTATGCCTTGTCCCGCACCTGTTAAGGGGACTTGGATTTCCAATTCATCCGTTCCTCCGCGGGCTCCTGGAGTTCTACGGCCTCCAGCTGCATAACTTTACTCCCGCCTCGATATTGCACATCGCTGGCTATGTCGCTCTTTGCGAGCTGTTTCTGGGCTGCGAAGCTCGTTTCGAGCTATGGAAGAGGTTATTCTGTCTCGTACCCCGTACACAGGAGGGGTCAATATATCAAGTGGGCGGAGCCGAAATATGGCACATCGCCGGGATCGGATACCTATCCGGTACTCCGAAGAAGACATCCGATGACTGGCCTTCGGAGTGGTTTTATATGGAGGACGTCCCCCTCCCGGACCCTATTCGGTTGGACCTTCCTGAGTTCGACAACGCTCCCTTGAAGAAACGCCGCAGCTGGCGCCCTCGAAGCCCTCAGGGGGAAGATAACGGGGAAGTCCTTTACCCGATAGGTCAGATACAGATGCTGGCCCAGTCAGGATTGATAGTGATCGAGGTTATGTCAATATGCATAATGCGGGGGGTGCAGCCACTGCAATATCGGGGGCAACCCATGTGGCTCTTCAACGGAGCGGACGATGCCCCCCGCTGCGGTCGTAAGGGACCGGACTGAGTTGCTGCTCTGGCAAAAATTCTGTCCGAGTTGTACAAAGGAGAGGAAGAGGAGTTCATCCGCATCAAGCCACGAGATGGATTCTCCATGTACAACCCCCCAAACTGGGTGAGCTGCTACTTTTTACTCCAGTCCTTCCCACATTCTTTGTCATAAATATTTACCTTGCTATTTCATAGCAGGAACTGCGAAAAGCTGTGACGGAGGTCCACAGCCCGCCTCCACAACCAGAGGACCCTAATCGGGCCCTCGACCCCGGACTCGAAGAAGATCCGGACACATTTGTGGAGCTTGTTGACAAGACGTTCTATCAATTAAGCTGCGACGGTGCCATGGTGGCCATCATAGCCGATTATCCGGGACTACTCCATGCATCGCATCTAAGTAAAACCGGAGTCCTAACTTCCAAGAAGGATCCCTTTTTCTGCACTTCACCTATCGCACACATATGGTGTCTTACAGGGAAGGCCCTCGGGACGCCATGCCGAACCCGCAGTAACTCACCAATGAGGGGCACTGAAGCCGGGTAGGCTTAAAAGGAAGGCGGTTAGGATTGAGACTCCGTCGCAGAGGTACGAAACAGAACCCCGCTCTGTGGTTGTCGTCTTTTAAAATATAGTAACACCCATGTTTCCTTGTAGGAAAAATGCTCGCCGGACTATATCCGGAGAGGTTGCCGGTCACGCCTCCACCAGCCGGGCTCCAGAGCCGGACCTAGAGGCGGACGCTAACATGGGGCCAACACCGGATGTTCCTCCTACAGAGGATGCGGATAGGCTGTCCGCTATGAATTCCGAAGTGGAGAGTGCCATGAATCACAGGCCCCGCCGGGCTGTACTCCGCGACGCTTGTTTCTCCCAAGAGGCTTCGACGTCTTTAACTCAGGAGACATGTACATCCGAGCTGCTCAAAATGGTCTTGCAAAAGCTACGGACCAGTATGTAAATGATATACGGGTAAGAAAATCTAATAATTATGTATATCAGTAGCCCCTGAGACTTGAAATAGTTGGCACAACTGATTTAAGGATCATTGTTTGCATAGCCGCAGTAAAGGAGTCCGAGAAGGCCCCATTTGGTAACACTTATTTCTTTTGCAAAGAATGACAGTACTGTGTAGTATGCGTACGCATGCAGATCTAACAATAGATTCTGCAGATGACTCCAGATTGAATCCGGAGGTCGTGATAGGGAATGAGCCGCATGCTCAACAATAGCTAAAGGCTGGCAAGCACGTGCTTACAAAGGTTAGGCGGCAGAAAAACGATCTCCAAGACGCCAATATCCAGCTGGGCGTGGAACTGAAAGATGTTCGAGCCCAGCTTGCCGACTCCGTAAAGGAAAATAAGAGGCTTCGATGCGACATTTTCAGTAAGTGCTTGAACAAACTTTTAAAGAGTTCGGCGAAGAAACCGGCTAACACAGTTATGTCTGCAAGTATGCTGACGGGTCGTCCCATGGAGGGTATGCCCGGGTATGCGTGTGAACTTTTGCCAGAGCTCTCTCAACTGCACGAACAAGTTCTGCAGGTGATGCAGGGCATTGCCCAAGCATTGTGTCCATCCGCCTCCCTGCCAGGAGGCATGGGGGAGCTTGTAGAGAAGCTCAAGGGAGTGCGGCGGTGCTTCCGATTATGGAAGATATCAGCCTGCCGACAAGGTGCGAGGGAAGCCTGGGCCATGGTGAAGACGCGATATACCAAGGCTGACCCGAACCACATAGCTGAGGTCGGACCTGTGGGGTCCGATGGGAAAGTGATCCCCGTCAGTTTGGTGTATGACCAAGTAGAATTAGCCACAAAGTATTCCCAACAGGATTGTAGGCTAGACAACTTGTTGGATGGTATAGAAGAAGAATTTAGTCAGTCTAAGTGACTGTGTACTTCAATTGACATGTACTGTCCCTAGCCGGATTGTAAATCATTTGTCATGGCGTACCTTTTCGCTTCGACCTCTGGACCCGACAGTCCGGAGTGTATCCGAATACCCACTCAGTTATGTAAAAACCGAGGTACGCGTGGAAACCAGGCGTAGGGTTCATAAGTGCTTGAACAGAGAAGTACCCAACTAGCTATGTTATATTACATGGATAGTAAGAAACATCTTCCAGGGATAATAGTTCCGTTAAGGGTTCCTTTCCCTGGGTACGCATGCCCTAATGTGCATGTCCAAGCTGCGAAAATAGACGCAGGATATAAACATCTGGGGGCATGTATTATAATAAATAAAGGTCATCTTTTGTTCACTGACCGAGTATTCCCTTAAGAACTCTAGCTTTCGGCTTCACCCAGTCTGAGGTACACATCCGGCTGACTCGGCAGTAACAATCGCAGAGGTGCTCCCCTTATGCCCTAGCCGAATTAAGGGGAACGTAGCGCATAAACACAAGAGCCAGGCAACCCAGCTTGGCCAAAACTTAAGTCATATCGATGCATATAATGGTGAAAAAAGGTACATGTGGAAGAATAACACATGTGTGGGGCATAGAGCCCGGAAAATAGTTATATTAAGCTTCTATATAAGAAGCCCCCAGGTATAATGAGCGCGGCGAGCGCGTCAAGATTGTGTAGTCAAGGCACATTTTAGCCTTTAAGGCCTTGAAGGTAAGAGGGGAAAAAGAAACCAAGAAAAGATAGATAACGAATATATAAAAAATTGACAGAGGTAGGGAGACGAACACAGAGTCCAGCACTAGGCGTAGAACCTTCGGAGTCTGGCTGCATTCCATGGATTTGGCTCGAGTCGATTGTCCGATGCATCCCGCAGATGGTACGCTCCACCGGTCAGAACTTGGTCAATAATGAAGGGACCTTCCCATTTGGGCTTGAGCTTATTCTTTTTCTTCTCCGGTAGGCATAGAACGAGTTCGCCAACGTTATAGGTTTTGGCCCGTACTTCTCTGCTTTGGTACCTTCGAGCCTGTTGTTGATAGAATGCGGAACGGGCTTTTGCCACGTCGCACTCCTCCAACAGGGCGTCCAAACTGTCCTGCCGATCAAGCTCGGCTTCTTTCTCTTCATACATGCGCACTCGAGGTGAGTCATGAATTATGTCGCGGGGCAGCACCGCCTCTGCGCCGTACACCATAAAAAACGGTGTGTATCTGGTAGTGCGATTCGGCGTGGTCCGCAGCCCCCATAGTACGGAGTCGAGCTCCTCTACCCAGTGCTTATTTAATTCCTTTAAGGATCGCACTAATCTGGGTTTAATGCCGCTCATGATAAGACCATTTGCTTGCTCAACTTGACTGTTAGGTTGCGGGTGATAGACAGAAGCATAATCGAGCTTAATGCCCATGTTGCTGCACCAAATTTTTACCTCGTCGGCTGCAAAGTTCGAGCCATTATCGGTGATGATGTTGTGGGGCACGCTGTAACGGTGTACAACCCCGGATATGAAGTCTATCACTGGTCTGGACTCGGCCGTTTTAACTTGTTTGGCTTCTATCCATTTGGTGAATTTATCCACCATGACCAATAAGTATTTTTTCTTATGGCTTCCCCCTTTGAGGGATCTGACCATATCAAGCCCCCAGACTGCAAAGGGCCAAGTGATGGGGATTGTTTGGAGAGAGGTAGGCGGCATATGGCTTTGGTTTGCAAAAAACTGGCAACCGACGCAACGTTGAACTAGGTCATGTAAGGCCTCGTCAGCCGTCGGCCAAGAGAAACCTATACGGAAGGCCTTGCTTACAAGGGCCCGAGGCTGCGTGGTGGCCGCCAAGTCCAGCATGAATTTCTGCCAGAAGTTGCCGCCCTTCCTCTTCGGAGATGCACCTTTGAAGGACTCCGGTAGCGCTTTTCTTATAAAGCTCTCCCTCGTGGACCTTGTAGGCTTTAGACCGCCGCACAATGCAGCGTGCCTCGTTTGGGTCCTCGGGTAGTTCCTGCCTAATTAGGTAGGCCAGGAATGGTTCTGTCCACGGGGCGATGACAGCCATTATCACGTGGGCGGAAGGTCTTATTTCGGTGGCGGAGCCTCCGATTATGTCAGAGTGTTCGGTATCTGGTGTTGTGGCCGGGTCCGGACTATTGTTACCAGTCTCTCCTTCCCATACCACAGATGGCTTAAATAGCCTTTCCAAGAAGATATTAGGTGGGACATGGTCGCGCTTAGCGCCGATGCGGGCGAGGATATCCACCGCCTGATTGTTTTCCCGGACCACATGGTGGAATTCAAGCCCCTCGAACCGAGCTGACATTTTGAGGACGACGTTGGGATAAGCCGCCATTTTTGGATCCTTGGCGTCGAAGTCTCCATTTATTTGAGATATTGTGAGGTTCGAATCCCCACGCACCTCTAGGCATTGAATACCCATGGAGACTGCCATCCGGAGACCATGTAACAGGGCCTCGTATTCTGCTAGGTTGGTAGAGTCTATGTATAGTATTTGGAGCACGTATTGGACTGTATCTCTGGTGGGGGATGTCAGGCCGACACCAGCCCCCAGACCAGCCAGCATTTTGGAGCCGTCAAAGTGCATGATCCAATTGGAGTACGTGTCGTACTCTTTAGGGAGTTTGACTTTTGTCCATTCGGCAACGAAATCGGCTAGTACTTGTGACTTAATGGCTCGCCATGGTTTGTACATTATGTCGAACGAGAGGAGCTCAATAGCCCATTTAGCAATCCGGCCCGTGGCTTCGTGGTTGTTTATTATATCATTGAGTGGTACTTCAGAGGCCACCGTAATTGAGCACTCTTGAAAGTAGTGTCGTAGTTTCCGGGATGCCATGAAGACCGCGTATGCTATCTTTTGATAATGCGGGTACCGTGTTTTGCATGGAGTGAGGACAGTGGATACATAGTATACCGGCTTTTGAAGCGGGAACTTATGTCCGTCCGTCTCTCGTTCGACGACGAGTACTGCACTTACAACTTGGTGTGTTGCCGCTATATATAACAGCATTGGTTCGCCTACATTTGGCACGGCCAAGATTGGGTTTGTGGCCAAAACGGCTTTTATTTCCTCTAGTCCGGCCGTGGCCGCATCCGTCCACTTGAAGTGTTCGGTGCGTCGGAGAAGGCGATAAAGAGGCAGTGCCTTTTCCCCTAATTGGGAGATGAAGCAGCTTAAGGCAGCCACACATCCTGTTAGTTTATGGATTTGTTTGAGGTCTGTTGGGATAGCCAACTGTGACAAAGCTCTGATTTTAGCCGGATTTGCTTCGATTCCTCTGTTGGAGACGATGAAGCCTAAGGGCTTTCAGGCGGGCACGCCAAAGACGCATTTTTCCGGATTGAGCTTAATGTCGTATGTTCAGAGATTATCGAACGTGAGCCTCAAGTCGACTATTAAGGATTCGACGTGTCTGGTTTTGATGACCACATCGTCTACGTATGCCTCCACTATTTTGCCGATTTGTGTCTCCAAGCATGTCTAAATCATGCGTTGATAAGTTGCACCGACATTTTTGAGCCCGAAAGGCACGGTGTTAAAACAGAAGGGGCCGTATGGAGTGATAAATGCCGTAGCGGCTTGATCAGACTCCGCCATCTTAATTTGATGGCATCCGGAGTATGTGTCGAGGAAACACAATGAGTCGTGTCCTGCGGTAGCGTCGATAATTTGATCTATGCGAGGGAGGGGGAAGGGATCCTTTGTGCAAGCCTTGTTAAGGTCCTTGAAGTCGACGCATAGGCGCCAGGATTTGTCCTTCTTTGGTACTATCACCAGGTTTGCTAGCCAGTCCGGATGTTTTATTTCTCGAATGAATCCGGCCTCCAGTAACTTGGCTAGCTCCTCTCCCATGGCTTGTCGCTTAGGCTCAAAGAAGCGCCAAAGAGTTTGCTTGACCGGCTTGAATCCCTTTAGGATGTTAAGGCTATGCTCGGCCAGCCTGCGTGGGATTCCTAGCATGTCTGAAGGATGCCAGGCAAAGATATCCCAATTCGCGCGCAAGAACTCCCGTGGCGCGGTGTCTACTGTGCGGTTTAACTGTGCCCCGATAGATGCTGTTTTTGTAGGGTCCATTGGATGGTCTTGGAATTTGACTATTTCATCCGCTGGTTTAAAAGAGGTGGAGTTGGATCTTTTGTCGAGTATCACATCGTCCCTGTCCACTTTGGAGCGCAGCACAGTTAATTCCTCGGCCGCGAGGGCTTCGGATAACGCCTCGAGGGCCAGTGCGGCTGTTTTGTTTTCGGCGCGGAGTGCTATGTCCGGATCACTAGCTAGAGTGATGATTCCATTGGGCCCGGGCATTTTGAGCTTCATGTACACGTAATGGGGTATAGCTTGGAAGATCGTGAATGCCTCCCGCCCTAGAAGGGCGTGGTATCCGCTATTGAACAGGGCCACTTGGAATGTAATTTCTTCGGACCTGTAATTCTCCGCCGTGCCGAATACCACATCTAGTGTAAATTTTCCAGCACATCGTGCCTCCCGACTAGGGATGATTCCTCTGAAGGTCGTGCTGCTTTGCTCAATGCGTCTTTTGTCTATTTCCATTTTTCGAAGAGTCTCCTCCTAGATGAGGTTTAATCCGCTGCCACCGTCCATGAGAACTTTAGTAAGCCGGAAGTCGTCCACAATTGGACTAAGGACCAAGGCGGCTGGTGCTCGGGCTGTTCGGAATTTAGGTTCGTCACTGGCATTGAAGGTGATAGCTGTATCGCTCCATGGATTTATTGCTGCTACGTGGCAGACCTCGGCGAGGCTGCGGAGTGCTCTCTTACGGCTATTATTTGAGGCGAAGGTCTCGAAGACTGTCAATACCGTATTGTTGTTTTCCACGAGATTGTGTTCTGCGGTATTGTTAATGAGGAGATCCTCACCGCTCTTGGCCACCTGCCGGAGTACCCAACTTGCTCTAAGGCTATGTGTTGGCATGGTATCCGCTGTACTGTGAATTTTGCATGGCCCATTAAGCCATCCCTCCAATACGGTTCCACGCCATGTAGTGAGCTTTTGCTTCTTTGTAATTGGGTCGGGTGACTTACAAGAGTACACCCTTTTAGTTCGGACGGAGGGTTTTGTGAGAGCCGGAGGATCCCAAAATTTCGTTTGGGTTTTCCAGGCGCTTTCCATTGCACAATACTTCCGTACTATTGCCACCAAGTCAGCGAAGTGTGCTATGTCACGGTGACTTATGGTGTTGAGGATTCCCCTGTCCATGCAGTTTTTGCAAAAGAATGAAATTGCGTCTTCCTCAAGACAGTCCTTAACCTTGCTCATTACAAGGAGGAATCTGGCCCAATAGTGGTGCACTGTCTCTTGGGGCTCTTGTCTAATGTGGGAAAGATAGCTTATATCTGGGTGGGTGGGTGGATTTAAGTCCGAACCCTGACCCGATCTGAGACCCAGGGGCGGAGGAGTTTCCGATCTTGTAAGTTCTGGCTCCGGGGTGTTGCCCGCTAGGTCTGACCCGCTTTCTGATTCTAGGTTCAAAGCCTGGGCCATGTCCTCCCGTAGACGGACATCCGGCTCAGAGAGCTCGGGGATCTGGACATAGTTCGTCCTCAAGATAGAGGAAGAATCACTGAGTTGCTCCTCCACCACCGCTATCTGATGGGTGACCGGCAGAGAGTTAATCTCCCTTTGGTCGGGTTTAAGCCCAATCCGATTATAGTCCGTAGCGACTCCCAAAGTGGCGATGCGATCCAAGAGCTCGTTCAGGGAGGAGAGCTCCATTGGATCCATCTGCTCAGCGAATCCCGAGCCGACGTGGAGGCAGTTTTTGATGACCCAAGACGTCATCGTCGACGCAGCGGCCGAACGGGCGGTCATGATGAAGTCGCCTAGTCGGAGAATTTGGCCTACAGCCAGAGCTCCCCTGGAGGTGATGTTGTCCTTGACGACGAGACGAGCCATCAAGCCTTATAGCGACGACACAGTGGAACTCTCAATGAAAGCACCAATGTCGGTGTCAAAACCGGCGGATCTCGGGTAGGGGGTCCCGAACTGTGCGTCTAAGGCGGATGGTAATAGGAGGCAGGGGACACGATGTTTACCCAGGTTCGGGCCCTCTCGATGGAGGTAATACCCTACTTCCTGCTTGATTGATCTTGATGATATGATTATTACAAGAGTTGATCTACCACGAGATCGTAGAGGCTAAATCCTAGAAGCTAGCCTATGGTATGATTGTTGTTGTCCTACGGACTAAACCCTCCAGTTTATGTAGACACCGGAGGGGGCTAGGGTTACACAGAGTCGGTTACAAGGGAGGAGATCTACATATCCGTATTGCCAAGCTTGCCTTCCACGCCAAGGAGAGTCCCATCCGGACACGGGACGAAGTCTTCAATCTTGTATCTTCATAGTCCAACAGTCAGACCAAAGGATATAGTCCGGCTGTCCGAGGACCCCCTAATCCAGGACTCCCTCAGTCTTCACTGGGATGAAATGAGCTACCTTCGTCAAACGATCGACTACAACCCATATTGAGTCATAGCCTGAACGAGTCCTGGGTAATCCCTTGATAAAGTCCATGCCTAGTTTATCCCACTTCCATTCGGGTATAGGCAATGGCTGTAGCAATCCTGCTGGCTTCTGATGTTCTGCCTTCACTCTCTGACTTACATCACAAACTGCTACATACTCCGCAATATCTTTCTTCATTCTGGTCCACCAGAAACGATCCTTCAAATCCAGACACATCTTGGTATTTCCTGGGTGAATCGAATATGGCGAATCATGGGCCTCTTGCAGAATCAACTTCCTGATCTCCTGATCATTTGGCACATATACGCGGTCCTCAAACCATAAGGTATCGTGCTCATCCTCACGAAATCCTTTAGCCTTTCCTTTGCTCATCCTTTCTTTTATCTCAGCAATCTCCTTGTCCGTCTTCTGAGCTTCTCTGATCTTATCCATCAAAGTAGACTGAAGCTCCAATGCTGCTACCTAGCCTCTCAGAATGATCTCCAAATATAGCTCACGAAGGTCTTCTGCTAACTCCTTGGGTAATCCTCCGGTCATGAGTGTGTTGACATGACTTTTGCGGCTCAACGCATCAGCTACTACGCTAGCCTTTCCGGGATGATAATGCAATCTCATATCATAATCCTTAATGAGCTCCAACCATCTCCTCTGTCTGATATTCAACTCCTTCTGTGGGAAGATATACTTCAAACTCTTGTGATCTATGTATACCTCACAATGGTTCCGATGAGAAAATGTCTCCAAGTCTTCAACGCATGCACTACGGCTGCTAACTCCAAATCATGCGTAGCATAGTTCAACTCATGGGGTTTAAGCTGTCGTGAGGCATATGAAACAACTCTTCCCTCCTGCATAAGCACGACCCCAAGTCCTCGACGAGAAGCGTCGCAATATACTTCATAATCCTTGCATTGATCTGGCAGAATCAACACTGGTGATGTAACCAAGCGTTTCTTTAACTCCTGAAAACTGGCCTCACATTCCTCAGTCCATTTGAACTTGGTGTCCTTCTTTAACAACTCCCACTAGAAAAAAATACACTTCCGTGATGATACGTGTTTGTCGCAGTAGGTCGCGTTTTTTGTCATGCATGTACATCCATGACAAATTTATGACAGAATCAAGATAGTCATACCTGTGCTGTCATAGAAGTGTTCCATGACATTACCAAAATTAGCATCACAGAAGTGTCCACTTCCATGACGATAAATCGCGCGTCACATAACTGCTTTCGTCAAGGGTGACCGACACGTGGCATCGACCGTAACGGAACACCGTTAAGCTATCGGGTCGGGTTTTGGATCCGATAACCCGTTAACAACCCCGACCAATGGGGATTTTCCACGTGTAAAATCGTCATTTGCTGGAGGAAACACGTGTCGGCTCACCGTCAGGACGGATGTCATCCGCTCATTGGACCGAAGGTGCCTATGATACGACGACACGTGGCACGACCCAACAAAGGCCCATTCCTGTGAAAAGCCCGGCCCGTTTGACTTGGTCAAAAGGTGGCGGGCCGGCCCATGGAAAGCCTGTTAACGGTCTGTTCGCATATATCCCATTTACAACCCGCTAACCTAGGGCCCGTTACGCCCTATCCGAATTAGGCCCAGTAGCGTCATCTGGGCCGTTCAATATGATTCAACCCGTTTTAACTTCCGGCCCGTGTGTGGCCCATGACTTCTTTCGGCCCATATGAGGACCTTTGTAACTCTTGGCCCATTAACGGACCGTGGTGAAACTGGCCCATAATGAACAGTGTATCACTTTATACCTATTAACGACCCGTTATTCCATTGGGCCGTTCAATATGATTCTTGGGCTAATTTGCAGCATTTGGTTACATACGGCCCGTTACTGTCATTTTCTGCTTGTGGGCCAAATCCAGCCCGTCGTTACAGTCGGCCCGTTTGCGGACCGTTAATACGTTAGGCCGTTTTCATGTAAAAAAACCCGTTGGGCTGTTTTCATAGAGTTATCAAATACGGCCTATTAACGGCCCATTATGGTCCACGAATAGTATGGCCCATGATTGGCGAAATGATGATACGCCCCGTAGAAGGCCCATTGATCATACAGCCCTTATGAGGCCCATGGATAGTATAGCCCGTAGAAGGCCCATGGACCCTATGGCCCATAGAAGGCCCATCTATCTTCTATTATCTATTATCTATCTATCTATCTATCTATTATATACTTAAAACGATAGAAAACGAACGGTGAAGATTTAGCAGTCTAGAACATATATATTTTAACGGTTGAGATTTGTGAAAAGCCTTTGTAAATCTATATATCTATCTTCTATCTTCTATCTATCTATCTATCTATCTATTATATACTTAAAACGATAGAAAACGAACGGTGAAGATTTAGCAGTCTAGAACATATATATTTTAACGGTTGAGATTTGTGAAAAGCCTTTGTAAATTCTGCAGTCCAGCCCTGTCTCACGTAGGCCCAAAAGAGTTTCCATCTATCACGACTTTATATATTATTAGGCTTAGCGCACATGAGTTCCCATAAAGAAAACAAAATAAAGGTTCCCAGGTCCCTCACGTATCATCAAGTAATAAAGGTAGATAGGAAAGCGAACGGTGAGGATTTAGCAGTCTAAAACATAAATATTTTAACGGTGGAGATTTGTGAAAAGCCTTTGTAAATTCTGCAGTCCAGCCGTGTCTCACGTAGGCCCAAAAGAGTTTCCAGCTATCACGACTTTATATATTATTAGGCTTAGCGCACATGAGTTCCCATAAAGAAAATAAAATAAAGGTTCCCAGGTCCCTCACGTATCATCAAGTAATAAAGGTAGTCAACTTGGATTAAACCGCACATACTAGGATAGTACTGGTCGGATTGGAATAGGTTAGACCGGCAAGTACTATTCTTTTTTTGTGTGGCATCAAGTACTATTCATTTATTCATAAGCGCACTTCCATGCAGGCTTTCTCGGGCAATCGTTTTGGGAGTCCAGTCTACACATGCATGCAGCACGCACACAACTGACTCTCAGGGTCCCCAAACCAGTGATCGATCTGATCATGCCGAGATGATTAGCGACTGCACAGGATTCCGATCTGCTTCGTAATCTTTGAATCGAGAACTTAAAATGGGTTGCAAGACAATTGTAGGAGCTGCGGCACCATCCATGATGACACACGTGTAAGCAGTAGACAAGAGTTGCATCACAAGACCGGCCGACGCCGCTGAGAAGTACTAAAAAATCCCAGCGAGCTTTTATTTAAAAAAGGTGTGTTTGAGTATAAACATTACAAAGTTATTCAATTAAAAAAACACTACTATATTGTATAATTACTATTTTTATGTACATCTTCTGTGTACTTATGCATCAGATAAAACTCAATTTTATTACTAATGCGAGCTACTATTTAAAAAGAGTATGTTTGATTATACACATTACAAAATTCTTCTTCTTAAAAAATACACTACTATATTAGATAATTATTATCTTGATGTACATCTTTTGTGTACGTATGCATCAGTTCACCTTTTTTTTGCGCGGATTGCTCCACTTTGCTCAATTCACCTTCCTATATGGATCATCAAATTTCATGACAAATACCATGCGTAAATTAATAATCATGTGTTGTTATCTTTTGTAGATTAAACGTATACCATTGGATTTTTATTAGATACTACCCTCGCCTTTTATGTGATTATATTGTCGTAATTATTAATTAAGTATAGTACATAAACATTTGTGATCAAAGTTTACAATTAGAAAATATGTGCCTTAAAATTGTAAAGGAGGGACTATGCAGTTACTTCTTTTTATCATGCTAAACTCATAATTTGTACATAAACTGCAAGGTCCCTGTCATAAAGAGATCAATGTGGTCTTGGCTTACCGTGCCATAGATAGACAAGTGAAACAGGCATAAGGATGTGGGCATAAAATGAAAAGGAAAATATGATCAAAGTAGTGAATAGAGAACATGTAAGCAAGATATCATGTCAAGTATGTAATATAATATTTGAGTTGTGCAAAAAATACAAATCGCTGCAACCAATATAGACATGATTGTACAGAATAATCATGTGCATGCCCGTAATAGAAGTCAAGTACATGACAAAAGTTAAGAATAATAAACAGTTGGATGAGTGTGCCATAGACAATCATAGATGAAGAAAGGAATGATTTTTTCCTCTATATTTGTGAAGATTTGAAATGAAAGCCCATGTGATGTACATAAAAATCATTTTAGCTGTGCTAAATAACATATGTTGGACCAAAAAACGATGGCACGATCAATGAAGGTAAGTTATGACACATATAATATCGATGCGGTTAGATAGATTATAAAAACCAGATATGAAAAATTTATCAGAGAGATAATGTTTTAGCATTTTTTTAGTGAATACATATACATTAAATTGATAGGCACAAGATAAAGGAAACTCGAGAAAGGATTGCATGTTTGGATGAATTTTGATGCATGGCAATTCAGTAGCCAAACCTAACCGCGATAGCACTAATGATGAGAAAGGGATGAAAATAAACGAAGGACTTTAATATCTGAAATCTCTATAATGTGATGTTATATTTTGGTGTCCAATTTCCTAAGGACAATGAACAGAATTGATAAGAAATAACAAAGTCAAAGTTAATACTACAAATATGCTAAAACCCAAAAAAATTAAAAAAATGGAACGCGCAAATGCGCGGGTCACCCCGCTAGTTGATCCCTAAGGCCCATATAGAAGGCCGATGGATCCTACGGCCCGTATAGAAGGCCAATGCTCCTACGGCCGAACGAAGGCCCATGGATCATACGGCCTGCAGGAGGCCCATGGTTACAACAGTCCGTGTGTTGCCATGATTATTTTGGCCTAGTTACCAAAAATAGGCTATTGTGGCCACTAGAAAAACACAGAAAAAAGAACTGTAGTGACTACAAGCAAACAACTAAACAAGACAATAAGGAAATAAATAAGCAAGCAATTAAGGCTAGCCTATTACCGCTATTACATCGTATTACATCCACTTTGGGCATCAAAGTTCTCCACCAGTGCAAATATAGGGAACAAAGCAGCATATTACATACACTTGGCCGTCAAAATTGGCCACTAGTGCAAATAAACGCGGCAGCAAAACAAGAGCATAACTGAAACAACTTCAAAAGAGCTCAAGAAACATTATCCTGGGAATCCACCATCCTGGCAATAAGCTTAGCAAGCTGATTAGCTTTGTCCTGTTTGGCGCTAAAATCCTCCAACGCTTGCTGTTGCACCAGAAAGTATGCATCTGAATGCTCCAGGGACTTCCGCAGTCCTTCCGCTTCTTGTCGCATCACAGCTGATCGATGTCTTTCAGCTTGTAGTTGAGACTCAAGAAACCGAACTGATTCAGACAGTGAGTTTGAATAGCTTGTGCATGCGGTAGTGGCCAGTAACTCGAACACTAAACCAAGACAGGACTTTGGGGTTGTCTCACTGTCTTCAAGATAGTCTTCCTTAGCTGTTTTATCAGCTTTGTTGGAGACCAACAAGGATGTGTCACTATCCTGAACCTTATCTGCATTACTTCCTTTACCATTGCTTAATAAGGCACTCTTCCCCAATATTTTGTCAGCATTCTAAAAGAAGAAACAAGCAGACACATAACAAGTTTAGCATGTACTAGTATATGAAACTCATTTCGGTGAACCAGTTCATTTGTAAGGTGGACAGGATTAAACTACCAAGTCTTCTATTGCCAAGTACTAGTACATAATAAAAGCATCAAACAAACATATATCTATGTCCTATGGTCACTGCATTGTCTTGCCAAATCAAAATAGAGACACGATTCAAATCATATCGATTCAAGACAAAGCAAAGAAAGGAAAGAATACAAAGCGTGGGAAACTACACGACACAACAAGATTTCAGATGGGTTCCACGGGTCTACATGTACAACAACACTATTGGCTCTGTTGTGATGCTAGTAATGTGCATGATATGAAAGTCAACTGTATACACAATTGAAATTGAAATCAAAAGAGCTATTGATAAGAGCAAACCTGTTAAAGAAACATGCGTGAACATACCTGCCGTGCCATTGGAGTTTCGACTGGATCCTTCAATTTAAAAATAAGTTTGTATGAGTAAATACTATGATACAAGAGCAAAGCAATCATAGTTAAAAAAGGCGCACCTAGGCTCTAGGCGTTGGCAAAACCCATTGCGCATAACTATGCTTAATCTGTGCATAACTGCGCATAAGCATGCGCTTTGGTCAGTAAAGTGCAAGGCGGTGGCAAAACGCACAATTGACGCCTAGTGCTTTTTTGAACTATGATAGCAAATTAGCAATGGAATCTTAAATTAGAACAGTTGTTCTTCAGGTTTAGGCACTTGTTCTACATGAACAGAGTACAGTAAGACGCAAGAATATAATACTTAAAAATAGAAAATGAGCTCATAGACCTTACCACATTCTTGGTTCGGGACCAGTATAGAACAAGGAGTTCCCAGTCATCGTCCAGTAAATGTGTCTCAGGAGAACGTAAGGGAATTTGATGAGTTTATTTGCCGGTGAAGTACGTTTTCTTCAGGTAATTCCATACTGCCACCAAGCATTCTTGAAGATAGTAGAGGTATTAGCACAGGTTACCTCATCCTGAGTTTCCAAATCGGTCCTTCTCTATAGAGAAAAATGGGAAAATTTGCTGTATTATAACCATCATTGAGGTAGGATGTACGGGATGAAGCAAAGTAATTGCCATGAATAACATTACTTACACATAATTCCTGGACAAACACCTGCAACTGGCATTTTCCTTCATCTTCAGTATAATATTTCCAAGATGGGAAGATACACACGTACGATTTAACAACATCAAATGCGATAGATGCTAAACTACGACTGGCTGGTTGTGCTTCCTCCACGGGAATAGGCGTACTAACTGGTGGAGCTGAGGTTCGCCGTGATAGTACTGGCCCTTTGGGTACTGGAGCTGCCTTACTAACTGCTCTTGTTTGGGAGCTCTGTGGTGGAGATGGTGCCGTGTCAACAGGAACTGGGTTACTATCGGCTGGGGTTGGGGTTAGATTGGGTGAAGCTGGTTCTCTGTCCATCACAGTAGGGGTACAATCTGCGAGAGTTTGGGTTATGTGTGCTAGGGCTGGTTCTTGTGCATGTACAACTGGGGTGCTATCTCCACCAATAGGTAGCACTGTTTTATTTGAAGACCGTGTTTTTATTCCTCTAGATACTGGCATCACCCACTCCAATTCAAATGGCTGATAAACAGGAAACATAGTTGAATGTATAGACATTGTATGAGAGATAGATGCAATAGAAAGTGTGAAAAAAAGAGGGCATGAAATAGTTGACATGTATATTGTTTAACTAAAGCGGATAGCATGACATAATTTCACATATATGATGTCTATCTAAACTTGATAGCATAGCATAACATAATTCGAAGATATGATGAATAACAAAACATGATCGCATGACATAATTCACCTACATGTTATCTAAGTAATCAAGATCGCATCATTTAATTCACATATGTGATTTATATGCTAAACAGAGGGCATTCAATATGATGTCTAAACTATCAACATGGTGTTGAATATTGTGTATATGATGTCTAGACTATGCAATGCAAGACACCGTATGCATGATATGAGCAGTATAACCGTGCCAAGTTAGAGCATACACCTCAGTAGGGGAATAGGACTGGTCATCTGTCTACGAATCCATCTCCGAGGAGCTATCGGGACCCAACAAGAGATCTCGCTCGGCTGTAGCATGCCTGCTTTGAAGGCCTTGTTTTCACTCCAGATTTTTCCATCTCCCACCCAAATGGCTGATTCACAGGAAGAGTAGTTTAATGTACAAACATTGTCGACAAATGGAAATGTAATGAAGAAAAGGATGGGCAAGATATCATTCAAATATATGATGCCTGGTTAAACAGGATGGCATTGCACATTTCACATATATTATGGCTGGCTAAAAGACATGAGACTGCATAATTCCATATATGATATAGAAACTAAACATATGGCATTACGTAACATGTCTAAACTAAGCGGATGACATATATGATGTCAAAAGTAGGCAATCAAGAAGGCAACATACGCATGATATGACTAACATCATCATGCCAAGGTAGAGCAAACACCTTGGGGGGTAAATAGGAGTGGTCAGCGGCATCTGAATCCGCCTCAGAACAGATATCTTCCTCTGGATTACAATCTGGAGAGGGGTGGGGAGGGTTTGCCATTGAACCCACCATGGAGCGATGTCTGCATGACATTGTATTGCCGCGCAAAACTCTTCTCTTTTTATCTACATGTTCAACATGACTGTGTACAATATCTGACATGCATATGAAAAAATATGGTGAGATTATGTAAGGAGAGCATGCAGAAATTTAGAGTGATGGTAACAACCAGTGGATGGATCCAAAAATAATGATAGCAGGCTGATAATTGCTTTAAATTAATAAAAAGACAGATGATGATTGCTTTACTATTTGTTTCCCACCCAAGAAGAACAACATAGGCATACCCTAGGTGAACCACATATTAGACAGACATACTATTCATTGTTGCCTCGATATGTGCCCCACAACTAATTTAGAACTCAAGTTTGAACATGAATTTGGACCTGAGTTGGGAGTCCAAGAGCTGAACAGGACGATAAAGTAGCAGGTAAGTTTAAGCAATGCATAACATAAGCGGAAACAAAAGAGTGCGACCTCTCTTGTGGACCCGTGTACTCCTCGTGCTCATCTGCACGAGTCGATGATGGTGATCTTGTTGGGGTGCGTGCGGTGGCGAGGAAGGAGATCCGAGGCGGCGAAAGGCGGTCAGAGTCGTGATGTCCGGTTTGGTGGATGCTTCATCGATGGAGCAGCCTGTGTGAGGTGGACGACGTCGCGGCAGAGTAGGACAAACCACACAAAGTTCCCTTCAACACATACCAGAATCAAGTAATTCTGTAAGGGCTCATTTGGCTTGCATGATTCTTAAAACGCAGGGATAGGAAAAACACCGGAATAGGATAGGAAAATGAACATGGTAAACAGAGCATTTGTAAACACAGTATTTCTATCAACTTGGGTGTTTGGTTTACAGGAATCGGAAGAGCAGAGGAATGCAAAGAAACATGGCCAAAATAAAGAGAAACCATATGAAAGTGTGTACAGTTAGAATGTTATTCTGGCACTAATGAACTTGGTCTTGTTTTCATGCATATGATTTTGAAAAGTAGGTCCAGGTGGATGTTTTGCTTCATTCCTTTCAACAAAATGCATGAATAATTGAATAGTAGAGTGCCATTGGAAAGTTCCCTATTGCTATGTTTTTCCGTTGAACCAAAATAGCCCTAATGGATCGACGTGAATGTATAGTAATAAGTGACGCAACAAGTGTACAACCTCTTTGTCAGAGCCGTGTCGACCTCGGCATCATTGGGTTGGTCCTCAAGCGGTTGAGGCAGAGGTGGCTGCCGGAGGTGTGGAGGAAGATCTGAGGAATCAGAGGCGGCGTCCAGGGCATCGCTTTGCTGTTGTGATGGATCGTTACGTCGTTGGAGCAGCTCCGTGAGCCGTAAGACGTCAAGGCTGAAGCAAAGACAAGATGTACATCGTCAATCTCAAGTGGGATTCTAATAGCATCTTCAATAGATGATGAAAAATGGATGTAAAATTAACATCACCAAAAATGACCTGACTACAACAGTTGAGGTAAAAACTGTTGACTCTCAAATTAACTGTCGAAATTGAAATTAACTGTGGAATCTGAATGCTACTGTCGAAACTGAACGCAATGGTAGCAGAGAGACACTTGACATGTAGTTTAGGGAGGGCCTGCAGTTCATCTTCAACCTACACACCCCTGAGCCGCCTGCCACCACCGGCCGAACCGCCGGCCCCAGCGCCGCCTCGCCGCCCCGAAACAACTCGCCACTGCCGCCCCGGCTAGCCCTCTAGGCCCCCCGCCCCCCACCATGAACCCTAAGATAGATAGTGGGGTACCTCACCGGCGAGCCCCCGTCCCCGCTGCAGGTGGTTCTTCCTTAACTCCGGCGAGCCCCCCCCCCCCACCCCTGAAAATCGACTGACCCAAAAGTCGATTCAGTCGACTGAAGTGTGGATTAATCGGAGCAGAGCAAAGAAAGACGAGCGAGGGGAGAGCAGCAGCAGGAGCTGGGCGGCGAGCGATCGGCGAGAGCCGAGGAGCAGCAAAGAAAGACGAGCGAGCGAGCAAGAGCCGGAGCAGCAGCAGCAACATGAGCGAGTGAGCGAGAGCCGGAGCAGCAGCAGCAGATCCAGCTGGTTTGGACGCTGCCGCCGAAGGGGCCTCAGATCGGGGAGAGCCGCCAGGAGATGTCATCATGGGCGCCCGGCTTCAAGGTAGCTGCTCCATGGCGGTGCGGGATGGAGCACTGCCGGGCGCCGGGAGGTCGAGTTAAGGAGAAGGTGCGATGCGATGAGTGTACAACCTATTTGGTGGCGCCGAGTAGGCCTCAGCTTCGTCCGAGGAGTCGGTGAGGATTCTGCGATTCCGGTGGAGCAGGTTAAGGCGGCGCTGTGGGGATGGAGCAGCCACGATAGACGAGGCGATCGTCGGAGCAGCTCCTTGGAGGTGGAGGACGGGGCGGCTGAACCGGCAGGACGGCGAGATGGACGACGGATCCTCATCCGGGGAGGTGGACGAGGGACGTCGAGCTGTTGCGGTGGACGACGTCGTCAGGGAAGAGGCTCCGGCTGGGCAGCGGCGACGTGGCGGACGGAGGAGGGTGGGGTTCGTGGCTGGAGCGGAGAGGTTATGGCGGCATGGGATTTCGAATGGCGAAAAGGGGGCGATGGGAGGAGGTGAAGCATGACTTAGGGACGCACTTGTCCAAAATCTAGGGTGTGTTACAAAAGTACTCCCCACCGATATGAACTAGCGGCCCTTTCGGCTCAGGGTTAGAAGGGGGATTTCGCGTCTCAGGATTTGGCAGCTGGAGGGAGTTTTCACGCGCATTGTAATTTCGGGATAGCAAGGCGCGGGTTGTGAAGGCGCCAGTTTTGGGAGCACGATATCTGAATTTTCGGGATATAACAAGACGCGGGTTGAATTTTAGGGACAAGCCTAACGTGTAGTAATATTGTACTTTTTTTTACTGCATAGTAATATTGTACTTCTACGTACCAAATCAATTCGCACTTCCCTCAACCAAAAAGACAACAAAAAAATAAAACTATTCACACCACACAAAGAGAGAGTCTTGCCCCGTTTTACTATACAAATGCTATTCAAAGCTACTCCCTCCTTCCATATATATAGGGCCTAATGCGTTTTTCGATGCTAACTTTGACCAAATATTAGAGCAATGATATATGACATGCAAGTTACACAAAGCACACCGTTAAATTCGTCTGTGAAAGGTTCTTTCAATGATATAATTTTCACATTGTGCATGTCATGTACTATTAATCTTGTCAATAGTCAAAGGCGGTCTTAAAAATCTCATTACGCCCTATATAGATGGAAGGAGGGAGTATGAATCCATGTTATGTCCGATTATTTTTTTCCGCTTTGTTGTATAATGCATGTAACCTACTCATACCAACATTTTAGTGCATTCCAAATGTGTATACTACCGCTACAATTCGAACTAAATTTGAATCCGTTTCTCTATTTCAATAAGAATCTACAATCATGATTGTTGCCAACTTCAACCATCATTCGTGTATTACCTTAATAACACACCACATGATTACTATAGAGATAGATATGAACTATGTGTACTACATGAACTCGAATTCTATTTTTGAATACACTTGATGTTGATTCCAAATAATAGTACATTTGATGTACTAACTATATATTCATAATCTAAACCATGTTCCATACGCATACACCGTGTTTATCACACAAAGTATAGTGCCCGCCCCCTACATTATGACAAGTATTTAGACCTGAGTTGCAAAAGCCACACATTAGCCCAAATTATAATCAATGTTGTACATTATGATATCTTCTTCAAGTATCCGTATCCACCTTTTCATAATGAATTATGATCTTTGTTCGTATTTTACACCTTCACGATCCTCTCCTATTTGTAGCTAGCTAGCGCTAACTTTCTATTGTGCATGCACATGCCCGCCCCCCTCACACACCCTTAGCGTCCCCTCCATCGCGCACGTTCATTATTTCTCTTTAGGTCGTGCACCAACGGTGTGTGTAGGCCCCGGCTCCTTCTTTCTGGCACACACCGATCGATATACCTCTCTAGCCAAGTGTGCCTACAACAAACACATATATAGTTCCCCTCTTCTCTTCTCACCGTCCATGCCCCCATATGTCCAATATGATTCCACGCAGGTGCACACTCCCGCCCCTCTTTTCATTAGTCACACGCCGCACTCCTCCCCCTCGACATGGTAGGCCTCTCGCACCACCTCCTAGCCACACTCTCCCCTTGTCTGCCTCTCCGGACCTTATTTGCTTCTAACACATGCAAAGGCGTATATGAACTGATCTCCTATATATAGCCAGGTCGACTATAATTGCTTTTCACCAAGCACCGATACACTTACCTCGCTAGTTATGTCTCTCCTTTTCTCGGACACACGACGGTTGATCTTCCTATGTAGTTACACATGCTTACCACAACCATATCTTCTCCCCTCATCATCCTTGAATACCTCCCGACACGTGTCTCACACGCACGTGCATAGACAGACAGACATCCCCCGCCCTCTCTTATTGATATTGCACTCATACCCTCCGTTCGGCTAGCAGGCCTCTCCCACCATTTGTGAGACGCCACTCCACCACCAACCCTCCGACGCTCTACCTTTGTCTTTTTCCCAACCTTATTCCTCTGCTACACATACCCATGGATGTCGATCGATCTCCCTCAATACATAGCTAGGTCTCTCTCCTTCCCGAGACATATACTAGTCGACCGGTCTCTACCCCCCCCCCCCACCGCACACACACCGATAGTTGAACGTTGTAGGTAGGTATCCATGCCAAGGAGAAGAACTGCACCTCTGCCCTCTCAAATTCCAGTAGGCCAGCCACCCTGTATCTTTGACGTGGGCAAACACAAATTCGATAGCACTCTTTATCGATCGCGCAGCCACACACTTCATCCCAGTTTTCAATTCTATCGATATCTCACGTCCATGACTCCGTTTCACACACATTGCATATGTTACGTTTTTCTGATTGAGATATCATCAACACATTGCCTCTGTTTCGCACAAACCATCTCTCTCACACCCACCCACGTACGTACCTGCACCTAAAGAAGAAGTGCACACATGACGCACGTACTCACGTCTCGTTCCCGGCCACACCCGCGCGGGTACATGGTGGAGTTCGTTTCTGTATGAAAAGGCAGCCCACGTGATAATTTGACGCATGTAGTGGTTGTTTACTCGAAGGAGGGTCGGGTACCACACCTAGAATATAAAATGATTCCCGTGGGGAAAATGGAAAAATGGGTTTGTCTCTCGTGAGTCTCGTCACACAATCTCACACAAGGCCGCCAAAGCCTCTCTCTCTCTTAGCGTTGGTCAGTGATCCGGCCGCATCCCGTCCGCCGGCGGAAAGGGAGGATGTGCATCGTCTCTCCGTTCGACGGCGTTGAGGCAGCTCGTCCCGATCTGCGGTACCCGCCGTTCTCTCTGACCAAGCTCCGGCGCGGTAGGGCCTTCGCCACTTGCTCGCTGCCGCAGTATGGGCAGATCCCGGCCGCCGGCGCCCTCCTAGTAACATCCCGACGACCCTCAGGTACAGCTTCCTCCAGCCTTGCTCCACTGCCCATCTTCCCACGTTGCTGCATGTGGATCTTCTTTAGTTGTTTGCTTAAATCGTATCTCGCCGGCGATTTTCCATCTTGCAATCTCGTCCTCAATCCATTTTTGATAAACCACCATGTGCTATCTTTCCATTTTTACATGGAACATGCTTCTTATTTGTCGGTGTATGTGTCTTCAACTCGTGTTATTGGGCAGTAATTGTTTCCTTTCGACCTCCTTTTGCAAACACGGCTATCCATTTTCACCTCGTTGCTATTGCGACCTTTTGGTGAACTGCACAAATCACTTTTCTGAAGAGTGTTTGCAGTTCCGCCAAAATGTCACACGGGCAACGTTTTTATATTTCTGTGGGACTGCGGAAACGGAGATTGGTTTTGCTATCCTCCTCATCCAACTCCATGCCTAATCTCCTCCGACAAGAAGTTAGTCCTAAAGAGAGATCGTAGAGGTGATCGGCTTTTATTTATGTGTGTTATGTTTCATCATCTAGTTCCACTATTATTGTAATCACACTGACTGGATATCTTTGCAAATAGGGATGGTCCGCCCGATTTTAGTGGAGCTGCACAAAATGATCGGATTGTGGTGTCCTTCATGATGGGGAACGTAGTAATTTCAAAATATTCCTACGATCACGCAAGATCATGGTGATGCATAGCAACGAGATGAGAGTGTCGCTCACGTACTTTGTAGACCCACAATGAAGCGTTGACGCAACGTAGAGGAAGTAGTCGTACTTCTTCACGATCCAACCGATCCAAGTACGAACGTCACGGCACCTCCGAGTTCTGCACACGTTCAGCTCGATGACGTCCCTCGAACTCCGATCCAGCCGAGTGTTGAGGGAGAGTTTCACAAGACGACGGCGTGGTAGGACGATGATGATGTTCCACTGGCGCAGGGCTTCGCCTAAGCTCCGCCACGGTATTCTCGAGGTATAATATGGTGGAAGGGGCACCGCACACGGCTAAGGAAAGATCTCAAGGATCAACTTGTGTCTCATGGGGTGCCCTCTGCCTCAGATATAAAGGAGGGAAGGAGGAGGGCTGGCCGGCCAAGGGAGGTGCGCCAGGGTGTCCTACTCCTACTAGGAGTAGGATTCCCCAATCCTAGTCCAACTAGGTTTCCCCAAGTGGGAAGGGAGAGAGGGGGCGCCCTTCTCCTAGTCCTAATAGGACTAGGGAAGGGGGAAGGTGCGACCAGCACTTGGGCCCCTTCTCTCCTTTCCACTAAGGCCCATGTTGGCCCATTAGTATTCCGGGGTTCGGTAACCTCCGGTACTTGGTAAAATTCCCAATTTCACCGGAACACTTCCGATGTCCAAACATAGACTTCCAATATATGAATTTTATGTCTCGACCATTTCGAGACTCCTCGTCACGTCCGTGATCTCATCCGGGACTCGAACAACCTTCGGTACAGAAACATCATAACAACTCATAGTAATCATCATCGAAGCGTTAAGCGTGCGGACCCTACGGGTTCGAGAACTATGTAGACATGACCGAGACACCTCTCCGTCAATAACCAATAGCGGGACCTGGATGCCCATATTGGCTCCTACATATTCTACGAAGATCTTTATCGGTCGAGACCGCATAACAACATACGTTGTTCCCTTTGTCATCGGTATGTTACTTGCCCGAGATTCGATCGTCGGTATCCAATACCTAGTTCAATCTCGTTACCGGCAAGTCTCTTTACTCGTTCCGTAATACATCATCTCACAACTAACTCATTAGTTGCAATGCTTGCAAGGCTTATGTGATGTGCATTACCGAGAGGGCCCAGAGATACCTCTCCAGACAATCGGAGTGACAAATCCTAATCTCGAAATATGCCAACCCAACATGTACCTTCGGAGACACCTGTAATGTACCTTTATAATCACCCGATTGCCAGGACGCTTTGGTAGCACCCAAAGTGTTCCTCGTGCAAACGGGAGTTGCATAATCTCATAGTCATAGGAACATGTATAAGTCATGAAGAAAAGCACTAGCAACAAACTATACGATCAGGTGCTATGCTAATGGAATGGGTCATGTCAATCAGATCATTCAACCAATGATGTGATCCCGTTAATCAAATAACAACTCCTTGTTCATGGTTTAGGAAACACAACCATCTTTGATTAACGAGCTAGTCAAGTAGAGGCATACTAGTGACTCTCAGAGGTTTATGTATTCACACATGTATTATGTTTCCTGTTAATACAATTCTAGCATGAATAATAAACATTTATCATGAAATAAGGAAATAAATAATAACTTTATTATTGCCTCTAGGGCATATTTCCTTGATCTCCCACTTGCACTAGAGTCAATAATCTAGTTCACATCATCATGTGATTCAACACTAATATTCACATCTGTATGTGATTAACACACATAGTTCACATCGTCATGTGACCAACACCCAAAGGGTTTACTAGAGTCAATAATCTAGTTCACATCGCTATGTGATTAACACCCAAAGAGTACTAAGGTATGATCATGTTTTGCTCGTGAGAGAAGCTTAGTCAACGGGTCTCATCACATTCAGAGCCGTATGTATTTTGCAAATACTCTATGTCTACAATGCTCGCACGGAGCTACTCTAGCTAATTGCTCCCACTTTCAATATGTATCCAGATTGAGTCTTAGAGTCATCTGGATCTGTGAAAAAGCTTGCATCGATGTAACTCTTTACGACGGGCTCTTTTATCACCTCCATAATCGAGAAATATTTCCTTAGTCCTCACTAAGGATGTTCTTGACCAATGTCCAAAGGATCTACTCCTAGATCACTATTGTACTCCCTTGCCAAATTCAGAGCAAGGTATACAATAGGTCTGGTACATAGCATAGCATACTTCATAGAACCTATGACTGAGGCATAGGGAATGATTTTCATTCTCTTTTCTATTTTCTGCCGTGGTCGGGATTTGAGTCTTACTCAATTTCATACGCTTTGCAACACAGCAAGAACTTTTCTTTGACTGTTCCATTTTGAACTACTTCAAAATCTTGACAAGGTATGTACTTATTGAAAAACTTATCAAGCGCCTTGATCTATCTCTATAGATCTTGATGCTCAATATGTAAGCAGCTTCACCGAGGTCCTTCTTTGAAAAACTCCTTTCAAATACTCCTTTATGCTTTGCAGAATAATTCTACATTATTTCCGATTAACAATATGTCATTCACATATACTTATCGAAATGTTGTAATGCTCCCACTCACTTTCTTGTAAATACAGGCTTCTCCAAAAGTCTGTATAAAGCCATATGCTTTGATCACACTATCAAAGCGTTTATTCCAACTCCGAGATGCTTGCACCAGTCCATAGATGGATCGCTGGAGCTTGCATATTTTGTTAGCACCTTTAGGATTGACAAAATCTTCTGGTTGCATCATATACAACTCTTCTTTAAGAAAACCATTAAGGAATGCAGTTTTGACATCCATTTGCCAGATTTCATAAAATGTGACAATTGCTAACATGATTCGGACGGACTTTTAAGCATCGATACAAGTGAGAAAATCTCATTGTATTCAACATCTTGAACTTTGTCTAAAACCTTTTCGACAAGTCTAGCTTTGTAGATAGTAACACTACTATCAGCATCTGTCTTCCTCTTGAAGATCCATTTATTTAACATGGCTTGCTGATCATCGAGCAAGTCAATCAAAGTCCATACTTTTGTTCTCATACATGGATCTTATCTCAGATTTCATGGCCTCAAGCCATTTCATGGAATCTGGGCTCATCATCGCTTCCTCATAGTTCGTAGGTTCATCATGGTCTAGTAACATGACTTCCAGAACATGATTACCGTACCACTACAGTGCGGATCTTACTCTGGAAGACCTCACGAGGTTTGGTAGCAACTTGATCTGAAGTTTCATGATCATCATCATTAACTTCCTCACTAATTGGTGTAGGAATCACTAGAACTGATTTACGTGATGAACTACTTTCCAATAAGAGAGAAGGTACAATTACCTCATCAAGTTTCTACTTTCCTCCCACTCACTTCTTCGAGAGAAACTTCTTCTCTAGAAAGGATCCATCTTAGCAACGAAAAACTTGCCTTCGGATCTGTGATAGAAGGTGTACCAAACAGTTACCTTTTGGGTATTCTATGAAGACGCACTTCTCCGATTTGGGTTCGAGCTTATCAGGTGAAAACTTTTTCACATAAGCATCACAACTCCAAACTTTTAAGAAACGACGACTTAGGTTTACTATTAAACCATAGTTCATACGGTGTCGCCTCAACGGATTTAGATGGTGCCCTATTAAACGTGAATGTAGCTGTCTCTAATGCATAACCCCAAAATGATATTGGTAAATCGGTAAGAGACATCATTGATCGCACCATATCAAAATAAAGTACGGTTACGATGTTCGGACACACCATAACGTTGTGGTGTTCCAGGTGGCGTGAGCTGTGAAACTATTCCACTTTGTTTTAATTGAAGACCAAACTCGTAACTCAAATATTCATCTCCACGATCAGATCGCAGAAACTTTATTTTCTTGTTACGATGATTTTCTACTTCACTCTGAAATTCTTTGAACCTTTCAACTATTTCAGACTTATGTTTCATCAAGTAGATATACCCATATCTGCTCAAATCATCTTGTGAAGGTCAGAAAAATAACGATACTTGCCACGAGCATCAACACTCATTGAATTGCATACATCGGTATGTATTATTTCCAATAAGTCAGTAGCTTGTTCCATTGTTCCAGAGAACGGAGTTTTAGTCATCTTGCCCAAAAGGCACGGTTCGCAAGCATCAAATGATTCATAATCAAGTGATTCCAAAAGTCCATCATCATGGAGTTTCTTCATGCGCTTTACACCAATATGACCTAAACGGCGGTGCCACAAATAAGTTGCACTATCATTATTAACTTTGCATCTTTTGGTTTCAATATTATGAATATGTGTATCACTATGATCGAGATCCAATGAACCGTTTTCATTGGGTGTGTAACCATATAAGGTTTTATTCATGCAAACAGAACAACAATTTATTCTCTTACTTAAATGAATAACCGTATTGTAATAAACATGATCAAATCATATTTATGCTCAACACCAAATAACACTTATTTAGGTTCCACACTAATCCCGAAAGTATAGGGAGTGTGCGATGATGATCATATCAAACTTGGAACTACTTCCAACACTCATCGTCACTTCCCTTCAACTAGTTTACGCAACTCCCGTTTCAAGTTACTACTCTTTAGCAACTGAACCAGTATCAAAAATACCGAGGGTTTGCTACGAACACTAGTAAAATACACATCAATAATCTGCATATCAAATATACCTTTGTTCACTTTGCCATCCTTCTTATCCGCCAAATACTTGGGGTAGTTCCGCTTCTAGTGACCAGTTCCATTGCAGCAAAAGCACTTAGTCTCGGGCTTAGGTCCAGACTTGGGCTTCTTCACTCGAGCAGCAACTTGCTTGCCGTTCTTCTTGAAGTTCCCTTCTTCCCTTTGCCTTTTCCTTGAGACTAGTGGTCTTGTCAATCATCAACACTTGATGCTCTTTCTTGATTTCTACCTTCACGATTTCAACATCATGAAGAGCTCGGGAATCGTTTCGTCATCCCTTGCATACTATAGTTCATCACGAAGTTCTAGTAACTTAGTGATGGTGACTAGAGAATTCTGTCAATCGCTATCTTATCCGGAAGATTAACTCCCACTTGATTCAAGCGATTGAAGTACCCAGGACTATCTGAGCACATGCTCACTAGTTGAGCGATTCTCCTCCATCTTTTAGCCATAGAACTTGTTGGAGACTTCATATCTCTCAACTCGGGTATTTGCTTGAAATATTAACTTCAACTCCTGGAACATCTCATATGGTCCATGACGTTCAAAACGTCTTTGAAGTCCCGATTCTAAGCCGTTAAGCATGGTGCACTAAACTATCAAGTAGTCATCATATTGAGCTAGCCAAAGCGTTCATAACGTATGCATCCGCTCCTGCAATAGGTCTGTCACCTAGCGGTGCATTAAGGACATAATTCTTCTGTGCAGCAATGAGGATAAACCTCAGATCACGGATCCAATCCGCATCATTGCTACTAACATTTTTCAATACAATTTTCTCTAGGAACACATATAAAAACATAGGGAAGCAACAACGCGAGCTTATTGATCTACAACATAATTTGCAAAATACTACCAGGACTAAGTTCATGATAAATTTAAGTTTGATTAATCATATTAAAAACCTCCCACTTAGACAGACATCTCTCTAGTCATCTAAGTGATCACGTGATCCAAATCAACTAAACCGTGTCCGATCATCACGTGAGACGGAGTAGTTTCAATGGTGAACATCACTATGTTGATCATATCTACTATATGATTCACGTTCGACCTTTCGGTCTCCGTGTTCCGAGGTCATATCTTATATGCATAGCTCGTCAAGTATAACCTAAGTATTCCGCGTGTGCAACTGTTTTGCACCCGTTGTATTTGAACGTAGAGCCTATCACACCCGATCATCACGTGGTGTCTCAGCACGAAGAACTTTCGCAACGGTGCATACCTGTGGAGAACACTTCTTGATAATTTTAGTGAGAGATCATCTTATAATGCTACCGTCAATCAAAGCAAGATAAGATGCATAAAGGATAAACATCACATGCAATCAATATAAGTGATATGATATGGCCATCATCATCTCGTGCTTGTGATCTCCATCTTGAAGCACCGTCATGATCACCATCGCCACCGGCGCCGACACCTTGATCTCCATCGTAGCATCGTTGTCGCCTCGCCAATCTTATGCTTCCACGACTATCACTACCGCTTAGTAATAAAGTAAAGCATTACATCGCGATTGCATTGCATACAATAAGCGACAACCATATGGCTCCTGCCATTGCCGATAACTTCGGTTACAAAACATGATCATCTCATACAATAAAATTTAGCATCATGTCTTGACCATATCACATCACAACATGCCCTGCAAAAACAAGTTAGACGTCCTCTACTTTGTTGTTGCAAGTTTTACGTGGCTGCTACGGGCTTAAGCAAGAACTCATCTTACCTACGCATCAAAACCACAACGATAGTTTGTCAAATAGACTCCGTTTAACCTTCTCAAGGACCAAGGCGTAGCCACTCGGTTCAACTAAAGTTGGAGACAGTCTTCCACAAGCCATCTATGTGCAAAGCACGCCGAGGAACCGGTCTCGCGTAAGAGTACGCGTAAGGTTGGTCTGGATCGTCTGTCCAACAATACCGCTGAACCAAAGTATGACATGCTGGTAGGCAGTATGACTTGTATCGTCCACAACTCACTTGTGTTCTACTCGTGCAAATAACATCAAACCATAAAAACCTAGGCTCTGATACCACTGATGGGGAACGTAGTAATTTCAAAATATTCCTACGATCACGCAAGATCATGGTGATGCATAGCAACGAGATGAGAGTGTCGCCCACGCACTTTGTAGACCCACGGTGAAGCGTTGACGCAACGTAGAGGAAGTAGTCGTACTTCTTCACGATCCAACCGATCCAAGTACCGAACGACGGCACCTCCGAGTTCTGCACACGTTCAGCTCGATGACGCCCCTCGAACTCCGATCCAGCCGAGTGTTGAGGGAGAGTTTCACAAGACGACGGCAGGCGTGGTAGCGATGATGATGTTCCACCGGCGCAGGCTTCGCCTAAGCTCCGCCACGGTATTCTCGAGGTATAATATGGTGGAAGGGGCACCGCACACGGCTAAGGAAAGATCTCAAGGATCAACTTGTGTCTCATGGGGTGCCCTCTGCCCCAGATATAAAGGAGGGAAGGAGGAGGGCTGGCCGGCCAAGGGAGGTGCGCCAGGGGTGTCCTACTCCTACTAGGAGTAGGATTCCCCCCCCCCAATCCTAGTCCAACTAGGTTTCCCCAAGTGGGAAGGGAGAGAGAGGGGGGCGCCCCCTTCTCCTAGTCCTAATAGGACTAGGGAAGGGGGGAAGGTGCGGCCAGCACTTGGGCCCCTTCTCTCCTTTCCACTAAGGCCCATGTTGGCCCATTAGTATTCCGGGGTTCCGGTAACCTCCTGGTACTTGGTAAAATTCCCAATTTCACCCGGAACACTTCCGATGTCCAAACATAGACTTCCAATATATGAATTTTTATGTCTCGACCATTTCGAGACTCCTCGTCACGTCCGTGATCTCATCCGGGACTCAACAACCTTGGTACAGAAACATCATAACAACTCATAGTAATCGCCATCGAAACGTTAAGCGTGCGGACCCTACGGGTTCGAGAACTATGTAGACATGACCGAGACACCTCTCCGGTCAATAACCAATAGCGGGACCTGGATGCCCATATTGGCTCCTACATATTCTACGAAGATCTTTATCGGTCAGACCGCATAACAACATACGTTGTTCCCTTTGTCATCGGTATGTTACTTGCCCGAGATTCGATCGCCGGTATCCAATACCTAGTTCAATCTCGTTACCGGCAAGTCTCTTTACTCGCTCCGTAATACATCATCTCACAACTAACTCATTAGTTGCAATGCTTGCAAGGCTTATGTGATGTGCATTACCGAGAGGGCCCAGAGATACCTCTCCGAGCAATCGGAGTGACAAATCCTAATCTCGAAATATGCCAACCCAACATGTACCTTCGGAGACACCTGTAATGTACCTTTATAATCACCCGATTACGTTGTGACGCTTTGGTAGCACCCAAAGTGTTCCTCGTGCAAACGGAGTTGCATAATCTCATAGTCATAGGAACATGTATAAGTCATGAAGAAAAGCACTAGCAACAAACTATACGATCAGGTGCTATGCTAATGGAATGGGTCATGTCAATCAGATCATTCAACCAATGATGTGATCCCGTTAATCAAATAACAACTCCTTGTTCATGGTTTAGGAAACACAACCATCTTTGATTAACGAGCTAGTCAAGTAGAGGCATACTAGTGACTCTCAGAGGTTTATGTATTCACACATGTATTATGTTTCCTGTTAATACAATTCTAGCATGAATAATAAACATTTATCATGAAATAAGGAAATAAATAATAACTTTATTATTGCCTCTAGGGCATATTTCCTTCACTTCATACACCTCTTTTTTGGCTACAGAGCTGGGTGAAACTAGCTGCCAAGCAATGAACACTGTGCTACGGAAATGGAGCCATGCCTACGAACATCATCGACCAATTATATTTTTTTTATTTGTACACCTTCTCAAAACTTTGTCTTCAGTTGTGATGTGAATATTGGCGCTGATCTGCGAACCATTGAGATGCATTAGCCATGGTAGTTTCATTTGTATTTGATGGAATGTTGTAACGAGATAATCTCGAGGCAAGACACATGAATCCTAAGTTGAAACCTTTTTTTTCCTGCGGGAACCAGAGTTGAAACCTTCATAGGATCACAGTACAATTTCATCAAAATTATGCGCACATATAAAAAATCCTGAAGGATTGATAGCAATGCTAGAAACAATTCAACTTCGGTTCGCCGACATGTTGGACATCCTTCATCCGGCTCCACCTGCCATGCAGCAAGATTGAGTGCACAACACAAATTCAGGGAAAGATTCACCCCGGTCGTTGCGCCGCAGTAGTAATGACTAGTGAGCAGTCAAATCACAGAGCCCCACCTTCGCCACAAAGAAGTTGCTCGGACGAAGAAACCATCATTTCTCTGTTCCTTGAATCCGCTGGTACTCCCATATTCCCACAGTAAAGTTGCTCGGGCGAATCAGCCATCACTATATCCGCTCACGTGTGATGACCACAGGAGCTATCCATTCAGATTGCATGTTAAAAAAATAAAGGTCGACAACTAATGCGGCATACTTCCAAAAAAAACTAATGCGGCACTTCGGCCAACGCGGCCAGATCGCATTTTGCACGAGAAATTACACACCATGTTTCGTTGACATGTGGTCCCGTTCCAACATATGAGTGAGACGACGGCGAGTAGTAGGAGTATTTCCGAACCGACGTGTAGGCCGGGCGCCTTCTTCGTGAACCATGGCAACCGGCAACCGGCCCACCGACGCTTCGCCTTTTCCCTCTTGATTTGGAATCTGCCGACGCTCTTCCTCTCCCTCCTCCATTTTCCTTCAGCCCTTCACGCTTTCTTCTGCCATTGTTCGATCGTCTTCTCCATGGAGGGAACAGGACAGAAACGACCCCATTATTTTTGCCCCGATTTGAAAGATGACGTGGTGGAGGAAATCATTGATCGGTGCGATGTCATCACCTCGGCTAGCATGGCAGGTTCGTTCAAGCCCATTCTTGACTCAACTAATAACATCATTACAAGGAACCCAAGAGTCAAGGAACGGTTTGATCTCCCTATCTTCTTCGCCGTGACCACGATGACCGGCGCGCCACACGACGGAGGCCTCGCCCTGTGCAAGTTGATGCCGCTTGATAATGATACGTATAATGTTAAGATGCCATCGCTTGAGGGCAAGGCCTGGGCAGGCGCAAATGGAGATTGGGTTGTTTACATTGGGTCCAACTGCGAGTGGGAACTTGTGAATGTGTACACTCGTGTCCGGGTTCCACTTCCAAAAATCTCAGCAGACTGCCCAGAGGTTGAGCACACCGGTATTGTACGCACGTTCAAATACAATCATGGTGACCGTCTTCTACAGAAGATAGCAATTTCTCGAGTTCCCACCCGCTCTTGGAATTACAACAACTATGAAGTTGTTGGTATCTTCGACAAGCTTGTTGCCGTCATTGCTGGTTTGACTCGATGGACATTGCTCAAAAATCAGTTTCTGTACACGGATGAGTACTGTGATGCAATTGAATACGAGGGCCTTGTGCTTGCTGCCACCACTCGTGGCACTGTTTTTGCATGGAATCGTTATGATTTCGGTATGTTTGTCTTCCACTGTAATTATAATTGTTCCATCCACATGCATGCGGGTTAGCAAGTTTCCCTTTACTAATTAACCTTCTTCTTGTGTTTCCAAGGTCCTGTGAAAATTCCACCACCTATACTTGAAAATTTTTATAACCAAGGGGGAGATAACGATGGTGATGATAACGAGCATGAGGACGAGCAGCGCCCATATACTCGTTGGCGCCTGGCAACTAATTCCGATGGATCACCTCTTCTCGTGTGTATACAGCCCACTGATGATGTTACTGCTAAGGAAGCAGGTGTAGTCTCCCATGGTCGCACTCTCCGGACCTATTCCAACACCCGTTGCATGTTATTCGGGATGGATACTAGTGTGCTAGCACCAACACCTTCTCCCCGGTACAGAATTGATAGTCTTGGAGAAAACTCGCTATTCCTTGGATAAAACTATCCGATGATGGTGAAAGGCGATCCAACTGCTGTTGACACAACGTTACTAAAACCATTTATGAGAAGCAACTGTGTCTATACCTCGGACATTAGCGTGGTTCCCTACCATGGTACTGATATAGTAGGCCGCTTCAGCCTGGATGATCAGTCCTGCATTGGTCTCGAGATGGACAATAGATGCCCCGACCCAGAGAATCACTTGTGGTTCAAAGCAAGCGTTTCCAACATCGAGGAATGGTTGAGTTGAAGTTCATTTATTGCTTGTTATTTGTTGTGTGGTGAAAACTTTAGTATTTATAATGTATCCTCGTTGTCGATGTGGGTTGATGACCTGTTGTATGTAATAAAATGATATGCATGTGATAAACTTACTAAATTTATGAATGGCTTTTGAGTTGCTTCTGTGAGTGAGTGGTGCAATGAGGCAAAAAAATATTTTCCGACTACATAATTGTACGTGCATTGCAATAGGTTATTGGATGAGGCCAATCATCAACAATAGTAGTACACTATTTGTACTAGCTTCACATGCTTCGCGCGTCGTGCAGGTGTTTTTACTGTAGCCATATTGTATGTGACGCCCCCGATTCAATCATACACTAATCATACATGCAAACGTGTACGATCAAGATCACGGACTCACGGGAAGATATCACAACACAAATCTACAAATAAAATAAGAGATACAAGCATCATAATACAAGCCAGGGGCCTCGAGGGCTCGAATACAAGTGCTCGATCATAGACTCCATCGTCTGGTCGCAGCAATCGGGTAGAGATAGGAGGAAAGGGGGGAACAAGGAACCCGTGAGTACTCATCCAAAGTACTCGCAAGCAAGGAGCTACACTACATATGCATGGATATAGGTGTAAAGGGCCATATCAGTGGACTGAACTGCAGAATGCCAGAATAAGAGGGGGATAGCTAGTCTTATCGAAGACTACGCTTCTGGTCGCCTCCGTCTTGCAGCAGGTAGAAGAGAGTAGATTGAAGTCCTCCAAGTAGCATCGCATAGCATAATCCTAGCCGGCAATCCCGTCCTCATTGCCCTATTAGAGAGCGATCACCGGGTTATATCTGGCACTTGGAAGGGTGTGTTTTATTAAGTATCCAGTTCTAGTTGTCATAAGGTCAAGGTAGAACTCCAAGTCGTCTCATTATCAAGATCACGACTATTGAATAGATTAACTTCCTGCAGGGTGCACCACATAACCCAACACGCTTGATGCCATTTGGCCGGACACACTTTTCTAGGTCATGCCCGGCCGCGGAAGATCAACACGTCGCAGCCCCACCTAGGCACAACAGAGAGGTGAGCACGCTGGTCTAAACCTAAGCGCACAGGGGTCTGGGCCCATCGCCCATAGCACACCTGCACGTTGCGAGGGCGACCGGAAGCAGAACTAGCCCCCTTAATACAAGAGCTGGCTTACGTTCCAATCCGACGCGCGCCACTCAGTCGCTGACGTCACGAAGTGCTTCAGCTGATACCATGACATCGAGTGCCCATAACTTTTCCCGCGTAGTTGGTTAGTGCGTATAGACCAAATGGCCAGACTCAGATCAAATACCAAGATCTCATTAAGCGTGTTAAGTATCCGCGAACGCCGACCAGGGCCAGGCCCACCTCTCTCCTAGGTGGTCTCAACCTGCCTTGTCGCTCCGCCACAAAAGTAACAGTGATGGGGTCGTGGGAACCTGTGCCCACCTCTACCGGGATGGAGCCACCTGTCCTTTCAGCCCCCATCTCTGAACAATATCACATGTAATGTAATAGTGTAAAGTATATAGTATATGCCCGTGATCACCTCCCGAAGTGATCACAGCCCAGTAGTATAGCATGGCAGACGGACAAGAATGTAGGGCCATTGATTAAACACTAGCATCCTATACTAAGCAAGAGGATAGCGGTAAAGGTAACAATGTGAGTAGTAGCAAGGACAAAGGGCTATGCAAAGAGATAGGATTAACTGAAAGCAGTAACATGCTACACTACTCTAATGCAAGCAGTATAGAGAAGAACATGCGATATCTGGTGATTAAGGGGAGGGGGGCTTGCCTGGTTGCTCAGACAAGAAGGAGGGGTCGTCGGTGACGTAGTCGACCACAGGGGCATCATCATCGTCACGGGGTCTACCGGAGAGAAGAGGGGGAGAAACAGTAAATACATAGCAAGCAAGTGCATAACAAGACAACAAGCAGAGCTAGATGTGTCCTAACGCGGTATGAGGTGATACCGGTGAAGGGGGGAAACATCCGGGAATGTATCCCCCGGTTTAGCGTTTCGAGGCAAGAGGAGCCGGAGGGGGAAAGTTGCGAGTTTGATATGTTAGAGGTGTGTGGCGGATGAACAGGCTGCGTATCCGGGTTCGTCTCGTCGTTCTGAGCAACTTTCATGTACAAAGTATTTCGATCCGAGCTACGGTTTATTTTATATGATTTTCTAAAGTTTTAAATCATTTTTAGAATTTATTTAATTTAGTTAATTCAACATTATCCAGAATAGTGTTTGCTGACGTCATCATGACGTCAACGGTCAACAGAGGTGTTGACTGGTCAAACTGACGGGTGGGTCCAGTGGGACCCACCTGTCATACTCTGTTTAGGTTAATTAGGGTTTAGCTAAACTAATTATTTTTTAATTAAACTAACAAGTTAATCAGATTAATTAAATAGGATTAATTAACTTAATTAATTAATTAATTAATTAATTAATTCTAACATTTTATTATTATTATTTATTAGAATCGTTCTGGGGTGGGGCCCCACTGTCATTGTTTGATTAATTAACTAACAGTTAATTAGGTTAATCTAATTGTGATTAATTAACTTAATTAATTCGTTAATTAATTAACTAATTTAATTATTATTATCTATTTATTTATTTTATTATTATTATTTCTTAATTCTTTTTTTTAAATTAAAACGTTCTGGGGGGCTGGCCCCGTTGTCATAGGCCCATAGGGCCTTGCGGCCAGGTGCGGTGCAGTCGCCACCGTTAAGGCGAGGCGGCCGCTGCCTTGTAGCGCCGGGCGTAGGGCTGGGCGCCGAAGCGTAGAGGGAGGCGGGCGAGGCGTGGCCGTCGGCAGCAGCCACTGACGAAAGCAGGAAGGCGTGGCGAGGCCATGTGTGGCTAAGGCGTGGCTTGGCCAACGCGGGAGGCAGTGGTCGGCAACGGAGGCGGGGTCGCGCCGGGCGCTGTCGAAGCGTGGCGTGGCGGACGCGGCCTGGGAGCATGGCGGCAGGCGCCTGGCGGAAGTGGCCGCGGTGACCGAACGGGGAAGGGAAGGGAAGAGGGAGAGAGGTCGGGGCCTCACCGCAGGGCCGTAGGGACTAGGGCAGCGGGGCTTGGGGAGGTAGACGGGGACGAAGGCGTCGAGGAGGCAGTCCGGCGAGGTGGTCGTGGACGAGGCAGGCCGCGGCGTTGACGTTCCGTGCGGCGGCGGCGGCGGTGCTCCGTGACGGCGGGGTCCAGCAGCGTCGGGGGCGATGGGCGACGCGGTCGGCTCGGGTGAAGGGCGACGGGGTTAGAGACGGGTGACGCCACAGAAGGCTTCCGCAACAGCGAGGGCGAGCCCCGCTCTCGATCCAGATCGAGGGGAGGAAGAGAGCGAGGTGGAGTGGGGGTTCGCCTCGATCCAGATTGGATCGGGAGGGGAGAGGAGTGGCGTCGTGGGGGAGTGGGTGCATTGGGGGTTAGGGTTTGAGTCGCAGGGGTATGGGGAGTCGAGGCGGATGGGCTGGTGTGCTGGCCGGCTGGGCCAAGTCCCAGTTGGGCCGACGGGGTTGCTTTTGTTTTGTTTTGTTTTCACCCTTTTATTATTCTTTTCTGTTTTCTTTTAGTTCCTAATTATTTTAGTTTTCTTTAAAATACCAAGTTAGCACCTAAATTAGTATCAGCAAAATAGGCCACTGCCAAACCTAGTTGGACCCAAAATAATTTAGTTTAATATTTTTATATTTTCAAAAGCAATTAAATTACTATTTTAGCCGTTGTTTTTAATTAGTTTTAGGGCATTTAAATATTTTATCAAAAGATAATTTATCCACCAACATTTACTAAGGATTATTTCACACATTAGGAACAATTTAGTTTTGACTTTTGGAAACTATCGCGATATTATGAACAGTAATCTGAGGTGACGTGGCATCGTTAACATGGGGTTACTATAGCCGAATTATCCGGGCGTCACAATTCTCCTCCACTACAAGAAATCTCGTCCCGAGATTTAAGAGGGGAAGTAAGGGGGAAAGGTGTTGGTAGCGAAAAACCTAACGAGTCTTCTTGGTCTTGGCTGCCCTTTCGAAGAGGTTGATCCCTTTCGTTGACGTCTTCATTTCTCTCCTTCAAGTCACCATGATCAATTTGTCATCCTTTCTGCGGGATCTCCATCGTATTAACGAATCAATAAGGAGCAACTCGGGTACGACAAAAAGGCTTATGAGGGAACAATCTGGGGGTTAACCCAAGAATGAGCATTAGAGTATCTCTCGAGTTGAACAAATGACACACATCGAGAGCAAAGTAAGACGATGCGATAAGAAGTTTCAATCGGATAGGCAATCGTTCGATGTCTGAAACAACATGCGAAAGGGGTCCAGAGCAACGAGCTTGAATATTGCGTCTGATACCAGAATAGAGCACTAGGAAGGTGGCCCATGAATTAACTAAGAAGCCAAACATGGAGACTAACCATTAGAAACAGGGCTGTACAAGAGAGTCAGGTTTCGATCCTGTGGAACTGTGGGTTATGGGCCCACCATGTGGTTAAAGTAGGAGGGGCGGAGACGTCTTGCGTGATCATGCAAGCGAGGCATGTCAGGGGGTAGCCCGTCGATTATGTCGGCAACAACGTCGATACCAAGGGCCAGGGACGAAGAGAACTATTTTCCTGCTCGTTGAACGAGGCAGACCAATAGGCAAAGTTCCCGTCCATCGGTGGCTACCAGAATGTCATCAACAGTAGAAACACGGTCTTCTGACAGAGTTGTACACCGAGGTGTTTACATAAGCAGGAGAATAATACTGCTTAGATTATATAGACCTCAAGAAAGGTTAAACCAACCGATGGAAAGGAAAATAAGATTATCGGATTTAACAGAACAATGGAAAGGAAAATGTGTTTAAACACATATTTCAAGGGTATATCCTTCCTAAGGACAAGCAGAGCATGATATCCATGACAGGATATAATGTAGAAAACTCTTTAGGTAGGGGAGAGAAATTTCATGACATTACCCATACAGCGGTTCTTGGATAATTTAGCAGGAAACATTTAGCATTGGCATGGTCTTCAAGCAAAGATCAGACTTTGGATACACAAAGGATCCATCAAGGACAACTTATAGAATAAGTCTTACAATTTCCTCATGGAAGAATGGATAATCTTGCAGAAAGGAAACTATAACAATAGGGCCTCCGCCAAAAAGTGTAGGCACGAAATCACCTTTACCGGGTCACATAAAGACCATTGTTATAACTCTTGGAAATATGTTCTAACCATCATATCTGACCGAGATTCAGATCTGATCGGTGTCAAGATAACTCAGACTCGGGATGCCTGAGAAGAAAGGTGCAACACAAATTGTCGAGATGACATTATAAGATTCTCGGGAAATGAACCATGGAATTGAGTTCTGAAACCAGAGTTCATCATTAACCCAAGGAGAGAACGAGGAAGTGGCTGACGGACTCAGCGATAATTCTACGAGGCATCCAAAAAGGATGCATCTCCTAAATTATGTGGATAAGGGGATATCATTTGTCAGATCAAATGATATAATGAAGCATGTTTGAGAAAAACATACACAATTAAACATTGGTTGAAAGGTGCGCCCTAAATATGGGTTGGGCTGCACGACCAATGTCAGAATGGTGATTCAATAATCAATAGTCTAAGAATGAATGGCCGACCATTAACTTCAAAGCAATAGGGTTGCTAGAAAGGCAGAATCCAAATAGCACAGTTCACTTGTTGGTACCCCGGTTGGGATCAACGCGAGGACCGGGAAAGAATGGTGATGGTGATAAGTATCACTATACCAAGAATTCTTAAGAGGTGGTGAAATTCCCATGACATCCTTGACATAAAAGGTGGTAATTCTCCAAGGTAAAGAAGAACAATGCTGGGTAGCAAGGATCTCAAGGTATGACGCAAAACACGAACAGGTTTGTGTTGGAGGGAAGGCAATAAAGTGGCCGATGAGAACACAACTCATCGAGGGCAAGGATGGTATTTCTCTTCATGAATCCGGTTGATATCCTGGAAGATCTCATAAGGTTGATGATGATCACGACACAATTGTCGAGAGATTTCATGCAGATGTAATCAATCACGATTTACATCAAGTCAAAGGAATGATGAAGCAAGAGGTTATTGGAACCACAGTTACGACACAAACTCGAACTCAAGCTTGTTGTTTAAGGTGAAAGGGTATGACGAGGAAAATCGACGTAAGCTTAGCTATCATTGCAAATTGGTGCTCCGAGAATAAGGACCAGGTAGCACCGTTAGAATCATCACGACAATGATATAGCCAAACAGGCTAGGAATGGCGTGATCGGGTACAAACTCGCACTTATAGAAGCTTACTGAATAGTTGTTGAACCGTAGTGCGGACTCGGTTCAGTTATCGGTGTCTTTGAGTGTTTAATAACTCAGAGCCCGTGAAAAATTGGAATCAGTGGGAAGGTAGCACTTGATGAAGAACTCATAAGAAGTTATGCAGTTCCATGATAATCTCAAGATACCAGGGGGGTAATACTCGACACAAGATCAAAGTAAAGGTTGGACTGGTGTATTGATCCATAGAAGACAATTGTTTTAACTTGTCCGAGAAATGGAATCAAAGAAGAACAATCATGGTCGGAACCACAGTTGCAAGGGATCAATTCACATATACCATACGTTAGTTACCAAGGAAATAGTTATTATTACAAGAAGCTTCCATGATAGGATATACATCGCGTCCATGGGCATGAACACAAAGTTCAAGGTCGACTCCCACTTCCTCAATGCATAATATTCCATTCACCTCTCGTATTTCGAAGATGACATTAGTTGTTGAAAGTTTTACCTGGTGCAATACCAGATAAGTATGAATCGTGAAATCTTTTGGGTTCACACCGATGAGGGAAGGCGTTGGTTCAATCCCATCGGGGCTTCTGTGTCGGAGAAGGACTCACAAGGTGATTAATTATGAAGGACACTGTCGGATATAATAATCCGACAGTGGATATGGTGATCCACAGTGGAGCTGAGGTGAGTATCGATACCCAATCAGAGGAAGAAAGAATGCGAATGCAACAGGTTATGGAATCATCTGAATAATTCAAAGCTTAAATGCAAAGGAATTATGATTTCCAAAACAAGGGATCAGAAGCAGACATTCTGATCAAGGATGGATCAATTGAATTTACCAGAGGAACAATCGTTTTAAGATAGTTTGGTCGAGAACCAACTCATGTTCAAAATGACGTCTGAGCCGGAAAGATAATCTTAGGACTCGACTGATGATTGTGAACATTCACAACGTATTGAATCAACGGAGTCAAAAATGATGGTGACGAAGGATGCCAATATGATTACTATACTTATGGGATTAATCATAATGAAAGCAAACAAGAAATTCCAGAGCAATAGGTTGCTGAGGATTTTCGGAATATCGGATGGTATTTTGAAGACTTTTGTGTAACACAGGAACAACTGGGGGATGAGCGGATACTCGATAAGTGCGAGAATTAACCGTAGGGGTATTCAGGTGACAAAGAACGGCAAGGCAGTAAGCTCAAAGGATTATCGAAACAACAACGAGTTTTTCAGCGTATCTTGTAATAACAAGACCAACTGGGGATGAGGGTAAGAATAACAACTGCAAGTAGTTATCCATAAGGGTTTACGGTGGAAGGGGAATTGCAAACGCGATGAACACAAGTTCTCGAGTTAACAGCGGAGAGTATCTTCAGGGTCTTCTGGTGCAGCAGACGATCATCAGTAATAAGGGGCTCTCCGGGTGAAAGTGATAACGAGATCCTAATGTTAGATTTAGTAAAATTCATTTAACCCGAATAGAGGAGAGATCAGAGTCCCAGAGTAAAGGTCGAGGAGTAAAAGATCCTAATACCATCCAATGGCGACGTGGGCCCGTAAGCCACACAGCCATGTTAGTAAAAGTTTTTTTAACGACTAGACTCGACTTCGGCCAAGGAGTATGGAAGGGGGTTTCCTACAGGCAGTCCGCTCTGATACCAACTTGCCGTAGGGACTAGGGCAGCGGGGCTTGGGGAGGTAGACGGGGACGGCGGCGTCGAGGAGGCAGTCTGGCGAGGTGGTCGTCGACAAGGCAGGCCGCGGCGGTGACGTTCCGTGCGGCAGCGGCGGCGGTGCTCCGGTGACGGCAGGGTCCGCGGTCGGCTCGGGCGAAGGGCGACGGGGTTAGAGACGGGTGACGCCGGCGAGAAGGCTTCGGCAACGAGCGAGGCGAGCCTCTGCCTCGATCCAGATCGAGGGGGAGGGGGAAGAGAGCGAGGTGGAGTGGGGTGTTCGCCTCGATCCAGATTGGATCGGGAGGGGGTGAGGGAGTGGCGTCGTGGGGGGTGGGAGTGGGTGTGTTGGGGGGGGGTTAAGGTTTGGTCGCCTGTGGGGTATGGGGAGTGGGGCGGATGGGCTGGTGTCTTTGGCCGGTGGGCCAAGTCCTTGGGCCAATGAGGGGTTGCTTTTGTTTTGTTTTGTTTTCACCCTTTTATTATTATTTTCTGTTTTCTTTTAGTTCCCAATTATTTTAGTTTTCTTTAAAATACCAAGTTAGCACCTAAATTAGTATCATCAAAATAGGCCACTGCCAAACCTAGTTGGACCCAAAATAATTTAGTTTAATATTTTTATATTTTCAAAAGCAATTAAATTACTATTTTAGCCGTTGTTTTTAATTAGTTTTAGGGAATTTAAATATTTCATCAAAAGATAATTTATCCACCAACATTTACTAAGGATTATTTGACACATTAGGAACAATTTAGTTTTGACTTTTGGAAACTTTAATTGATTAACTTAAATTCAAATTTTGAATATGAATCGTTTCGAACTATCGCGAGATTATCAACAGTAATATGAGGTGACGTGGCATCGTTAACATGGGGTTACTGTAGCCTAATTATCCGGGCGTCACATTGTACTACGTAACCAGCACCTCGAATCCTCGATACTAGTAGTACTATATAGTAAATAGTAGGAGTAGTAGGGTGGCATGGGCCAGAACAAGCATTCAAGTCCAGGAGTATGGCACACGCCACCAGCATGACTTCCATGTGACACCATATTTCTTGGAGTCTGTGCTAGAGCAATCTCTTCAACCTCATTGTTTCTCTAACTCAGCCATCGCATGGCGGGCGAGGTGGGGGTTTGCCGATAGTCGGTTTCCTGAACTGTGGTCCCACTTGTAAGGCCAACTCCAACGCTCTATCAATATATGGATGTACTCTTCTTCCCAATGCAAAAACTTGCATCCATTCTACTCCCTCCGTTCTACTACCTCCGTCCTGGTTTATAGGTCCCCTTTGTAGTTTGTGTCAAATTTTGACTAAAGATTTAACTAACAAAATGTTAATGCACGTCAAGAAAAATTCTCATTGGATTCGTATTTGAACAAAGTTTAAAAAAATATAATGTTTGGTGACATGCGTAAACATTTTGTTAGTTTAATCTATGGTCAAAATTTTGCACGAAATATAATGGGGACCAATAAACCCGGACGGATGTAGTATTTGTCAAAATATTTATGTATCTAGACATGTTTTAGTATATAGGCACATCCATTTTTGGACAAATGGAAGTCAAGTATTTTGGAACGAAGGGAGTACACAATAAATTTTTTAAGTTAGCACAACTAGTCTAATCCGAGAGCAGAACCGAAGATTTGGTCGGGTTCTTCGTCCTTTTGCCGACACGTGGGACATCCAGCATCCAGGTCGTGTCATGAAAAAAATAGAGTGGTAGTTGATAAGTTGAAGCCACAAGATGTGCATCTTGGGTTAAACTATAAATAGAATCTTACTACTCTTGAGTAACTCCAAAAGCGGCCACCGAAGATCTTTCTTGGATTTGTTTTTCATCACCAGCACGTCGAGCTGAAAGATGTGCAGGTTAAGTGGGTCCTCTTGCGTTTTCACTGACATGTGGGGCCGCATATGAGCAAATAGACAATGGGCTCCGCGCGTCCGCTGGCTGGCTGAGAAGAGAGATAGAGGAGTGCTGAGCACGGACTGCAGGAAATTTGTTCTACGTAACCAGCACCTTGATATTCGCGTGTGGTTGTTTCTAGAATAAAAAAAAGGAGGTACCTCTACTTATGTTACTCCCACTACGCCTAGTCTAACGTTAGTAGGTGAACTTGCGCTTGGCTCTTCGCCTCTTCCGGAAGTCGATGGTTCTACAGTAGTGCTTCTGGCAATCTGACACTAAGTGAACTGCTGCACGTCCACCGCTTGTAAGCAAAAGTTTCTCCTCGTGCTGCGAGCCACTGCGCACGCGTTGGCGAGGGAGAAGGCGTAATCAAGCTTCTCGTCGTTCTGTGAGTTGACGGGACACATTAAAGTTATTTACTAGTAGTACGTACTCTCTCCAAAAAAGGGCTGACCATGTCATTGCTACCATCCCGTGGTTCGTCGTTGAGTACGTGCACTATTCACGTGCCATTCACGTGCCATAGAGGATAAAAAATATTGCATAGGTGCCATCGAAGTGCACGACCCACTTACGGAAAAGGGTTTCCCCCCGCTTTCCCCCCCGCACGACTCACTTACGCACTGCTTATCGGATTATCTCCATTTTCTTGCATGACACGTGCACCTTGATGCTAGATGTCTCGCGTGTTGGGAAAAGGATGAACAAAGCTCACGTAAAAGGAAAGAGTTGAAGAGCATAGATTCCCGACGACCGAGGAGGAGCAAGGAACCTCGCGGTGGAGCGTCTGCAAGGAACCTTGCGCGTTTTCCCCTGTATTTTGCTGCCTGCCCACCTATAAACAACTAAAAGAACATGAACTTTTTGCTAACCACTAGAAACAGTACATCAGGATGCTAAGTTGAAGATGTTATATACTCCCTCCGTTCCCAAATATAATTCTTTTTAGATATTTTAATAAGGGACTACATACGAAACAAAATAAGTGAATCTACACTCTAAAATATGTACACAAGCGAACGCACTAACTCCATCCGATCCAACTCATGCACATACGTGCACAGCATGGAGCACACAATGCACGTACACAAGACGTGCATGCACACACACTCGGCCGCAGAATGCACGTGAATAACACATGCATGCGCACACAGTCGGCTGCATGGAGGCGTGCGCCATCCGCGGCGACGTCCTGTTCATCGTGCTACGGAGAAGCTCGCACGCAACGGCGCATACGCATCTCTTGCAACACCTCTTTGCCGTCCTTGCTCAACTACTAGTCGGAGACGAAGACGACCGCAGCCTCGGCCTTAGAGCTAGCACCGATGGAAAAAAACGCACGCTGCACGCACACGAGCACATACGGAGTGCCCACGACGTGGTGGTGGTACATCCCCAGTCGCCTCTACTCCTTCTGCGCATGTTTTCTATCAAGGCGGCTGCATGCTAATGATGATGTGGGTGAGATCTTCTAGGACTCAGATGATGACTAGGAAAATTATGAGACACAAGGTGACCTACACCGTCAAGGTCCACGGTCAAGGGGGTGCTAGGAAGTGCTTAGATGTGCTTAGAGCAAGTACAATAGAGCTGAGTCAGCGGGCTATAAGGAATAAATAGTACAATATATTTCTACTTAGTTGGAGGAAAGAGAATAGGAGAGAGAAGGTAAGCGGGCTCTTCGTGAAGAGCCAGCTCTAGCACGTGCTCCTAGGCACTTTGTAGTACATGTTGACTATAAGATGGGGCCGTAGGCTTATAGCCAGCAGCTGGCTATACTATTAATGCTCTTTAGATGAGGTGCTAAGTGCATTAAATGGCTTAGTAACTCAAGTGTTCAATGCATAGGTGCTTAGTTTATTGGTGCCACATCATATTTTATGCCTACGTGGCAGGCTTAGCAGCTATACATGGTGGATGAGGGAGTCCTCGATTAGGGGGTGTCCGGATAGCCGACCTATCACCGTTGGCCGGACTCCTAGACTATGAAGATACAAGATTGAAGACTTCGTCCCGTGTCCGGATGGGACTTTCCTTGGCGTGGAAGGCAAGCTTGGCGATACGGATATGTAGATCTCCTACCGTTGTTACCGACTCTGTGTAACCCTAACCCTATTCGGTGTCTATATAAACCGGAGGGTTATAGTCCGTAGGACGAACAACAATCATACCATAGGCTAGATTCTAGGGTTTAGACTCTCTGATCTCGAGGAAGATCCACTCTAGTACTACACATATCATCAATATAAATCAAGCAGGAGTAGGGTTTTACCTCCATCGAGAGGGCCGAACCTGGGTAAAAACATCGTGTCCCTTGTCTCCTGTTACCATCCGCCTAGACGCATGCTCGGGACTCCCTACCCGAGATCCGCGGTTTTGACACCGACATTGGTGCTTTCATTGAGAGTTCCTTCGTCGTCGCTGTTAGGAAGGATGCCTCATCCCGTCTTTAAAGACGGCACCATTGCTAAAGGAGCTTTGGCCACCGGCCAAACTCTCCGGCTAGGCGGTTTTCTTGTGACCGCCTGTTCGGCCGCCGCGCCGACGATGACTTCTCGGGTCATCGAAAGCAATCTTCACGCTAACTCGGAACTCGCCGAGCAGTTAGATCCGATGGAGCTCTCTTCCTTAAACGAGCTCTTGGATCGCATCGCCGCCTTGGGAGTCGCTATAGACTACGATCAGATTGGGCCTAAAACCGATCTGAGAGAGATCAACTCTCCCCAGGCTACCCACCATGTTGTTGTGGTAGAGGAACAACACGGCGACTCTTCTCCTACCTTAAGGACTAACTACGTCCGGATTCCTGACCCCTCCATGCCGGATTCCCGCGGAGGGGACGACACAACTCAAGCGCTGAACTTAAAGTCAGGCAGCGGGCTAGATTCATTGGACAACCTCCAAGAACCCAAGCTTCCAAGTTCGGAAACTTCTTGGCCCCTGAGTCTTAGATCGGATGGGGTTCGAAATTTAATTCCACCCGCCCACCCAAACATAAGCGATCTATCCCAAATCCGGCAAGAGCCTGGTGAAATAGTACATCATTATCGGGCGATTCCTCCTGGTTATGGACAGGATAAAGGATTGCCGCGAGGAGGACGCAGTCTCATTCTTCTGCAATAATTGCACGGACAAGGGAATCCTAAACGCCATAAGTCGTCGTGAAATTATACGTTTCGCTGACTTGGCGTCCATAGTACGAATGTACTGCGCGATGGAGAGCGCCTGGAAAACCGAAATCAAATTTTGGGATAATCCGGCCCCGAATACGACCCTAGTCCGAAATAAAAGGGTGCATCATCACCAGGCACCTAGGTTACATACCAAAAAGCAAAAACCCCCCAAAGGGCATGGAACCGTACTGGAGGGATGGCTCAATGGACCCTGCAAAATTCATAGCACAAAGGGCGCCACTCCAACTCATAGCCTTAGAGCATGTTGGATACTACGGCAGGTGGCCAAATGTGGCGAAGAGCTCTTAGCTCCAGAGCACCAGCCCAGCAATACCAGTACGGTATTAACAGTCTTCGAGACTTTCACATCAAATAATATGCGGAAACGAACACTCCGCAGCCTTGCCGAAGTCTACCAGATAGCAACAATAAATCCATGGAGTGACACGGCTATTACCTTTAACGCCAGTGACGAACCTAAATTCTGAACAGCCTGAGCACCAGCCGCATTGGTCGTCAGTCCAATAATGGACGGCTTTCGCCTTACCAAGGTACTCATGGACGGCGACAACGGATTAAACCTCATCTACGAGGAAACCCTTCGAAAAATGGAAATAGACTGGAGCCGCATTGAGCAAAGCAGCACAACCTTTAGAGGTATAATCCCCAGCCGGGAAGCATGTTGTACAGGAAAGATCACACTGGATGTGGTGTTCGGCACGCCGAACAATTATAGGTCCGAGGAGGTCACATTCCAAGTGGCCCTGCTCAGCCAGCGGATACCACGCTCTATTAGGGCGAGAGGCATTCACAATTTTTCAAGCTATACCCCATTACGGGTACATGAAGTTCAAAATGCCCGGACCCAACGGAATTATCACTCTCTCTAGTGACCCGGACATAGCGCTACGCGCCGAAAATAAAACATCTTCACTTTCCCTTGAGGCTCTATCCAAGCCCTAGAGGCAAGAGGAACTCAACATCTGCGCTCCACGGTGAACAGGGACGATGTGATACTCGATAAGAGATCCAAGTCCACCTCTTTTAAACCGGCAGACGAAATATTAAAATTCCAAGTCCATCCAATGGACCCTACAAAAACGGCCTCCATCGGGGCACAATTAAACCCTGATGTGGACGCCGCACTACGAGAATTCCTACGCGAACATTGGGCCATTTTTGCCTGGCACCCTTCAGACATGCCAGGAATCCCACGCCAGCTGGCCGAGCACAACCTAAATATCCTAAAAGGATTCAAGCCAGTCAAACAAGCTCTTCGGCGTTTCTCCGAACCCAAGAGACAGGCCATGGGAGAGGAGCTAGCCAAACTATTGGAGGCCGGATTCATCAGAGATATTAAACATCCAGACTGGCTAGCAAACCTCGTAATGGTACCAAAGAAGGAATAATCCTGGCGCCTATGTGTGGATTTTAAGGACCTTAACAAGACTTTCCCAAAGGATCCCTTCCCCCTCCCCCGCATCGATAAATTATTGACGCTACCGCAGGACACGATTCATTGTGTTTCCTCGACTCATACTCCGGCTACCACCAAATTAAGATGGTAGAGCTGCACCAAGCCGCAATAAAGCATTCATCACTCCATACGGCTCATTCTGCTTCAACACAATGCCCTTTGGGCTCAAAAACACCGGCGCAACATATCAGCGCATGATTCAGACATGTCTGGCAAACCAGATCGGCAAAACAGTGGAGGCATACGTAGACGATGTGGTCGTCAAATCCAAGCATGTCGAAACCCTAGTCGACGACTTGAGGCTCACATTCGATAATCTCCAAACATATGACATCAAGCTCAACCCGGAAAAATGCGTTTTCGGCATACCAGCAGGAAAGCTCTTGGGCTTCATTGTATCTGGTAGAGAAATTGAAGCAAACCCAGCCAAGATCCGAGCTCTGTCACAATTGGATATCCCCAAAGACCTCAAACAACTACAAAAATTGACTGGATGTGTGGCGGCTCTAAGCAGCTTTATCTCCCGCCTAGGAGAAAAGGCATTACCCCTTTATCGCCTCCTCCGGCGCACCGAACACTTCGAGTGGACGGATGCCGCCACGTCCGGACTCGAAGAAATCAAAGCCATATTGGCAACAAATCCGGTCCTGGCCGCGCCCAACATGGGCGAACCAATGCTATTATACATCACAGCAACCCATCAAGTTGTAAGCACGGTGCTCGTTCTTGAACGAGAAACGGACGGACACAAGTTCCCTCTCCAAAAACCAGTTTACTACGTGTCCACTGTCCTAACCCCATGCAAGTCACGGTACCCGCATTATCAAAAGATAGCATACGCGGTATTCATGGCATCCTGGAAGCTGCAACACTACTTTCAAGAGTGTTCGATAATAGTAGCCTCCGAAGTACCTCTTAATGACATTATAAACAACCGCGACGCAACGGGCCGGATTGCTAAATGGGCCATTGAGCTCCTCCCGTTCGACATAACCTACAAGCCACGGCGAGCTATTAAGTCGGATGTTTTGGCTGATTTCGTCGCCGAATGGACTGAAGCCGAACTCCCTAAAGAGTACGACACATATTCCAACTTGATCATGCACTTCGACGGCTCCAAAATGTTGGCCGGCCTGGGGGCTGGCGTCGTTCTGACGTCCCCAACCGGAGATACAGTCCAATACGTACTTCAAATAATGTACACGGACTCCAACAACGCAGCCGAATACGAGGCCCTTCTACATGGTCTCTGGATGGCAGTCTCCATGGGCATTCAACGCCTAGATGTGCGCGGGGATTCAAACCTCGCGATATCCCAACTAAATGGGGACTTTGATGCCAAGGATCCAAAAATGGCAGCTTATCGCAATGTCGTCCTAAAAATGACAGCTCGGTTTGAGGGGATCGAATTTCACCATATAGCCCGGGATAACAACCAGGCAACAGACGTGTTGGCACGCATTGGCGCAAAGCGCGATGCCGTCCCCCCCAACATCTTCCTAGATAGGCTTTTCAAGCCATCCGTATTATGGGAGGGAGAGTCCGGAAATAACAACCCGGACCCAACCACACTGCCCCACACCAAACATTCCGACATAGTTGGTGGTTCCACCAACGAAATAACACCGTCAGCCCACGCAATAATGGCAGTCATTGCCCCGTGGACAGAACCATTCCTAGCCTACCTAACTAGGCAGGAACTTCCCGAGGACCAAAACGAGGCCCGCTGCATAGTGCGGCGGTCTAAAGCCTATAAGGTCCATGAGGGAGAGCTTTATAAGAAAAGCACAACGGAGTCCTTCAAAGGTGTATCTCCGAAGAGGAAGGGCGGAATATCCTGGCAGAAATTCATGCCGGACTCGGTGGGCACCATGCCGCAGCCGGGCCCTTGTAGGCAAGGCCTTCAGACAGGATTTTATTGGCCGACGGCCGGCAGATGCTCGGGACTTAGTCCAACGATGCGTCGGTTGCCAGCTCGCTAATCAAAGCCACATGCCACCCACCGCCTCAAAACTATACCCATCACCGCCCTTCGCGGGTCTGGGGCTTGACATGGTTTGACCCCTTAAAGGAGGAACCCACAAGCAAAAATACCTATTGGTCATGGTGGATAAATTCACCAAATGGATAGAGGCCAAGCCTGTAAAGACGGCCGAATCAGGACCGGTGATAGACTTCATATCAGGGGTAGTACACCGTTACAGCGTCCCCCGTAGCATCATCACTGATAACGACACGAACTTTACGGCCGACGAGGTCAAACTCTGGTGCAAAAACACGGGCATCAAGCTTGACTACGCTTCAGTCTATCACCCCCAAACTAACGGTCAAGTCGAGCGAGCAAACGGTCTAATCATGAGCGGCATTAAACCCAGATTAGTGCGGTCCCTCAAGGAATCTAACACGCACTAGGTAGAGGAGCTCGACTCCGTACTCTAGAGGCTGCGGACCACGCCGAATCGCACTACCGGATTCACACCATTTTTATGGTATACGGCGCAGAGGCAGTTTTGCCCTGCGAAATAATTCATGACTCACCTCGCGTGCGCATGTACGAAGACAGAGAAGCCGAGCTCGCTCAGCAGGACAGTTTGGACGCCTTGGAGGAGGAGCGCGACGTGGCAAAAGCTCGTTCCACATTCTATCAACAGCAGGCTCGAAGATATCAAAGGAGGGAAGTACGGGCCAAAGCTTACAATGTTGGCGAACTAGTTCTACACCTGCCGGACAAGAAAAAGGACAAACTCAAGCCCAAATGGGAGGGTCCCTTCATCATCGACCAAGCACTTGACCGGGCGGAGCGCACTGCAGCGAAACGCATCGTATAACCAACTTGAGCCGAACCCATGGAACGCAGCCCGTCTCCGAAGATTCTACGCCTAGCGCCGGATTCTGAGTTCGTCTCCTTCCTCCGTCTATATTTTATACTTTAAGTTGTCTTTTATTTCTCTCCTTCTTCCTCCTTTTTTCGAAGACTTTAAAGGCTCGATTGCCCATGGTTCGCACACACTTGACGCGCTATTCACGCACATTATACCTGGGGGCTTCTTTAACAGAAGCTTATTTATACGGGCTTTATGCCCAACACATGTGTCACACTTCTGCATGTACCTTTTATTCACCATTATATGCATCGATATGACTTAAGTTTTGGCCAAGCTCGGTTGCCTGGCTCCTGTGCTTACCCCTACGTTCCCGATTGTTCGGCTAGGTGGTAAAGGGAGCAGCTCTGCGATTGTTACCGCCGGGTCAGCCGGACGTGTACCTCAGACTGGGTGAAGCTGAAAGCTAGCGTTCTTAAGGGAATATTCGGTCGGTGAACTAAAATACGATTTTTTATTTTTCATTTATCTGCCCCAGATGCTTTTCTGCTTTTTTCGCAGTCCGGACATGCACTTTAGGGCATGCCTCCCAGGGAAAGGAACCACTAACGGAACTATTCTCCCTGGAAGATGTTTCTTACTAACCATGTAATATAACATAACTAGTTGGGCACTTGTCTGATAAAGCACTCATGACCCCTACGCCTGGTCTCCATGCATGCCCCGGCTTTTACATAACCGAGAGGGTATTCGGACACACTCCGGACTATTGGGTCCCGAGGTTGAAGCGAAAAGGTCCGCTACAACAAACGATCTACAATCCGGCTAGAAAGCGTTTTACATATCATTTTAAATTACATAGTCAAATTGACTGATTGTATTCCTCTTCAATGCCGTCTAATAGGTTGTCTAGTTTACAGTCCTGCTGGGAATACTTTATGCCAACTCTACTTGGCCGTACACTAAGCTCACAGGGATCTCCTTCCCATCGGGCCCCACAGGTCCGACCTCGGCCATGTGGTTTGGGTCCGCCATCGTGTACCGCGTCTTCACCATGGCCCAGGCCTCCCTGGCACCTTGACGACAGGCCGATATCTTCCATAGTCGGAAGCGCCGCCGTGCTCCCTGAAGCTTCTCTGCAAGCTCTCCAAGGCCTTCGGGCAGGGAGACAGATGGCCACAAGGCCTGGGCGACGCCTTTCATCACCTGCCGAACTCGTTCGTGCAGTTGCAATAGCTCGGGAAGAAGGTCACCCATAGAACCGGGCATTTCCTCTGCAGGACAACCCGTGAGCATACCTACAGACATAACTCTGTTAGTTGACTTCCTCGCCGAACTCTTTTTCAAAGTTCGCTCAAGCACTTACTATAAATGCCACGACGAAGTCGCCGATTCTCCTTCATGGAGTCGCAATTTGAGCACGAACATCCTTTAGTTCCTCACCCAGCTGGGTGTTGGCATCTTGAGATTATTTTTCTTGCCTCACCCTTGTAAGCACATTCTCGCCGGCCTTCAACCGGCGCAAGAGCTGTTGCTTGTCCGGATCTAGTCCGGCGCCATCTGCAATATTATTGTCAGATTTTTACACACGCCGCACTTCACAAACTACTTATCTTTTGAAGCATATATTACCAGAGGGGGTCTCTGTGGCTCCCCCTGTAGCGGCTAGTGCGGCCTTAAGTTGGGCCTTGCATTCTTCAAGCTTCTAGGACAGTCGGGTATTCTTTTTTGTAAGATCCTGCATAACAAATGATCCTTAAATCAGTTATTCTAACTATTTTAAGTCTCGGGGGCTACTGGCATATATAATCATCAAATTTTCTCACCCGTATGTCCTTTACATACTGCTCCGTGGCTCTGGCTAGACCATCTTGAGCGGCACGGAGGTGTGCATCTCCCGAATTGAAGGCATTCAATGCCTCTTGGGAGAAACATGCGTCACGAAGAACTGTCCGGCGGCGCCTGTGATTCATGGCACTCTCCACCTCGGAGTTGGTGGCGGACAATCTGTCGGCATCCTCTGTCGGAGGAACATCCGACGCACGCCTCGTGCTCGCCTCCGCTTCTGGACCCGGCTTTGGAGCCTGGCTGGCGGAGGCTCGATTGGTAACCTCTCCGGTGACAGTCCGGCGAGCGCTCTTTTTCCTGAAAAGAGCACCAGCGTTAGTACGCCTTCCAGGAATCAATCCTAGAAATATGGTGACGCGCCATACCGTTGCGGCGGCGTTTTGAGCCGAACCGCACTTCTTTTTAGCCCGCGGGGCCGTGCTACCCCTTGTTGGCTAGCCGCCGCAGGCTCGGTTTCCTGCCTCGAAGGCACCCCCTACGAAACACCATTGGTATACGGTGATTAAAAATAAGCATGGATGGGTCATTATCAGAGTTTTGGGACCTCGGTCTCAGTTACCTGTGAGGCTGGAAATATTCCGGGGTAATCAGCCGTGATGGCAACCAAGGCATTATCGATGCTCAGTTGGTGAAATACCCCATCAATCAGCTCCACCAATATGTCTGGATCCTCTTGGGAGGCCGGATCGAGGAGCCGTTCCGGATCCTCGGGTTGTGGAGGCGGGCTGTTTATGCCTTTTACGGCCCGGCGCAGTTCCTGCGTCAAAATCACAAAATGAGATACCTAACCATGGGAATACGGATCGGATGTGCAAAAAAGAAATGTCCGCTTACCCAGCTCCGAGGATTGTTCATAGAAAATCCGTTCAATGGACTGACCCGGAGAAAATCCTCCTCTTCTCCCTTTTACAACGCGGACAAGATCTTCACCAGCTCGGTGACCGATACCGGCCCCTTACGGCCATGACGGGTGGCATGGTCCTCCCCGTTGAAATGCCACATGGGGTGGCCCCTATACTGGAGCGGGTGCACCCCCCGCATAATACATGTGGCCATGACACCAATCATGGTCAGTCTGGAATAAGCTAACAATCTTATTCGGCTCATCAGGTCAAGGACGTCCCTGTCGTCTTCCCTCTGGGGGCTCCGCGGGCGCCAACTCAGGCGTTTCTTCAAAGGAGCATTGCTGAACTACGGGAGACCGATCCGAACAGGATCCGACAGCGGGATGTCCTCTATATGAAAACCATTCCGAGGGCCAGTCTTCGGACGCCTTCTTCGGGGTTCCGGATAGATATCAGGTCCCGGCGATGTGCCACAGCTCGGCTCCGCCCACTTGATATATTGACCCCTGATGAGAACGGGGTACAAGGCAGAATAATCTCTTCCACATCCCAAAATGAGCCTCGACGCCCAGGAACAGTTTGCAAAGGGCCACGAAGCCCGCGATGTGCAAAATGGAGGCAGGCGTAAGGTGGTGCAACTGGAGGCCGTAGAACTCCAAGAGCCCCCGAAGAAACGGATGAATCGGAAATCCGAGTCCTCTTACTAGATAAGAGATAAAGCATACCCGCTCTCCTTTGGAGGGATCGGGGACACACTCTCCGCTTGCTTTCCGCCCTTATAGGTGGCGGGTCCGGCTCGAAACAGAACCATGAAGGCCGGGGGGAAGAAATCCCTTGGTTTGGAGTGTCACTAGCTCGCTAGGCGGGACTGAGCATCTCTCCCAATTTCCAGGCTGAGGGCTGGGAGCGTGAGAGGAGGAGCCGCCTCGACTGTCCATGATGGAATGGATTTTTGTCAGAGGCGCTCCGATGAAAGCTTGCGGAGGGAGGATAGCGTGACTCGGATCTAGATCCTCGTCCCTTTTATAGACGACTCATTTGCGTAGCTAGGGGGATAAGTGTAAAAATACCCTGGCTTTTCGCATTCATTCAACACGTGGAAGATGGCCATTATTGGGCGTGGAAGCCAAGGTGCGCAGCATTTATCAGAAGCTGGACACTATTCGACAAGTATATGGAATTTGGAGAAGAACCCACCTCACAATGCTGAAGACAATCTACGCGCCGGACTCATCGCCATTGAAGACTGGTTTGGGGGCTACTGAGGGAGTCCTGGATTAGGGGGTGTCCGGATAGCCGAACTATCACCGTTGGCCGGACTCCTGGACTATGAAGATACAAGATTGAAGACTTCGACCCGTGTCCGGATGGGACTTTCGTTAGCGTGGAAGGCAAGCTTGGCGATACGGATATGTAGATCTCCTACCGTTGTAACCGACTCTGTGTAACCCTAACCCTATCTGGTGTCTATATAAACCGGAGGGTTTTAGTCCGTAGGACGAACAACAATCATACCATAGGCTAGCTTCTAGGGTTTAGCCTCTCTGGTCTCGTGGTAGATCCACTCTTGTACTACCCATATCATCAATATTAATCAAGCAGGAGTAGGGTTTTACCTCCATCGAGAGGGCCCGAACCTGGGTAAAAACATCGTGTCCCTTGTCTCCTATTACCATCCGCCTAGACGCACAGTTCGGTACCCCCTACCCGAGATCCGCCGGTTTTGACACCGACATTGGAGCACTGGGAGAGGCCAAGGCTAGTCATAGTGGGGAGTAACTTGTACTGTAACATATTACTATGTTACTCTAAACATCTCTATAAACCGGAAAGGAGGGAGTAGTAACATACACTAGTGTCATATGCAAAGTACGGGAGCACATGATATTTCCCCGTCCGGACCGATCCCAAGTTGGCTTCTCACCTTCTTGGCCAAACAAAAAACCCTCCCTCCTCCAAGGCTTCCTCCTGGCGCCACTGAGCCCGCCGGTCCACATTGATGGCAAGTCAGGCGACGACCTCTCATCGCTTCCGCCGTTGAAGCGGTAGCATCGAGGGCACCGCCCGCTGCACGTCCGGCATTTCACACTACACAGTGGATAATAACTTTTATAGCAAGTACTACTATAATTAGATGACATAAGCAGGCTATAAGGATTTAAATATAGTATTTGTGCTTAGTTGGAGGAGAGAGAAGAGAAGCGGATTGTAAACGTGTAGCCGGTTGTACTCCAACATACTCTACTTTGTGAGACAAAAGGTGGGGCCATTATTAATGATATTGTATTTATATTAAAGGGACTAATGGACGCCTTAATTACTCTGTTTTTTTGAGACAAACCTTGGTGGGGCTATTATTGACTTTTTTTGAGCTATTATTGACTTGGACGTGGGGTTTGGGGGGCCAAAGGCCTACTATTATACTCTGATCTAACATGCTCTACCCTAGCCGCCGCTGTATCATATGGTTTCGCACCGTTCCAGATCTTAGTGCCGCCACGCAATTCTTCTCCAGCCCTCCTTCCGACGTGCAGCGCGAGAAGGGACATCAGTCCTCCGAACCCCGCCTTTCGTGATCCTGTACGGGAGAGGGGCGATCAAGTTTTTGGGGAGCACACTCCTGTGACTGCTGCCAGCCACGACTTCCTCAACGACAACCTTCTTCCCCGACCTCGGTAACCTCTTCATCAACGACATGAGTGACAACATCAACCACATCGGTTCTGCTCCCGCTGTACCGTATGTGATTCTGTCTTCCTGGTTTAGTCCGCATCATTAATTTGATGTTTGAATTGTCGTCATGATCTATTTACTGCTAATTCGAATTAAATCTCATACTAAATTGCTCATATATTCAACAATCCGATCCAAAAACATGATCACATGCAATTTACTCCGAGTTTTTTTGCTGCGCTTTTGAAGCCGCCTACTTTTAAGGGGGTGCAATATAAAAGGTGGCGCACAAGAGCAGTATATTGGTTTCAGATCATGTGCTGCTATGACGCCACTAAGGGTAAGCCTGAGGGCAATCTTAATCCTACACAGCAGGAAGCTTTTCAGAACATGGATACCCTCTTCAAAGCGGCCCTGCCGGGTGTTCTTGACGATTCCATTGTGGATTCATATATGTTGTTTGACAGCGGCAAAGACATGTGGGCTGCGCTCGAGGCCATGTTTGGGCCCTCGGGCACTGGCAACGAGTTGTACGCCACGGAGCAATTTTGTGACTACAAGATGACTGATGAGCGCTTTGTTGTTCAGCAGACTCATGAGATACAGTCACTCTCTAAGGAACTTGAGTACTTTAAGTGTGTGTTGCCGGACAAATTTGTTGCTGGGACCATCATTGCCAAGCTTCCACCTTCGTGGAACGATTTTGCTACTTCTCTGAAAAACAAGAGACATGAGTTTTCTATTTTGGGAGAAGGCGAGAGCAAAAGACACACGTGCTCGGGTAGCCGAGGGAGCTTCTAGTGCCCACATGGTACACGAGAAGAACTTCCAGCCCAACCAGCCCCAAAACAACAAGAACAAATCTCAGGGGAAAGGGAAGTTTGATGCAAAGAACAAGCCGTCACATTCTACCAACTTCAAGAAGAATTCTCATAACGGGAAGGGATACAAACCTCAATTTTGGTAGCACCACACAAAATTTATATGGCTGCATCTACCTGCTGTCAGCTAACCTCATGGTGCTCCAGGTATTCCTACATTCGTAACTAGGTACAATGACCACTGCAAGATGAAATTAGCTTATTCGTACGTTGACTTGCTGAATGCAGTGCGGAACGATCCTGTCATGTCTGGAGGAGCAAACAAGCAGTGCAGCCGAAGGTGGAAATCAACCAAGGACTTATGAAATTATATGTAATCTTCCTCAGGCAGGTCAATATCCCCTTCGTCCAGATGATCGTGTTTTGTCATGTCGAGCTATTGATATGTGCTACTGTTTTGCAACACCGTTTAAGTATAGCTACTGTTTTCCTATCTTTTCAGATTCAGGACAATGAATAGGATATCAGGGGAACTACACAATATGGACCCATGTTGAGTCATCTCTATTGCCTCATGTGTTTGCTGCAAATGTGTCAAAGATCAATTGCAAGATGAGGCAGCTAGATAGCTGTGGAGTTGCCAACATGCTCAAAGTGCTCGCAACATTGAGAAGAAACAAGCATGGCCAGGAAATTAATGCGTGCGCAGGGAGGCCCTTTGCTCAGAGAAGCATCGACCGATTTTCTTCATTTCCACACCTTCTCACAGTTTTGTATATTGGTTATAGTATGGTGAATCATTGAGATGCATAGACATGCAGAACTTTAGTTCTTCTGAATGTTAGTTTAATGTGAGTGTTCGCATCCATACCACATCCTCTAATTTGTTGGATGCACACAGAGAAAATAAATCTCCTTAATTTACTCCATAACCACCCTATTAAATCGGCCTAGTAACTAACCAGCGCATGCAAAGGGTCAAGGCGGGCACATGCATCCTGCATGCATGGCTACCATGCAAAGAACGCAAAAGAAGAGAGCAGTTCTTGGGAAAAAGCGAGTAGTTAGTGCAGCGTGCCTTATAAACACGAAGAACTCGCTCTCCCACTTCCGTCTCCCCACCCAATTCCCCTCGCTCCCCAATCTTCCTCGCTCGTCCAGAAAACCCCGCTCACCTTCTTCCTCACTCGTACAGAAAACGCCTGCTCCTCTTCTTCCACTCCTACAGAAATCCCCAGCCCTCCTTCTTCCCCACTCACACTGCCACTAGGCTCGTCTCTGGCTACTCTGCTCAAACCCGCGAGCTCGGCGCGACACCCACAACGAAAATGGAGCCGGCTGGCCACAGCGCCAAGAAGATGAGGCTCCCGCCATGGCGACGCCTTTGTAGATCCCAAGACTGTAGGCTGGGAGAAGCGGCGAGCCCCCCCCCCCCACCCATATCTGAGGAACCGGTAGAATCTCCGGTGGACCGCATCAGCGATCTCTCGGACGTCATCTCGCTTCTCCCCACCAAGGATTGCTGCCGCACACAAGTCCTCTCAACTCGGTGGCGCCCACACCGCGCCCCTTAATCTCGACTGTCGCCAGATATCTGTCCTTCCTGAATTTGATCTCATCAGAGCCATAGTCTCTTCTCACTAGCAGGGCCTGCTCAATGCCTCTCAGATCCCGACAAGCTACCGCTGTCCATACCCGCAAGGTGGACGCTATCGACATCCCCGAATTCGGAAAACTCCAGCAGTTTGAGTTCTACCATTACCACAGAAGTTTCATACCACGAACATACCAAGAATTCGTGCCCACACCACCGTTGTCCATCTCGCGGTTTTCCTCCTCTCTCCACACCGCCACCTTCTCCCGGTGCTATCTACCATACGATCTGGTACAAATGCTTTGACTCCCACTGCTAAAAAAACTTTCGCTTGTGGTGGTTTTATCTGTCGGAGGCCTCACTGCACAACATCATCCACTCTAGTTGCCCTGCTCTGGAGCGCTTGCTGATTGTTTTTGGAATAGAAATCGGTATCAATTGTCTCCAAATAAAGTCGCCTCACCTTAAAAGCATTGGAATTTGTTTTGAAGGACATCAGCTCATCATCGAAGATGCCGCTTCACTTGAAAGGTTGGTCCTTCATAATTGCTATACACCGTCAGAAATAACTGTTCTCTCTGCGCCCAAAATGGAGACATTGGGTGTAATTCGTGACCCGTTTAATAATCATAAGGAGTTGGTGTTTGGCTCCTCACCTTTTCAGGTACCAAATGTTATCATCTACACATTTGTAATCATATGCTACATTTTTCATTTATGCGCATAAGTTTTATATCATCTTGGAGTACACTTTGGGTACTAATATTATGTTATATGCTCAATGAAGAGTTCGTCCATTGATAGCCTATCAATGCTGCTAGATTCTGTCAAGATCATATATATCAGAATGTATAGTTTTGATCTGGACATAATTATTGGCTTGCTGCGATGCTTTCGATCTCTGGAGAATTTATACATAGAGGTGATGATTTCATGCACATTTAAAGACCGTATATATTGTAGTAGAATTAAATGTTCAGCTGTCGTTCTTTCGACATACAATTTTTTCAGACCTTAACTGTTTTCAATCTTCATGTCTACTTAGGCAGAACCTCGTGGACAAAAACATATAACCAATCATTGGCGTAATAAGCACAAGGATTTTCTCAGTTCTCATGACATTCGTTTGAGGACAATAACGATGGGACGATATGCATCCAACTGTGCAAATGTAAGCTTTGTCACATTCTTCCTGTTGAATGCGAGGTTACTATTGTCCATGAGGCTTAATTTTACAGCAAGAGATTTCTCACTGCATTTAACATGTTGAACAGCAAAAAAAGAAGTTTCAGGTGGACAAATGGGCTTCTAAACATGCTCGGATTCTATTTACAACAAGTTGTAGACATCCTAAAATAATTTTTTTTGCACAGGATGTTGATTTTATGGATCAAACCGATCCATTTGTTTGTGACTGCAAAAAAGAGTTGTTGGGTTAGATGTTACTGTCATGTTCAATCTGGGTTTTGTCTAAAAATTTGATGAACAATTAATCCTTGGGCTTTTTGTACCATTGGTATGCTTGACTTGCATGTTGTTGCCCTCGTACTCCCCTCGACCTACCACTACACTGCTGCATCTTTCATGGCTGCTGTTCGTTCCCATCTGAGGCCTTGCCGTTGTTCTCCACCTTAGTTAGCTCGCTGTGCTCGCCGCCGTCTGGTGTTGTCCACATGGTCAACAACCAAGAGGCATAAGGAGATGACTGTACGTGGAGAGGTCGACGATGAGGGACCCACCAGGGTCATTGCATTTCGCAAGCAGGTGCCTCGTTATTACAAGCCAAAACAATACTTCCTCCTAATTGTTTGACAACTAGGTTCCACGCCATTGTCAATGTACAATAACCGAGAAAATTACACAACAAGCGGATAACACCAGGGACCCATCAGGTCACCCAGTTGTTTTTCGGGCCAGAGACGGAGCTCAAGCTACTGTAAGGGGGTCAGGGTCTGTTTAGCCCACGCCACGCTTTTATTAAGCACATGACGAGCCCAGTTGATATTTTTTCTTTCTGAAATTGGCTAGCCCAGTTCTTTTTTTTGGAGAATACCAAAACCGAGGCCTACTTGTTTTTCTCAGTTCTGCTGGCTGCAAATCTTTCAAGACGAGGTGGGATAAGAAATGGGCTTCCCGTAAAACGGGCTATAAGTTGTAAGAAATGGGCTGTAAATTTTTAAACCAAAGCCAACCGGCAATTGCATTAAAATATCATTTTTTCAAGATTTCTCTACTCTCTACTCTTATAAAAACCAAAGCCAACTGGCAATTACATTAAAATATCATCTTTTCACCCACAAGATAAACTACTTATACAAATGCATCTTCATGTTCCGTGCAACAAACGGGCATCTTGCTAGTTAAGATTCTAAATTTCATTCATTTTTTTCCGGAGAATTGTTTTTTGAATTTTATTTTGATATAATTTTTTGAAAACTATTTTTAACGTGACTCGAAATTTCGTGTTTAAAAGAGTTCGGACCCCACCGAAATATGCAAAATTTTGTTGAATTTTTTAGCAGTGCCTGTAATATATGGTCTGTAATGGTAATAAAAGAATATGAGCTTCAAATATCCTTAAGAATTAGCAAATGGGCTGTAAATTATTGAAAATAATGGCTAATGGGCTGTATGCTGTTTTCCACAGATTTGGAGGCTGACTTCTGGGCCTACTAGGTTGACGATGACGCAGTCCTAATTTTTTTTGACGTCAGACGCAAGGCTTTGTCAACTTAGTCAACACACGTAAGGATCACTGTATGTCCATCCAACGGCCGTCAGGCTTCTTCAATCTCCGATCTTCCTGCTCCACCGCCCAAACCAGCGCCAAGTGGACTGCTGCTCCCTCCTCCCATGGTCGCCAGGCCGCCGCCAGGCCATCCCTCTAACCACCAACACATCCTATTATTTTTCGGCAATCTCAGCCTCACCCCGCAGCCGACCAGTCAGTGCTCATTCTCCCCTCAGCATGGGCATCCGCTGCGGTGGCTTCGCCGGCTCCGGGCGGTTCTCTTCCTGGGCCCCGCCCTCGTCCACCGCGTTTGTGCTCTCGAAGCGGCGAGGTCAACATGGTCAACAAACAACAGCCATCGGAAGAGGGTGACAGTAGGGGCCCACACAGGAAAATGCCTCCTTATTACGCGCAAAATAATGATTCCTCCACCTGATAGCTGGGACCCACCGGAAGGGTCTTTGTATTTCGCGAAAAAACGTTCCCCCCGCTGTCAGCTCGGACCCACCGGCAATGCCTCCTTATTACGCACAAAAAATGAATACTCCCCCTGCTAGCTGGGACTCACCTTGGTGGGAGGCTGACTTGTGGGCCTACTAAGTTTACGGGGACGGAGGGCTTTGTCAACTTAGTCAATATGAACGACTCTAGCTCCAAAGGTCTGCATATGTCCATCCAACGGCCGTAGTGCTTCTTGAACCTCTGGTCTTCGTGCTCCAGCCACCCAAAGCAGCGGCGGTCGTTCCGCGTGCTCCTGCCTCCCGTGGCCGGCTGGGATGCCGCGAAGGCCTCACCGCCCCCTACTACTCCCACCGCTGGCCAGGCCGTCCCTCTACTCACCCACACCCCCTGTTATTCTGCAGCGACGGCAACCTCACCCTCGTACTCCTCTTCGCGTGGGCATCCACTGCTGCGTCTTCCCCGGCTCCGCGTCGTCCCCTTCCTAGGCCTCGCCGTCGTCCACCGCCGTGGAGCTCTCGGCGCGACGTGGTCAATGTGGTCAACTTCCGACTTCCATCGGAAGAGTACTGTGCGTGGAGAGGCTGACAGCTGGGTCCATGGCGGCCGCAAGGAAGTGCCTCCTTATTACGAGCAAAATAATTATTCCTCCACCTGACATCGGGGACCCACCGGTCAGGCCACCGATTTCGCGAAAAAAACGTTTCCCCCTGACTGCTGGGACCCACCAGCTACATCTTCGCATGCAAGGAAGTGCGTCCGGGCAAAAAAAAACGATTCGCCCCCTGACTGCTGGCACCCACCAGCTACATCTTCGCACGCAAGGAAGTGCGTCCGGGCAAAAAAAAGTGATTCACCCCCTGACTGCTGGGACCCACCAGCTACATCTTCGCAGGCAAGGAAGTGCACGGCGATACCGACCCACCTTGTCGAAGCGCACGTAGCATTGTCATTCTGGTCGCGAACGTTATGCATACATACCGGTCGTAGTAGGCGGCGCCGCGTACGCGTCATACGCATCGGTGAGGGTGCAAGAAAAAAAATACGGCCACATACGTACATACGGGCAGGGTGTCGAACGCCTACTCGCGCATACGTACATGGCTGGGTCGGAACGGAGAAACAACGTCGTCGTCGTGTTCATGGGGAGGCAACGGAATGCGTCGTGTATTCATCGGGAGGCAACGGAACATGTGGGAGCCAACCGGCTGGGTCGGAACGGAATGCATGGTCTTGTTCATCGGGAGGGCTTGGACGGAACACGCGATGGAAATGAGGCCTGGCGTACCGCACAACGGAGGAAACGGCCTTGTGTTCGGCCGGCCAAGTTCGAAACGGGGTCCTGTTGATCGGGATGGGCCTGGCATACCGCAAAACAAAGGAAACTGACCTCCTACGGTCGAAATGGGGGTCCTGTTGATCGGGAGGGGTGTGGCGTACCGCAAAACTGAGGAAACGGACCTCCTACGGTCGAAACAGGGGTCATGTTGATCGGGAGGGTGTGGCGCATCGCAAAACGGATTTAAACGGACTTGTCTTGGAGCGCCACGGTCGAAACGGGGGGGAGGTGGGGTACCGCAAAAGCAGGACTCCACGGGATCTGTTCATCTCCACCGTCGACCTCCTCTAGCCTCCACGGGCTCCTGTTCATCCAGCCTCCACCGCGCGCTATTCCACCGGCCATCGCTTAACCACCCTCCACGGGCACCTCTCCACCGCTCACCGCTCATCCAGCCCTCCACACCACGGGTCCTGTTCAACCTCCCTCCACGGCCACCCCTCCACCGTCTCATCGCTCATCCAGCCCTCCACACCACGGGTTCCTGTTCATCCAGAGGCAGCACCACAACTCATGTTCATCCAACCCCGTGCAACGCCATCGTTTCATCCCAGAGGCAGCATCGATCGGCTTACGTTAGCAGCATTAGCGGAGGAATCGCTCCATCGGGTTCAGTTAACAGCCATCAATCGATCGCTCGGGTTCAGTAACGCGTAGCCTGCAGTGCAACCGCTCGGGTTCAGTTAGAGCCCAACGCCTCGCTCGGCTTCAGTTAGAGCCAACACCTCGCACACACGTGCGTACGTACGAGAGGAATGTGCATCGCTCGGCCCCCGACCTCCCACCGTAACCGGCAACTCCCCGAAATTTTCCTCCCCCTCGCTTCTACCACGGTTTTTTCGGTCATGGACGGCCCAAAGAATGTCATGGAGCTGCGTCTCCGGCCCGCCCAGGACGAAAAGCCCATTTTCTGTCATGATTTTTTGTCATAGAAGTAGGAGCCCACCACATCTATGATGATACCGGGTTTTGTCACAATTATCGTCATAGAAGTGTGATATGTATGACAGAAAAAAAATTCGTTCGGCCCAAAATGTCACGGATGTGTCTTTTTTTGTAGTGTCCGTCATAGGCTTTGCAATCTTCGAGAAATTCTCAATGAACCTCCGGTAGTATCCTGCGAGTCCAAGAAAAGTCTGAATCTCTCCAATTGACGTGGGTGACTCCCAATTTGTCACAGTGACAACTTTGGTGGGGTCTACTGCTATTCCTTCTCCGGATATAACATGTCCAAGGAATGCAACTTCCTTCAACCAAAACTCACATTTGCTGAACTTGGTGTATAGCTGATGTTCTCTGAGCTTCCCAAGTACCAATCGCAAATGCTCTTTATGTTCTTCTTCATTCTTCGAGTAGACCAAAATATCATCAATGAACACCACGACGAACTTATCCAAAAACTCCATAAACACCTTGCTCATCATGTTCATGAAATAGGAAGGTGCGTTAGTCAGGCCAAATGACATAACGGTATACTCATATAGCCCGTACCTCATGTTAAAAGCTGTCTTAGGTATATCCTGCTCTTGAATCTTCAGCTGGTGGTACCCTGATCGCAGATCGATTATGGAAAACACCTTAGCTCCTTGCAGCTGGTCAAAAAAATCATTGATCATCGGCAGTGGGTACTTGTTCTTGATCGTCGCCTCATTCAATCCTCGATAATCAACAACCATCCTTAATGATCCATCCTTTTTCTCCACTAGAAGTACTGGGGATCCCCAAGGTGACGAACTAGGGCGAATATAACCTTTATCCAGTAACTCCTTAATCTGCTTCTTAATTTCCTCCAAATCCTTTGCGGGCATTCTGTACAGTCTCTTAGATATTGGTCCTGTGCCTGACAAAAGCTCAATCAAAAACTCAATGTCTCTATCCGGTGGCATGCCTGGCAATTCTTCTGCAATACATACGGAAAATCCTTCACCACCGGTACTTCCTCCTGTACAACTCCTGATAAGGAATTCACTTGAGTCCTATTCGGCACATGCCGGGATACATACTTATCCTTCTTCCTTCTGGGGTGGTGAGCAAAATCGACTTACTGGTGCAGCCAATGTCCCCTCCATACTTCGATAACCAATCCATGCCTAATATCACATCCAATCCTTGTGACTCCAATACTATTAGGTCCGATGGAAACAGATAGTTACCAATCCTTAATGGTAACCGATCACACCATAGGCTAGCCATATAATCTGCTCCTGGCAAGGTTACTAACATGGGTGACCTAAGGGCTTGGGTTGGAAGTTTAAACTTATCCACAAATCCTATTCATATGTATGAATGCGATGCACCAGTATCAAAAAGTACGACTGTAGTAAATGACTTAACCAAAAACTTACCTATTATTGCATCGGGTTGGGCTTCAACCTCCTCCACGTTAATGTGGTTCACTTGTCCCCTGGTCAAATGGTTGGGCTTCTTCCCAGAGCTTCCATTGTTGTTTCCATTCTTAGCTTCAGGACATTCATTGGCGTAATGTCCGGTCTTCTGGCACTTGTAGCAAGTAATGTGGCTTAGATCTTTCTTGGCGGGTGTTGCCGGGTTGGAACGGTTCTGCCCGTTGCTTCCTCCATTGCCATTCCCGTTCTTGGCGCCACTATGGTTATGCGAATTCCCTCCAGAGTGATTGTGATCTCCATGGTTATGGACAAGTCCTCTCGAGTTCGGGGTCAAACGAGGCCTATGATGAGCTACAGAATTATACTTCCCTTGTCCATACTTCCTCTTGCGTTGTCAATCTGCTGCTGCTTCCCTTCAATCATGAGAGCTCTATCTACCAACTCCTGGTAGTTATTGAAATTTTCCACCATCAACTGCATGCTCAGCTCATCATTCAGTCCTTCCAGAAACTTCTGCTTCTTAGCTGCATCTGTAGCGACGTCATCTGGGGCATAACGTGCTAGCTTACTAAAGTCATCCACATACAGGCCAACAGTGCGTCCTCCTTGGAATAAGTTGCGAAACTCGTGCTTCTTCATGGCCATAGCTCCTGCTGATACATGGGCAATGCGAAAAGCTTGCTGAAACTGATCCCATGTCACAGTGTCAATGGGGTAAGTGACTGTGAAATTCTCCCACCATGATGCTGCGGGTCCATCAAGCTGATGTGCGGCAAAAATGCACTCTCTCCGCATCTGTGCATCCTGCAGTAGTCAACTCCCTTTCAATCTTGCGGAGCCAATCATCTGCAACAATAGGCTCGGTGCTACTGGAGAACACCAGCGGATTCAGCCTAAGAAAACAGGCTAAGTGTTCAACTGGTGGTGGTGGGGGTGGGTTGTTGTGGTTGTTCCACTGGTTCTGATTCTGGACTAGTATCTGCATCAATGCATTCTGCTTCTGGATCAACTGAGTGAGATCTGGTGGGAAAGCAAATCCATTGTCGCATCTCGGAGGCATCTGCTGGGTTTAGAAAAGGTGAGAATACATAGTAGAATGAGGTCTAGGGGGAAAACACTACCCATATGCACATGAGATAAACACAAACATATCATTCAATCAATCAAACAAGGGCATACAATCGGTCTAGAACTATCGTTACAAAAGTGCTCGGACTATACTATATACATGGTGGAATACTACTACTGATATGGTGGTCGACTAGAAAAATTGATGGGTCGAAGACTCCATCATATCCGCTCCAGCTTCATCAACATACTCATCATCGCTATCGTTGGGGTCTGAGTCGGTGTCGTCGATGATGATGTAGTTTTCCGGGAAGGTGGAACTGTCATCTTCTCCTCCTGGCGCGGGGTCTCCCATGAACCCTCCCAGTTTCCTTGTCAGTTCGTCATTCTTCTCTACTAGTACGACAATTTCCTCCATATAATCTCCGCGTGTAGCCTTGAGTTCTTCCTCCAGTTCCGTGACCCTTGTCATCGCCTTCTTCAAATCGGTCATGCCTGCGCACATTTTGTTCTCCTGGCGTCGAATGTGTTGGTTTAACTCCTGGATGAAAGTTGCAACCGATCTATCCTTCCTGGTGCTGATCATCTCCCATTGCTCATCTCGGCGCCCACAAATCTGATAGATAGTATCCTTGATATCATTGTGGTAAACTTCTCCAATGTGTCCCATGGTAATGTGGGCTACCATACTCTTTCCTAGGCTCCAGGTTGGTGCATCAAAGGAAAATTCTATGGGCTCAGTGACTGGCGTAAATGTCCTTCCTGGAACTTGAACTTGTATCATCCAGCACTCCTCTTCAGGTAAAGTGGCCTTGTAAGTCCCGGTGAAGCTTGGTATTCCGATGTTCAGGTACCTAGTAACTTCCTTCAAGTGTTGTCCAAAAGGTGTATCTTCATCCGGTTGCGTGAACTTGATCCTTGCATCCGCCATCCTAAAGAGTAGAAAATGGAGAGGAGTCAGAAATGAGAAGAGAGCAGTGATCTAGGGTTTTAGCTTAGTGGTCGTGTCTCACAGTCGCGTGTGCTCGATACCATATCTTGTAGCGACCAGACCTCAAACAGATCGATCTTCGTGCATCGTTGTCATCCTCGGATCGGTAATGCTGACACGCACAGTACTTGAAGGATTTATAACAGAGTAGCAATCACACACTTATTACATCGAATGTCTCAAAAGAGAACTTATTATAATAAATATGGCTTAAGGCCATCAAATACGATAACAGTAGAAGGCTTGGAAGATAAAGTGAGTCCATCAACTCCAACGACATCACTGAGTGAAAGACCACGATCTAAGGCACCTTACTCGTCGTGTGAAAAGTCTGCAACATGATACGTTGCAGCCCGAAAATGGGTCAGCACATGGAATATGCTGGCAATGTAACACAAGAGAGTAATGAAACAGAAATAGTGCTATCACTACATGCATATATGGCTGGTGGACGCTGTATGGTTAAATATGTTTTGCGGAAAGCCAATTTTTCCCTACAACAAAGGAATAAATTTTATTGAACTACATGGTGGTTGTTAAACATTGAGAATGGTAAACCCCATCTCAGTCCCAACTAAAAGTAATTTAATAACCCAATCAAATTTTATAATTAAGAGTGATGAGATCCACATGATAATCCAAGAACCATTACTCAAGATGTCCATAGCCGGGGACACGGCTAATCAAGATTAGTTTGTACACTCTGCCGAGGTTTGCGCACTTTTCCCCACAAGACTCGATCTCTTCCGTTGGATTTCTCGCACTACAGGGTGTTTCAGAAACGGATGACCGAGACACAGTCTTTCAGTAGCGTTAACCCTTTACTCTGGGTAGACAGTACCACCTACATCCCCTACGTCTGGTGGCCTACCACTGAAAGAGGTCACACAACATACTCAACTATGGGAGAGCCCATAATGGCTTGTGGCTACACACGGAAGTTTCTAGCATGAATAATCTTATGATCCCTTTGAGCCTGGGTGGCAGTCCATACGAGAATCACATGGTACCCCGGGATTTCCAAAAAACTGGCAATCACTAGGTTCCCCAGGTGCCTCAATCCACCCAAATGTGTATTAAAGTTGCCACCTTAAGTTAACCATTACTTAACAATACTCACATATGTCATGAAATGCACTCAAACCCAAACCACGTCTACGAGCATAGCATAGCAATATAAACAACGTAGAAGTAACTCCCATAGGTTTGATAATAAACAGGTGAATAGGTACTACCTCATCTACTTCCCAAACCCACAATTTAAATTAGATCCTAACCATGCAATTGTTTGTGGATTGATCTAATGCAATAAAACTGGGTAGTAAAGATGGTATGATCAAAGTGTTACTTGCATTGCTGATGATCCGTGAAACCTAGAGACTCGTAGTAGCACGCTTCGCACTACGGGTACTCTATCGCAAACAAACAAGCATACAATAAGCAATAAAGCAAGGGCACGGGCAAAACTCAAATAAGAGATCTAACCAGAAAGTTCAAGTTAAGAACTCCGGTTTGCAAAAAGAATCAAATCAAACGAAGCAACGAAACTCAAACTGCGAAAGAAACAAGCTTCATTTACTATTCTAGCCTAAAGTCAATTTTTACAGTAGGAAAAACTTGTTTAAGTTGGTTAAAAAGCAAGAGGGCTTCGAGATGAAACTCTAGGCGCTTGAATCGCCTGATTCCGATAAATGAGCGAAAAGTTAAACTAAAATGAAAATCGGATCAGAAATCACGATAAAAAATAATCTCGGAAAATTTGAGAAAAACAAAAACTGACGAACAGACTAACGAACGAACGTTCGTTATCTGCGGCTAACGGGTCAAAACCATTCGTTAAAACGAACGTACGGACGAACGTCCGCTAAATAACTAAACCAAAAAAACCGAACCAGATCTGAATAAAAACAGATCTAGGGTTTTGAAAAAACGATCGGTTTTCTCGTGAAAACCGAGGACGGTGGCGGCTACCTCCGTGGGTGGCGGCGCAGGCGGCTTCGGCGGCAGCGGCTGGCGCGGGCGGCGGCTAGGGTTGGCGGGGCGGGCTGATGGGCTTCGGGGCTCAGCCGGCGCGGCTTATAAAGCCCCCCCGGCGGAGTCCCGCTCGGGTACGGCCCGAAGTTGGTTTCCTCTTTTTTTATAAATTACTCCGTGCAGAAAAACAAAGAAAAGAAATACTAAACGGACTCCAGAAATCCTGAAATAAATTTCCCCGTCCTCTAAAAATCTATTGGACAAGGTGAATATTTATTTGGGACTCTAATGCAATTTTGAAAAAGGCATATTTTTCCTAATTCAAATAAAATAGCGATAAAACTCCGAATAATTTTTTTATTTGAACTTAGTATCAAATCTCCAATATTTCTTTATTTTGAGGAAGTCATTTTATTCCTCTCTCTTTTATTTTTATAAAAGAAATATTCAAAGAGAAATTAATTAAAATCAAATGATCCTATTTTCAAAATTCGAGAAAAACTCAAATATGAAAATAATGAAATTCCTAACTCTCTCCGTGGGTCCTTGAGTTGCATAGAATTTCTAGGATCAAACCAAAATGCAATAAAATATGATATGCAATGATGATCTAATGTATAACAATCCAAATTGAAAATTTGGGATGTTACAGAAGGAAATATGCCCTAGAGGCAATAATAAAGTTGTTATTTATATTTCCTTATATCATGATAAATGTTTATTATTCATAATAGAATTGCATTTACCGGAAACTTTATACATGTGTGAATACATAGACAAAACAAAGTGTCCCTAGTATGCCTCTACTAGACTAGCTCGTTAATCAAAGATGGTTAAGTTTCCTGACCATAGACATGTGTTGTCATTTGATGAACGGGATCACATCATTAGAGAATGATGAGATGGACAAGACCCATCAGTTTAGCTTAGCATAATGATGGTATAGTTTTATTGCTAATGCTCTCATCATGACTTATACATGTTCCTCTGACTGAGATTATGCAACCTCCCGAATATCCGAGGAACACCTTGTGTGCTATCAAACGTCACAACATAACTGGGTGATTATAAAGATGCTCTACATGTGTCTCCAATGGTGTTCATTGAGTTGGCATAGATCGAGATCCAGATTTGTCAGTCCGTGTAACGGAGAGGTATCTCTGGGCCCACTCGTTAATGATCATCACTATAAGCCTTGCAAGCAATGTGACTAATGAGTTAGTTACGGGATGATGCACTATGGAACGAGTAAAGAGACTAGCCGGTAACGAGATTGAACTAGGTATGATGATACCGACGATCGAATCTCGAGAAAGTAACATACCGATGACAAAGGGAACAACGTATGTCGTTATGCTGTTTGACCGATAAAAGATCTTCACAGAATATGTAGGAGCCAATATGAGCATCCATGTTCCGCTATTGGTTATTGACCGGAGATGTGTCTCGGTCCTGTCTACATAGTTCTCGAACCCGTAGGGTCCGCACGCTTAACGTTCAATCACGATTTGTATTATGAGTTATGTGATGTGATGACTGAAGTTTGTTCAGAGTCCCGGATGTGATCACAGACATGACGAAGAGTCTCAAAAAGGTCTAGACATAAAGATTGATATATTGGATGACTATATTCGGACACCGGATGAGTTTCGGGGGTCATCGGATATATATCGGAGTGCCGAAAGGGTTATCGGAATCACCGGAGAAGTAATGGGCCTTATTGGGCCTAGGGGGGAGAGAGATGGGCTGCCAAGGGCTGCCCCCCATGGGCCTAGTTCGAATTGGACTAGGGAGAGGGGCGGTGCCCCCTCCTTCCTTCTCTTCCCCCCTCCTTCCTTCTTCTCCTAGTAGGACTAGAAAAGGGTGGAGTCCTACTCCTACTAGCACTACAAAAAAAATACAATTCCATGATGATACGTGTTTGTCACAGTAGGTCGCGTTTTTTGTCATGCATGTACATCCATGACAAATTTATGACAGAATCAAGATAGTCATACTTGTGCTGTCGTCAAGGGTGACCGAAGTGTTCCATGACATTACCAAAATTATCATCAAGGAAGTGTCCACTTCCATGACAATAAATTGCGCGTCACAAAAGTGCTTTCGTCAAGGGTGACCGACATGTGGCATCCACCGTAACGGAACGCTGTTAAGCTACCGGGTCGGGTTTTGGATCCGATAACCCGTTAACAGCCCCGACCAATGGGAATTTTCCACGTGTAAAATCATCATTGGCTGGAGGAAACACGTGTCGGCTCACTGTTGGGACAGATGTCATCCATTCCTGTGAAAAGGCTGACCCTTTTGACTTGGTCAAAAGGTGGCGGCCCGGCCGACGGAAAGCCTGTTAACGGCATGTTCGCATATAGCCCATTTACGACCCGCTAAATCAGGGCCCGTTACGCCCTATCCGAATTAGGCCCAGTAGCGTCATTTGGGCCGTCTGAGGGAGTCCTGGATTAGGGGGTGTCCGGATAGCAGAACTATCACCGTTGGCCAGACTCCTGGACTATGAAGATACAAGATTGAAGACTTCGTCCCGTTTCCGGATGGGACTTTCCTTGGCGTGGAAGGCAAGCTTGGCGATACAGATATGTAGATCTCCTACCGTTGTAACCGACTCTGTGTAACCCTAACCCTATCCGGTGTCTATATAAACCGGAGGGTTTTAGTCCCAGAGGATCTAACAACAATCATACCATAGGCTAGCTTCTAGGGTTTAGCCTCTCTCGATCTCGTGGTAGATCCACTCTTGTACTACCCATATCATCAATATTAATCAAGCAGGAGTAGGGTTTTACCTCCATCGAGAGGGCCCGAACTTGGGTAAAAACATCGTGTCCCTTGTCTCCTGTTACCATCCGCCTAGACGCACAGTTCGGGACCCCCTACCCGAGATCCGCCGGTTTTGACACTGACATTGGTGCTTTCATTGAGAGTTCCTCTGTGTCGTCATCTTTAGGCCCGATGGCTCCTTCGATCATCAACAACGAAGCGGTCCAGGGTGAGGCTTTTCTCCCCGGACAGATCCTCGTATTCGGCGGCTTTGCACTGCGGGCCAATTCACTTGGCCATCTGGAGCAGATCGAAAGCTGCGCCCCTGGCCATCAGGTCAGATTTGGGAGTTTGAACTACACGGCCGACATCTGCGGAGACTTGATCTTCGACGGATTCGAGCCATAGCCAAGCGCGCCGCACTGTCTCGATGGGCACGACCTAGCTCTGCAGTCGAACAGTGCCCTGGAGGCCGCACCAGCGTCCGCTCCGACCCTTTTCTCGGAGCCGACTCCGCCGATCGAGGACGAGTGGCTGGACACCGCCCCAGGGGCTACGATCTCTACGGTGATAGAGCCGAACTCCATCCCTGTCCTTTGCGAAGACCGTGACTCCAAGGTGTCGGACTCCTCTCCGGACTCCGAACCTCCCGTGCCCCTACCAATCGAATCCAATTGGGCGCCGGTTATGGAGTTCACTGCTGCGGACATCTTTCAGCACTCGCCCTTTGGCGACATCCTGAATTCACTAAAGTCTCTCTCTTTATCAGGACTACGGTCAGGAAGGTTGGGATGCGGACGACGAAGAAATTCAACACCCACCCACCACCCACTTTGTAACCACTTCGATGATTTAACCGACATGCTCGACTTCGACTCCGAAGACATCGACGGTATGGACAATGATGCTGGAGACGACCAAGAACCAGCGCCTACAGGGCACTGGAAGGCCACCTCGTCATACGACATATACATGATGGACATCCCAAAAGATGGGAACGGCGATGGAACGGCGGAGGATGACCCCTCCAAGAAACAGCCCAAGCGCCGGCATCAGCGGCGCCGCTTTAAATCCCGCCACAGCAAAAACGGTGATTTCGGCACGGGAGATAATAACACCCCGGACAGGACAGTGCCGAAGACAACCTCCTCCAGCAGGATTCAGCACAGGAGGAGGGAGAAGCCAGCCCTCATGATAGAGCGGCAGACAGGGAGGTGGAGGACGATAATTATATGCCTCCCTCCGAAGATGAGGAAAGCCTCATTTACGATTTAATTTGTCGTGCCTGAGGATCCCGCCGAACAGGATCGTTTAAAACGCAGGCTTATGGCCATGGCAAGCAGCCTCAAGAAAAAGCAGCAGCAGCTTAGAGCTGACCAAGACTTGCTAGTTGGCAGATGGACTGAAGTCCTTGCAGCCGAAGAGTACGAACTCGAACGCCCCTCCAAGAGATACCCAAAACGCAGGCTGCTACCCCTATTAGAGGAGGAAGCACCCAAAACTACATCACCAGTGCATGATGCGGCCGACCGGCCACCCCGTGGCCACGACTGAGAGGCCTTTAGGCCCTCCATTCAAGCCGCACCCCGGCGCCGCTCGAAAAGTACCAAGGCACGGGGAAACGCGCTAGACCTGCGAGACATATTGGAGGACAAGGCAAGGAAAACAAGGTCGATCTACGGATCACGTGGGCGCCCCACAACACGTGATGATAACCGTCACACCGGATACATCAATTCCGGCCGGGCCAAACACAGTAGACAAAGCTCATTTGAGCTGCATCGTGATATATCTCAATACAGAGGCGCCGCACACCCACTATGCTTCACAGACAAAGTGATGGATCATCAAATCCCCGAGGGTTTCAAACCCGTAAACATCGAATCATACGATGGCACAACAGATCCTGCGGTTTGGATCGAGGACTACCTCCTCCATATCCACATGGCCCCCGGTGATGATCTACACGCCATCAAATACCTCCCACTCAAGCTTAAAGGACCAGCTCGGCATTGGCTTAACAGCTTGCCAGTAGAATCAATTGGTTGTTGGGAGGACCTGGAAGCCGCATTCCTTGATAACTTCCAGGGAACATATGTGCGACCACCAGACGCTGATGACCTCAGCCACATAATTCAGGAGCCAGAAGAATCGGCCATACAATTCTGGACACGGTTCCTAACCAAGAAAAATCAAATCGTTGACTATCTGGATGCAGAGGCCCTTGCAGCCTTCAAACATAACATCCGCAACGAGTGGCTTGCCCGGCACCTAGGACAGGAAAAGCCGAAATCCATGGAAGCCCTCACAACACTCATGACCCACTTTTGCGCGGGAGAGGACAGCTAGCTAGCTCGTAGTAACAACTTGACCAAAAACCCTGGTAGTTCGGATACCAAGGACAACAATGGCAGGTCACATCGCAACAAGCACAAGCGCCGCATTAACGGCGATAATGTTGAAGATACGGCAGCCAATGCCGGATTCAGAGGCTCTAAACCCGGTAAGCGGAAAAAGCCGATCAAAAGAAATACTCAGGGACCGTCCAATCTGGACCGAATACTCGATCGCTCGTGCCAAATACATGGCACCCCCGAAAAACCAGCCAACCACACCAACAGGGATTGTTGGGTCTTCAAACAAAGGGCAAGTTAAATGCGAACTCAATGACAAGGTGCTGCATAGCGATGATGAGGAGGAGCCCCACCGCCAAACAATAGAGGATGAAGGGCTTCCCCCACAAGTGCGGATGGTGAACATGATATACGCAACCCACATACCCGTAAGGGAGCGGAAGCGTGCACTAAGGGACGATATGCGATGGAGCCACCGCCTAAAGATCAACCCATGGTCCTCCTGCCCGATCACCTTTGATCGAAGGGACCACCCCACTAGCATCCGCCACGGCGGATTCACCGCATTGGTTCTTGACCCAATCATCGACGGATTTCACCTCACTAGAGTCCTGATGGATGGCGGTAACAGCCTGAACCTGCTCTATCAGGATACAGTGCCCAAAATGGGCATAGACCCCTCAAGGATTAAACCCACAAAGACGACCTTTAAAGGCGTCATACCAGGTGTAGAGGCCAATTGTACAGGCTCAGTTACACTCGAAGTGGTCTTCGGATCCCCGGATAACTTCCGAAGCGAAGAGTTAATCTTCGACACAGTCCCGTTCCGCAGCGGCTATCACGCACTGCTTGGACGAACCTCATTTGAAAAGTTCAATGCGGTGCCGCACTACGCATACCTCAAGCTCAAGATTCCAGGCCCGCGAGGAGTAATCACGGTTAATGGAAACACCGAACACTCTCTTCGAACGGAGGAGCATACGGCGGCCCTCGCGGCGGAGGTGCAAAGCAGCCTCTCACAACAATTCTCGAGTCCGGCTACTAAACGTCCGGACACCGTCAAGCGCGCCCGGAGTAACCTACAACAAGACCGCCTGGCACGATCAGCTCACGCCAGAGTAATCCGCCCCAACCCCAGCCCTCGCGAAATTGCGAAGCCGATTACGCGTACATAACTACGCCCGGAGATACCATGGGCATAAGGGAGGGCACGACCACGGCACGCCTGAATGCGGCTCAACCGCACTGTGGGCCCCGATGGTGTCATTCTTTTTCTTTATTCTTTTCTCTTACTTTCAAGACTCCGCTTTCCGAAGCCCCGTCGGCACTAGAATTGCCGAACTCACGATGCAACAGCCAGGGAAGTAGAAAGTTACGTCGAGTGTCCGTGTGGTCTCTACTACGAGCATTATACCTGTTTTACATACCATCCCGCAGCTTACCCCTGGAGGGGGACATGTTAAATAGTCCCATCCCTTGCTTATCGCACTATTTGTATCGTTCTGCTTTCGTTGCAGTACCTTTTTGAATAAACAATACATAGCTTTTGCCTATTATTGCAGTCCTTTCTTTATTTATATATATGTTCATTCATGACATGTTGCACCCGTACACTTTGGTACGACCAATACACCAGGGGCTTAAGAACCCCAAAACTATGGTGTGATAAGTCCGAACACTTTCACAAGTGCGGCACCCCGAACTTATAGCATTATGTGCATCGGCACAGAATCATGTCTTGGGTCAATAATTGGGTTTTCCCGGCTCCCATGTTTTGGTACCTTATGTTCCGTTATATCGGCTAAGGTAGCGCTGGGAGAACCACTGTGATTGTGCCCCGGTTGAGCTAGATTGAGCACCTCAATGGAGAAAGCTAAAACTGACTGTCATGATAGGGCGAGAGCCGGTCGCTTTTTGAGAGGTTTTTTCGGGTCCCTAAAGACTTATGCCGCTTAAAGCGAGGAGTCGGCATTGTCCGGCCAAGGCGTGGATAGCGCCTCGAACTCGGTCTTCCGAATACTAGGGGCTTCGCCAAAATTTAAAATTATAGAATTCTATGGCTAAGTGAGAGTGTTCAAGCATTATAGTCCGGTTGCCTTGTTCGTTGCGTTGAGCGCCTCCCTCAAAGGACCCAAGAATGGGAACAAGAGCGCTCAAGTTTATCCCGAACACCCCAGCACTCGTGGCATGGGGGCTGAAGCCAACGACTTGCCATCTCTCAAATTTGATAAACGGCCGCACAGAAGGTAATATTTTAAATTCACAAGCGTTGCTTAGCGCACATGAACAAGTTTTCAGCGCACAGGATAACAAATGCGAGTCTATTCAAAACTTACATCTTTGGAGCATTCACCCGCTATAAGGCGGGCACCCTTCAGGACGCCCTCATAGTACATTTCGGGCTTGCGATGCTCCTTGCCTAGCGGTGGCCCGTCCTTCACAAGCTTCTCAGCTTATAACTTGCCCCAGTGCACTTCAGCAAGGGCAAGGGCCCGACGGGCACCATCAATGCAGATGGAGCGCTTGATGACTTCAATCCATGGACAGCCGTCCTCCAGCCGCAGCACTAGCCCAAAGTAGCTCCCAGGCATGGCTTCTGTAGGTCACAGCCGAGCAATGAGGCCCTTCATGGCCTGTTCGGCGACCTTGTGGAGCTCGACCAGCTGCTTCAGCTAGTCGCTCAGGGGCACCGGATGTCCGCCTCAAAGATATCCGAGACCGTAACACCTTTTCCGTTGAGCTCCCCTCCTCGGCGCGGTAGAATGCGGCAGCATCAGACACACTACGGGGCAGATCTGCGAATGCTCCTGGAGAGCTCCGGATTCGGGTAAGTAATAGATAATTCACTTTCACATGCTTGCTCTGCATAAAGAATGCCTTACCCGCCGCTATCTTCTTTAATGATTCAATTTCCTGGAGGGATTTTTGGGCTTCGGCCTTAGCGGCTTTGGCACTCTCAAGAGCCGAGGCGAGCTCGGACTCTCAAGTCTTCGAGTCACGCTGCAATCTCTCGTGTTTTTCCATGAGAGCCTGGAGCTCTTGCCGCACCTCCGCCACCCGCGCCTCCTGCTTCTCTTGCTCGGTGCGCTCCGCGGCCGCTTTGCTTTCGGCCGTGGACACCGCTTCCTTCAGGGTCGCCACCTCCTTCGTGGCCCCTACAATACCCACGTTAGTCCTGTCATTTTTGCAACCAAATCCTTTCTATAACGTATTACTTTAATAAGGTATTACTTACCTTCCTTGTCCTCGAGCTGCTTCTTGGCAAGGCCGAAGCTCGTTTGGACCGCCGAGGATCTGCTTCAATGCATTAACCTCCGCAGTCAAGGTGCGGCAGAGGTCAAGAAGAGGCTGCATTCCCATATTGACATACTTGTGTTAGACTCTCACAGATATCTTTTAGATCCTCAGTCCGACTTTTCTTCGGAACACCGAACTAAGCATCGGGGCTACAGCCTATGCGGTAATATTTTTACATATTCTAAACTTACCTCAAAGCCTGTTAGAAGGCTGGTACAGGCTTCAAGAAGCCCACTCTTGGCGGATCGAACTTCGGATCACCACACTCATAACGGTGCGGTGCTCCTCGTCGATGGAGGCGCCGTTAAGCGCCTCCAGCAAGCTATCCGTTCCCTCCGGATGGACGGAGGGCACCGGCGTCTCAGTCTTGACCTTCTTACGAAGGGGCCGCTTGCCGGACTTCTGAACCACTGAAGGTTCCGGTACAGAGTCCGGCAAAGGGCCGGACTTAGAGCCCTCTGGGGTTTTGCCCCCTTTGCGCCGGGAGTCCGTGAGGTCGCCTTGTGGCGCCTCCAGGATCACCTCCTCCAGGCAGGGCCCCTTTTGGGACTCCACCACGGCGTCGTCTGCGTCGCGAGGAGAGGAGGCGGTCGGAAGTGAAGTGCTATTCATATCCGACGAATCCAGGGAGCCGCTCGACGAAGCGGCGAGCTCGTCCTTGGGTGGGCTACATTGTTATATTCGGCGTTAGAAGACACTATGCGACAAATAAAAAGTCATGAGCTATTCCGGAATCCGGACACTTACGATCTCGCCTGGGGCTTGGCCCTTGGTGGCCACTCCTCCTCGTCGTTGTCGGCGTTGGTGGAGAAGTCCAGAGGAAGGTTCCTTCCTTTCTTAAACCCTTCGGCTTCCCCAGTTGGGGCGGCCTTCCTCTTCTTCTCTCCCCCCGCTGGGGGAGAGGCCTCTTTTTCCTCCTCCTCGTCTTCACCGGAGGAGTCCGCCTTGGTGTCATCAGACGATGAGTCCGACAGCACCTGGCGCCGGGAACTCCTTCGAGTTCCCGTGGCCTTCTTCTTGGCCTTCTTTTCCGGCACCACGTGAGGTGCCGGAACCAGCAGCCCCGTCAATCGGGCGTCCGCTGGGTCTTCTGGCAAGGGGGCCGGACAGTTAATCTGTCCGGACGTCTTCAGCCAGTCCTGTCAAAGGTTAGGGAGTTTTAGATCCCGCATAGAGTCAAACTATGAAAAAAGAGTCCCATAAAGGGTAAAATAACTTACCTCGCTGGCTTGATGCTGCGAGCTGAATCCGCGATCTTCGGTAGCGGATGCGGGAGCTTCGGCGCCCTTGAACAGCACCTTCCAGGCATCTTCGTACGTAGTGTCGAAGAGCCGGCTCAAGGTTTGGTGTTGTGCCGGATCAAACTCCCACAAATTGATGGCCCGTTGCTGGCATGGGAGAATCCGACGGATGAGCATCACCTGGATTACGTTGACAAGCTTGAGATTCTTGTCCACGAGATTTCGGACGCAGGTTTGGAGTCCGGATAGCTCTTCCGAATCACCCCACGTCAGGCCCATGATGTGAGCCGTGTGGGGAAGCCAGATCGGAATTCGGGGGCCGCCGCCCATTGAGGATCGCGCGGCTCGGTGATGTAGAACCACCCTGATTGCCACCCCTTTATGGTCTCCACAAAGGAGCCCTCGATCCATAGGACGTTGGCCATCCTGCCCAGCATGGCACCTCCGCACTCCGCTTAGCGGCCGCCCACTACCTTCGGATTGACATTGAAGGTCTTCAGCCATAAGCCGAAGTGGGGCTGGATGCAGAGGAAGGCCTCGCACACGACGATAAACGCCGAGATGTTGAGGATGAAATTCGGGGCCAGATCGTGGAAATCTAGGCCGTAGTAGAACATGAGCCCCCGGACGAATGGGTGAAGTGGAAACCCTAGTCCGTAGAGGAACTGGGGGAGGAACACCACCCTCTCATGGGGCCTGGGGGTGGGGATGAGCTGCCCCTTGTTGGGGAGCCGATGCGCGATGTCGTCGGACAAGTATCCGGCCTTCCGCAACTTTTGGATGTGCCCCTCCGTGACGGAGGAGGCCATCCACTTGCCTCCCTCTCCGGACATAGTTGGAGAAGGTTGAGGTAGGGTGTGCGGACTTGGGCGCTCGAGCTTGAGTGCGCAGAAATGGATGAGCAAAGGAGGAAGAAGGCGTAGGTGAAAAGGTGGATCCTTATCCCCTTATATGGGCGGACGAAACTATGCGTCCCCTGCCAGCCTGGTAAAACTCGCTTATCTCCCAAGCGCCGTAATCAATGGCGCGGTTGGGTTACCCACATCCTATTGATGGGAATCCCGCAATAAGGGGGCACGATCTCCGCTTTGATAAGACGTGCCAAGGAAACCGCCTCGCTAAACGCGCTGAGGTGGAACAGCAAAACGATTCAGATAAAGGCCTGGCCGTGGTGTGATGTCACGCCGCAGAATACGTCAGCAGATCTGTGCAAAAGTTATTCTCTCTACGGTCGTATGTGGAACTTGTTTTGCAGAGACGGACACAATCCTTGTGTTCAAAATCTTCTATGAAGTATTCGGAGGAGGAACCCGCCTTGCAATGCCGAAGACAATATGCGCGCCGGACTTGTCGTCATTGAAGCCTGGTTCTGGGGCTACTGAGGGAGTCCTGGATTAGGGGGTGTCCGGATAGTCGAAGTATCACCGTTAGCCGGACTCCTGGACTATGAAGATACAAGATTGAAGACTTCGTCTCGTGTCCGGATGGGACTTTCCTTGGCGTGGAAGGCAAGCTTGGCGATATGGATATGTTGATCTCCTACCGTTGTAACCGACTCTGTGTAACCCTAACCCTATCCGGTGTCTATATAAACTGGAGGGTTTTAGTCCCAGAGGATCTAACAACAATCATACCATAGGCTAGCTTCTAGGGTTTAGCCTCTCTCGATCTCGTGGTAGATCCACTCTTGTACTACCCATATCATCAATATTAATCAAGCAGAGTAGGGTTTTACCTCCATCGAGAGGGCCCGAACCTGGGTAAAAACATCGTGTCCCTTGTCTCCTGTTACCATCCGCCTAGACGCACAGTTCGGGACCCCCTACCCAAGATCCGCCGGTTTTGACACCGACACCGTCCCATATGATTCAGCCCGTTTTAACTTCTGGCCCAGGTGTGGCCCATGACTTATTTCGTCCCATATGAGGACCTTTGTAACTCTTGGCCCATTAACGGCCCGTGGTGAAACTGGCCCGTAATGAACAGTGCATCACCTTATACCCATTAACGGCCCGTTATTCCATTGGGCCGTGTCAAGCCCAAGTTATCTTTCGGCCTTCTCAGGGCCCATTGATTCTTGGGCTCATTTGCAGCATTCGGTTACATACGGCCCGTTACTATCATTTTCTCTTGTGGGCCAAATTCAGCATGTCGTTACAGTCAGCCCGTTTGCGGACCGTTAATACGTTGGGCCATTTTCATGTAAAAAAACCCGTTGGGCTGTTTTCATAGAGTTATCAAATACGACCTATTAAAGGCCCGTTATGGTCCACGAATAGTACGGCCCATGATTGGCGAAATGATGATACGCCCCGTAGAAGGCCCATGGATCCTACAGCACGTATGAGGCCCATGGATAGTACGGCCCTTAGAAGGCCCATGGATCATACGACCCGTAGAAGGCCCATGGACCCTACGGCCCGTAGAAGGCCCATGGACCCTAAGGCCCGTATAGAAGGCCGATGGATCCTATGGCCCGTATAGAAGGCCAATGGATCCTACTGACGAAGGCCCATGGATCATACGACTGCAGGAGGCCCATGATTACAACAAATTGCAGGTGTTGCCATGATTATTTTGGCATAGTTACCAAAAATAGGCTATTGTGGCCACTCGAAAAACACAGAAAAAGAACTGCAGTGACTACAAGCAAACAACTAAACAAGACAATAAGGAAATGAATAAGCAAGCAATTAATGCTAGCCTATACCGCTATTACACATATTACATCCACTGGGCATCAAAGTTTGCCACCAGTGCAAATATAGGGAACAAAGCAGCATATTACATACACCGTTGCCAAAATTGGCCACCAAAGGCAAAATAAACGCGGCAAAGAAAACAAGAGCTGAACTGAAACAACTTCAAGAGCTCAAGAAACGTTATCCCGGTATCCACCATGTCGGCAATAAGCTTAGCAAGCTGATTAGCTTTGTCTTGTTTGGCGCTTAACTCCTCCAGCGCTTGATGTTGCACCAGAAAGTATGCATCCGAATGCTCCAGGACTTCCGCAATCCTTCCGCTTCTTGTCGCAAAGACAAATTGATCGATGTCTCTCAGTTTGTAGTTGAGACTCAAGAAACAGAACTGATTCAGACAGTGAGTTTGAATAGCTTGTGCAAGCGGTAGTGGCCAGTAACTCAAACACTAAACCAAGACAGGACTTTGGGGTTGTCTTGCTGTCTTCAAGATAGTCTTGCTTAGCTGTTTTATTTAGCTTTGTTGGAGACCAACAAGGATGTGTCAGTATCCTGAACCTTATCTGCATTACTTCCTTTACCATTGCTTAATAAGGCACTCTTCCCCAATATTCTGTCAGCATTCTAAGAAGAAACAAGCAGACACATAACAAGTTTAGCATGTACTAGTATATGAAACTCATTTCGGTGAACCAGTTCATTAGTAAGGTGAACATGATTAAACTACCAAGTCTTCTATTGCCAAGTACTAGTACATAATAAAAGCATCAAACAAACATATATCTATGTCCTATGGTCACTGCATTGTCTTGCCAAATCAAAATAGAGACACGGTTCAAATCATATTAGTTCAAGACAAAGCAGTAGTGAAAGAATACAAAGCGTGGGAAACTACACGACACAACAAGATTTCAGATGGGTACCACGGGTCTACATGTACAACAACACTATTGACTCTTTTGTGATGCTAGTAATGTGCATGATATGAAAGTCAACTGTACAAACAATTGAAATTGAAATCAAAAGAGCTATTGATAAGAGCAAACCTGTTAAAGAAACATGTGTGAACATACCTGCTGTGCCATTGGAGTTTCGATTGGATCCTTCAATTTAAAAATAAGTTTGTATCAAGAATACAGTGATACAAGAGCAAAGCAATCATAGTTAAAAAAGCGCCTAAGCGAAGCGCTTAAGCGCCCAGTCAGAGTATGCTATAAAACACATTGCGCATAACTACGCTTAATCTGTCCATAATCACAAGATAAGCTTTCGTCAAGAAGCGCAAGGCGGTGGCAAATGCACAATTAACGCCTAGCGCTTTTTTGAACTATGATAGCAATGGAATCTTAAATTAGAACAGTTGTTCTTCAGGTTTAGGCACTTGTTCTACATGAACAAAGTACAGTAAGACGCAAGAATATAATACTTAAAAATAGAAAATGAGCTCATAGACCTTACCACATTCTTGGTTCGGGACCAAGATGTAACAAGGCATTCCCAAATCATCGTCCCAAAGAATGTGTCTCAGAGAACGTAAGGGAATTTGATGAGTTTCTTTGCCGGTGAAGTATGTTTTCTTCTGTGTAATTCGAGCATCGCCACCAAGCATTCTTGAAGATAGCAGAGGTATTAGCACAGGTTACCACATCCTGAGTTTCCAAATCGGTCCTTCTCTATAGAGAAAAATGGGAAAAATTTGTTGTATTATAACCATCATGGAGGTAGGATGCATGGGACGAAGCAAAGTAATTTCCATTAATAACATTACTTACACATAACTCCTAGACAAACAACTACAACTGGCATTTTCCTTCATCTTCAGTATAATATTTCCAAGAGGAAGATACGCACATACGATTTAACAACATCAAATGCGATAGATGCTAAACTACGACTAGCTGGTTGTGCTTCCTCCACAGGAATAGGCGCATTAACCGGTGGAGTTGGGGTTCGCTGTGATAGTACCGCCTTTGGGCAATCGGAGCTGCCTTACTAACTGCTCTTCTTTGGGAGCTTTGTGTTGGAGATGGTGCTGTGTCAACAGGAACTGGGTTACTATCGGCTGGGTTGGGGTTAGATTGGGTGAAGCTGGTTCTCTGTCCATCGCAGTAGGGGTACAATCTGCGAGAGTTTGGGTTATGTGTGGTAGGGCTGGTTCTTGTGCATGTACAACCGGGGTGCTATCTCCACCAAGAGGTAGCACTGTTTTATTTGAAGATCGGTTTTTTACTCCGCTAGATACTGGCATCACCCGCTCCAATTCAAATGGCTGATAAACATGAAACATAGTTGAATATACAGACATTGTATGAGAGACAGATGCAATAGATAGTGTGGAAAAAAGAGGGCATGAAATAGTTGACATGTATATTGTTTAACTAAAACGGATAGCATGACATAATTTCACATATATGATGTCTATCTAAACTGGATAGCATATCATAACATAATTCAAAGATATGATGAATAACTAAACAGGATCGCATGACATAATTAACCTACATGTTATGTAAGTAATCAGGATCGCATCATTTAATTCACATATGTGATTTATATGCTAAATGAGGGCATTCGATATGATGTCCGAACTAAGAACATGGTGTTGAATATTGTGTATATGATGTCTAAACTATGCAATGCAAGACACCGTATGCATGATATGAGCAGTATAACCGTGCCAAGTTAGAGCATACACCTCAGTGGGGTAATAGGACTGGTCATCTGTCTCTGAATCCATCTCTGAGGAGCTATCAGGAACCAACAAGAGATCTGCTTCGACAGGTAGCACTGTCTGCTCTGAAGGCCTTGTTTTAACTCCAGATTTTTCCATCTCCCACCCAAATGGCTGATTCACAGGAAGAGTAGTTTAATGTACAAACATTATCGACAAATGGAAATGTAATGAAGAAAAGGATGGGCAAGATATCATTCAAATATATGATGCCTGGTTAAACATGATGGCATTGCACATTTCACATATATTATGGCTGGCTAAAAGACATGAGACTGCATAATTCCCATATATGATATAGAAACTAAACAGGTGGCATTACAGAACATGTCAAAACTAAGCAGATGATATATATGATGTCAAAAGTAGGCACTGCAAGGCAACATATGCATGATATGAATAACATCATCATGCCAAGGTTGAGCAAACACCTTGGGGGGTAAATAGGAGTGGTCACGCGCCTCAATCCGCTTGTAATAGATATCTTCCTCTCAGACATAACTGGAGAGGGCTGGGGAGGGTTTGCCATTGAACCCACCATGGAGCGATGTCTGCATGACATTGTATTGCCGTGAAAAACTCTTCTCTTTTTCTCTACATGTTCAGCATGACTGTGTACAATATCTGACATGCATACAAAAAAATATGGTGAGATTATGTAAGAAGAGCATGAAGAAATTTAGAGTGATGGTAACAACCAGTGGATGGATCCAAAAATAATGATAGCAGGCTGATGATTGCTTTAAATTAATAAAAATACAGATGATGATTGCTTTACTATTTGTTTCCCACCCAAGATGAACAACATAGGCATACCCTAGGTGAACCAGATATTAGACAGACATACTATTCATTGCTGCCTCGATATGTGCCCCACAACTAATTTAGAACTCAAGTTTGAACATTAATTTGGACCTGACTTGGGAGTCCAAGAGCAGAACAGGACGATAAAGTAGTAGGTAAGTATAAGCAATGCATAACATAAGCAGAAACAAAAGAGTGCAACCTCTCTTGTGGACCCGTGTACTCCTCAGGTTCATCTGCTGAGTCGATGATGGTGATGCTGCTATGTGGGTGCCAAGGCGTGGAAGGAGATTTGAGGCGGCGAAAGACGGTCAGGAGTCGTGACGTCTGGTTTGGTGGATGCTTCCGTCGATGGAGCAGCTCAGGTGAGGTGGAGGACATTGCGGCAGGAGCAGGGCAAACCACACAAAGTTCCCTTCGACACGTACCTGTAACTGAAGTAATTTTGTAAGGGCTCAGTTGGCTTGCATGATTCTTAAAACGCAGGGATAGGAAAAACACCGGAATAGGATAGGAAAATGCACATGGTAAACAGAGCATTTGTAAACACAGGATTTCTATCAACTTGGGTGTTTGGTTTACAGGAATTGGAAGAGCATAGGAATGCAAAGAAACATGGCCAAACTAAAGTGAAACCATATGAAAGCGCAGTACGCTTAGAATGTTATTCTGGCACTAATGCACTTGGTCTTGTTTTCATGCATAGGATTTTGAAAAGTAGGTCCAGGTGGATGTTTTGCTTCATTCCTTTCAACAAAATGCACGAATAATTGAATAGTAGAGTGCCTTTGGAAAATTCCCTATTGCTATGTTTTTCCATTGAATCAAAATAGCCCTAATGGATCGATGTGAATGTATAGTAATAAGTGATGCAACAAGTGTACAACCTCTTTGCCGTAGCCGTGTCGACCTCAGCATCATTGGGTTGGTCGCTGAAGTAGTTGAGGTAGAAGTGGCTATCGGAGGTGTGGAGGAAGATCTGAGGAATCTGTAGACGGCGTCTAGGGCACTGCTCTGTTGTGATGGATCGTTCTATCGTTGGAGCAGCTCCGTGAGTCAGAAGACGTCAAGGTCAAGCGGCACAAGATGTACATCGTCTATCTCAAGTGGGATTCTAATAGCATCTCCAATAGATGATTTAAAATGGATGTAAAATTAACATCACCAAAAACCACCTGACTACAACAGATGAGGTAAAAACTGTTGACTCTGAACTTAACTGTCGAAACTGAAACTTACTGTGGAATCTGAATGCTACTGTCGAAACTGAACGCAATGGTAGCACAGAGGCACTTGACATGTAGTTTACGGAGGGCCTGCAGTTCATCTTCAACCTGCACCCCCCTGAGCCGCTAGCCACCACCGACGAACCGTCGGCCCCAGCGCCTCATCGCCGCCCCGAAACAACTCGCCACCACCGCCCCGGCCAGCCCTCTAGACCCCCGCCCCCCACCCTGAACCCTAAGATAGATAGTGGGGAACCTCTCCATGAGCCCCCGCCCTGTCAAGGGTGGTTCTTCCTTAACTCAATGAGCCCCCCAACCCCTAAAAATCGATCGACCCAAAAGTCGATTGATCAAGTCTGGCTTAATCGGAGCAGAGCAAAGAAGACGAAGCGAGGGGAGAGCAGCGTAAGCTAGCGAAGCGAAGCGATCGGGCGAGAGCCGAGCAGCAGCAGAAGAAGCATGAGCGAAGCGAGAGCCGAGCAGAAAGAAGCAGCTGAAGCGAAGCGAGAGCCGGAGCAGCAGCAGCAGATCCTACCGTATGGCCATCTGCTCAAGGGGCCTCGCATCGGGGAGAGCCGCCCGTGGAGATGTCGCCCGCGGCGCCGGCTTCAAGGTAGCCGCTCCATGGGAGTGCGGGATGGAGCACCGTCGGTGCTGGGAGGTCGAGTTAAGGAGAAGGTGCGATGCGATGAGTTTACAACCTCTTTGGTGGCACCGAGTAGGCCTCGGCTTCGTCCGAGGAGTCAGTGAGAATGCTGCGGTTCCGGTGGAGCAGGTTAAGGCGGCACTGTGGGGATGGAGCAGCAGCGATAAACGAGGCGATCGTCGGAGCAGCTCATTGGAGGTGGAGGACGGGGCGGCTGAACCGGCGGGACGACGAGATGGACGACGGATCCTCATCCGGGGAGGTGGACGAGGGACGCCGAGTTGTTGCGGTGGACGATGTCGTCGGGAAGAGACTCCGCTGGGCAGCGGTGATGTGGCGGACGGAGGAGGGTGGGGTTTCGCGGCTAGAGCGGAGAGGTTATGGCGGCTCGGGATTTGAATGGCAAAAAGGGGGCGATGGGAGGGGTGAAGCATGACTTAGGGACGCCGCTTTGTCCAAAATGTAGGGTGTGTTACAAAAGTACCCCCACCGATTTGAACTAGCGGCCCTTTCGCCTGTGGTTAGAAGGGGATTTCGTGTCGATTTGGCAGCTGGAGGGAGTTTTCGCGCGCGTTGTAATTTCGGGATAGCAAGGCGTGGGTTGTGAAGGCGCCAGTTTTGGGAGCACGATATCTGAATTTTTGGGATATAACAAGACACGGGTTGAATTTTAGGGACAAGCCTAACGTGTAGTAATATTGTACTTGTACATACCAAATCAATTCGCACTTCCCTGAACCAAAAAGAAAACGAAAAAAATAAAACTATTCACACCACACAAAGAGAGAGTCTTGCCCCGTTTTACTATACAAATGATATTCAAAGCTACTCCCTCCTTCCATCTATATAGGTCCTAATGCGTTTTTTGATGCTAACTTTGACCAAATATTAGAGCAATGATATATTTCATGCAACTTACACGAAGCACACCGTTAACTTCGTTTGTGAAAGGTTCTTTCAATGATATAATTTTCACATTGTGCATGTCAGGTAGTATTAATCTTGTCAATAGTCAAAGGCGGTCTTAAAAATCTCATTACGCCTTATATAGATGGAAGGATGGAGTATGAATCCATGTTATGTCCGATTAAATTTTTTTGCTTGCTGTATAATGCATGTAACCTACTCATACCAACATTTTAGTGCATTCCAAATATCTATACTACCGCTGCAATTCGAACTAAATTTGAATTCGTTTCTCTATTTCAATAAGAATCTACAATCATGATTGTTGCCAACTTCAACCATCATTCGTGTATTACCTTAATAACACACCACATGCTTGCTATAGAGATAGATATGAACTATGTGTACTACATGAAGTCGAAATCTATTTTTTGAATAAACTTGATGTTGATTCCAAATAATAGTACATATGATGTACTAACTATATATTCATAATCTAAACCATGTTCCATACGTACACCGTGTTTAGCCACAAAGTATAGTGCCCCGCCCCCTACATTATGAAAAGTATTTAGACCTGAGTTGCAAAAGCCACACATTAGACCAAATTATAATCAGTGTTCTACATTATGATATCTTCTTCAAGTATCCGTATCCACTTTTTTATAATGAATTATGATCTTTGTTCGTCTTTTACACCTTCACGATCCTCTTCTATTTGTAGCTATCTAGCGCTAACTTTCTATCGTGCATGCACACGCTCGCCCCCCTCACACACGCTTAGCGTCCCCTCCATCATGCATGTTCATTATTTATCTTTAGGTCGTCCAGCAACGGTGTGTGTAGGCCCCCGGCTCCTTCTTTCCGGCACACACCGGTCGATTTACCTCTCTAGCAATTTGTGCCTACTTCAATCTCATATTTACTTCCCTCTTCTATTCTCACCGTCCATGCCCCCATATGTCCAATACGATTCCACGCAGGTGCAGACTCCCGCCCCTCTTTTCATCAATCACATGCTCGCACACTCCTCCCCCTTGACATGGTAGGCCTCTCGCACCACCTCCTAGCCACACCCTCTCCCCATGTCTGCCTCTCCGGACCTTATTTGCTTCTTACACATGTAGGCGTGTATATGAACTGATCTCCCTACATATAGCCAGGTCGACTATAATTCGTTTTCACCAAACACCGATACACTTAACTCGCTAGTTATGTCTCTCCTTTTCTCGGACACACGACAGTTGATCTCCCTATGTAGTTACGCATGCTTACCACAACCATATCTTCTCCCCTCATCATCCTTGAATATCTCCCGACCCGTCTCTCACACGCACGTGCATAGACAGACAGACATCCCCCGCCGTCTCTTATTGATATTGCACTCATACACTCCGTTTGTCTAGCAGGCCTCTCCCACCATTTGTGAGACGCCACTCCACCACCAACCCTATGATGCTCTACCTTTGTCTTTTCCCCAACCTTATTCCTCTACTACACATATCCATGGATGTCGATCAATCTCCCTCAATACATAGCTAGGTTTCTCTCCTTCCCCACACATATACTAGTTGACCGGTCTCTACCCCCCCCCCCCCCCACACACACACATGCACACACGGAAAGTCTAACGTTGTAGGTAGGTATCCATGCCATGGAGAAGAACTTCACCTCTGCCCTCTCAAATTCCAGTAGCCAGCCGCCCTGTATATTTGACGTGGGCAAACACAAATTCGATGGCACTCTTTATCGATCGCGCAGCCACACACTTCATCCCTTTTTTCAATTCTATCGATATCTCACGTCCATGACTCTGTTTCACACACATTGCATATGTTACGTTTTTCTGATTGAGATATCATCAACACATTGCCTTTGTTTCGCACAAACCATCTCTCTCACACCCACCCACGTACGTACCTGCACCTAAAGAAGAAGTGCACGCATGACGCATGTACTCACGTCTCGTTCCTGGCCACACCCACGCGGGTACACGGTGGAGTTTGTTTCTGTATGAAAAGGCAGCCCACGTGATAATTTGACGCGTGTAGCGGTTGTTTACTCGAAGGAGGGTCGGGTACCACTCCTAGGATATAATACGATTGCCATGGGGAAAATGGAAAAATGGATTTGTCTCTCGTCACACCATCTCACACAAGGCCGTTGTGATCCGGCCGCATCCCATCCACCGGCGGAAAGGGAGGATGTCCATCGTCTCTCCGTTCGACGGCTTTGAGGCAGCTCGTCCCGATCTGCGGTACCTGCCGTTCTCTCTGACCAAGCTCCGGCGCGGTAGGGCCTTCGCCACTTGCTCGCTGCCGCGGTATGGGCAGATCCCGGCCGCCGGCACCCTCCTAGTAACATCCCGACGACTCGTGTACAGCTTCCTCCGCCTTGCTCCACCGCCCATCTTCCCACGTTGCTGCATGTGGATCTTCTTTAGTTGTTTGCTTAAATCTTATCTCCGCCGTACATTTTCCATCTTGCAATCTCGCCCTCAAACCATTTTTGATAAACCACCATGTGCTATCTTTCCCTTTTTACATGGAACATGCTTATTTTTTGTCGGCGTATGTGTCTTCAACTCGTGTTATTGGGCAGTAATTGTTTATCATCTAGTCCTAAAGAGAGATCGTAGAGGTGATCGGCTTCTATTTATGTGTGTTATGTTTTATCATCTAGTTCCACTATTAATGTAATCACACTGACTAGATATCTTTGCAAACAGGGATGGTCCGCTCGATTTTAGTGGAGCGGCACAAAATGATCGGATTGTGGTGTTCTTCATACACCTCTTTTTTGGCTACAGAGCTGGGTGAAACTAGCTGCCAAGCAATGAACATTGTGCCAAGGAAATGGAGCCATGCCTACAAACAGCATCGATCAATTATATATTATTTTCTTTATTTGTACACCTTCTCACAACTTTGTCTTCATTTGTGATGTGAATATTGGCGCTGATCTGCGAACCATTGAGATGCATTAGCCATGGTAGTTTCATGTGTATTTGATTGAATGTTGTAACGAGATAATCTCGAGGCAAGACACATGAATCCCAAGTTGAAACCTTTTTTCCTGCGGAACCAAGTTGAAACCTTCATAGCATCACAGTAAAATTTCATCAAAATTATGCGTACATATAAACAAATCCTGAAGGATTGATAGCAATGCCAGAAACAATTCAACTTTGTTTCGCAGACATGTTGGACATCCTTCATCCCGCTCCACCTGCCATGCAGCAATATTGAGTGCACAACACAACTTCAGGGAAAGATTCACCCCGGTCGTTGTGCTGCAGTAGTAATGACTAGTGAGCAGTCAAATCACAGAGCCCCATCTTCGCCACAGTAAATTGCTCGGACGAAGCAACCATCATTTCTCTGTTCCTTGAATCCACTGGTACTCCCATATTCCCATAGTAATAGGTTGCTCGGGCGAATCAACCATCACTATATCCGCTCACGTGTGATGACCACAGGAGCTATCCATTCAGATTGCATGTTAAAAAAAATAAAGGTTGATAACTAATGCGGCAAACTTTCAAAAAAAACTAATGCGGCACCTCGGGCCAATGCAGCCAGATCGCATTTTGCACGAGAAATTACACACCATGTTTCGTTGACATGTGGTCCCGTTCCAACATATCAGTGAGACGACGGCGAGTAGTAGGAGTATTTCCGAACCGATGTGTAGGCCGGGGCGCCCCTTCGTGAACTGTGGCAAACTGGCAACCGTCCACCGACTCTTCGCCTTTCCCTCTCGATTTGGAACTGCTGTCGCACGCTCTTCCTCTCCCTCCTCCATAATTGTACGTGCATTGCAACAGGTTATCGGATGAGGCCAATCAACAATAGTACTCCTCTCGTTTTAAATGTAAGTCTTTGTAGATATTTCACTATGAACCATATACGGATGTATATAGATGCATATTAAGTGTAGATTCATTCATTTTGCTCTGTATGTAGTCCACCTAGTGAAATCTCTACAAAGACTTATATTTAGGAACGGAGGAAGTAGTACACTATTTGTACTAGCTTCACATGCTTCGCGCGTCGTGTGGGTGTTTTTACTGTAGCCATATTGTACTACGTAACCAGCACCTCGAATCCTCGATACTAGTACTATATAGTAAGTAGTAGGAGTAGTAGGGCGGCATGGGCCAGAACAAGCATTCACGTCCAGGAGTACGACACACGCCACCAGCACGACTTCCATCTGACACCATACTTCTTGGAGTGCGTGCTAGAGCAATCTCTTCAACCTCATCGTTTCTCTAACTCAGCCACCGCGCGGCGGGCGAGGTGGGGGTTTGCCGATAGTCGGTTTCCTCAACTGCAGTCCCACTTGTAAGGCCAACTCCAACGCTCTATCAATATATGGATGTACTCTTCTTTGCAATACAAAAACTTGCATCCATTCTACTCCCTCCGTTGCACAATACATGCCTTCTATTTGTCAAAATATATATGAATCTAGACATGTTTTAGTATATAGGTACATCCATTTTTGGACAAATGGAAGTCGTGTATTTTGGAACGGAGGGAGTACACAATAAATTTTTTAAGTTAGCACAACTAGTCTAATCCGAGAGCACAACCGAAGATTTGGTCGGGTTCTTCCTCCTTTTGTCGACACGTGGGACATCCAGCATCCAGGTCGTGTCATGAAAGAAAATAGAGTGGTAGTTGAAGCCACGAGATGTGCAACTTGGGTTAAACTGTAAATAGAATCTTCCTACTCTTGAGTAACTCCAAAAGCGGCCACCGAAGATCTTTATTGAATTTGTTTTTCATCACCAGCACGTCGAGGTGAAAGATGTGCAGGTTCAGTGGGTCCTCTTGCGTTTTCACTGACATGTGGGGCCGCATGTGAGCAAACAGACGATGGGATCTGCACGTCCACTGGCTGGCTGAGAAGAGAGATAGAGGAGGGCTGAGCACGGACTGCAGGAAATTTGTTCTACGTAACCAGCACCTTGATATTCGCGTGTGGTTGTTTCTAGAATAAAAAAAAGGAGGTACCCTACTTATGTTACTCCCACTATGCCTAGCCTAAGGTTAGTAGGTGACCTTGCGCTTGGCTCTTCGCCTTCCGAAAGTCGATGGTTCTACATGAGTGCTTCCGCAATCGACACCAAATGAACTGCTGCACGCCCATCGCTAGCAAAAAGTTTCTCCTCGTGCTGCAAGCCACCGCGCACGCGTTGGCGAGGGAGAAGGCGTAATCAAGCTTCTGGTCGTTCTGCGAGTTGACGGGACACATCAAAGTTATTTACTAGTAGTACGTACTCTCTCAAAAAAAGGGCTGACCATGTCATTGCTACCATCCCGTGCTCTGTCGCTGAGTACATGCACTATGCACGTGCCATCGAGGAGAAAAATATTGCGTAGGTGCCATCGAAATGCACGACTAACTTACGAAAAAGGGTTTTCCCCGCTTTCCTCCCCGCACGACCCACTTACGCACTGCTTATCTGATTATCTCCATTTTCTTGCATGACACGTGCACCTTGATACTAGATGTCTCGCGTGTTGGGAAAAGGATGAACAAAGCTCACGTAAAAGAAAATAGTTGAAGAGCATAGATTCCCGACGACCGAGGAGGAGCAAGGAACCACGCGGTTGAGCGTCTGCAAGGAACCTTTCGCATTTTCCACTGTTTTTTGCCGCCTGCCCACCTATAAACAACTAAAAGAACATGAACTTTTTGCTAACCACTAGAAATGGTACATTGGGATGCTAAGTTGAAGATGTTTTATACTCCCTCCGTTCCCAAATATAAGTCTTTTTAGATATTTCAATAAGGTACTACATACGAAACAAAATGAGTGAATCTACATTCTAAAATATGTCTAGATACATCCGTATGTTGTAGTCCATTTGAAATGGCTACAAAGACTTATATTTAGGAACGGAGGGAGTAGTTTATATTGAATTATTGATAACCACGCAACAAGCCACGCATGTACAGGACGCATGCAGCCACGCATGTACACAAGCCAACGCACTAACTCCATCCGATCCAACTCATGCACATACGCGCACAGCATGGAGCACACAACGCACGTACACAAGACGTGCATGCACACACGCTCGGCCGCAGAATGCACGTGAATAACACATGCATGCGCACACACTCGGCTGCATGCAGGCGTGCGCCATCCGCGGCGACATCTGGTTCGTCGTGCTACGGCAAAGCTCGCACGCAACGGCGCATACGCATATCTTGGAGCACCTCTTTGCCGTCGTTGCTCAACTACTAGTCGGAGACGAAGATGACCGCAGCCTCGGCCTTAGAGCTAGCACTGATGGAAAAACACGCACGGTGCACACACAAGAGCACATACGGAGTGCCCATGACGTGGTGGTGGTGCGTCCCCAGTCGCCTCTACTCCTTCTGCGCACGTTGTCTATCAAGGCGGCTGCATGCTAATGATGATGTGGGTGAGATCTTCTAGGACTCAGATGATGACGAGGAAAATTATGAGACGCAAGGTGACGACACACCGTCAAGGTCCACGGTAAAGGGGGTGCTAGTAAGTGCTTAGATGTGCTTACAGCAAGTACAATAGAGCTGAGTCGGCGGGCTATAAGGAATAAACTATAGTATATTTCTGCTTAGTTGGAGGAAAGAGAAGAGGAGAGAGAAGGTAAGCGGGCTCTTTGTGAAGAGCCAGCTCTAGCACGTGCTCCTAGGCACTTTGTGAGAATGAAAGGTGGGCCACAGAACAAAAAAGTAGTAGTACACTCTTTTGATCTACTATTGTACATGTTGACTATAAGATGGGCTGTAGATGACATGGCACTGGCTTATAGCCAGCAGCTGGCTATTCTATTAATGCTCTTTAGATGAGGTGCTAAATGCATTAAATGGCTTAGTAACTCAAGTCTTCAATGCATAGGTGATTAGTTTATTGGTGCCACATCATATTTTATGCCTACGTGGCAGGCTTAGCAGCTATACGTGGTGGAGCACTGGGAGAGGCCAAGGCTGGTCATAGTGGGGAGTAACTTGTACTGTAACATATTACTATGTTACTCTAAACATCTCTATAAGACTAGCCACAATGAAGAGTAACATACACTAGTAACATACACATATCCCTAGACTATGTTACTACCTTCATAGTGGGTAGTAACATCAGTGTAGTAACATGCAAAGCTTCATTTATTATGTTATAGACTCATATTACATTGGAACATGTGATGTTACAGTAACTAGCTAAGTTACTACAACTCCCTCTCTCCTCATTAACTCATTGCCACATAAGCAAATTTGCTGAGTTGGACTCGATGTTATTGCTAAAGTTACTCCCACTGTGGCTAGTCTAAACCGGAAAGGAGGGAGTAGTAACATACTAGACTAGTGTCATATGCAGAGTATGGAAGAACATGATATTTCCCCGTCCGGACCGATCCCAAGTTGGCTTCTCACCTTCTTGGCCCAACAACCCCCCCCCCCTCCCGCGCGCGCTTCCCGCCCGGCGCCAGCTGAGCCCGCTGTCGGTGTCAAAACCGGCGGATCTCGGGTAGGGGGTCCCGATCTGTGCGTCTTAGGCTGATGGTAACAGGAAGCAAGGGACACAATGTTTACCCTTCGGGCCCTCTCGATGGAGGTAAAACCCTACTTCCTGCTTGATTAATATTGAAGATATGGGCAGTACAAGAGTAGATCTACCACGATATCGTAGAGGCTAAACCCTAGAAGCTAGCCTATGATGGTATGATTGTAATTGTGATCGGCCTTCTAAGGACCAACCTCTCCGGTTTATATAGGCACCATGGAGGGCTAGGGTTTACATGGAGTCGGTTACAAGGAAGGAAATATAATATCCGGATCGCCAAGCTTGCCTTCCACGCCAAGGAAAGTCCCATCCGGACACGGGTCGAAGTCTTGAGTCTTGTATCTTCACTCTTCAATAGTCCGGACGTTGTATACAGTCCGGCCGTCCGGATACTCCCTAATCCAGGACTCCCTCAGTAGCCCCTGAACCAGGCTTCAATGATGATGAGTCCGCCGCGCAGTCTTGTCTTCGGCATTGCAGGGCGGGTTCCTTCTCCAAATACTCCAAGATAATTATCGAACACTTGAACCGTGTCCGGATCCACAAAATGATCTTCACATGCCACCGTAGAGAGAATGGTATTTCACAAATGCAATGTGCTGATAACTTTTTAGGCAACACGACGTGTCATTATGGTCGGGTCATTATTCGAACCGTTTTCCCACAACCAGCCACAACGCATATTACGAGGCGGTTCCCTTGACACGTCTTGTCAAAGCAGAGATCGTGTCCCCTTATCACAGGATTCTCATCAATACGGGTACGGGTAATCCCACCACATCATCAATCGTGGCGCTTGGGAAGCAAGCGATTTCCAATGGGCAAGTGGGGAGGCGCACGCTTCGTCGCCTCTATAAAGGGATAAGATTTACCCATTTTTACCCACGCCTTCTTCCTCCTTTGCCCACTCTTGCCTCCTCGAGCTCCAGCGCCCAAGCCCAAGTCTTCTCCGCACAGCTAAACATGTCCGGAACAGGAGGCAAGTGGGTGGCTTCCACCGTCAAGGAGAAGCATATCACAAATCTTCGGGCAGCCGGATACTTCGCCGCAGACATAGCGCACCGGCTACCGGACGTTGGGCAGGTCATTCCTACCCCAGGACCCCACGAGAGGGTCGTGTTCGTCACCCACTTCGTCCGTGGACTGGGGTTTGCACTCCACCCCTTCGTCCGCGGGCTCATGTTCTACTACGGGCTAGATTTCCTTGATCTAGCCCCGAATTTCGTCCTCAACATCTCGGCGTTCATCGTCGTATGCGAGACCTTCCTCCGCATCCGGCCTCACTTCGGCCTGTGGCTGCAAATCTTCTCAGTGAAGCCGAAGATTGTAAGTGGCTAGCAAGTTGAGGTGCGAAGGGGCCATGGTTGGAAAGATGCCTAAAGTCACCTGGCTGGACGGCTCCTTTGCGGAGACCGTAAAAGGGTGGCAATCGGGGTGGTTCTACATCACCGAGCCGCGCGGCGCCAACTGGGCGGCGGCCCCCAAGTTCCGATCCGGAGCCCCCATGCGGCTCAACTCCTGGGAAAAGAAGGGTCTGACTTGGGGCGAACCTACAGAGCTGACCGGACTCCAAACCTGCATCAAGAGCATGAAGGACAAGAACATCAAGCTTGTCAACGTGATCCAGGTCATGCTCGTTCGCCGGATTCTGCCGTGCCAAAGGCGGGCATTCAATCTGTGGGAGTTCGTCCCGGCCGAACACCAGACGCTTCAGAGGCTCTATGGCATGAAGCACAAAGACGCGTGGAAGGCGTTGTTCAAGGCCTCCGAAGTACCTCCTCCCACATCCGAGGACCGCGTACTTCATGCAGCGCGGCCCCCACGTCCGGTGAGTTTTGGGACTACCACCAGATTCTGTTTTTCCCAATACATTCATGGGGGAGTCTTTAAGTATTTGTGCATATTTGATCAGGACTATGTGGAGACAGCGGAGCAGATTGACCGTCCGGCACCACTGCCAGAAGATCCAGCTGATGCTCTCCTGACAGAGATGCTGATCCCGGCGCCCTACAAGGCACTGGCGAAGAAGGCCGAAAAGAAGGCCCCGGGGACCAGGAAGAGTCTCCGGCGTAATGTTGTGCCCGAAGCCTCGTCCGAAGATGATGAGGCGCACTCCTCCCCCGAAGATGAGGAAGAAGAAGAAGAAGCTGCCCCATCCGGAAAGGATGAGGGGCCTGAGGAGACGAGCCATGGGGCCGGGAGAGGCCCTCGATGCAAGGCTGTCATACCCACGTCGTCGGATGACGACGAAACAAATTCCTCCCGCGATGGCATGGGGGGAGAAAGAAGAAACTCTACCCCCCTGCACTAGGGAGGAGAAAAAGAGGAAAGCCGCCTCGGAGGGGGAGGCTGGGACGCCCAAAAAGGGAAAGACGTCCCTTCCGGACTACTCCACCACGGCTGTTCATAGCGAGGAAGGGTGGCTGCCCAGGGGGAAGCCCCTAGCGCTATCGTAAGTGTCCGCACTCTATCATGATTTTACTTCATAGTTGTTTAATGATGCCGAACATATATGCAGTCCGGCCAGGGCTCATCCGGAGGTGTCGTCTTCGGATGGGTCTCTGAGCGCTTTAGAGATGAACTCGCCCCCGACGGCCACCACTCCTCAGCCTGCGGATGACACAGAGGTGTTGTCCCGAAGGTTCCCCGAGCAGGGGGAGGTGACCCTGGAGACGCCCCAAGGCGGAGTTCCAGATGTCAGACACGTGGGGTTCCAGATCCCTGTGGATCGCGTCGATGAGAGTCGCAGCAAGGCGGACTCTTGACCGAACACTATTCCGGAACCCTTGACGGTTCCGGATTCAGGCGGGCAGCCCCTCGTTAGGGAGGGTGAGCCGTCCGTGCCGAAGACTTCCGTCGCGCCAGCGGTGCCGGATAGTCTGGTGGAAGCGCTTCGAGGCGCTTCCACGGATGACGAGCACCGTACTCTTATGAGTGTGGTGATTCAAAAGGTTCTGTCCGCCCAAAGCGGACTAATCAAGATCGCATAAGCCTCTCCGACGGGCTTTGAGGTAAGTAATAAAATTGTGTGAAATTACCACCCGTTAGGTAGTAGCCTCGATACTACTGCTTGGTGTTCAGAAAGAAAAGCCAAACGGAGGGTCAATTATAATCCGCAGGAGTCTAATAAGCGTTTATGTGAATAAGCAGGCCGTGCTGCTTGCCGCTGCTGCCCGCACAGCCGAGGTTGCCGAACTAAAGCGGGACCTGGAGCAGGCACAGGGAGAGCTCGACCTCACGAAGAGGCGGCTCGAAGAGAGCAAAGGTGAGTGATTCTCCGCTCTTATGTATGTAAAGATAGATAAAATTGTTTAGTCTGACGACGAAGCGTCGTGACTGTGTGACAGGGTCCACCGCCGAAGTGGCGTCCCTGAAGAAAGCGCTATCCGAGGCCGAAGACAAGGCGGCCTTGGAATGCAAAGAGCGCGAGAAGCAAAGTGCTAGAGTGGGCGAGGTACAGCAAGAGCTCCAGGACCTCGGCCAGAAGTTCGAGTCCGTGGAGCATGATTTGAAGATGAAAGAGGCCGAGCTTGCGAAAGCCCTTGTTAGTATGAAAGATGCCAAGGCCGAAGCCGAGAAGGCACAGCAGGAGATTCAGGAGGCGAAAAAGATAGCAGTGGGTAAGAAATTCTTTGTGCAAAGTGAACATGTGGAGAAGGCGTTTCTTTTACATACACGAATTCGGAGCTCTCCAGGGGCATTCGCAGATTTGCCACGCAGCGTATCAGATGCCGCGGAGTTCTACCGTGCCCAAGAGGGGAGCTCAACGGAGAAGTTGTTACGGTCCCGATGTCTTTGGGGCCGAACACTAACGCCTCGAGTGACCAATCAAGCAGTTGGTCGAACTCCACAGGCGGCCGAAGTGGCTATGAAAGATTTCATAGTCCGGATGTGGCCTGGTGAGCCCCCGCCCACTAGCTACTTCGTCCTGATCACGCGGATGGTAAATGCATGTCCGCGGCTTGAAGTAATCAAGCGATCTGTTTGCATTGAGGGTGCCCGACAGGCCTTTGCCCGTGCAAAGGTGCATTGGGGAAAGCTGGATGCGGAGAAGCTGGTGAAGGACGGGCCGCCGGAGGGCAAGGCGCATCGCCATCCCGAGAAGTACCATGATGGCGTTATGAAGGGCGCTCATCGCGTGGCCGACGAATGTACTAAAGACAAGATCTTTGACTAAATGTACCTCTGCCGCTGTTGTAAATTAAGGACGGAGTTGCCTGTGCTATGTAGCACTGTTTTGATTTAAAATATTGCCAGTTGTGCGGCTGTTTATCAAATTCTGAAAGTAGGCCAGTCGTTGGCTTCCGCCCCCATGTACCTAGTAGTGGGGTGTTCCTGGAAAAACCAGGATACTCTTTATCCAAATGTTTGGTCCCTTAAGGAGGTATCCGGTGCAGCGAACAAGGCTTAGAAGTCTATAATTTTAAATTTCGGCGAAGCCCCTAGAATCCGGAAGGCCAAATTGGGGTGCTATATACGCCTAAATCGGCCAAGGCCGACTCATCGCCTAAAGCAGAATTTTTTTAAGGATTTTAAGACCTCTCGAACAGCGACCAGCTCTCGCCTCATCATGTTGGTCAGTTTTCGGCTTTCTCTATTGAGGTGCTCGTCCGGAAGAACCGAGACACAATCGCAATAATTCTCCCTGCGCTACCTTAGCCGATATAACGGAACGTAAGGTACCAAAACAAGGGAGCTGGGCTAACCCAACTGTAGACCCAAGACATGATTCGGAGTTGATGCATATAGTGCTATTAGTTCGGGGTCCCTTGACTGCTCAAAGTGTTCGGACTTTATTTGCCGTGAGAACGGGCACCATATGAAGCCCTCGGCAAGCGGACCCGTACCAAAGTGTACGGATGCAATATCAAAGAAACATTTGTAAGAAAAATGTTCAAATAAGAATAATGAGCTGACGCTATATATAATCTCCCATTGATGAAAATACGTTTAAGTGAAGTTTACAATGAATGCATTAAGCGGAGATAAATAGGACTATTTAACATGTCCTATCCAGGGGAGACCGCGTATGGATATATAAAACAGGTATAACGATCGTAAATAGATTTCACCTGGGTGTTTCCTTCTGTGCGCGAAGCCTGTTGCCTCCTTGGTTTTCTCTCCTATGTAAGTCTGGCAATCTGGCTCTTCTGAATAGGCTGCTCTAAAGCAATGTCCTGAAAAAGAAGAAGGACGTGTTATGAAGGTATGCGGCGGTTATCCCGCACTGTTGACTGAGTCGTTGTTGTGCCTCCGCCTACGCCCATGGTATCTTGAGTGCGTAATTGTGTACGCGTGTCACGAATGCTGCTTTGATGGGGCTTAAGAGGAGGGCGGACTGCTAGTCGCGCTCTTGGCGTGCCTGATGATCCTGTTGCGGGGTGTTCCGGACTCTCTTGACGGTGCTTGAAGTTGTTGTCGCCGGATTGGTTTGTCGGAGGAGGCCGCATTGTACTTCCGCCACTAGGGCTGCAGTATGTTCTTCTATTCGGAGAGAGTGGTCCATATTTCCGGTCACTGTTATGACCCCGTGTGGTCCTGGCATCTTGAGCTTGAGGTATGCGTAGTGTGGTACTGCATTGAATCTAGCGAATGCGGTTCGTCCGAGCAGTGCGTGGTAACCACTGCGGAAAGGGACGACATCAAAGATTAACTCTTCGCTTCGGAAGTTATCTGGAGATCCGAAGAACAGTTCCAGTGTTATAGAGCTTGTGCAACGGGCCTCTACTCCAGGAATCACACCTTTAAAGGTGGTTTTGGTGGCCTTCATCCTTGAAGGGTCAATGCCCATTTTGCGCACTGTGTCCTTATAAAGCAGGTTCAGTCGGCCGCACCGGCCCATAAGGACGCGCGTGAGGTGGAATCCGTCGATGATTTGGTCTAGGACCAATGCGGCCGAGCCGCCGTGACGGATGCTAGTAGGGTGATCCCTACGATCAAAGGTGATCGGACAAGCTGACCATGGGTTGAATTTGGGGGCGACTAGCTCCATCGCATAGACGTCCCGTAGTGCCCGCTTCCGTTCCCGCTTGGGGATGTGCGTGGCGTAGATCATGTTGACCGTTTTCACCTGGGGGGGGGGGGGATTTCTTCTGTCCTCCCGTGTTCGGACATCGGGGCTCCTCGTCATCGTCGCTGTGCAGCCCCTAGTGCTGGTCTTCGACGCTTATTTTTCCGGCCTGTTTGAATACCCAGTAATCTCTATTGGTGTGGTTGGCTGGCTTGTCCGGGGTGCCATGAACTTGGCACGAGCGCTCCAGTATGCGGTCCAGACTGGACGGTCCCTGATTATTTCTTTTGAACGGCTTCTTCCGCTGACCGGGCTTGGATCCGCTGAATCCGGCGTTGACTGCCGTGTCTTCAGTGTAGTCGCCGTTGTTCCGTCACTTATGTCTATTACGCCGTGGCTTGCCGTTATTGTCACGGACATCCGAAGTGACAAAATGTGGCGTAGTGCCGCTGCGAGCCAACCAACTGTCCTCGCCCGCGCAAATGCGGGTCATTAGTGTTGTGAGAGCTGCCATGGACTTGGGTTTTTCCTACCCGAGGTGTCGAGCGAGCCACTCGTCACGAATATTATGCTGAAATGCCGCCAGGGCTTCGGCGTCCGGACTGTTGAGGAATGCGTCTTCCAGGTTTTCCAAACTGCCAATGGAATTTGCTGGCAGGCTATTTAGCCAGTGTCGGGCTGGTCCTTTGAGCTTAAGGGAAGATACTTGATGACATGTAGATCGTCTCCGTGGGCCATGTGAATGTGGAGAAGGAAATCTTCGATCCATACAGCGGGGTCTATTGTCCCATCGTATGATTCAATGTTTACGGGTTTGAACCCTTCTGGGAATTCATGCTCCATTACTTCGTCAGTGAAGCAGAGGGGGTGAGCGGCGCCTCTGTGCCGGGCTATGTGGCTACGCAGGTCGAGTTGCTCTGGGTTGCTATGTTCGACCCGGCCGGTGTTGTTGAAGGTGTATCCGGCGTGACGGTCATCGCCGCGAGCCGAGGCGCGCCCCCGCGATCCGTAGATCGATCCTGGTTGTCCTGTTTTGTTGCCCCGGGCCGTAGTATGTTGGCGTGGGGGTGTTGGCTGGTATGCGGACTGATATGCCGTTTTATCCCGGCCACGAGGTGGCCGGTCAGCCGTATGGCGCTCGAGTCCGTATTCCTCGGCTGCCAGGACTTCAGTCCATCTATCTGTGAGCATGTCTTGATCAGCTTGGAGTTGCTGTTGCTTCTTTTTCAGGCTCCTCGCTGTGGCTATAAGCCGACCCTTGAAGCGCTCCTGCTCTACGAGATCCTCAGGCACACCAAACTCGTCGTCGCCGAGGCTAATCTCGTCTTCGGAGGGGGCATGTAGCTGTCCCCCTCCGGGTATTCGTCCGTCGCCTGTTCTTCTCGGCTGACCTGCTCATCCTCCTGTTCGGCCTGCTCGAAGGCGGGCTGATCAGGGTTGTATTCTTCTTCAGCACCATTCGGATTGTTTTCGTCTCCTGGGCCGGTATTGCTGTGGCGGGGCTTGGAGTGGCGCCGACGATGCCTGTTCTTTGCTTTTTTCCCTGAGGTTTTATCCTCCATTGCCTCATCGCCATTTGTTTCCTTCGCAGTGTCCACCATATATATATATATATCATAGGAAGAGGTGGCTGTCCACTGCCCAGTGAGCAGTGGTTCATGTTCTTCTCCTGCATCGTCGTCCATACTGTCGATGTCTTCGGAGTCGAATTCCACTACCTCGGTTAAATCATCGACCATGGCAATGAAGTGGGTGGTGGGTGGGCAACGAATTCTTTCATCGCCTGCCTCCCACTCGAGCCGGACATAGTTCGGCCGAGAGCCACCTGACAAAGAGAGAGACTTTAATGAGTCCAGCATGTCACCAAAGGGCGAGTGCTGGAAGATATCCGCAGCGGTGAACTCCATTACCGGAGCCCAACCTGGCTCGACTGGTTCGGGAGTGCGCGGACCGGAACCGGCGTCCGGATACGAATCCGGGGGTCCGGAGTCACAGGTCACCACAGAGGTAAGACCCGTGTTCGGCTCCACCGCCGATGAGTGCGCGACCTGCGGGGCGGGGTCCATCCCTCCGTCCTTAGGCAGCGCAGCCTGCTCCGGATTTAGGTCCGGGGCTACTGCGGGGGTGATACCCTGAGTCTTGTCCGACAGCAGGTCTAAACCGTGCTCGTCGTGACTGTCCGGTGCTCCTGGCATAGGCCCGAATCCGTCGAAGATCAAATCTCCGCGAATGTCCGCCGTGTAGTTCAGGTTTCCAAACCTGATCTGGTGGCTGGGGCGATTGTCGATCTGCTTCCAGATGGCTAAGCGAAGTTGGCCCACGGTAAGCCGCCCGAACACGAAGATCTGTCCGGGAGAAAGGTCTCACCCGGGATCGTGTTGTTGACGACGACTGGAGGAGCCATCAAGCCCTGTAGTGACGACACAGAGGAACTCTCAATGAAAGCACCAATGTCGGTGTCAAAACCGGCGGATCTCGGGTAGGGGGTCCCAATCTTTGCGTCTTAGGCTGATGGTAACAGGAAGCAAGGGACACAATGTTTACCTGTGTTCGCCCTCTCGATGGAGGTAAAACCCTACTTCCTGCTTGATTAATATTGAAGATATGGGCAGTACAAGAGTAGATCTACCACGAGATCGTAGAGGCTAAACCCTAGAAGCTAGCCTCTGATGGTATGATTGTAATTGTGATCGGCCTTCTAAGGACCAACCTCTCCGGTTTATATAGGCACTAGAGAGGGCTAGGGTTTACATGGAGTCGGTTACAAGGAAGGGAATATAATATCCGGATCGCCAAGCTTGCCTTCCACGCCAAGGAAAGTCCCATCCGGACACGGGTCGAAGTCTTCAGTCTTGTATCTTCACGCTTCAATAGTCCGGACGTTGTATACAGTCCGACCGTCCGGATACCCCCTAATCCAGGACTCCCTCACCCGCCGCTCCACATTTATGGCAAGTCAGGGCGACGCGACCTCTCACTGCTTCCGCCGTTGAAGCGGCGCGCCGACCGAGGGCACCGCCCGCTGCACGCCCGGCATTTCAGACTACACAGTGGATAGTAACTTTAGAGCAAGTACTAAAATTAGATGACATAAGAAGGCTATAAGGATTTAAATATAGTATTTGTGCTTAGTTGTAGGAGAGAGAAGAGGAGAGAGAAGAGAAGCGGATTGTAAACGTGTAGCCGGTTGTACTCCAACATACTTTGTGAGACAAAAGGTGGGGCCATTATTAATGATATTGTATTTGTACTAAAGGGACTAACAGACGCCTTAATTACTGCTTTTTTTGATACAAACCTTGGTGGGGCTATTATTGACTTTTTTTGAGCTATTATTGACTTGGACGTGGGGTTTGGGGGCCAAAGGCCTACTATTATACTCGCACGACCGACCTGACATGCTCTACCCTAGCCGCGCTGTATCATATGGTTTCGCACCGTTCCAGATCTTAAGCGCCGCCACGCAATTCTTCTCCAACCTCCTTCCGCGTGCACCGCAAGAAGGGACTGCAGTCCTCGAACCCCGCCTTTCGTGATCCATGCACGGGAGAGGGGCGATCAGGTTTTGGGGAGCGCACTCGTGATCGCTGCCAGTGACGACTTCCTCAACGACAGCCTTCTTCCCCGACCTCGGTAACCTCTTCATCAACGACATGAGTGACAACATCAACCACATCGGTTCTGCTCCCGCTGTACAGTATGTGATTCTGTCCTCCTGGTTTAGTCCGCATCATTACTTTGATGTTTGCAATTGTCGTCATGATCTATTTACTGCTGTTTCGGATTAAATCTCATACTAAATTGCTCATATATTCAACAATCCAATCCAAAAACCTGATCACATGTAATTTACTCTGAGTGGTTTTGCTGCGCTTTTGAAGCCGCCTACTTTTAAGGGGTGCAATATAAAAGGTGGCGCACAAGAGCAGTATATTTGTGTCGATCATGTAATCGCTATGACGCCACTAAGGGTAAGCCTGAGGGCGATCTTAATCCTACACAGCAGGAAGCTTTTCAGAACATGGATACCCTCTTCAAAGCCGCCCTGCTGAGTGTTCTTGACGATTCCATTGTGGATTCATATATTTCGTTTGACAGCGGCAAAGACATGTGGGCTGCACGCGAGTTCATGTTTGGGCCCTCGGGCGCTGGCAACGAGTTGTACGTCATGGAGCAATTCTGTGACTACAAGATGACTGATGAGCGCTTTGTTGTTCAGCAGACTCATGAGATACAATCACTCTCTAAGGAACTTGAGTACTTTAAGTGTGTGTTGCCGGACAAATTTGTTGCTGGGACCATCATTGCCAAACTTCCACCTTCGTGGAACGATTTTGCTACTTCTCTGAAAAACAAGAGACATGAGTTTTCTGTTTTGGATCTCATTAGCACACTTGATTTTTAGGAGAAGGCGAGAGCAAAAGACACACGTGCTCGGGTCGCTGAGGGAGCTTCTAGTGCCCACATGCAACACGAGAAGAACTTCCAGCCCAACTAGCCCCAAAACAACAAGAACAAATCTCAGGGGAAAGGCAAGTTTGATGCAAAGAACAAGCCGTCACATTCTACCAACTTCAAGAAGAATTCTCATAACAGGAAGGGATACAAACCTCAATTTTGGTAGCACCGCATGAAAATTTATATTGCTGCATCTACCTGCTGTCGCCTAACGTCATGGTGCTCCAGGTATTCCTACATTCGTAACTCAGGTACAATGACCACCGCAAGATGAAATTAGCTTATTCAGACGTTGACTTGCTGAATGCAAGGCGGAACGATCCTGTCATGTGTGGAGGAGCAAACAAGCAAAGGCGGCCGAAGGTGGAAATCAACCAAGGACTTATGAAATTATATGTAATCTTCCTCAGCAGGTCAAGATCCCTTCGTCCAGATGATCATGTTTGGTCATGCCGAGCTATTGATATGTGCTACTGTTTTGCAACACTTTGTTTATGTATAGCTACTGCTTTTCCTATCTTTTCAGATTCGTGACAATGAATATGATATCAGGGGAACTGCACAATATGTACCAATGTTGAGTCATCTCTATTGCCTCATGTGTTTGCAGCAAATGTGTCAGCATCAATTGCAAGATGAGGCAGGTAGCTAGCTGTGGAGTTGCCAACATGCTCAAAGTGCTCGCAACATTGAGAAGAAACAAGCATGCCCAGGAAATTAATGCGTGCGCAGGGAGGCCCTTTGCTCAGAGAAGCATCGACCGATTTTCTTTATTTCCACACCTTCTCAAAACTTTGTATATGGTTATAGTATGGTGAATCATTGAGATGCATAGACATGCTGAACTTTTGTACTTCTGAATGTTAGTTTAATGTGAGTGTTCAGATCCAAGATGTGCATCCTCTAATTTGGTGGATGCACAGAGAAAATAAATGTCCTTAATTTACTCCATAACCACCCTATTAAATAGGCCTAGTAACAAACCAGGCACATGCAAGGTGATCAAGGGCACATGCATCCTGCATGCATGGCGGTCGGCCAAGCCCATGCGCCAGCTCCAATGCAGCAACGCAAAAGAAGAGAGCGGTTCTTGGGAAAAAGAGAGTAGTTAGTGCAGCGGGCCTTATAAACACGAACAGCTCGCTCTCCCTCTTCCGTCTCCCCACCCAATTCCCTCCGCTCCCCAATCTTCCTCACTCATCCAGAAAACCCCGCTCACCTTCTTCCTCACTCAGACAAAGAACGCCTGCTCCTATTCTTCCTCTCCTACAGATATCCCGAGCCCCGATTCTTCCCCTCTCGCTCTGCCTCTAGGCTCGTCTCTGGCTACTCTACTCAAAACCGTGAGCTCGGTGCGACGCCCACAAGGAAAATGGAATCGGCTGGCCCCAGCGCCAAGAAGATGAGGCTCCCGCTAGCGGCGACGCCGGTTGTAGATCCCGCAACCGGTAGCCCGGGGAGAAGCGGCGAGCCCTCCCCCCTCCCCCACCTGGATCTGAGGAACCGGTAGAATCTCCGGTGGACCGCATCAGTGATCTGTCGGGCGTCATCCTTGAGAAGATCATCTCTCTTCTCTCCACCAAGGATTGCTGCCGCACACAAGTCCTCTCAACTCGGTGGCGCCCTCTATGGCGCACCGCGCCCCTCAATCTCTACTACCGTTAGATATCTGTCCTTCCTGAATTTGATCTCATCAGAGCCATCGTCTCTTCTCACCAGCAGGGCCCCGTTCAATGCCTCTGCATCACGACAAGCTACATGCTGTCCATACCCGGCAAGGTGGACGCTTGGCTGAGATCCCCTGAATTCGGAGAACTCCAGCAGTTTGAGTTCTACCATTACCACGAAAGTTTCATACCACGAACATACCAAGAATTCGTGCCCACACCACCGTTGTCCATCTCGTGATTTTCCTCCTCTCTCCACACAGCCACCTTCGCCCGGTGCCATCTACCAGACGATCTGGTACAAATGCCTTGACTCCCACTGCTAAAAAAAACTTTCGCTTGTGGTGGTTTATCTGTCGGAGGCCTCACTACAAAGCATCATCCACTCCAGTTGCCCTGCCCTGGAGCGCTTGTTGATTGTTTTGGGAATAGAAATCGGTATCAGTTGTCTCCAAGTAAAGTCGCCTCACCTTAAAAGCATTGGAATTTGTTTTAAGGGACAACAACTCATCATCGAAGATGCCCCTTCACTTGAAAGGTTGCTCCTTTATAGTTGTCATACACCTTCAGAAAAAACTGTCGTCTGTGCACCCAAACTGGAGACCTTAGGTGTAATTCGTGACCCGTTTAATAATCACAAGGAGTTGGTGTTTGGCTCCTTACTTTTTCAGGTACCATATATTATCATCTACACATTTGTAATCATATGCTGCATTTTTCATTTGTGCGCATAAGTTTTATATCATCTTGGAGTACACTTTGGGTACTAATATTATGTTATATGCTCAATGAAGAGTTCGTCCATTGATAGCCTATCAATGTTGCTGGATTCTGTCAAGATCATATATATCAGAATGTATAGTATTGATCTGGACATAATTATTGGCTTGCTGCGATGCTTTCGATCTGTGGAGAATTTATACATAGAGGTGATGATTTCATGCACATTGAAAGCCTGTATATATTGTACTAGAATTAACTTTTTAGCTGTCATTCTTTCGACATACTCTATTTTCAGACCTTAACTGTTTTCAATCTTCATGTCTACTTAGGGAGAACCACATGGAGAAAAACATATAACCAATCGTTGGCGTAATAAGCACAAGGATTTTCTCAGTTCTCATGACATTCGTTTGAGGACGATAATGATGGGATGATATGCATCCAACTGTGCAAAATGTAAGCTTTGTCACATTCTTCCTGTTGAACGCGAGGTTACTATTGTCCATGAGGCTTAATTTTTACAGCAAGAGATTTCTCATGGACAAACATGTTGAACAGCAAAAAAAGAAGCTTCGGGTGGACAAATGGACTTGTAAACGTGCTCGGCTTATATTTACAATAAGTTGTAGACATCCTGAAATAAATTTTTTTGCACAGGATGTTGATTTTATGGATCAGACCGATCCATTTGTTTGTGACTGCAAAAAAGAGCGGTTGGGTTAGATGTTACTGTCATGTTCAATCTGGGTGTTGTCAAAAAGATTGGTGAACAATTAATCCTTGGGCTTTTTGTACCATTTGTATGCTTGACTTGCATGTTGTTGCCCTCGTACTCCCCTCCACCTGCCACTACACTGCCGCATCTTCCATGGCTGCTGTTCATTCCCGTACGAGGCCTTGCCGTCGTTCTCCGCCTTGGTTTGCTCGCTGTGCCCGCCGCCGTCTGACGTTATCAACATGGTCAACAACCAAGAGGAATCAAGAGATGACTTTACGTGGAGGAGGCTGACAGTAGGGACCCACCAGGGTCATTGCATTTCGCAAGCAGGTGCCTCATTATTACAAGCCAAAAAAATACTTCCTCCTAATTGTTTGACAACTAGGTTCCACGCCATTGTCAATGTAGTCAATAAACCAGAAATTTACACAACGAGCGGATAACACCAGAGACCCAGCAGCTCGCCCAGTTGTTTTTCAGTTTCAGAGACGGAGCTCAACTGCACGATGTGCGGGGGCTGTGGCCCGTCTAACCAATGCCTACGCTTTTATTAAGCACATGACGAGCCCAGTTGATATATTTTTTCTTTCTGAAATTTGCTAGCCCAGTTCTTTTTTTGGAGAATTCCAAAACCGAGGCCTACTTGCTTTTCTCAGCCCTGCTGGGCTGCAAAACTTTCAAGACGAGGAGGGATGTAAGTAGTAAGAAATGGGCTTCCCCAGAAAACGGGATATAAGTTGTAAGAAATGGGATGTAAATTTTTAAACCAAAACCAACCGGCAATTGCATTAAAATATCATTTTTTTCAGGATTTATCTACTCTCTACTCTTATAAAAACCAAAGCCAACTGGCAATTACATTAAAGTATCATCTTTTCTCCCACAAGATAAACTACTCATACAAATGCATCTTCATGTTCCGTGCAACGAACAGGCATCTTGCTAGTTAAGATTCTAAATTTCATTCATTTTCTGCGGAGAATTGTTTTTTTGAATTTTATTTTGATATAATTTGTTGAAAATTATTTTTAACGTGACTCGAAATTTCGTGATTAAAAGAGTTCGGACCCCACCGAAATATGCAAAATGTCGTTGAATTTTTTAGTAGTGCCCAGAATATATGGTCTATAATGCTAATAAAAAGTATATGGGTTTCAAATATCCTTAAGAATTAGAAAATGGGCTGTAAATTATTGAAAATAATGGCTAATGGGTTGTATGCTGTTTTCCATAGATTTGGAGTCTGACTTCTGGGCCTACTAGGTTGACGATGACGCTGTCCTAAATTTTTTTTGACGCGTACGCAAGGTTTGTCAACTTAGTCAACACACACAAAGGATCGTTGACTGGATGTCCATCCAACGGCCGCCGTGCTTCTTCAATCTCTGATCTTCCCGCCCAAATTACCAAACCAGCGCCAAGGGACTGCTCGCCTTCCTCCCGTGGTCGGGCCAGGCCGCCGCCAGGCCATCCCTCTAACCACCCACACATCCTGTTATTTTCCGGTGACGTCAGCCTCACCCCGCACCCGACCAGTCAGCGCTCATTCTCCCCTCAGTGTTGGCATCCGCTGCGGTGGCTTCGCCGGCTCTGGGTGAATCTCTTCCTGGGCCTCGCCCTCGTCCACCACGTTTGTGCTCTCGGCACGGTGAGGTCAACATGGTCAACAAACAACAGCCATCGGAAGAGGCTGACAGTAGGGGCCCACACAGGAAAATGCCTCCTTATTACGCGCAAAATAATGATTCCTCCACCTGATAGCTGGGACCCACCGGAAGGGTCTCTGTATTTCGCAAAAAAACGTTCCCCCCGCTGTCAGCTCGGACCCACCGGAAATGCCTCCTTATTACGCACAAAAAAATGAATACTCCCCCTGCTAGCTGGGACTCACCTTGGTGGGAGGCTGACTTGTGGGCCTACTAAGTTTACGGGGACGGAGGGCTTTGTAAACTTAGTCAATATGAACGATTCTAGCTCCAGTGGTCGTACGATGTCCATCCAACGGCCGTAGTGCTTCTTCAACCTCTGGTCTTCGTGCTCCAGCCGCCCAAAGCAGCGCCAGTCGTGCCGCATGCTCCTGCCTCCCGTGGCCGGCTGTGATGCCACGGAGGCCTCACCGCTGGCCAGGCCCTCCCTCTACTCACTCACACACCCTGTTATTCTGCGGCGGCGGCAGCCGCACCCTCGTACTCCTCTTCGCGTGGGCATCCACTGCTGCGTCTTCCCCGGCTCCGCGTCGTCCCCTTCCTAGGCCTCGCCGTCGTCCACCGTCGTGGTGCTCTCGATGCGGCACGTGGTCAACGATCGACTTCCATCGGAAGAGTATCGTGGCGTGGAGAGGCCGATACCGGGTCCATGGCGGCCGCAAGGAAGTGCCTCCTTATTACGCGCAAAATAATTATTCCTCCACCTGACATCAGGGACCCACCGAACGGGCCACCGTATTTCACGAAAAAAATGTTTCCCCCCTGACTGCTGGGACCCACCTTCTACATCTTCGCATGCAAGGAAGTGTCTGACAGTCGGGACCCACCTGGTCGAAGCGTACGTAGCGTTGTCATTCTGGTCATGAATGTGTACGTACATACTGGTCGTTGTAGAGGCGTGCACGTGTCGTAGTAGAGGCGCGCACGTAGCATGTACACGTATGTACAGCGGCCAGGGTGCAAGAAAGAAAATATGGCCACGTATGTGTACATACGGGCGGGGTCTCGAACGACTGGGTCGGAATGGAGAAACAGCTTCGTCTTCGTGTTCATGGGGAGGCAACGGAGTGCATCGTGTTCATGGGGAGGCAACGGAATGCGTCGTGTTCATCGGGAGGCAACGGAACGCGTGGGAGCCAACCGGCTGGGTTGGAACCGAATGCGCGGTCGTGTTCATCGGGAGGGCTTGGACGGAACAGGCGATGGAAACGAGGCCTGGCGTACCGCACAACGGAGGAAACGGACCTCCTACGGTCGAAACGGGGGTGGAGGGGTGTGGCGTACCATAAAACGGACGAAACGGACTTGTGTTGGAGCGCTACGGTCGAATCGGCGGTCCTGTTCATTGGGAGGGGTGTGGCGTACCGCAAAACGGGACTCCACGAAATACTGTTCATCTCCACCATCGACCTCCTCCAGCCTCCACGGGCTACCGTCGACCTCCTCCAGTCTCCACGGTCTCCTGTTCATCCAGCCTCCACCGCGCGCTACTCCACCGCCATCGTTTCTACCACCCTCCACCATCTACCGCTCATCCAGCCCTCCACACCACGGGTCCTATTCAACCACCCCTCCACGGGCACCCCTCCACCGCTTCACTGTTCATCCATCCCTCCACCACACCACGGGTCCTGTTCATCCAGAGGCAACGCCACCGCCACCGCTCATCCAACCCCCCGCAACGCCACCGCTCATCCCAGGCTGCACCGATCGGCTTGATTAGCAGCAGAGCGGCGAATCGCCGATCGGATTCAGTTATGATTATCGATCGATCGCCGGGTTCGAGAACGCGTAGCCTGCGATTACAATCGCCGGGTTCGATTAGAGCCCAACGCCTCGCTTCGGGTTGATTAGAGCCAACGCCTACGCACACGCACGCAGCGTGCGTGTACGAGAGAAACGCGCATCGCCGGCCTCGACCTCCCACCAGAATCGGCAACTCCCTGAAAATTTCCTCCCCCTCGCTCCTACCATGGTTTTTTCCGTCATGGACGGCCCAAAGAATGTCATACAACTGCGTCTCCGGCCCGCCCAGCACGAAAAGCCCATTTTCTGTCATGATTTTTTATCATAGAAGTAGGAGCCCACCACATCTATGATGATACCGGTTTTTGTCACAGTTATCGTCATAGAAGTGTCATATGGATGACAGAATTTTTTTTCATTCGGCCCAAAATGTCACGGATGTGTCTTTTTTTTGTAGTGTAGGAGGAGGATTCCTCCCCCCTTGGCGCGCCTTTGAGGGACGGCCGGCCTCCCCCTTGCTCCTTTATATACGGGGGTAGGGGGGCACCCTAGATGACACAAGTTGACAGTTGTCTTAGCCGTGTGTGGTGCCCCCCTCCACAGATTTCCATCTCGGTCATATCAATGTAGAGCTTAGGCGAAGCCCTGCGTTGGTAACTTCATCATCACCGTCACCGCGCCCGTCGTGCTGATGAAACTCTCCCTCGGCCTCAGCTGGATCAAGAGTACGAGGGACGTCACCGAGCTGAACGTGTGCAGATCGCGGAGGTGTCGTGCGTTCGGTAATTGGATCGGTTGGATCGCGAAGACGTTCGACTACATCAACTGCGTTCCTAAACGCTTCCGCTTTCGGTCTACGAGGGTACATGGACACACTCTCCCCGCTCGTTGCTACGCATCACCTAGATGGATCGTGCGTGTGCGTAGGCAATTTTTTTGAAATACTACGTTCCCCAATGCCGGCAGCCCGCTCATCAGACTGTCGGATGCCCTAGAGGGATATGCTTCAGTGAGAGGGGAAGAATAGCCTCCATCTGCTTCTGTGAAGCACGGATCACGGTTGCTTCTCGGGTTGGGGATGACAGTCGTCGTGGTCTACGGCACTCCTCACCGGGAAAGACGCCTGTTGTGTAACCCGGTGAAGCGGTGACGGTGGCCTTTGATACGTCTCCAACGTATCTATAATTTTTGATTGTTCCATGCTATTATATTATCTGTTTTGGATGTTTAATGGGATTTAATATACTCTTTTATATTATTTTGGGGGCTAACCTATTAACCGAAGGCCCAGTGCAATTTGCTATTTTTTGCCTATTTCAGTGTTCCCACAAAAGGAATATCAAATGGAATCCAACCGGAATGAAACCTTCACGAGGATCTTTTTTGTAACAAACACAATTCAGGAGACTTCGAGTGGAGGTCGAGAAAGCCACGAGGCGGCCATGAGGCAGGAGGGCGCGCCCCGGGGGGTGGGCGCGCCTCCCACCCTCGTGGGCCCCTCGCAACTCCACCGACCCCGGGGCGCGCCTCCCACCCTCGTGGGCCCCTCGCAACTCCACCGACCTACTTCTTTCGCCTATATATACTCTTATACCCTGATACTACCGGAGAGAGCCACGAAACGCCTTTTCCACTGCCGCAAACTTCTGTACTCGTGAGATCCCATCTTGGGGCCTTTTTCGGTGCTCCGCCAAAGGGGGATTCGATCACGGAGGGCTTCTACATCAACAGCATAGCCTCTCCGATGATGTGTGAGTAGTTTACCACAGACCTTCGGGTCCATATTTATTAGCTAGATGGCTTGTTCTCTCTCTTTGGATCTCAATACAAAGTTCTCCTTGATCTTCTTGGAGATCTATTCGATGTACTACTTTTTGCGGTGTGTTTGCTGAGATCCGATGAATTGTGGGATTATGATCAAGATTATCTGTGAACAATATTTGATTCATCTCTAAATTCTTTGATGCATGATTTAAATATCTTTGCAAGTCTCTTCGAATTATCGGTTTAGTTTGGCCTACTAAATTGATCTTTCTTGCAATGGGAGAAGTGCTTAGCTTTGGGTTCAATCTTGCGGTGCTCGATCCCAATGATAGAAAGGGAAACGACACGTATTGTATTGTTGCCATCGAGAATAAAAAGATGGGGTTTATATGATATTGCTTGAGTTTATCCCTCTACATCATGTCATCTTGCCTAATGCGTTACTCTGTTCTTATGAACTTAATACTCTAGATGCATGCTGGATAGCGGTTGATGTGTGGAGTAATAGTAGTAGATGCCGAATCATTTCGGTCTACTTATCACGGAAGTGATGCCTATGTTCATGATCATGCCTAGATATCCTCATAACTATGCGCTTTTCTATCAATTGCTCGGTAGTAATTTGTTCACCCACCGTAATATATATGCTATCTTGAGAGAAGCCACTACTGAAACCTATGGCCCCGGGTCTACTTTACATCATATAAGTTTCCAATCTACAATTCTAGTTTACTATTTATTTCGCAATCTTTACTTTTCCAATCTATACAACTAAAATACCAAAAATATTTATCTTATTATTTTTATCAGATCTCACTTTTGCAAGTGGCCGTGAAGGGATTGATGACAACCCCTTTATCGCGTTGGTTGCAAGGTTCTTGATTGTTCGTGCAGGTACTAGGCGACTTGCATGTAGTCTTCTACTGGATTGATACCTTGGCTCTCAAAAAATGAGGGAAATACTTACGCTACTTTGCTGCATCACCCTTTCCTCTTCAAGGAAAAACCAACGCATGCTCAAGAGGTGGCAAGAAGGATTTCTGGCGCTGTTGCCGGGGAGATCTACGCCAAGTCAAGACACACCAAGTACCCATCACAAACTCTTATCCCTCACATTACATTATTTGCCATTTGCCTCTCGTTTTCCTCTCCCCCACTTCACCTTTGCCGTTTTTCTTCGCCTCTTTCCCGTTTTCCTTTCTTTCGCCATGGCCGAATCGAAAAGGGATAAGGGTTCTCTCCTGGGTTCTGGCACTTTGGGTAGTCCCTCTGTCCTCTCTAAGCTTATAAATAATGATGCTATGGAAAGACCTACCGGGGTTATCAATTAGAGTTTGAATAATTTTGATAAGGATGATCCCGGAATTTTTCGTTATTTTCTTGACGAGTCTTTGAAAGATGCTTGGGATAGGCTATTAAGATGCCTAGCTAGGGGCGTTAAACGATAGCGCTTGTTGGGAGGCAACCCAATTTTATTTTTGTTCCTTGCTTTTTATTTCTTTTTAGAAATAAATAATTCATCTACCTTCTGTTTAGATGTGTTTTTATGTTTTAATTAGTGTTTGTGCCATGTAGAACCTTTGGAAAGACTTGGGTGAAGTCTTTGCGATCTTGCTGTAAAAAACAGAAAGTTTTGCGCTCACGATATTAGCTGCCATTTTTTACTGGAGAGCGATTTTAGGTTCATTCTTTTTGAATATGATTAATAGACAAATTCCTCACGTCCACCAATTTATTTCAGAATTTTTGGAGTTACAGAAGTATACATTCAATACAGATTACTACAGACTGTTCTGTTTTTGACAGATTCTGTTTTTCGTGTGTAGTTTGCTTATTTTGATGAATCTATGGCTAGTATCGGGGGTATGAACCATAGAGACGTTGGAATACAGTAGGTTTAACACCAATTAAATAAGGAATGAGTTCATTAATGTACCTTATGGTGGTGATTTGTTTTCTTATACTAACGGAGCTCATGAGATTTTCTGTTGAGTTTTATGTTGTGAAGTTTTCAAGTTTTGGGTAAAGATTTGATGGATTATGGAATAACAAGTGGCAAGAGCGTAAGATTGGGGATGCCCAAGGCACCCCAAGGTAAAATTCAAGGACAACCAAAATCCTAAGCTTGGGGATGCCCCGGAAGGCATCCCCTCTTTCATCTTCGTCTATCGGTAACTTTACTTGAGGCTATATTTTTATTCACCACATGACATGTGTTTTTCTTGGAGTGTCTTTTATGATTTGAGTCTTTGCTTTTTAGTTTACGAATGTGGACCGAAACTTGTGGCGAGATACGATCCGTTGTTTCGGCCCGATCTTTCACGACACACCACCAGCAGTAGCAACCTCTCGCCCGCGCACGCGATGTACACGAAGTAGAGGGTTTGAACCTTGCGGCCCAGCACGAGAAAACCAATCTCGACGAAGGTACTCACGCACAAAACAATTTTCATGAATAGAAATCGCAACAAATAGGTTTTCTAAAGATCCCTCAAAAACTTGATACGGGTGTCTACCCTGAAAAACACATCGTGTCTATTTTGTTAAAAATAACCTCACCTTTACAATGCGTGCACCTTAGTTTTATAGCTGACTGCTACCTCTTGAGCACTGCGTTGGTTTTGCCTTCAAGAGGAAAGGGTGATGCAGCAAAGTAGCGTCAGTATTTCCCTCAATTTTTGAGAACCAAGGTATCAATCCAGTAGGAGGCCACACTCAAGTCCCTTGCACCTACACAAAGAAATAAGAACCTTGCAACCAACGCGATAAAGGGGTTGTCAATCCCTTCACGGCCACTTGCAAAAGTGAGATCTGATAGAGAAGATAAGATAATATTTTTGGTATTTTTATGATAAAGATTAAAATTAAAGATTGCAAAGTAAACAAAGATAGAAACAACTTGTTGACGGAAGATTAATATGATGGAAAATAGACCCGGGGGCCATAGGTTTCACTAGTGGCTTCTCTCAAGATAGCATAAGTATTATGGTGGGTGAACAAATTACTGTCGAGCAATTGATAGAATTGAGCATAGTTATGAGAATATCTAGGTATGATCATGTATATAGGCGTCACGTCCGTGAAAAGTAGACCGACTCCTGCCTGCATGTACTACCATTACTCCACACATCGACCGCTATCCAGCATGCATCTAGAGTATTAAGTTCATAAGAACGGAGTAATGCTTTAAGCAACATGACATGATGTAGAGGGATAAACTCATGCAATATGATATAAACCCCATATTTTTATCCTCGATGGCAACAATATAATACGTGTCGTTTCCCCTACTGTCACTGGGATCGAGCACCGCAAGATTGAACCCAAAGCGAAGCACTTCTCCCATTGCAAGAAAGATCAATCTAGTAGGCCAAACCAAACTGATAATTCGAAGATACTTGCAAAGATAACCAATCATACATAAAAGAATTCAGAGAAGATTCAAATATTGTTCATAGATAATCTTGATCATAAACCCACAATTCGTCGGATCTCAACAAACACACCGCAAAACAAGATTACATCGAATAGATCTCCAAGAGAGTCGGGGAGAACTTTGTATTGAGATCCAAAGAGAGAGAAGAAGCCATATAGCTAATAACTATGGACCCGAAGGTCTGAGGTAAACTACTCACACATCATCGGAGAGGCTATGGTGTTGATGTAGAAGCCCTCCGTGATCAATGCCCCCTCCGGCAGGACGCTGGAAAAGACCGCAAGATGGGATCTCACGGGTACAGAAGGTTGCGGCCGTGGAATTAGATTTTCGTGGTGCTCCCCGATGGTTTGGGGGTACGTAGGTATATATAGGAGGAAGAAGTAGGTCGGTGGAGCCATGAGGGGCCCACGAGGGTGGAGGGCGCGCGTAGGGCGGGTAGGCGCGCGCCCTGCCTCGTGGCCTCCTCGGTGATTTCTTGACGTCCACTCCAAGTCCTCTGGATCACGTTTGTTCCAAAAATAACTCTCCCGAAGTTTCATTGCGTTTGGACTCCGTTTGATATTCCTTTTCTGCGAAACACTAAAATAGGCAAGAAAAACAGCAATTTGGGCTGGGCCTCTGGTTAATAGGTTAGTCCCAAAAATAATATAAAAGTGTATAAATAAGCCCATTAAACATCCAAAATCAGAATATATAATAGCATGGAACAATCAAAATTATAGATACATTGCAGACGTATCAAGCATCCCCAAGCTTAATTCCTGCTCATCCTCGAGTAGGTAAATGATAAAAACAGATTTTTTGATGTGGAATGCTACTTTGCATATTCTTCAATGTATTTATCTCTATTGTGGCATGAATGTTTAGATCGAAAGATTCAAGATAAAGTTTAATATTAACATGAAAATAATAATACTTCAAGCATACTAACAAAACAACCAAGTCTTCTTAAAATGACATGGCCAAAGAAACTTGTCCCTACAAAATCATATAGCATGCCTATGCTCTATCTTCACCACACAAAGTATTTAAATCATGCACAACCCCGATGACAAGCCAAGCAATTGTTTCATACTTTTGATGTTCTCAAACTTTTTCGTTCTTCACGCAATATATGAGCGTGAGCCATGGAGATAGCACTATAAGTGGAATAGAATGGTGGTTGTGGAGAAGACAAAAAGGAGAAGATAGTCTCACATCAACTAGGCGTATCAACGGGCTATGGAGATACCCATCAATAGATATCAATGTGAGTGAGTAGGGATTGCCATGCAACAGATGCACTAGAGTTATAAGTGTATGAAAGCTCAACAAAAGAAACTATGTGGGTGTGCATCCAACTCGCTTGCTCACGAAGACCTAGGGCATTTTGAGGAAGCCGATCATTGGAATATACAATCCAAGTTCTATAATGTAAAATTCCCACTAGTATATGCAAATGACAACATAGGAGACTCTCTATCATGAAGATCATGGTGCTACTTTGAAGCACAAGTGTGGAAAAAGGATAGTAGCATTGTCCCTTCTCTCTTTTTCTCTCATTTTTTGGGCCTTCTTTTTTTTGGCCTCTTTTCTTTCTTTTTTTTGTCCGGAGTCTCATCCCGACTTATGGGGGAATCATAGTCTCCAACATCCTTTCCTCACATGGGACAATGCTCTAATAATGATCATCACACTTTTATTTGCTTACAACTCAAGAATTACAAGTCAATACTTAGAACAAAATATGACTCTATGTGAATGCCTCCGGCGGTGTACCGGGATATGCAATGAATCAAGGGTGACATGTATGAAAGAATTATGAAGGTGGCTTTGCCACAAATACGATGTCAACTACATGATCATGCAAAGCAATATGACAATGACGAAGCGTGTCATAATAAATGGAACGGTGGTAAGTTGCATGGCAATATATCTTGGAATGGCTATGGAAATGCCATAATAGATAGGTATGGTGGCTGTTTTGAGGAAGGTATATGGTGGGTATGATACCGGCGAAAGGTGCACGGTATAGAGAGGCTAGCAATGGTGGAAGGATTAGAGTGCGTATAATCCATGGACTCAACATTAGTCATAAAGAACTCACATACTTATTGCAAAAATCGATTAGTTATTGAAATGAAGTACTACGCGCATGCTCCTAGGGGGATAGATTGGTAGGAAAAGACTATCGCTCGTCCCCGACTGCCACTCGTAACGAAGACAATCAATAAATAAATCATGCTCCGACTTCATCACATAACGGTTCACCATACGTGCATGCTATGGGAATCACAAACTTTAGAACAAATATTTATCAAATTCACAACTACTCAACTAGCATGACTCTAATATCACCATCTTCATATTTCAAAACAATTATCAAGTATCAAACTTCTCTTAGTATTCAATCCACTTTATAGTTTTTATTTTGGATGCCTATCATATTAGGACTAATTTTATAACCAAAGAAAATTACCATGCTGTCCTAAAGGACTCTCAGAAAAATATAAGTGAAGCATGAGAGATCAATAATTTCTATAAAATATAACCACCACCGTGCTCTAAAAGATATAAGTGAAGCACTAGAGCAAAAACTATATAGCTCAAAAGATATAAGTGAAGCACATAGAGTATTCTAACAAATTCCGAATAATGTGTGTCTCTCTCAAAAGGTGTGTACAGTGAGGATGATTGCGACAAACTAAAAAGCAAAGACTCAAATCATACAAGACGCTCCAAGCAAAACACATATCATGTGGTGAATAAAAATATAGCTCCAAGTAAAGTTACCGACAGACAAAGACGAAAGAGGGGATGACTTCCGGGACATCCCCAAGCTTAAGCTTTTGGTTATCCTTGAATTTTACCTTGGAGTGCCATGGGCATCCCCAAGCTTAGGCTCTTGCCAATCCTTGTTCCATAATCCATCAAATCTTTACCCAAAACTTGAAAACTTGACAACACAAAACTTAACAGAAAATCTCGTGAGCTCCGTTAGCGAAAGAAAACAAACACCACTTCAAGGTACTGTAATGAACTCATTCTTTATTTTTATTGTTGTTAAACTTAATGTACTCCAACTTTCCTATGGTTCATAAACTCCATTACTAGCCATAGATTCATTAAAATAAGCAAACAACACGCAAAAAACAGAATCTGTCAAAAACAGAACAGTCTGTAGTAATCTGTAACTAACGCAAACTTTTGGAACTCTAAACATTCTACCAAAATGGGACGACCTAGATAATTTGTTTATTGATCTTCTTCAACTGGAAACAGCATTATATCACGTTCTGGTAATTTTTAACAATTTATTTCGTGAGCAGAAAGTTTCTGGAATTTTCAGCAAGATCAAATAACTATCATCCAAGAAGATCCTATAGGTTTAACTTGGCACAAACACTAACTAAAACACAAAACCACATCTAAACAGAAGCTAGATGGATTATTTATTCCTAAACAGAACCAAAAAGCAAAAAACTAAAAATAAAATTGGGTTGCTCCCAACAAGCGCTATTGTTTAACGCCCCTAGCTAGGCATAAAAGCGAAGATAGATCTAGGTATTGCCATCTTTGGTAGGCAATTCTTCAATAAGACACCTATAACCCCTAGGAGTTTCTTCCATTTTATTAATTATCAAACTTCTAGGCACGATATTGAGAAAATCATTAGTAGCAAACGGTTCCTTAAGGATTGTGAGAAAGTTGGTGTGAACACTTATGGATTTGAGGTCCGCATTTCCCTTACTAGAATTTTCACCCTTATTTTTAGGAAGATACATCAATTTGGCAATGTTAGCATTAGAAGGAGTGTTTTTCACGGAAGAAAAGGCAGATCCTAGGTTGGTAATAATATCCTCAATTTTATCAATTATAGTGGAATATTGATCTATCTTTTCATTAACCATAGGTTCCTTTTCTTTAAAAAAATTAAGAGCAACTCCGACCATAGATCTGTATTGGGTAATTTGATTATGGATCTTTCTATCCAAATTTTGAATCAACTCTACGGTGGCAACTTTATTTTCAATAATTTCAAGCCGTTGCATCACATGTTCCAAAGTTAAAATAGTTCCATTAACCAAAATACGTGGTGGGACAAACAAATCTATCATAGCATTATAAGAATCAAAAGTATGGCTACCCAAGAAATTTCCTCCGGTAATGGTATCAAGAATATATCTATTCCAAGGGGTGATGCCTACATAAAATTATGTAAGAAGAACGGAAGTAGATTGCTTCCTTGTAGATCTATTTTGCGCATTGCAAATTCTGTACCAAGCATCTTTTAGATTTTCTCCCTCCCTTTGTTTAAAATTAAGAACTTCATTCTTGGGAGACAAAGGAGTAGATAAAGGACTAACCATAACGACGAAGCAAGCAAAAAAGAGGCAAACGGAAAAGAGGGCGAATAAAACGGCAAGGGTGAAGTGGGGGAGAGGAAAACCAGAGGCAAATGGTAAATAATGTAATGCGAGGGAGAAGAGTTTGTGATGGGTACTTGGTATGTTGACTTGTGCGTAGACTCCCCGGCAACGGCGCCAGAAATCGCACGTTGGCAGGAGTCAAATCTATACTTGACTTAGTGCACACCTCCCCGGCAACGGCGCCAGAAATCCTTCTAGCTATCTCTTGAGCACTGCGTTGGTTTTCCCTTGAAGAGGAAAGGGTGATGCAACAAAGTAGCGTAAGTATTTCCCTTAGTTTTTGAGAACCAAGGTATCAATCCAGTAGGAGGCAACACTCAAGTCCCTTGCACCTACACAAACAAATAAGAACCTTGCAACCAACGCGATAAAGGGGTTGTCAATCCCTTCACAGCCACTTGCAAAAGTGAGATCTGATAGAGAAGATAAGATAATATTTTTGGTATTTTTATGATAAAGATTAAAAGTAAAGATTGCAAAGTAAACAAAGATAGAAACTTCTTGTTGACGGAAGATTAATATGATGGAAAATAGACCCGGGGGCCATAGGTTTCACTAGTGGATTCTCTCAAGATAGCATAAGTATTACGGTGGGTGAACAAATTACTGTTGAGCAATTGATAGAATTGAGCATAGTTATGAGAATATCTAGGTATGATCATGTATATAGGCATCATGTCCGTGACATGTAGACCGACTCCTGCCTACATCTACTACTATTACTCCACACATCAACCACTATCCAGCATGCATCTAGAGTATTAAGTTCATAAGAACGGAGTAACGCTTTAAGCAAGATGACTTGATGTAGAGGGATAAACTCATGCAATATGATATAAAACCTATATTTTTATCCTCGATGGCAACAATACAATGCGTGTCGTTTCCCTCATCACATCGGGATCGAAAGCACCGCAAGATTGAACCCAAAGCTAAGCACTTCTCCCATTGCATGAAAGATCAATCTAGTAGGCCAAACCAAACTGATAATTCGAAGAGATTTGCAAAGATAACCAATCATACATAAAAGAATTCAGAGAAGATTCAAATATTATTCCTAGATAATCTTGATCATAAACCCACAATTCATCGGATCTCGACAAACACACCGCAAAAGAAGATTACATCAAATAGATCTCCAAGAGAATCGAGGAGAACTTTGTATTGACATCCAAAGAGAGAGAAGAAGCCATCTAGCTAATAACTATGGACCCGAAGGTCTGAGGTAAACTACTCACACATCATCGGAGAGGCTATGGTGTTGATGTAGAAGCCCTCTATGATCAATGCCCCCTCCGGCAGGACGCCGAAAAAGGCCCCAAGATGGGATCTCACGGGTACGGAAGGTTGCGGCGGTGGAATTAGGTTTTCGTGGTGCTCCCCGATGGTTTGGGGGTACGTAGGTATATATAGGAGGAAGAAATAGGTCGGTGGAGCCACGAGTGGCCCAGGAGGGTGGAGGGCGCGCCCAGGGGGGTAGGCGCGCCCCCCTGCCTCGTGGCCTCCTCTGTGATTTCTTGACGTCCACTCCAAGTCCTCTGGATCACGTTTGTTCCAATAATAACTCTCCCGAAGGTTTCCTTCCATTTGGACTCCGTTTGATATTCCTTTTCTACGAAACACTGAAATAGGCAAAAAAAACAGCAATTTGGGCTGGGCCTCCGGTTAATAGGATAGTCCCAAAAATAATATAAAAGTGTATAAATAAGCCCATTAAACATCCAAAACAGAATATATAATAGCATGGAACAATCAAAAATTATAGATTCGTTGGAGATGTATCACTGACCTATCTACTTGGTTGAGAAGTAATGCTTTCTAATCTGGACTCTTTCTCACGTTTAAAACAACAAGCGGCCCTTTCCTTATCTAATGGATTGCATGCTTTATATTTTAGCAAACAACCGACCGATATAGAACTAATAAAAGTATTACTAACTTGGACTCTTATTTTTCCGGTGCACATCTTTATTTGAACCCCTGCTGGTGGTCCCCATCCAAGTGAACACAAGGACATAATATCCCATGACAGATTCCTGGCCTTCCTTCTATTTTCTGGTGGATGTGGCAACATAAAAAAATAACGCACTTTAACTCTTCTACGAGCACTAGCACATGTACGATCTAGTTGAAAATCTTCTCTTCCCTCGTGTACACGTATAGTACATTGGAGTGCATAGATTGCATGCATGCGTACTAGGTTCCATGAGAACAATTCCATCTTTCAATCATTTTGGACCATCGCATAGTCAGGGACTCCAACTTTTTCCGATCTCCATGCTAAATAGCTAGCACTCAATTCTTGCAGATATGCAGATGTATAGGTTACAGTAATAGGCTCATCCTCAACTTTGCACTGCTTCTCATTAATCTTCAGATTCGGCATACCTAAAACATCATTAACGGCTGGATCAGTAACTGGATTAATATTTCTAATGATTGGTGTGCTTATATCATCCTCTCCCCCTTGAAACGAAACCGTCCTCGGTTTTAAGTTGATCTATCCAATAGTACTGTTATTTGTAGAATGAACGATGACCGTCAAATTTCTAGCACCTTCGACCTTCTTCCTTTATTTTTCTTTCTGCTCTTTCATCTTCGCAAGATGTTCTTTCCTCCAAGAATTAAAACGCTCCTGACCCATGGGCACTAGGTCGTACTTCTTACCCTTCTTTACGGTATATGTGTGTGTTTGACAATCATACGCAACATCGTGCTCTTTGTACCATGGCTTCCCAACAATAAGTGAGATGAAACCATTGGTGCCGGAATCACGTCACACAAAACAGTGCAAAAAAAATCCCAACAAAAACGGTACCTCGGTTTGATTTGTGACACTGAGTTCTTCATAACCCCAACGGAATGAGTATGGTTGTGGGTGTGGCGTCATCGGTAGTTTCAACTTCTCCACCATCTCGATGCTTGCCGCGTTGATCAAACTCATGTGGTCGATTGTCATAGCAATGATCTCTCTTTTACCACAACACGAGTATGAAAAAGTCCATCCCATCGGCCTTCCTCCTCCAATTGAAACCCATAGCTTAGCTTCCATGATAAACCAGTCATCTTCTGCACAGTGTCGTGAATAACCTTGCTCTGATACCACCGGATGTCGACCGAACCTCGTGGTGAGATCCGATCCGTTGTTGCGGCCCGATCTTTCACGACACACCACCACCAGCAGCAACCTCTCGCCCACGCACGCGATATACACGAAGTAGAGGGTTTGAACCTTGCGGCCCGGCAGGATAAAACCAATCTCGACGAAGGTACTCACGTGCAAAACAATTTCCACGTAGAGAAATCGCAACACAGAGGTTTTCTAAAGATCCCTCCAAAACTTTATATGGGTGTCTACCCTGAAAAACACATTGTGTCTATTTCATCAAAAATAACCTCACCTTTACAATGCGTGCACCTTAGTTTTATAGCTGACCTATCTACTTGGTTGAGAAGCAACGCTTTCTAATCTGGACTCTTTCTCACGTTTAAAACAACAAGCTTAATTCTTTCCTTATCTAATGGATTGCATGCTTTATATTTTAGCAAACAACCGACCGATACAAAACTGATAAAAGTATTCCTAACTTGGACTCCTATTTTTCTGGCGCACATCTTTATTTGATCCCTTGCTGGTGGTCCCCATCCAAGTGAACACAAGACATAATATCCCACGACAGATTCCTGGCCTTCCTTCTATTTTTTGGTGGACGTGGCAACATAAAAAAATGCACTTTAACTCTTCTACGAGCACAAGCACATGTATGATCTGGTTGAAAATCTTCTCTTCCCGCGTGTACACGTATAGTACATCGGAGTGCATGGATTGCATGCATGCGTACTAGGTTCCATGAAAAAATTCCATCTTTAGATCATTTTTGACCATCGCATAGTCAGGGACTCCAACTTCTTCCGATCTCCATGCTAAATAGCTAGCACTCAATTCTTGCAGATATGCAGATGTATAGGTTGCAGTAATAGGCTCATCCTCAACTTTGCACTGCTTCTCATTAATCTTCAGATTCGGCATACCTAAAACATCATTAACGGCTGGATCAGTAACTGGATTAATATTTCTAATGATTGGTGTGCTTATATCATCCTCTCCCCCTTGAAACGAAATCGTCCTCGGTTTTGAGTTGATCTATCCAATAGTACTGTTATTTGTAGACTGAACGATGACCGTCAAATTTCTAGCACCTTCGACCTTCTTCCTTTATTTTTCTTTCTGCTCTTTCATATTCGCAAGATGTTCTTTCCTCCAAGAATTAAAACGCTCCTGACCCATGGGCACTAGGTCATACTTCTTACCCTTCTTTACGGAATATGTGTGTGTTTGACAATCATACGCAACATCGTGCTCTTTGTACCATGGCTTCCCAACAATAAGTGAGATGAAACCATTGGTCCCGGAATCACGTCACACAAAACAGTGCAAAAAAAATTCCCAACAAAAATGGTACCTCGGTTTGATTTGTGACACGGAGTTCTTCATAACCCCAACGGAATGAGTATGGTTGTGGGTGTGGCGTCATCGGTAGTTTCAACTTCTCCACCATCTCGATGCTTGCCGCGTTGATCAAACTCATGTGGTCGATTGTCATAGCAATGATCTCTGTTTTACCACAACACGAGTATGAAAAAGTCCATACCATCGGCCTTCCTCCTCCAATTGAAACCCATAGCTTAGCTTCCATGATAAACCAGTCATCTTCTGCACAGTGTCGTGAACAACCTTGCTCTAATACCACCTTATGTCGACCGAACCTCGTGGTGAGATCCGATCCGTTGTTGCGGCCCGATCTTTCACGACACACCACCACCAGCAGCAACCTCTCGCCCACGCACGCGATGTACACGAAGTAGAGGGTTTGAACCTTGCGGCCCAGCACGATAAAACCAATCTCGACGAAGGTACTCACGTGCAAAACAATTTCCATGAAGATAAATCGCAACACAGAGGTTTTCTAAAGATCCCTCCAAAACTTTATATGGGTGTCAACCCTGAAAAACACATTGTGTCTATTTCATCAAAAATAACCTCACCTTTATAATGCATGCACCTTAGTTTTATAGCTGACCTATCTACTTGGTTGAGAAGCAACGCTTTCTAATCTGGACTCTTTCTCACGTTTAAAACAACAAGCGACCCTTTCCTTATCTAATGGATTGCATGCTTTATATTTTAGCAAACAACCGACCAATACAAAACTGATAAAAGTATTCCTAACTTGGACTCCTATTTTACTGGTGCACATCTTTATTTGATCCCTTGATGGTGGTCCCCATCCAAGTGAACACAAGACATAATGTCCCACGATAGATTCCTGGCCTTCCTTCTATTTTCTGGTGGACGTGGCAACATAAAAAATGCACTTTAACTCTTCTACGAGCACTAGCACATGTATGATCTGGTTGAAAATCTACTCTTCCCGCGTGTACACATATAGTACATTGGAGTGCATGGATTGCATGCATGCGTACTAGGTTCCATGAAAAAAATTCCATCTTTAAATCATTTTGGACCATCGCATAGTCAGGGACTCCAGCTTCTTCCAATCTCCATGCTAAATAGCTAGCACTCAATTCTTGCAGATATGCAGATGCATAGGTTACAGTAATAGGCTCATCCTCAACTTTGCACTGCTTCTCATTGATTTTCAGATTCGGCGTACCTACAACATCATTAACGGCTGGATCAGTAACTGGATTAACATTGCTAGTGATTGGTGTGCTCATATCATTTACCACAATCATCGTTGCTATACACACCTTTTGGGAGAGACACACATGAATCAAAATTTATTAGAATACTCTATGTGCTTCACTTGTATCTTTTGAGCTAGATAATTTTGTTCTAGTGCTTCACTTATATCTTTTAGAGCATGGTGGTGGTTTTATTTTATAGAAATTATTGATCTCTCATGCTTCACTTATATTATTTTGGGAGTCTTTTAGAACAACATGGTAATTTGCTTTGGCTATAAAATTAGTCCTAATATGATAGGCATCCAAGATGGGTATAATAAAACTTTCATATAAAGATCTAAAGGTTGTAATGTTAGAGTCATGCTAGTTGGGTAATTGTGGAATTGAGGAATACTTGTGTTAAGGATTGCAAGCCCCGTAGCATGCACTTATGATAAACATTGTGTGAAAAATTTAAAGCATGCAGTCTTCTTTGATTGCTTTCCTTATGAGTGGCGGTCGGGGATGAACGATGGTCTTTTCCTATCAATCTATCCCTCTAGGGGCATGCGTAGTAGTAATTTGCTTCGAGGGCTAATAGACTTTTGCATTAAGTATATGAGTTCTTTATGACTAATGTGAGTCCATGGATTATACGCACTCTTAGCTTTCCGCAATTTGCTAGCCTCTACGATACCATGCATTGCCCTTTCTCACCTCAAGATTTGGTGCAAACATCGCCGGTGCATCCAAACCCCGTGATATGGTACGCTCTATCACACATAAGCCTCCTTATATCTTCCTCAAAACAGCCACCATACCTACCTATTATGGCATTTCTATAGCCATTCCGAGATATATTGCCATGCAACTTTCCACCGTTTCGTTTATTATGACACGCTCCATCATTGTCATATTGCTTTGCATGATCATGCAGTTGACATCGTATTTGTGGCAAAGCCACCTTCTTAATTCTTTCATACATGTCACTCTTGATTCATCACATATCCCGATACACCGCCGGAAGCATTCACATAGATTCATATTTTTATTCTAGTATCGAGGTGTAATTCTTGAGTTATAAATAAATAAATAAAAGTGTGATGATCATCATTATTAGAGCATTGTCCCATGTGAGGAAAGGATGATGGAGACAATGATTCCCCCACAAGTCAGGATGAGACTCCAGACAAAAAAGAAGATGCCAAAGAAGCCCAAATAAAAAAGAGGCCAAAGAAGCCCAAACAAAATAATGTTACTATCCTTTTTCCACACTTGTGCTTCAAAATAGCAACATGATCTTCATGATAGAGAGTTTCTTATTTTGTCACTTCATATACTAGTGGGAATTTTTTTAATAGAATTTGGCTTGTATATTCCAATGATGGGCTTTCTCAAAATGCCCTAGCTCTTCATGAGCAAGCAAGTTGGATACACACCCACACTACAAAAAAATACACTTCCGTGATGATACGTGTTTGTCACAGTAGGTCGCATTTTTTTCATGCATGTACATCCATGACAAATTTATGACAGAATCAAGATACTCATACATGTGCTGTCGTAGAAGTGTTCCATGACATTACCAAAATTATCATCACGGAAGTGCCCACTTCCATGACGATAAATCGCACATGTAAGTGCTTTTCGTCAAGGGTGACCGACACGTGGCATCCACCATAACGGAACATTGTTAAGCTATCGGGTCGGATTTTGGATCCGATAACCCGTTAACAGCCACGACCAATACCGATTTTCCACGTGTAAAATTCTCATTGGCCTTTAGCTGGGCTGGCCCATTATGGTCTGCAGAATCTTGTGGGCCTTTAGTCGGACCGCCCAAAAGGGGCCCACAAAGTTTAAATGGGCCGGCCCAACCGAAGGCCCATAAGATTTAGCGGACCATAATGGGCCGGCCCAGCTAAAGGCCCACAAAATTTAGCGGACCATAATGGGCCGGTCCAGCTAAAGGCCCACAAGATTTTGGGGACCACAATGGGCCGGCCCAGCTAAAGGCCCAACATTCTCTGTTAAATCGGCCCGTCAACGGCCTGGTCTAAACTTGTCATCAATGCGGCCCATGGTCACTTCTGGCCCGTTAACAGTCTGCTAAGTAAATGGGTCGAATTACGGCCCGGTGTATTTTCGGCCTGTTAAAGGTCCGGCTTCATTTGGGCCCATTTACAGGCCATCAAAACTTTTGGCCCATAAACGACCATCAAGGATATGGGTCATATTCGGCCATGTCTATCATTCGGCCTGTTAGAGGCCCACTAAAGATTCGGGCCACTTTCGGCCTGTTGTCATTTTCGGCCTGTTAACGCCGGACGTAAACCATGGGCCATATATGGCCCAACGTCATATGGGGCCCATTAACGGCCCATATAAAAAAGACGATAATCTAGCCCGACCGAAGTTCCGGCCTGTTAAAGGCCCGTGTATTAGGTCGGCGCATTTACGGCCCGTCCGAATTTCGCCTCACAAATATCTCGCATCGTAAATGGGCCACCATTTCGCCTGCTAAGTCCAAAGGGGTTATTTGGCACAATCAGGGCCCAATCTCACTTTCGGTCTATTAAAGGCCCATGTTTTTTATGGGCTCGAGGTATTTATAGCTGTAAACGGCCTATTTTTACTGAGGGCCCAAATTATGTTTAGGCCTGTTAAAGGGCCACTATGGGCACATGCCTACCAGAAAAATTTGAAAGCTTATGCTAATTTAAGCCCAGATATTAGTGGGCTACATGCAAATTTCGTCCCGTAATCGTTTTTAGCCCAATTGGAATGGGCCCGACGAATGTTCGCATGTTGGGCTCCTACGAAGCTTTCGGCCGAATACATTACTAAGATAAACCTACACTATACAAAAATAGTGTCGTAATTATTGCAGCCTGTGGCAGCATCATAAATGTTGTATCACAACAAAATAAATTCCAATCATACAACAAAAGGCATGTTGGCATTAAGTTTACAGTCCTTCCAGATAAAAGCACCATCAGATGTATAGAAGCACAGATCATTTGACCTGAGTGCTAATGTTTCAGGCTGTAGAATCTGATGGAGCAGCACAATCTCCACCTTTTTCCGCCATTGCTCTTCAACAACGAAGTGAATGTCTGATAGTCTGGTTTCAAAACCATTCATATCTTGACGACATTTCTCAACCACTATTCTTGTTTCCGAAACAACGTCCATTAGGGACTGGACTTGTGTCTCGGAGCATGATATATCACTGTCTAGCAGGAAGATTTTGTTCAAGAGGGCGATTTGGACGAGGTTACCTTGACAACTGACCCGTAATTACGCAGCAAGGTGCTTTTTGCACCGTTAGTGGAGAGATACCGACGATCGCAGCAAGAGGTGACATTGTGCCTGTAGTAGCCTCGTCACCTTCGTGTGGTTGTGGCTGTTCAATCATTTGTTCCATAGCTTCCTCGAAAGTTTGAACTTGTAGATTAGTGTACCGGATAAGTTACTAATGAGACAAAAATCAAAGTAGGTTAAACGTTTATACATAACTTATTTTGGTGAACTACTGTAATACATTAGCATGTATTGTAGTGCCAACTACATAATAAAATCACTTTCTGAACATATGTCCATGTAGCATGCCTACTGTATTGTCTATTTCCTCACATTCGTTGACATCTAAGGATAAAGAGACATGGTTTAAAGTAGGATGAACATAGTATGACATCATTCATATCATGGGCAAACAGATATAAAACAAACAGGCTATTTTATCATTGTGTGCGCACGTGAACATAACAACTAGATTACAGATCAAGACCAAAAGAATATCCTTCATCTCTTTTAAACCATGTAAGGTGAAATAATACATTAAGACAATTGTGTATAAAAGTGAACATAGTAACTGACATTGGCTGCAAACCAAGTAGTTAAATGAACACATCACAGTACCAATCAGTTCAAGGCAGGAGGAAAAAGTTTCGGAACATATGGCCTTGAACTGGTGTGCTCATGCCATTCATCTTGCTGGTGTGGCAATCCTTGAAGATTTGCACTGCATTCGGTTCAGGTTCTTTTTGGTCCGCATGGGCTTTCCTCTGTATTTGGAACAAGTCAATATAGATATGATAATATGGCACAAAAAAAGAAGGAAGTAGCAGCTATTTACAAAAGCCTCGCAGTGTGCAATATAGCTACGAGATCGTGTTGTCTGTTGGAATTTCACTTTCGAACGGTTGGTTTTGTTCTTCAAATAGTTAGCCTAGAAGAAGATACACTTGTAAGGAACATACATAAATACAAGTTCAATATGTGGTCTGATCAAATACATATAGCCTACTTGATACTTTGGATTAGACCAATGTTTAACGAGGGTTGTCCAGTCTTCATCTGTAATATATTCCACTGGAGATGTTTGGGCGATTTCATTGTTAGCCTTGCCTTCAAAGTGAGATTTTCTAAGGTCGTACCGATACTGTCGCAGAGCAGATTGAAAAACATGAGTGCATGGTTGTTTAGTTGCATCATCTTTCGGATCCAACTTGAACCTCATCTGTTGGAAAAAGAATGTGAGTCTTATTAGGAGGAAACTAGAAAGTATGGGACAGAGCAAGACAATTTTACTAATTGTGATGAATAACATTACTTACGGATAAATGGTCAAGGAAGGTGTTAAGCGGGTATTGTCTTTCTCATTCCTGTCTTTGGATCCACGTTGGGAGGATACGGCATGACACCTAACGGCAACGGCTGCCTCTGATACTAATTTGGCTGACTCTGTAGCATCACGTGGCCTTTTTAAACCTGCCTCAAAATGGATCTCCATTCTTCCTCCTTTAGATTTTGTTAATCTGTCAAGCATTATCCCTTATGTCTGTTTCCGCTTGCGCCGTGGTGCTAGTTCAACAACGAATATGGAAAGTGTTAGTGTACATCAAACTGTGAAAATACATATAAAGGAGCATGCAACTGCAACTTGACTCGATCAGGTACCGTCTTGGTGTTGATGCTCATGAGGTTCATCTAATCTTGCCAAGTCATGTTGTGTCGCAGGTGCTTGAAGCGATGTTAGGTGTGAAGGCAGCTTGGGAACCGCCAGTTTGAGCAAACGAATGAGTAATCGGTTGAGATCTTTGAGTACAGTTGAAGCGGATCTTTGCAGCTGGTGGAAGCGGTGAATCTGTGTTTGTAGATTTAGCCGGTGGACTTGGACCTTCTACTACACTATAAGTACCAAGAGAATCTCGACGGCAGAACCTTTTCCGCTTTCACCCGACGAGTAACAAAGACTCCCTACTATATTATTTTCCTTGCTCTTTTTGACTTTGCCATGTCAAGCTGTACCCACAACACAAAAGAATAAAATCACTCTTCGTAACTCATTGATGCATGATACATGTGTAATACTTTGATGTAAGACAACCGTATGAGGATGGAATATGTAAGAAAACAGACGACATGACATATTCACAGCTATGATGTGTAAACTAAGCGAAGGATTTTCAATAAAATAGAAGTAATGCAAGCTAGACACCATATGAAAGATGCAACCAATATTACTCGCCAAGTTAAAAGTGTCTTGTCATAAGTGGCAATTCAAAAATGAGAAGCAAGACAACGTAGAAATCAATGCAAGATGCAACCACTATCAAACTGCCATGTTAAAACCGTCCAATCATGAGTTCTTGATGCGGGATACACAACAGCAGATTTTGATGTAAGAACATGGTATGATAGATAGATGCTGTATTTTAGACACAGAAAGCCATGTCATATGCACATGTATAACGTATAAACTCAAAGGTGCAATTTAATCAAAATAGAAGAAATACAAAGCTAGACAACATATGCAACATGAAACCAATTATCACATCACAACTTAGAGCAAGCACCTGCGATGGTGGAGTGCGGGAGATGAACTCATCATGTAGACTTGGGACTTCAACTTCATTAGCAGTAGAAGTGGAAAATCTAGAGAGTCTATGTTTGCGTCGGTGCGGAATACCACCAACATCCCCTAACTTACTATTTTCCTTCCTATTTTCTGATATTGCCTTATGAAGTCAAAACCACAAGAAGATGAATAAAATTAGCTCTGCATAACTGGTTGATGCATGAAATGACACTACAAGAAATATGTCAACTTGTGACCACCACTATTGGTCACTGAAAGGTCATGGTTTTTCATTTGTGACCTTTTTGTGACCAAAAACAGAAGGTCAAAAGTCGGGCGGTCAGAATCGACTATAGCGACCTTTCTTCCGGAATGGTCGAAGACGTTTATGACCAAAATACGTCCATTGTGGCGTTTTGGTCACTAGCAACCTCCCTGTGCCACGTAGGCATCCAAAGATGGCAAGTCGATGTGGCACAAGATTCAGCTCGGTCCAATGCATCTTTTATATGGACCGAGCCCACTAATTCCAACAGATTTATGTTTTTTTATGGTCAACTAAATGGGCCAAGCCCAATTTTTGCAAGCCTTTTCTTTTTTGGGCCCTTTACTTTTTCTTGTAAATTTCTTTTTTTTGGCCTTTTCATTTTGTTTTTTGCTGGCCTTTTCATTTTGGTTTTTATAACTTTTTGGCAGAATTATTATTTTCGCTATTTGAAATAAACTAAACAATTCCACAGCAACATCATCAGTTGGCTGTAGCCTTTTCAAAAGTACACAGGAATACAATTTTGCCTATATATATTGTTGAGAAATTTTCATAATTTTGCTGTCAAAGCAGCATGTACACAGGAATACAATTTTGCTATCAAAGCAACATTTCAAACGTACATCTTCATGACATCGTACATAAAAACCAGCAATAAAAAGATTACAATATGCCATTTGGCTCAGATCTTGCATGCGCAGCATCTCACATTCATGTACAGGAGAGGAGGAGGAGCTTGAGTTGTCCTGAAGGATACGCATTCCTGAAGGACACAAAAACTAGAGGTATTATTTTGGACAATAATCTCCAAGACAATATTGTAGGCTATTAACGTAAAATAAGTTATTATCAGGTTAAGCCTCCATAGTTTAGTGATCATTTTCTCATACAATTTTATTTCAACTTAATAGTGTCCAGAATCAAGCAAGGAACTAAACATCAGCAACAAAAAGGTGAGAAACTGCATCAATCAACAAGATGATGGTTGTATGATTTGTTCTTCGGGAACTTGGACAGCCAATCGACCAAAAAAGTTGATGGAGCTTCACAATAAAAAATTCCCGCCATTTGACTTACCACTGCATGGTATATCAGTAATTTTCTATCATTCTACGTTCACTTTATATAATATCTACCACCCAAACATATTCTAATCTTATCACAAATTCACAGCTGAATTGACTTACAACTACATTCCCATCATTACGGTGCACATACACATGTTGACTTCTAAATAAATGAGAGGCTCCAAGGACAATGCACACATGCATATTGTAAGACCAAGGTAATTTGTTTCTAGTTACAAATGGATTAAGATGGACATTTTCACAGCCAACACAACAAAACACATACGATCAACAAAACAATTATGCAGTCAGCCCTCCGCTTATACCAGCACCACAAACCAAACTTGAAAGCACTTCAACAGTAAATCAAACACATTATCGATGCTAGTAATAAGAAGATGGACAGATGTGTATATATACCGGTGTTGACGGGCCAATAAAGGGCCTGCTTGTAGAGGTTGTAGAGGCAGAGCTTCTCCTGGGAGTGCTCCTTCTTCTCCTAGGTGTGCTCCTCCTACAACAGCAGCAACAGTAGGTCAAGAACAACAATAGAGTCATATGAGTTGTTGGGTTCATAGCATCAGTTTGACACCAACAACAGCAGAGATTAGAGTCATATGACAACGAAAACAACAACAAAAGTAGTTTGACAGTAGCAGCAGCAGAAATAGTTTCAAGTAGTCTTTTCTAATGGATGTAAAACTTGAGAATCTAGTATACCCTAGTAGAACTAATTTTCATATGCAGCATAATTTCAACCACCCAACTTAATTCTAGCCGTCCATTCTGAAGGATCTACTACTGAACCATGCAGAACAAACAACAACAAAAAATAACAGCATTTAGAATAGTATAAACAGAGATCAGCCATGCCAATAAACTAATAATAAAATTCTGTGATAGATAAGAGAAAACGGGACTGCAACACGTAATCGACATGCTGCTACATCTAATTTAAATAAAACCAGATCTACAACATATTTTCAATTATAAGGTGGCATCCTAACTTAAATTGACAAGCCATCCTAACTTAATTGACAAGCCATCCATTCCTAAGGATCTAATTTGAGAATCTGACATAGAACAATCTCATAAACCGGGGACTACAGCATGCCAAACAACAGAGAACACACATGCAGATATCTGATTATTCTCAAATCATATTCAGGGCGTAAGAACAGAACAGGGACCGCACGCAACCACGGAGATCTCATCTAACAGACGACGTAGTTCTTGGCGGCGTCGCCGATGAGGCGCTCGGTGTCGGTGAAGGCGACGTAGGAGGGCGTGGTGCGGTTGCCCTGGTCGTTGGCGATGATCTCGACCCGGTCATGCTGCCACACGCCGACGCAGGGGAGGAAGAGGCCATCCCGCCCATGGCATCCTGGATCTGGGAGGGATTGAACACGAGGTGAGGAAGTGAGGGAGGGATGTGAGGAGGAGGAGATGGAGTGGAGGGACGCACCTGAGTCGCCGGGGTGGGGGTGGTGGGCGGCGGCGACGGCGGCATCCCCTCTCGGACCGCAGGAAGTCGTCCACCTCCTCGCGCACCACCTGCGGCGTCGACCCCCACCGGAACAGCCGCCCGCACGTAGAACAGCACGGGCACGCCGGCGCCTGCTGCGGGGAGACGACGTGGAAGGACAGCCGCCGCGGACACGCCCCCACGACGGGGTGGTGGGTTGGTGTGGGGATCCAGAGCGTGGAGGAGGAGGAGGCGGCCATGGTGGACAGTACGGGGTGCGGGGGCGGCAGGGTTGTGTATATTGGATCTGGGGGATCGAGGTAGGAGGCAGAGGGCGGAGGGTAGGGAGAGATGGTGAGGAGAGGGACGAGGTGGGCGGTGGGTGAGGAGGACGGCGAGGTCGGCGGTGGGTGGACTGGATCTCCGTCGTCCTTGGTTGAGGTCGGCGGTGGGAGGGAGGACTGGATCGGGAGGGGGCGGTGGCGTGAGGAGATGGAGGGATCTGAGTGGGAAATCAAATGGTGGCAGTGGGAGATCGAGGGTTTGGGTGGGGGAAGGGGAGGGGCGTGCGGGAGGCCATGGACGGCGGCCAGCTCCACTGGAGGGAGGTGCCAGTGGCGATCTGGAAGGGAGGAGGCAGCTCTCACCGTCGGGCAGCGAGGAGATCTGGAAAGGAGGAGGCAACGAGGAGATGGATGGGTTGGTGTGGGGGTGGCAAAGAAAGGAGGCGGGGGGTGGAAGGAAAATGACCAGCTAGGGTTTCGTGTTTGGTGTGGAAGGGTTGAGGACAGCCATTGGATCCACGAGCATCCGACGGCGTATGATGCATGATCCGCGTGGAAACGCCTCTGCACCAATCAGAATGCAGTATGATGCTATGACCATCTAAATTGGTCATAGTTGTCTAAAAATAATATGTTAGAATCATGTCAGCTATTTTATGACCTGAGAAATTCAGAAAGAAAATAGAAAACCTTCTCATTGTGTCACCAAAATGTGAATGAGTTTTCAGAAAAAATAACAAACATGAAAAAAATATAAATATCTTCAAAAAGGTGTAGTGAAAAATGAATTTTTGTGCAAAAATAAACATTTTTCATTTTTCGAGAGCCCAAAATGAGTTTTTTTGTGAAGGACCTACCATATATTTGTTGCAAAATTGGACCAAAACATTTTTATAAAATACTAGGCCATATTTAATGCACAATTGGCAAAATGGTTGGGTGTGAAAAGTTTTGATCCACCTCTGGTGAAAAAGACAAATTCCCGCCGATTCAGCTGGAAGTGGGTCAAATTTGAACTGCAGGTGCCTCATAGTTTGCTATTTATTTTTTTCAAAAATCATTTATAGGTACATAAGTACCTATTTAATCAGAGAAACACCAAAAAATTCCAAGATTCAACCACTAGCTAGGAACGGTCATTCCCGCCGTTTTGACCGCATTTTGAAACGGGCATAAAAAATTCAAAAAAAATCAAAATACTGGGAAACCTTCGCATTGTGTCATTATATGTGGCCAAGTTCCCAGGAAAAATAACAAACTTGTAATACGGTAATTATTTTAAAAAAGTGTTCTCAGAAACGAGCTATCATGTGTGGAGATCAATGGCTTTCAAGCCAAATGATCAATCTTATGGCCACATTCATGGCATAGTTTGTACAAATGATCTCATATTGTGCACAAGGGTGCATATTGGAATGGCAAACAATGTTGCCTAAGGAAGTTTTCATTTTCTTTGGACGAAAAATTCATTTTCCATTTTTCCAAGGGCCCAAAATGAGTTTTTTTTAAGGACCTACCATATATTTGTTTCAAAATTGGACCTAATCAATTTTCTAAAATACTAGGACATATTTAATGCACAATTGACCAAATGGTTTGGTGCAAAAAGTTTTGATCCACCTCTCGTGAAAAAGACAAATTTCCGCCGATTCAGTTGGAAGCGGGTCAAATTTGAACTGCAGCTGCCTCATAGTTTGCCATTTATTTTTTCCAAAAATCATTTCTAGTTACATAAGTACCTATTTAATCAGAGAAACACCAAAAAAAATTACAAGATTCAACCACTAGCTAGGAACGGTCATTCCCGGCGTTTTGACCACATTTTTGAAACGGGCATAAAAATTCAAAAAAAATCAAAAAATTGGAAAACCTCCGCATTGTGTCATTATATGTGACTATGTTTCCGGGAAAAATAATAAACTTGTAATGCGGTAATTATTTTAAAAAAGTGTTCTCAGAAATGAGCTATCAAGTGTGAAGATTCATGGCTTTCAAGCCAAATGATCAATCTTATGGCCACATTCATGGCATAGTTTGTTCAAATGGTCTCATATTGTGCACGAGGGTGCATCTTGGAATTCCAAACAATGTTGCCTAAGGAAGTTTTCATTTTCTTTGCACGGAAAATTCATTTTTCATTTTCCGAGTGCCCAAAAGGAGTTTTTTTTGTGAAGGACCTCCCAAATAATTGTTGCAAAATTGGACCTAATCAATTTTCTAAAATACTAGGACATATTTAATGCACAATTGACAAAATGGTTGGGTGCAAAAAGTTTTGATCCAAAAGAAAAATTTCCGCCGATTCAGCTGGAAGCGGGTCAAATTTGAACTGCAGCTGCCTCATAGTTTGCTATTTATTTTTTCAAAAAATCATTTCTAGTTACATAAGTACCTATTTAATCATAAATACATGGTTTGGTGGCGATACGTCGAGGTTTGGGCGGTGGCCGAGGGCCCCAACTCTAGAGCGTGTAAACTTGCATGCCCGCCACGTGGTCACCTCGTGACCGTGGCATTGCTAGGAAGAAAATCACAACATAAGATTCTCACGAGGAGACCGATCGATGCTCAAACATGAATAAGCAGCCAAGTGTTTGATTTACGCTACGGGAAATGCACATGGCTAATGGGCGTGAGTTTTGGCTGAGGATGATCGAGTTACTCAAAAACCGTCTTCACAAATTTTCACCTCAAAAGGAGGAGCCTAGGTGGTACTTGCTTTACAAAGTACCACCTTTGGACATAAATCTGAATGTTGAAGCTCGGCTCACAATAATGAATGGATTGAGCTGGCATTTGGTGGAGGATGGTTATTTGGGCATAGGAAAGCACTGTAGAAAATGGATAATATTTGGACATGCCAAAGTGGTACTTCCTTCACAAAGTGCTGCTCTGAACAGAATAGGAAAATGAATATTTTCAAATTATTTTTGAACTAGGCAAGGAATGTTTTTGACATATTTGATGAAGATATGATCCAAAACATTTATGGGAATTTTTTGGGAATTTTTGGAATAACAGAAATATAGGTTGCTTCACAACCTAGGGCAAAATCGCCACATGGACATGACACATAGGCAAAACTGATGAGATGGCGCCTAGTCATCACAACCCACCACAATCTACAAGGCTATGACCATCTATATTGGTCATTAACAACTAGAAATAAGGCAGTAGACTAGCACCGTTTGCTTTGTGACCATTTCGTGTAAGGAAATTACGACCTTTCTGACCAAAATGGTCGCAATGGTTTAGGGTTTGGAGCCCCCCGAACAGCTTTTGACCAATTGGTCTGAAATGGTCATAGATGTATGACCAATTCTTCCAGGGTCACTGACAGAAGGTCACTAATTGACATATTTCTTGTAGTGAGACGAACACTACTTTGATGTAAGGCAAGCGCAGGATAGGAGGATGGCATATATGCAAAAAAAAGACAGTGTTTCATATTCACACGTATGATAGGAGGATGGAATATGTATGAAAAAACAATAAGCGGAAGGAACTTCAACAAAATTAGAAGAAATGAAAGCTAGGCACCATATGAACATGCAACCAATATCACTCTATCAGGTAAAAAGTGTCTCGTCGTAAGTGCCATTTCAAGAAATTAGAAGCATTACAAGCTAGAAGACAATGCAAGATGCAACTTGCATCACAGTCCCAAGTTAAATGTGTCTTATGGGTAAGTGATCGTTGCAGGTATAAGTTGTAAGCACGCAGATGCAATTCTACATAATCGGAAACAATACAAACTAGACATCATACGGAAAACGCAACCACGTATAACAGTTCCAAGTAAGAGCAAGCACCTGTGATAGTGGAGTAGGGGAGATGTGCTCATCTTGTACTCCTATGTTCTAGAAACAGGAACACGTGTCATATTCACAGGCATTATGTGTAAAGTAAGCAGATGCAATTCAAGTTAGAAGCAATACAAGCTAGACATCATACGCAACATGCAACCACATATAATAGTGTCAAGTTAGAGGCAGCACCTGTGATGTTGGAGTTGGGGAGATGTGCTCATCATCTACACTGCTATGTTGACTGTCCGGCCTTGTGTTGTCTTGCGAATCTTGTTGGGAGGATGGCGGGGTAGAATCTGTAGAGACCCCCTGTTTGAGTTGCTCCGAAGGACCACCATCATCCACTGCCGGACTAATTTCCTTCAGCTGTAATGATTTTGCATTGTGAAGTCAAACCGATAAGAAAAAGGAATAAAATTCGCTCTTCAGAACTCATTCATGCATGATCTTGTGAACACTACTCGGATGAAAGGCAAACACATGATGCAAGGATGGAATATGTATGAAAAACAGGATGGTGTGACATATTCACACCTATGATGTGGTAACTAAGCGAAGGCATTTCAACAAATTAGAAGCACCGCAAGCTAGACACCATATGAAAGATGCAACCAATATCACTACGCCAAGTTCAAACTGTATATGGCGTTTCAACAAATTAGAAGTAGTATATGCTAGAAATCATATGCAAGACACAACCAATATCACAGTGGCGACTTAAAGGTGCCTTATCATAAGTGACTGATGCGGGATATGCAAGAATAGTAGTCTGATGTAGAAACAGGAACACATGTCATATTCACAGGCATTATGTGTAAAGTAAGCAGATGCAATTCAACAAAGTTAGAAGCAATACAAGCTAGAAATCATACGCAACATGCAACCACATATAATAGTGCCAAGTTAGAGCAAGCACCTGTGATGGTGGAGTAGTGGAGATGTGCTAATAATCTACACAGCTATGTTATTTGTCTAGCCTTGCGTTGTCTTGCGAATCTTGTTGGGAGGATGGCGGAGTAGAATCTGTAGAGAAACTCCGTTTCAGTTGCTCGGAAGGACCACCATCATCCAATGCCTTGCCAATTTCCTTCAGCTTTATTGATTTTGCATTGTGAGGTCATACCGACAAGAAAAAGGAATATCATTCGCTCTTCAGAACTCATTCATGCATGATACTGACGAACACTACTCTGATGAAAGGCAAAGTCATGATACGAGGATGGAATATGTACAAAAAAATGGACGGCTTGACATATTCACACCTATGATGTGGTAACTAAGCAGAAGGCACTTCAACAAATTAGAAACACTGCAAGACACCATATGGAAAGTGCAACCAATATCACTCTGCCAAGTTAAAATTGTCTCGTCATAGGTGGCGTTCATCAAACTAGAAGCAATACGTGCTAGAAATCATATTCAAGAATCAAACCAATATCACACTGCCAACTTAAAGGTGTCCCATCATAAGTGACTGATGCAGGATACACAAGAAGAGTAGTTTCATGTAAGAACATGGTGTGATACACAGATATAGTATGTACCAAAAACAGGAAAGCGTGTCATATTCACATGTATCATGTGTAAGCTAAGCAGATGCATTTTACACTAATTAGGAGCAATACGAGCTAGATATCACACTGCCAAGTTAGAGCAAGCACCTTGGATGGTGGAGTAGGGGAGCGGAGACTTGGACCATGTAGTGCACTATCAGTACAGGGAGAATAGGTACAGATGCTCTGTTTACGTTGCTGCAGAGGACCACCATCATCGCCTTCCTTACTCTTTTCCTTCCTCCTTCTTGATTTTGCCTTGTCAAGTCAAACCCACAAGAAAAAGGAATAAAATTTGCTCTTCAGAACTTATTGGTGCATGATACCGATTTAACACTACTTTCATGTAAGGCAGCCGCATGATAGGAGGATGGAATATGTATGAAAAAGCAGACGGCGTGACATATTGACATGTATGATGTATAAAGTGTAAACTAAGCACAAGGTGCTTGAACTTGTTAGAATCGATGCAAGCTAGAAACCATATGAAAGATGAAACCAATATCATTCTGTCAAATTAAAAGGGTGCCCTAACAAATGTATTTGACCAAATTAGAAGCAATACATGGCAACAGGCTAGAAATAATATGCAATATGCAACAAATAAAGGTGACTCATCGCAAGTGATTGATGCAGGATACAGAAGAGAGGTAGCTTCATTTAAGAACAAGGTTAACACATAGATGTAGTGTGTACCAAAAATAGGAAGGCATGTCATATTCAGAGGTATAGTGTGTAAACTAAGCAGATGCAATTTACCCTAATTAGAAGCATTCCAAGCTAGACACCATATGCAACATGCAACCACATATCACACTCTGAAGTTGGAGCAAGCACCTATGATGGTCGTGTAGGGGAAGTGATGTCTTCAGGTACAGAGCAACGTTCAATATCTTCATTTAGGCTTGTTGTTTCTTGAGAATCATGTGGAGAGGATGAAATTGCATTCTTTATAAGAGTATTGCGTCTCATATTAACCCACGCGCGAGACTGTCTCATCATAAGCGATAGACGCAGGATACACAAGAACGTAGTTTGATGTAAGAACATGGTGTGATAGGCGGATGTAGTATGTACCAAAACAGGAAGGCGTGTCATATTCACATGTATAATGTGTAAGCTAAGGAGATGCAATTTCACAAATTAGGAGCATTGATGAGGGATACACAAGAAAAGTAGTTTGATGTAAGAACATGGGTAATAGAAAGATGTAGTATGTACCAAAAACAGGAAGGCATGTCGTAATCACAGGTATAATGTGTTAACTAAGCAGATGCAATTTACCCTAATTAGAAGCATTACAAGGTAGACACCATATGCAACATGCAACCACATATCACACTGCCAAGTAAGAGCAAGCACCTACAATGGTGGTGTGGGGGAATTGCGGTGATCAACTAGAGAGCTACGTTGACTATCTTCATTTAGCCTTGCTGTTTCTTGAGAATCATGTGGGGAGGATGACACTGCACTCTTTAAATGAGTAGGGCGTCTCATAGTAACCCACCCGGGTGACTGTCTCATCATAAGTGATTGATGAGGGATACAAAAGAGCATTAGTTTGATGTACGAACATGATTAATAGACATATGTAGTATGTATCAAAACAGGAAGGCATGTCATTATCAAAGGTATAATGTGTAAAGTAAGCAGATGCAATTTAACCAAATTGGAAGCAATACAAGCTAGACACCATATGCAACATGCAACCACATTTGACAGTGTGAAGTTAAAGCAAGCACCTGGGATGGTTGTGTGTGGCAATTGAGATTATCAAGCAGAGCTACGTTTCTTGTCTCCATACGACATCGCACCCATTAGAGCTGAAACGCTTAGTGCTTATCTTGAATTACTCGAGCGACTTCTGTCTTTTCTTTTCTGCATCCATCAACACTGCGTCAGAGTCTGAAACACCCATGCATAAAAAAAATAGTGTGAGTATGGGTGAAGTGTGTGCACAATTAGTACAGTGTAAAGGTAGCAGATAGCAGGTCGGTGAGATAAATGACGGGAGACATATGATAGCTCTACAACATGCATGGCACACTCAATTACTACAGGATTCTATGAAAATAACAGTCGACTGAAAGCAAATAGGTCAGTCCATTTTTTCTGCACCGTTCGATGTACAAAGAACGGGCAGATCGCCTTCATCTACCTCCAGCCAGTCAGTGTTGACGATCTTCCTCGAAACGCCAGTGACCACCGGCCCAGTATTCCTCCCCGCCTGCGCCCTCCCTCGACCTCACCACACCGCCGTGCTTGGCACCGCCCCCCCCCTCGGCCATCCATTCAAGCCCCGCCGACCTCCAGATCGGGCGCAAGCAGCTCCTGCGCCCCACACCCCTATGATAGACACCGATGCGCCGCTTCCCCGGGGAACAGGCGGACTAGGTGCTCCGGGCGCCTAAGAGGGTGCTGCTTCTTTTAATTGCGGTTCGACTGACCCTGAATTGAAATCCAAAGTAGACTCTTGACCTCTAGCAAAGGTGAAATAGTAAAAGGGAGGAAACCTTGTGCATTTAGTATCACGAAGAAGATGCAGTAAGAAATGATCAACTAGTTTCTTTCGTGGGATGAATACGGTGTGAGCGGAGACATAAGATTTGCACGAATAAGGGAAGAGGAGTACCTCTTTCTGCTGGCAGTGTTGTGTCCTCCTTCTGTTTTTCCGACGATCTTGTTGTTCGCCGGAAACCAGAAGTTGTGGAGGACGGTGCAGCCCTGGACGAACCCATGGCCAAGTTGTTGAGTGTGGTGTGGTGGCCATCTATCAGCGGCGGGGAAGAAGATCCGAGGCGGCGAACGACGGCGTAGCGGGAACAGCTCCGGTGCGGTGGACGGTTGCGACAGTGGAGCCGCAGCAGTGAGGCACAGGACGGCATGGTCGGAGTGGTTCTGGTACGGCGCACGTCGGCGTCGGCGTCGTGGAGGCAGCTCTGCCTCGGCTTCAACTGCTAAGTCCTTGAGGGTGTTGTGGTTGCTGTTGCGTTGGTCGACGACGTCGGGGTACCGGCTCCGGCGTGATGGAGGAGGGCGGCGGTGGATTGGCCGCTATGGGGTGGAGGACGGAGGAGGCTGGGGTTTCGCGGCTGGTGGAGAGGGCGTTTTCGCACCCACGGAGTATGAATGGGGAAACGGAGGGAGGCGGGGAACTAAGGGGGAACAATGTTTCGGTTTGAGACGCGCTTGTTTGAAATTTGGGGAAAGTTACAAACTTTGCCCCCATCTAAAATTTCGGACATATTGCGGGTTGGGGGTAGGACAGTCATGTCAGGTGTCACAAATGTGGGCAGGATAGATTTCGGCCGAGCGCATGGGTGTTTAGGCGCCCATGGCGTATGAATGCTTCTCGGAGGCGGTTGAGACTTGCGTCTTGGTGAAGTTACAAACCTACCCCGGTTTAGACCTTTGGACATCGGGCCGATAGGCTACACGGGCTGAGTCAGACAGTAATTTCCTACCACCAAAACATTAGTCTCGCGGTTTCGGGGTGACCAGAGGCCTATTTGGCACTTCGTTCAATATTTGGGAGCAGAAGCATTAACGTTTTCGGTTCTCTTGAATTGAACTTTCAGGATTTGTCAAACTTCACAAATCATTACTCTTGAAAATCCTAAAGCTACGATTATTTTGGAATGGAGGGGATACATTTTAATATACATTGTACATGAGTATATATTAAAAAATATGCAACTTACCTCAGTTCATGCATGGTTCCAGGTATAATCTCCTTGGTTGCAAAAAAGTTAGATATGCGTATGAATATATATAGCATGTTCAAACTCACAACAAAGATTGATGCCCCTTTTACATCTGATATACAAATGCCATTATCTCGGGTTCAAATAGATGAATGCACTTCCTATGAATTGAATCTTGAAACCCCTTTATGTTGAATTCGACATGTATTTTATTTCGTAGCTAGCAATTTGGAATGTATCCATGCAAGTAACAAATGTATAAAGTGCTTCACACTAACAACATGGAGTGCACTAATTAATGTTTATATACGAATTGCAAAAGCATCCATTGCATGTATTTCAAACTGCTCTCACTCTATGGATCGATAATATGAAATAAACACATGCACATGCTAGAATTAAATAGAGTATGGGTGTCTGATAGACCGAGTTTTGTCCATACACAATTTTGCAAAATTCATGATCTCATCCAAAAATAATAATGCCATTTATATTTTAATTTAATGCGTAGAACCGCATTTTACACGTAGATGCACTATGCCTCGCCCCGTTCTCACAAACGCGTTATATATCTCTCTATCTAACGCATAAGTGCACACACTTTATATGCATCGGCATTTCTCTTTCACACATGCTCACAATCTCTCTCAGGGTGTCGGGGTGTCTCACGCACATTCTCTCTCTGTTTCTCTCTCTCTCTTTCTGACTACTATGTACCACTCTTTTCACTAATCTCAGTTGGAAAACACTATTTCTATCACATGCATATATACCCGTGCATGGTCTCTACTAGCCCTCTATACGCATATACGCACATATATGTGCCTACGTGTCTCCCCCACGCACATTATCTTTAGGCACCCTCTCGCACATATTGCCCCCCCCCCCCCGACACACCTCTCTAATAGTAGTTGGCAGATATGATTTCATCATATCATTCGGTAGGATATCCCTGGCTGTTAGTCTTGATAGTAATACGAGGCAAAGTTTTACCCTAGTTCGGATTGGACCCTTGCAGTAGAAGAAAGAGCCTACTCCTGGTACTGTATATTAGTGATGGGGGTGTGTACACAGTACACATGAATACCAGGCATTGTGTGTGTGTATACTATCGACGAACTAGCCCCCAAGCTTGTATAACATACTAAGGGCCTAGGGTTACAAATCATATATAGTCGGCTTATCACCAGTGGGGATAGAGTCCTCCGCGAATCTGGTAGCTTCGTGTTGTATGCCAAGTCCTCCACATGGGTCTCCGCATAACACGTCTCCGTCCAACCTATTTGTGGCGCAGGATGGAACCGACCCATGAGTCTTCATGTTGACCCACCACAACTAGAAATGGTGTGCCCACCACACCACACACGCAATCGGCCACTAAGAAAATAAGCATATACAATAGTACAACGGTATCTAGCTCACGATACATCTCCATATTTTGTTGATGACACTGACGGACTTTGCATTTGATGCGTGCTCCGTATTTTGTTGGCGACCCTTACGGTCATTGTATTTGAAGCGAAAGCACGATATGGTCATTGGACTTCAGAATAAGCTCATCATGGTCACCACATACATTTTGTCGTGCTAACCAACATGTGGTTGGATGGTTAGAGGACAGTGGTTTCTCGAGCCCACCAAGGTTAAAGTCCCGGTGCTTGCATTTATCTTGTGTTAATTTCAGTATTTTCCGGCGATGTACATTCAATGGGAGGAAACGTTCCACTCGACGACGAGGCACCTATGGTGACTTCGTAAAATCTCAAGATCATGTAGATGAAAAAGTCAGTCGACTGACGTGTAGCCTCACCCCGCATGTACACATGCACGCACGCAAGACACGCACGCATGTAGGCGTGCAACATTGACATGTACACATAACGTACATACGCACGCATGCTGGCGTGCAACACTAACACGTACACATGCACTCACGACGAACACACGCACGTACGCACCCATGCATGCAACACTGAAACGCACCCTTGCACGCATGCAACACTCGCATGCCTGCATGCACACAGCACACGACGCAAGAGACACGCTCAACCTATACGTGCATGCACCCTTTTTTAAGGACATGAATTGTTACGGGTATTAATCAATCTTATCTGTGATAAGCAGAACATTGATGTTTGCATCGGTCTTTATGAATCACAATGTATCGAACGGGCTATCAACATAGTAGGCTTAACTACATGAAAAAGATGACGTCACACTCAATGAACAATCATCGGTTTATGAAATGCCCGCTTCTGAGCGCCCTGGCCCACCAAAGGTTCCTTTGCTGTGCGCTGCCTACGTTGGGTCACTGACATGCAGGCCATGCACCCAAAGAGCCCACATGTCAGTGGAAGAATGGCGCGGTGTCCTAGGTCAGATTCGAGGTCGCCACTCGCGGCACGCCCGGCTGAACACGCCTCCGTGCCGCATTCAAACGCCTCCATGAAACCCGCCCGTGTGGAAGCCGAGAAATCCACTTTGGACACACGTCCATTCATGACCGGGCCGGCGTTAAACGCAACGCCGGCCGATCTCCTCCCGTCCGCCGTCTATTTAATCTCCTATTTAAACGAGGCCAAACGCCGGCCAAGAATCGCACACCTCCGCTGCTCCCCTATCTCCTCCACCATTTTGTCCACTCTTACAATGGCTTACGAAGAGTAGTTATTCCGCATCCAAGCCGGCTGGGTAGCCCGCCGGATACGAGCTATGCAGCTCGCTGATCTATCTCCTCCCTCGCGCCCGACGGAGCCGATTGCCGCCCCAAGCCGGCGCTGAAGTTCAACAACTTCGCCGCTCGAGCCAGCTCGGCGAGGCGGCGCCGGGCATCGTTGTTGCCGTCCACGCCGCCGCCGCCTCGTACGCGTCTCCCATTTCGTGGCGAGACTCCCATGCCAGCGGCCGCGCCATGCAAGCAGCGTCGAAGCCGGTGCGCGCGGAGAGCGACGAAGTCGGTGGCAGCGCCTCGCGTCGCCGCCATAATCGAGGAGAAGTAGAACACGGGAGGCCGCCACCGCTTGGGTCCCATGAAGGCCACCGCGAGGCGACGCGGCATACACAGCAGGTGTCTTGCGGATCCTTTTGTTGCGAGGACCTTCGTCGACCCGCATGGGCTCCACGGAAGAGGGAATATTAGGATGAACTTCGAGCGGTGCGGCCATGGCGAAGTAGTGGCCGGTGATGAACTCGAACCGGTGCCGGCCACCATCATCTACGGCACCAGCCAATGATATCAGTTGGACAGTGGGGAAGCGAGCCGTCCTTTGCGCTGGAGCATATACCTCCGGGGCTCCCGGCAGTCCGGTGATCGTGCTGCCGGACATGAGGAACACAAATCGATCGGCGGGCGACCATTTAGTCCAGGTATTATATACTTGTGCTGTCCAGAACTAGCACTGCGTAGTTCATTTGAATGTAATGAAATCCGTCATGTTTGTGTGAAAATCCGGTATTTTATATGATTTATGTCGTTGTTTATATGAAATATCCATTTATCTACGTGTTTGCGTGAATTTCGTCCGGTTGGTTGAGTTGCTGTCATAATGTATGCAGCTACGGTTGGATGGCGTAATTTGCGGGTCGCCAGTCAGTCTGCGGGTGGCTCGGACGGCGTTGTGGGACAAAAAAATACAGCTCGTGCGAGCTCGTCTCCAACGTGCGTGCTGGAGGATGCATGACAGCATGAGCACCCGAGCCATTCCTCGTTCATCGGTGGCAAAGGCACCGGTGGACAAAAGGGTCGCCAATATTTTGGCTACCTCGGGCATGATCCAAACAGCCCCTCCCAATAGATTCAAATCCTCCGTTCGCCGTGGAATTTTTCCATGTGTTGTTTTCATGGACTAGCAAGATCCCGTGCATTGCACGGAACATCAAGATGCATTTTTTTACAAACTCCCGCATGCATGCAAGGGATAATTAATGTCCTCCTTTGCTAGTACCACGAGGCCAACACCATTAATATTGCATCGATTAGTGTTAGTGGCCTTGTATATCTGCAAATTGTAATTTTGATAGTGGCCCCTTGTATATAAAAATGGAGGGAGAAATATGAGAGATAAGGTGAGGAGGAGTGGGGCGTGGTGCCGTGGTGGTGACTGGTGGTCGAACTGGGTGGAGGCATGGGGATGGACGGCGCATTATGTCTAGGTTTGTATCTCTCACACACACCCACGTAGGTGGGGGACGTGCACAAAGAGAAGAGGTGCACGCACGGCGCACGTACTCCCGTCTCTTTCCCAACCACACCCGCGCGGGTACACGGTGGAGCTCATTTCTGTATGAAAAAGGCAGCCCACGTGGTAATTTGGCACGTGTACTGGTTGTCCACTTGGTGGAGGGAGTATCGTCTACCAAGGGTGAACAAACAAATTGTGACTTGACGCGTTATGTTAAATTAAAAAAGAGGCAAACCATGTGGGGCCTACCTTAGGGGCAAGGCTCTATACACTAGAGTACTTTTGATGTGTCCCGTCAACTCGCAGAACAAGGAGAAACTTGCTTCAGACGTCTCCCCGCCCCAGGCGCGGTGGCTCGCAGGATGAGGTGAAGCTTACTACTATCAGACGCCTTTACGCCCGCTCCCTCGCCCACGCGCGCGGTGGCTCGCAGCACGGGGAGAAAATTTTACTACTCCCTCCGTTTACTCCTCGTCCCTACTACGTACTTTGATTAGTACTCCCTCTATTTACTTATACAAGGCCACTATAAAAAAAATACATTTTGCATCTATACAAGGCCACAAATAGTAATCGAGACAAAAGTTACTACTCCCTCCTTTCCAGTTTATGGCTCAATTTCAAAATATCTCCAACCAAGGTAGACGGTGAGTGGTCCAATTAATTTCGTAGTTTGCACAATACGCTCGTTTTTCTCAAGAAGTTATGTTTACCGAGGCATTAATTAGAACGAATGCATGAATGACCACTAAATTTCCATGAACTTGTACATGCATTGGTTAGTTTCCTCTTGACACTTCTTGCGTCGGGTGATCTAACGCACCTCGAAATCCAACATGTAATGGTACTACTACTAGTATAGTAGAATTGAGACTTATCAAACGGAAAAAGCGAATGTTTATTAGATGAGCCCTATAAACCCTAGTGGGTACGTACTCCGTAAAAACAAAATTTTCCAAAACTAAGTCGCTCCCTTTCATGAATTCTGTAGTATACTCCTCTATCGACGCTCCCTTTCATGAATTATGTACTTCCTGTCGCCGACATGTGGGACATATAGCAACCGGGTCGACGTGTCAAGCACCAAATAACAGTGCAAAACAGCAGGGGGGACGCACCCCACTCGTACCAGCCCAGTAGTAGTAATGAGCAATGAGACATCAAATCATAATGCCGCACCTTCCCAGACGGACGAAGCAACCATTATTTCACACTTAGGTTCGACATCATCTCAAACCACGTACTAGTATTGCTTATGCCTCAGGAGGGACACGAGCATCGCCTTGGTACATCATGACACGTGGGACCGCATGACAGGCCATGCTCCCCCGCCGATCGCTCGGTAAAATCACCGTCGTTCTAGGTTAAGAATTTAATTGGCTATATATATATATATGTGTGTGTGTGTGTGTGTGTGTGTGTGTGTGTGTGTGTGTGTGTGTGTGTGTTTGATGAACAGTACACTAGCCTTTTAAAAATGTATACTTTTGTATAGTAGTACTCCACTATCGATGGATTGTACCATGGAGCAAAAATTGAAATTTAAAAAAAAGGTGGTACATATAGAGAGCGCTCGTCGCCAAATTATGCATATAGTACTATTAAAAAAGCTAGTACGTGCTTAATTGGGGTGCTAAATTCTATTAAAGAAATACTAGTACTGAAGGTAACAAGAAGAAACATAACATAGTTCTGCTGGGGGCTCAGCACAACACACCCCTCAAATTAAACTAAGCACACCTGAAATTAAACTATGCAACTAATCCGGTAGACACTGCATTATAAGTTTAGAACGACCATGAGCAACGACACTGCCACCTTACTCGGATTCCTCGTCCACGTCCTCGACTTCGTCCTTGTCCCTCTTCCTCTTGGCCGATACTTCTTTGCTTGAACCGCCAACTTGGCTGTTGCTCTTCATCCAACCCATGTAGATATTGAAACAAAGGTAGCCATCCATTGCAGCGTACTAGATGTGGTCTATATCTAGTACATTCCGCTGCCATGCATGACAATGAAACGTGTATGGAGGTTTCTCCAGTTTACTGTACGAAGGATGAACCATGGCTCCTGCCAGGGTCAGCATTGAAGGCTGACGAGAGGGCACCAGCCGATTCTTTTGGATGTCGAAGATAGAGCTGGAATTCGAGCCGAGTCGAGCCAGCTCGGCTCGACTCACTAGAGCTCGTTTCGTTAACGAGCTGGCTCGACTCGACTCGTTATTATAACAAGCTCAAATCGAAGATTGGCTCGACTCGTATAACTCGCGAGCTGGCTCGTTTATCTTGTTAAGCTCGTTAAAGATATGAACATAAAACCCTCAAATATTACAAAAATGATTATGTATGTATTAAACATATATATCACTAAACAATAGTAATTTCCTTGTAACGCATGAGTCTCCTAGGCGGTTGGGCCTTCAACGGCTAGGCCTTGTGTTGTCTTTGTGACATAGGGTGCTGAGTGGCTGATCTTTTTTTGTATTGGGAGTGGCTGATCTTTTGTACCGAGCCTAACGAGTTACATGAGTACTCATGAGATTGGCTTGTTTAACTTGCTCTATAAACGATCTTAAACTAAAGCTCGGCTCGACTCGTTATTCTTCGAGTTCGAGTTGATTCGAGTCGAGTCACGAGCTACTTGTTTAGCTCACGAGCTTCGAGCTTTTTTTCCAGCCCTAGTCGAAGGGGTTGCCTACAACGAGGCCTATCCGACGCATGACTTCTTTGTCGTCCTTAAAGTCTACAGTAACGAATTTGACTGTTTTGTCCTCGAGGAAGTTCTTAAAATCCTGGCACTCAACGTCGGCATGGCATATGTGGTAGACCAAGCAAACGTTATGTATGCAAACCTAGATCACGGCGGGCTTCTTCCTCTCTTCGTCCTTTAGATCCTTCTCTCGTCCCACGATTGTGGTGTACTCAACATCTAGCCCAGCGACCCACTCATCATGTGAGTTTTCGAACATGCGTCTGAAGCGAGAAAGGCATCCTTTCACCGTCGCGGAAGTACGGGTGTAGATGACGTCGAACTCATCGCCGGTGATGGTTCTAACCTTGTACTCACCGCCGATCGGGGAGATTTGGGACGCCATGGATTTGGGAGGAGGGTTAGGATTAGTGGAACTGCTATAATGTGAATGGATGGGACGACTAGGAGCGAACCGCCGTAGTATTGAAGGACGTGCAGGGACGAGTAGGAGCGAACTGCCAGCGTGCGAACGGCAGGGTAGTGGCTTTCCATTCTCCCATGATACGGGCTTCCGAGAGCCCTTGGATCTGAGATCGAATGGTTGCATGGCGTGATTCTAGACCTATGGGTGAATATCCTATCCTGGAGGGTTATTCTGCAAATTTTCAGCAACTTAGCATGCGACCGTTTGATCTAAGATCCAAGGGCTGCCAGCAGCCCGTATCATGGTTGCGCCTACCACGATCGTCGTGTCGCTCGCGCGGTCGCGCCCTTGGAGATTTAACACGGTGCGTTAGGCTATCTGAAGTTGGCATGTCATACATAGTCATCACTTAGTCACTCATACTACAACAAGGTTGGCTAACGTTGGCTATAAGTGTATTTTATTACTCCTCTCTATCTCTTTCTTCGTACTCCCTCCGTCCCATAATATAAGAACGTTTTTGACACTAGTGCAGTGTCAAAAACGTTCTTATATAATGGGACACAGGGAGTACTAGTATTTATTGCATTTGCCAAGGAGTGACCTCTTCCAATGAAATGGTGTTGCTAAGTTTGCTTCATTTAATTAGCTATAGACTCAAAATTGTCTTTTCACCTAGGTACACGCGCTTAGCGCCGTTTCTTCCTTGGGTCACCAAACTAGTCTCTCTCTTCTTGATTAACTTGCCACATCAGACTTTATGCCTATGTGGCAAGCTTAAGCACCTGTAGGAGCAAGTAAGTACAATAGTGCGCTTCACGTGGCATTTTTGCATATGTGGAGGAAAGAGAGGCAAGGAAAAAGTGGAGAAGTGGGCTCTCATGCAAGAGATAGCCTCTACTACTACATGGTGGAGCATTGGGAGAGGCACTTGTATGGAGGTGGTCAGGAATCAGGAGACTCACGCCGGTCGTAGCGCCGCAGTTAAAATGATAATGGCAAGTCAAATCACAGGGCCCCACCTGTCCAGCAGTAACTCGCTGTCAAATCACACAGCCCTACGTTTGCAGCAGCCTACTCCCTCGTCTTCTCGCGTCTCTGTCGAACCGACTAGGCGGAACTGCCCCGCCTACCGCGCAGGAAAAGCCCCGCCCTCGACTTTTAAATACAACTACTCCCTCCGTCTAGGTGAGTAAGTCATCTTACGAAAACTAAATAATCCCAAAATACTAAGGCGTGGTGCATTAACTTCTACCTCGTCTCTTGTTTCTTCACATATCAGCCAATAAGAATCGAATGATATACTTTTTGTGACATAGTAACTCATATTTAGTTAGTCAAATGGATGACCTAGAACTACGTGCAGGCCCTATAAACCAAGACGCCTACAAATAAAAAACCGAGACGGAGAGGGTAGTTCAGCACGTATCTTTTTAGATCAATATAGTCAGTATTCACCAAGGAGCAAAACCAAGTGGTAGGCTGCTCCTGTCGTGTTGGCATAGCAACTCAAGCAGGGTCAGTCCGCACCCGAAATGGCGACACACTTAACAGGACCCCTTTGGCAGACAAGTGTCTCATCCACCATCTTGTTCCACGTGCGGTGCACCAAATTACAGTTCGGAGCAGCGGTTGGAATTGGAGGCACCCCGGTCGTAGCGCGCATGATAGTAGAAAATGAGCGATGAGGGGTCAAATCACAAAGCCCCACCGAGGAGTCCTGGATTAGGGGGTGTCCGGGATAGCGGACTATGACCTTGGGCCGGACTCCTGGACTATGAAGATACAAGATTGAAGACTTCGTCCCGTGTCTGGATGGGACTTTCCTTGGCGTTGAAGGCAAGCTTGGCGATACGGATATGTAGATCTCCTACCATTGTAACCGACTCTCTGTAACCCTAACCCTCTTCGGTGCCTATATAAACCAAAGGGTTTTCGTCCATAGGACGAACAACAATCATACCATAGGCTAGCTTCTGGGGTTTAGCCTTTCTTATCTCATGGTAGATCTACTCTTGTACTACCCATATCATCAATATTAATCAAGCAGGAGTAGGGTTTTACCTCCATCGAGAGGGCCCAAACCTGGGTAAAAACATCGTGTCCCTTGTCTCTTGTTACCATCCGCCTAGACGCACAGTTCGGGGCCCCCTACCCGAGATCCGCCGGTTTTGACACCGACATTGGTGCTTTCATTGAGAGTTCCGCTGTGTCGTCATCTTTAGGCCCGATGGCTCCTCCGATCGTCAACAACAATGCGCTCCAGGGTGAGACTTTTCTCGCGGGACAGATCTTCGTATTCGGCGGCTTTGCACTGCGGGCCAATTCGCTTGGCCATCTGGAGCAGATTGAAAGCTACGCCCCTGGCCACCAGGTCAGATTTGGAAGATTGAACTACACGGCTGACGTCCGCGGAGACTTGATCTTCGACGGGTTCGAGCCACAGCCAAGCGCTACCTTTATCACGAGGGGCATGATCTAGCTCTACCGGCTGAGCGGTGTCACGGAGGCTGCACCAGTGTCCGCTCCGACCTTTAGCTCAGAGCCGACTGCGCCGATCGAGGACGGGTGGCTGGACACCGCCTCGGGGGCTGCGACCTCTACGGCGATTGAGCCATACACCTACCCCGTCCTTTGCGAAGCTCGTGACTCCAAGGTATCAGACTCTGAGCCTTCGGCGCCCCCGCCAATCGAATCCGATTGGGCGCCGATCATGGAATTCACTGCCGCGGACATCTTTCAACACTCGCCCTTTGGCGACATCATGAATTCACTAAAGTGTCTGTCTTTATCAGAAGAGCCCTGGCCGGATTATGGTCAGGAAGGTTGGGATGCGGATGACGAAGAAATTCAAAGCCCACCCACCACCCACTTCATAGCCATTGTCGATGATTTAACCGACATGCTCGACTGACTTCGGAAGACATCGACGGTATGGGCGACGATGTAGGAGGCGATTAAGAACCAGCGCCCACAGGGCATTTGGAAGGCCACCTCGTCATACGACATATACATGGTGGACATCCCAAAAGATGGGAATGGCGATGGAACAGCGGAGGATGACCCCTCCAAGAAACAGCCTAAGCGCCGGCGTCAGCGGCGCCGCTCTAAATCCCGCCACAGCAAAAAAGGTGATTCCGGCATGGGAGATAATAACACCCCGGACAGTGCCGAAGACAACCTCCTCCACCAGGATTCAGCGCATGAGGCTGGAGAAGCCAGCCCTCATGAGAGAGCGGCAGAAAGAGAGGTAGAGGACGATAATTACATGCCTCCCTTCGAAGATGAGGCAAGCCTCGACGACGGCAATTAAATGCGTGCCCAAGGATCCTGTCGAACAAGAGCGTTTCAAACGTAGGGCTTATGGCCACGACAAGCAGCAGCCTCAAGAAAAGCAGCAACAGCTTAGAGCTGACCAAGACTTGCTAATGACAGACGGACTGAAGTCCTTGTGGTCAAGAGTATGAACTCGAGCGCCTCCAAGAGCTACCTAAAACGCAGGCTGCTACCCGATTAGAGGAGGAAGCACCCAAACCTACATCACCAGCGCATGATACGGTGACCGGCCACCTCGTGGCCCACGACGAGGCCTCTCGGCCCTCAACTCAAGCGGCACCCAGGCGCCGCTCAAAAAAATACCAAGGCGGCGAAATGCGCCGGACACTGTGAGATATATTGGAGGACAAGGCAAGGCAAACAAGATCGATCTCACGGACCGCATGGGCACCCACGATCGTGGCGATTTACAATCACACGCCGGATATGGCAACTCCAGCCGTGCCGAACACATTAGACAAAGCTCATTTGAGTTGCGTCGTGATATAGCCCAATACAGAGGCGATGCACACCCACTATGCTTCACCGATGAAGTGATGGATCATCAAATCCCTGAGGGTTTCAAACCTGTAAACATTGAATCATATGATGGCACAACAGATCTTGCGGTTTGGATCGAGGACTATCTCCTTCACATCCACATGGCCTGCGGTGATGATCTACACGCCATCAAATACCTCCTACTCAAGCTTAGAGGACCAGCCCTACATTGGCTTAACAGCTTGCCAGCAGAGTCAATTGGTTGTTGGGAAGACCTGGAAGCCGCATTCCTCGACAATTTCCAGGGCACATATGTGCGACCACCAGACGCCGATGACCTAAGCCACATAATTCAGCAGCGAGAGGAATCGGCCAGACAATTCTGGACACGATTCCTAACCAAGAAAAATCAAATCGTCGATTGTCTGGATGCAGAGGCCCTTGCAGCCTTCAAACACAACATCTGCGACGAGTGGCTTACCCGGCACCTAGGACAGGAAAAGCCGAAATCCATGGCAGCCCTCACAACACTCATGAGCCGCTTTTGCGCGGGAGAGGACAGCTGACTAGCTCGTAGTAACAACATGACCAAGAGCCATGGTAATTCGGATACCAAGGACAGCAATGGCAGGTCGCGTCGCAACAAGCACAAACGCCGCATTAACAGCGACAACGATGAGGATACGGCAGTCAATGCCGGATTCAGAGGCTCTAAACCCGGTCAGCGGAAGAAGCCATTTAAAAGAAATACTCCGGGCCCGTCCAATTTGGACCGAATACTCGATCGCTCGTGCCAGATACACGGCACCCCCGATAAACCAGCCAACCACACCAACAGGGATTGTTGGGTGTTCAATCAGGCAGGCAAGTTAAATGCCGAAAACAATGACAAGGGGCTGCATAGCGACGACGAGGAGGAGCCCCTGCCGCCGAACAATAGAGGACCGAAGGGCTTCCCCCCACAAGTGCGGACGGTGAACATGATATACGCAACCCACATACCCAACAGGGAGCGGAAGCGTGCACTAAGGGACGTATATGCGATGGAGCCAGTCGCCCCAAAGTGCAACCCATGGTCTTCCTGCCCGATCACTTTTGATCGAAGGACCACCCACTAGCATCCGCCATGGCGGATTCGCCGCATTGGTTTTAGACCCAATCATTGACGGATTTCACCTCACTAGAGTCCTAATGGGCGGCGGCGGCTTTGAACCTGCTTTATCATGATACGGTGTGCAAAATGGGCATAGACCCATCAAGGATTAAACCCACGAAGACGAACTTTAAAGGCGTCATACCAGGTGTAGAGGCCAAGCTATGCAGGCTCGATTACACTTGAACTGGTCTTGGATCCCGGATAACTTCCGAAGCGAGGAGTTAATCTTCGACATAGTCCCGTACCACAGCGGCTATCACGCACTGCTCGGACGAACCGCATTTGCAAAGTTCAATGCGGTGCCGCACTACGCATATCTCAAGCTCAAGATGCCAGGTCCTCGAGGATTCATTACGGTCAATGGAAACACCGAACGCTCTCTCCGAACGGATGAGCATACAGCGGCCCTCGCGGTGGAAGTACAAAGCAGCCTCTTAAGGCAATTCTCGAGTCCGGCTATTAAACGTCCGGACACCGTCAAGCGCGCCCGGAGTAACCTACAAAAAGACCGCCTGGCACGTTCCGAGCACGCATAGCAATGCGGCCCAAACCCCAGCCCTCGCAAAATTGCGAAACCCGATTACTGGCGTACATAATTACGCTCTGGAAATACCATGGGCATAGGGGGAGGGGCACGACCACGGCATGCCCAGAATGCGGCTCAACCGCACCAGGGGCTCCCGATTGTGTCATTCTTTTCTTTTCTTCTTCCTTTTTACTTTCAGGACTCCGTTCTCACGAAGCCCTGTCCGGCAGTAGAATCGCCGAACACACGATGCAACAGCCAGGGAAGCAGAAAGCTACGTCGAGTGTCCAGGTGGTCTCTATTACGAGAAGTATACCTGTTTTACATACCATCCCGCAGCTTACCCCTGGAGGGGGACATGTTAAAAAAGTCCTGTCCCTTGCTTATCGCACTATTTGTATCGTTCTGCTCTTACTGCAGCCCTTTTGAATAAACAATACATAGCTTCTGCCTACTATTGAATTCCCTTTTTCCATATATATATGTTCAGTTATGACATTGTGCAACCGTACACTTTGGTATTGGCAATACATCAGGGGCTTAAGTACCCCACAATATGGTGTGATAAGTCCGAACACTTTCACAAGTGCGGCACCCCGAACTTATAGCATTATATGCATCGGCTCCGAATCATGTCTTGGGTCAATAGTTGGGTTTGCCCGGCTCCCATGTTTTGGTACCTTATGTTCCGTTATATCGGCTAAGGTAGCGCTGGGAGAACCACTGAGATTGTGCCCCGGTTGAGCTGGGTTAAGCACCTCAGTGGAGAAAGCTAAAACTAACCGTCATGATAGGGCGAGAGCCGGTCGCTGTTCGAGAGGTTTTCGAGTCCCTAAAACTTATGCCGCTTAGAGCGAGGAGTCGGCATTGTCCGGCCTAGACGTGGATAGCGCCCCGAACTCGGTCTTCCGAATACCAGGGGCTTCACCGAAATTTAAAATTATAGAATTCTATGGCTAAGTGGGAGTGTTCAAGCATTATAGTCTGTTTGCCTTGTTCGTTGCGTTGAGCGCCTCCCTCGAAGGACCCAAGAATGGGAACAAGAGAGCTCAAGTTTATCCCGAACACCCCAGCACTCGTGGCATGGGGGCTGAAGCCGACGACTCGCCGTCTCTCCAATTTAATACACGGCCGCACAGAAGGTAATATTTTAAATTCACAAGTGTTTCTTAGCGCATATGAACAAGTTTTCAGCGCACAGGATAACAAATGTGAGTCTACTCAAATATTACATCTTTGGAGCATTCACCCGCTATAAGGCAGGCACCCTTCAGGACGCCCTCATAATACATTTCAGGCTTGCGGTGCTCCTTGCCCGGTGGTGGCCCGTCTGTCACAAGCTTCTCAGCGTCCATCTTGCCCTAGTGCACCTTAGCACGGGCAAGGGCCCTACGGGCACCTTCGATGCAGATGGAGCGCTTGACGACTTCAACCCATGGACAGGCGTCCACCAGCCGCCTCACCATCCCGAAGTAGCTCCCAGGCATGGCTTCCTTAGGCCATAGCCGAACTATGAGGCCCTTCATGGCCTGTTCGGCCACCTTATGGAGCTCGACCAGCTGCTTCAACTGGTCGCTTAAGGGCACCGGGTGTCCGGCCTCGACATCTTGAGACCAGAACACCTTCTCCGCCGAGCTTCCCTCCTCGGCTCGGTAGAATGCGGCAGCATCGGACACACTGCGGGGCAGATCTGCAAATGCTCCTGGAAAGCTCCGGATTCGGGTAAGTAACAGATAATTCGCTTTCACATGCTTGCTTTGCATAAAGAATGCCTTACCCGCCGCTATCTTCTTCATCGCCTCAATTTCCTGGAGGGCTTTTTGGGCTTCGGCCTTAGCATCTTTGGCGCTCTCAAGGGCCGAGGCGAGCTCGGACTCTTGAGTCTTTGAGTCACGCTCCAAACTCTCATGTTTTTCCATGATAGCCTGGAGCTCTTGCCGCACCTCTGCCACCCGCGCCTCCTGCTTCTCTCGCTCGGTGCGCTCCGCGGCCGCACTGCTTTCGGCCTTGGACACCGCTTCCTCAGGGTCGCCACCTCATTCGTGGCCCCTGCAAATATTCACGTTATTCCTGTCGTTTTTTGCAACCACATCTTTTAAATACTCCCATAAGGTATTACTTACCTTCCTTGTCCTCGAGCTGCTTTTTGGCAAGGCCGAGCTCATTCTCGGACCGCTCGAGGCTCTGCTTCAATGCATCAACCTCCGCATTCAGTGCGGCAGACGTCAGCAGCGCAACCAACATTCCCATATTGACATACTTATGTTAGACTCCTGCGTATATCTTTTAGATCCTCAGTTCGGCTTTTTCTTTCCGAACACCAAACTGAGCATCAGGGGCTAATATCTATGCGGTAATATTTTCATATATCTTAAATACATACCTCAAAGCCTGTTAGAAGGCTGGCACAGGCTTCAGTCAGCCCGCTCTTGGCGGACAGAACTTTCTGGATCACCACACTCATGTGATGCGGTGCTCCTTGTTGATGGAAGCGCCGTTAAGCGCCTCCATCAAATTATCCGTGCCTCGGTTGGGCCGGAGGTCACCGGCGTCGCGATCTTGCCCTTCTTACGAAGGGTCGCTTTGCGGACTCGGAAACACTCTTGAAGGTTCGATGACGGAGTCGGCACAGAGGCGGACTTAAGGCCCTTGAGGTTTTATCCCTTTGCGCCCGGAGTCCGGGAGGTCGCCTTGCGACGCCTCCAGGGCCACCTCCTCCTGGCTGGGCCCCTTTTGGGACACCACCTCGGCGTCATCCACGGCGGGAGGAGACGAGGCGGTCGGAAGTGAGGTGCTATTCACATCCGACGAATCTAGGGAGCCGCTCGTCTCCGCGTCGAGCCCGTCCTTGGGCGGGTTGCATGGTTATATTCGCTGTTATAAGATGATGTGCGACAAATGGAACGCCATGAGTTATTCTGGTGTCCGGACACTTACGATTTTGCCAGGGGCTTGGTCCTCGGTGGCCACCCCTCTTTGCCGTCGTCGGCGTTGGTGGTGTAGTCCGGAGGAAGGGTCCTTCCCTTCTTGGACCCTCCGGCCTCCCCAGTTGGGGCGGCCTTCCTTTTCTTCTCTCCCCCCGCTGGGGGAGAGGCCTCTTTTTCCTCCTCCTCGTCTTTGCAGGAGTCCGCCTCGAGTCATCGGATGATGAGTCCGACAACACCTGGCGCCGGGAACTCCTTCGAGTTCCCGTGGCCTTCTTCTTGGCCTTCTTCTCCGGCACCACGTAAGGTGCCGGAACCAGCAGCTCCGTCAATCGGGCGTCCACTGGGTCTTCTGGCAAGGGAGCCGGACAGTTAACCTATCCGGACATCTTCTGCCAGTCCTGTCAAAGGTGACGGAGTTTTAGATCCCGCATAGAGTCAAACTATGAAAAAAGATTCCCGTAAAGGGTAAAATAGCTTACCTCGCTGGCTTGATGCTGCGAGCTGAATCCGCGATCTTCGGTAGCGGATGCGGGAGCCTCGGCGGCCTTGAACAGCACCTTCCAGGCGTCTTCGTACGTAGTGTCAAAGAGGCGGCTCAAGGTTCGGTGCTGTGCCGATCAAACTCCCACAAGTTGAAGGCCCGTTGCTGGCATGGGAGGATCCGGCGGAGGAGCATAACCTGGACTACGTTGACAAGCTTGAGCTTCTTGTCCACCAGGTTTCGGACGCGGGTTTGGAGTCCGGTCAGCTCTTCCGAATTACCCCACATCAGGCCCGTCTCTTTCCATGAGGTGAGCCGTGTAGGGAAGCCAGATCGGAATTCGGGGGCCGCTGCCCATTTAGAGTCACGCGGCTCGGTGATGTAGAACCACCCCGATTGCCACCCCTTTATGGTCTCCACGAAGGAGCCCTCGGGCTATATGACGTTGGCCATCTTGCCCACCATGGCACCTCCGCACTCCGCTTGGCGGCCGCCCACTACCTTCGGCTTGACATTGAAGGTCTTCAGCCATAAGCCGAAGTGGGGCTAGATCTGAAGGAAGGCCTCGCACACGATGATGAACGCCGAGATATTGAGGATGAAATTGGGGCGGATCGTGGAAATCTAGGCCGTAGTAGAACATGAGCCCCCGGACAAATGGGTGAAGTGGAAAACCTAGTCCGCGGAGGAAGTGGGGGAGGAACACCACCCTCTCATCGGGCCTGGGGGTGGGGATGATCTGCCCCTTGTCGGGGAGCCGATGCGCAATGTAGTCGGACAAGTATCCGGCCTTTCGCAGCTTTTTGATTTGCCCCTCCGTGTCGGAGGAGGCCATCCACTTGCCTCCCGCTCCGGACATAGTTGGAGAAGGTTGAGGTGGGATATGCGGACTCGGGTGCTAGACCTCAAGTGTGTGGAAATGGATGAGCAAAGGAAGAAGAAGGCGTGTGTGAAAAAGTGGATCCTTATCCCCTTATATGGACGGACAAAGCTATACGTCCCCACCGACCGGATAAAACTCGCTTATCTCCCAAGCGCCGTAATCAATGGCGCGGTTGGGTTACCCACGCCCGTATTGATGAGAATCCCGGAATAAGGGGACACGGTCTCTGCTTTGACAAGACGTGCCAAGGAAACCGCCTCGCTAAACGCGCTGAGGTGGGACAGTGAAAACGATTCGAATAAAGGCTTGGCCGTGGTGTGATATCACGATGCGGAATACGTCAGCAGATTGAACTTGTGCAAATATTATTGTCTCTACGGTGGTACGTGGAACTTATTTTGCAGAGCCGGACACTATCCTTGTGTTCAAAATCTTCTATGAAGAATTCGGAGGAGGAATCCGCCATGCAATGCCGAAGACAATACGCGCCCCGGACTCGTCGTCATAGCAGCATGGTTCAGGGGCTACTGAGGGAGTCCTGGATTAGGGGGTGTCCGGATAGCAGGACTATGACCTTTGGCCGGACTCCTGGACTATGAAGATACAAGATTGAAGACTTCGTCCCGTGTCCGGATGGGACTTTCCTTGGTGTGGAAGGCAAGCTTGGCGATATGGATATGTAGATCTCCTACCATTGTAACCGACTCTGTGTAACCCTAACCCTCTTCGGTGCCTATATAAACCGGAGGGTTTTAGTCCGTAGGACGAACAACAATCATACCATAGGCTAGCTTCTAGGGTTTAGCCTCTCGATCTCGTGGTAGATCTACTCTTGTACTACCCATATCATCAATATTAATCAAGCGGGAGTAGGGTTTTACCTCCATCGAGAGGGCCCGAACCTGGGTAAAAACATCGTGTCCCTTGTCTCCTGTTACCATCCGCCTAGACGCACAGTTCGGGACCCCCTACCCGAGATCCGCCAGTTTTGACACCGACACCCACCTTTCCCGCGTTAAGCTGGACGGACGAAGCAACCATCATTTCACTCTAGCGCGCAAGAGCATAAAGAAAAGAGAAAACAATGATGCGTGCGGCAGCTTCCTAGGGTACCCTAGGGTAGGGGTCTCCACTACATATCCTTTTTTTTGAAAGCGCCTCCACTACAAATCGGCTTCTCCCTCGTCCTCTTGAAGAAAACCGATGATGAGTGCGGCGGTAGGGTTTGTAGGAGTACTACGGCGTGTGGGGCCACGTCATTAAATGGGTTCGAGTCGACGCCTTAAATATGTGTGGGCCGCTTGGTTTCTGAGGAACGAGGCAGCATTTTGGGTTCGGGGACCGGTGGAGATATAGCACGTACAAAAAATTGTGGGCGTGGGTTCGACCGAAAGGCAATGATGCATGGGCCCTGCATTTTGATATACCGGGGCAGCGTGAAATTTTCTACTCTACTCAAAACTAGTAAGGTACACATGTATTGAGCATGAGATTTTGAAACAAAATTATGAATAAATACACACTATAGCATGTAAAGCTTTGAGTCATATATGCATGATGTAGATGTTCGTTTAGTTCTTATAGTTCATCTCATTCAAAATCAATTAGTTTTATAAAAATGTTAAGATTCATGGGGTTGTGCATTTTAAATCATAAAGTAAAAAACAAACAATGGCAATTCATTTAAAAAAATAATCAATTATGATACAGAAGATTCTAGAACAAAGGAGAAGTGCTTGTGTTTTGAGGTTTGTGCATTATGCTTAAGTTCAACCATGGAGTCTTCTAAATTGTACATGTGGCAGATCTGGTGGAATGTTGATGATATCCAACGGCCATAGTGCTCGGATTTGCCCATCTACGCCTTTGTCGGGTTAGCTTCATCCAGCGACCATGTTTCAAAGTTATTGGCACACTATATAGTTCTTGTGCCATAGTTGCATGTTTTGGAAAAAAGCTACTAGTGGGTTGTACTATCTATTTAGGAATAGAAGATGTATACATGGAAGTTGTAGGGAAAGAGATGACATGGAGGATCTCAATTCCTATGAGTAGGGATTGGAAAAGAGATGTCATTTGGTTCACATCATAGGAACTTTTCTATTGAATCTAGAGATGACATGTATCTCAAGTCCTATGAGGAGGGATTAGTAAAGAGATGTAATTTGGTTCATATCATAGGAACTTTTCTATTGAATATACGCTAATGTTTATTTTCCTTTGAAATTAAGTGAGTATAGGAATCAATTCATATGAACCAAGTGTCTCTAAAGCTATAGAAATGATATCATGTTTATTTCCTTTGAAATGTAGAGTATATGAATCTATTCCTATGAACCAATTGGCTCTAAAGGAAAAAATCCTATAAAAATCATATCATATAGAGTTCCTATGATATTCCTCGACACTAAAGGATGGTTGAAATTGCTGCGGGTGATATGATGGTCTTTCTTTGTAGACTCCTCACCCATCTTTATAGTTACCTCTCGAAGATGAATGAAATGATATATACAGGGTATTCTACATGTGCAATTTGGTACACGAAAACTCGGTAAAAGTTTGCGAGGTTCTAATTTTCAATAAAGCTATATGCACTGCATTTCGGAATGGAGGGAGCATACGGCAGTTGCTAACAATCACGTGGAAGATTTGTGTGTAGGAGGAGTGGTTGTTCTGTTAAATGACATGGCAAAACTGACACTGTCGGATGCCGATCTAACGGTTCTTACGGCGTTCGTCAGGAAAAGGCTTGTGGCGAACGTTTGTAGGATAATGATTTACGGACACATGCATTGCATTGATACGTGCCCCCCTCTCTCTCACGCACACGCACCCTCACGAGTCACGACTCTCCCGAGTCCTCTCGCAGACTCGCACGTGGCATCCATCGCTCTTCACACCCTACCCTCAGAACTTCTAGAAAACAAAAGACGGCGCGCATATTTTATTTTAGCTCACACGTCACACACTTATATTATTACTCTTGCGGCGAACGTTCTTTGGGCATAGTATATATTGTACTCTCACGAAGAGAAGCGGTGCACGCATGCACTAGTTCTCTCACACCCACTTTCATGGGTACACGTGGAGCGCATTTTTTGAAGCCGGTACAACAAAATCACTCCACTATATATAAAAGCAGGAGCCTTAGCGCTAGCTTTACTAGGGTTCCTCTCGTTCACTCTCTCATGCTCTCCAGATCTAAGCAAGACATACGTGGCCACACTCTCTCTCTCTCTCTCAGCTCACGGCTGGTCACAAATCCAGCCGGACAACCTCGGCAAGGCGGGGGTGTAGGTGCATCGTTCACGCTGTCGTGCCGGGCGAGGAGGAGACCAACGGCTGCCCGCGTGTCCCGATTGGCGGACGTGCCGTTCTCTCCGAGAGAGCGCCGGCTCGGGAGGGCCTCCGACGCCTTGTTCCTCCCTGCGGTATTGTGGCCAAGATGCGGCCTCCCGACACCGTCTTTGCCACATGCCGACGACCCTCAGGTATATATTCCTTCGAAACCTGCTTTGCTTTACTGCCCCAGCTCTCCCCTTCGTGTGGATCCTTTTCTACTTCCGTCCGCTGTTCCAAAGCCACCTAGACTTCTACTATTATTACAAGTAAAGCTAGTTCATACAGTCAACTCAAAGAGTTGGTTCAAACAGGGAAGAAAATGGGAAAGCTGTAGCATGAATCTAGGACTTGGTTTGAAGAGGAAACGGGGGAAAGTAGTAATATCTGTCACTTTTTAAATAACCATATTTCATATTTGCGCAAACAGGGATGTCTGTCTCCATATCGTTTCGGGATGTCTGTCTCCGTATCGTTTCTATCCGCGCAATCAAAAGCACACACCTCAGTTTTAGTACAACTGCGCAAAATGAGATGGCTATCCCTCGTTGCCGTCGTCTAACCTCCCGTCTTCAAGGTATCCCTACATTGGTAGTAACTAAGGTAGAATGACCAACACAATCTAAACGAAGCTGATTCGTACGTTTTACTTCCTGATTGCAGTGCAGGGACGAGATTAAATTTAGTGGAATGCACAAGAATTTCACCTGGTCAGTACATTGCATGGTTCAGTTCAGCATTCCAACTGAGACCACAATTATAATTGGTTATTCTGGAATGAGAGAACCTAACCCTGGATGGTGGCAACAAGAAAAAAACCAGAGTGAACTCCAGGAAATTTAAGCCTGTCGGGAGGCCCTTTGCTGAGAGAAGCCTTGCTTGTTTTTTCCTGATTTGTAAACCTTCTCACAACTTTGTCTTTTGCTGTGAACTAGTATATGTTTGTTATGTTCTATGAATCATTGAGATGTATAAAACTGCTGAACTTATGCTTTTCAAGATTTTTATGAAGACGAGTTTAATGTGAGTGTTCCACATGAGCGCTGGACTAGCGTTGAATGTTTGGAATTTATTACACTGTGGCCTCAATTAACTGCATGAACCACTGTAACAAGATACATAGTTGCTTATATGATTCACGAGCACACAAAAGTAGCAGCAGTTCCCATAGACGGATTCAAACAGAGTACTAGCCCCAGAGGGGTCGATAACAGGCAAGGTTCAGATAATTAGACACAATCCAAACTACTATTAAACACTAGCTGGGGCAACTATTGCATGCCTCGGTCTAATTTGGGCTGGACACAAGACGGACCTTGCCTTGAACATCATCGAGGACGTCCCGCAGCAGCTCAATCCTGTGAACCTTCATGAAGACAACCTTGTGGCCTTGCCACTGATAAACTTGTTTGTGGAGGCATGCCACGTCATCTTCCTGCGTAATCTTGACAAGAACAGTATGCCTCACAAACGAAGGAGTAGCTTTGAACTTCTTGTGCTTCAGTACACCCTGGACAACACGCCTGACAACAATGAGGCTGGAATCCACCTCTTCATTGGTATAATCGCAAATGGCTTCCAGGATCCAACAACCTAAGAACTATGTTTTCCCAGTGCGTATATTCAGGTCGTCCGCCTCATAGCGAGTGACATGCACAACCACACAATCCTTGTCTGCATCAGGGCTCTAATTGAAACAGAAACAAATTCTGAATTACTTTTCAAAGATAAGAAACACAAGTTATTTAAACCACTATGTATAGCATGGCATCGAAGCTAATAAAATTTTGGATTATTAATCACCACATACTTCCTTTTCTAAAAAAATCACCACATAATTAGATGAAAAACCACAATCGAGATCGGCAAAGAAGGAAATCACCTTGGGCAACTCGGCAGGGGGGGACACATCCTCGAAGGGGGAAAACTGCTCTGCAGTGCCACGGGCTGTAACCTCAAACGGGCATTGACCATCTCAAGAGTGGCCGTGGCGATCTGGGTCGGCTCGGTGCTTGCCCCCATCTTCTTGGAGCTCTCTGTCTCGTGGGGATCAGCCTCCCACGTCTGCTCCAATATCGGCAGATCTTTGCCTGGTTCTCCTTGGTCCATCATGAAACTGACGAATACTAGGAGACCACTGAAAGGAAAACACAATCGCAATGACAATGAAACAAAAAAGAGAGTGAGGATCGGTTACTACTTTGCAAAAGTTCTTTTTTTTTCTCTGAACGAAAATATACCAACATCACGGATCCGCTTACCTTCCCTTCGTTGGGATAGAAGAACAGTGGCAGATGCGAGTGTTGCCTTTCTTGACGATGGTGAGGGAGAAGGTGATTCAGCGAAGAGTGAAATGATGGTTGCTTTGTCCGTCAAACTTAGACTGCGGGGAGGTGGGGTTTTGTGATACGACGGCTCGTTACTGCCGCGCTACGACCGGGCTGACTCTCCGCCTGCATACTGCCTTCTAATTTGGTGGATGGCATTTGGGCCCGCGCGCTGCATGGCCCGCATGTTGGTGAACAAAAGTATAACGGCATTCAGTAGAGGGAGACATTTCAATGACCTAGGAGGAGCCAGAAGTGGTAGAGTGTCTCCACTATACTAGTAGTAATTGTTTTTCTGGGTAGCTGTAGAGTGTCTCCACTGTACTAGTAGTAATTGTTTCTCTGGGCCCAAGACAAAACAGCCAATCCACACTAGTAAATAGTAAAATCAATTCAAAAGGCGCTACCCACACACAGCACACCCCCCCCCCCCCCAAAAAAACATGCGTGCTCTTCTTCCTCCTCGCTCCCACCCACCTCACATCAGCTCGCTCCACTCGTACCCCCAAATTCCTCACCTCACTCCTACAGAATACCCCAGCTCCCCTTCTTCCTCACTCCTACAGAAAACCCCCAGCTCCCTTCTTCTTCGTCAAGACTACAACTAGGCTCGTCATTCGTTACTCTGCTCAAATCCATGAGCGCGACGCGACGCCCTCGAGGAAAATGGAGTCGGCTGACCCCAGCGCCAAGAAGATGAGGCTCCCGCCAGCGGCGACGCCTGTTGTAGATCCCGCACCCGGCAGCGCGGGGAGAAGCGGCGACCCCGCCCCCACCGGATCCCAGGAACCCGTAGAATCTCGGGTGGACCGCATCAGCGATCTCCCGGATGCCATCCTTGGGGAGATCATCTCGCTTCTCCCCACCAAGGATTGCTGCCGCACCCAAGTCCTCTCAATTCGGTGGCGCCCTCTATGGCGCCGTGCCCTTAATCTCATCGTCAGCTATCTCTCTTCAATGATTTTGAAATCCCCAGAGCCATCATCTCCTCCCACCAGGGCTCCGTTCAAAGCCTCTGCATCCCGTCATGCTACCTGAGCAAGCATACCATGCCCTGCACGGTGGACGCCTGGCTGAAATCCCCTGAATTCACAGAACTACAGCTGCTTGAGTTCTACTATTCCCCTGGAAATCACATACCACATACCGAACGCCATGAACTTGTGCCCTCAGCACCGATGTCCATCTCGCGGTTTTCCTCCTCTCTCCACACCGCCACCTTTGCGCTGTGCTACCTACCAGACAATTTGGTACAAAACTTTTGACTCCCATTTCTCAAGAAACTTTCACTTGTGCGGGTTCGTATATCGGAGGTCTCATTGCACAGCATCATCCACTCCAGTTGCCCTGCGCTGGAGTGCTTGGTGCTTGTTTTCACAGTTAGAATCGGTTTTCTCCAAATAAAGTCGCCTAACCTTGTAAGAAATGGAATTTCTTTTGACGGAAGGCAGCTCATCATCCAAGATGCCCCTTCACTTCAAAGGTTGATCCTTGATTCTAGTTATTCACAGTTGCAAATAACCGTCCTCTCTGCGGCTAAACTGGAGACCTTGGGTGTAATACATGATCTCTGTGCTCATTTCAATATGGTGTTTGGCTCCATAGTTCTCCAGGTACTTTATATTATCATCTACACTTGTAACCGTAAGCTGCATTTTAAATTTCTGCACATAATTTATATATCATCTTGGAGTACACATTTTGTACTAATATTATGTTCTATGCTCAATGAAGAGTTTCTCCATGGATGGCCTATCAATGGTGCTGGATTCTGTCAAGATCTTATATATCCAAATGAATAGTTTTGATCTCAACAAGATTATTGGCTTGCTGCAATGCTTTCCATGTCTCGAGAAGTTGTATATAAAGGTGATAATTTCACGCACATTGGAAGCCCGCATATAGTGTACTAGAATTAACCGTTCAGCTGTTGCTCTCTCGACACTTCTTTTAGACCTTAACTGTTTTCAATCTTCGTATCTATTTAGGCAACAGGACTGGGTAAGAAAGTTATAACCAATCGGTGGATTCGTAAGCATCGGGATTTTCTCACTTCTCATGAGATTCGATTGAAGACAATAATGCTAGAACGATGTGTAGCCAACCGTGCAAACACAAGATTTGTCACATTCTTCCTGCTGAATGCGAGGTTACTATTGTCCATCAGGCTTAAGTTTATCAGCAGCATGGTTTTGACGGATGGGTATGTCGAAGACCAAAAAAAGAAGTTTCAGGTGGGCAAAAGAGCTTCTGAACGTGTCGGGCTTCTATTTACAACATATTGTGGTAATAATCCAGTAAATTTTATGACCCAGGATGTTAATTCTATGGACCTGACCGATCCATTTGACTGTAACTGCCGAAAACAGTGCTCGAGTTAGATGTTGTTGCCCTTTCAATCTGGGTTTTTTTGTAAACCTGATGAACAATCAACCCTCGTGATTTTGTACAGTTTGTAAGCTGGAGTTAGATGTTCCTGCCCTTTTCAACTCGGCTGTGACTGTCATATTTTCTTTGAAACAAGGCAAATGGCTTGCCATTTATTTAATTTAGAGTGAAATATTGTAGCAAATCACAACCAAGGGAAATAACATGACTCAAGCCGGCTGCTTGAGCTCACTGTGCATTACATAAGCCAAGTGATTAGCCCCCACCAGCACCCACAAACTTATTTCGAACTAGCACATCAAATGGGCTGTAAATTTTCATAGGAAAGGCTGCATGACCGTGATAGATTTGGATTCTGACATTTGGGACCCATGAGGAAATAGCCTATCCTAGGTGGTGTCAACTTACTAGCCACCAACAAACCATTTCGCTTACCAGCCGTTGGATTGACATCCAACATCTGTCGTGTATCTTCTATCTCTTGTCTTCTTCTTCCTCCAGCCGCCCAAACCAAACCACCCCGTCGGCTCTGCCTGCTCCCGCCTCCTATGGCTGGCTGCGCCTTCGCCGCCCTACCGTACGTACCCTCCAACGTTGGCCAGTCCCTCCCTCTATTCCCCCACAGGTCATGTTAGTCTACGGCGACGTCAGCCCCAAACCGCACCCGTGCCCGAACTAGTCAACCCTCGTACTCCCCTCCGCTTGTCACTGGACCGGCGCATCTGCAACGGCTCCTGTTCGTTTCGTCCGAGGCCTCGCTGTCGTCCTCCGCCTTGCGGCCTTAGTTCGCTCGACGTGCGCGGTGCGCCGCCCTCTTGCGTTGTCAACGTCGTCAACAACCGAGAGGAACAAGGAGATGACTGTACATGGAGAGGATGACAGTAGGGACCCACCAGCGTCATGGCAATACGCAAGCAAGTGCCTCTATAGTACAAGCCCAAAAATATGGTTCCTCCTAATGGTTGGACATCTGGGGCTCACGCCATCGTCAACGTAGTCAATAAACGAGAAAATTACGATCTGAAAGCGGTGACACCGTGGGACCCAACAAGTCGCACAGTTTTTTTAGGAACAAGCAGTAGTTATTTATACTAGTTTTAGCGACGAATCAGGGTAACAATGGGGCTGTGCGGGGGCTGTGGCCCGTCTAGCCTGGGTTTTATTTATGTTTACCACATCATGAGCCCAGTTGTATTTTTTTCTTGCTGAAAATGGCTAGCCCAGTTCTATTTTTTTTAAGAAATACCCAAACAAGGCCTACTTACTTTATCGGCCCTGCTGGGCTACAAATCTTTCAAGATGACGAGAGTTTCACTCAGTTTGCCCAGAAATGGCATGTACATTTTTAAAACACATCAAACCGGGAATTAGTTACAATTTTTTTTCATTACAAGATCTTAAATTCCATTGATTTTTATGCGTGGACAATTATTTGGATTTTATATTTATATAAATTATTTTTCAAAATAGTTTGAATGTGAATCGATATTTCTGGATTAAAACAGTTGACCGCACCGAAATATGCAAAATTTCGTATACTTTTTAACCGTGGCCACAATATGGGGTGTAATGCTAACAAAAAGAAGATGGGCTCCAAAAAAACCTTAAGAATTAGCAAATGGGTTGTACATTATTAGAAATAATGGCAGATGGGTTGTATGCTGTTTTTCACAGATTTGAGGTTGACTTGTGCGCCTACTACAGGTTGACGCGTATGCTTTCATAAAAAAAGGTTGACGCACACGCAACGCCCTATCAACTCAGTCAACACATGAGAGAAGTGAATGTTGGATGTCCATCCAATGGCTGTCGTGCTTATTCAATCTCTGCTCTTCATGCTCCAGCCGCTCAAACAAGCACCGGCGGGACTGCCTGCTCCCTCCTCCCGCGGCCGGCTATGCTGCCGCGCAGGCCTCACGGCCCCACCGTACTCCCATCGCTGGCCTAGCCATCCTTCTACTCACCCACACATGTTGTTATTCTCTGGCGACGGCAGACGAACCAGTAAACCCTCGTACTCCTCCGCGTGGGAAACAAATGCCGAGTATTCCTTGACTCCGTGTCGTTCCCTTCCTAGGCCTCGCCGTCGTCCACCGCCCTGGTGCTCTCGGCGCGGCCTGGTCAACGTGGTCAATGAACGGCATCCATCGGAAGTGGACTGTACGTGGAGAGGCTGACAGCTGGGTCCACGGCCGCACGCAAGGAAATGCCTCCTTACGCCAAAAAATAATGATTCCTCCACCGACAGCTAGGACCCACAGGTGAAGGGCCTCTGTATTTTGAGAAAAAATGTTCCCCCGATGTGTCGGACCCACCAGCTATATCTTCTACGCAAGGAAGTGCCTCCTTATTACGCCCAAAAAAATGAATACCCCCCTGCTAGCTGGGACCCACCATATTGTTGGGCTGACTTGTAGGCCTACTAAGTTGACAGGGACGGAGGGCTTTGTCAACATAGTTAATACTCCAGTGACCATATGATGTCCATCCAACGGCCATAGTGCTTCTTCAACCTCTGGTCTTCTTGCTCCAGCCGCCCAAAGCAGCGCCGGTCGTGCCGCCTGCTCCTGCCTCCCGTGGCCGGCTGTGCTACCGCCTGCTCCTGCCTCCCGTGGCCCGGCTCCGCGTCGTCCCCTTCCTAGGCCTCGCTGTCGTCCACCGCCGTGGTGCTCTCGGCGCGGCGTGGTCAATGTGGTCAACGACCGACTTCCATCGGAAGAGTACTCTACGTGCAGAGGCTGACAGCTGGGTCCACGGCAGCCGCAAGGAAGTGCCTCCTTATTACACGGAAAATAATTATTCCGCCACCTGACAGCCGGGACCCATCGGACGGGCCAACAGTATTTTGCAAAAAAATCGTTTCCCCCTTACTGCTGGGACCCGCCGGACGGGCCACCGTATTTGTGACACTCAAAAAAAAATTGTTTGGTTTTCAACAAAAACTTTGTTGGTTTTGAAGAAGGTCATTTAAACCCTTCCAAAAATCTCTCTCTCAAAAATTTCCCCTTTGGCAAAGGATTTTATTTTGGCATCTTCTTCAACTCTGGTGTTGGTTATTTAAAAACCCTTCTTCTGACTCTCCCCTTCTCAAATTTATTTTTTTTTGGGATTTATTTTTTCTTTTAAAAGAAAACCATAGGAGTTTTGGGTCTTCTCTTATATTGAAACCAACCATGATTTTACCATGCCTCATGTGGTAAATCTTCCCAAAACCCCTCATTCCACTTTGGGGCAATCCAAATATTCTGTCCCAACAAGTCCAACTCATCTTTGGATTTTTTTTTCATTTATTTCTTTCCCCAAAACAATTTTGTCCATTATTTTGAGCCTAGGTGATTTGCAAAGCAAGTACCTATTTGCCTTTGAACTTTGATCTCAAACCAACTCCTCTGGATAGTCCCTAGCACCCACAACCTAGGACCATCAAGATCCACTCTTCTTCTTTTCAAAATTTTCAAGTTTTAGCTCCTGCAAGTTTGGACCAGATTTGCCAAATTAGGTGAAATTCATATCTCCTCTTCTCCAAAAATTCCACCAAAATTCAGGCAGCCCCCAGATGCAATGAGAAGCCACTCCACCAAAAATCAGCTCAAGGAAAAATCCCAGCATACCAAAATAATTCTGTCGAACACCTGGCTTGCACTGTTGCTTTGCACTTTCAGAGAAATTCAGAGTTTCAGTAAGTTCAGTTTCGTCAGAGTCTGGTCACCTGTCAATCAGGCGCTGGCGCGTTATGCGACGCTCCTCCTCCCTGTCCAGAGCGCCAGACGCGCACTTGGCTGGTTCTGGCGTCGGTGGCACCTCGCCCGCTCTGCTGGCGTCTTCTGCGCATCGGGAACTCCCGTGCCGGGCCGAGGGGCACCCTGCGCACAACGCCGTCGGCACCGCCCACGCCACTGGAGCTCCGCTGGCCGTCTCCCTTGCCGGCAAGACGCATGCAGCACCGTCGCCGTGGCCTGGCACGCACAGGGCGCGCCCTCTGCCGCCGACGTGCCGCACGGCCGTTCCGTTGGGACAGGCCGTAACCGCCCCTGCCTTGCTGAGTTAGGCACCGGGATGGAGTCAGTACTCCGTCTAGACGATGCTCAAGCCCCTAAACCAACCGTCCAGCCAGAGCACCGCCGTAATCGCTCACCGGACTTAATCCCGTTCACGATAACCGCCTCGTGCCGGCTATAAATAGCGCCTCCGAGCTCGCTCACGACCCCACACATCTCCACCACCACACCAGACCCCGCCCAGCCACTGGAAGAGCCTCGAGGGGCCCTTCTTCCTCAACTCCGGCCACCTCCGTCCGCTTCAGGCTCCGACAGCGTTCTCTCTGGTGAGAGCTCCTCCACCGCCCTATACTTGCCCGTAGCCTCATGACACCTCTAGGAGACTAACCCCCACTCCAATTTGACCCCAGCAACTCTCTCCGACGAGGCCCACGACTACCCGAACCACCGTCCGCCAGAGCAAGGGCCACCGTCGACGTGGTGCTCGTCGGCGACCACCACCACCACCCACCGATGCGGAAGGATGCACTGAGCACAAAGGTACCACCCGATCCCCTTGCCTCGCCGTGGATCGCCGCCGGCGACCGCCGCGGCTCTCGGGCGCCGACGAGCTCTGCCGCCTCTTTTGAATATTCAAACCTGACGGGTGGGACCCGCCCGTCAGCCTCTCTGTTCTTTTTTCTCGAACCGTTTCTGAAAGCGTATTTTGGCAAATGCGCTTTCTAATCTGAATCATTTTCTGGAATTTTCTGCTTAGACCCCTGAGAGTTTTCTGTTTCATTATAGAGAGGACCTTGGACCAAAACTCTTATAACTTTTAAACAGAAAAGGATTTTTAAGTGATTCTTTTTCTGTCCTCCTCAAAATTTTGTCTAGTTTTTTATCAGATTTATTTGAAAAATATTTGGAATATTTTTGTGCACCCCATAGTTTTTACGTTAGTGCGTGTATTTTTGTATACCGTAGATACCGAAGGAGGTGACTGAACCGCGAACTTCACCGAGCTACGCCCCGACTACTCCGAACCAGGCAAGCATGTTTGAACCTTTGATATGATGAGTGTCTTGGCATGTTTGCATTAAGTAGTTCCATGGCATGTTTCTGAAGCACCTCGATGAAGGTTATATTGCATGCAAAGTTGGGGCAAGTGAATTCCGACAATCCATAAATTGTTGGATATGAGATGTCATGGCCATGAGATGGCATGAGAATGGGTAAGATGGCAGTGTTGTAGCATGCCAGTCTTATGCCAGACCGTTTGACCCAGTGTCAACATGAATCAGTCAAGTTCCCGTCTGTTTTCCCTTTCCGTACTACAACATGTTTTCCGCAAGGGGTACGGCTTAGTAAGTTGCAAACCGCTTTGTGGTACACACCAAATCGAGAGGCCGGGATGAGGGTTCCATGGCCCTGGATTAAAGCCTATCATCCGGTCAGAGGGCATGGGTGTTTCTGGTTGGGACCGAGAGGGGGTCACCCCTTAGAGCGCATTATATAAATTTGATCCCATGCTATTCGAGATTGTGATCTCCCCGTCTCAAAGTTTTTTCTTGAACGCTGTCCGTGGTGATTCCTGGCAACGTAAGGTGGGATGGGTGTGTACTGGTTAGCTGTGTTTCCTCCGAAATACCGTAAACGGAACTAGTCCTTCGTGACTACGGAAATCCGTTGGCTGTGGATAATTTTAGTACAAACTCTGCAGAGTCAAAAATCCTTGAAATCATCCTATTATGTCCAAGTGTTGTGTTCATCTTATCTTGTCAAGTGTCAGTCTCGGTGACAGAAACTCCTGAGAACCACATGAGTGTTAAATGTTTATTTCCTGTGGATGGACTAACCCGTTTATTATCATGTGATGAATATTTTCCTATGAGCACTATTTCTTGCAAGTTAACCGATATGAAAAGTGAATTTTAAGCCCTTTCTGCGATGTCGCTCAGACGTCCGACTGCGGCATTGTTATTATTTACCTTTGCTATAAGCCCTTTCTGCGATGTCGCTCAGACGTCCGACTGCGGCATTCTTATTATTTACTTTTGTTATAAGCCCTTTCTGCGATGTCGCTCAGACGTCCGACTGCGGCATTGTTATTATTTACTTTTGTTATAAGCCCTTTACGTGATGTCGCTTAGACGTCCGATCGCTGCATTGTTATTATTTACTTTTGTTATAAGCCCTTTACGTGATGTCGCTCAGACGTCCGATCATGCATTGTTATTATTTACTTTTGTTATAAGCCCTTTCTGCGATGTCGCTCAGACGTCCGACTGCGACACCGTTATTATTTACTTTTGATATAAGCCCTTTCTGCGATGTCGCTCAGACGTCCGACTGCGGCATTTTTTTTATTTTTTTTCAATATAAGCCCTTTCTGTGATGTCGCCCCGACGTCCGAGTGTGGCACGCATGTCTTGTATTTCCAATATAAGCCCTTTACGTGGTGTCGCTCAGGCGCCCGACTGTGGCATGTTTTATTATTTGTTCACCCTTCGAGGCGTCGCCTGCATAATCTGCATTGGTTTTCAGTTATTTTTACTACCACCTGACTTCCTTCTTACTAATTAAGGTCGTGTTACTTCCTCATTTGGATGTACCATATTAATTGTTCATGACGCATTCATGCATACATTTGTTATATCTTTTGTCCGAACTGTCTTAAGTAGTACTTTCAAAGTACTCACCTGGCTTGTTGATTTGGCCAGAATCTTGTGAAGGAGATCTCATGGATGAAGAGTTCGATAGCGAGTCCGACGCCTAGAGGAATCCCAGTCAGTCTCGGCGACCTGGATTAGTCACTATGTTACTTCCGCTTCCGCTACCCAAATAAATTCATCGGGCCTCACCTCGACGCTCGATGAGCCGCCAGTGTAGGAGTCATGTTATCCACTCCACTGTGTTATTCCACCACTCTACCCCGAGTCAGTAGTATGCCACCACTCCATCGTGTCATATCCGCCATTATGTATAATTATTGGCGTGCTTGTAATAAATGATTGAGCACCCCCGCTTGACCCTATAATATATTCTAATGCTACTGGCTTACTATATCAAGATTTGTCTACCAGTCAGGCGGATTTTTCCTCACACTGGAATTAAAAGATCGGTTTCTAAATAAATATATTTATTAGAAAAACAGGTCGTGACAGTATTTCGCAAAAAAAAGTTCCGCCCGCTGTCAGCTCGGACCCACCGGAATGCCTCCTTATTAGGCACCAAAAAATGAATACTCCCCCGGCTAGCTGGGACCCACCTTGGTGGGAGGCTGTCTTGTGGGCCTACTAAGTTGACGGGGACGAAGGGCTTACTCAACTTAGTCAATATGAACGATTCTAGCTCCAAAGGACTGACGATGTCCATCCAACGGCCGTAGTGCTTCTTCAACCTCTGGTCTTCTTGCTCCAGCCGCCCAAAGCAGCGCCGGTCGTGCCGCATGCTCCTGCCTCCCGTGGCCGGCTGTGCTGCCGCGGAGGCCTCACCACCCCCTACTATTCCCACCACTGGCCAGGCCCTGCGGCGACGGCAGCCTCACACCACAGTCGAACCAGTGAACCCTCAGATTCTCCTCCGCTGGGCTTCCACGCGCGCGTCTTCCCCGGCTCCGCGTCGTCCCCTTCCTAGGCTTCGTCGTTGTCCACCACCGTGGTGCTCTCCGCACGGTGTGGTCAACGTGGTCAAGGAACGATTTCCATCGGAAGAGTACTGTACGTGGAGAGGCTGACAGCTGGATCCACGGCTATAGCCCAGTTTTTTGTGATTTGCCAAGTAATTCGCATTGTCAGGCATGTTGGGCTACAAATCTTTCAAGACGAAGAGAGCTTTCATTTGGCTGGCCGAGAAAATGGCCCATCAGTAAAGAGAAATGGATTGTACATTTTTAAAAACACATCAAACCGGCAATTACTTTCAAATATATATTTTTCATTTCAAGATTTTAAATTACATTAATTTTTATGCGTGGAGAATTTGTTGGTTTCTATATTGATATAGATTTATTTTTAAAATCAGCTTGAATGTGAGTCGAAATTTCGGGATTAAAAACAGTTTGGACCGACTTTTGAAATATGCAAAATTTCAGATAATTTTTTAACCGTGGCCACAATATGGGCTGTAATGCTAACAAAAGAATATGGGCTCAAAAATAACCTTAAGAATTAGCAAATGGGCTGTAAATTATTAGAAATAATGGCAGATGGGTTGTATGCCGTTTTCCACAGATTTGAGGCTTAATTAAAAAAAGGTTGAGCACAAGCAGTGACGGTTGGATGTCCATCCAACGGCCGTCGTGCTTCTTCAATCTTTGTTCTTCCTACTCCAGCCACTCAAACAAGCGCCGGCGGGACTGCCTGCTCCCTCCTCCTCCCGGCCGGGTGTGCTGCCGCGCAGGCCTCACCGTACTCCCATCGCTGGCCTAGCCATCCCTCTACTCACCCACACCTGCTGTTATTCTCCGGCGACGGCAAACGAGCCAGTAAACCCTCGTACAGTCGTACTCCCCTCCACGTGGGAAACAACTATCGAGTCTTCCCTCCTCCGCGTAGTCCCCTTCCAAGGCCTCGCCGTCGTCCACCGCCGTGGTGCTCTCGGCGCGGCGTGGTCAATGTGGTCAACGACCGACTTCCATTGGAAGAGTACTGTGCGTAGAGAGGCTGACAGCTGGGTCCACGACAGCAGCAAGGAAGTGCCTCCTTATTACGCGCAAAATAATTATTCCTCCACCTGACAGCGGGGACCCATCGGACGGGCCACCGTATTTCACGAAAAAACATTCCCCCCTGACTGCTGGGACCCACCAGCTACACCTTCGCACGCAAGGAAGTGCGTCCGGGCAAAAAAAAATGATTCACCCCTGACTGCTGGGACCCACCAGCTACATCTTCGCACGCAAGGAAGTGCGTTCGGGCAAAAAAAACAAAATGATTCGCCCCCCTGACTGCGGGGACCCACCAGCTACATCTTCGCAGGCAAGGAAGTGCCTGACAGTTGGGACCCACCTGGTCGAAGCGTACATCGCGTTGTCATTCTGGTCGCGAACGTGTACGTACATATATACTGGTGGATGTAGAGGCGCGCACGTGTCGTAGTAGAGGCGCGCACATAGCTTGTACTGCGCACAACGGCGGCAGGTGCAAGAAAGAAAATACGGCCACGTATGTGTACATACGGGCGGGGTCTCGAATGCCTACTCGCGCATACGTACGGCGAGGGCTCGTGTACATGGCTGGGTCGGAACGGAGAAACAGCGTCATCATCGTGTTCATGGGGAGGCAATGGAATGCGTCGTGTTCATGGGGAGGCAACGGAATGCGTCGTGTTCATCAGGAGGCAACGAAATGCGTGGGAGCCAACCGACTGGGTCGGAACGGAATGCGTGGTCGTTTTCATCGGGAGGGCTTGGACGGAACAGGCGATGGAAACGAGGCTTGGCGTACTACAGAACGGAGGAAACGGACCTCCTATGTTCGGAACGGGGTCCTGTTGATCGGGAGGGGTGTGGCGTACCGCATAACAGAGGAAACGGACCTCCTACGGTCGAAACGGGGGTCCTGTTAATCGGGAGGGGTGTGGCGTACCGCAAAACGGAGGAAACGGACCTCCTACGGTCGAAACGGGGGTCCTGTTGATCGGGAGGGGTGTGGCATACCGCAAAAGCAGACGAAACGGACTTGTGTTGGAGCGCTTCTGATCGAAAGGGGGTCCTGTTCATCGGGAGGGGTGTGGCGTACTGCAAAACGGGACTCCACGGGATACTGTTCATCTCCACCGTCGACCTCCTCCAGCCTCCACGGGCTCTTGTTCATCTAGCCTCCACCGTGCGCTACTCCACCGGCTACTGTTCAACCACCCCTCCATGGGCACCCCTCCACTGTCTACTGTTCATCCAGCCCTCCACACCACGAGGTCCTATTCAACCACCCCTCCACGGCCATCCCTCCACCGTCTCATCGTTAATCCAGCCCTCCACACCACGGGTCATGTTCATCCGCAGGCAACGCCACCGCCACTTGTTCATCCACCCCCCCCGCAACGCCATCGTTTCATCCAATCGATCGGCTTGATTAGCGGCGATGGCGAAGAATCGCTCCATCGGGTTCAGCTAACAGCCATCGATTGATCACTCGGGTTCAGTAATGCATAGCCTGCAGTGCAATCGCTCGGGTCCAGTTAGAGCCCAACACCTCGCTTGGGTTCAGTTAGAGCCAATACTCGCACACGCAGCAGCGTCACGTGTCTGAGAAAGCAGCATCGCTTCGCCCCGACCTCCCACCGTAACCGGCAACTCCCCGAAATTTTCCTCCCCCTCGCTTCTACCACGGTTTTTTCCATCATGGACGGCCCAAAGAATGTCATGCAGCTGCGTCTCTGGCCTGCCCAGGACCAAAAGCCCATTTTCTGTCATGATTTTTTTCATAGAAGTAGGAGCCCACCACATCTATGATGATACCGGGTTTTGTCACAATTATCGTCATAGAAGTGTCATATGTATGATAGAAAAAAAATTCCTTCGGCCCAAAATGTCACGGATGTGTCTTTTTTTGTAGTGCCACTTAGTTTCTTTTGATGAGCTTTCATATATTTATAGCTCTAGTGCATCCGTTGCATGGCAATCCCTACTCCTTGCATTGGCATCATTGATGGGCATCTCCATAGCCCGTTGATTAGCCGCGTCAATGTGAGAACTTCTCCTTTCTTGTCTTCTCACATAATCCCCATCATCATATGCTATTCCGCCTATAATGTTATATCCATGGCTTGCGCCCATGTATTGTGTAAGGGTTGAAAAGGCTGAAGCGCGTTAAAAAGTATGAACCAATTGCTCGACTTGTCATCGGGGTTGTGCATGATGGGAGCATTTTGTGTGACGAAAATGAAGCATGGCCAAACTATATGATTTTGTAGGGATGATTACTAGGCTATGTTATTTTGATAAGACATAATTACTTGGTTAGCATGCTTGAAGTATTACTATTTTTATGTCAATATTAAAACTTTGTCTAAAATATTTCGGATCTAAACACTCATGCCACAATAAACAGAATTACATTGAAAAATTATGTTAGGTAGCATTCCACATCAAAAATTCTATTTTTATCATTTACCTACTCGAGGACGAGCAGGAATTAAGCTCGGGGATGCTTGATACGTCTCCAACGTATCTATAATTTTTTTATTGTTCCATGCTATTATATTATCTGTTTTGGATGTTTAATGGGCTTTAATATACTATGTTATATTATTTTTGGGACTAACCTATTAATCGAAGGCCCAGTGCAATTTGCTGTTTTTTGCCTATTTCAGTGTTTCGCAGAAAAGGAATATCAAACGGAATCCAAACGGAATGAAACCTTCACGAGGATCTTTTTTGGAACAAACGTAATTCAGGAGACTTGGAGTGGAGGTCAAGAAAACCACGAGACGGCCACGAGGCGGGAGGGCGCGCCCCAGGGGGGTGGGCGCGCCTCCCACCCTCGTGGGCCCTTTGCAGCTCCACCGACCTACTTCTTTCGCCTATATATACTCTTATACCCTCAAACCATCGGAGAGAGCCACGAAACACCTTTTCCACCGCCGCAACCTTCTGTACCCGTGAGATCCCATCTTGGGGCCTTTTCCGGCGCTCCGCCGGAGGGGGATTTGATAACGGAGGGCTTCTACATCAACACCATAGCCTCTCCGATGATGTGTGAGTAGTTTACCACAGACCTTCGGGTCCATAGTTATTAGCTAGATGGCTTCTTCTCTCTCTTTGGATCTCAATACAAAGTTCTCCTCGATCTTCTTGGAGATCTATTCGATGTAATACTTTTTGCGGTGTGTTGGTCGAGATCCGATGAATTGTGGGTTTATGCTCAAGATTATCTATGAACAATATTTGATTCTTCTCTGAATTCTTTTATGCATGATTTAAATATCTTTGCAAGTCTCTTCGAATTATCGGTTTAGTTTGGCCTACTAGATTGATCTTTCTTGCAATGGGAGAAGTGCTTAGTTTTGGGTTCAATCTTGCAGTGCTCGATCCCAGTGACAGAAAGGGAAACGACATGTATTGTATTGTTGCCATCGAGGATAAAAGATGGGGTTTATATCATCTTGCTTGAGTTTATCCCTCTACATCATGTCATCTTGCCTAATGCGTTACTCTGTTCTTATGAACTTAATACTCTAGATACATGCTGGATAGCGGTTGATGTGTGGAGTAATAGTAGTAGATGTCGAATCGTTTCGGTCTACTTATCACGGACGTGATGCCTATGTTCATGATCATGCCTAGATATTCTCATAACGATGCGCTTTTCTATCAATTGCTCGGCAGTAATTTGTTCACCCACCGTAATATATATGCTATCTTGAGAGAAGCCACTAGTGAAACCTATGGCCCCCGGGTCTACTTTACATCGTATAAGTTTCCAATCTATAACTCTAGTTTACTATTTATTTTCCAGTCTTACTTTTCCAATCTATACAACAAAAATACCAAAAATATTTATCTTATTATCTTTATCAGATCTCGTTTTTGCAAGTGGCCGTGAAGGGATTGACAACCCCTTTATCGCGTTGGTTGCAAGGTTCTTGATTGTTTGTGCAGGTACTAGGCGACTTGCGTGTAGTCTCCTACTGGATTGATACCCTGGTTCTCAAAAACTGATGAAAATACTTACGCTACTTTGCTGCATCACCCTTTCCTCTTTAAGGGAAAACCAACGCATGCTCATCAGGTAGCAGCCTTCACGGGACCCAATCGGCGGAGGCTTCCCATGATCTACTTTTCCTCGCTATCCATGGTGGCTGTGGACATGCCGGCCTCCTCTGACATGGCTTCTTTCCACACCTGCTTGACGCATTGCCGCCATTGTCCGTGGCAGATTTGCATGGAGACGACGTTGTCCGGCCTGGACGGGCAAGGAAGGGGTGGCGATGGTGGTGGCCCTAGATCCGGAGGGTTTACCGGCAAGCTATCCTGTATTTGGTTGTCTCGTCGAGCAACCCAGGCAGCTGCAATGCCGAAGAACTCCTTCTTCTATTCGCCGGAGGCCATGGCGAGTGTTGTACAAGGAGGAGGTGGAGAGATTAGAGGCGTGGTTTGGCTCTTGCCCAGCACCTGGACACGTTTATATACAGGCGGATGCGAGGAGCCAGCCAGAGAGGTGTTTACTGCTCACCGGTACAGGAAAGGACATGTGGTGCTCGGGGCGCCGGAGTAGGTTCCTTTGCACACACGCTAGTTTAATGGAGGTAGCGGGCAACCATATGTTGTTCCAATGCGGACAAAAGGCTTGCATGCAACGGGCGATCAGCGGGCAGCGGTCTCGGTCGGCGAGCTGATTCAATGCCGGGTCCAGTGAGCGGTCGCGTCCGCTCTATGGCGGCATGAACTAGCTTCGGACAGGAACGCGCGTGAGGGCAGAAAAGGGGATTTTGATGGTTCGGTTTAGTCCGATGCGGACCCCCCCCCCCCCCCCCCCCCCCCCACCCCACCCCCCGGCCGCCATTTGTCTCTCATTTGCAGAAAAGTGTGACCAAACCGTCAAACGGACCGATTGAGAGCCACGTTAGATGACAGAACACGTTCGAAACCACACGGTCAGGATGGTTGCGGATGGTTTGAGAGTCGGCGTTGAAGACGTCCTTATTTTCTTTAACATATACTAAGACAAGGAAATAAAATCATGTAGTTTCTGTACAGAAGACCGTGTGTGGCCTCGCATGGCACAGGAACCATGTGCTCCATATCGACGTGCAACATATGCAGATCGATCGTTCGGGAACGAACTCAACATGACCGATTAATCACAGGAATTAGGAGGTACGCTAAGAGCATCTCTAGCAGACCCCGCATCCCGCCAACCAACAAAACGCGTTTGCAGTTCGCGAAAAAACGGCATTGTAAGCCGGCGCGGACAGCCGTAGAGACAGACCCCGCAATACGGACCCGTATAAAAAGATATTCAACGAATATACTTTTTGTCGGGTCTACTCTTGCATCGCTGCCGCCAGGCCGCAAATATCAATACCAAACCATAAAAATAAAACAATCATCCACACTACAAAATAATTATTCAGAAAAATTATCAATACCAACACAATACAACAATCATCCACATTACAAATAATTATTATAATCACCAAAGCAAATGCAATATAAAACTTGTCCCGAATACAAATAACACTTGAATTAAATAAAAATGAATAGAAAAATGAGTTTGTTACTGTCCAGCCCTTTGCCAATGGTGCTCAATGAGATCCTCCTGAAGCTGAAAGTGGGTGTTTGCATTCTCAATCTCCTTGTATGTCTGATGAAAACCTATAATGCGCTTAGATTCTCTAGCTGGTTTGACACGGCTACCCATATTTTCGTAGAAGAACTCCAAGTTCATGCCTCTCTCATCTTCAAGAATCATATTGTGAAGGATAACACAGCATGTCATGATGTTTTTCAAGGTCCACTTGTCCCAAAAATGAGCAAGACCATGAACAATGGCAAACCTAGATTGCAAAACCCCGAATGCCCTTTCAATATCTTTTCGGGCTGCCTCTTGCACCCTTGCGAATTCACATTGTTTTCTAGTTTTAGGTTCTTTGATGCCCTTGACAAATGTGCACCAAAGAGGGTATATAGCATCTGTGAGATAGTACCCTTTTGTGTATTCATGCCCATTAATAGTGTAGTTGCAAGCAGGAGCATCACCACTAGCAAGCCTAGCAAACAAATAAGACCGTTGTAACACATTGATATCATTGAGAGTGCCCGGCATACCAAAAAAGCAATGCCAAATCCATAAATCCTGGGATGCTATGGCATCTAGCATGATTGTTGCATTACAAGACTTGCCACAATACATTTCCTGCCATGCCTTCGGGCAATTTTTTCAAGTCCAGTGCATACAATCAATGCTACCTAGCATGCCAGGCTAACCTCTCCTCTCATTAGATGCCATCAATTTCTTTGTGTCATCCTCGTTGGGTGCCCGAAGATATTCAGGACCAAAGACACGGATGATCACTTTGACAAATGTACGCACTGACTCAATTGTGGTATCTTCACCAATGTGAAGGTACTTATCGGCATAGTCAGCCGGAACGCCATATGCAATCACCCGCATAGCTGCCGAGAGTTTTTGATATGCACTAAATCCCTTCAAGCCTACGGCATTTCTTCTTTGAGTAAAATACCGACAATTTGCCTCGCAAGCTTGAACAATTTTCACAAAGAGGGATCGGCACATTAGGTACCTTCTCCGGAAGAGGTGCAGTTGATATGTTGGATTCTCCTCGAAGTAGTCTTGCATCAACATCTCGTTCCCAAGATGGCGATTCCGAGGAATGCGGAGACGCCCGACGGTCCATCATCACCATCTCTTTCGGTTCTCGTCTTTGTTCTCCTTCACGGCAAGAGCCATCACCAATGTCAGCTGCCGATAGTTTGCAAGCAGCGTATCAACATCCGAGTCGTCCGAATCGGACGAATCGTCAAGCAAAAACTTCTCGCACGGGCTCAACTCCATCTACATGAACAAAAATCGCATGCCACATCAACCAACTATGCATAGCGCTCGGCACAAAGCATAAGCAAACACTAACCGGCGGCTCGTGGGGCGGGCAATCCCGGGCGGCGACTGGGGGTGGCTCGAGGGTGGTCGGTCCCCGGCGACGACAACGACGAGGGGCGGCTCTTCTCGCCGGATCCCGGAGGGGGGGCGGTGCAGTATATCGATGGTGGAGGGTGGGGGACGCCCCTGCGGCGCGATTCCGTCCGCAGATTTGGCCAGAATCACCGGCGGCGGACGGGCGGAACAAATGGCGGGCGGCGGCGGAAGGAGGTGGGGAAAGGGCGCGGGCTGAAATGTCCCTCCCGCCAACCGCTTCACTGCGATACGGGGCACCGTAGGCGCGATGCGGAAACCTGCTATCCACGGGTTGAGGCCGAGATTTTGCCGCACCTCACAAAAAAATTGACGGGCCGGCCGTGTTTGCGGGGTCTGTTCGGGCGGGATTTTCCACACTGGTCCATATTTTGACGGTTATTTTACGGGTCGGGGCTTTTTACGGGGTCTGCTAGAGTTGCTGACGCGTGCAAGTTGCGGTGCGCTGGGTTGGGCTGCACGGACTGCCCCAGGTTGGCACCCGATGCCTGTGGATCTCGTTCTCGTCCCGGTTTCGTGTCACGCGCAGAAAGGCTCATCGTCGTGCTATCCCTGCAGTTTGCGCCAACCCCAAGACGACGCCAACCCCAAAGCCCTAGCTAAGGATGGCAATTTTACCCACGGGTACGGGTACCCGCGGGTACCGTATCCGCATGGGTAGGGTATGGGCACACTTTTATACCCACGGGTAGTACCCATATCCTACCCATTAAATCATGGGTGGGGTACGGGTAGTCTTGTACCCACGGGTATACCTATACACTGCCCATTGGTGAACTAATGTCAAGTTGTTCTCAATTAATCATTAATTTGTCATGTGACTCGTCTACTCCTATTGACTTGAGAGTATGTTATGATTTTTAAATTTTGATATTGTTCAATTACTCATCTACCTGTTATTGAGCTGACAAAATTGATTTTCTTGTCAATTGTGCTATTAATAAGCATAAAATTGTGGACAACTTGTGTAGTATTTGCTCTACCCGCTGGGTATCCAATGGGTACGGGTACCCGTCGGGTATGGGTATGGGTAAAGTTTCATGTCCATGAATACGAGTATGAGTAGAATTTTGTGCCCACTGACTATACGGGTATGGATATGTTATTGCTCTACCCTGCCCATACCCTACCCATTGCCATCCTTAGCCCCAGCGGCCAGCCCTATATATAGCGCTCGCCGTCCCGCTCTTCAACTCCATCACCCACATCCTGCAGCTCGCAACCAAGCCTACCAACCAGCTGAGAGCTAGCAGCAGCAGCAAGCGAACCAACGACTCCTCCGGTCGCTCGTCGGAGCCAGGCAAGACAACGCAGCATGTGCAACGTCATCACGATCCCGTCGGTCGCCTGGCTGCGCCGCGCCGTGCGCCGGTGGCGGGCCCGCCGCTCCACCTCCGCCCCGGTGCCGTCGGGGCACGTCGCAGTCTGCGCGGAGGGCGCGCGGTTCATGGTGCGGCTGGCGCACCTGAGCCACCCGGCGTTCCTTGAGCTGCTCCGGCAGGCGGAAGAGGAGTACGGCTTCCCGTCAGGCGCTTCCGGCCCCGTCGCGCTCCCCTGCGACAAGGACCGCCTCCGCGACGTCCTCCGCCGCGTCTCCTCGTCGTCCCGCTCCGAGGAGCCCCGCCGCTCCACCTTCTGCCGCCGCCGCCGCGGCGGCGACTCGCGGCCGCTGCTGCAGGGGGTGGCCTTCCTGTGAGCGCGCCCGCGCCGCGGCACCGAACGATCCAGCAACGCAGCGCCCAATTTCTGGGTGCCAGAGCAGCAACTGGTGACAGACTCAGCACTCCGGACGCGGGAAAAAGACGAAGGCCATGAAGACCGTTCGGGCCGGCGTGGCGGCGTGCTCCCGTGCCGTGCCCAGCGTATTGCCGGCCGGCGATCGGGCGCGTACTGGAGCTGCGTAGTACAGTGCGTGATGGGGAAGTGATGCTACATGCTAGTAACTGATTGATTGAGGAAGGCGACGATTTTTTGGGTTCTTTTTCTCTGTAACAACTACTCTACTCGTCTGTGCAACTCCTTGCCGAGGCATACGAGTGAATTAATTAATAAAGATTTGATTGATTGTTCTTGCTGTGCATGCAATTTGTCGTCGTTTGTGATTCATGCAAGTCTTCGCCGATGTGGCGAAACCTGTCTTGGCCATCAATCATTAGCCCTTTTTGGCAAAAGTTAATCATTAGGCATTGGTTTCGTTAATGAAGTCGGAAGTCAAGCACCCTCTTCAAAAAATGCATTAGCCTTACTCACAGTGCCATCCAAAAACTTGCGCCGATATTCACAAAGAAAAATGTGCCAATATTGCATTTAAAGCGTGTTGTTTATGCAAATACTACATTCACCACGGTATCAAAACCTTGAAGATACTTTAACCTAGTCAGGTTCGTTGAGACTGATGTGACACATTATCTTGAGATTATCAAAATCGCCACGGACGCCTTCGTAGCCGACGGGAACGATCTCCTCTCACTGACCGTACATCACCGAAAGACCTGGAATAAATCCAGAAAAATGCGAGCATCAATATCAAGTCTGAGATTTGGACTCTAGTAAGCAGGGGATACCACTGTCCTCTTAATCATCAACCATAGATTGGTTAGCAGCGACATGCACTTGTTGGTTCAATCTCTCAAAGGTGACAAATCCTTTAATTCCACTCGCTTGCTATCAAGAGATTTATTTAGCTCAAAAGCTCACAAATGTCACGCTAGTAGGACTCGTCACAGGCCTATTTAGTACTTCATGCGACCATGCCGATAGCGCTATAATTATCTGTAAGGTTTGCTTGCACGGCCGGCCGTGATACGTTGCCGGCGGCGAGCAGCAGACAGGTGGACTGGTTTTTGGCATTTTCATGCGTGCAATCCGAATGAAACCACACATTACCTGTTGATTAGAGCATCTCCACCCGCGCCCCCTACAAGGCTCTTGAGCGACTTTTGATCGCGGCGTCAGCATCGGCCGTCGCGCGAGGGCCCAATTTCGCCGGCTCGGGCGAAATTGGCGCCAGCGGACTAACCGGCCCGGCGAGCTGGGGAGCCATTCGAAGCGCCCGGGTGAATCGTTTTTGGCGCGAAAGAGCCACGGGCCCTCTTTGCCAGCGACTCGTCTCTCTTCTCGCCGCTTCGTCGTCCTCATCGCCTCGTTTCCCGCGGCGAATCAATGCCAAACTGTCGCGCCGGTCAGCCTCCGCAATTGATGCCTCACGGGCGGCGCAGTGAAGGCGTGACGACGCGCGTCCCTGCGCATGCCACGCGTAGACGCGGCGGCCACACGTAGACGCGGCGGCCACACGTGCTCGCGGCGCCTCCGCCTATATAAGCCAACCCCAGCGCGCCGGTGGCACGCACAGAGTCTCCACCGCCGACGCGCCCTCTCTCCTCTTCCTCCCTCTCCCCACGCCGTCCCTGTTCAAAGAAATGGCCGAACGATTCCCAGGCGACGGCGAACGGCTTCGGCCGCCGTCACCTTCACGAGGACGAAACTCGGCTCCTCTTCGAGGCCGAGTACCCTGTCCCGCCGGACATGCCGGTGCCCGGGGCGTGGAGAATCAGCGCCGGCGGGGTCCCGGTGCCACCACCACCCATCGGGGCGGCGCGGCGGGCGGGCCTAGTAGTGTTTTTTTTTCTTTTTTTAAAATATTTTAAAGTGTGTGCCGTATTTGGTTGAATTTGGTTTGAAGTCACCGAAATATGTATGAACTCGCCGAAAATGGTTCAAGTTGTGTCATGTTTGTGGCGCACTTTAATTTCTAAAAAAATCCGTGGGCGCAGCGACTGGGTGACATCACGCTTCAGCACGCGTTTTGCGCCGGCGCGCCTCAGGGGGCGATTTTTAACGTCTCCTGAGGGGCCAACGGCTGAAGATGCTCTTAGTAGGAACTCAGGCACGTTCTCATGGCCAATAAAACAGGACATGCAACGGCGAGCATGTATGCCAGAATCTCAACCTCTTGTTATGTAGGGCGACCAGGTGACTTGACTGACCCGAATAAGGTTCAGATCCACACACAAACCGGTCATGTTTTCTTATCGATCGAGCAAACGCGGCGGCGCCACGTAGTGAGGCAACCAAACACGCTCAAACTGTTCATGGAGTCTGTTGTTTTTACATGCCTCTGCATGCAGATATTGGTGCTGATTCTCAGTCCAATCTCGAATGCATTTTCGATCAGACAGAACGGGACAAAGAGCTCGGCTGAAACCACGCAGGGTCTGTCTGACGATTCTGAAACTTACGCGGCTCCCTGTCTCCTGCCACCTTGCTCCTTCCTGCGCGTGCATGGTGAGTAGTAAAACCGGCCTCGATCGGTCGACCGGCGGGCAGGTACGTACGTGTCACGGCAAGGGGCCGTGGCCTGCACATGCGGGGAATCCCCGCGGCGGGGGCGATGATCACGGCGTCCCGTGGACTGATCGGCTGTTCCAAACCCAAGTCCGTGCGTCCGGCGTCCCATCTGCTCTCGAGATAACGATCACACCGGTGCATGTGCGTGAACAATGCGTTCGAGAGGGATACCGGTAGATGTGTGCAGTGTAGGATACCGGTAGCACACAGTATGTACACGCGTGACCGGGTGGCCGGGTGCATACACATCGGCATCGGCATCGCCGCATCGCTCCTTCCGGGCGTCTAGTTGTACCAGCCGTGAGTGTCAAGTATACAAGTACTGCTCCTTGCTCCTTCTCATGATTGGCGCGGCCCCGTGCACGTCATCACCAACTCAACTGCCTTGGTTGTACTAACCGTGAGTGAGTCCGTGACCATCAAGTACAAGTACTGCTCCTGATGATTGGCGCGTCACTCACAATCCCATGTTCTTCGGATTTAGACCGCCCAAGCTTCTAGCTGCTCGATCGCTACATCCTACTACATGTATGTGGTACACAGCTCATCTTGAGAGTGAAAAGGATACAGTATCATCAAGCTGGCTTTAAGTCGTATGCAAATCCTTGTTTATTTTTGTTCGGTGGAAGTCATATGCAAATGTAGTACCGTCTGACATTGTTGTTGATGCAGAGTCAGCCACATGCTCCCATATGCCACACCACGACAAGCATGTATTACATGGAGTCATCATTAATTTGCACTTCACTCACGGGCCACCCACTGCCCGCATATGCTGATTAAGTAGTAGTAAGTAAACAAACGACGATGACCTCAACTGCGCAATTGTCGTGTGTAGAGTACTTGACACGTATAGAGAATCTATGGAAGGAAGCACCGGATAAATTAAGCTCCAATTTTGGTCGCGTATGGAACCTTCGCTTATTATTGGCTTGATTATAAGCCTAGATACATGCATCAGATCATGTAAATCTCTTTGCCACATTAACTTTTGTTCCGTTCCCACACACTAAACTAATGTGAGATCGGATAAGATCAGGAACTCCATGTTATGTGAAGACTCGTAAAAAAGTACTAAAGAGGCGGGGGGGGGGGGGGGGTGGGTTACCCGAACCCCCCGGGAGGCTAATGGGCCTTGTTGGGCCCTAGTGGAGAGAGAGAGATGGGCCGGCCAAGGCAAGCCGCACGCCCCCTCCCCTTGAGTCCGAATAGGACAAGGAAGGGGGGAGCGGCGCCCCCTTTGCCTTTCCCCTCTCCCACTCCTTCCTTTCCCCTCCTAGTGGGACTAGGAAAGGGGAGTCCTACTCCCACTAGGAGGAGGACTCCTCCTCTTGGCGCGCCCACCTAGGGCCGGCGGCCTCCCCCCTTGCTTCTTTATATACGGGGGCAGGGGAGCACCCCAAGGGACACAAGTTGATCAGTTGATCTTTTAACCGTGTGCGGTGCTCCCCTCCACCATAATCCACCTCGGTCATATCGTAGCGGTGCTTAGGCGAAGCCCTGCGTCGGTAGCATCATCATTACCGTCATCACGCCGTCGTGCTGACGGAACTCTGCATTGAAGATCTGCTGGATCGGAGTTCGTGGGACGTCACCGAGATGAACGTGTGCTGAACTCGGAGGTGCCATGCGTTTGGTACTTGGATCGGTTGGTTCGTGAAGACGTACGACTACATCAACCGCGTTCTCATAACGCTTCCACTTACGGTCTACGAGGGTACGTGGACGAAACTCTCCCCTCTCGTTGCTATGCATCACCAGGATCTTCCGTATGCGTAGGAATTTTTTTGAAATTACTACGTTCCCCCAACAGTGGCATCCGAGCCAGGTTTATGCATAGATGTTATATGCACGAGTAGAACACAAGTGAGTTATGGGCGATACAAGTCATACTCCTTACCACCATGTCATACTTTGATTTGGCGGTATTGTTGGATGAAGCGGTCCGGACCGACATTACACGTACGCTTACGCGAGACTGATTCTACCAACGTGCTTCGCACATAGGTGGCTGGCGGGTGTCAGTTTCTCCAACTTTAGTTGAGTCGAGTGTGGCTACGTCCAGTCCTTGAGAAGGTTAAAACATCACATACTTAACGAAATATCGTTGTGGTTTTGATGCGTAGGTAAGAATGGTTCTTGCAACAAAGTAGAGGATGTCTAACTTGTTTTTGCAGGGCACGCTGTGATGTGATATGGTCAAGACATCATGCTAAATTTTATTGTATGATATGATCATGTTTCGTAAACGAGTTCTCGGCAACTGGCATGAGCCATATGGTTATCGCTTTATTGTATGAAATGCAATCGCCGTGTAATTGCTTTACTTTATCACTAAGCGGTAGCGATAGTTGTAGAATCAATAGTTGGCGAGACGACAACGATGCTACGATGGAGATCAAGGTGTCGCGCCGGTGACGATGGTGATCATGACGGTGCTTTGGAGATGGAGATCAAAGGCACAAGATGATGATGGCCATATCATATCACTTATATTGATTGCGTGTGATGTTTATCTTTTATGCTTCTCATTTTGCTTAGATCGACGGTAGCATTATAAGATGATCACTCACTAAATTTCAAGGTATAAGTGTTCTCCCTGAGTATGCACCGCTGCGAAAGTTAAATCGTCTTGAGACACCACATGATGATCGGGTGTGATAAGCTCTACGTTCACATACAGCGGGTGCAAGCCAGTTTTGCACACGCAGAATACTCAGTTAAACTTGAAGAGCCTAGCATATGCAGATATGGCCTCGGAACCCGAGACCGAAAGGTCGGCGTGAATCATATAGTAGATATGATCAACATAGTGATGTTCACCATTGAAAACTACTCCATCTCACGTGATGATCGGACATGGCTTAATTGATATGGATCACGTGATCACTTAGATGATAAGAGGGATGTCTATCTAAGTGGGAGTTCTTAAGTAATTTGATTAATTGAACTTTAATTTATCATGAACTTAGTACCTTATAGTATTTTGCATGTCTATGTTGTTGTAGATAGATGGCCCGTCTTTGTTGTTCCGTTGAATTTTAATGCGTTCCTTGAGAAAGCAAAGTTGAAAGATGATGGTAGAAATTACACGGACTGGGTCCGTAACTTGAGGATTATCCTCATTGCTGCACAGAAGAATTACGTCCTGGAAGCACCACTGGGTGCCAGACCTGCTACAGGAGCAACGCCAGATGTTATGAACGTCTGGCAGAGCAAAGCCGATGACTACTCAATAGTTCAGTGTGCCATGCTTTACGGCTTAGAATCGGGACTTCAACGACGTTTTGAACGTCATGAAGTATATGAGATATTCCAGGAGTTGAAGTTAATATTTCAAGCAAATGACCGGATTGAGAGATATGAAGTCTCCAATAAGTTCTACAGCTGCAAGATGGAGGAGAATAGTTCTGTCAGTGAGCATATACTCAAAATGTCTGGGTATAACAATCACTTGATTCAACTGTGAGTTAATCTTCCAGATGATAGTGTCATTTACAGAATTCTTCAATCACTGCCGCCAAGCTATAAGAGCTTCGTGATGAACTATAATATGCAAGGGATGGATAACACAATTCCCGAGCTCTTCACAATGCTAAAGGCTGCGGAGGTAGAAATCAAGAAGGAGCATCAAGTGTTGATGGTCAACAAGACCACTAGTTTCAAGAAAAAGGGTAAATGGAAGAAGGGGAACTTCAAGAAGAACGGCAAGCAAGTTGCTGCTCAAGTGAAGAAGCTCAAGTCTGGACCTAAGCCTGAGACTGAGTGCTTCTACTACAAAGGGACTGGTCACTGGAAGCGGAACTACGCCGAGTTTTTGGCGGATAACAAGGATGGCAAGGTGAACAAAGGTATATGTGATATACACGTTATTGATGTGTACCTTACTAATGCTCGCAGTAGCACGTGGGTATTTGATACTGGTTCTGTTGCTAATATTTGCAACTCGAAATAGGGACAACGGATTAAGCGAAGATTGGCTAAGGAAGAGGTGACGATGTGCGTGGGAAATGGTTCCAAAGTCGATGTGATCGCGGTCGGCACGCTACCTCTACATCTACCTTCGGGATTAGTTTTAGACCTGAATAATTGTTATTTGGTGCGGCGTTGAGCATGAACATTATATTTGGATCTTGTTTGATGCGAGACGGTTATTCATTTAAATCTGAGAATAATGGTTGTTCTATTTATATGAGTAATATCTTTTATGGTCATGCACCCTTGAAGAGTGGTCTATTTTTGATGAATCTCGATAGTAGTGATACACATATTCATAATATTGAAGCCAAAAGATGCAGAGTTGATAATGATAGTGCAACTTATTTGTGGCACTGCCATTTAGGTCATATTGGTGTAAAGCGCATGAAGAAACTCCATTCTGATGGACTTTTGGAATCACTTGATTATGAATCACTTGGTACTTGCGAACCACGCCTCATGGGCAATATGACTAAAACGCCGTTCTCCGGAACAATGAAGCGAGCAACAGATTTGTTGGAAGTCATACATACTGATTTATGTGGTCTGATGAATGTTGAGGCTCGCAGCAGGTATCGTTATTTTCTCACCTTCACAGATGATTTGAGCAGATATGGGTATATCTACTTGATGAAACATAAGTCTGAAACATTTGAAAAGTTCAAAGAATTTCAGAGTGAAGTGGAAAATCATCGTAACAAGAAAATAAAGTTTATGTGATCTGATCGTGGAGGAGAATATTTGAGTTACGAGTTTGTTCTTCATTTGAAACAATGCGGAATAGTTTCGCAACTCACGCCACCCGGAACACCACAGCGTAACGGTGTGTCCGAACATCGTAATCGTACTTTACTAGATATGGTGCGATCTATGATGTCTCTTACTGATTTACCGCTATCGTTTTGGGGTTATGCTTTAGAGACGGCTGCATTCATGTTAAGTAGGGCACCATCTAAATCCGTTGAGACGACGCCTTATGAATTGTGGTTTGGCAAGAAACCAAAGTTGTCGTTTTCTTAAAGTTTGGGGCTGCGATGCTTATGTGAAAAAGCTTCAATCTGATAAGCTCGAACCCAAATCAGAGAAATGTGTCTTCATAGGATACCCAAAGGAGACTGTTGGGTACACCTTCTATCACAGATCCAAAGGCAAAAAATTCGTTGCTAAGAATGGATTCTTTCTAGAGAAGGAGTTTCTCTCGAAAGAAGTGAGTGGGAGGAAAGTATAACTTGATGACGTCACTGTACCTGCTCCCTTATTGGAAAGTAGTTCATCACAGAAATCTGTTCATGTGAATCCTACACCAATTAGTGAGGAAGCTAATGATGATGATCATGTAACTTCAGATCAAGTTACTACCGAACCTTGTAGGTCAACCAGAGTAAGATCCGCACCAGAGTGGTAGGGTAATCCTGTTCTGGAGGTCATGTTACTTGACCATGACGAACCTACGAACTATGAGGAAGCGATGATGAGCCCAGATTCCACAAAATGGCTTGAGGCCATTAAATCTGATATGGGATCCATGTATGAGAACAAAGTGTGGACTTTGATTGACTTGGCCGATGATCGGCAAGCCATCGAGAATAAATGGATCTTCAAGAAGAAGACTGACGCTGACGGTAATGTTACTGTTTACAAAACTCGACTTGTTGCGAAAGGTTTTCGACAAGTTCAAGGAGTTGACTACGATGAAACCTTATCACCCGTAGCGATGCTTAAGTCTGTCCGAATCATGTTAGCAATTGCCACATTTTATGATTATGAAATTCGGCAAATGGATGTAAAGACTGCATTCCTGAATGGATTTCTGGAAGAAGAGTTGTATATGATGCAACCTGAAGGTTTTATCGATCCAGAGGGTGCTAACAAAGTGTGCAAGCTCCAGCGATCCATCTATGGACTGGTGCAAGCATCTCGGAGTTGGAATAAATGTTTTGATAGTGTGATCAAAGCATATGGTTTTATACAGACTTTTGGAGGAGCCTGTATTTACAAGAAAGTGAGTGGGAGCTCTGTAGCATTTGTAATATTATATGTGGATGACATATTGTTGATTGGAAATGACATAGAATTTCTGGATAGCATAAAGGGATACTTGAATAAGATTTTTTCAATGAAAGACCTCGGTGAAGCTGCTTATATATTGGGCATCAAGATCTATAGAGATAGATTAAGACGCTTAATTGTACTTTCACAAAGCACATACCTTGATAAAGTTTTGAATAAGTTCAAAATGGATCAAGCAAAGAAAGGGTTCTTGCCTGTGTTACAAGGTGTGATGTTGAATCAGACTCAATGCCCGACCACTGCAGAAGATAGAGAGAAAATGAAAGATGTCCCCTATGCTTCATCCATAGGCTTTATCATGTATGCAATGTTGTGTACCAGACATGATGTGTGCCTTGCTATTAGTTTAGTAGGGAGGTACCAAAGTAATCCAGAAGTGGATCACTAGACAACAGTCAAGAACATCCTGAAATACCTGAAAAGGACTAAGGATATGTTTCTCGTTTATGGAGGTGACAAAGAGCTCGTCGTAAATGGTTACGTCGATGCAAGTTTTGACACTGATCCGGATGACTCTAAGTCACAAACCGGATAAGTATTTATATTGAAAGGTGGAGCTGCCAGTTGGTGCAGTTCTAAGCAAAGCGTCGTGGCGGGATCTACGTATGAAACGGAGTACATAGCTGCTTCGGAAGCAGCAAATGAAGGAGTCTGGATGAAGGAGTTCATATCTGATCTAGGTGTCATACCTAGTGCATAGGGTCCAATGAAAATCTTTTGTGACAATACTGGTGCAATTGCCTTGGCAAAGGAATCCAGATTTCATAAGAGAACCAAGCACATCAGGAGATGCTTCAATTCCATCCGCGACCAAGTCAAGGAGGGGGACATAGAGATTTGCAAGATACATACAGATCTGAATATTGCAGACCCGTTGACTAAGCCTCTCTCACGAGCAAAACATGATCAGCACCAAGACTCCATGGGTGTTAGAATCATTACTGTGTAATCTAGATTATTGACTCTAGTGCAAGTGGGAGACTGAAGGAAAATATGCCCGAAAGGCAATAATATAGTTGTTATTTATATTTCCTTATATCATGATAAATGTTTATTATTCATGCTAGAATTGTATTAACCGGAAACTTAGTACATGTGTGAATACATAGACAAACAAAGTGTCACTAGTATGCCTCTACTTGACTAGCTCGTTGAATCAAAGATGGTTATGTTTCCTAGCCATAGACATGAGTTGTCATTTGATCAAAGGGATCACATCATTAGAGAATGATGTGATTGACTTGAACCATTCCGTTAGCTTAGCATTCGATCATTTAGTATATTGCTATTGCTTTCTTCATGACTTATACATGTTCCTATGACTATGAGATTATGCAACTCCCGAATACCGGAGGAATACTTTGTGTGCTACCAAACGTCACAACGTAATTGGGTGATTATAAAGGTGCTCTACATGTGTCTCCGATGGTACTTGTTGAGTTGGCATTGATCGAGATTAGGATTTGTCACTCCGATTTCGGAGAGGTATCTCTGGGCTCTCTCGGTAATGCACATCACTATAAGCCTTGCAAGCAGTGCAACTAATGAGTTAGTTGTGGGATGACGCATTACGGAACGAGTAAAGAGACTTGCCGGTAACGAGATTGAACTAGGTATTGAGATACCAACGATCAAATCTCGGGCAAGTAACATACCGATGACAAAGGGAACAACATATGTTGTTATGCGGTTTGACCGATAAAGATCTTCGTAGAATATGTACGAGCCAATATGAGCATCCAGGTTCCGCTATTGGTTATTGACCGAAGACGTTTCTCGGTCATGTCTACATAGTTCTCGAACCCGTAGGGTCCGCACGCTTAACATTCGGTGACGATCGGTAATATGAATTTATGTGTTTTGATGAACCGAAGGTAGTTCATAGTCCGGGATATGATCATGGACATGACGAGGAGTCTCGAAATAGTCAAGACTTAAAGATTGATATATTGGAAGCCTATATTTGGACAAAGGAATAGTTCCGGGTGAAATCGGGATTTTACCGGAGTGTCGAGGGGGGGTGGGGTTACCGGTACCCCCCGGGGGCTAACGGGCCTTGTTGGGCCCTAGTGGAGAGAGAAAGGGGCCTGCCAAGGCAGGCCACGCGTCCCCTCCCCTTTGAGTCTGAATATGACAAGGAAGGGGGGGGGGCAGCGCCCCCTTGCCTTTCCCCTCTCCCACTCCTTCCTCCCCCCTCCTAGTAGGACTAGGAAAGGGGAGTCCTACTCCCACTAGGAGGAGGACTCCTCCTCTTGGCCTGCCCTCCTAGGGCCGGCCGGCCTCCCCCCTTGCTCCTTTATATACGGGGGCAGGGGGCACCCCAAGGGACACAAGTTGATTAGTTGATCTTTTAGCCATGTGCGGTGCCCCCCTCCACCATCCACCTCGGTCATATCGTAGCGGTGCTTAGGCGAAGCCCTATGTCGGTAGCATCATCATCACCGTCATCACGCCGTCGTGCTATGGAACTCTCCCTCGAAGCTCTGCTGGATCGGAGTTCGTGGGACGTCACCGAGCTAAACGTGTGCTGAACTCGGAGGTGCCGTGCGTCAGGTACTTGGATCGGTCGGATCATGAAGACATACTACTACAACAACCGCGTTCTCATAACGCTTCCGCTTACGGTCTACGATGGTACGTGGACGAGACTCTCCCCTCTCGTTGCTATGCATCACCATGATCTTGCGTATGCGTAGGAATTTTTTTGAAATTACTACGATCCCCAACACTGGCGCCGTTGCCGGGGAGTCTACGCACAAGTCAAGACACACCAAGTACCCATCACAAACTCTTATCCCTCGCATTACATTATTTTCCGTTTGCCTCTCGTTTTCCTCTCCCCCACTTCACCCTTACCGGTTTATTCGCCCTCTCTTTTTGTTCTCCTCTTTTTCGCTTGCTTCTTGTTTGCTTGTGTGTCGGATTGCTTGCTTGTCACGATGGCTCAAGATAATAGTAAATTGTGTGAATTTTCCAATACCAAATACAATGATTTTCTTAGCACCCCAATTGCTCCTATTACCGATGCTGAATCTTGTGAAACGAATGCTGCCTTGTTGAATCTTGTCATGAAAGATCAATTCGCCGGCCTTCCTAGTGAAGATGCCGCTACCCATCTAAACAGCTTTGTTGATTTGTGTGATATGCAAAAGAAGAAAGATGTGGATAATGATATTTTTAAATTAAATCTATTTCCTTTTTCACTTAGGGATCGTGCTAAAACTTGGTTTTCGTATTCGCCTAAAAATAGTATTGATTCATGGAATAAATGCAAAGATGCTTTTATCTCTAAGTATTTTCCTCCCGCTAAGATTATCTCTCTTAGAAACGATATTATGAATTTTAAGCAACTTGATCATGAACATGTTGCACAAGCATGGGAGAGAATGAAATTAATGATACGTAATTGCCCTACACATGGTTTGTATCTATGGATGATTATACAAAAAAAATATGCCAGATTGAATTTTGCTTCTAGAAAACTTTTAGATTCGGCCTCGGGAGGCACTTTTATGGAAATAACTTTAGGAGAAGCTACTAAACTCCTAGATAATATTATGGTTAATTATTCTCACTGGCACACTGAAAGATCTACTAGTAAAAAGGTGCATGCAATTGAAGAGATTAATGTTTTGAGTGGAAAGATGGATGAATTTATGAAATTGTTTGCTAATAAGAGTGCTTCTTCTGATCCCAATGATATGCCTTTGTCTACTTTGATTGAGAATAATAATGAATCTATGGATGTGAATTTTGTTGGTAGCAACAATTTTGGTAACAACGCTTATAGAGGAAACTTTAATCCTAGGCCGTATCCTAGTAATTCCTCTAATAGTTATGGTAATTCCTACAACAACTCCTATGGAAATTTTAATAAGATGCCCTCTGATTTTGAGACTAGTGTTAAAGAATTTATGATTTCTCAAAAGAATTTCAATGCTTTGCTTGAAGAAAAATTCCCTAAGATTGATGAGTTGGCTAGGAACGTGGATAGAATTTCTCTTGATGTTGATTCTTTGAAACTTAGATCAATTCCACCTAAGCATGATATCAATGAGTCTCTCAAAGCTATGAGAATTTCCATTGATGAGTGCAAAGAAAGAACCGCTAGGATGCATGCTAAAAAAGATTGCTTTGTGAAAGCGTGTTCTTCTAGTTTCCATGATAATAAGGATGAAGATCTAAAAGTGATTGACGTGTCTCCTATTAAATCTTTGTTTTGCAATATGAATCTTGATAATGATGGGACTGGATATGAGTCAACTTTAGTTAAAAGGCATCTCAATGATTCAGAGTTTTTAGATCTTGATGCAAAAATTGGTAAAAATGGGATTGAAGAGGTCAAAACTTTACATAGCAATGAACCCACTATTTTGGATTTCAATAATTTAATTATGATAATTGTTATTTAATAGATTGTATTTCCTTGTTGCAGTCCGTGCTAAATTCTCCTCATGCTTATAGTTAGAATAATGCTTTTACCAAACATATCGTTGATGCTTTAATGAAATCTTATGAAGAAAAGCTTGAATTAGAAGTTTATGTCCCTAGAAAACTTTATGATGAGTGGGAACCTACTATTAAAATTAAAATTAAAGATCATGAATGATATGCTTTGTGTGATTTGGGTGCTAGTGTTTCCACGATTGCAAAAACTTTGTGTGATATGTTAGGTTTCCGTGAATTTGATGATTGTTCTTTAAACTTGCACCTTGCGGATTCCACCATTAATAAACCTATGGGAAGAATTAATGATGTTTTTATTGTTGCAAATAGGAATTATGTGCCCATAGATTTCACTGTCCTTGATATAGATTGCAATCCTACATGTCCTATTATTTTTGGTAGACCTTTCCTTAGAACGATCGGTGCAATTATTGATATGAAAGAAGGAAGTATTAGATTCCAATTTCCGTTAAGGAAAGGCATGGAACACTTTCCTAGAAAGAAAATAATATTAACTTATAAATCTATTATGAGAGCCACTTATGGATTGCATGCCAAAGATGGCAATACCAAGATCTATCCTTGCCTTTATGCCTAGCTAAGGGCGTTAAACGATAGCGCTTGTTGGGAGGCAACCCAATTTTATTTTTGTTTTTTACTTTTTGGTTCTGTTTAGTAATAAATCGTTGATCTAGACTCTGGTTAGAAGTGTTTTTATGTTTTAATTACTGTTTTTGCCAAGTAGAACCTTTGGGAAGACTTGGGTGAAGTCTTTTTGATCGTGCTGTAAAAAACAGAAACTTTAGCGCTCACAAGATTAGCTACAACTTTTTACTGGAGAGTGCTATTTAGTTGATTATTTTTGCAGATGATTAATAGACAAAATCCTCACGTCCAGCAAGTTATTTTAGAATTCTTGGAGTTCCATAAATATACGTTTGATACAGATTACTACAGACTGTTCTGTTTTTGACAGATTCTGTTTTTTGTGTGTTGCTTGCTTATTTTGATGAATCTATGGCTAGTATTGGAGGTTATGAACCATAGAGAAGTTGGAATACATTAGGTTTAACACCAATATAAATAAAGAATGAGTTCATTACAGTACCTTAAGGTGGTGGTTTGTTTTCTTATACTAACGGAGCTCATAAGATTTCCTGTTAAGTTTTGTGTTGTGAAGTTTTCAAGTTTTGGGTAAAGATTTGATGGATTATGGAACAAGGAGTGGCAAGATCCTAAGCTTGGGGATACCCAAGGAACCCCAAGGTAAAATCTAAGGACAACCAAAAGCCTAAGCTTGGGGGTGCCCCGGAAGGCATCCCCTCTTTTGTCTTCGTCCATCTGTAACTTTACTTGGAGCTATATTTTTATTCACCACAAAGAAAGTGTTTTGCTTGGAGCATCTTGTATGATTTGAATCTTTTATTTTTAGTTCACCACAATCATCCTTGCTGTACACACCTTTTGGGAGACACACACATTAATCGAATTTATTAGAATACTATGTGCTTCACTTATATCTTTTGAGCTAAACAATTTTGCTCTAGTGCTTCACTTATATCTTTTACAGAACGGTGGTGGTTTATTTTATAGAATTATTGATATCTCATGCTTCAATTATATTATTTTGAGAGTCTTTTAGTACAGCATGGTAGTTTTCTTTGGCTAAAAAAATTTAGTCCTAATATAATGAACATCCAAGATGGGTATAATAAAAAATATCATATAAAGTGCATCGAATACTATGAGAAGTTTGATACTTGATAATTGTTTTGAGATATAAAGATGGTGATATTAGAGTCATGCTAGTCGAGTAGTTGTGGATTTGAGAAATACTTGTCCTAAAGTTTGTGATTCCCGTAGCATGCACGTATGGTGAACCGTTATGTGATGAAGTCGGAGCATGATTTATTTATTCATTGTCTTCCTTATGAGTGGCGGTCGGGGACGAGCGATGGTCTTTTCCTACCAATCTGTCCCCCAAGGAGCATGCACGTAGTACTTCGTTTTGATAACTAATAGATTTTTGCAATAAGTATGTGAGTTCTTTATGACTAATGTTGAGTCCATGGATTATACACACTCTCAACCTTCCACCATTGCTAGCCTCTCTAATACCGCGCACCTTTCGCCGGTATCATACACCCACCATATACCTTCCTCAAAACATCCACCATACCTACCTATTATGGCATTTCCATAGCCATTCTGAGATATATTGCCATGCAACTTACCACTGTTCCGTTTATTATGAGATGCTTCATCATTGTCATATTGCTTTGCATGATCATGTAGTTGACATCGTATTTGTGGAACAGCCACCTTTATAATTCTATCATACATGTCACTCTTGATTCATTACATATCCCGGTACACCGCCGGAGGCATTCACATAGAGTCATATTTTGTTCTAAGTATTGAGTTGTAATATTTGAGTTGTAAGTAAATAAAAGTGTGATGATCATCATTATTAGAGCATTGTCCCAAGTGAGGAAAGGATGATGGAGACTACAATTCCCCCACAAGTCGGGATGAGACTCCGGACGAAATAACAAAAAAGGGGGGAAGAAAGAAAAAAAATAGGCCATAAAAAAGGGGAGAAGGCCCAAATAAAAAATGATAGAAAAAGAGAGAAGGGACAATGTTACTATCCTTTTTCCACACTTGTGCTACAAAGTAGCACCATGATCTTCATGATAGAGAGTCTCCTATGTTGTCACTTTCATATACTAGTGGGAATCTTACATCATAGAACTTGGCTTGTATATTCCAATGATGGGCTTCCTCAAAATGCCCTAGGTCTTTGTGAGCAAGCGAGTTGGATGCACACCCACTTAGTTTCCTTTGTTGAGCTTTCATACACTTATAGCTCTAGTGCATCCGTTGCATGGCAATCCCTACTCACTCACATTGGTATCTATTGATGGGCATCTCCATAGCCCATTGATACGCCTAGTTGATGTGAGACTATCTTCTCCTTTTTGTCTACTCCACAACCACCATTCTATTCCACATATAGTGCTATATCCATGGCTCACGCTCATGTATTGCGTGACGATTGAAAAAGTTTGAGAACATCAAAAGTATGAAACAATTGCTTGGCTTGTCATCGGGATTGTGCCTGATTAAATACTTTGTGTGATGAAGATAGAGCATAGCCAGACTATATGATTTTGTAGGGATAACTTTCTTTGGCCATGGTATTTTGAGAAGACATGATTGCTTAGTTAGTACGCTTGAAGTATTATTATTTTTATGTCAATATTGAACTTTTGTCTTGAATCTTTCGGATCTGAACATTCATGCCACAATAAAAAAAATTAAATTGAGAAATATGCTAGGTAGCATTCCACATCAGAAATTCTGTTTTTATCATTTACCTACTCGAGGACGAGCATGAATTAAACTTGGGGATGCTTGATACGTCTCCAACGTATCTATAATTTTCGATTGTTCCATGCTATTATATTATCTGTTTTGGATGTTTAATGGGCTTTACTAAGCACTTTTATATTATTTTTGACTAAACTACTAACCCAAGGCCCAGTGCAAATTGCTGTTTTTTTTGCCTATTTCAGTGTTTCGCAGAAAAGGAATGTCAAACGGAGTCCAAACGGAATGAAACCTTCGGGAGAGTTATTTTTGGAACAAACATGATCCAGAGGACTTGGAGTGGACGTCAAGAAATGTTCGAGGAGGCCACGAGGCAGGGCGGCGTGCCCCCCACCCTCGTGGGCCCCTCGCAGCTCCATCGACCTACTTCTTCCTCCTATATATACCCATATACCCTGAAACCATCCAGGAGCACCACTAAACCCTATTTCCACCGCAGCAACCTTCTGTACCCCTGAGATCCCATCTTGGGGCCTTTTCCGGTGCTCCGCCGGAGGGGGATTCGATCACGGAGGGCTTCTACATGAACACCATAGCCTCCCCGATGATGTGAGAGTAGTTTACCTCAGACCTTCGGGTCCATAGTTATTAGCTAGATGGCTTCTTCTCTCTCTTTGGATCTCAATACAAAGTTCTCCTCGATCTTCGTGGAGATCTATTTGATGTAACTCTTTTTGCGGTGTGTTTGTCGAGATCCAATGAATTGTGGGTTTATGATCAAGATTATCTATGAACAATATTTGAATCTCCTTTGAATTCTTTTATGTATGATTTGTTATCTTTGCAAGTCTCTTCGAATTATCAATTTGGTTTGGCCTATTAGATTGGTCTTTCTTGCAATGGGAGAAGTGCTTATCTTTGGGTTCAATCTTGCGCTGCTCGATCCCAGTGACAGAAGGGGAAACGACACGTATTGTATTGTTGCCATCGAGGATAAAAAGATGGGGTTTATATCATATTGCTTGAGTTTATCCCTCTAAATCATGTCATCTTGCCTAATGCGTTACTCTGTTCTTATGAACTTAATACTCTAGATGCTTGTTGGATAGCGGTCGATGTGTGGAGTAATAGTAGTAGATGCAGAATCGTTTCGGTCTACTTGTCGCGGACGTGATGCATATATACATGATCATGCCTAGATATTCTCATAACTATGCACTTTTCTATCAATTGCTCGACAGTAATTCGTTCACCCACCATAGTACTTATGCTATCTTGAGAGAAGCCACTAGTGAAACCTATAGCCCCCGGGTCTATTTTCCATCATATAAGTTACAATCTATTTTTACTTTGCAATCTTTACTTTTAATCTTTATCATAAAATACCAAAAATATTATCTTATCATCTCTATCAGATCTCACTTTTCAAGTGGTCGTGAAGGGATTGACAACCCCTTTATCGCGTTGGTTGCAAGGTTCTTATTTGTTTGTGTAGGTACGAGGGACTTGTGTGTGGCCTCCTACTGGATTGATACCTTGGTTCTCAAAAACTGCTGCATCACCCTTTCCTCTTCAAGGGAAAAACCAACGCAAGCTCAAGAGCTAGCAATGACCAAGGTGTTAAACTATGGAGGGGGGCACTGCACACGGCTAAGAGATTGTCTGTTGCGCCTTTGGGGTGCCCCTTGCCCACGTATATAAAGGAGGGGGAGGAGGAGGCCGGCCTAGGAGGGGCGCGCGCCATAGGGGAGTCCAAGTAGGATTCCCAATCCTAGTTGGAGTCCCCTTCCTTTTCCAAGAGAGGGAGAGAGGGAAGGAGGAAGAGAGGGAGAAGGAAAGAGGGGGGCGTCGTCCCCTTCCTAGTCCAATTCGGACTTGCCATGGGGGGGGGGGGGCGAGGCCTCCCCTTGTGGCCCTTCTCTCCTTTCCACTAAAGCCCATTATGAAGGAAATATGCCCCAGCGGCAATAATAAAGTTATTATTTATTTCCTCATATCATGATAAATGTTTCTTATTCATGCTAGAATTGTATTAACCGTAAACATAATATGTGTGTGAATGTATAGACAAACATAGTGTCACTAGTATGCCTCTACTTGACTAGCTCGTTAATCGAAGATGGTTGAGTTTCCTAGCCATGGACATGAGTTGTCATTTGATTCATGGGATCACATCATTAGGAGAATGATGTGATTGACTTGACCCATTCCGTTAGCTTAGCACTTGATCGTTTAGTATGTTGCTATTGCTTTCTTCGTGACTTATACATGTTCCTATGACTATGAGATTATGCAAGTCCCATTTACCGGAGGAACACTTTGTGTGCTACCAAACGTCAGAACGTAAATGGGTGATTATAAAGGTGCTCTACAGGTGTCTCCAAAGGTACTTGTTGAGTTGGCGTATATCGAGATTAGAGTTTGTCACTCTGATTGTCGGAGAGGTATCTCTGGGCCCACTCGGTAATACACATCACTATAAGCCTTGCAAGCATCTCTACTCCTAATGTCTCAGTTGGTAGGTCGCGTTCCGGGTTTTATTTTCGTCCCACCTCACCCGGTCTTTTTTGGTACTTCTTTGGTACTTCCTCCCACCTCCCCCTCAGCTGTGAAAAACCAAGAAAAACCCTTGATCGAGTCCCTTTGCGCCCAAACTCCGTTGTTATCTCTACTCCTAATGGAGCAGTTGGTAGCCTCGTACGGTTTATTTTCGTCCCACCACTTTCAACCGTTTTATTTCGCTGGTTTTTCGTCCCTCCCCACCCCACGGTTTAGTTTCACGTCACCCTCTCCGCATAGCGAAAAAAAATCTTAACGGATCATAACTTTCCATGCCGGTGCAAGTTATTTTTATTAATGTCTTTATGTGAAAGAATCAATCACGATCAATCTCTAAATATCAAATCTAAATTAATTAACCTTACCTTAAATTGCTCAATCACATTAATTAGGAAACAAAATAACCGATTTTATGAAAATATCTACTCTTAATGGAGGGTATTACATACCAAACATAGGTACGTCATTAGCTCGCTTCCTTCCCTTCTCTTCCCTTCGTCCCTCAGTCCCATGCTCGTGGCGCTGGAGTGGCATCGACAGGCGATGGCGGCGAGGACAGCACGTGGCAGCCCTGAAGCACGAACACGATCGCACCTCGGGTCTGCCGTCTCCCAAGATATGGGTGAGTTCTCGTGATGCCCACCCTAAACCCTCACGTCCTACAAATTCCTCAACCTCTACCACCTCGATTTCGTCCATGCTCGATCCAAATGGCGATGTAGCTCCGGCCGATTGACAATGGTGGTTCACCATCCTTCCTCTCAGCACCCACTCCACGGAGGAACGACACGCCATGCCGATCGAACCCGGTCGAGATCACTCACCAAGATTGCTATTCGGAAGTTTTTTGTCAAAAAGTGAAGAGTGAGCCACTTGTGCAGGTGCAGGTTTTGTTTTAAAAATCCAATTTGTTTATCCTTTTGTCGCTGAAATTGTTTACTAATTATGTCATTCGTCCCACCTCCTATGATTTTTTTGCTACCTCCTCCCACCTTCGATGGTTTTTTTGTAGATTTTTTCGTCCCCTCCTCCCACTTCATCGGTTTATTTTAATCACCCTCTCACACAATGAAAGAAATCTGAAAAGATCAGAACTTTCCATACTGGCGCAAGTTATTTGGTAATGTAGATTCAATCACGAACAATCTCTAAAGATCAAATCTAAATTAATTAACCTTACCTTAAATCACTCTATCACATTCATTAGAAAACAAATAATTGATTTTCAGAAAAGTCGCTCAATCACATTAACCTTACCTTAACTCACGGATGGTAATCAATCTCCAAACAAAGGAAACAATACATCGAGGGAGCAGTAAATAAACTCCCTTTCTTATGACATGTATATGATCTTCCCTTCCCTCTCCGTTGTCGAGCATTCTTGATTCTCGAGGCCGATGCTTGGGCTGCGTCACTGGGTCGCGACGGTGCCGGGGGACGAGGACGGCGAGGCCGGGTGCCGCGGCCGCAAAGGGGGCGAAGAAGGGCGGCTTCCTTGGCCCTGGGAGTTGGTGCGGTGGAAGCGGCACTTGAAAGATCAGGCGTGGGTGGCCGGCGCGCAGACGCACTTGGAAGCGGGCCCGTGGCGTGCGCCGGACGGCGTCGATGCCGACCCCTGCCACCTCCTCCATGTATTCTTGGAGCTGTGGCTGACCCATTTACATGAAATTAATTTCCTCAGTTGTGGCGGCAAATATAATACACATAATTCATATTGTTATGCACTAGCGCGTGTGTGTGAAATAGATGGATTATGGTCGCGTATCCAATAAGATGGATATGTGTGTGTGTGTGTGTTAGAGAGAGAGGGGAGAGGGGGAGAGAGAGTGAGGAAGAGGGAGGGAGAGAGAGTGTGTGTGAGAACTTGATGGTAAAAAAGGTCGCCAATGTCACTTGATATGTATGAGTATATTAATATTGAACTCTTAAAGTTAATGTGACCCCGTTGCAACGCACGGGCGTTCTTCTAGTTGTAACTAATGAGTTAGTTGGGGGATGATGTATTATGGAACGAGTAAAGAGACTTTCCGGTAACGAGATTGAAATAGGTATTGAGATACCGACGATCGAATCTTGGGCAAGTAACATACCGATGACAAACGGAACAACGTATGTTGTTATGCGGTTTGACCGATAAAGATCTTCGTAGAATATGTGGGAGCCAATATGAGCATCCAGGTTTTGCTATTGGTTATTGACCGGAGACGTGTCTCGGTCATGTCTACATAGTTCTCGAACCCGTAGGGTCCGCACGCTTAAAGTTCGGTGACGATCGGTATTATGAGTTTTTGTGTTTTGATTTACCGAAGGTAGTTAGGAGTCCCGGGTATGATCACAGACATGACGAGGAGTCTCGAAATGGTCGAGACGTAAAGACCGATATATTGGACGACTATATTCGGACACCGGAAGTGTTCCGTGTGGTTTCGGAGAAAACCGGAGTGCCGGAGGGTTACCGGAACCCCCCCCCCCCCGGGAGAAATAATCGGCCTTATGGGCCTTAGTGGAGAGAGAGAGAGAGGGCTGGCCGAGGGCAGGCCGCGCGCCCCTCCCCCTCTACTCCGAATTGGACTAGGAGAGGGGGGGCACCCCCTTTCCTTCTCCCTCTCCCCCTTCCTTTCCCCCTCCTAGTAGGAGTAGGAAAGAGGGGAGTCCTACTCTTACTAGGATGAGGACTCCTCCTCCTGGCGCGCCATAGAGGGCCGGCCGGCCTCCCCCTTGCTGTAACGCCCTCGATGCGGCTATATCTCCCACGTGTCGAGGCACGACTTAGAGGCATAACCGCATTGAAAGCAATGTCGCAAGTGAGGTAATCTTCTCACAACCCATGTAAGATATAGGGAAAGAGATACATAGTTGGCTTACGGTCACCACTTCATACAAGACATAATTAAACATCCATCAATCGAGTACACTCAAGGTCCGACTACGGAACCAAAATAAAAGAAGATACCCCAAATGCTACGGATCCCCGATCTTCCCAACTGGGCACCACTACGATCATCGAGGAAAAGACACATAGTAACGACCACGTTCCTCGTCGAACTCCCACTTGAGTTCGGTTGAGTCACCTACACCGGCATCGTCGGCACTGCAACTGTTTTGGAAGTATCTGTGAGTCACGGGGACTCAGCAATCTCACACCATGAGATCAAGACTATTTAAGCTTATAGGAAGGACAGAGTAGTAAAGTGGAGCTGCAGCAAGCGACTAGCATATATGGTGGCTACTTGGCAAAAGAGAGCGAGAAGAGGAGCAAGGCACGGTCGTGAAGCTAGTAGCGATCAAGAAGTGATCTGAACTACTTACGTCGGACATAACTCCAACACCGTGTTCACTTCCCGGACTCCGCCGAGAAGAGACCATCACAGTTACACCTTGCAGTTGATGTGTATTTTTATTTGAGGTCAACTTCGGGTTTTCTACAACCGGACATTAACAAATTCCCATCTGCCTCATAACCGCGGGCACGGCTTTCGAAAGATATTACCCTGCAGGGGTGTCCCAACTTAGCCCATTATAAGCTCTCACGGTCAGCGAAGGATATTCCTTCTACCGGGAAGACCCGATCAATCTCGTAATCCCGGACTACAAGACATTTCGACAGAAATAAAACAAGACCAGCAAAGCCGCCCGATTGTGCCGACAAATCCCGATAGGAGCTGCACATATCTCGTTCTCAGGGCACACCGGATAAGCTAAGCGTACAGGAACCGACGTAATCCAAGTTGCCCAGGAATGGTCCTGCACGGTGCTCTAGTTTGGACCAACACTCAGAGGAGCATTGGCCCGGGGGTTTAAAATAAGATGACCCTCGGGCTCATGAAAACCCGGGGAAAAAGGCTTAGGTGGCAAATGGTAAAACCAAAGTTGGGCCTTCTTTGGACGAGTCTTATTCAAAGCGAACTGTCAAGGGGGTCCCATAAATCACCCAACCGTGTAAGGAACGCGAAATCAAGGAACATAACACCGGTATGACGGAAACTAGGGTGGCAAGAGTGGAACAAAACACCAGGCATAAGGCTGAGCCTTCCACCCTTTTCCAAGTATATAGATGTATTAATTATAGCAGATATATATTGTGATATCCCCAACAAGTAAACATGTTTCAAACAGGAACGACATCTCCATGTTCCAACAAGGAACAAACTTCAGCTTCACCTGCAACTAGCAACGCTACAAGAGGGCTGAGCAAAGCGGGAACATAGCCAATCAACGGTTTGCTAGGAAAGGATGGTTAGGGGCTGACATGGCAATATGGGTGGCATGATATAGCAAGTGGTAGGCATCGTAGCATAGGCATAGCAAAAGAGCGAGCAACTAGCATAGCAAAGATAGAAGTGATTTCGAGGTATGGTCATCTTGCACGCAATGTTCTCGAGTTGTCGAAAGCTTGATCCTCGTAAGCGTTCTCAACAGGTTCCTCGTTCACGCACTCGTCTCCGGCTCTACCCAAAGCAACAACACAAACAAAGGAACCACAATAAATCACGGTGTAATGCACAAGCAACATGATGCAAAACATGACATGATATGCGAGATGTGATATACAATGCGTATGCGCGCTCCGGAAGGAAAATGATGAACCAGGCATCAACTTGGCAAACCAAGTATGCCACTGGAAAGATGAGATGATTTCGGTTGAAATCGATATAGAGATCACCGGAATCGGATGCACGGTTTGGAAATGACAAGCAAAACAAGAATGGCACAAATCTGCCATTAACAGCATGATGCCACTTAGCAAGCAACAATAAATTAAGCTACTGCACCCAAACGTATCAACAAAGTCTATGGCAATGATCTACACAAGATGCTTGACAAAAGATGAGCACTGAGCTTCGGCTAAATCACAACATAACAGGTTCAAACAAGCATGGCAAAAGTGCACAAAATATCAGGCTGGACATGGCAAAAACAGCATCAGGTTGCAATGTTCAGAGCAACAAAACTACATGCTACAGGAACTTATAATAGCAAAACAAGGCATGGAATGAATCTACTCAAAGCATAGAACAAAAGTTCCTTACTGACCATAAGCCAAAAGGATCCGAAAATATAGTAACACCCATGTCAATATTGAAAGTTTCGTTAACAGATTCAGCAACATGGCATGTCAAAAACTGATAACAAGTAGGCATGTTTACAAGCTCAATGCACTCACTACAGAGCCTTAAATGATAAACTAAGCATATATACATCAAGAAGACATGGCATAGAAGACATACATGGCAAGAACAATAACATAGCATACATGGATCAACCACAACAACCTTGGCAAAATTGAATAACATGTAAACAAACTGCCAGGAAACATTTTATAGCAAAAGTAGAGCTCGATTGACTCAAGCTATGGTACTCCATAATTGCAAAAAAGGACATGGATTGATAGAGCAAGACATGTTTAACAAAACATCCTTACTGAAGTATCTCAAAATATGCATGGATCTCTCGGTAGCATCAAGTTAACATGGCATCAAAATATCAGCTAAACAGGGCTGAAAACAGCAACATCAGGACACCTACTTTGCATGCTTGTGCTAGTCACCACATAGATCACAAAAATACATGGCATACACCCCTGGAAAGATGGCATGGCATATTACAAAACACATGTAGGACTCAAATTCATAGGATGCACACATCAATCATGGCAAAAATAACAAAAGTGCAAGTTCTGTTAAGAAACAGAAACTAACATCACATAGCACCCTTCCAACAGCATTTCGGGCACCAAGATGAGCTCAAAAGAAAATGGTGCAATGAGATGAAATGATCTACTCTTCGAGGCGAACATTTTGACATATTATACGCGCAAAATGGATCTACAGATGCAAAGATATACCACTTTGAAAATGGAACAAAATATCATGCGATTAAGGACTTAGAAGAGAGTGAGGGGGAGAAGTCAACGGACGGGCCGGGCGAGGAGGAGGGAGGTCGCCGGCGGGTGCGTGGGGCCGGAGCTCGGCTGGCCGGGCGGGTGGCCGGGCGCCGCGGAGGCGGGCGATCGAGGGCGAGGCGGCCGAGCCGGGCGGCGCGGCGGGCGAGGTCGCCGGGACTCATGCGGGCGGCGCGGCGCTGGAGGCCGGGCGAGGAGGCGCGAAGGAGCGGGGCGCCGGGCGGCGGGCGCTGGACCGGGCGGCGGGCGCTGGGGCGCGGCGCTGGGCGCGCTGGTCGGCGTGTTCTACCGCGCGGGCTGGCGGGGCGCGGGCGCGGACAGGTGGCGGCTCGATTGGCGCGGACGCTGGCGGCGATGTCCGGGCGGCGGCGGACACGTCCCGGGCGGGGGACGGATTTTAGGGTTTCGGGAAGGGATGATCCGGATTTGGAGGGTTTGCTTAAATAGGCATAGAGGGAGCTAGGAGAGTCCAAATGAGGTGTAGTTTTCGCCCACACGATCATGATCGAACGACGGAGAGCATGGAAGTGACTTAGATGGGTTATTGGGCTGTTTTGGAGGGGTGTTGAGCTGCAACTTAAAAGAGGCCTTTGCGAGAGTGCGGTTAACCGTTGGAGTACCAAACGAGCTCCAAATGACCCGAAACTTGACCGGTGGTCTACGGGTGGTATACCAAGGACACTAGACAAACCTCGGTCATTATCTAGAAGGTTTTATACCAGAACAAGGAAAAACTTAAAATGTTACGCCGGGGGAGATAGGAGTGTCGGATTGCAAAACGGACAACGGGGAAAATGCTCGGAATCATGAGACGAACACGTATGCAAATGCGATGCACATGATGACATGATATGAAGTGCATGACATGGACAAAATGCAAAATGAAGAAAAACCCAACCACGGAGGGAATATCATATCACAATGCCGAAAATGGCAAGAGTTGGAGTTACAAATATGGAAAATTACATCCGGGGTGTTACACTTGCTCCTTTATATACGGGGACAGGGGGGCACCTCTAGACACACAAGTTGATCTGCTGATCTCTCCCAACCGTGTGCGGTGCCCCCCTCCACCATAATCCACCTCGATCATATCGTAGCGGTGCTTAGGCGAAGCCCTGCGTCGGTAGAAACATCATTACCGTCACCACGCCGTCGTGCTGACGAATCTCTCCGGCGAAGCTCTGTTGGATTGGAGCTAGCGGGACGTCATCGAGTTGAACGTGTGCTGAACTCGGAGGTGCTGTGCGTTCGGTACTTGGATCGGTCGGATCGTGAAGACGTACGACTACATCAACCGCGTTGTGCTAACGCTTCCACTTTCGGTCTACGAGGGTACGTGGACACACTCTCCCCTCTCGTTGCTTTGCATCACGATGATCCTGCGTGTGCGTAGGAATTTTTTTGAAATTACTACGTTCCCCTAAAGTGGCATCCGAGCCAGGTTTATGAGTAGATGTTATATGCATGAGTAGAACACAAGTGAGTTGTGGGCGATACAAGTCATACTGCTTACCAGCATGTCATACTTTGGTTCAGCGGTATTGTTGGATGAAGTGGCCCGGACCAATATTACGCGTACGCTTACGCGAGACTGGTTCTACCGACGTGCTTTGCACACAGGTGGCTGGCGGGTTTTAGTTTCTCCAACTTTAGTTTAACCGAGCGTGGCTACGCCCGATACTTGAGAAGGTTGAAACAACACTAACTTGACGAACTATCGTTGTGGTTTTGATGCGTAGGTAAGAACGGTTCTTGCTCAGCCCGTAGCGGCCACGTAAAACTTGCAACAACAAAGTAGAGGACGTCTAACTTATTTTTGCAGGGCATGTTGTGATGTGATATGGTCAAGACATTATGCTATATTTATTGTATGAGATGATCATGTTTTGTAACCGAGATATCGGCAACTGGCAGGAGCCATATGGTTTTCGCTTTATTGTATGCAATGCAATCGCCCTGTAATTGCTTTACTTTATCACTAAGCGGTAGCGATAGTTGTAGAAGCAATAGTTGGCGAGACGACAACGATGCTACGATGGAGATCAAGGTGTCGCGCTAGTGACGATGGTGATCGTGACGGTGCTTCGGAGATGGAGATCACAAGCACAAGATGATGATGGCCATATCATATCACTTACATTGATTGCATGCGATGTTTATCCTTTATGCATCTTATTCTGCTTTGTTTTACGGTAGCATTATAATATCATCTCTCACTAAATTTCAAGGTAAAAGTGTTCTCCCTGAGTATGCACCGTTGCCAAAGTTCATCGTGCCGAGACACCACGTGATGATCGGGTGTGATAAGCTCAACGTTCATCTACAACGGGTTCAAGCCAGTTTTGCACACGCAGAATACTCGGGTTAAACTTGATGAGCCTAGCATATGCAGATATGGCCTCGGAACACTGAGACCGAAAGGTCGAGTGTGAATCATATAGTAGATATGATCAACATAGTGATGTTCACCATTGAAAACTACTCCATTTCACGTGATGATCGATTATAGTTTAGTTGATTTGGATCACGTGATCACTTAGATGATAAGAGGGATGCCTATCTAAGGTGGGAGTTCTTAAGTTATATGATTAATTGAACTTAAATTTATCATGAATTTAGTACCTGATAGTATGTTGCTTGTCTATGTTGTTGTAGATAGATGGCCCATGTTGTTGTTCCGTTGAATTTTAATGCGTTCCTTAAGAAAGCAAAGTTCAAAGATGATGGTAGCAATTACACGGACTGGTCCGTAACTTGATGATTATCCTCATTGCCGCACAGAAGAATTACGTCCTGGAAGCACCGCTAGGTGCTAGACCTGCTGCAGGAGCAACACTAGATGTTATCAACGTCTGGCAGAGCAAAGCTGATGACTACTCGATAGTTCAGTGTGACATGCTTTACGGCTTAGAACTGGGACTTCAACGACGTTTTGAATGTCATGGAGCATATGAGATGTTCCAGGAGTTGAAGTTAATATTTCAAGCAAATGCCCGGATTGAGAGATATGAAGTCTCCAATAAGTTCTATAGCTGCAAGATGGAGGAGAATAGTTCTGTCAGTGAACATATACTCGGAATGTCTGGGTATAACAATCACTTGATTCAAGCTGGAGTTAATTTTCCGGATGATAGTGTCATTGACAGAATTCTTCAATCACTGCCACCAAGCTACAAGAGCTTTGTGATGAACTATAATATGCAAGGGATGGATAAGACAATTCCCGAGCTCTTCGCAATGTTAAAGGCTACGGAGGTAGAAATCAAGAAGGAGCATCAAGTGTTGATGGTCAACAAGACCACCAGTTTAAAGAAAAAGGGCAAAGGGAAGAAGAAGGGGAACTTCAAGAAGAACATCAAACAAGTTGCTGCTCAAGAGAAGAAAGCCAAGTCTGGACCTAAGCCTGAGACTGAGTGCGTCTACTGCAAATAGACTGGTCACTGGAAGCGGAACTGGCCCAAGTATTTGGCGGACAAGAAGGATGTCAAAGTGGACAAAGGTATATGTGATATACATGTTATTTATGTGTACCTTACTAGAGCTCGCAGTAGCACCTGGGTATTTTATACTGGTTCTGTTGCTAATATTTGCAACTCGAAACAGGGACTACAGATTAAGCGAAGACTGGCTAAGGACGAGGTGACGATGCACGTGGGAAATGGTTCCAAAGTCGATGTGATCGCCGTCGGCACGCTACCTCTACATCTACCTACGGGATTAGTTTTAGACCTGAATAATTGTTATTTGGTGCTAGCGTTAAGCATGAACATTATATCTGGATCTTGTTTGATGCGAGACGGTTATTCATTTAAATCTGAGAATAATGGTTGTTCTATTTATATGAGTAACTAGCGGGGTGACCCGCGCATTTGCGCGGCTAGATTTTCCATTTTTTTAATTTTTTTGGGTTTTAGCATATTTGTAGTATTAACTTTGACTTTGTTATTTCTTATCAATTCTGTTCATTGTCCTTAGGAAATTGGACACCAAAATATAACATTACATTATAGAGATTTCAGATATTAAAGTCCTTCGTTTATTTTCATCCCTTTCTCATCATTAGTGCTATCGCGGTTAGGTTTGGCTACTGAATTGCCATGCATCAAAATTCATCCAAACATGCAATCCTTTCTCGAGTTTCCTTTATCTTATGCCTATCAATTTAATGTGTATGTATTCACTAAAAAAATGCTAAAACATTATCTCTCTGATAAATTTTTCATATCTGGTTTTTATAATCTATCTAACAGCGTCCATATTATATGTGTCATAACTTACCTTCATTGATCGTGCCATCGTTTTTTGGTCCAACATATGTTATTTAGCACAGCTAAAATGATTTTTATGTACATCACATGGGCTTTCATTTCAAATCTTCACAAATATAGAGGAAAAAATCATTCCCTTTCTTCATCTATGATTGTCTATGGCACACTCATCCAACTGTTTATTATTCTTAACTTTTGTCATGTACTTGACTTCTATTACACGGGCATGCACATGATTATTTTGTACAATCATGTCTATATTGGTTGCAGCGATTTGTATTTTTGCACAACTCAAATATTATATTACATACTTGACATGATATCTTGCTTACATGTTCTCTGTTCACTACTTTGATCATATTTTCCTTTTTCATTTTATGCCCACATCCTTATGCCTGTTTCACTTGTCTATCTATGGCACGGTAAGCCAAGACCACATTGATCTCTTTATGACAGGGAACTTGCAGTTTATGTACAAATTATGAGTTTAGCATGATAAAAAGAAGTAAGTGCATAGTCCCTCCTTTACAATTTTAAGGCACATATTTTCTAATTGTAAACTTTGATCACAAATGTTTATGTATTATACTTAATTAATAATGACGACAATATAATCACATAAAAGGCGAGGGGTAGTATCTAATAAAAATCCAATGGTATACGTTTAATCTACAAAAGATAACAACACATGATTATTAATTTACGCATGGTATTTGTCATGAAATTTGATGATCCATAGAGGAAGGTGAATTGAGCAAAGTGGAGCAATCCGCGCAAAAAAAAGGTGAACTGATGCATACGTACACAAAAGATGTACATAAAGATAATAATTATCTAATATAGTAGTGTATTTTTTAAGAAGAAGAATTTTGTAATGTGTATAAGCAAACATACTCTTTTTTAAATAGTAGCTCGCATTAGTAATAAAATTGAGTTTTATCTGATGCATAAGTACACAGAAGATGTACATAAAAATAGTAATTATACAATATAGTAGTGTTTTTTAATTGAATAACTTTGTAATGTTTATACTCAAACACACCTTTTTAAATAGAAGCTCGCTGGGATTTTTAGTACTTCTCAGCGGCGTCGGCCGGTCGCCGTGCAACTCTTGTCTACTGCTTACACGTGTGTCATCATGGATGGTGCCGCAGCTCCTACAATTGTCTTGCAACCCATTTTAAGTTCTCGATTCAAAGATTACGAAGCAGATCGGAATCCTGTGCAGTCGCTAATCATCTCGGCATGATCAGATCGATCACTGGTTTGGGGACCCTGAGAGTCAGTTGTGTGCGTGCTGCATGCATGTGTAGAATGGACTCCCAAAACGATTGCCGAGAAAGCCTGCATGGAAGTGCGCTTATGAATAAATGAATAGTACTTGATGCCACACAAAAAAAGAATAGTACTTGCCGGTCTAACCTATTCCAATCCGACCAGTACTATCCTAGTATGTGCGGTTTAATCCAAGTTGACTACCTTTATTACTTGATGATACGTGAGGGACCTGGGAACCTTTATTTTATTTTCTTTATGGGAACTCATGTGCGCTAAGCCTAATAATATATAAAGTCGTGATAGCTGGAAACTCTTTTGGGCCTACGTGAGACACGGCTGGACTGCAGAATTTACAAAGGCTTTTCACAAATCTCCACCGTTAAAATATTTATGTTTTAGACTGCTAAATCCTCACCGTTCGTTTCCTATCTACCTCTATTACTTGATGATACGTGAGGGACCTGGGAACCTTTATTTTGTTTTCTTTATGGGAACTCATGTGCGCTAAGCCTAATAATATATAAAGTCGTGATAGATGGAAACTCTTTTGGGCCTACGTGAGACAGGGCTGGACTGCAGAATTTACAAAGGCTTTCACAAATCTCAACCGTTATAATATATATGTTCTAGACTGCTAAATCTTCACCGTTCGTTTTCTATCGTTTTAAGTATATAATAGAAGATAGAAGATAGAAGATAGAAGATAGATAGATAGATTTACAAAGGCTTTTCACAAATCTCAACCGTTAAAATATATATGTTCTAGACTGCTAAATCTTCACCGTTCGTTTTCTATCGTTTTAAGTATATAATAGATAGATATCTTTTATGGTCATGCACCCTTGAAGAGTGGTCTATTTGTGTTGAATCTCGATAGTAGTGAGACACATATTCATAATGTTGAAGCCAAAAGATGCAGAGTTGATAATGATAGTGCAACTTATTTGTGGCACTGCCGTTTGGCTCATATTGGTGTAAAGCGCATGAAGAAACTCCATACTGATGGACTTTTGGAATCACTTGATTATGAATCACTTGGTATTTGCGAACCATGCCTCATGGGCAAGATGACTAAAACGCCGTTCTCCGGAACAATGGAGGGAGCAACAAATTTTTTGGAAATCATACATATTGATGTATGTGGTCCAATGAATATTGAGGCTCGCGGCGGGTATCGTTATTTTCTCACCTTCACAGATGATTTGAGCAGATATGGCTATATCTACTTAATGGAACATAAGTCTGAAACATTTGAAAACTTCAAAGAATTTCAGAGTGAAGTGGAAAGTCATCGTAACAAGAAAATAAAGTTTCTACGATCTGATCATGGAAGAGAATATTTGAGTTACGAGTTTGGTCTACATTTGAAACAATGCGGAATAGTTTCGCAACTCACGCCACCTGGAACACCATAGTGTAATGGTGTGTCCGAACGTCGTAATTGTACTTTAATAAATATGGTGCGATCTATGATGTCTCTTACCGGTTTACCGCTATCGTTTTGGGGTTATGCTTTAGAGACGACTGCATTCACGTTAAATAGGGCACCATCGAAATCCGTTGAGACGACGCCTTATGAACTGTGGTTTGGCAAGAAACCAAAGTTGTCGTTTCTTAAAGTTTGGGGCTGCGATGCTTATGTGAAAAAACTTCAACCTGATAACCTCGAACCCAAATCGGAGAAATGTGTCTTCATAGGATACCCAAAAGAGACAGTTGGGTACACCTTCTATCACAGACCCGAAGGCAAGACTTTCATTGCTAAGAATGGATCCTTTCTAGAGAAGGAGTTTCTCTCGAAAGAGGGAGGAAACTAGAACTTGATGAGGTAATTGTACCTACTCCCTTACTGGAAAGTGGTTCATCACAAAAACCGGTTCATGTGAACCTACACCAATTAGTGAGGAAGCTAATGATGATGATCATGAAACTTCAGATCAAGTTACTACCGAACCTCGTAGGTCAACCAGAGTAAGATCTGCACTAGAGTGGTACGGTCATCCTGTTCTGGAGATCATGTTACTAGACCAGCACAAACCTACGAACTATGAGGAAGCGATGATGAGCCCAGATTCCGCAAAATGGATTGAGGCCATGAAATCTGAGATGGGATCCATGTATGAGAACAAAGTATGGACTTTGGTTGACTTGCCCGATGATCGACAAGCCATCGAGAATAAAGGGATCTTCAAGAAGAAGACATACGATGATGGTAATGTTACTGTCTACAAAGCTCGACTTGTTGTGAAAGGTTTTCGACAAGTTCAAGGAGTTGACTACAATGAGACCTTCTCACCCGTAGCGATGCTTAAGTCCGTCCGAATCATGTTAGCTATTGCCGCATTTTATGATTATGAAATTTGACAAATTGATGTAAAGACTGCATTCCTGAATGGTTTTCTAGAAGAAGAGTTGTATATGATGCAACCTGAAGGTTTTATCGATCCGAAGGGTGCTAACAAAATGTGCAAGCTCCAGCGATCCATTTATGGACTGGTGCAGGCCTCTCAAAGTTGGAATAAACGTTTTGATAGTGTGATCAAAGCATATGGTTTTATACAGACTTTTGGAGAAGCCTGTATTCACAAGAAAGTGAGTGGGAGCTCTGTAGCATTTCTAATATAATATGTGGATGAAATATTGTTGATTGGAAATGATATAGAATTTCTGGATAGCATAAAAGGATACTTGAATAAGAGTTTTTCAACGAAGGACCTCGGTGAAGCTGGTTACATATTGGGCATCGAGATCTATAGAGATAGATCAAGACGCTTAATTGGACTTTCACAAAGTACATACCTTGACAAAGTTTCGAAGAAGTTCAAAATGGATCAGGCAAAGAAAGGGTTCTTGCCTGTGTTACAAGGTGTGAACTTGAGTAAGACTCAATGCCCGACCACTGTAGAAGATAGAGAGAAGATGAAAGATGTTCCCTATGCTTGACCATAGGCTCTATCATGTATGCAATGTTGTGTACCAGACCTGATGTGTGCCTTGCTATTAGTTTAGTAGGGAGGTACCAAAATAATCCAGAGTGGATCATCGGACAGCTGCCACGCCCTTCCGAAGACCTGCGTACGCCCTCTTCGACGCGGATGTTGACCACACCATTGCACTGGTGTGCAGAGGGGGCGAGAGCTGGGAGCCCAGAGGCGTTGCCGATCCCGAGGCGATTTAAGCTGCGTGTTCGTGGAAGCGAAACCCTTTTGCCCAGGGGCAAAGGTGTGGAGGGAGCACTTCATGGCAAGAAGAGGGCTGCTTCTGGACGTCAAGATGGAAAACCTTCCAAGAAAGGGAAAATGCCATCGTCGGGCGGCTTGGGCCGGGCAAGCGATGCCGTCGTAGAGCTTGGCGATGAGGACGAACCTCCGACCAGACCATAAGTGAAGCAGGGCACTCAACCATACTGCTGCGTCTTGAGCATTGCGTTGGTTTTCCCTTGAAGAGGAAAGGGTGATGCAGCAAAGTAGCGTAAGTATTTCCCTCGGTTTTTGAGAACCAAGGGATCAATCCAGTAGGAGGCTACACGCAAGTCCCTCGTACCTACACAAAACAAATAAATCCTTGCAACCAACGCGATAAGGGGTTGTCAATCCCTTCACGGTCACTTACGAGAGTGAGATCTAATAGATATGATAGGATAATATTTTTGGTATTTTTATGATAAAGATGCAAAGTAAAATAAAAGGAAAGTAAAAAAGCAAAGGAAATAACAAAGTGTTGGAAGATTTAATATGATGAAGATAGACCCGGGGGCCATAGGTTTCACTAGTGGCTTCTCTCAAGAGCATAAGTATTTTACGGTGGGTGAACGAATTACTGTTGAGCAACTGACATAATTGAGCATAGTTATGAGAATATCTAGGTATGATCATGTATATAGGCACCACGTCCGAGACAAGTAGACCGACTCCTGCCTGCATCTACTACTATTACTCCACTCATCGACCGCTATCCAGCATGCATCTAGAGTATTAAGTTCATGAAAACAGAGTAACGCCTTAAGCAAGATGCACTACAAAAAAAATACACTTCCGTGATGATACGTGTTTGTCATAGTAGGTCGCGTTTTTTGTCATGCATGTAAATCCGTGACAAATTTATGACAGAATCAGGATAGTCATACCTGTGCTATCGTAGAAGTGTTCCATGACATTACCAAAATTATCATCACGGAAGTGTCCACTTCCATGACGATAAATCGCGCGTCCGCGAAGTGCTTTCGTCAAGGGTGACCAACACGTGGCATCCACCGTAACGGAACGCCATTAAGCTATCGGGTCGGGTTTTGGATCCGATAACCCGTTAACAGCCCCGACCAATGGGGATTTTCCACGTGTAAAATCATCATTGGCTGGAGGAAACTGCGTGTCGGCTCATCGTTGGGGCGGATGTCATCCACTCATTGGACGAAGGCGCCTATGATACGTCGACACGTGTACGGCCCAACAGAGGCCCATTCCTGTGAAAAGGTCGGCCCATTTGACTTGGTCAAAAGGTGGCGGGCCGGCCCATGTAAAGCCTGTTAACGACCTGTTCGCATATAGCCCATTTACAGCCCGCTAACCAAAGGCCCGTTACGCCCTATCACGAATTAGGCCCGATGGCGTCATCTGGGCCACCCAATATGATTCCAGCCGTTTGCGCCGGCCCATGTATGGCCCATGACGTCTTTCGGCCCATATGAGGCCCTATGTAACTCTTGGCCTATTAACGGCCCGTGGTGAAACTGGCCCGTAATGAACAGTGTATTACTTTACACCCATTAACGGCCCGTGGTGAAACTGGCCCGTAATGAAACGATTTATTACTTTACACCCATTAACGGCCGTGGTGGCGGCCCGTAATGAACAGTGTATCACTTTATACCCATTAAGGGCCCGTTATTCCGTTGGGCCGTTTCCAGCCCATGTTATCTTTCGACCTTCTCACAGCCCATTTATTCTTGGGCTCATTTCCAGCATTTGTTTACTTATGGCCCATTACTATCATTTTCTGCTTATGGGCCAAATTCAGCCCGTGGTTACAGTCGGCCCGTTTGTGGTCCGTTAACACGTTGGGCCGTTTTCATAGCGTCATGAAATACGGCCTATTAACGATGGCCCGTTCTGGTCGGCCCATGAACGGGCAATTCCAACTCTAGCCCGTTTACGGCCATAATGCGGCCTGTTATTCGCCCATGTTTGGCCAATCGATCATACTGCCCGTATAAGGCCCATTGATGATATGGCCCGTAGAATGGCCATTGTTTCTGTGGCCCGTAGAAGGCCCATTGTTTCTATGGCCCGTGGAAGGCCCAATGTTTATATGGCCCGTAGAAGGCCCACTGTTTCTACGGCCCGTAGGTGCAGTGTCATTACAGTAAATATTAGCCCATGGTTATTGTGGCCTAGTTTTAAAAAATAGGTTGTTGCAGCCACTAGCAAACCGCAGAAAAAGAACTGCACTGACTACAAGCAAACAAATAAACAAGACAACAAGGAAATAAATAAGCAAGCAACTTACACTAGGCTATCACGGCTATTACACATATTCCATCCATTGGGCATCAAAGTTCGCCACCAGTGCAAATATAGGGAACACAAAGACATATAAACGCCGTGACAAAACAAGTCCAGAACTGAAACCACTTGAAGATCTCAAGAAACAATATCACAGGTACCCATAATGTCGGCAAGATGCTTAGCAAGCTTATTAACTTTCTCTTGTTTGGCGCTTAAGTCCTCCGGCGCTTTGTTGTTGCACCGAAAGTATGCATCTGAATTCTGCGGGGACTTCCTCGGTCCTTGACTTCTCGTCGCATAACATCTCGATCGATGTCTTTCAACTTGAAGTTGAGACTCAAGAAGCCCGAACTGATTTAGGCAACGAGTTTGAAGAGCTGGTGCCCGGCGGTGGTAGCCGATGCTTTCGAACACTACATGAAGACAGGACTTTGGGGTTGTCTCAGTGTCCTCAATATAGTTTTTATCAGCTTTCTTGGAGGCCAACAGGGATGTCTCACTATCTTGAACCTTATCTGCATTACTTCCTTTACCATTGCATAACAGGGTACTCTTCTCCAATATTTTACCGCGTTCTAAAAGGGAAACAAACAAACACATCTCAGGTTTACAATGTAGTATATGAAACTCATTTTGGTAAACCAGTTCAGTAGTAAGGTGGACAGGATAACAACATGAAACAAACATATATCTATGTAGTATGGTCATTGTATGGTCTATATCATTCTAGTTTATGTTGCCAAATCAAGATAGATACAGTTCGAATCATATCTATTTAAGACAAAGCAGCATAGACAGAATATAAGTGTGGGAAACTACAGCAATAACAACACTTGTAATGTGCATGGCATGAGAACATAACTGTTTATTCAATTGAAACTGAAATCAACATAGAGCAAGTTACAACAGCAAACAGCCAAACACGTTGAAGAAACAGGTTTAAAACATACTGTTGCGCCATTGGTGTTTCAATTGCATCCTTCAAATTTGAAATTGGTTGGTATCAATGAATCTGATGATGCAAGAGCAAAGTAGTATGAACCATAGCTACGGAACTGACCTGAGAACAATTCTTCTTCTGATTTAAGCGTTGACTTCGGGTTCGGAGTGGTGGTCCTCGTGATTTGGGCACTGCAGTTGCCTTACTAACTGCTCGTGTTTGGTTGCTCTGTGGTGGAGACGGTGCTGTGTCAACGGGAACTGGGTGTCTATCTGCTGGGGTTGGGGTTAGAAGGGGTGTAGCTGGTTCTCTGTCCAACTGGGTAGGGGTACAATCTGCATGAGTGTGGGTTATGTGTGGTGGGGTTGATTCTTGGGCAAGTACAACTGTGGTTCTATCTGCATCGATAGGTAGCACTAACTTTTCTGAAGACCGTGTTTTTACTCCCATAGATACTGCCATCACTCCCTCCAATTGAAATGGCTGATAAACAAGAAAAGTAATTGAATGTACAGACATTGTAAGATAGACAGGTGCAATGGATAGTAGGGAAGAAAACAGGGCATGAAATAATTCACATTTATGTTGTCTAAGAAAAGCAGAATAGCAGGACATAATTTCACATATATGATGGCTAATTAAACAGGATAGCATGACACAATTTCACATGTATGATGGCTAACTAAATAGGATAGAATGACATACTTCAAAATATGATGACTATATAAAAAGGATGACATTATATAACTATACTATGTGTCTATTAAAGTGGTTGGCATGCCATAAATCACAAACATGCCGTCGATGGAAACATGATGGCATGACATAATTCACGGATAGAATGACATAATTTAAAATATGATGACTATGTAAACAGGATGAGATGATATAACTATATTATGTCTTTAGAAAATGGGTTGGCATGCCATAATTCAGATACATGCTGTCTATGTAAACATCATGGCATGACATAATTCAAATATATGATTTATATACTAAGGAAGTGAGCAGAGGGCAATTGCATATATGATGTGTCAACTAAGGAGATGGCATTCAATATTTTGTGTATATGATGTAAAAAATAAGCATTGCAATACAACATATGCATTATATGAGTAATATAACCTTGCCAAGTTTGAGCATACACCTCAGGGGGATAATAGGATTGGTCATTTGCCTCTGAATCCTCCTCTGAAGAGCTATCTGTAACCAGCAAGATATCTGCTTCAGCAGGTAGCATTGTCTGCTCTAAAGACCTTGTTTTCACTCCAGATTTATCCTTCACCAATTCAAATGGCTGATGCACAGGAAGAGGAGTTGAATATGCAAGCATTGTCGACAAAAGCATTGAGAAATACAAAAAAAAGGACGGCATGATATAATTCACATATATGACGCTTGCCTAAACAGCATGGCATTGCATAATTCACATACATAATGCCTTGCAACAAGATAACATTGCATAATTCACATATATAATGTCTTGCAACAAGATGGCATTGCATAATTCACATAAATGGTAATTAGACACTGAACATGTGGCATGCACACAAAGCAAATGACATAGCAATGCAAGATACCATACGCACGATATGAGTAACATAACCCTGCCAAGTTAGGGCATGCACCTCAGGGGGGAAATATGACTGGTCATCTGTCTCTGAATCCTCCTCTGAGGAGCTATCAGTAACCAGCAAGACATGCGCTTCGTCAGATAGCATTGTCTGCTCTGAAGACCTTGTTTCCACTCCAGATTTTTCCATGACCGTGCCGAATGGCTGATGCACAGGAAGAGTAATTGAATGTACTAAAATTGTTGACAAATTTAACACATAATAAAAAATGATGGCATGATATAATTCACATATAAGATGACTGGATAACCAGGGTGGCATTGCAAAATTCACATATATGATGCCTGGCTAGACAAGATGGCATTGCATGATTCACATATACGATAAAGAAACTAAACAGATGGCATTGACACAAAGCATGTCTAAACTAAGCAGATGACATCTTTAATGTATACTGATAAGCAATGCAAGGCACCATGTGCATGATATTACCAACATCGGCATGCCAAGTTAGAGCGAAGACCTCATGGGGTAAATAGGAGTGGTCTTCTCCTACGAATCCCCTCGGAGCAGTTATCTTCCTCTTGATTACGATCCGAAATGGGTGGAGGGGCTGCCTTTGCGCCCACCATGGAGCAGCGTCTGCATGATATTTTATGGCCACGCAAGGCTCGTCTCTTTTGATCTACATGATCAGTTCCATTGTGTACAATAACTGACATGCATAGGAATAAAACATAGTGAGATTATGTAAGGAGTGCATGCACAAATCCAGAGTGATGGTAGCAAACTGTGGATAGACCCAAAACCAATGATAGCGGCGGATAATAGCTTTAGTTAAAAATACGGATAATGGCTCCTTTAACGTTTGTTTGCACCCAACATGAAACTCATAGTAGACACCTTTGGAGATTAACGGATAGTAGAAAGATAGTCTTGATTGCTGCCCCAATATGTACCCCACAACCATTTAAAACTCAAGTTTCAAAGATTAGTTTGGACCTGACTCGAGTCTAATAGGTGAACACGACGATAATGTAGCATATCATCATATTAAGCGGCGCATAACGTAGCGGACACGGAAGAGTGCGACCTCTCTTGCGGACCCGTGTAGTCCTCAAGGTCATCTCGCTTTCGATTGATGATGGTAATGCGGTTATGCATTGCTGCGTGGTAGGGAAGAAGATCCGAGGCAGCGAAAGATAGTCTAGAGAGCGGATCCCTGCTGTGGTGAACCCTTCCGTCGTTGGTGCAGCTGAGCTGGGGTGGAACACAACGTTGCAAGAGCAGGACAAACCACACAAGGTTTTCTTTGACACATATCTGTAACAGAAGTAATTGAGTAAGGGCTTGTTTGAATTTGAGGATTCTAACAATGCAGGGATAGGAAATAGACAGGAATAGGATAGGAATGCACGTGCAAAACAGAGAATTTAAAAACACATGATTTCTGCCAATCTGGGTGTTTGATTCACAACAATTGGAAGATCACATGATGCAAAAAGCATGGTGAGATTAAGTCACACCAGAAGAAAATGTACGGTTATAATGCTATTATGCTACTATCTCTTAGTCTTGTGCTTGATGAATAGGAATATGAAAAGGAGGAGAAGTGGAAATTAGAATTCCTACGGTTTGTCTTTCAAGGAGACAATAAAGGAACAAATCCTACAGTTTTCCTTTGCTCCATTTCTTTGCACCAAATTCATGAAAAGTAGTACCATAGGAAACTTTCCAATTCCTATGTTTTTCATTCACTTTTCCTTTCAAGCACTGGCGATTCTAGTAGGCAGGCTTGAGCAAGGAAAATCCTACACTAAAAAATGTTTTTGTGCTACTTCTATTACTTTGGACCTGTGCCACTGCCATACTAGCTCAACTCCTGCACTCCATCGACAAATGCACAGCTCAAACGCGCAGAGATAAATAATGATGGCGTTCAAGAGAGTCCATCACGGATAGCTAAGTTGCCTGGTACCTCACTGCTTGTCATATAGTAGGATAAAATAATCATATTTCCTGTTACTACGAGTGCTCAGTGGACAATATATATAACATGTGGAGTAAAAAAGAGATGCAACAAGTGTACAACCTCTTTGGCGAAGCCATGTCGATCTCAGCGTGATTGGGTTGGCCGGTGAGGATGCTCCGGCTGACTTTGCTGTCGGAGGAGGGGAAGAAGATCTTAGGCGTGTGGAGATGGAGCACGAGGTACTACTCCGCTGTGATGGAGGGTTTCTTCATTGGAGCAGCTCCGGTGAGTTGTACGACGTCGAGGCTGAAGCAGGACAAGAGAGACAACGAACAACATTAACCTGAGTGGAATTATAATAGCATCTCCAATACGTGACGTAAAATACATAACCATAAAGTGCTACATGTAAAATACATCAGCCGCTCATCTCTGAACTTAACTGTCAAAACTGAACTTAACTGTCGAAACTGAACCTAACTGTCCAAACTGAATTTTGCCGTCGAAACTGAATTTTGCTGTCGAAACTGAACGCACTAGCAAGGTGAGGCTACACGTCGGTCGACTGACTTTTTCATCTCTGGTGAGTCGATTTTGCAGCCGTTGGATACGAAATCAAGGGCCTGCGGTTCATCTTCAACCTCCACCCCCCTGAGCCGCCAGCCACCACCGGCGAAATAGCAGCCCCCCGCCGCCCGCGGCCAGCGGTGCGCCGCCCCGTCCGCCCGGAAAACACTCCCCACCGCTGGTCGTCCGCCGCCCCGGCCATCCCTCTAGGCCCCCCGTGCCGAGCTTTTTTTCCAGCGATCCCCACGCCACCGCCCCGCCAATGCCCCACCATCGCCGGCGACCACCGCCCCCATCCTGAACCCTAAGATAGATAGTGGGGTACCTCTCCGGCGAGCCCCCCTCCCATTGCGGCTGGTTCTTCCTTCACCCCGTGAGCCCACCCCTTGGAAATCGGTGACCCAAAAGTCGATTCAGTCGATCAAGTGTAGCCAAATCGAGCAGCATCGCAAGCAAGAGCAATAGCGAGCAGCAGCGCGAGCAAGAGCAATAGCAAGAGCAGACCAGGCAGGGGACCGAGAGCAAGAGCAGAGCAGCAGCGCGAGCGCGAGCTAAAGCAGCAGCAGCTCCTACTGATGTGGACGTCGCCGCCGAGGGAGCGACGTCGTGGAGGAAGTGGCCGGCGACGCCGCCGTGGATGGAGTGTTATCGTCGTGTTAAGAGCAGAGCAGCAGCGGGACCGAGCGCCGGCAGCACCGTGAGATTGAATCAAGAAGAAAATGCGGTGATTAGTGTACAACCTCTTTGGTGGCGCCGATTAGGCCGCAGCTTCATCCGAGGAAACAGTGATGATGATGCTCTTTTGGTGGTGCAGGTGAAGACGGCGGTGTGGGAATGGAGGTGGTGCGAAGACGGCGAAGGAACGTCGGGGCAGCTCCTTGGAGGTGGAGGACGGGGTGGCTGAACCGGCGGGACGATGAGATCGACGACGGATCCTCATCCGGTACGGTGGATGAGGGACGTCGAGGTGTTGCTGTGGACGACGTCGTCGGGGAAGAAGCTCCGGCTGGGTGGCGGACGGAGCAGGGTGTGGGGTTTCGTCGCGGGTTTTCGCGGCCTCGGTGTATGAATGGGTGGGCGGATGGGATGGCAGTGGGGAACCATGGCTTAGAGACGCGCTTGTCCGAAATGTGGGGGTAAGTTACGAAAGTACCCCCAACGATTTGAGGCGGTTCTTCGGTTCAGGGGTACCACGGGCATTTCGCGTGTCGGGATTTCACAGGAGGTGGGAGTTTTCGCGCGCGTTGTAATTTCGGAATAGCAAGGCGCGGGTTGATATGGAGGGAGTTGTCGGAGCACAACGAGACAAAGATATATCTTAAATATTTCGCGCTAACAAGGCGCGGGTTGAAGAGGCGGGAGTTTCGCAGCACGATAGACAGAGACATATATGAACAAGATTAACGTGTACCTAGAAAAAAGACAATTTGCACCTCAACACGCACAACACACACACAAACACCATTTAGACTAGAGTAAGGTACACGTGCATTGCACGCATGAGATTAGCTACCAAATTATGAATAAATACCACATTATAGCATGCAAGCTTTGAGTCATATATGCATGATGTAGATGTTCGTTTAATTCTTATAGTTCATTTCATTCAAAATCATCTAGTTTTTATAAGAAAGCTAATCTATTTTAAGATTCATGGAATTGTGCGTTGTAAGACATAAAGTAAAAAATAATAATGGCAAATCATATAGAAAAACATTTGGGCAATTATAATACGGAAGATTCTAGAACAAATAAGAAGTGCTTGTGTTTTGATGTTTGTGCATTATGCTTAAGTTCAACCATGGAGTCTTCTAGATTATACATGTGGCGAAATCTGGTGGAATCTAAATGATATCCAACGGCCAATAGTGCTCAAATTTGCCATCTTTGGACCTTCGGATTCGCCTCATCCAACGTCCATCTTTCAAAGTTAAAGTTACCCGCTCACAATATAAAAAAATATAATATAATATATATAGGGGTATAGATATAGATATGTGATGCGAAAGCCGACCATCATCTCCAATTACATGCACGGATGCGACATGGGCAAATGATGTCTGCCATCGGTATCTCAAATTCAAATCAGTCTGACCTTATTCAATGTGTATACATTACAACATGCTCGTTTCCAAAGCACACCACGCAGATCTCCATTATATTCATGCATGCATGGGTTTCAAACATCAGGATCTCTTATTCAAATATTTGAATTCAAATTTACATTGATTATGACCTCACCTATTCTTTTACACCCACACAGTAGTCTTCTCTTTATAATTGTACCACTAACTTTCTCTCGTGCATGCATGCACACACACTACCAGTCGGCATTATCTATCGCACGCATGCAATCTTTTTCTTCAGGTCGGTCTCCCATGAAGGCACACACCCACACATCCCCTCTCCCTCATACCGGGCATTCTTTATCTCTCACGCGTGCATGCGCAACGATCGATGTTCCTCTATGTATGTGTGTATATAGCTAGGTCTTTCATAATTTTCCACACAAACCGATTAATCGATATATCTAGTGAGGTCTCACCCTCTTTCCCACGTCCACATCGATCAATCTATACCTCTCCCATGTCCACATCGATCAATCTGTACCTCTCTATATAGGATTAACATAAATAGCTATTACACCCACATTAATTATATATCCAACGTACCCCTCTCATCATCCATGCCTTCCTCTTCATCTCTCAGATGCGTGCACAATGGCGAAGACAAGGCGATAAGGGCGCCTGCCCCCCTAACATCACTATATATCGAGGCTAATATAAATGTGATCATTAGACAATTGTTGCTAAAAAGGTTTAATTTCATGAATTGACCCTCCTCGTAAAGAATTAGCAATGCTTGGCCCCTAGCTCATTTATTTTTCATGGCTCAAGAGCGTGCAACAACAAGACGTGTTCGCCCCCTCTCTCTACATATCAATCTCGCACTTGTGCATTCCTTCATAGTCTCCCTCCACTCGGCCCCTCGCACCATCTTCTAGCTCCCCACCGGATTTTGCCACATGTACAATCTAGCATACTCCATGGTTGAACATAAGCATAATGCACAAACCTCAAAACAACAGTGGTTCTCTTTTGTTCTAGAATCTTCCGTATCATAACTGCCCAAACTTTTTTTTAGTTGAATTGCCATTATTTGTTTTTACTTTATGCTTTACAACGCACAATTCCATGAATCATAAAATAGATTAAGGGATTCTTTGATTCAAAGGATTCTCAAAGGAATTTTGGAGGATTCTAATCATTAGGAATTTTTCTATCTTGGTTGTTTGATTCGTAGGATTGTAAACCATAGGAATTTTTCCATATGATTCATTTGCACTAGATTTCATAGGAAACATCCCATCCACTCAAACCTCTTTGAAAAAATTCTGCGTTTTTACTATGCACAATCAAACACTCGTACAATCATGTAGGATTCAATACGACATTCCACTATAATCCCATGTTTTTCCTATTCACGCGTTCTTAGCTTTTTTATAAAAACTAATTTGATTTTGAATGAGATGAACTATAAGAATTAAACGAAGGGCTAATCACGCATATATGACTAAGAGATTACATGCTATAGTGTGGACTATAGCATGTCTCAAAGCGGGGATACTCTGAGATATACTCTGTCTCCAACTTCATACTCAATCGCTTTGCGCTTTGAATCGGCATAGCTCTTTTGTCTGGACTGGGCTACCTTGAGCCTGTCTCGAATCAACTTAACTTTCTGTTAGGACTCCTTAATCAAATCTGGTCCAAACAACTGGCGATCTCGGTTTAGTCCCATAACAACGGTGTCCTGCACCTTCTTCCATCTGAGCCTCGAAAGGTGCCATCTTCAAGCTGGTTTGGTAACTGTTGTTGTAGGAAAATTCTGCATACGGCAAATTTTCATCCCAGCTAGATCCATAATCTAGGGCACAAGCTCTCAGCATGTCCTCCAAAATCTGATTGACTCTCTCGGTGCATCCATCGATGCGTGGGTGGAAAGCTGTCTTTGAATTCAATCGGGTTCCTAATGTTTCGTGCAACCGGTTCCAAAATTTCGAGGTAAACTGGGTTCCTCTATCTCGATACGATGCTCCTCGGAACTCCGTGTAAGCGGAACAATTCTGGTCATGTATATCTTTGCCAACTTAGCACCGCTATAGGTAGTCTTGACTGGAATAAAATGAGCTACCTTAGTCAAGCGGTCGACTATAACCCAAATCGAGTCATATCACGAACGAGTCTTTGGCAATCCTGTGATAAAATCCATGCCTAGTTTATCCCACTTCCATTCGGGTATCGGCAATGGTTGTAACAATCCTGCTGACCACGATGCTCTGCCTTTTACTTTTCGACATACGTCGCAAACTGCTACATACTCCGCAATATCCTTCTTCATTTCGGTCCACCAGAAAGTATTCTTCAAATCCAAATACATCTTGGTATTTCCTGGGTGAATCGAATAGGGTGAATCATGGGCTTCTTGTAAAATCAGCTTCCTGATCTCTGGGTCATTGGGCACATAAACACGGTCCTCAAACCATAGGGTATCGTGCTCATCCTCACGAAATCCTTTAGCTTTTCCTTTGCTCATTTTCTCCTTTATAGAGGCAACTTCCTTATCTGCCTTTTGGGCTTCTCTGATTTTGTCCATCAGCGTTGACTGAATCTCCAATGCTGCTACATAGCCTCTCGGAACTATTTCCAAACATAGCTCTCGAAGGTCTTCGGCTAACTCATTGGGTATTCCTCCCATCATTAGGGTATTGACGTGGCTCTTACGGCTCAATGCGTCACTTTACATTAGCCTTCCCGGGTGATAATGCAATCTCATGTCATAATCCTTGATAAGCTCTAACCATCTCCTTTGTCCGAGATTCAATTTCATACGTGTGAAGATGTACTTCAAACTCTTGTGATCCGTATATACTTCACAATGGTTTCCAATGAGAAAATGTCTCCACGTCTTCAAGGCATGCACAACGGCTGCTAACTCCAAATCATGAGTGGCATAATTCAACTCATGGGGCTTAAGTTGTCGTGAAGCATACGAAACAACTCTTCCTTCCTGCATAAGCACTGCTCCCGCCTCCTCGACGTGAAGCGTCGCAATACACCTCATAATCCTTAGTCTGATCTGGCAATATCAAAACTGGTGAGGTAACCAATCTTTTCTTCAACTCCTGAAAACTTGCCTCACAGTCCTCAATCCATATGAATTTGTTTTCCTTCTTCAACAATTCTGTCATAGGCTTAGCAATCCTTGAGAAATTCTCAATGAACCTTCGGTAGTATCCTGCGAGTCCAAGGAAACTCCGAATCTCTCCAACTGTCATTGGTGCTTCCCATTTGGTTCTGGTCTCAACTTTTGTGGGGTCAACTGCTATCCCTTCTCCGGATATAACATGTCCGAGAAATCCAACTTCCTTTAACCAAAACTCACATTTGCTGAACTTGGCATACAACTGGTGTTCCCTCAGTTTCTCCAAAACCAATCGCAAATGTTCCTTGTGTTCCTCTTCATTCTTCGAGAAAATCAAAATGTCATCAATGAACACCACGGCGAACTTATCCAAAAACTCCATAAACACTTTGTTCATCAGGTTCATGAAATAGGCTGGTGCGTTAGTCAGTCCAAATGACATAACGGTATACTCGTATAGTCCATATCTCGTGGTAAATGTTGTCTTGGGTATGTCCTGCTCCCGAATTTTCAATCGATGGTACCACGATCGCAAGTCGATCTTGGAAAACACCTTGGCTCCTTGCAAGCGATCAAGCAGATCATTTATCATAGGTAGTGGGTACTTGTTCTTGATTGTTACTTCATTCAATCCACGATAATCAACAACCATTCTTAACGATCCGTCCTTCTTCTCCACTAGCAAAACGGGTGATCCCCAAGGTGAAGAACTTGGGCGTATAAAACCTTTATCCAAAAGCTCCTTAATCTGCTTCTTGATTTCCGCCAAATCCTGTCTTTGGCATCCTATATGGTAAACCCGATATCGGGCCTGTTCACAGCAACAGCTCGATCAAAAACTCAATGTCTCTATCCGGTGGCATTCACGGCAACTCTTAGGAAATACATCAGGAAAATCCTTCACCACTGGTACTTCTTCTGTACCACTCACGATAAGCAATTAACTTGTGCTCTCCTCGGCTCGTGCCGTGATACATACTTAATCCTTCTTCCTTCTGGTGTGGTGAGCAAAATTGATCTAGTGGAGCAATCAATGTTTCCTCCATACCTTGATAACCAATCCATACCTAATATCACATCCAATCCTTGGGATTCAAGAACTATTAGGTCCGAGGGAAAACATAGGGTCCAATCCTTAATGGCGGTCGATCACACCATTTACTAGCCATGTACTCTGCTCCGGGTGAGGTTACTAGCATGGGTGACCTAAGGGCTTGGGTTGGTAACTTGTACTTATCCACAAATCCCCTTGATATGTATGAATGCGATGCACCAGTATGAAAAAGAACAACTGCAGTAAATGACTTAACCAAAAACTTACCGATTACTGCATCGGGCTGATCTTCAACCTCCTCCACTTCAATGTGGTTCACCTGTCCCCTATTGAAAGGGTTGGGCTTCTTTCCAGAGCTTCCATTGCCATTTCCATTCTGGCCTTCTGGACAGTCATTTGCATAATGCCCAGTCTTGCGACACTTAAAGCAAGTAATATAACTCAGGTCTACTTTGGATGGTGTTGATGGGTTGGTGCGATTCTGTCCGTTGCTTCCTCCATTCCCGTTCCCATTCTTAGTGCTGTTATGGTTATGTGAATTACTTCCTCCATGGGTATGCTGAAACTGAATTTCTGACTTAGGGGTATAACGAGGTTTCTGCTGAGCTCCAGAGTTATACTTCCCTTGTCCATACTTCCGCTTACGGTTCTCAATTTGCTGCTACTTTCCTTCAATCATGAGGGCTCGGTCTACTAACTCCTGGAAGATATTGAAACTGTCTACCATCAACGGCGTCTTTGAACTCATCATTCAGTCCTTCTAGAAACTTCTCCCGCTTAGCTGCATCGGTAGAGCATGTAATCTGGGCATAACGTGCTAGTTTACTAAAGTCATCCACGCATCGCCAACAGTCCTTCCTCCTTGGCGTAAGTTGCGAAACTCACGCTTCTTCATGGCCATAGCTCCTGCTGAAACATGGGCGGTCTGAAAAGCTTGCTGAAATTGATCCCATGTGACAGTGTCTACAGGGTAAGTGGTTGTGAAATTCTCCCACCATGTTGCTGCGGGTCCTTCAAGCTGATGTGCTGCAAACTTCACTCTTTCTCCATCCGTGCACCCTGCAGTGGTCAGCTCCCTTCCTATCTTGCGGAGCCAGTCATCTGCTACAATTGGCTCGGTGCTCTTTGGAATACACCGGCGGGTTTAGTCTAAGGAAACGAGTCGGATGATCCGCGGTGGTGGTGGTGGTGGGTTGTTGTTGTTGTTGTTGCCTCGGTTACGCACCAATGTTTGAATCAGGGTATTCTTCGCTGGATCAGTTGGGTGATCTCTGGCGGAAAAGCGAATCCGGGGTCGCGTCTCGGAGGCATCTGATGGGTTTAGAAAAGATGATAATTTAGAATAGTATGAGGTCTAAGGGGAATCACTACCCAAATGCACATGAGCAAATACACACAAAATCACTTCATTCAATCAAACAAAGGCTTACAACGATCTAACTATCGCAAAAGTGCGTGTACTATAAGGATTTACATGGAGGAATACTACTAATATGTGGGGGACTTCTACTAATTTGAACCGGTGGAAGACTCCATAATGTCCGCTTCCACCGTCTTCAAAGTCGGGTTCACTTGGATCCGAATCGGTATCGTCGATGTTGATGTAGTCGCTTGGGCAATTGACATACCGGTCTTCATTCCTGAGCGCCAACTTCTTCTTGAGTTCTTCAATCTCGTACTTAAGATCGTTATTGTGTCTTGCTAGAGATACGATCTCGTCCATATAGTCCTTGCGAGTTGTCTTTAGTTCTTCTTCAAGCTCGATGATCCTTCCTTTTGCATTCTGCAACTCCAACATATCATTGCACATCTGGTTCTCTGGCGCCGAATGTGCTGGTTTAACTCTGGATGAATGCTGCAATGGATCTATCCTTCTTGGTCTTGACGACGTCCCATTTGTCATCTCGGCGTCCGCAAATCTGGTAGATTGTGTCCTTAAGGTCTTCTTGATAAACTTCTCCAATGCGTCCCATGGTGATGTGAGCTGCCATGCTCTTTCCGGACTCCAAGTTGGTGCCTTTGAAAACACTATCTATAGGCTTGGTGATTGGGGCGAATGTCCTTCCTGGAACGTGAGCTTGAATCTTCCAGCGCTCCTCTTGAGGCAGAGTGGCGTTGAAAGTCCCGGTGAAGCTTGGTAGTCCAATGTTCAGGTACTTGGTAACTTCCTTCAAGTGAAATCCAAAAGGTGTGCCTTCATCCGGTTGGGTGTACTTGATCTTCGCGTCCTTCATCCTAAAGAGAGTAGAAAAGATGAGGAGTTAGAAAATGAGAAGAGAATAGTGATCTATGGCTTTATCGTAGTGGTCGTGTCCTACAGTCAGCGTGTGCTCTAATACCATTCTCTGTAGCGACCAGACCCGAATGGATCTAACGCTCTGTGCTCAGTGTCATCCTGGATCAATGTGCGACACCACACAAGACGAAGGATTTATAGCAGAGTAGCAATCACACACTTATTACATCGTTGTCCACAAGGGAACTTAATACAATAATATGGCTTAAGGCCATCTAATAATAACAGCGGAAGGCTTGGAAAGCGAGTGAGTCCATCAACTCCAACGGCATCATCCGAGTATAGAACCACGACCTAACACCTTACTGTAAATGCGAAAAGTCCGCAACATGAAAAGTTGCAGCCCGAAAACGGGTCAAGACATGGAATATGGCAATGTAACACATAGAGAACAATGAAGCAGCAAGCCTATACTACATGCATATATGGCTGGTGGTAAGGCTCTCTGATTTACATTTTTGCATAAAGCTGATTTTCCCTACATCAAAGGAATAATTTTATTTAACTATCATGGTGGTTGTTAAACATTGAGAATGGTTGACAGCATCCTCAATCCCCATTAAAAGTACTCATTAAAACCCAATAACTTTATTATTAGAAGTAACATGTTGAGATTCACATGATATTCAAGTACTAGATACTCAAGATGTCCATAACCGGGGACACGGCTAATCATGATTAGTTTATACACTCTGCAGAGGTTTGCGCACTTTTCCCCACAAGACTCGATCGCCTCCGCTTGGTTCTCGTGACCGCATGGTGTTTGAGAAAGCGGATGACCGAGACATAGTCTTTCGTAAGCGCTTAGCACCTTACATGTGGGTAGACCGTACCAACCTACATCCCCTACATCAGCTAGCCTACCCGTAAGAGTTCGCACAACTTAGTCAACTACGCCAGAGCCCATAATTGGCTTGTGGCTGCACACGGAAGTTTCGGTTTGAATAATCTTATGATCCCTTAGAGCCCGGGTGGCGGTCCGAAGAAATACTGAGCAAGTCTCGATAGAAACCAGGTGCCTCAATCCACCCGGATGTGTGTTTAGGTTGCCACCTTAGATAAACCATTAATTAACAATCTCACATCTGTCATGGATATTCACTCACCCAATCCACGTCTACTAGCATAGCATGGCACAATAAGCAAGCGTAGAAGTAACTCCCAAGGTTTCATAAGTAAAACAGTAATAGGTACTACCTCAATCTACTTCCCAAACCCACAATTTAATTAGATCCTAAACATGCAAGTGTTTGAGGGCTTGATCTAATGCAATAAAACTGGGTAGTAGAAAAGGTATGATCAAAGTGTTACTTGCCTTGCGATGATCCATGAGTCCTAGAGATTCAAGTAACAAGAGGCGCACTCCGGGTGATCTAACGCAGACAAACAACAAGCATACAATAAGTACTCATCTAATGCACAGGGAAATCTCGAATAAAAGATCTAACCAGATAGTTCAACTTAAGAACCCTGGTTGCAAAAGAATCGATTCAAATAAGGCATCGAAAGTCGGAACTCGAGGGAGAACGACTCAGTTTAGCAATCTGAAATTAGGTCAAAATTTTATAGTAGCAAAACTCTGTGTAAGTAGGGTAGTCGGAACGGCGGTTTCGTCACGAAACTCCAGGCGCTTGAATCACCTGATTTCGATAAACGAGCAAGAAATAAAACAGATTTGAAAATCGGATCAGAAATCGAATCTGAAAAATAACGGATTAAATCCGCTTTAAAAGAAAACGACGAACGAACTAAATAACGGACGTTCGTTAACAGAACTAATCCAACGAACGCGTTCATTGAAACGAACGGGTCGGTGAACGTTCACTAAATAAGAAAACCGAAAAAAAATAAAAAACCCATCTAGGTTTTTTAAAAAAAACCGAACATCGCAAAAAAAAACCGGACCGGGTTTTCTAGGGGAAAACCGGATCGGGCGGCGCGGGGCGGTGGCTACCTCCGGTGATCGCCGGCGGGGCTCCGGGCGGGTCTCCGGCGGGTCGGGCGGGTGGAGGCGGGGTCGGAAGGCGACGAGGCGGCGGGGTGCTCCGGCGACGGCGGGCGTCCTCGGCCGGCGGCGGCTCGGCTTGGGGGCGGGCGGGCGCGGATCGAGGTGAGAGAGAGGGTGGGGTCCGTGGGTTAAATAGGAGGGGGCTCCGGTGCCTTGGGGAGGGGGCACGGCGGGTGTCCGACCGGACACGGGCGGCGGTGGCGTCTTGTGGCGGCTCCGCCGGGCTGACAGGCGAGGGAGGAGAGGAGGTGGGCAGGGGGCGCTGGGCTGGGGCACAGGCTGGTTGGCTTTGGGCCTTAGGCCCAGCGTTTTTTAAAATAAAACCAAACGAATTAAAAAAATATCAAGCGAACTCCGATTTAAATAAAACAAATTTTCCCCGACTCCTAAAAATGAGTCGAACAAAATGAACTTTAAAAACAGCAAACATGCATAATATTTTTAAAATGCTCATTTTTGCCTAAGCAAAATAAATCTTTCAAAACCAAATTTGGTTTATTTATAATATCTTCATTTTTCCTAAATGTTGGGAAAGTCATATTATTCCCTCTCTTGAGATTGTTATAGGAAAAACTTTATGAAGATAATTAAATAAATCAATGATCCTATTTTCAAAATTTGAGAAATCCCAAATATGAAAATAATGAAACTTCCAACTCTCTCCGAGGGTCCTTGAGTTGCATGAAATTTTCTAGGATCGGAAAATGCGAGAAAAATATGATATGCATGATGACCTAATGTATAACATTCCAAATTGAAAAATTGGGATGTTACAGTCTCCTTCGTATTTTGTGCCAATTTTTGACAGTAACATAATATTTACGCATTTGAGCAGTGTAGTCTACTTGAAATTTATGTTCCACTAAACTCATCGGGAGCCATTTCGGGCCTCGAAACCAAAACCATCAATTAATCTTTACCTTGTTCCCATCATATTCGAAAGCCTGCTCACACCTACTAGTACTACGTACCAAACCTGAACGTGTTCCCACTATGCAGGTATTAGTACTACTAGTGCTAGTACTTAGGTTATAAAAAGGGGAACTACCTAACCGAAAATTACTCTACCTTTCCTCCTCATAAGTGCTTCTTCTTCGTCCGTCGTTGCCATGGCCAGTGAGCAGAGCTCTAGGTCGAGAACTACTCGTAACAAGGGAGCGGCAACCAAGGCTGCGGAAAAAAAAAGAGGGCTCACCGCCACGCGGAGACCTTGAAAGATCTCTCACGGGCAGGCGATGGCTCCTAGGAGCGCCCTAGCCGCGGACGCGAACATGCCGAGCAGGTGGAGCTGGAATCGTTATCCCTCGGCGGCATGCCCGATCAGCTCAATAAGCACCTCAATAAGCAGAAGGAGTTCATCCAAGGCTTGACGGAGTTGCTAAAGGAGAGCCTCGACGACATGCCCGCTGAGCTCAATCAGCAGGGGGAGTTGACCACCAGCTTGGTGATGATGCTGAAGAACAGCATTGCCTCGGAGAAGAAGGCGACCGGCGAAATCCTGCGACTTCAGGAGGACAAGGCGAAGCTCTGCCACGAGATCGACCTGTTGAAGGAGAAGAACGCCGGCTGGAAGAAGCTGCATGAGAATAGTAGTTCCTCGATGAAGATGCTGCAGGCCCTCGTCATGGAATAGAAGGAGGAGTTGGCGAAGCTCCGCATCAAGCAGCCGGCTCTTTGTCAAAGGTACGTAATGCGGCCGTGGAACAGATGATGAAGGCTCGCGTCGAGAAATCCCGCGTCATGGTCAGAATGAAGAAGATGGCGGAGGAGACGCGCAAGGAGATGGAGGTCGTGGAGGCGATGAAGAAGCAGTTACGACTCCGCGGCGAATTAGATCATTTGGGGTGATAATCTTCCTTCTTCTTTTGCTGTTGTGTTTCATCTTTTGCTTCGGGTGTTTCGCCGCACGTGTCACGTTCTCTGCGAGGCATGAATAGAACAATGGTTTTTGTTTTTTGAGGGAATGAGTAGAAAAATGCTAACAATGAGATGACTAGCAAATTAGATCATTTTTATTGCCATATGGCACTGGGCTGCCGTGTTTCGTGCTCCTCCGTTCAAGATTACTACTCCGATTGGAAAACTTGAGTATACCACACGGTTCTTTGCTCCTCCTCGATCAGGTCGTCGGCGCATTTATACGAGCAGTCAAATCACAAGGCCCCGCCTTCCAGCAGTAATGAGCCGTCAAATCACAAAGGCCCTCGCCTCTCGTGAAAAAGACCAACCTAGACTGCCCCGCCCTCTAGCCTTTTAAAAAATGTATACTTTTGTATAACAGTAGTATCGATGGATTGCGCCATGGAGCAAAACTTGAAATTAAAAAAAAGGTGGTACATATAGAGAGCGCTCCTCGCCAAATTATGCATATAGTACTATTAAAAAGGCTAGTCACAATAATGGTGTCCAAAGACAACCCACCCCTCAAATAAAACTAAGCACCCCGGAATTCTTTGACAAACCTAAGCACCACAAATTCTTTGACAACTAAACTGTTGGCTATATGATGTTGGCCATATATATTGTAATGCGTATATAATGTGAATAAACGAGTGGTAGTACTATAACAACTAAAAGATGAAAAGTAAGAAATACTAGTATGTACATAATGAATAGTTAAACAATAAGAAACATAACATAGTTCTGCTGGGGCTCAAAGACAACACACCCCTCAAATTAAATTAAGCACACCTGAAATTAAACTTTGCAACTATTCCGGTAGACACAGCATTAGAACCACCATGAGCAACGACACTGCCACCTTACTCGGAGTCATCGTCCACGTCCTCGACTTCGTCCTTGTCCCTCTTCCTCTTGGCCGATACTTCTTTGCTCGAACCGCCAACTTGGCTGTTGCTCTTCATCCAACCCTTGTAGATATTGAAACAAAGGTAGCCATCCATTGCAGTGTACTGCATGTGGTCTATATCTAGTACATTCCTCTGCCATGCATGATGATGAAATGTGTATGGAGGTTTCTCCAGTTTACCGTATGAAGGATGAACCATGGCTCCTGCCAGGGTCAGCATTCAAGGCTGACGAGAGGACCCCAGCCGATTCTTTTGGAGGTCGAAGGTGTTGCATACAACGAGGCCTATCCGACGTAGGACTTCTTTGTCATTACCAAAGTCTCTGATGTGAATTTGACTAGGTTGCTCTCGAGGAAGTCCTTAAAATCCTGGCACTTAACGTCGGCATGGCATATGTGGTAGACCAAGCATAAGTCATGCACGCAAACCTGGATCACGGCGGGCTTCTTCCTCTCTTCGTCTTTTAGATCCTTCTCTCGTCCCACGACTTTTAGATCACATCATGTGAGTCTTCGAACATGCGTCTGAAGCGAGAAAGGCATCCTTTCACCGTCGCGGAAGAACGGGTGTAGATGACGTCGAACTCATCGCCGGTGATGGTTCTAAACTTGTACTCACCTCCGATCGGGAGATTTGGGACGCCATGGATTTGGGAGGAGGGTTAGGATTAGTGGAACTGCCGTAATGTGAATGGACGGGACGACTAGGAGCAAACCGCCGTAGTATTAAAGGATGTGCGGGGACGAGTAGGAGCGAACTGCCAGCGTGCGAACGGCAGGGTAGTGGCTTTCCATTCTCCCATGATACGGGCTTCCGAGATCCCTTGGATCGGAAATCGAACGGTTGCATGGCGTGATTCTAGACCAATGGGTGAATATCCTATCCTGGAGGGTTATTCTACAAATTTTCAGCAACTTAGCATGCGACCGTTTGATCTCAGATCCAAGGGCTGCCAGCAGCCCGTATCATGGTCGCGCCTACCACGACCGTCGCGTCGCTTGCGCGGTCGCGCCCTTGGAGATTTAACACGGTGTGTTAGGCTATCTGATGTTGGCATGTCATACATAGTCATCACTTAGTCACTCATACTACAACAAGGTTGGCTATAAGTGTATTTTTTTTACTCCTCTCTATCTCTTTCTTCGTACTCCCTCCGTCCCATAATATAAGAACGTTTTTGACACTAGTGTAGTGCCAAAAACATTCTTATATTATGGGACACAGGGAGTACTAGTATTTATTGCATTTTCCAAGGAGTGACCTCTTCCAATGAAATGGTGTTGCTAAGTTTGCTTCATTTAATTAGCTATAGACTCAAAATTGTCTTTTCACCTAGGTGCACGCGCTTAGCGCCGTTTCTTCCTTGGGTCACCAAACTAGTCTCTCTCTTCTTGATTAACTTGCCACATCAGACTTTATGCCTATGTGGCAAGCTTAAGCACTGTAGAGAGCAAGTAAGTACAATAGTGCGCTTTGCCGCTTTACATGGCATTTTTGCATATGTGGAGGAAAGAGAGGCAAGGAAAAAGTGGAGAAGTGGGCTCTCATACAAGAGCCAACCTCTACTACTACATGGTGGAGATTGGGAGAGGCACCTGTATGGAGGTGGTCAGGAATCAGGAGACTCACGACGGTCGTAGCGCCGCAGTTAAAATGATAATGGAAAGTCAAATCACGGGGCCCCACCTGTCCAGCAGTAACTCGTTGTCAAATCACACAGCCCTACGTTTGCAGCAGCCTACTCCCTCGTCTTCTCGCGTCTCTATCGAACCGACTAGGCGGAACTGTCCCACCGCCTACCGGGCAGGAAAAGCCCCGCCATCGACTTTTAAATAGTATACAGTATACTAATTTTGTATCCATGGATTGCGCCCGCGCCATGGAGCAAAGCGTCTAGAAAACGGTGGTACACATGTACGGAGTATACAGCACGCACGTCACATTCGCGTCGCACCCCAGACGGTCGGTCGGTCTGGCACGCTGCTCTCCGAATGAAACGCGCGTCATATTGCGTTCGCACACACAAGTGGGACGGCAATTGAGAGCCGACCATAGGCACACTCCCCGGCCCCGCAAGTCGGGTGACTTAATAGAAGAGGGAGACGAGCGATAGTACTAGAGAAGTCTTGTACTACGTTGGTGCCTAGACGATCCCTGCAAGACACGGAAGATCAGTTCATCCATGCATGTGACCAGACTCCAGCAGACACGCCTGGATTGGCTATCGTCTACATATCGTGCAGGCTGTGTTGTACATGGATGTAGTTGTGGTGAGAAATCTAAAAAAGGTTTCTTGTGATCTCGCAAAATTATGTGTCAAGTGCTACGGATCAATATGAGGCTTAAACAGCGACAACTGAGATGGGCTATTCATTGGGGGCACAAGCACGAACAGTGACAACTATGCAGACATCTAGGACAAACCGGCTATCTTAATTAGGATATCTATCGACGAACCCCTTTTCTACGAGTTTATCTTTAATTTGAGCTTTGTTCCTCGTCTAGTTTGTCCGTCGGGATTCATGTTGTCTCCTTTGGGCAGTGAGGTTATGATTTCTTGTCATGTGACATTTTTTCATGTTATATGTTATAATCTGGCGCTTCAGATCAAAATGATGACAACTGCGCCATCGGGCCACGTGCATGAAGACTTCTCGACAGTCATTGACGAGGTCAAGCCGGCTCCGGTAGACAAAAGAAAACTAAGTACTACTCCACTATATAGGCAGGAGCCTCCGCGCTTGCTTGCTAGTGTTGCTCTCTTCACACCATCTCGGCCTCTCCAGATCTAAACATGACAGCGGTGGCCACACTCTCTCTCTCTCTGCTCACCGTTGGTCACAGATCCAGCCGGATCCTCTCCACCAGGGAAGGTGAGAAGGTGCAACGTTCACGCGGTCGTCCTCGGCGACGGCTCTTACACACTGCTGGGCGCGTCCCGATCAGCCTGCCTTGCCGTTCTCTCCCAAGCACCGCTGGCGAGGGAGGGCCTCCGACCCCTTCTTCCTCGCTATCGTAGTGTGGGCAGATCCGGCCTCCCGCCGCCCACCTAGCGACATCCTGGCGACCATCAGGTATAACTTCCTTCAAAACCGGCCTTGCTCTACTTCCCGAGCTCCTGACGTCGCTGCATTTGTAACTTTTACTATTTCTCAGGCCCCCTTGTAGATAGGATCGATCGGCTGTTCGAAAACCACCTATTTTTTTACGTTTAAGAGGTAAAACTAGTTCATGCACTCGAATCTAGTACTACTTGGTTCAAACAAGGAAGAAAGGGGTTAAGGGGGTGGGGGTGGGGGAGGATTTGTTACTTGAATCTAGGACTTGGTCGAAAGAGGAAATAATGGGGGCGAAAAGTAGCAGAGACTAGCTATCCAACTAGTCTCTAGGTCTAATAGGGAAATAAAGGGAAACGCAGTACAAACTCAATATAAACCTGATCTATTGGTTGAAAAAGGAAAGAAAGTGGGGACTGGGGGACAAGTCAATGAGTAAGTCCAGAAGTAGATTTTCTAGCCTCACACAAAGATAAGGTGCCTATACCAAACAAAATGGGACCAACCTGGATATCACATTCGATGTTTGTTGCCCCGAGCCACTCTTATGTAATGCCACTGGTAAAATGTAGTAGTCGCACTGTTAAAAGTAAGGACACGTTAAACCAATGTTGTTTTCAATGTAATCCCTCCAGTAATATGAATCAATGGCACTTCTTTACATGTCCTGCTAAAATTTCTCATTAAGATAAGTTGGTTCTTTTCGTTAGAAATGCAACTGTCCTGGTCCGCCTACTCTCCCGTGCCCAAAGTAATGTCGTATTTAACGGTTGTCATAGTTAATCCTGATGCCCACACTAATATCTAGCAAAGCCACTGCTTTAGAAATTGCTACTGTCCTTGTAGGATTGCCATTCAGATAAGGAACATGCTTCTTTTCATTTGATGCATGTTTCATCACTTGTTACTTGTTAGTCACCCCCCTTTCCACCTTTTTTGTGCAAACAGAGATATACATTTCATGCTCGGTCTTAGTTGAACTGCACAAATGATATCCAAATTATAGTTGAGCATTCCAGTAGCTTCACAACCAACCTTGATGTTGCTCAATTTTATTGCAACTAATGAAGAAGAAGCTCCGTGGGTTTCGTTTTCTGATGGAAATGGAACCGGGGCTGGAGCCCTTTTCTTCAAAAAAATTGAAGAAGAAGTTGCTAGCTCACGGGACATTGCTTCATTTTAGGTGAACTGCACCAAAAGGTCCCATAATTGAATCATCCATGTTGGTGACTGAAAGAGCCAGCAAAGATCCCGATCTAAGCACCCGGCCTCCATCCTTGCGGCCTTGCGGTACACCTCGTTTGCCACTTGCTCGACCCTAGTGTCACTGATAAAATGAAGTAATAATACAGTTAAAATAGAGCGAGTGTCATCTCTATCATTTCATTTCCAATATAGATAAAGAAAGTGCTTCTCTTTGTTAAAATATGTTTCATCAACTAGTCCCATTGTTAATGTTTAAGCGTTTCTGCAAACTGGGGTGCTTAATTTTAGTTGATACGTACAAAAATAGAGATTTCAATGTCTCAAGGCGCCTCCTTGTACTACTGTTGTACACTGATGTTCATCACTGGCAGAAGGTGTATCTCGGAGACTTGGGACGATGTCCAGTATGAGGTGTACCGTATGAGGCGTCATGAGGCCCATCTCGCCCTCATGACATGGCATACTATGATACTATCACAATATTTTCTTCTATTTATTTTGTGTGTTTCATCAATTAGTGCCACTATAATGTAATCACGCTTTTTCATTATCTGTGCAAACAGGGTTATTCAGCTGCATTTTGGTGGAACTGCACAAATGTACGTAGGGAACCGGCATATATGCAGAGTGCGAGGTGTGCCAAGTAAAAATTATCGACACCAACCATGTTGCATGCACGCATTGGCATCCACCACAACCAGTGGGATGTGTGGCGCTCTCTGTGGACGGATCTTTCTCGGTAGCAAATCCTCTAACCAAATACTAGTAGCTTATATTGGCAGTTTTCTAGGGAGTACTCTTTTCTGAAAGAAGCACCAATCTATTTTACTCTATTTGTACACTGTGTCACAACTTTGACCCAAAGGTCCAGAGCTATTTTAGGGTGATTGGCATAGTACTCGGAGACTGATAGTAAGCATGATTTTCATTAGCTGTCACACTGATTGTAAGCATGAGCAGATGGAAGATTAGGTTACTGCGAAGCTTACCTTAAACCCTACCGCCGCCGTTGAAACGAGGCGAGCGTCGAGGAAACCGTGGAGAACATCGGGGAAGCGACGTCGCGCCATCCGTCCTCCTCTTGCGGTGGGAGAACGAATACTCCTATGGCTCCGGCTGGCTCTGCACCCTCACGAATGACACACCATACTCGATCGATTCATTATCCTCCGGGTGCTCGACCTTCGACCTGTACGCCCACCACCTCCGCCTGACTGTCGTCTCGGGCAAATCTGTCTGCTCCATCGCCCATTGGAGATACTCGATGAACTCGGAGGACTGCAGCGTGACTGCCGCCGAGGAGTACATGTACATCGCCGCCCTCATCGTCGTCGTCTCGCTCTTTCGCATACATTGCTACATGGCCCGCACCGTCCTTGAAATCTCCCACTCATTGTCAAACCAACTAAGGATCTCCTTCAACCTGGCTAACTTTTCCTGGTCGCCACCGGCGATCTGCCTGATTCGCTGCTGCATCCTCTCCATAGATGTTGTTCTGAGTGGTCCGGTGCTAGCTTTGGAAGATGGGAGGAGAGACAGTGGTCTTCCAATAGAGAAGAGGGAGAGGAGAGGAGGTGGTTTTGGAATGGAGATGATGGAGAGGAGAGGAGGTGGTTTTGCAATGGAGAGAAGATCGAGAAGAGGGAGGCGAGGCGGTGGTTTTGGAATGGAGATGATGGAGATGAGAGGATGTTGTTTTGGAATGGAGATGATGGACAGGAGAGGAGGTGGTTTTGCAATGGAAAATATCAGAAGAGGGAGAGGCGAGACGGTGGTTTTGGAATGGAGATGATGGAGAGGAGAGGAGGTGGTTTTGCAATGGAGAAGATCAGAAGAGGGAGATGCGAGACGGTGGTTTTGGAATGGATATGATGGAGAGGAGAGGAGGTGGTTTTGCAATGGAGAAGAGGGAGAGGAGCGTCTGGCAGCGATTTAGGATTGGGCGAGAGGGCGGCACTGTGGATCGGATCAAAATCAAAATCAATTTACCCTTCAATTAAGAAAGCGACCCCACGTTAACTAGTCTCCCTTTTATTCTCGGGTCATAATTGACCATGATTTTCGCACATAAAATATATGTTATACGTTGCAAAAATAATATAATTTGAAAGTACATTCAGAATCTGAACCAAACGATACAATTTTTGGTGACATGCATTCACATTTTGCTTGTCACATACAGTACGTGGTCAAACTTTGACCCAAAATACGCAAAACAACAAAAAAATACTTCCAAGACCAGCGCCGCTCTTCCGCTCTTCTCCTGTTCCAATCTAAATCCACCGCCGCTCCTCTCCTGTTCCAATCTAAATCCAGCGCCGCTCCTCTCCTCTTCCATTTCAAAACCACCGCCCCTCCTCTCCTGTTCCAGTCCAAAACCAGCATCGCTCCTCTCCCGTTCTAATCCAAAACCAGCGCCGCTCCTCTCCTCTTCCATTCAAAACCACCGCCGATGACTGAAGGTGCTGTGGAGAAGTAGATCGATGGAGGAGTATAACCGATACGTGAGGATCGCAGACGGCGACCCAGTGAAGCTAGCTAGGATGTTGGAGATACAGTCTTGGTTTGACAACAAGGACCAACTAGCGACGACGGCGACATCCATGGCCAAATATCTGCAATGAGCGAAAAGCGGCGATATTCCCGGAGGAGTCGGCGGAGTACATAGAGCTGCTCCTCTGGGCCATGGAGCAAACAGCCGAATCCGATCGTGAGGGAGCGGTGGTGGGAGTACCGACCCCAGATGGAGCATCCACCAGAGATTGAAGGATCGAGCATCTACAGGGTGCCGTTTGTGAGGGTGTCCTGCCAGAGCGAGCCGGTGGAGTCTTCGTCGACCGAATCCAACTACAAGAGGAGAAAAGTAGTTGGCCCGACGACGCTTCCCCGCCATCATCTCCCTCGCCGTTCACATCGTCTCACGGGGCGGTTATCTGCCGCCGAGGAATAGGAGGGGACTGCCCCCCAGCCCAATAGTCAGGCAGGTTGTGAATTGTCAGGAGGAGCTTAGGGTTGTCAGTATTTGCAGGTTGTGAATTGTGTTTTGTGTTGTGTATTTTGAGAGTACTTTCAGATATGAATGTCTTTTGAATTTCATATATGCAGTATTGAGCATATGAAGAATTTTATGAATTCTAGAGATCTATTTTTAGCACTTAAAAAAATGTTGTTTCATAGGAGAATAAAAGTGCAGACGAGAAGAAACTGCAAGTTTCAGTTTCAGATAAGAAACTGCAAGTTCAGTTGCAGATAAGAAACTGTAACTTTCAGAGGCAGAGCATTTATATTAACACGGCCTTTTCAAACAGGGTTAACATCATGTTGGAACTTTTATTCGTGGTCGAAAATGGAACTACCAGCCAGTTAACATCATGCTGATCAATATTCATGCATAGCACATCTTCATATGATGCACAGTCAAAATGCCCACACAATGTTGAGTGTGCGAAACACAGAGAAAACGAGGGACGGAGTTTTGGCAAGTGTTGGACGTGGTTTTTGGCTGCCCCGTCTAGGCTTTCATTTCTAACATGTGCAGCCCACGACCTCGGATGGGAGGGCCTGTTTGTATTTTCTTAGGGCCTTCATGTATCGACCGGCCTATGGACCTCCCATCCGAGGTTTTATTTTTGGCAGCCCAATTTATGTATTTTTTTTGAAGAAAACGCAGCGGTCTGTTCTATTTTTCGTTATAAGAATAGGAACGCCAGGTACAACTTATGTTTCTCTTTTAACTATATTATATATATTTAAATTATTTTATATGTTATTATATATTATTTTTATTGTCATCATATATTTAACAGATACTTACATATGTAAGCAAACAATATCTCACATCTTATTAACTTATAAAAATAATTTCTTAACAAATAAAATCCTCGATTGTTTTGGCACGAAAATCATAGTGATTGTGTGCAAAAGCTTGGTAAGAAATAAGGACGAATGTAATAATATCACTTATTATTTAAATATATTTATTACGAAATGCTCAGCCCTTTCTTATTTTTTGATAACATTGCTGGCCCAACCCAACATTATAATTAGAATCAGCCCAGCAAAATCGTGTATCTAGATAAAGTGCAAATGGCCTGTAATTTTTTAGGAAATAAAATAAATGGGCCGCATGAAAGCTACATTAATTGTTCACCCAGCCTAGCTAATGGTTGTAATTCAAAAAAAAGATCAAATTGACTGTAAATTCTACTGCGCAAAAACAAACTGTAAATTCTGAAAAAATGGGTTGAATACGTGCCACATTTTTGGAGGCTGAAATGTGGGCCAATAGGTCGAAGCCAACGCAAGTCGTTGTAAATTTAGTCAACAAATGATTCTGACATGTTAGCCGTTGGATTTACATCCAACGGCCAGCATCCATCTTCAATCTCTCGTCGTCTTCCTCCAGCGCCGTCGGGACCACCTCCTGCCTCCTGCTGCTACCAGCTCTGCTTAGCACGCTTCGCTATGAAGCGCTACTCCACCGTTGGCCAGGCCATCCCTCCAACCCTCCACACCTCCTGTTCTTCTCCACCGACTGCCGAACCACACCGCACTAGAACCAGTTAACCCTCATACACCTCTCCGTCTGCGACTCTACTCCCGCGTCTTCCCATCTCCGGCTCGTTGCTGTCCGGGGCCTCGCCGTCGTCCACCACCTTGGATGCGCTCGGCACAGCATGGTCAACATGGTCAACGAACGACACCATCGGAAGTAGACTGTGCGTGGAGAGGCTGACAGCTGGGTCCACGGCCGCACACAAGGAAATGCCTCCTTGTTACGCGCAAAATAATGATTCCTCCACCTGACACCTGGGACCCACCGGAAGGGCCTCCGTATTTCGCGAAAAAAACTTGCCCCCCGCTGACTTTTCGGACCCACCAGCTATCTTCGCACGCAAGGAAGTGCCTCCTTATTACGCACAAAAAAATGAATACTCCCCCTGCCAGCTGGAACCCAACATACTGGGAGGCTGACTTGTGGGACTACCAAGTTGACGGGGACGGAGGGCTTTGTCAACTTAGTCAATATGAACGATTCTAGCTCCTGTTACCGTATGATGTTCATTCAACGGTTGTAGTGCTTCTTCAACCTCTGGTCTTCTTGCTCCAGCCGCCCAAACCAGCGCCGGTCGTGCCGCGTGCTCCTGCCCCTCACGGCCGGCTGTGATGCCGCGGAGGCCTCACCGCCCCCTACTACTCCCACCGCTGGCCAGGCCATCCCTCTACTCACCCACACCCACTGTTAATCTACGGCGACAGCAGCCTCACACCGCAGCCGAACCAGTGAACCCTCGTACTCCTCTTCGTGTGGGCATCCATCGCTGCGTCTTCCCGGCCCGAAGTCGTCCCCTTCCTAGGCCTCGCCGTCGTCCACCGCGCCGTGGTGCTCTCGGCGGCGTGGTCAACGTGGTCAAGGAACGACTTCCATCGGACGTGGATCAGACGTGGAGAGGCCGACAGTGGGTCCACGGCCGCAGCAAGGAAGTGCCTCCTTATTACGCCGGAAAATAATGATTCCTCCACCGACAGGGGACCCACCGGACGGGCCACCGTATTTCACGAAAAAAAGGTTCCCCTGACTGCTGGGACCCACCAGCTACATCTTCGCACGCAAGGAAGTGCGTCCGGGCAAAAAAAACGATTCGCCCCCCTGACTACTGGGACCCACCAGCTACATCTTCGCACGCAAGGAAGTGCGTCCGGGCAAAAGAAAGGATCGCCCCCCTGACTGCTGGGACCCACCAGCTACATCTTCGCACGCAAAGGAAGTGCATCCGGGCAAAAAAAAAATGATTCGCCCCTCTGACTGCTGGGACCCACCAGCTACATTTTCGCACGCAAGGAACTGCACGGCGGTCGGGACCCACCTGGTCGAAGCGCACGTAGTGTTGTCATTCGCCGCGAACGGTAATGCATATTACCGGTCGATGTAGAGGCGCGCACGTGTCGTAGATGTAGAGGCGCGCACGTAGCATGTACACGTACGTACAACAGCGAGGGTGCAAGAAAGAAAATACGGCCACGTACATACATACGGGCAGGGTCTCTAACGCCTATCACGCATACGTACATGGCTGGGTCGGAACGGAGAAACGGCGTCGTCGTCGTGTTCATGGGGAGCCAACCGGCTGGGTCAGAACGGAATGCATGGTCGTGTTCATCGGGAGGGCTTGGACGGAACAGGCGATGGAAACGATGCCTGGTGTACCGCACAACGGAGGAAACGGCCTTGTGTTCTACCGGCCACATTCGAAACGAGGTCATGTTGATCGGGAGGGGCCTGGCGTACCGCAAAACGGAGGAAACAGACCTCCTACGGTCGAAACAAGGCTCCTGTTGATCGGGAGGGGTGTGGCGTACCGCAAAACGGACGAAACGGACTTGTGTTGGAGCGCTACGGTCGAAACGGGGGTCCAGTTCATCGGGAGGGGTGTGGCGTACCGCAAAACGGATGAAACGGACTTGTGTTGGAGCGCTACGGTCGAAACTGGGGAGGTGTGGCGCATCGTAAACGGGACTCCACGGGATACTGTTCATCTCCACCGTCGACCTCCTCCAGCCTCCACGGGCTACCGTCGACCTCCTCCAGCCTCCACGGGCTTCTGTTCATCCAGCCTCCACCGCGCACTACTCCACCGGCAACTATTCAACCACCCCTCCACGGGCACCCCTCCACCGTCTACTATTCATCCAGCACTCCACACCACGGGGTCCTGTTCAACCACCCCTCCACGGCCACCCCTCCATCGTCTCATCGTTCATCCAGCCCTCCACAAAGACGGGTTCCTGTTCATCCGGAGGCAACGCCATCGCCATCGCTCATCCAACCCCCCAACACTCACTTGTTCATCCTGCAGGCGGCATCGATCGGCTTGATTAGCAGCAGATGGCGAAGAATCGCTCCATCGGGTTCAGTTAACAGCCATCGATCGATCGCCGGGTTCGAACGCGTAGCCTGCGGTAATCGCCGGGTTCGATTAGAGCCCAACGCCTCGCTTCGGCTTGATTACAGCCTAACGCCTTGCACGCACGCTGCATCAGACGAGAAAGCAGCGCGCATCGCTCTCCCACCGTGAATCGCAACTCCTCAAGTTTTCCTCCCCTTGCTTCTACCACGGTTTTTCCGTCATGGACGGCCCAAAGAATGTCATGCATTGCGTCTCCGGCCCGCCAGTGACGAAAAGCCCATTTTCAGTCATGATTTTTTGTCATAGAAGTAGGAGCCCACCACATCTATGATGATACCGGGTTTTTTCACAATTATCATCATAGAAGTGTCATATGTATGACAGAAAAAAAAATCGTTGGGTCCAAAATGTCACGGATGTGTCTTTTTTTTTGTAGTGATGACATGATGTAGAGGGATAAATTCATGCAATAGGATAAAAACCCCATCTTGTTATCCTCGATGGCAACAATACAATACGTGCCTTGCTGCCCCCATCACACCGGGAAAGGACACCGCAAGATTGAACCCAAAGCTAAGCACTTCTCCCATTGCAAGAAAAACCAATCTAGTAGGCCAAACCAAACTGATAATTCGAAGAGACTTGCAAAGATAACCAATCATACATAAAAGAATTCAGAGAAAATTCAAATATTGTTCATAGTTAATCTTGATCATAAACCCACAATTCATCGGTCTCAACAAACACACCGCAAAAAGAAGATTACATCGAATAGATTTCCACGAGAGAGGGGGAGAACATTGTATTGAGATCCAAAAAGAGAGAAGAAGCCATCTAGCTAATAACTATGGACCCGAAGGTCTGAAGTAAACTACTCACACTTCATCGGTGAGGCTATGGTGTTGATGTAGAAGCCCTCCGTGATAGATGCCCCCTCCGGCCGAGCTCCGGAACATGACCCAAGATGGGGTCTCATGGGTACAGAAGGTTGCGGCGGTGTAATTAGGTTTTTGGCTCCGTGATTCCGATCGCTTTGGGGGCAATGTGAGGTATATATAGGAGGAAGGAGTACGTCGGTGGAGCAACAGGGGGCCCACGAGGGTGGAGGGCGTGCCCCCCTACCTCGTGGCCTCCTATTTTGTTTCTTGACATAGGGTCGAAGTCTCCTGGATCATATTCTTCCTAAAATCACGTTCCGAAGGTTTCATTCCATTTGGACTCCTTTGATATTCCTTTTTTGCGAAACTCTGAAATAGGCAAAAAACAGCAATTCTGGGCTGGGCCTCCGGTTAATAGGTTAGTCCCAAAAATAATATAAAAGTGAATAATAAAGCCCAATAATGTCCAAAACAGTAGATAATATAGCATGGAGCAATCAAAAATTATAGATACGTTGGAGACGTATCAAGCATCCCCAAGCTTAATTCATGCTCGTCCTCGAGTAGGTAAATGATAAAAACAGTATTTTTGATGCGGAGTTCAACTTGGCATAATTTCAATGTAATTCTTCTTAATTGTGGTATGAATATTCAGATCCGAAAGATTCAAGACAAAAGTTTAATATTGACATAAAAATAATAATACTTCAAGCAAACTAATAAAGCAATTATATCTTCTCAAAATAACATGGCCAAAGAAAGTTATCCCTACAAAATCATATAGTCTGGCTATGCTCTATCTTCACCACACAAAGTATTTAAATCATGCACAACCCCGATGACAAGCCAAGCAATTTTTTCATACTTTTGCCATTCTCAAACTTTTTCAATCTTCACGCAATACATGAACGTGAGCCATGGACATATCACTATATGTGGAATAGAATGGTGGTTGTGGAGAAGACAAAAAGGGAGAAGATAGTCTCACATCAACTAGGCGTATCAATGGGCTATGGAGATGCCCATCAATAGATATCAATGTGAGTGAGTAGGGATTGCCATGCAGCGGATGCACTAGAGCTATAAGTATATAAAAGCTCAACAAAAGAAACTAAGTGGGTGTGCATCCAACTCGCTCGTTCATGAAGACCTAGGGCATTTTGAGGAAGCCCATCATTAGAATATACAAGCCAAGTTCTATAATGAAAAATACCCACTAGTATATGAAAGTGACAAAATGAGAGACTTTCTATCATAAAGATCATGGTGCTACTTTGAAGCACAAGTGTGGTAAAAGGATAGTAACATTGTCCCTTCTCTCTTTTTCTCTTATTTTTTTTATTTGGGCCTTTTCTCTTTTTTGGCCTCTTTTCTCCTTTTTTTATTTTTATATTTTTCGTCCGGAGTCTCATCCCGACTTGTGGAGGAATCATAGTCTCCATCATACTTTCCTCACTTGGGACAATGCTCTAAAAATGATGATCTTCACACTTTTATTTTCTTACAACTCAACAATTACAACTCGATACTTAGAACAAAATATGACTCTATATGAATGCCTCCGTGATGTGCAGGATATGCAATGAATCAAGAGTGACATGTATGAAAGAATTATAAACGGTGGCTTTGCCACAAATACGATGTCAACTACATGATCATGCAAAGCAATATGACAATGATGGAGCGTGTCATATTAAACGGAACGGTGGAAAGTTGCATGGCATTATATCTCGGAATGGCTATGGAAATGCCATGATAGGTAGGTATGGTGGCTGTTTTGTGGAAGGTTTATGGTGGGTGTATGATACCGGCAAAAAGTGCGCGGTATTAGAGAGGCTAGCAATGGTGGAAGGAAGAAGAGTGCGTATAATCCATGGACTCAACATTAGTCATAAAGAACTCACATACTTATTGCAAAAATCTACAAGTTATCAAAGCAAACTATTACGTGCATGCTCCTAGGGGGATAGATTGGTAGGAAAAGACCATCGCTCGTCCCCGACCGCCACTCATAAGGAAGACAACCAATTAATAAATCATGCTCCGACTTCATCACATAACGGCACCATACGTGCATGCTACGGGAATCACAAACTTTAACACAAGTATCTCTCAAATTCACAACTACTCAACTAGCATGACTCTAATATCACCATCTTTATATCTCAAAACAATTATCAAGCATCAAACTTCTCATAGTATTCAGCACACTTATAAGAATTTTTTACTAATCTTGAATACCAAGCATATTAGGATTATTTAAGCAAATTACCATGCTATTTAAGAATCTCAAAATAATCTAAGTGAAGCATGAGAGATCAATAGTTTCTATAAAACAAATCCACCACCGTGCTCTAAAAGATATAAGTGAAGCACTAGAGCAAAACTATATAACTCAAAAGATATAAGCAAAGCGCATAGAGTATTCTTAACAAATTCCAAACCATGTATGGCTCTCTCAAAAGGTGTGTACAGCAAGGATGATTATGGTAAACTAAGAAGCAAACACTCAAATCATACAAGACGTTCCAAGCAAAACACATATCATGTAGTGAATAAAAATATAGCTCCAAATAAAGTTACCGATGGAAGTACACGAAAGAGGGGATGCCTTCCGGGGCATCCCCAAGCTTTGGCTTTTTGGTGTCTTTATATTATCTTAGGGGTGCCATCGTCATCCCCAAGCATAGTCTCTTGCCACTCCTTGTTCCATAATCCATCTAATCTTTCACCCAAAACTTGAAAACTTCACAACACAAAACTCAACGGAAAATCTCGTGAGCTCCGTTAGCGAAAGAAAACAAAAGACCACTTCAAGGTACTGTAATGAACTCATTCTTTATTTATATTGGTGTTAAACCGGTATTCCAACTTCTCTATGTTTTATAAACTATTTTATTAGCCATAGATTCATCAAAATAAGCAAACAACACACGAAAAACAGAATCTGTCAAAAACAGAACAGTCTGTAGTAATATGTAACTAAGGCAAACTTCTGGAACTCCAAAAAATTATCAAAATTAGGAGGACCTAGGCAATTTCTTTATTGATCAGCAGCAATTGGAATCAGTATGTTATCGCGTTCTGGTGACTTTTAACAATTGTTTTTGTGAACAAAAAGTTTCTGGAAATTTCTGCAAGATCAAATAACTATCATCCAAGAAGATCCTATAGGTTTAACTTGGCACAAACACTAACTAAAACATAAAAACACATCTAACCAGAGGCTAGAACAAAGATTTATTCCTAAACAGAAGCAAAAAGCAAAAAACTAAAAATAAAATTGGGTTGCCTCCCAACAAGCGCTATCGTTTAACGCCCCTAGCTAGGCATAAAAGCAAGAATAGATCTAGGTATTGCCATCTTTGGTAGGCAATCCATAAGTGGCTCTCATGATAGATTCATATGGTAATTTTATTTCCTTCCTAGGGAAGTGTTCCATGCCTTTCTTTAATGGAAATTGGAATCTAATATTCCCTTCCTTCATATCAATAATTGCACCAATCGTTCTAAGGAAAGGTCTACCAAGAATAATAAGACATGAAGGATTGCAATCTATATCAAGAACGATAAAATCTACGGCCACATAATGTCGTGGTTCTAAGTCTGACACTAGAAAGGGGAGTAGGTATGGAGAGGCAAGATCTTAGCTACGGCAAAGATGTACACATGAGGTTTACGAGTTCAGGCCCTTCTCGGAGGAAGTAACAGCCCTACGTCTCGGTGCCCGGAGGCAGTCGATTGGATTATGTGTGTTGTCTTACAAGGGGTGCGAACCCTTGTCTTATAGGAGGGGGTGGCTTATATAGAGTGCGCCAGGACCCCAACCCACCTCCATTGCAAGGGGATTAATGTACATAAAGTAAGGGCGTTACTCGTAACGGCGGTCTTAAATACTCTTAATGCTCATGAAGACTAAGGAGTGAATGTCTGGCCCTTGTGCGTTCTTTCGACTCCTGGCCTACGATATAGTCGAGTCATTCTCCATATGGTCGAGTGAAGGTGGGGATTGACAGTCGAGTGATTATATCGTCGAGTGGATTCTTGGTCTTCTTATCTTCTGGGGTAGTGACCTTGGGTAGGACGTATAGGTCAGGCCTATGACCCTACCCCAGGTATGTATCCTCATCAGTAGCCCCCGAATGGATTAAGGTGCGAGTGCAAAAATAGGCTGAATTTGAACTTGTTCTGAGCTTTGGGATCTCGTGAGTGCTTTCTGCAAGTCCGAACGCCCACGTCGATATTTGGTGTCGACTCAGTCGCCTTGATCCATTCAGTGGACAGTCGAGTGAACTGTTGATCTTATGTGCCGAGTGTTGTGTTGGAGCGCGGGATCCTGGGCGTGATCTTATGTGCCGAGTGTTGTGTTGGAGTGTCGAGTGACTCGAAAACCCATGTCATCTAGATGTGTGGGGGTTTAGGTATCCAAAAGAGGAAAGGGAGTGCCTTTCCTGCCATGACTCTTCCTGACTCCGTTAGAGGCTGGCAGTCGACTTGGTTTTATTGCCAGGATGTCGCGGCTCCAGGTCAGTCGACCGGCCTCCCTCACTTCTCATTTGACCGAGTCCAGACTCCCACTCCACTGAAAGTGACTACTGGCGAGACCATGGAGACGAGGATGTTGGTGGATAGGGTGGTTCAGCTTATCAATGATGGCGTTACGGGTCTATATCTGTTGGAGGTGTTCCTCAATCGACACATCCAGCCTCTCCTGGCCCGCGATCACCCGATGTGGCTGTATTCCGAACCGAACGACACCGCTCGGGTCCATCCAGAAGAAGTAATGTCTAAAACAGAAGCTTTGTGGCTGAGGAGCATCACAGGCAATCAGGACAATCCCAGAGGATCTAGGCGAGTCGTTCCCTTTAGCAGCATAAACCCACCCGACAAGGTATGCTTTTCATTCCGACTGCTTCTCATTCATGCTCCGACTGCACTTGACATTGACCGACTCTTGTTCAACCAATTTGTTCTGCAGGTGTTCACTAAGATGCATTCGATGCCCAATGGCGAACAGGCTTTGGAGCAGGACCAGGAGGGGGAGGACAGCGCGGAAGATAGTGCCGAGTGGGATTCTCAGGGAGATTAGGAGGAGGAGGAGAGCGAGGAATCGGGCGAGGAGGAGGAAGTCGACTCGCCTCCACACTCCGAACGTCGATCCAAACAGCAGCATGATCCGGCCGGTGAGCGCGGGAAAGGCGTGGGTCCGAGTGCCAATACTCAGAAGCGCACTCGGACGTCGACTCCGGAGCCAATGAGGAAGGTGGCCAAACAGCCCAAAGTAGCTCCTCCCAAAGCCCGGAAGACATTGCCGCGAATCAAGATGGACGTCCCCGTTGCCTCAGGGTAAGTATCTTGTGTTGTGTTTCTGTAGGTCGACTTAAGATTATCTCGATCCGACTGACCAATTCTTGTGCCCTTCCAGCCCCACCTCTGCTACCACTGACATGGACATTGACAAGGCACCAGGAGATGAAGAGGCCACCTCACGAGCTGGTAAGTTCATCCATCCAAGTTCTGTTTAGTCGAGTGGGTGGTCGATTGACTGAAAATTTGATATTTTTCTTCTTATGCAGCTCTGCAAGATATCGTTGTGCTTCCTGACGACGAAGAAGAAGAAGTGCCTCTACAGGAGAGGAAGAAGAAGAGTGGAGGCTCAAGCAGGAGGAAGATTGAAGTCCAAGTTCCTCAGTCGACACCGGCGCCTGAGGCGATAGTTCGGACTAACGTCACATTCGCTAACCCGTTGACGACTGATCGTCCGTCGGGCTCGACTGCACACACGCCTGTTGCACCAGTGCAACTCCACTCATCCGACCCGATAACTACTTCGACCCCTCTGGAGCCATCCCTCTTTGCTACATATCAAACTCCAGACGACTCGCCGGGTGCCGCTAGGGAGGCTCTTCGTCAGGCGAATCTTGTCATGGAGCAGGTGAAAGTGATGCATGAAGCTAGTCAGATAGCTTAGAATGCCAGCACTGCCCTTCAGACCAATGTCCAGGTCAGTGTTCCTTTGTTTAGAACTCAGGAAATCTTGAATTCTGCACTTTTCGAATCAGTGGGGGCACGTCGAGTGCACCCACTGGGTGTAGTCCCCGAGACCACGGTCGGCTGCTGGCAGTCGACTGAGGTCTGATGTTATATCTCTCTGCTTTGTGTTTTTTTCTTTTTGAACTCATGCTGAGTATTGAACTGATCCAGTGGGGGCACGCTAAGTGCACCCACTGGGTGTAGTCCCCGAGACAACTGTTGAATATTTGATTCGGCAGTAGTCTTAGAGTAATTCTTTTCCTTCACTGTCTCTTATTTTTGTCGACTGAAATGTTTGTCTTTCTGGCTGCAGAGGTCTTGTGATCTTGGAGCTCGGCTCACCGAGTTGAAGAAGAAGCATATCAGCGTTGAACTTGATCTCGAACTTGCAAAGAAGAATTTGAAGACTGTCCAACAAGAAACGGCTATCATGGGAGGTAACCACTCGACTGTTTGGCCTGCTTGGCGGACTTTCCGCTGCTTTTCTTTCAGTCTCTTTGAACCAAGTGATTTCAGTAAGCAGATGTGTGTAGTGAAAACCGCCAACTTCAGGCTCGTCTGAAGAGTGTTGTTTCTTTAGAGAGAATGAAGGAGGCGTTGGAGAAGAATGATCAGGATCTTGATGCTGCTCAAAAAGAAGCTCGTGAGAAGACGATGCTTGCGGACCAGAAGCTGGCTTCAGTCGGCAAGTTGGAGGATGAGAACGCGAAATTGAAGACGGCTGTCTTGGACGGCAATCGTGAAGTCGAGCAACTAAGGAAGGACAAGGAGAACCTAACCGCTGAAGTTGATGGTCTTAGGGCCAAGACGGGTAAGCTAGAGTCCCATTTGGTACAACTTGTGGCGAAGCTTGTCTTGAAGCTCGAAGGTATGAATGTTCAGTCAGATAACTGTCGTCGACTGAGAATTGCAATATTGTTGACTATTGATTTTTGTGATGGAACAGAAATCTATCAGGACTTTGAAAACGAAACTGGACGGGTCGAGACAGGTCTCGACCCCATCAACTGTCCCATGAAAGATGAAGTTGCGATGAACTTGCTTCGACTAGAATCACGCTTGGACGGTGCAGTCGACTATCTGGCTCGGCTGAAGGCGGCGATGGCCCGAGTGGACACCAAACTCTGGCCTCGGGAGGAAATGTCTCGAGACCTCGAGTCCTTGATGACTCGGCTCAATCAGATTCGAGGCCGAGTGCAAGAGTGGAAGAAATCTTCTGCCCGCTATGGCGCTGATGTCGCTTTGTCTTTGGTCCGAGTGCATTGCAAGGATGCTAAGGAACACAAGCTGGCGGCTCTCGAAGTGGCAAACACTAAGAAGCACTCCGTCCAGGACTTCATGGACACTTTCCTCGAGGCAGCCACTTGCATCGCCGACAACATCGATCTCGACAGTTTCTGCGACCCGACCAGTCGTTCTCCAGCCGAGTGACTAAAAACCATTATGCCATCACTTTTATTTGCCTCAGAATGCCGAGTGAATTTGTAACCGTTAAAACTCCTTCGGGCCTGATGCCCGAATACTTTATTCTGCGGTTAAGAAACTTTGGATTTATCATCTCATAAACTGCGTCTGTCTTCGAACGAAATTCGTTTTTCTCTCGAATTGTTGTCTGTTTGCTTGATGCAGCTTATGGAGAAGAATGGCCAGTCGACTGATCGGGCGGTTATTGAGCAACATTGATCAGCTCATCAGCGAGGCATTGAGCAATGGTCTTGGCGTTCAGTCGACTGATCGGGTTATCTTCGAGTAGCATTGATCAGCTCATCAGCGAGGCATTCAGCAATGGTCTTGGTGTTCCTGTCGACTGATCGGTTGATCTTCAAGTAGCATTGATCAGCTCATCAGCAAGGCACTCAGCAATGGTCTTGACGCTCCAGTCGGTCGATAGGGTGATCCTTGAGTAGCATTGATCAGCTCATCAGCAAGGCACTCAGCAATGGTCTTGACGTTCCAGTCGGTCGATCGGGTGATCCTTGAGTAGCATTGATCAGCTCATCAGCAAGTCACTCATCAATGGTCTTGACGTTCCAGTCGGCCGATCGGGTGATCCTTGAGTAGCATTGATCAGCTCATCAGCAAGGCACACAGCAATGGTCCTGACGTTCTTGTCAACCGATTGGGTGATCCTTGAGTAGCATTGATCAACTCATCAACAAGGCATTCAGCAATGGCCTTGACGTTCCTGTCAACCACCCGTTTAGGTTTTTCAAACTTAGGCGAACACTGGGTTGCAGCTAAACCTCCGAGTGGGGGGATTGCCCACCACTCGGTAGGATTTCTCAAACTTAGGCGAGTACGGGACTGCAGCTAAGCCTTCGAGTGGGAGGTTTGCTCACCACTCGGTAGGATTTTTCAAACTTAGGCGAGCACGAGACTGCAGCTAAGCCCCCCGAGTGGGAGGGTTGCTCTCCACTCGGTTGGATTTTTCATACTTAGGCGAGCACTGGGCTGCAGCTAAGCCCCCGAGTGGGAGGTTTGCTCATCACTCGGTAGGATTTTTCAAACTTTGGCGAGTACGGGACAGCAGCTAAGCCTCCGAGTGGGAGGTTTGCTCTCCACTCAGTAGGATTTTTCAAACTTAGGCGAGCACTGGGCTGCAGCTAAGCCCCCGAGCGGGAGGGTTGCTCACCACTCGGTAGGATTTTTATTCCTTAGGCGAGCACTGGGTTGCAGCTAAGCCTCCGAGTGAGAGGCAGACTCATCACTTGGTAGGATTTTTATCACTTAGGCGAGCACTGGGCTGCAGCTAAGACCCTGAGTGAGAGGCAGACTCATCACTCAGTAGGATTTTTTATCACTTAGGCGAGCACTGGGCTGCAGCTAAGCCCCCGAGTGAGAGGCAGACTCATCACTCGGTAGGATTTTTTATCACTTAGGCGAGCACTGGGCTGCAGCTAAGCCCCTGAGTGAGAGGCAGACTCATCACTCAGTAGGATTTTTATCACTTAGGCAAGCACTGGGCTACAGCTACGCCCCCGAGTGAGAGGCAGACTCATCACTCGGTAGAATTTTTATCACTTAGGCGAGCACTGGGCTGCAGCTAAGCCCCCGAGTGAGAGGCAGACTAATCACTCGGTAGGATTTTTATCACTTAGGCGAGCACTGGGCTGCAGCTAAGCCCCCGAGTGAGAGGCAGACTCATCACTCGGTAGGATTTTTATCACTTAGGCGAGCACTGGGCTGCGGCTAAGCCACCGAGTGAGAGGCAGACTCATCACTCGGTAGGATTTTTATCACTTAGGCGAGCACCGGGCTGCAGCTAAGCCTCCGAGTGAGAGGCAGACTGATCACTCGGTAGGATTTTTATCACTTAGGCGAGCACTGGGCTGCAGCTAAGCCCCCGAGTGAGAGGCAGACTCATCACTCGGTAGGATTTTTATCAATTAGACGAACACTGGGCTGCAGCTAAGCCCCCGAGTGAGAGGCAGACACATCACTCGGTAGGATTTCTATCACTTAGGCGAGCACTGGGCTGCAGCTTACCCCCCGAGTGAGCAGCTAAGGTAATGCGTACAAAAGAAATAAACAACAACCATTCGGAGGAAGTAAATTATGTATTTTGATAACCAAACTAAAAGGTATTTCTTATTACATCTCATCACTCTAGATATTTAAGAATAGAAAGGGCGGAGCAGATCCGCATTCCAGGTGCACGCCTCATCTTTATTATGTTCGACGTTGAAGAGACGGTATGCTCCATTGTGGAGCACCTTGGTGATAACGAAAGGGCCTTCCCAAGCAGGAGCGAGCTTGTGAGGTCTCTACTGGTCCACTCGAAGAACCAGGTATCCTTCTTGAAATGCACGACTGTCGGTGTCAAAACCGGCGGATCTCGGGTAGGGGGTCCCGAACTGTGCGTCTAGGCGGATGGTAACAGGAGACAATGGACACGATGTTTTTACCCAGGTTCGGGCCCTCTGGATGGAGGTAATACCCTACTCCTACTTGATTAATATTGATGATATGGGTAGTACAAGAGTAGATCTACCACGAGATCAAGGAGGCTAAACCCTAGAAGCTAGCCTATGGTATGATTGTTGTTCGTCCTACGGACTAAAACCCTCCGGTTTATATAGACACCGGATAGGTTAGGGTTACACAGAGTCGGTTACAATGGTAGGAGATCTACATATCCGCATCGCCAAGCTTGCCTTCCACGCCAAGGAAAGTCCCATCCGAACACGGGACGAAGTCTTCAATCTTGTATCTTCATAGTCTTGGAGTCCGGCCGTGACGATAGTCTGGCTATCCGGACACCCCCTAGTCCGGGACTCCCTCAGTAGCCCCTGAACCAGGCTTCAATGACGACGAGTCCGGCGCATATTGTCTTCGGCATTGCAAGGCGGGTTCCTCCTCCGAATACTTCATAGAAGGTTTTGAACACAAGGATAGTGTCCGGCTCTGCAAAACAAGTTCCACATAACACCGTAGAGAAAATAACTTTTGCACAGATCTGCTGACGTATTCCGCGGTGTGACATCACACCACGACCAGGCCTTTATATGAATTGTTTTCTACCGTTTCACCTTAGCGCGTTTAGCGAGGCGGTTTCCCTAGCATGCCTTATCAAAGCATAGATTGTGCCCCCCTTATTCCAAGATTCTCATCAATACGGACGTGGGTAACCCAACCGTGCCCGTTGGCACGCCTCCTCTATCAAAGGCGAGTCCTAATCGACCACGGGGTGGGATCTTGGTATTCAACCTCTTTATAATGAGACCAAGGCCCTCTTCTTTTTACACCCTCCATCGAGTTCGCCTCACGCTTTGAGTTCCAACACCCAAAGCTTCAGATTCAGGCGCTTCGGACTTGCGATGATGTCCGGCTCCGACCAGCACGGCCGATGGATGTCTTCCTCTGTCACAGAAGAAGATGTTCTAAAGATGCGAGACGCCAGGTATCTAACCGGCGAGGTCTCGTGATAGGCTGCCCGCCTGTGGCAGGTCATTCCCACTCCCGAGCCCGGGCGAGAACGTGGTGTTCGTGTCTCACTTCCTTCGGGTTTAGGCTTCCCGTCGGATCCCTTTGTGCGGGGGCTCATGTTTTATTATGGGCTTGATTTCCATGACTTGAATCCGGAGTCCATCCTCCATATCTCGTCATTCATTGTCGTATGTGAGGCCTTCCTCCATATTACCCCCCACATTGGATTGTGGCTCAAGACCTTCAAGGTGGAGCCAAGGATGATCGGGGGGCAACAAGTAGAGTGCGGAGGGGCAGTCATAAGCAAATGTGCTGATGCTCCGTGGCCCGAGGGCTCTTTTCAAGAGGAGCTTGGTTTGTGGCCACGGGAGTGGTTTTATATAACTACTCGGGGGGCACCAAATGGGTGGCGCTTCACGCCTTCGCTCAGGTCCACCACAGCGGCTGGCGTCATGGGTCAACAAGGGGCTCGACTGGGGGCCGTCCAAGGACGTTCCCTTGCTACAGGGCCGTATTCTAGACCTCCAGGAAAGAGACATCAATCTGGTTGCAGTGGCGCAAGTTATGGTGATCCGACGTCTTCTGCCCTGCAAGCGTCGCCCCCTCCGCCTGTGGGAATTTAATCCGGAGGGACCACGAGCTCTCCAAAATTTTATGGGCATGGCGCCCGTGGAGATGTATAAACTGTTCTTCGGATCACAAGAGAAGTGTCCGGACATGACTGAGGATGTAGGACTAAGCTGCAATCGCCCAGATACTCAAGTAAGTAGTCCTATAACCGGACAAGCTGTTCATTTATTTATCATATATATATGTCCTTTAAAGGAACCGTTTCTTGAACAGGAGTGGATAGCCAAGGCAAAGTTAATAAGGTGTCCGGCTCCCCTCCCGGAGACCACGCCGGATCCCATGCTGACCAAGATGTTGAAGGTCGCTCCTTTTGAAGAAGGCGAAGGGGGGAGCGGGGAAGCAACTGCCTCTACGGAGGAGGCTATCAAGGAAGGAGGGATTAAAAGTCCCGTCTTTCGAGGAGAGAAGAGGACTGCTTCGGAAGATCCGGAGGTTAAGGCCTCAAAGAGGGGAAGGGAATCTTCATCAGAGAGTCCAGCGCTGGGAAGTAACCCATCCGCACTGTTTCCCCAAGGGGATCAGCTCTCCAGGGAGCCGTAAGTAAAAAGAAGGGGTCTTGTAAATGAGGAACATCCCTGTATTTATTTATGAAGATAACCGAAATTGTACCTTGTAGTTCGGACCTCAGCCCTTCTCAGCAGAGCTCGTCTTCGGGGGATCTTCTTCCGGAGATGATGGAGAGCGAAACGCCTCCACCTGTCGCACCCTCATGTGAAGCGGACGACCCGGAGGTGTCGCCGCGGAGGGTTCCCAAGTCCGTGGGGCGGAAGGTCCGACGCCAAGTGGTGTACGGTCGGAGGAGCTGAAGGATCTGCTCGGGCGGCGGCTATCTCGTAAGATTACCGTGCTCTAATGGGTACGGTGATTGAAAGAATTGCATCCGCGGAGAGCGGATTGCGAAGCCGCCGTAAGCTTCTCGACGGGGTTCGAGGTACACAAAAATGATGTACCTTCTGACAGTTATGCATATAAAATGCACCCTGTATAGATAGTAGCCCCCGAGACTCGGTATGTTGTCAAAATTGACAGCGTGCCGAGGATCAAAATCTCAGTTATAACATATCGCCGCTCCTAAACAGGTGGCGGGGCGTCCGGAGGCCAGCCGGACTGATGAATATGCCGAACTAAAGCGACAACTTGACGAGGCGGATGCGGACATCGCGCTGGTCAATAAACGGTTTGACGAGTCACAAGGTATGCGACTTCTATGCAGACACCTGGTAAGGGAGCTTGACGCCCTTGTCTTACTATTCGTATGCTTAATGCAGATGGTGCCACTGCCGTGGAAGAGCTGCGGGCGGAACTCGCCCGAGCGAAAGAGCAAGCCTGAATTAGTAATGCGGCCGCTTTAAGGGCGGCCGAAGAGCTAAAAGCCGAATAGGCTGCTCACTGCCGAAGCAAGGAAGAAATGGCTGACATGGCCAGAAAGTTGAAGGATACTACTGATCGCTGCGAGGTGCTTGAAAAAGAGCGTCAAGCGGAGCAAGAGGGCCTGAAAAAGGCCGCCACCGAATCCAAGAATGCCCAGTCGGCTTTGCGAGCTGCCAAGGAGGAGCTGAGTCAGGCCGGGGCAATTGCGGCTGGAAAACCGTTTCTGCTGCGGAGAAAATATACAGATCCAAAGTATGCTCAGTTGAATAAGTTGTGGAGTTCGGAGGATGCTTATCTGGACTTGGCGGCGAGCGCTGCGGACGCGGTTGAGCATTTCCGAGGCCGGAAGTACGAAGGGAAGAGCTATATTGGTCGCAATTCCATAGTCCGGAGCATCCTCTCGCCACGACCGATCGGTTGGCCGAATGGGCCGAGCTGAATCGATTGTCCGGATTTGCCATGAAGCATGTCCTGACTCATTTGTGGCCGGGCGGACCCCATCCGAAGAGCTATTTTTGTTTAGTGCAGCAGTTCCTTGGTGCGGTACCGCGTATCGACGCAATGAAGCGATCGACGTGTATTGAGGGAGCGCGGATGGCTCTGGCCCATGTCAAGAGATACTGGGCAGAGATGAAGGCCACCGATGTTGCATCCCAAGATTCGGACAGAAGCCGAGTACCTGCCGAGCACTACTTTGAAGAAGTCCTGCCGGGCGCTTGTTTAATAGAGACGCAGTGCTCGAAGGATATTATGTTTAAATGACATGTATGATCTATGAAAACAATGTTTCAATGTAATATAAGAGCTTTTTATACTTGTGCGTTCAAGTAGTAGACTACTCCATGTGCGGCCGTTTATGTATATGTATATATAACCTGAAAGATGGCAGTCCTTGGCTTCAAATTTCACGCCCATAGTGCGGGGTGTTTGCAAAGAAAGCACTTTTTCACACTTAATCCAACGTCTTGGTCCGTTAAGGCGGTGATAGCGTTGCAAACCGTGCAACCGGACTATAATGCTTTATCACTTTCACTTAGCCATAGGAGTTCGAGGGTGGGGCTACTATATAGCCTCGGGGCACCGCACTCTCCCGAATCCGGTGCGTATGTGCTGACCGAAAACTGGTCCTTCATTAATGCGGAGGAATCCTAAACATTCCAAAGTGAGTCATCGAGTGGTTGACCGGTCTCTCGCTATATCATGACAGTTTTCGGCTTTCTCTCGAGGTGCTCGCCCGGCGAACCGGGCACAATCGTAGTAGTTCTCCTGGTGCCGCGTTAGCCGTGAAAACGGGCGTAAGGCAGCAAAACACAGAGCCGCAACCCAACATTTGACCAAAGACATTATTCGGAGCTGATGCATATAAGGCCTAACTCGAGACGCCGAATACTCCCTAAGATATTCGGTCTTTATGAAAATGGGCAGAATAATGCCCTAAGCCCCTGGTGTCCAGGTACGCGCAAAAATTATATTGCGGCCAATGCCAAAACACCAGCCTCCTCCTCGGTTATAGTAAGGAACCGGGGGATGTATATCAACAAGAGACAGTAAGAAAGGTTTAAGCAGAGTCTTAATCTGAAAAGAATCCTTGCAACGGGTCCCTACTGCACGGCGCTACCGTGTCTCCGCAGCCGTATCCTGGACGGGTGTAGCACGTCGTTCGTCTGTAAAAGAGAGGAACTTAGTTCTAAAAGAAAAAGGATCGTGCAAAAGATGTACTGTACATTAAATAAACAGAGTACGAATCGAAGGAGTGAATAAAATTGATCTTTAGTGTCTCTTATGATATATGCGTGCAGCCCCTTGTATGGGGTATGCCGCTAGTAGGCGCCGGACTCGTCTAACCGTGTCCGGGGTTTGAATGATCAATTCAGTATTTGTTTTGAGTAGCGGAGCCGGATAGGTGTGGGGCTGTCAAGGCAGTCTCCCGTTCTTCCGTGCTAGAGTAACACTTAATACTTCCTCTTAACGAGATGATGCCACGTGGACCGGGCATTTTAAGTGTTAGAGATGCAAAATGCGGTATTGCGTTAAAGCGGCCGAAAGCTTCGCGTCCCAATAGTGCTTGATGGCTACTTTTAAACGGGGCGACATGAAAGATTAACCTTTTCATGACGGAAGTTGTCGGATGAACCGAACACAACTTCTAGCGGTATGGAGCCCGTACAATGGGCATATGGGCCTGGCATTACTCCTTTAAAGGAGGTGTTGCTATGAATTTTGGTTGGGTCTATCCCCATCCTGCGGATTGTGTCATGATATATCAGGTTTATGTCATCGCCGCCATCCATGAGGACTTGTGTAAATTGGAATCCGTCAATTATAGGATCCAATATCAAGGCAGTCCATCCTGCGTTAGGATATTTTCGGAGTAGTCCCGATGGTCGAATGTGATTGGCTTTGACAACCAAAGCGGTGCGCATTTTAGTGGGAACCGCTCTGTTTTTCCCTTTGATCACATGAAGTGAGTTTACTGTTTTGACCTCTTGTGGGAAATTCTTTTGTTTTCCGGGGCTCTGCTTGTGGTGCTCGTCATCATCATCACTTGGTGTGTCGAGCCCCTTGTGTTCGGCGTTGAGTCTGCCGGACTATTTGAAGACCCAACAATTTCTGTGGGTATGGTTTGCAGGCCTCCCAGGAGTACTGTGGATTTGACATATCTTGTCCAAGATTTTATTATAGTTGGATAGCTCATCGCTATTGTCCTTAAGGGGTAGTTTTTTGTTGTTCTGCCATGAGCTTTTGAATCCGACGTTGACTGCCGTGCTCTTTGGACTGTTACTTTTGACCGGCACTGGTCCTTGTTGCGCCGTGGTTTCCCATTTCCATCCCTGATTTTGGATGTACTTGGGTCGCTGGTGCTGCATCTTGCTAGCCAGCTATCCTATCCCGCGCAAAAGCGGGTCATGAGACTTGTTAATGCGGCCATTGTTCTTGGCTTTTCTTGGCGAGGTGTCTGGCGAAGCCATTCGTCTCAGACGTTGTGTTTGAAAGCTGCTAAGGCTTGGGCGTCCGGACAGTTGACTATTTGGTTCTTTTAGTAAGGAACCTATTCCAGAATTTCCGAGCTGACTCTCCGGGCTGTTGAGTTATGTGACTTAGATCGTCTGCATCCGGAGGGCGGACATAAGTCCCCTGAAAATTTGCCCGAAATGCATCCTCGAGCTCTTCCCAACTTCCAATGGTATTTTCGGGGAGGCTTTTAAGCCAATGCCGAGCTGGCCCTTTGAGTTTGAGGGGTAAGTATTTTATGGCGTGGAGATCATCTCCTCTAGCCATGTGTATGTGGAGGATGTAATCCTCAATCCGCACTCTGTGGTCTGTTGTTCCGTCGTATGCCTCTATGTTTATGGGTTTGAATCCCGCTGGAAATTCATGATCCAGCACCTCATCGGTGAAACATAGGGGGTGTGCAGCGCCCTATATTTGGGTGTGTCGTGATCTTCGGAATTTTGGCATGTTGCATTGCTTTGACGAGCCTGCTTTCTTGGCCCATAGGTGGACCTAACTGGGCCATCCTTTTGATGTGAATCTTTATGCGGATCGCATATTGGCTTGTGTGCGGCGCCATTCGCCGCTCTCTTTTTCCCGTGGGGTCGTCCATCCGACCGGGTGGCCTTCTTACTTTTTAATTGTGGGGGCTCTAAGGCCTCCTCGTTGAATTCGGGCAATAGCTTTCTTTTCGGGTAGCTCTTTATTCGGGCGATCGCCGTGCATTTGTCTCATGATGTTGAATACTTTGCTCCATCTGATCCTGAGTGCATCTTCTGCTGTTTTGAGCTTCCGCTTCTGCTTTTTCAGGCTACGCGCAGTGGCGACGAGCCTTTTCTGGAGGTCATTTTGCTCCAATAGTTTGTCTGGCGTGAGATCGTCCGGACTGTTGTCTTCGCCGGGGACAGATTGTTTATCCAGGTTGTCTTGTTCGGACGATTGCTCGACAGCGTGTTCGTTGTCCACCGGTTCGCCCTGCTCTATGGCTGGGTCTTTGTTGAGGCGGGACTTTGTTCGGCGTTTACGTTGCCGTTTTGACTGCTTTTCGAGGGATTTATCCTTCGTAGCGTCCCGTTGTTCCTCGTCTTCATTTCCTTTAGGTGTATCCACCATGTATACATCATGGTATGAGGTGGTTGTCCAGCATCCTATAGGTGCTGGTTCATTGTTGTCTCCTACATCGTCGTCCATACCGTCGATGTCTTCGGAGTCAAAATCGAGCACGTCGTGTAAGCTTTCGACAGTGGCTACGAAGTGGGTGGTGGGTGGGCGTTGAATTTCTTCGTCGTCTGCATCCCAACCTTCCTGACCGTAGTCCAGCCAGGGTTCTCCGGATAAAGAGAGAGACTTTAGTGAATTCAGGATGTCGCCAAATGGCGAGTGTTGAAAGATGTCCGCGGCCGTGAACTCCATGACCGGCGCCCAATCGGATTCGATTGGCAGGGGCACGGATGGTTCGGAGTCCGAAAAAGAGTCCGGCACCCTGGAGTCGACGTCTTCGCAAAGGACGGGGACGGAGTTCGGCTCAATCGCCGTAGATATTGTAGCCCCCGAGGTGGTGTCCAACCACTCGTCCTCAATCGGGTAATCCGGCTCCGGATTAAGGGTCGGAGCGGATGCTGGTGCGGCCTCCAGGGCACGGTTCGGCTGCAGAGCTAGATCATGCCCATCGAGACAGTGCGGCGCGCTTGGCTGCGGCTCGAATCCGTCGAAGATCAAGTCTCCGCGGGTATCGGCCGTATAGTTCAAACTTCCAAATCTGACCTGATGGCCAGGGTCGTAGCTTTCGATCTGCTCCAGATGGCCAAGCGAATTGGCCCGCGGTGCAAAGCCGCCGAACTCGAAGATCTGTCCGGGGAGAAAAGTCTCACCCTGGACCGTGTCGTTGTCGATGATCGAAGGAGCCATCAGGCCTATCGGTGACGACACAGAGGAACTCTCAATGAAAGCACCAATGTCGGTGTCAAAACCGGCGGATCTCGGGTAGGAGGTCCCGAACTGTGCGTCTAGGCGGATGGTAACAGGAGACAAGGGACACGATGTTTTTACCCAGGTTCAGGCCCTCTAGATGGAGGTAATACCTACTCCTGCTTGATTAATATTGATGATATGGGTAGTACAAGAGTATATCTACCACGAGATCAAGGAGGCTAAACCCTAGAAGCTAGCCTATGGTATGATTGTTGTTCGTCCTACGGACTAAAACCGTCCGATTTATATAGACAACGGATAGGTTAGGGTTACACAGAATCGGTTACAATGGTAGGAGATCTACATATCCGCACCGCCAAGCTTGCCTTCCACGCCAAGGAAAGTCCCATCCGGACACGGGACAGAGTCTTCAATCTTGTATCTTCATAGTCTTGGAGTCCGGCCGTGATGATAGCCCGCTATCCGGACACCCCCTAGTCCGGGACTCCCTCAACGACCTCTCACGTTTCTAGCATGAAATCGACACAAGTCTTGCTGATAAATGGTCGACCGGATCAAGGCCATCTCTCTTTCCTCTTCTAGGAGATCGACTGCATCTTGCCGGGCTTGTTCTGCTTCTTCTTCTGAAAAGAGTTCGAATCGAGGTGCATTGTGGAGCAAATCACTGGGGAGCACGGCTTCAGCTCCGTGGACTAAAAAGAATGGAGTCCTTCCAGTCGACCGGTTAGGGGTTGTCGTCAACCCCCACAGTACGGATGGAAGCTCGTCGACCCAAGCTCCTGCTGCATGTTTCAGGTCACGCATCAACCGAGGCTTCAATCCTTTGAGAATCAACCCATTTGCCCGCTCGTCCTACCCATTCGACTGAGGATGAGCGACTGAAGCGTAGTCGACTCTCGTGCCTTGGGAGGCACAAAAGGCTTTGAACTCTTCAGAATCGAAGTTCGAACCGTTATCCGTGATGATGTTGTGCGGGACGCCATATCTGAATATAAGCTCTCTGATGAAACTCGCAGTTGTGCTTGCTTCAAGGCTTTTGATGGGCTTGGCTTCGATCCATTTGGTGAACTTGTCGATTGCTACCAGCACATGAGTAAATCCACTCCTTCCCGTCCTCAGAGGTCCAACCATGTCCAGTCCCCAGACGGCGAAAGGTCAGACGAGTGGAATTGTTTTCAAAGCTGACGCAGGTTTATGAGACATGTTGGAGTAAAATTGGCAGCCTTCACACTTGTCCACTATTTCTTTAGCCATCTCGTTGGCCCGCGGCCAGTAAAATCTGGCTCGGTATGCTTTGGCCATGATGGCCCGAGAGGACGCGTGGTGACCACAGGTCCCCGAGTGAATATCATTGAGGATCACTCGACCTTCCTCTGGCGTGATGCACTTCTGGCAAACTCCAGTTGCACTTTCTCTGAACAACTGCCCCTTTATCACAGTAAAAGCCTTGGATCGTCGGACGATCTGTCGAGCCTCTTCTTCATCCTTCGGAAGTTCTTTCCTAAGAATATATGCAATGTACGGCACTGTCCAGTCGGGAGTGATGACCAGAACCTCCATGACCAAGTCGACCACGGCTGGGATTTCAACTTCAGTCGGATCTGTGGCACTCTTGGGCTGTGGTGACTCTTCTGTGAAGGGATCCTCCTGAACCGAAGGTGAACGAATGTGTTCCAGAAACACATTGCGGGGAATGGCGTCTCTCTTTGATCCTATTTTCGCCAACTCATCTCCAGCTTGATTTTTCAATCGGGGCACATGGTGAAGTTCCAACCCCTCAAACTTCTTTTCCAGCTTCCTAACAGCATTGCAGTAACCAGTCATGGCTGCACTTCTGACATCCCATTCCTTCATCACCTGATTAACCACAAAATCTGAATCGCCATATACCATGAGGCGACGGACGCCGACTGATATGGCCATACGCAACCCATATAAAAGTGCTTCGTATTCTGCTTCATTATTGGAGGAATCAAAATGAATCTGGAGAACATATTTGAGCTTGTCTCCACGGGGGGACACTAATACTACTCTAGCACCCGATCCGTTTAGCATCTTGGAGCCATCGAAGAACATAGTCCAATGTTCCGAGTGAACTTGAGTCAGTAGTTGCTGCTCAACCCACTCGGCAAGGAAATCCGCGATTGCTTGGGACTTGATAGCTTTCTTTGCCTCAAACTTGATGTCCAGTGGAAGGAGTTCAATCGCCCATTTTGCTACTCGACCAGTTGCATCTCTGTTGTTCAGAATCTCAGACAACGGAGCGTCGCTGACGACTGTAATAGGGTGATCAAAGAAGTAATGTGCAACCTTCTTCATGGTCATGTAGATTCCATAGACAAGCTTCTGATAATGAGGATATCGTTGCTTGGACGGAGTCAAAACTTCAGAGAGATAATAAACTGGGCGTTGAACCTTGTAAGCCTTTCCTTCCTCTTCTCGCTCGACCGTGAGTACTGTATTGACAACCTGTCTAGTGGCTGCAATGTAAAGCAGTAAAGGCTCTTTGTTGATTGGCACAGCGAGCACTGGCTGGGTGGAAAGCAGGGTTTTGAGCTCTGCAAACGCTGCATCTGCTTCCTCAGACCACTCGAACTTATCATATTTCTTCATCAATCGGTAAAGAGGCAACGCCTTTTCACCGAGACGAGAAATGAATTGACTCAAGGCAGCCAAACAACTAGTCAGCTTCTGAACGTCATGCACTTGCACGGGGCGTTTCATTCGGAGGATGGTATCAACTTTTTCTGGATTGGCGTCGATCCCTTGTTCGGAAACGAGGAAACCGAGCAACTTTCCTCCTGGAACTCCGAATGTGCACTTTGACGGATTAAGCTTGATATCGTACCTTCTTAGGTTGGCAAAGGTTTCTGCGAGGTCACCAATAGGTCGGAACCTTTGCGAGACTTGACCACGATGTCATCCATGTACGCCTCCACATTCCGGTGATTTGGGTGAGCAGGCACACGGATCATTCTCATGAACGTGGCTCCGGCATTTTTAAGACCGAATGGCATGGTGACATAGCAAAAACACCCGAATGGGGTGACGAAAGCTGTTTTTATTTCATCGGGACCATACAGTCGGATCTGATGATACCCAGAATACGCATCTAGGAAAGGCAGGCGCTCACACCCCGCAGTTGAGTCAACAATCTGATCAATACGGAGGAGAGGGAAGTGATCTTTCGGGCAGGCCCGATTGATGTGCTTGAAATCAATGCACATGCAAAGTGAGTCGTCCTTCTTGGGGACCATGACGACATTGGCAAGCCACTCGGAATGGTAGATTTCACGGATGAACTCTCCTGCCAACAGTCGAGCCACTTCTTCGCCGATTGCTTTTCTCTTCTGAAAAGCGGACCGCCGAAGGTGCTCTTTGACGGGTTTTACCTTGGGGTCGACGCGCAAACGGTGCTCAGCCAATTCTCTGGGTACACCTGGCATGTCCAAGGGTTTCCATGCGAAGATGTCCCAGTTCTCACAGAGGAACTGGATGAGCGCTTCTTCCTGTTTGCTGTCGAGTGTTGTCGATATATGAGTCGGGGCAGCATTGGGGTCTGTCGGGTGAATATGAATCAGTTTCGTTTCACCAGTCGACTGAAATGCAGAGTCTGTAGAAGGCTTCTTGGTTCGGAGCAAATCACTCGGATCTGCACTCTTCTGGTACTACTGGAATTCAACTGCAGCCATCTGTGCATCGGCGATTTTGGAACCTTTCTGGAAACACTCTTCTGCTTTCTGCCGATTGCCCGTAACTGTGATCACACCTTTGGGACCAGGCATCTTCAGCTTAAGGTACACATAGCACGGTCGAGCCATGAAACGTGCGTATGCCGGCCTCCCTAGGATGGCGTGATAAGCTCTCTGGAAATCCACGACTTCAAATGTCAACTTTTCTTTACGATAATGCTTGGAATCACCGAAAACCACGTTGAGAGTGCTCTGGCCGAGTGATTCGGCTTTCTTTCCGGGGATAATGCCGTGAAAGCTCATATTGCTCTCGCTAAGCTTGGACATCGGGATGCCCATCCCCTTCAAGGTTTCCGCATACAGGGTATTCAGACCGCTACCACCGTCCATCAGCACTTTAGTCAGTCGAGTGCCACCGACCACCGGGTCGACCACCAGCGCTTGCCTCCCAGGGGTGGCTACGCGAGCAGGATGGTCCGACTGGTCGAATGTGATGGCTGTCTGGGACCATTTCAGGTACGTGGTCGATGTCGCCGGAGCAACCATATTCACCTTTCTGTTGATAACCTTCAACCGACTTTTGCTCTCAACATCAGCGAAAATCATGAGAGTGGAATTGACCTTGGGGTAGCCATCGTCTTCTTCCTCTTCCTCATCTCTGTCCGACTCTTTATCCTTCTCATTGGGTTGTTTCTCCCGAACTGTTGGATCAAGAGTCGACATTGCCGTAGTGGTATGCTTGGGTAAATCAGATTACCTTCTTCATCTTTCTTCGTGTGGATGTGACACGGCAAATCCAGCACGTCATTACCATCTTGATCCTTCACCTTCTTAGGGGGCCAGGGCCCCTTAGGTTTTCCCTTAAACTTTCCTTGTTTCACTGCCGCAATCTCTCCAGGCGCCGCTGGCTCGGCCTTACACTTCTGTTTCCGATTGGAGTTACCTCCTCCGGCCTCTTGGCCGACTGGTTTGCTCTTCCCGCTACAGAGTCGATCCTCTTCTTCCCCGTTAGCGTACCGGGTGGCTATCTCCATAATTCGAGTCAGAGGCCAGTCCGACCAAATTTCAAGACCAACTCCCTGTATTTGATGCCTTCCTTGAAAGCACAGACAACTTGATGTTCTGAAACATTCTCGACGGTGTGATGCAAAGTGGACCATCTCTGGATGAACTCTCTCAAAGTCTCATTCGGCTTCTGCACACAATGCTACAACTCGGGCAATCCTGCTGGTCGCTTGCACGTGCCCTCAAAATTTCTCACGAACACTCGAGATAGCTCTTCCCAACTGTGAATACTGCCCGGAGTCAACTGAGTCAGCCACGCTCGGGCCGACCCTTCCAACATAAGAGGGAGATGCTTCATCGCTATCTCGTCGATGCCGCCTCCAATCTGCACAGCCACTCGGTAATCCTCGAGCCAAGTTTCGGGCTTGGATTCACCGGTGAACTTACTAACCCGGACGCCAACCTGAAGTTGGGAGGTATCACCGCTGACCTGATGGCTCTGCTAAATCATTCGGGACCAGATACATGCACCCGGCTGCCGCCGCATTTATCTTCTCTCGCCATCGTCTTCTCTGTGTGCTCTGTTCCGGTCGACCAGGCCTTGAACGAGGATAGACCTCGCGTCGAAGCCCGGTTCTCTTGGGTCAACTGAATTCCTGCGCTCACCACTGTGATGGCATCTGTCGTCGTTCCGCCGAGGCACATACGACGCACTCCTCGGAGGAGGCGTGGTCCCCGACAACGATTGTCACGGTCGAGTGGATGATCATACTGTCCACGGCCTTCACGCTGCGGAGGCGATCTTGGGCTGTGGGCCGACTGAACCGTGTCCGCTGCGACGGATCTGCTGCGAATCCTATTCCGCGACTGAGATACTGCTGTATTCTGCTCTCCTGTTGCCCTGAGCAGGGCCCTGATCTGCATCAACCCTCTGCCAGCTTCTGACTAGGAAGGTTGAATCGACTCTGCTATTCGGGCCGTAGCTGTGAGATTCTGAATCGGAGTGCGGTATACCTTAGGTGGAGCCGGAAAAAGCTGTCGTCGACTGGACTCATTGATTCGCTCCTGGGCGCGCTCGTCGAGAGCATGCTGAAGGTTATCCAGTCGAGTGCGCTCAGCCAAGTTAGCTAGGCGCACCTCCTCCAAGGCCCGAGCCTCGGGGGTTTCTCCAACGATGGGCGTGTGGAGTGCATCCATGTTGCGGCGACGAAGTTTTTCCCTCTGCTGCGAAGAGAGGGGCTCGGGTCGGTATTCCTCATGGACGTGCGACGGATTGCCACCTCCGTCCCTGCCGCCGTCGCGGCGGAACCCGGGCGGGCTGCGAGGACCATCGACCATCAGGACTTCGGCTGCAAGATCGCTGCTATCGCACTCGGATGCAGTCTCCGCGGAGCCAGTCGACAGATCGAACATGCCGTGGAGAGTTTCGTCGGGCTCGATTGCCGCGACTTGATGGGTGGTCGAATGCCGAGCCACCGCGTGTTTCACCCAGTGTTGAAGCCGCGATCGACCGGACCGCTTGCGGCGGCGAACAGCGGGGGGAGAAAACACCATCGGAGTCCACTGATACTGAGTCAACGGTTGCCGGAGAAGGACGCTACGAACGCACACACGAAAGTGCGTCGCCCCTCAGACGAGGAGCGCCTCAGCATCGAGCGGAGCTTCCTGAAGCCACGCCGAGTCGTCGGCGATGAAAACGAGCGCGCCGAGACGGATCTCGCGGCCCTCAACTATCTCGCCGCCGGAATCCATGTTGATGATCGGAAAAACTTGCAACTTCACTATTAAGTCGCTAAGACACCTGCCCCACGGTGGGCACCAACTATCATGGTTCTAAGTCTGACAATAGAAAGGGGGTAGGTATGGAGAGGCAAGATCTTAGCTATGGCGTACACACGAGGTTTACGAGTTCAGTCCCTTCTTGGAGGAAGTAACACCCTACGTCTCGGTGCCCGGAGGCGGTCGATTGGATTATGTGTGTTGTCTTACAGGGGGTGCGAACCCTTGTCTCAGAGGAGGGGGTGGCTTATATAGAGTGCGCTAGGACCCCAGCCCACCTCCATTGCAAGGGGATTAATGTACATAAAGTAAGGGCGTTACTGGTAACGGCGGTCTTAAATACTCTTAATGCTCATGAAGACTAAGGAGTGAATGACTGGCCGTTGTGCGTTCTTCTGACTTCTGGCCTTTGATATAGTCGAGTCATTCTCCATATGGTCGAGTGAAGGTGGGGATTGACGGTCGAGTGATTATATCATCGAGTGGATTCTTGGTCTTCTTATCTTCTGGGGTAGTGACCTTGGGTAGGACGTATAGGTCAGGCCTATGACCCTACCCTAGGTTTGTATCCTCATCACATAATTCATATTTGCAATAATAAGAACATCATTAATTCTTCCCATAGGTTTCTTAATAGTAGAATCCGCAAGGTGCAAGTTTAGAGAGCAATCATCAAAATCATGGAAATCTAGCAAATCACGCAAAGTTTTTGGAATCGTGGAAACACTAGCACCCAAATCACATAAAGCATAGAACTCATTATCCTTAATGTTAATTTTAATAGTAGGTTCCCACTCATCATAAAGTTTTCTAGGAATATAAACTTCCAACTCAAGTTTTTCTTCATAAGATTGCATCAAGGCATCAACGATATGTTTGGTAAAAGCTTTATTTTGACTATAAGCGTGAGGAGAATTTAACACGGATTGCAACAAGGAAATACAATTTATCAAAGAGCAATTTTCAAAATTAAATTCCTTGAAATCCAAAATAGTGGGTTTATTAGCATCTAGGGTTTTGATTTCTTCAATCCCACTTTTATCAGTTTTAGCATCAAGATCTAAAAACTCCGAATTTTTGGAACACCTTCTAGGTAAAGGTGGATCATATTCAGTCCCACCATTATCAAGATTCATATTGCAAAACAAAGATTTAATAGGGGAAACATCAATAACTTTTAGATCTTCATATTTATTTTCTTAGAAATTTGAAGAACAAGCTTTTATAAAGCAATCTTTCTTAGCACGCATCCTAGCGGTTCTTTCTTTGCACTCATCAATGGAAATTCTCCTGGCTTTGAGAGACTCGTTGATATCATGCTTAGGAGGAATAGATCTCAGTTTCACAGAATCAACATCAAGAGAAATTCTATCAACGTTCCTAGCCAATTCATCAATCTTAAGCAATTTTTCTTCAAGCAAGGCATTGAAATTATTTTGCAAATTCATAAAATCTTTAACACTAGTCTCAAATTCAGAGGGCATCTTATTAAAATTTCCATAAGAATTGTTGTAGGAATTACCATAATTATTAGAGGAATTTCTAAGATAAGGCCTAGGATTAAAGTTTCCTCTATACGCGTTGTTACCGAAATTATTCCTACCAACAAAATTCACATCCATAGATTCATTATTATTCTCAATTAAAGTGGACAAAGGCATATCATTAAGATCAGAAGAAACACTCTTACTAGCAAATAATTTCATAAGTTCATCCATCTTTCCACTCAAAACATTAATTTCTTCTATCGCATGCACTTTTTTATTAGTAGATATTTCAATGTGTCATTGAAAATAATTAACCATAATATTATCTAGGAGTTTAGTAGCTTCTCCTAAAGTGATTTTCCATAAAAGTGCCTCCCGTGGCCGAATCTAAAAGATTACTAGAAGCAAAATTCAATCCGGCATAAATTTTTTGTATAATCATCCACAAATTCAAACCATGAGTAGGGCAATTACGTATCATTAATTTCATCCTCTCACAAGCTTGTGCAACATGTTCATGATCAAGTTTCTTAAAATTCATAATATTGTTTCTAAAAGAGATGATCTTAGCAGGAGGAAAATACTTAGAGATAAAAGCATATTTGCACTTGTTCCAAGAATCAATACTATTTTTAGCCAAAGACGAAAACCAAGCTTTAGCACGATCTCTAAGCAAAAAAGGAAATAGCTTCAATTTAACAATATCATTATCAACATGTTTCTTCTTTTGCATATCACACAAATCAGCGAAGCTATTTAGATGAGTAGCGACATCTTCACTATGAAGGTCGGGGAATGGATCTTTCATGACAAGATTCAACAAAGCAGCATTGATTTCATAAGATTCAGTATTGGTAAGAGGAGCAATCGGAGTGACAAACAAGCAATCCAACACACGAGCAAACAAAAAGCAAGCGAAAAAGAGGCGAACAAAAAAGAGAGGGCGAATAAAATGGCAAGGGTGAAGTGGGGGAGAGGAAAACGAGAGGCAAATGGCAAATAATGTAATTCGGGAGATAAGGGATTGTGATGGGTACTTGGTATGTTGACTTTTGTGTAGGCCTCCCGACAGCGGCGCGGAAATCCTTCTTGCTACCTCTTGAGCACTGCGTTGGTTTTCCCTTGAAGAGGAAAGGGTGATGCAGCAAAGTAGCGTAAGTATTTCCTTCAGTTTTTGAGAACCAAGGTATCAATCCAGTAGGAGGCCACACGCAAGTCCCTCCATGATCGACCGGAGAAGTGTAGGAGCATCCAGGTTCCGCTATTGGTTATTGACCGGAGAAGTGTCTCAGTCATGTCTACATAGTTCTCAAACCCGTAGGAGGCTACGCGCAAGTCCCTCATACCTACACAAAACAAATAAATGCTCGCAACCAAAGCGATAAGGGGTTGTCAATCCCTTCACGGTCACTTACGAGAGTGAGATCTGATAGATATGATAGGATAATATTTTTGGTATTTTTATGATAAAGATGCAAATTAAAATAAAAGGAAATAACAAAGTGTTGGAAGATTTAATATGATGAAGATAGACCCGGGGGCCATAGGATTCACTAGTGGCTTCTCTCAAGAGCATAAGTATTTTACGGTGGGTGAACGAATTACTGTTGAGCAATTGACATAATTGAGCATAGTTATGAGAATATCTAGGTATGATCATGTATATAGGCATCACGTCTGAGACAAGTAGACCGACTCCTGCCTGCATCTACTACTATTACTCCACTCATCGACCGCTATCCAGCATGCATCTACAGTATTAAGTTCATGAAAACAGAGTAACGCCTTAAGCAAGATGACATCATGTAGAGGGATAAATTCATGCAATATGATAAAAAAAACCCATCTTGTTATCCTCGATGGCAACAATACAATACATGCCTTGCTGCCCCTCATCCTTTGGGAAAGGACACCGCAAGATTGAACCCAAAGCTAAGCACTTCTCCCATTGCAAGAAAAACCAATCTAGTAGGCCAAACCAATCTGATAATTCGAAGAGACTTGCAAAGATAACCAATCATACATAAAAGAATTCATAGAAGATTCAAATATTGTTCATAGATAATCTTGATCATAAACCCACAATTCATCGGTCTAAACAAACACACCGGAAAAAGAAGATTACATCAAATAGATCTCCACGAGAGAGGGGAGAGAACATTGTATTGAGATCCAAAAAGAGAGAAGAAGCCATCTAGCTAATAACTATGGACCCGAAGGTCTGAAGTAAACTACTCACACTTCATCGGAGAGGCTATGGTGTTGATGTAGAAGCCCTCCGTGATGGATGCCCCCTCCGGCGGAGCTCCGGAACAGGCCTCAAGATGGGATCTCGTGGGTACAGAAGGTTGCGGCGGTGGAATTAGGTTTTTGGCTCCGTATCTGATCGTTTGGGATGCGTGAGGTATATATAGGAGGAAGGAGTGCGTCGGTGGAGCAACAGGGGGCCCACGAGGGTGGAGGCGCGCCTTGGGGGTGGGCGCGCCCTAGCTCGTGGCCTCCTCTTTTGTTTCTTGACGTAGGGTCCAAGTCTCCTGGATCATATTCTTCCTAAAAATCACGTTCCCGAAGGTTTCATTCCGTTTGGACTCCGTTTGATATTCCTTTTTTGCGAAACTCTAAAATAGGCAAAAAAAAGGCCATTCTGGGCTGGGCCTCCAGTTAATAGGTTAGTCCCAAAAATAATATAAAAGCGAATAATAAAGCCCAATAATGTCCAAAACAGTAGATAATATAGCATGGAGCAATCAAAAATTATAGATACGTTGGAGATGTATCACATACCTCATTCTTTTCGTTATTACTGAAATAATCCTCCGACATGCGAGCATCCTCGCAGGTTAACACCTGGTGTTTCTCAATCGTCCTCCTCCTCGGGAGACCTTCTTCCGGAGATGATGGAGAGTGACATGCCTTCTCTGGCCTCTTCGCCCGGCAGGGCGAATAATCTCGAGGTGTCGTCCAAGAGGGCTCCTCCCAACCAACAGGTAGTGCGGGGAACAAGGAAGGAGGCACCCGAAGGTGGTGCCTCTGTCACTCAGGGTTCAGGGATGAAGAATGATGACCCCGAACTGTCCGGTTTACAGCCGAAGACAATGCTGGAGGCAGGTAAGCGAATTCCTCCAAAGGAATGTCGTGCTCCGGCAGCGGTGTCCGAAGACCCAGGAGTGCCGGAGACGCTGACGGACATGCTGCGACGAGCGTCTGTTTCAGAGGAGCACCATGCCTTAATGGTGACGGTGGTCGAAAAGGTTTTATCCGCGAAGAGCGGGTTGAACGAGGCCTTTACGAGCCATCTGAGGGGTTTTGAGGTCTGTGATGTAATGTTGCCAATTGAATAATATTGACAGAATGCACCTATTGTGTATGTAGTAGCCCCTGAGACTCGGGTCGCCTTCCAAAGGAAGCGATCGGAGGATCGAAAAGATATTTTCAGGTGTTAACCTTGGTTTAATTTGGAATGTAGGCTGTCCCCCCTCCCGCCACTGCCCGAAATTCGGAGGTGACCGAACTGCGGTAATTTGGATATTGCGGAGGATGACATTGCTTTGATCAACAGGCGTTTTGACGACTCGCAAGGTATATATTTCGAGTATTCTGTATACCAATGTGTCTGTAATTTAATCATGACTCTGAAAAGAGTTTGATATGAAATGTGCATAAATGCAGATGGTGCTGCCGCCGTGGAAGCCCTTTGGGCGAAGCTAGCCCAGGCCAAGGAGCAGTCCCGGTTTAGTAATGCGGCTGCCAAAAAGGCATCGGCTGAATTGAAGGCCGAACAAGCCGTGCGGTGTCAAGACCAGGAGACGATGTCCACCATGGCGCGCGAGTTAGAAAATGCGACTAGCTGCTATAAACTTCTTGAGAAGGAAAATGTGGCCAAAACGGCTGAACTTGACAAGGCCTTACGAGAGGCGAGAGAAGCGCGGTCTGAATCCAAAGCAGCCCGTGAGGAGATCCGGCAAGCTAGGGAGATTGTGGCTGGCAAGGCCTTTTTGCTACAGGCTAGGTTCGGCGATCCGAACTATGCTCAGCTTAACCAAGTATGGAGTTCTCCGGACAATTTTTTAGATTTTTCGAAGAGTTCTTTTCGATGCGCGCAGCTTTTATCAGCGCAAGAGGGTATGCAACGGAGAAGCATTTTTTTCACAATTTGGCGCGTCGAAGCACCCTCTGTTGCTGAATGAACAGATGTCCCAGTGGGCCGAGCTGCATAGGATATCCGGCGCGGCCATGAAGAACGTCATAGTCCGGTTGTGGCCGACTGAACATGTTCCTAGTAGTTACTTCAGCCTGGTGCAGCGGCTTGCTGACGCGGTGCCGCGTATCGATGTTGTGAAGTGGTCGGCGTGCATTGAAGGTGCACGGATGGCCTTCACCCGTGTCAAGACATTCTGGGGGAAGATGAAGGCCATCGACGTTGCGACAAGGAGTCCACCCAAAGGCAAGGACCATCCGGAACCGGTGCGTTATTTTGAAGACATTCTTGACGCCGCCCGCTTGATAGAGGGTCAGTGCTCGAAAAACATAATATTCGAGTGATGTGTACAAGGGTTGTAACAGACAACTTTATAGTTAATCTATTTTTATGTTTTGCTTGAGAGCTTGTATTCCTCCTGTGCGGCCGTTTTAATAAAATTGAAAGTTTTCCAGTCGTCGGCTTCAGCCTCCTCGTAGGAAATACGGGGGTGTTTGGAAAAGCATTGAATCACTCTTTATCCAACGTCTTGGTCCATAAAGGAGGTGATAATGCGGCGAACCAGGCAATCAGACTATAGTGCATTAACACTTTCACTTAGCCATAGGAGTTTTATGGTGGGGCTACGACATAGCCCCTGGTATGTATGCGGCGTATCCTAATATTGTGCCTTACATGTTTTGATCTAAAAAAGATCCTTTGTGTAACACGGAGAATCGCTAAAGATTCGAATAAGTCGTCAAGTGGTTGACCACTCTCGCCGCATCATGACAGTCAGTTTTCGGCTTTCTCTACTGAGGCGCTCATCCGGTCAAAGCCAAGGCACAATCACAGTAGTTCTCCCTTTACTAACCTAGCCGATAGAGCGGAACGTAGGGTAGCAAGCACAGGAGCCGGGCAACCCAACTATTGACCAAAGACAATGATTCAGAGCTGATGCATATAAGGCCAAACTTGCGACGCCGAAGTGCGCTATAGAGTTGTTCGGACTTTTATTGGCGACTCATTTGTTCCCATAGCGAGCCCCTGGCAAGTTATGCCAGGGTGCGTCTTGTAACACAGCCGTTGCGGGCGTACTCATTGTATACAGAGTTTTTAAGATTAGCTCGGATAAAGTTTACGGGGAGTGGAGCAATATGCCAATGATAAATTCGTATAGAAGGAAGAACCACTACCCGGCTATTTGACATGCTCGGGGTCGGGAACGGAGGAAAAGGGCATAGTACAGGCTCAAAATAACGAGTGCGGTCTACAAAAAGCTATTTTGGACCTCCTGTCGCACGTCTCCGCCGCCCGTCCTCTCGGAGGGGAGTTCTTAACGAAAGTGGCCCCTTAGGTGAGTGTACGGGTCCGAACTCCGATAGAGTCCGACTAGATATTGTCCTTGACGTCACCTGTTTTTAAGAGATAATAATTAAAAATATGGAAAACAGATAAAAACATTATGGGAATGTTTGCAGGGTTGCCCGTATTGTGCTTCCGCCGGTGCCCATGGTATCTTGAGCGCATAGTGATGTACGCGTGGTGTGAATCTTGCTGGTATAGCGGGTGGGTGGCGGAAGCCGAACTACTACTTCCGTTCCGGGAGTGGTTGAACTTTGGAGGGAAACTGTTTCTGGCCCCTGGAGTTCGGATGGTGAGCCGATCCGTCGTCTTCATCGCCTGGTGGCCTCCTCCCATTGTGTTCAGTGTTAAGCTTGCCTGCCTACTTAAAGACCCAAAAGTTTATGTTGGTGTGATTAGCTGGCTTGTCAGGGTGGCCGTGAATTTGACAAGGTTGGTCCAATATCCTGTCGAGGGTGGATGGTCCATCCTGGTTTGCCTTAAATGGCTTCTTCCATTGACCGGTTTTCGAATTGAGAAATCTGGCGTTGACCGATGTGTCGCATAGTCTTTCACTATTGCTGCGACTGTTGTGTTTGTTTAGTTGTGGCTTGTCGTTGCCGTCTCGGATTTCGGAAGTGCCCAAGCGAGCCAGTTGTCTTCTCCCGCATGAAAGCTAGTCATTAGAGCGGTAAGGGCTGTCATGGATTTAGGTCCTTCCTGGCCGAGGTGACGTGCTAGCCATTCGTCCCGGACGCTATATTTGAAGGCCGCAAGGGCTTCTGCGTCCGGACAGTCGACAATTTGGTTCTTTTTGACTAAGAACCTAGTCCAGAGTTCCCTGGCTGACTTGCCGGGCTGTTGGACAATGTGACTTAAGTCATCGACATCGGATGGACGGACGTATGTTCCTTGGAAGTTGTCACAAAAGGTGTCTTCCAAATCTGCCCTGCTGCCAATAGAATTTTCCGGCAAACTGTTTAGCCAGTACCGCGCTGGCCCCTTAAGCTTGAGAGGCGAGTATTTAATGGCATGAAGGTCCTCTCCGCGAGCTAGGTGGATATGGAGGAGGTAATCCTCAATCCATACTACGGGATCTGTTGTTCCGTCGTATGGTGCGATGTTGATGGGTTTAAACCCATCTGGAAATTTGTGCTCCATTACCTCGTTGGTGAAGCAAAGAGGGTGTGCGGCCCCTCTATGTTGGGCCACACTGTGAAGCACCTCCATTGGATGCCGTTGACGGCTTCGGGCGTGGTTGGCTTGGTTAAGTCCGGCTGATTGACCATCATCACCGGTCGGGGCATATCCCCTCGATCTGTACGTCGATCTTGTCTCTCTTGTTCCGCCCACTAAGTTTTGGTGGATGTCGCGATTGTTTTCCCGAACCGTGTTATTCTTACGGCCGTATTGGTTAGTATGTTGTTCTGCTTAGGCTGCTGCTTTATCCGGACCGAACTGTGGCCGACCTGCCGCATTGTTCAATGGTGGAATGGGCTCCAACGCCTTGCCATCATGTGGAGGGAGCCACCTGTTCTTGGGGTGGCTTTTGTCCAGGCCACTAGGGCCGTATTCTATGGCAGCTAGGACCTCAGTCCATTTATAATTGAGCACATCTTGGCTTGCTTGAAGCTGCAGCTGTTTTATTCTTAGATTCCTTACTGTGGCCATTAGCCGGCGTTTAAAGTGCTCCTACTCGAGAGGTTCCTTCGGCACGATGAATTCTTCGTTGTCGAGGCTCTCCTCCTCCTCGGAGAGGGGAAGATAATTACTATCCTCCGAGTCTCCGTACATGACATGTTCATCGGGGCTATCTTGCCCGCTTTCCTGGTCCTCCTGTTCGGATCCTGCCTCAACAGGGTCTTCGTTGTCCGGCGTATTATCACCTCCGGTGCTAGTATTGTTTTCCCTTGAGTGGCGTGACTGAGAGTGGTGCGGGGGGCGCAGGTGTTTGGACTGTATACCAGGAGGCTTATCCTCGACTGGATCCTCCTTGTCAACGTCGAGATCGTCGTTGGGTGTGTCTGCCTTGCACACGTCATACCAGGAAGTGGTCGTCCCGCGTCTAGCGGATAGTAAGCTCTGGCCCTGCCCCTCATCGTCATCCAGACCGTTGATGTCTTCGGAGCAGAGGCCAGGCGTGTTGGTTGGGTCTTCGACGGTGGCTATGAAGTGGGTGGCGGGTGGGAAGGAAAATTCTCCATCATCCACCATAAGGTCGAACCGAACATAGTTCAGCGATGAGCCATCTGCCAGGGATAGGTTTTTTTAATGAGTTTAACAGGTCGCCCATGGGCGAGTGTCGGAAGATGTCCGCGGTGCTGAACTTGAAGATCGATGACCGATCGAGTTCGGTATCCACGGGCTCGCAGGGTTCGGAACTCGATGTCGGAGACGAATCAGGGGTTCCGTTGGTGTAGGTATCGTATGAAGAGGGATCTGCGCGTGGCCCCAACGCCACGGACTCGGTGGCCCCCGTGATGGGGTTGAGCCTCCCACCTTCGGACGTCTTGATCTGCTCCGGATCTAAGTCCAGAGTTGTTGCATGAGCTATCTCCTGGATGCGGCCCGAGGACAGGTTTAAGCCATGTTCAACGGGGCGGAGGGGAGCGGTGGCCGCGGTCTCAAATCTGTCGAAGATCAAGTCCCCACGGATGTTCGCGACGTAGTTCAAACTTCTGAATCTGACCTGATGGCCAGGGGCGTAGCTATCGATCTGCTCTAGGTGGCCGAGCGAGTTGGCCCGCAGTACGAAGCCGGCGAATACGAAGATCTGTTCGGGGAGGAAGGTTTCTCCATGGACCACGTCATGACTGACGATCGAAGGAGCCATCGAACCTTTCGTCGACGGCACAATGGAACTCTCAATGAAAGCACCAATGTCGGTGTCAAAACCGGCGGATCTCGGGTAGGGGGTCCCGAACTGTGCGTCTAGGATCGATGGTGACATGAGACGGGGACACAATGTTTACCCAGGTTCCGGCCCTCTCTATGGAGGTAATACCCTACTTCCTTCTTGATTGATCTTGATGAATATGAGTGTTACAAGAGTTGATCTACCACGAGATCGTAATGGCTAAACCCTAGAAGTCTAGCCTATGAGTATATGGTAATGAATCTGTCCTATCTGGACTATGCCCTCCAGTTTATATAGACACCAGAGAGATCTAGGGTTACATGGAGTCGGTTACATCGGAGGAAATCTTCATAATCGATCGCCTAGCTTGCCTTCCACGTCAAGTAGAGTCCAATACGGACACGGGTATAATCTTCGGCCTTCATGTCTTCATAGCCCATCAGTCCGGCCCAACGGATAACAGGTCGGACGCCCGAGGACCCCTTAGTCCAAAACTCCCTCAGTGACAAAGAGCTCATCGTAAATGGTTACGTTGATGCAAGCTTTGACACTGATCCGGATGATTCTAAATCGCAAACCGGATATGTGTTTATATTGAACGATGGAGTTGTCAGTTGGAGCAGTTCTAAACAAAGTGTCGTGGCGGGATCTACGTGTGAAGCGGAGTACATTGCTACTTCGGAAGCAGCGAATGAAGGAGTCTGGATGAAAGAGTTCATATCCGATCTAGGTGTCATACCTAGTGCATCGGGTCCAATGAAAATCTTTTGTGACAATACTGGTGCAATTGCCTTGGCAAAGGAATCCGGATTTCACAAGAAAACCAAGCACATCAAGAGACGCTTCAACTCCATCTGGGATCAAGTCCATGTGGGAGACATAGAGATTTGCAAGATACATACGGATCTGAATATTGCAGACTCGTTGACTAAGCCTCTTCCACTAGCAAACACATGATCAGCACCAAGGCTCCATGGGTGTTAGAATCATTACTGTGTAATCTAGATTATTGACTCTAGTGCAAGTGGGAGACTGAAGGAAATATGCCCTAGAGGCAATAATAAAGTTATTATTTATTTTCTCATATCATGATAAATGTTTATTATTCATGCTAGAATTGTATTAACCGGAAACATAATACATGTGTGAATACATAGACAAACATAGTGTCACTAGTATGCCTCTACTTGACTAGCTCGTTGATCGAAGATGGTTGAGTTTCCTAGCCATGGACATGAGTTGTCATTTGATTAACAGGATCACATCATTAGGAGAATGATGTCATTGACTTGACCCATTCCGTTAGCTTAGCACTTGATCGTTTAGTATGTTGCTATTGCTTTCTTCATGACTTATACATGTTCCTATGACTATGAGACTATGCAACTCCCTTTTACCGGAGGAACACTTTGTGTGCTACCAAACGTCACAACGTAAATGTGTGATTATAAAGGTGCTCTACAGGTGTCTTCGAAGGTACTTGTTGAGTTGGCGTATATCGAGATTAGGATTTGTTACTCCGATTGTCGGAGAGGTATCTCTGGGCCCACTCGGTAATACACATCACTATAAGCCTTGCAAGCATTGTAACTAATGAGTTAGTTGCGGGATGATGTATTATGGAGCGAGTAAAGAGACTTGCCGGTAACGAGATTAAACTAGGTATTGAGATAACGACGATCGAATCTCGGGCAAGTAACATACCGATGACAAAGGGAACAACGTATGTTGTTATGCGGTTTGACCGATAAAGATCTTCTAGAATATGTGGGAGCCAATATGAGCATCCAGGTTCCGCTATTGGTTATTGACCGGAGACGTGTCTCGGTCATGTCTACATAGTTCTCGAACCCGTAGAGTCCGCACACTTAATGTTCAGTGACGATCGGTATTATGAGTTTTTATGTTTTGATGTACCGAAGGTAGTTAGGAGTCCCGGATATGATCACGGACATGATGAAGAGTCTTGAAATAGTCAAGACGTAAAGATCGATATATTGGACGACTATATTCGGACACCGGAAGTGTTCCGGGTGGTTTCGAAGAAAACCGGAGTGTTGGAGGGTTACCGGACCCCCCCCCCCCCCCGGAGAAATAATGAGCCTTATGGGCCTTAGTGGAGAGAGAGAGGGCTGTCCTAGGGAAGGCCGCGCGCCCCTCCCCCTCTGGTCCGAATTGGACTAGGAGGGGGGCGGCGCCCCCCTTTCCTTCTCCCTCTCCCCCTTCCTTTCCCCCTCCTAGTAGGAGGAGGATCCTCCTCCTGGCGCGCCATAGAGGGCCGGCCGGCCTCCCCCCTTGCTCCTTTATATACGGGGGCAGGGGGGCACCTCTAGACACACAAGTTGATCTGTTGATCTCTCCCAGCCGTGTGCGGTGCCCCCCTCCACCATTATCCACCTCGATCATATCGTAGCGGTGCTTAGGCGAAGCCCTGCGTGGGTAGCAACATCATCACCGTCACCACGCCGTCATGCTGATGAAACTCTCTGGCGAAGCTCTGCTGGAACGGGGCTAGCGGGACGTCATCGAGTTGAACGTGTGCTGAACTCGAAGGTGTCGTGCGTTCGGTACTTGGATCGGTCGGATAGTGAAGACGTACGACTACATCAACCGCGTTGTGCTAACGCTTCCGCTTTCGGTCTACGACGGTACGTGGACACGCTCTCCCCTCTCGTTGCTTTGCATCACCATGATCTTGCATGTGCATAGGATTTTTTTTAAATTACTACGTTCCCCAACACATTAAGGCCCAATACTTCCCGGGGGCGGGGGGGGGGGGGGGGTTCCAACTCATCCGAAACTTCCCGAACCATTCCGGTGTCCGAATGTAACCTCCCAATATATGAATCTTTACCTCTCGACCATTTAGAGACTCCTCGTCATGTCCGTGACCTCATCCGGGACTCCGAACAAACTTCAGTCATCAAATCACATAACTCATAATACAAATCGTCATCGAACGTTAAGCGTGCGGACCCTACGGGTTCGAGAACTATGTAGACATGACCGAGACACATCTCCGGTGAATAACCAATAGAGGAACCTGGATGCTCATATTGGCTCTTACATATTCTACGAATATCTTTATCGGTCAAACCGCATAACAACATACGTTATTCCCTTTGTCATCAGTATGTTACTTGCCCGAGATTCGATCGTTGGTATTATCATACCTAGTTAAATATCATTACCGGCAAGTCCCTTTACTCGTTCCGCAATGCATCATCCTGTAACTAACTCATTAGTCACATTGCTTGCAAGGCTTATAGTGATGTGCATTACCAAGAGGGCCCAGAGATACCTCTCCGATACACGGAGTGACTGATAACCCACAAGTATAGGGGATCGCAACAGTTTTCGATAAGTAAGAGTGCTGAACCCAACGAGGAGCTAAAGGTAGAACAAATATTCCCTCAAGTTCTATCGACCACCGATACTACTCTCATGACGCTTGAGTTAAACTTTACCTAGAACAAGTATGAAACTAGAAGTACTTTGTAGGTGTTTTTGGATAGGCTTGCAAGAAAGTAAAGAACACGTAAATAAAACTAGGGGCTGCTAAGGTAAAGACACAACTAAAGTAAATATACCGAGTGTGGAAAAGTGGTGGTAGGAGCTGTGGAATTGTCCCTAGGCAACTGACTATGTTACTAGACCGATAATCGTTATTGCAATTCTATTTGAGGGAGAGGCATAAGCTAACATACTTTCTCTACTTGGATCATATGCACTTATGATTGGAACTCTAGCAAGCATCCGCAACTACTAAAAGATTCATTAAGGTAAAACCCAACCATAGCATTAAAGCATCAAGTCCTCTTTATTCCCATACGCAACAATCCCTCTTACTCGGGTTTATGCTTCTGTCACTCAAGCAACCCACTATAAGCGAATCATGAACGTATTGCAACACCCTACATCGGGAATCCCTCACGCTTGTGCGGCATGGAGGGCACCATAGGACAGCACCAATAATAAAACATGCAACTCAAATCAATCATAGCAATTCATCAATCACCGATAGGACAACGAAAATCTACTCAGACATCATAGGATGGCAACACATCATTGGATAATAATATGAAGCATAAAGCACCATGTTCAAGTAGAGGGTACAGCGGGTTGCGGGAGAGTGGACCGCTGTCGATGGAGGGGGGAAGGTGAGGGAGATGTTGGTGAAGATGACGGGGGTGGTGGTGTAGATCGCGGTGATGATGATGATTGCCCCGGCGTTCCGGCGCCACCGGAAGCAAGGGGGAGAGAGCCCCCCTTCTTCTTCTTCTTCCTTGACCTTCTCCCTAGATGGGAGAAAGGTTTCCCCTCTATTCCTTGGCTCCCATGGCTTGGGAGGGGCGAGAGCCCCTCCGAGATTGGATCTATCTCTCTATTTCTGCGTTCTGTTCGTTGGCAGATTCTACCCCTTCGCCGTTTCCTTTATATCTGGAGATCCGTAACTCCGATTGGGGTGAATCTTTCGCTCAGATCTTCCTTGTAAAATTAGCTTTCTTGCGCCAGAAGGAGAGAGTCAACCGCCTTACGGGTCGACCACAAGGGTCAGGGGCGCGCCTGGCGGGGTAGGGCGCGCCCCCTACCTCGTGACCACCCTGGACACCGTTTCGCATTGATTTTACTTCCAGAAAATCATAAATATTCCAAAAAAAATCTCCGTCCGTTTTTATCCCATTTGGACTCCGTTTGATATTGGGTTTCTGCGAAACAAAAACATGCAACAGACGAGGCGGCACTGGGCCTTTGGATCAATATGTTAGTCCCAAAAATAATATAAAAAGTTGCCAAAAAGTATATGACAGTGAATAATATTGGCATGGAACAGTCAAAAATTATAGATACGACGGAGACGTATCAGCATCCCCAAGCTTAATTCCTGCTCGTCCTCGAGTAGGTAAATGATAAAAAAGAATAATTTTTGATATGGAATGCTACCTAGCATAATCTTGATCATATGTCTAATCATGGCATGAATATTAAGACATGAGTGATTCAAAGCAATAGTCTATCATTTGACATAAAAACCATAATACTTCGAGCGTACCAATAAAGCAATCGTGTCTTTTCAAAACAACAAGGCCAAAGCAAGCTTATCCCTACAAAATCATACAGTTTGGCCATGCTTCATTTTTGTCACACAAAATGCCCCCATCATGCACAACCCCGATGACAAGCCGAGCAATTGGTTCATACTTTTTAACGCGCTTCAGCTTTTTCAACCCTCACGCAATACATGAGCGCAAGCCATGGATATAGCACTATAGGTGAAATAGAATATAATGATGGAGGTTATGTGGAGAAGACAAAAAAGGAGAAAGTCTCACATCGACGCGGCTAATCAACGGGCTATGGAGATGCCCATCAATTGATGTCAATGCGAGGAGTAGGGATTGCCATGCAACGGATGCACTAAGAGCTATAAGTGTATGAAAGCTCAACAAAAGAAACTAAGTGGGTGTGCATCCAACTTGCTTGCTCATGAAGACCTAGGGCATTTGAGGAAGCCCATCGTTGGAATATACAAGCCAAGTTCTATAATGAAAATTCCCACTAGTATATAAAAGTGAAAGCATAGGATACTCTCTCTATGAAGAACATGGTGCTACTTTGAAGCACAAGTGTGGTAAAAGGATAGTAACATTGCCCCTTCTCTCTTTTTCTCTCATTTTTTTGTTTTCTTTTTTTTGGGGCCTTCTCTTTTTTTGCCTTTCTCTTTTTTTGCCTTTCTCTTTTTTTATATTTTTTTATTTTTTTTTATTTTTTTCGTCTGGAGTCTCATCCCAACTTGTGGGGGAATTATAGTCTCCATCATCCTTTCCTCACTGGGGCAATGCTCTAATAATGATGAACATCACACTTTTATTTACTTACAACTCAATATTACAACTCGATATCTAGAACAAAGATATTACTCTATATGAATGCCTCCGGCGGTGTACCGGGATGTGCAATGATCTAGCATAGCAATGGCATCAAAAAACGGACAAGCCATGAAAACATCATGCTAGCTATCTTACGATCATGCAAAGCAATATGACAATGAATGCTCAAGTCATGAATATGATGATGATGGAAGTTGCATGGCAATATATCTCGGAATGGCTATGGAAATGCCATAATAGGTAGGTATGGTGGCTGTTTTGAGGAAGATATAATGAGGCTTATGTGTGATGAGCGTATCGTATCACGGGTGCGGATGCACCGGCGAAGTTTGCACCAACTCTCGAGGTGAGCAAGGGCAATGCACGGTACCGAAGAGGCTAGCAATGATGGAAAGGTAAAAGTGCGTATAATCCATGGAGTCACATTAGTCATAAAAACTCATATACTTATTGCAAAAGTTTATTAGCCCTCGAAGCAAAGTACTACTACGCATGCCCCTAGGGGGATAGATTGGTAGGAAAAGACCATCGCTCGTCCCCGACCGCCACTCATAAGGAAGACAATCAAAGAAACACCCCATGCTTCAAATTTGTCACTAGCAGGTTACCATACGTGCATGCTAGGGACTTGCAAACCTCAACACAAGTGTCTCTACAATCCACAACCACCCACTAGCATAACTCTAATATCACCATCTTTATATCGCAAAACTATTGGAAGGAATCAAACATATCATATTCAGCGATCTACAAGTTTATGTAGGATTTTATGACTAACCATGTGAATGACCAATTCCTGTCATCTCTCTAAATAGATATAAGTGAAGCAAGAGAGTTTAATTATTTCTACAAAATATATGCCCACGCTCTAACAAGTATAAGTGAAGCAAAAGAGCATTCTACAAATGGCGGTTGTCTATGTAAAGAGAAACAGGCAATCCAAACTTCAAATGATATAGGTGAAGCACATGAAGCATTCTATAAAGCCATACTCAAAAGATATAAGTGAAGTGCAATGAGCATTCTAAAAATCAATCAAGGACTATCTCATACCAGCATGGTGCTTAAAGAAAAATAAAAACCTAAATGCAAAAGACGCTCCAAGACTTGCGCATAATGCATGAACGAAACGAATTCGAAAACATACCGATACTTGTTGAAGAAAGAGGGGATGCCTCCCCAGCATCCCCAAGCTTAGACGCTTGAGTCTCCTTGAATATTTACTTGGGGTGCCTCAGGCATCCCCAAGCTTGAGCTCTTGCCTCTCTTCCTTCTTCTCACATCGAAACATCCTCGATTAGACACTACATCCACAAAAAACTTCAACAGAAAACTCAGTAAGATCCGTTAGTATAATAAAGCAAATCACCACTCTAAGTACTGTTACAAACCAATTAATATTTTGTTTTTTCATTTTGTATACTGTAATATAACTTTTTCATGGCTTAACCCACTGATATAAATTGATAGTTTCATCAAAACAAGCAAACTATGCATCAAAAACAGAATCTGTCTAAAGCAGAACAGTCTGTAGCAATCTGAACATTCACCATAGTTATGATACTTCAAAAATTCTGCCAAAATTAGGAAAAAAAATTACAGCAAGACGGTGCAAAACGAATCAGAACCATTTGACGTTCCAGTAAAAAATTAAAATTCGCACTCTGAGACAAAGTTTACATCTCCGCACCGCACAAACCAACAAGCATTGTAAACATCCTAAAGGCAAACCTTGGCACATTAATTTTATAATACAATGGAATTGTACAAGGGGATAATTATTTTTATTGAAAAGTTTCTGTACTCAAGATTCACAAAGTTGCGGTGAGCATGAACAAAGTTCAAGGAGCTCTCCCACTTCAACAATGCTTGTCTTTCTCACTTTCACTTTCCTTTTGAGAAAGTTTTTAGGTTCCCCTCTTTATTTTTGTTGTTTTTAAACTATATGAAAGCACTCAACAGAAATAAATGACTCTCTAAAACTTCCGGGTTGTCTTCCTGGCAGCGCTTTCTTTAAAGCCATTAAGCTAGGCATATTGTGCTCAAGTAATGGATCCACCCGGATCCCAAGGTAAAGCCAATTTTAATTAGCAATGATTTGTAATTTAGTAGTGAGCACAAAGTAACATACATCAAGCAACAACAAAGTCTAACTCTCTTCCTATGCATCGGCATGTCATAAAAGAACAATTCATGCACACCAAGTAAAGGCCAATGCATAGTATAAGCAGTTTCCTGCAATTTCATCATATTGGAAACATAGAGGCGGAGATATAGTTCCTCTCTCATAATAATTGCAAGTAGGAGCAGCAAGCACATGCATATTATATCTATCAAAATCATCATGTGCAACGGTTAAAGGTAACCATCAATATAATCCTTAATAAGTGCAAACTTCTCCGATATAGTGTAATCGGGAGAATTCAAATAGATAATAGGACTATCATGCGTGGGTGCAATAGCAACAATTTCAAGTTTAACATAAGGAACTATAGCAAGTTCATCTCCATAAGCATAATTCATATTGGCATCTTGGCCACAAGCATAGCAAGCATCATCAAAAGGGGGTATTTCAAAATAATCAACAGGATCATAGAAATCATCATAGCAATCATCCTTCGGTAAGCACGAAGGGGAATTAAATAATGTATGAGTTGGAGGGTTACTCTCATTAGAAGGTGGGCACGGGTAGCTAATCCTCTCTTCCTCCTTTTGTTCTTCGCTCTCCTCATCATCTCTTTCATCCAATGAGCTCACAGTTTCATCAATTTCTTCCTCCATAGATTCTTGCAAAATATTAGTCTCTTCTTGGATAGCGCTAAATTCCTCAATAAATGCATAAATACTGGCATTGAATTTATAATTTCCATAGCAATATCTAAGTATAGCAAAATTTTCAGGTATGTAAATAGCATCATCAAAATTTTCACAAGTTTTAAACAAAGATTCTATTTCATAAGCACCCATAAAAGCAACAAATTCTTCTATTTTTCCACATCATAGTAATCATATATACCTTTAGCATAAGAAGCTAAGGTTTTATTATCATTAAATTCGCATGAAAAGTCAAGATGTGGAGACTTCATCCTAGAGCAACAAGTATAATCATATCTCAAGCATAGTTGTCTAGCATACCACTTCAACATAATAAATTGATCCTATAATAGTTTCCCTTTTTGTGTCAAGCGATAATCCCTAAAGTATTCACGTTGATCCAACGTGTCTCCCATTATAAAGTTGAGTGGGGTTTTCTCAGGATTATCGAAGTAGTACATAATATTTCTCACATAATGAGAATCGGGGGTTTTAGGAGTTACCCCATCCTCATGAGTAGCAAGTACCTCTAATTGTTTTGGTTTTTGTGTTCCATATCAATAACTAAAGATAGAGAACAACTAAGAACAGCAAATAAAAGTTACTTAGTGATAAAGCAAACAAGCACACACGAGAATATTCACCCCACGCTATTGCTCCCCGGCAACGGCGCCAGAAAAAGGTCTTGATAACCCACAAGTATAGGGGATCGCAACAGTTTTCGATAAGTAAGAGTGTCGAATCCAACGAGGAGCTAAAGGTAGAACAAATATTCCCTCAAGTTCTATCAACCACCGATACTACTCTATGCACGCTTGACGTTCGCTTTACCTAGAACAAGTATGAAAGTAGAAGTACTTTGTAGGTGTTTTTGGATAGGCTTGCAAGAAAGTAAAGAACACGTAAATAAAACTAGGGGCTGCTAAGGTAAAGACACAACTAAAGTAAATATAGCGAGTGTGGAAAAGTGGTGATAGGAGTTGTGGAATTGTCCCTAGGCAACTGACTATGTTACTAGACCGATAATCGTTATTGCAATTCTATTTGAGGGAGAGGCATAAGATAACATACTTTATCTACTTGGATCATATGCACTTATGATTGGAACTCTAGCAAGCATCTGCAACTACTAAAGATTCATTAAGGTAAAACCCAACCATAGCATTAAAGCATCAAGTCCTCTTTATTCCCATACGTAACAATCCCTCTTACTCGGGTTTATGCTTCTGTCACTCAAGCAACCCACTATAAGCGAATCATGAACGTATTGCAACACCCTATAGCGGGAATCCCTCACGCTTGCGCGACACAGAGGGCACCATAGGACAGCACCAATAATAAAACATGCAACTCAAATCAATCATAGCAATTCATCAATCACCGATAGGACAACAAAAATCTACTCAGACATCATAGGATGGCAACACATCATTGGATAATAATATGAAGCATAAAGCACCATGTTCAAGTAGAGGGTACAGCGGGTTGCGGGAGAGTGGACCGCTGTAGATAGAGGGGGGAAGGTGATGGAGATGTTGGTGAAGATGACGTCGGTGTTGGTGTAGATCGCGGTGATGATGATGGCCCCCGGCAGCGTTCCGGCGCCACCGGAAGCAAGGGGGAGAGAGCCCCCCTTCTTCTTCTTATTCCTTGGCCTTCTCCATAGATGGGAGAAGGGTTTCCCCTCTGTTCCTTCGCTCCCATGGCTTGGGAGGGGGAGAGCCCCTCCGAGATTGGATCTATCTCTCTGTTTCTGCGTTCTGTTCGTTGGCAGCTTCTACCCCTTCACCGTTTCCTTTATATCTGGAGATCCGTAAATCCGATTGGGGTGAATCTTTCGCTCAGATCTTCCTTGTAAAATTAGCTTTCTTGCGCCAGAAGGAGAGCATCAACCGCCTTACGGGTGGACCACGAGGGTCAGGGGCGTGCCCCCCCTACCTCGTGACCACCCTGGACACCGTTTCGCATTGATTTTACTTCCAGAAAATCATAAATATTCCAAAAAAAATCTTCGTCCGTTTTTATCCCGTTTGGACTCCGTTTGATATTGGGTTTCTGCGAAACAAAAAACATGCAACAGACAGGAACTGGCACTGGGCACTGGATCAATATGTTAGTCCTAAAAATAATATAAAAAGTTGCCAAAAAGTATATGAAAGTGAATAATATTGGCATGGAACAATCAAAAATTATAGATACGACGGAGACGTATCAGTGACAAATCCTAATCTCGATCTATGCCAACTCAACAAACACCATCGGAGACACCTGTAGAGCATCTTTATAATCACCCAGTTACATTGTGAAGTTTGATAGCACACAAAGTGTTCCTCCGGTATTCGGGAGTTGCATAACCTCATAGTCAGGGGAATATGTATAAGTCATGAAGAAAGCAATAGCAATAAAACTAAACGATCATTATGTTCAGCTAAGGGATGGGTCTTGTCCATCACATCATTCCCTAATGATGTGATCCCGTTCATCAAATGACAACACATGTCCATGGTCTGGAAACTTAACCATCTTTGATTAACGAGCTAGTCAAGTAGAGGCATACTAGGGACACTCTGTTTGTCTATGTATTCACACATGTACTAAGTTTCCGGTTAATACAATTCTAGCATGAATAATAAACATTTATCATGATATAAGGAAATATAAATAACAACTTTATTATTGCCTATAGGGCATATTTCCTTCAACTTGCCCGAGATTCGATCGTTGATATTTTCATACCTAGTTCACTCTCGTTACCGGCAAGTCTCTTTATTCGTTCCGTAATACATCATCCCGCAACTAACTCATTAGTCACTTTGCTTGCAAGGCTTCTTATGATGTGCATTACCGAGAGGGCCCAGAGATCCCTCTCCGATACTCTGAGTGACAAATCCTAATCTCGATTCACGCCAACCAACAAGACACTTTCGGAGATACCTGTAGAGCATCTTTATAATCACCCAGTTACGTTGTGACGTTTGATAGCACAGAAGACATTCCTACGGTATCCGGGAGTTGCATAATCTCATAGTCCAAGGAATATGTATGTGACATGAAGAAAGCTATAGCAATAAAACTGAACGATCAACATGCTAAGCTAACGGATGGGTCATGTCCATCACATCATTCTCCTAAAGATGTGATCTCGTTCATCGAATGACAACACATGTCTATGGTTAGGAAACTTTACCATCTTTGATTAACGAGCTAGTCTAGTAGAGGCTTACTAGGGACACTTTGTTCTGTCTATGTATCCACACATGTATCAAGTTTCCGGTTAATACAATTATAACATGAATAATAAACATTTATCATGATATAAGGAAATATAAATCACAACTTTATTATTGCCTCTAGGGCATATTTCCTTCAGGAACCGGCAACCGTGGACGCTAACGGACCCAGAGAGCGTCTGCGGCGACGCCAAGAACCGCCGGAGGTTCTAGAATGAATAATAAACATTTATCATGATATAAGGAAATATAAATAACAAATTTATTATTGCCTCTAGGGCATATTTCCTTCAACTTTCCCGAGATTCGATCATTGGTATCTTCATACCTAGTTCACTCTCGTTACCGGCAAGTCTCTTTACTCGTTTCGAAATACATCATCCCGCAACTAACTCATTAATCACTTTGCTTGCAAGGCTTCTTATGATGTGCATTAGTGAGAGGGCCCAAAGATACCTCTCCGATACTTGGAGTGACAAATCCTAATCTCGATTCACGCCAACCCAACAAGACACTTTGGAGATACCTGTAGAGCATCTTTATAATCACCCAGTTACTTGTGACGTTTGATAGCACAGAAGGCATTCCTCCGGTATCTGGGAGTTGCATAATCTCATAGTCCAAGGAATATGTATATGACATGAAGAAAGCTATAGCAATAAAACGGAACGATCAACATGCTGAGCTAACAGATGGGTCATGTCCATCACATCATTCTCCTAATGATGTGATCCTCTTCATCGAATGACAACACATGTCTATGGTTAGGAAACTTAACCATCTTTGATTAACGAGCTAGTCTAGTAGAGGCTTACTAGGGACTCTGTGTTTTGTCTATGTATCCACACATGTATCAAGTTACCTGTTAATACAATTCTAGCATGAATAATAAACATTTATCATGATATAAGGAAATATAAATAACAACTTTATTATTGCCTCTAGGGCATATTTCCTTCAGGAACCGGCAACCATGGACGCTGACGGGCCCGGAGAGCGTCTGCGACGATGCCAAGAACCACCGGAGGAGGAGCTTCCGCCTGCCGGCGCAGGGCACCACAACTTTGGCATTGCTGCAGTTTGGGTCAAAGAGGGGGAGGGAGGTGCTCGGGGCACTGAGACGGGGGAGGGGAGGAGGGTGGTGCATCTCTGTGCAACTCCGGTGCACGGCTTAAATAGCCGCGCCAAGGCCAGGCGAAGGGCCGGTCAGCCGCTTCAATGCGGCGCATCAGCGGGAGTTGGATCCGGGCCGGCATGAATGCGGCGCGGTAAGCGGCGCGTGCATCGAAAGGAAAGCACGGGAGGGGCGGGTGACGGATTTTTGGTGGACCAAGGCGGTCAGAAGCGGGCTTGGGAGCGGTCCGGACTCCCGCAAACCTCCCTCGTGTTTACCTCCGGTTTGCGGGAGAAATCGCGTCCGGACCACCCCGCGGATCAATACAGATTGGTGTTGGATGGCTTCTGCGGTCCGGACGGTTACGGGTCGGTCTTGAAGATGCCCTAACCAACCGCATAGCGTCCTTAACTCCACTAGACTTGGTGCTAAGCAGCGTTGTCGACCAAGTGATGATGAGGACGAAAGGGGCCAGCGCATCAAAGGACCACGACATGTAACTGAGCTAAACATATTAATACGAAAGAAGGCAGCTAGGGAAAGCCTTATCCCCTTCGATATCCACCGGCGAGCCCCTAGATTCGCCTCCGCTCCGTCTACCGCTCTGGCAGCCAGTTGTGGGGAGCGTATTCCTGGTGCCTCAGCTTAGATAGGTAGGGTTTTAGTTCTCGCAAGGGCGGCGCTCGAACGGATGGCGGCGCTTCTTCTTCGAATCAGTCTTCCAGGCATCGATTCTCTCTCAAGTTCGTTCGTCGGGATGGATTAGACGGAGCTCCAGCGTAGATTCCTGCCAGCTCCTCGGAGCGGCGAGGTTAAGATTTCTCGTCATGCGTATGGAGCGGCGAGATTTGGTGTCAGGTTCTTCACCCCTACTCAAGAATTCAATAGCGACGACTGTGGCTCCCGAACGCTGGTCCTTAGGGGCAAGTGCACGAAGAATTCTCACTTGTCATGAACAAGGTTAGGCCGGCTCGGTATGGGAGCGGCAATGACGGCACGTCGGTGGCTCATTTTGATGGCAGCAATGGTCGTTCGGTTGTCTATGGACCTCAATGTAATATTTATTATGTTTGAGGTGCTTTATATTTTCAGTAAATCTTTATGATAGATCCGATATTTTTACAAGAAAAAAAGTAACAGTGAGGAGACAACAACCTCTGGATGGGTCGGTCTTTTGCATTGCCTAAAAAAATCCTTTTGCTTTGAACAGACCTGATGATATCCCTGGATTTATCTACGGTGTCCATCAATTCTAGGGTGTGCTCAAAATGCTCGCTCTTGGGTGTTTTGCATGAGTGGGCGCTCTTGTATGTGCGTCAACATTGAATCCCCCACAGAAGATGTTACAATAATCGCTCATAGGGTAAACTTGACTGAATATGCAGCTTGTAGTACGGCCATTTTTTCTTAAATGCTTTTCACCCATAATTTTTCTTCTTCTTTCCCTGGAGGCGTAGAAAAACAACCACGTACAGCTTGGTAAAAGCCGAGCAGGACGCGAACGATAGCTTACCACAATTATACTATAAAACTTAAAGATAAAATTTAAAAACAGTGGGAAAATGTGGTTGTAGTTTAGTGGTAAGAATTCCATGTTGTGGCCGTGGAGACCTGGGCTCGAATCCCAGCAGCCACACTCTGGTTTATTTTTCATTTTTTTCCTTTCAAGAAAAAGATCTACTTCTGCGGCCACGCTACATTTTTGTTCTTCTCTCCTTCCATTCCAAGTAAATGAAAAAGAACTACACCCTCCGTCTCATAATATAAGATGTTTTTTCTTATATTATGGAACGGAGGAGTGTCAAAAAAGTCTTATATTATGAGACAGAGGAAGTACTACTTTTGTCTAACAATCTCTGATGTTTTGTCCGATTTATATGACACCTGACCTACAGAAGAGATGGGCCAAAAGAGAGAGAATCAAAATTTGACGTGTGTGCCACCTAGCAGACAGTGCCTGACTAAGCACCACCGCATCAGCATCCGTGTCATGTCCAGTTTTTTTTCCTTTCAAGAAAAAGATCTACTTCTGCGGCCACGCTACATTTTTGTTCTTCTCTCCTTCCGTTCCAAGTAAATGAAAAAGAACTACACCCTCCGTCTCATAATATAAGATGTTTTTTCTTACATTATGGAACGGAGGAGTGTCAAAAAAGTCTTATATTATGAGACAGAGGAAGTACTACTTTTGTCTAACAATCTCTGATGTTTTGTCCGATTTATATGACACCTGACCTACAGAAGAGATGGGCCAAAAGAGAGAGAATCAAAATTTGACGTGTGTGCCACCTAGCAGACAGTGCCTGACTAAGCACCACCGCATCAGCATCCGTGTCATGTCCAGTTTTTTTTTTTTTTTTGCCCCTTGTTTGAAGGATCTTTTTCTCTGATCAGGCCAGTGATTCAGCCAACATTGCCGGCTACAGATCAAACAAAAAGGAGATATATCTTGCAGGCATAAAATCCTTTAGCAGTACACATATTTTGGTTTACAGAACCAGTAGTTAGCATATGCTTCCAAACTTCATTTTCTCGTATCATTACCCAGGGATCGGACATAAAGCGCCGAAACAATAAGAAAAGAGGATAAAGAACCGGGAGTGCGTGCAACAAAAAGTTGGGGAGGGCCCTTTGCTGTCTGCATCTTTTTTTGTGTGTGTGCGCTAGCAAAGCAGAAAAAAAAAGACAGAAACAGAAACAAATACTACTACTACTACTATTACTATTACTTCTACTACTATATGTGTATTTTTAGAGATTTCGATATGGACTACATAAATTTTGAAACGGAGGGAGTAGTACGTAGGACAAGTTCGTCCTTGTGTAATGCCAGACTACCACTAATATATGTTTCATCTCCAAACTCATGAACTTGTTCCGTTGCGCCTGGGGTGCTCAGCTAATCGTGGCAAAATTTATGCTTTCTTGTAAAAATACGTCATGTATCAGTGTGCCGCACGGGCCAAAATGGTCCTGAGATGGTATGCAGCAAATAAAACTCTAACGTGTTAGAATCCATGTAAGTTTCTTTTTACTGTAAGTTTTTGTTTGCAGAGGAGTTAAAAAAACTATCCTTTGGTCTGTTAATTAAGAAGAGATTTCACCAAAAAGACTTGGCAAAAAACCTTGCCCACATTACTGCTTATTGATCAAGCTCGAACATAACTAAGAAGAGATTTGGTATAAAACCTTACACGTATTACTGTTTATTGATCAAGGTTGAACATACTCCCATCTAGACCTACCCACAATGCTCGTAGTTAAAAACATTGTCGACGATCTCACACTCGGTCCAAAACACATGCATGATAATGCCCTGGCAGAATATGGCGGCTGCCGGGACTATCTCACATGTCGGTAAATATAGAAGCCTCCTTAAAATATATTTAGGTGGGGATCCTACTCCCCCCCCCCCCCCCCACCTCCCGTGCGTGCATGTTTAAGAGTAATGTTGAATTTTTTTGGTACATAAATAGAGGAGGTATGAGGGACCATGTTAAATTTGCCAATGTACTATGTGCATATTTGTGGCCTTAATTCCTCTAAGATGGATTTTATAAACATATTCCAATATAAATTACTGGTCAAAGTTATATCTCAAGACAATGTTGATATATATTCAAGATTACTACTATTATATGGCCCCTTGGAGGCTTGGACATGTGATTTGACCTGAAAATCCTTGTCTAAGCCCTGGTCCAACATACCCCTTGTTTGATGGAGTATATCAGTCGTGTGCATGATCTTTAGATGCGAAGACCGGAGAAGATATTCTCTTCCATTTTGTAAGAAATTGCAGTCGCCACCAGTTCTAAGACGAGGGTAGTGCTCCAGCATCAATGGCCAATTTGCTACCGCATCAGTCCGCCCACTCTACTAGAGGCGCATAGCCTTTGCCCCTTCTTCCAATCGTTGGAAAAGAAGCAGACCATCATGTTAATTTTCCTCCCAAAAGTCATAAACTTACTCAACTCATTTCCGCATGTGGTTTTACGAGTGGTTGAGTTCCATTGCTCCACTTTTCAATTGTGAAGTCATTTTGTTGCGAGCAACCCTTACGGGGTGTGGTTGAACAATGCGTGCTATTAGCTAGAAGGAACATTTTTCATGATGATTTAAACGTGTGTGTGTATCCGTATCTCCCCCCCCCCCCCCCCCCCCGGCACTCCGGTAAAATACCGATTTCACCTGGAACTATTCTGATGTCCAAATATAGGCTTTCAATATATCAATCTTTATGTCTCGACCATTTAGAGACTCTTCGTCATGTCCGTGATCATATCCGGGACGCCAAACTACCTTCGGTTCATCAAAACACATAAACTCATATTACTGATCATCACCGAACGTTAAGCGTGCAGACCCTACGGGTTCGAGAACTATGTAGACATGACCGAGACACGTCTCCGGACAATAACCAATAGCGGAACCTGGATGCTCATATTGGCTCCTACATATTCTACGAAGATCTTTATAGGTCAAACTGCATAACAACATACGTTGTTCCCTTTATCATCGGTATGTTACTTGCCCGAGATTTGATCGTCGGTATCTCAATACCTAGTTCAATCTCGTTACCGACAAGTCTCTTTACTCATTCCATAATGCATCATCCCGCAACTAACTCATTAGTTGCACTGCTTGCAAGGCTTATAGTGATGTGCATTACCGAGAGGGCCCAGAGATACCTCTCCGACAATCGGAGTGACAAATCCTAATCTCAATCTATGCTAACTCAACAAGTACCATCGGAGACACCTGTAGAGCACCTTTATAATCACCCCGTTACGTTGTGACGTTTGGTAACACACAAAGTGTTCCTCCGGTATTCGGGAGTTGCATAATCTCATAGTCATAGGAACATGTATAAGTCATGAAGAAAGCAATAGCAATATACTAAACGGTCGAATGCTAAGCTAACGGAATGGGTGAAGTCAATCACATCATTCTCGAATGATGTGATCCCGTTAATCAAATGACAACTCATGTCTATGGCTAGGAAACTTAACATCTTTGATTCAACGAGCTAATCAAGTAGAGGCATACTAGTGACACTTTGTTTGTCTATGTATTCACACATGTACTAAGTTTCCGGTTAATATAATTCTAGCATGAATAATAAACATTTATCATGATATAAGAAAATATAAATAACAACTTTATTATTGCCTCTAGGGCATATTTCCATCAGCCAGAAATCCTTCTTGCTACCTCTTGAGCTTGCGTTGGTTTTTCCCTTGAAGAGGAAAGGGTGATGCAGCAAAGTAGCGTAAGTATTTCCCTCAGTTTTTGAGAACCAAGGTATCAATCCAGTAGGAGGCCACACGCAAGTCCCTCCATGATCGACTGGAGAAGTGTAGGAGCATCCAGGTTCCGCTATTGGTTATTGACCGGAGAAGTGTCTCAGTCATGTCTGCATAGTTCTCAAACCCGTAGGGTCCACACGCTTAACGTTCGATGACGATTTATATTATATGAGTTATGTGATTTGGTGACCGAATGTTGTTTGGAGCCCCGGATGAGATCACGGACATGACAATGAGTCTCTAAATGGTCGAGAGGTAAAGATTCATATATAGTACGATAGTATTCGGACATCGGTAGTGTTCTGGGGGTACCGGGTACGTATTGGGTCACCGGAAGGGGTTCCGGGCAACCCCCGGCAAGCTATATGGACCTAATGGGCCAAGAGTTGGACATACCAGCCCCTAAGAGGCTGGTGCGTCCCTCCCATATGGGCTGGCCAAATTGGAGTAGAAAAGGGGAAGGAGGAAAGGAAAAAGGGAATAGGAATCCCCCTTCCCCCTCTTCCATTCCTACTCCGCATAGGAATAGGAAAGGGGGTGGCCGAATTGGGAGGACCCTCCTCCTACTTGGGGCGCCCCCTTGGCTGCCTCTCCTCCCCTCCAACCTATATATATGAAGGGGGGCACCGCTAGAACACACACCAACAATTGTTAGCCGTGTACGGCGCCCCCCACCACAGTTTACGCCTCCGGGCATATTTTTGTAGTGCTTAGGCGAAGCCCTGCATGGATCACTTCACCACCATTGTCATCATGCCGTCGTGCTGACGGAACTCTCCCTCGACACTTTGCTGGATCAAGAGTTTGAGGGACGTCATCGAGCTGAACGTATGCAAAACTCGGAGGTGACGTACGTTCGGTGCTTGATCGGTCGGAACGAGAAGAAGTTCGACTACATCAACCGTATTGTCAAACGCTTCCGCTTTCGGTCTACAAGGGTACGTAGACACACTCTTCCCCTCTCGTTGCTTTGCATCTACTAAATAGATCTTGAGTGTGCGTAGGAATTTTTTTGAAATTGCATTGCTACGTTTCTCAACAGTTCCTCCACCAAGGAGGAGATCGTCGTCTCCTCCGGTGATGAGGAGGAGCTGGCGCCGTCGCAGCAGGCACCGCAGCAGCCGCCCGGACTCCTCAAGGAGGCCTTTCTAACGAACGAAGATTTCGTCCGTCAGATCGAGTTAATGACGGAGCAGTCACTTCGTGACATGGGGTTGTCGCCGCCATCGCCGACGCACGTGAAGGAGGAGCCGCCCTCCCCACCTCCCCACTGTGTCAAGACCGAGCAGGCATCCTCGCTTCTGACGGTGAAGAAGGAGCCGGCCTCTCCCTGGCAGAACCGCGGCGTCCAGATCGGACAACGCGTGAAGGAGGAGCGGCCTCGCCCCGGCAGAACCGTGATATCCAGATCAGACACTGCGTCAAGGAGGAGCCGGGCTTCCCCGGCAGAACTGCGGCGTCCAGATCAAACACCGCGTCAAGGAGGAGTCGGCCTCGGCCCCGCACTACCGCAACGTCCAGATTGGATGCCGCGTCAAGGACAAGCCCGCGTCCCCGCGGCGCCGCCGCTACGGCCGCATCGACGCGCCATTCTCGCCGCCGCGTCGCCACCGCCTCACCATCAAGGAGGAGCTTCCGCCCACGATCAAGAAGGTGCGGGGCCGCCTCCTCCACTACCTCAGTGGTCCCCCGGGCTCGAGGGCCGTCGTTTCTGAGGCGGAGCGCGTGGCTCGGCAGCAACAGCGGTACGACTGACGCAATACCAGTCGTCGCTCCGCATTTGCTAAGAGCGACGTGGCGCCGGACTGGGTCCGCAACGACCCAGACCTCGCTGCCGCGTGGGCACTTGACTGCTCCGTCCGTGACCACCGCGGAGACGGCTGCCAGGCGTCGCCGCCGCCTTGACGGCGAGCTCGCCAAGATTAGCGAGGAGTGGTCGCTAGCGACTTCTCCGCCAATGCCGGCCGCGGCAAGGGCACCGCCAGGGCTCAGAAGGCCATGTCGGCAGTGCTCGCAGCGGCACTCCGCACGGCGCAGCAGGAGGCGGAGAGGCTCCTGCGCGAGCGGCAGGCAACCGCTGGACAAGGCTGTCGCGGCCCTTCGGCGCCGTATCGCCGCTGGAGGGACAACGACGACGATGGCACCGGCCACACATACGAGGTGGTCGTCCGGTATAGGTTCTAGGTTTTTTTCTAGTGTTTTAGTTAAACGGTTGAAATATCTACCTTTTATGTAAATTATATCCGAACTTGAATGGAATTCGTCCGGTTTGATCAACTTTTATCCGATTGGTTCAAATTGTTGGCCGGATGTATGCGGTTAGCGCTGGATGGTTGTGTCCCATATTCGTGTTCGCGTATTGGTCCTTCCTTATTGACAGACGGATGCGGAAGGAAATTTACGGATTACCGTTGGAGATGCCCTTAAGATGCGAAAGAAATAGAGCCATCGTCTAATCACCCGCCCAGGCCGTAACAACTAGCAGCCGTGCACGCCCTTGGGCAACCGATGATGGCCTGATGGGATTGCTAAACAAACGCGAAGAATAGAAAAGATGGGGAGAATATTGACTCGCTCAGCCTGCTTCAGTCACTCCCTTTCAATCAGCTTCCTGCAGCACTTTTAAAATGGGTACGTGTTAGAAGGGAGAGAGGGATTGGTGGAATAGTTGTTGTATTGCTTGAGCCTCGTGGGCATATATATAGGAGTACATGATTAATGGGATTGCTAAACAAACGCGAAGAATAGAAAAGATGGGGAGAATATTGACTCGCTCAGCCTGCTTCAGTCACTCCCTTTCAATCAGCTTCCTGCAGCACTTTTAAAATGGGTACGTGTTAGAAGGGAGAGAGGGATTGGTGGAATAGTTGTTGTATTGCTTGAGCCTCGTGGGCATATATATAAGAGTACATGATCTATTTGAAGTACAAGGCAAGCCAGAATATTTCCTAGTCTAACCTATGTTTTCTAATACAATCACGTTACTCAACATTACATACGCCGTGTACCAGACTAGTAGTTGATGACTTGAGCGCCAGATATCCAAAACAAAACAAGGAGGTGTACCCATACGTTCACAGTAAGCACGTCCAGAGAAAACGCAAAAAATCTCAGACAATGCCATCGCTCGGCACATGCACATGCACATGCAGAGCAGTAGTCCTCCTGGAATCATGGTTGCATGTCCCCGGTTTGACTGCCGTGCGCCGCCGCATGCACGACTAAGTAAATTTACCGGTGCTGGTAGGTACCGGCATACCATCTGCCGTCTGTCGCGTTTCCTCAAAATTCGTGCTGTCAGACGGGGTATACGTTGTAAATCGAATCCATCTGCTATACAAGGTCAATACAGCTGGCATATCTGAGACAAAACAGTGACTGACAGAAGAGAGAGAGATAAAATAGAGAGACGATGCTACATGCATTCTCTCTCCATACAAATGACATGTATTTAATTTCATCCTTATATTTTGCATGGTAGATATCTGTTAAATGAAATGTCAAGTTTTGAAACTTTTTATATATTTGGAATCGTGGTGACAAGATCTTCAAAACAAGATCAATCTTGAATATATTTGAACTACTTTTAATTTAATATATTTCAATTATCATTGAAATGACTTTCATAAAACATAAAATTGTTTCGCTTTGATAAAATATTTCATATATTTGAAATAATCAGTTTCGCACCTGAAACAATCCATTTCATACTAACAAAATGAACCTAAATTGTTGCATAAAACTCACTCCGCTCATTTAAGAAATATAATTTCACTCATTTTAAAAACTTATTTCAATCCTTAAGAGACCGATTTAACATGTTAGTCCGGAAAAACTTGATTTCAAAAACGGATTTCACTCAATTCAAAACATATATTTCACTTATATAAAAAAATCGCTAACTTCAAATGATTTCACTCATTTTAGATAATGGATTTCACTAATTTCAAAAGATTTCACTCATTTCAAAAAAAGTTCTCAGTCATTCATTTCAATGATTTGTTATCTTTCCATTACATTCAGAATCCAATTTCACTCAGTTCCAAAAAATTATTACCCTAAAATTTAAATAAGTTGAGTGAAATAACTTTCACAGTCGACAAATGTAAGTTTCACATTTTGTAAATAACCAATTTGACATCTTTTCACACACCGGAATAACATATTTTCACACTTAGTTCCACTCATTTGAAAAAATATGTTCACTCAAATTTTGACCAGATTTCACTCATTTGAAACAACCAATTTCACCTACTTCAAATGATTTCACTCATTTCAAAAAACATATTTCACTAATTTCAATGAAAAGTTACATTATATTTACACAAAATTATATCCAATTTCACTATGTTCAAAAAAATGATTTTCCTAAAATTCAAATAAGTTTGAAATATGTTTCATAAGTTAAAAAATATACCATTTCATATATTTGAAAATTTTAATTCACGCATTGAAACAATCAAATTCACATGTTTGAAAGAACATGTTTCTCATATTTTCACTCATTTCGAATAATAGATTCCGGTTTAAAATATATAAAATGTTTCAAAAACGAAAAAACGAGTTCACATATATAAAATGTTTCAAAAACGGAATTACGGTTTAAAATATATAAAAGATTGGAAATGTAAAAGAGAAAATAAAAGCCATGGATTTGTGGGATGGGAGATTTGGATGATGGATTTGAAAAAATCGATTTCACACAATGAATCATTCAATTTCATAGATTTGAAATCTCACATCTCATAGTTTTCTGGTACAATGTATTTGAATTAATCAATTTCACACAAACTGGTTTCAACAACTTAAGAAAACTATATTCAGAAAAGTGGTTTCAATTATTTTGAAAATTGAAATTTGAAATGAGTGAAATTAATATTTTGTTATGATTGAAATAGTAAAAATTAAAGTAGTTTAAATATATTCAAGATTGGTCTTATTCTAAAGATTTTATGTTCAAGAATTTGAATATATGAAAAATTAAATCATAGAGCATTACTGTAAAAAATACTTATGTAAACAAAATAAAATGCATGGATTTGTTTGGAAGAGGGAGAAGGGAGAGACATTGCATGCATACGTACACCCCACTGCAAAAAGTACTGGCATGGACACTATTCATCTGACATTGATTTGACTATATATACAAAACATTAGCTGCCACAAATACACTCCTATACATTGGGTGTGGGCCACCATAGCACGAATCACGAGCAAAATGACTGGTCGATGCTTCACCGATAGCTACCTGAACCGGTAAAAGAGACTTTGCGGCCGCATGCATGCATGTGGCTAGCCCGCCGGAACTCCGGGAATAGATGAAGGACCCGGGAACCGTGGGCGAGCTGCCTGAACTGGTCAGTCGCTTTCTTTCAATAGGTGTGCGTCCAGGGAATCCGGTTCCCTTCCCTGTTTCGGCAGGGATCGAGGTGGATTAAATCCCCTACAAGCCAAAATCCCTTTCAATCCTCTTCAATCCCTTGAAAGGAGGATTAACCGAATAAGGCCTGAACGGGGGCGGCTTAACGCCCTCTCGATCCGTGCGACCATGCGCCGGGCGCCGGGGCACGGCGTTCGGCTGCGCTTGGGCAGGGGCAGGCGCCGTGTCATATTCGTACCGAATCATGTGGTGCCCTGCAGATCGCGGAGTCTGCGGTCGGTCGGCGTGGGCGCCAGCAACCGTTTCACCGGCGACGACGCGACGAGACGCTCACGGTCCCCCGGCGACACTGGCCGCCAGGCAGCCACTAATGGTCAGGCCGTCCGGCCATGTATGCGACTGAAGGCTCGTCCATTTTCAAGGGCAGTTTAAAAGTAGTTAACCGATATCACGGCTTGACTGGGGCCAGGAGTATCGAGCATGGCTAGCAATACGAAGTATCATCAGTGGACGCGTTCCTACGTGGCCTGGATGACGACGGAAAGCTACAACTCCGGCAAGGGCATACCGTATACGTATCTATCGCGCAGCATAAACAGTGCCGAGGATGAGACGAAGATAGACTGCCCGCCCCGCCCTGCCGCAGACAAACCGGGTCACATGCACCAGCACACGGTCAAATTCACTGTTTTGACCCTTTTATGCACGTTTAGCCGCATCTGACCCCTCTTTGAAAAGTTTTTCGGATCTGACCCTTTTCCTATCGCCACCCGATCCGGCGGTAGGCTAGAACACCCTACCGCCACCAGCTCTGGCGGTAGGGACCGGGTCAACGTCGACGGCGCCGTCTGCCTGATGATGTGGATAAGTGGCTACCGCCACGGCCAGTGGCGGTAGGGTGTTGCCCCCTACCGCCAGATCGGGTGGCGGTAGGTGCCGAACAGGCAATTCCGTGCTTGGTGGCTGCGGGCGGGCCCTACCAGCCCGTTCTTCCTCCTCGCCTCGACTCGAACAGAGGCGAGCCGCGCCTCTCTCCTCCTCCCGATCCCCTCCCTCGATCTCCCTCTTCCCTCCACCATTTTCGCGGAGCTTTGGGGCAAATCGAAGAGGCCGGTAAGCTCCTCCATTCCCTCCAATCAGTTTTCCAAATGCTTTTTTATTTTTGAAGCTATTTTTGGCACTAGGTGCAACCTAGGTTTTGGTGTAGATTTTTTTAATGATGTTTTAGTTGTTTAGTAGTATATGATTTAGTAGTAGGCTTATGAAAGGATGTGTGGGTGAAACCATTGCGAGATATGTGAGGATATGTTGGTGAATGCATATATGTGAGGATGAAGTTTTTGTTGGTGAATGCATATATGTGAGGATATAATTCTTAGAAGTTTTGTGTATGATGAATGCAAGATTGTGAGGATGAAGGCATTGCAAAATTCTTAAATGGTTAATGCATTGTAAAATTGTGAGGATGATTTTTTGCAAAATTTGTAGGTGGTTAATGCATAGTGTGAAAATGTGTGTATTTCATATAGATGCTTTTTGTTGTGATGGAGAATGCATACTAATAGTATGGTATTTTCATATTTTGCAGTTTATAATTGTAGATGTTTGGTTTTAGTTTTTTATTCATATGTATAGGCGATGTTGCCTAACAAGTGAAAAAATTATATATTTGTTAGGATGGCGAGGATGAGGACAATGGGCGTTTGTATAGGGGCTTGACCTTGCTTTTGACAAGGACCATCGTGCCCGTGCTATCGGCGTGGAGAGGTAACAATTTTCATGCTACTTTTTGAATGAAGGAAGCTTGACATATTTTCTCAATTGTTACAGAAACTTGCTGTCATCCGCTTTAGGAGCCACACGACGGAAAACCAGATGCAATATGACGTGCGCTACGAGCCGTACTTTGAGCGTGCCGGGCTGCTACCGTTTGTTCTTCAGTTCAAGCGTGTGCCGCCGTCGATGTGCCATTCAGCTCTCACCGCCCTCGTCGATCGTTGGCGGCCGGAGACACACAACTTCCATCTCCCTTGTGGCGAGCTAACGGTGACGTTGGAGGACTTTGCCATGATCACTGGGCTTCCCATTGACGGCAAGGCTCTCACCGGACGAGTGGACGGCAAGAATCGGCGTGGCGAGGGTGACCGCTCTCATCGGTGACTGCCGGCCTCTCTTAGTGCCTGTGGAAGGGCCGACAACAGGACAAACGGCGTCCCATTCCCTTGGCTCCACATCATAGGTCGGGATGCCCTGAAGAAGCCAATGAGGAGACGGTGGAGCGGTATGCTCGGCGTCGTGTGGCACCTCCTAACATGGTGGTCTTTGGAGACTGCCTGGAGGCGTTGCTCCTTGGATGTTTCTTGACTTCTTGGCCGTTGGGACGAGAAGTACAGCTGGGGTCTGCTGGGCTCGCCTACTTATACCGTCGGGTAACAAGTTATGCAAATATACATTAAGCATGGTAGTATGTTCATGAATTCCTACAAAGAGCACTCCTCCAACTCTTATGTTAGTACATTTAACGGTTTGATTTTTGGGTTTCAGCTCGGCGTCACATGTAGGAAAACCACCTCGAGGCCATGCATGGGTGGATGTATTTGGGGCCTCTCGGTCTGGATGTGGGAGCGTTTGCCGGTTGGGCGTCCTGAAAAGCATCCTTCACCGCACGTGTGGGTAGGCCTTGATGAAGAAGATGATGTTTTTCGACTCCCCACCGTGGCGTTCTCTTGGGACCGGGTTAGAATATTTGGAAGCAAGAACAAGTCCTTGTACAAGAATTTCATCAACGAAATGGACAGCCTAACATATCGTCAGGTATACCGATTCAATATTTTCTCTAAGCTTCCATCAAATGCATTGGCCGAACTAATATCTCGTTGATAGGTTAACTGGAGGCCTTACGAGGCAAATAGGAGTTTCACATTGAACCAGATGTGCACTAGGGACTCCTATCTTTGGCGGATCAGGTGCCCTCTCATATGCATTTATGCTTGTCGAGTGGCATCTACCACATCGAGTGGCCATGCAATTTGGTATGAGGCAACGCACCCCACCGGTGCCAGCAAGCACGGGTGGACTTGAGCTTCACAAGTGAGTTACCTAACCGAGGCTATGTTAACCAACAATACAATGTTTCAAATTGTTTCTTATGCTTTGTTGTTGTCATTCTTTGCGGTCGTAACCGAAAGAATAATCAGAATGTGCTTGAGTGGGGACAACACCATGCTAGGTATGTCGAGATGTGGGAGCAGAGGCTCGGTTCTAGAGAGACGGATATGACTTTGGCGAACATGAGGAATTACAAATAAACACATCTAAAGTGGTATGACAATGGGAGGCGATTTCGGGTGCGTTTGAGGCCAAGGTGGACTGACGGTCAGCTTTGTCTGGAGGTATGCACTCATGAGTAGCTACACAACTTTTCAACTCCCATTGCCCCGTTTCATGAATTTTTCTTCCACGAACCTTCCATTTACATCCTTCTTTGTCACACTTCACGGTGTACCGCACCTCTTGGTTAGAATGACCAACAACAAATGGCCTATGGTTCGAATGGCGTAGTCACTCAACCACATCTTAAACTCTTGGAAGCACCCAAACTTGATGCCTTTTTCAAATGAGCATTATCGTCCTCATTCTTGGGCCTTGGATCGCCGACTCTCAGACACGGTGTTGGTTCAACCAACCCCAGTCTCATGCCACCATCAACAATGGCATGGTCGGCAAGGCTAAGATCACGAAACAATGGGGGTCCTCTTTCCTTGTCGTGCACCTCCTTGAAGAATTGATTTTCTTGCACCGTGAATCCATCTTCGTCCAAATCTTCCTCAGGACCCTCATCATCAGAGCCATAACCACACATACGGTTATAAGGGAGGCTACGATCCATGTCTTGTTGATGGACAGTGACATCCAAGTTACCTATTGGATTGTAATGAATCTCTTCTTCTTCCGCATAAGCATCATCATCATCAACATGAGCCATATCATTTATCTCCGGGTCTTGAATTACTATGGCTCTATCATTCATCTCCGCTTCATTTGATTGACTACTTGGTGGTTGGCTACAAGAATTGGGGACATACACCTCCACCCTAGCATCATGTATTGGGGAGGAGGCATGCCGGTTCAAGTCAATTTGTAGCAGATGAGCATCAACCTTGGTGGCAAATAATTCAAGTGAGTTGTCTTGTGATTGCTCTACTTTACCCTTGTACACCTTCCAATGCAATTCCGACGTGATAGGCATACTCTTCAACCGAGACTTCACCCCCACTCCAACATCATACCTTCCAATAAGTTTAAGCTCATCACTTGGGTCCATCCAATATAACAAACTTCTAACTTTCACAACTACATCCTCATAGGTTGGGCTATACTCAAATACCATGTGTTCTTCCCCTTCATCGTCATTGCCATTCATAGATGTCTCCTTATCCAAATAATGGAGATTCACGAGACAACCCATCTAAATAAATTTTAGATAATGTCAAAGATAGGCGGCATCATAATTGGGACAGTATCCATTGTGCATCTCATGGATCAATAAAAGCTCTATGCAATACATTTAAGCAACAAAACAAACAACAACTAAAGAACAAAATATCATGGCTTAACCCTAACAACTAAAAAATGACTTTGCTTACCACTAACCCTAACCCTAGAAATAACCAAAACAATAACCATAGATCTAGCTACAAACAACAAAGTTAGCACACTACACATGGTCAATCACACATATAAAACCCTAGATCTTGATCTACCATCCATCAAATCCATTGATTTCACACAAAATGTAGCTCAACTAGGGTTTGCATAAAAGAAATCAATACCATCAAATAAGTTGATTCCAACCAACCAAAAAGAAGAGAGTGGGTGAGGTACCTTGAGGGATGAAAATGGCCTCAATCCACCGGAGAAAACTCAAGCAATGGAGATGAATTTGATGGAGCCCTAGGATGGGGAAAGAGGGGAGAGGGCTCAGCTACGGGAAGAAAGGATTTGGGGCGAATGGGTGGCTTGTGGGGGCCCACCTAACCCCAGCCATTGGTTTTATCGTTCAGCAACCTACCGCCACGGTCTCCGGCGGTAGGCTACCTAGACCTACCGCCATCGGCCGTGGCGGTAGCCATTTATCCACGTCGGCCAGCCAAACGGGCGCCGTCGGCGTTGACCCAGATCCCTACCGCGAGCTGGTGGCGGTAGGGTGTTCTAGCCTACCGCCAGATCGGGTGGCGGTAGGAAAAGGGTCAGATCCGAAAAACTTTCCAAAGAGGGGTCAGATGCGGCTAAACGTGCACAAAGGGTCAAAACAGTGAATTTGGCCCCAGCACACAGCGCCTCGTCACCGGCCTCGCCGGATAGCAAACTGCAGAAGTTTTAGCACACACTGTGTGATGTGCTTGTGTTTCGTGGTCCAGCTTAGCTTTAACTCACGGCTTGACATGGAAATGACTTTTGCCCTGGCGGGGACCCCAGCTGTGTGGCGGGCTGGCGGCACGGCCGTGCCTTGCTTTCCACTTTGCTATACCTAATTCGGAAAGGACGACGCTAGGCGCCGGCCGACCGGTGCAAGGGTTCGGTCGGTCGCACGCACACCATTGGATGCACTCGCATAGAGCCGTTAGATGAGATTCATTCATTTCCTCTGTCTTCCCTTCTCCCTTTGCGTCATCTCCTCCAGCACGCGTAGAAAAAAGTGGAAGAGCAGAGGGAGGCTCCCAACTCGCTCGATCCCGAGCCCGCTGCCCTTGTCATCCATCTCCCTCACCATTTGACCCACGGCAGCACCCGCCATCAACGGGCCACGACTGCTCCTACCGTGGACGGTCGCAACCCCGCCATCACCGCCTCCTAGCCTCGGTCAGCAATGGCTACATCTTGTTGCCCTTGTAGCATCGGGAGCGTCGCCCTGTCTCCCTCGCCGTCGACGCTCGCCATACGGGTGCGCACTGCTCGCACCTCCTTCGTCTCTTGTGTCACCACTTTTGCCCCGTCGCTGTCGTAGCAAAACATCTCGCCGGTCCTAGCTTTTACGGTTTCCTGTTGCAACAATCATGACACTACCCTCCATCGTCGCCCCAGCACCACCCCTTTCGATTGTAGCAAAAAATCCCGTCGATCCCAACTTCTAGTTTGGTGGCTGCAGCCTTCTCGGCACCACAGTTCGCCGCAACGGCAACACCTCACACAGGTTGCAGCAAAACGATCAACCTTTTACAGCTTCTAGGTTTCCTGTTGCAACAATCATGACACCACCCTCCATCGTCGCCCCAGCACCACTACGTTCTAGCATCGAGGTTTGCCGCTTTTACGGAGGCAGCGACCCCCATCAAACCTTCTTGTTGACGCCACTTGTAGCTCGCCAGAGCGTGAAAAAATCCCTCGTCTTGTGTTTGCGGCGTCGCCCCCCTAGATAGTTCAAATCCAACCATGGCCTCCGCTCGCAAATGTTGTCTGGTTCCTTGCAGCGGCAAAGGCATTCGCACAGTGAACTATTGGGGTGCTCCTCGCCATGTTTTGTTGCCAGAGGACAAAAACAAGATGAGCGCAATGGGGGAGACAACAATGAGAGACAAAGTTGGATTTGGGGTGGTGGAAGAAATATTAGGAATGAGATTGCAGTCTCTACTGAAATTTCTAGCCAATTGGCGGGATAGAATCAGTATCCATTTAGAAAAGTTCGCAAGGGCTTATAGCCGTTTATTTTCTGCTTGTACTTTGTAGAAGTGGTAGATAAAAAAGAACTACGCTTCGGAAAGGAGTAAAGTCTTTTCTGCTGCGATCATTTTAGTACCGTTTTGATGTGCGCAAACTGCGATTTTGTGCAAAGTATAAGCGGAACATATGTCTAGAGTTTGAAGGAGTGCCCATACGCCATATGCCTGAAAATTTCATCAGCGTTAGTAGTTTTTCATCGGAGCCGCTAGATCTTCATCTAACAACCAGAAACATATCACTTAGGCCCTGTTTGGATTAGCGTGTTTCTCTCAATTACACCTGTAAAAAATACAGGTCTCCGCCCGCCGGTTCCGTTTCCGGCCGGAAATGACTCGTGAACGGTATAATACACCTGTAAATTTTACAACTCCGTATTACAATACACCGAATCCAAGCGCGGCCTTAAGGTTTACCTTCCCCCTCCCTTTCTTCTTCCTCCAGCAACTGCTCACCTACCCCACCCCAATTGCCTGCCGCCGCCCTCCTCCCTGCAGCCGATAGGCATTGCCGCGAGCCGCCTCGCTGCCCCGCCCTCCCTCAACCTCCCCAACCGCCTTTGCTTGCCGCTGCCGCGACCATCCACACCGTCAAGTTTCGGGCTCGCTTCCGCTCGTGCACTGCTCGGCCTCGTCGTGGCTGGCGCTCCTCATGTCGTACCCGGCTTCGGCTTGCGTGAACTGAAAACAATTGATGTCTGGAGAAAATTCAGGCGCTTACCATTTAGCAAACGCAGGGTGCTAAGCATTTGCAGAGCGACTCATACTGCATGTTACACACAGCATGAAATAAAAATACCGAACGATTGGAATAAGAAGACAGCATTTCTTAGCACATGTTCTTGGTTTAGATTCTAATAATCTTTAGCACATGCGATAAACCAAACATAGGAAGAAATTCATCATCATAAATCTATATCTATATCTATACCTACACCTACCACCCGCCCTATAAAAACTCCACGCCGCGCTCCCATCGGAAAGCAGAGCATCCTCACGCCAACTCCTTCCGTCCGCGCCGTCGACACACGGAAAGCAGAGCGCCCTCAGCCGGCGAGAAGGGAGCTATGGCCAAATGCGGCAAGATCCATAGCATCGTCCGCCTCCAGCAGACGCTGCGGCGGTGGCGGTCCCGTGCCTCGGCGGCGGCGGCGATGGCGACGGTACAGGTTCCGGTGCCGGCGGGGTACGTGGCCGTGTGCGTGGGCATTGCGTCGCGGCGGTTCATGGTGCGCGCTGCGCACCTCAACCACCCTGTTTTCTGTGAGCTGCTGCGGCAGTCGGAGGAGGAGTACGGCTTCCCATCTACCCCCGGCCCCGTCGCGCTCCCCTGCTGTGACGAGGACCGCTTCCTGGACGTCCTCCGCTGCGTGTCCTCCGAGGACTGCCTCCTCCGCCGCGGCCGCTCGGTCTGTTGCCGCGTGCCGGTCGTCACCAGCCGCGACGTCGCCGCGCGGCCGTTGCTGCAGGGGATGGCGGTGGAGAAGCTCGTGTGGTGATCGCTCGATCAAAGCCGCGTGCGTAGGCCATTCAGTACGCTGTGTTCCCATGCATCCAAGCTACCCGCGGCGCTTTGGTTCCGGCGACGACAGCCGGGCGGCGGCAGCTGTTTTATTCCATGCCTGCCGCAGCCGAGAAGACTGACTGGCCGAGCCCGTGCACGCAACAAGCGATGACACATCGGTGCTCCAAGGCCGGCGTAATGGCGGTGCCTCACAGCCGTGAACGGGCGAGGGCGCCGCGCGTGCGGTTGCGTGGCGTCTGCGCCACCGCCTTGCTGGCGGTTCTCGCCACGGAGCGAGTAGCTGCCGTGGATCCGGCGCCGAAGGGAAGCGGGCAGCGGCGAACTTGCCGGCGCCGCGGGGTTCAGGAGCGGCCTCCGCAGAGGCGGGCGTGCCAAGGACTGCATGATCCTTGCGCCATGCACCACCGCATGTGCTTTCGTGGACCCCATGTCCTTTTTTAAACCACGACCCTGGATCATTAGCTCGCGAGTAATGGCAGTGCGAATATATTTCAGACTTCACTCTACTAATTCATCGAAGAAGGCGAACTAATTTTTGGGATTGTTTTCTCTGCAAGAGCATTTCTAACCGACCCCTTGTAACCGGTTACAGAAGTAAAAATTCAGTTTTACTTCTCTAACCGGCATCTAGCTGATCCCATTCCGTTATACTCCGGTCTAACTTTTTTTCTAAATATACTCTACCGTTTGGCGGCTGAATAAAAGCCGTGCCTCTCCTCCACTTGCTCTCCCCTCCACTCCCGCCTCTCCCACCCCTTGCCGGCACCCGCCCACCGCTGCGGACGCTTCCTAGGTTCCACCATTTCCCTCGACCAGTTGGATTTGTGCCTCCACGTCCTATCGCCGGCGCAGAATCGGTGGATCTACGGTTGCAGCCGCCACCACCGGATTTGGCGTTTCCAGCAGCCTTCAACTGCGCCTTGCCATGGATTGGCCAGGAACCGGATTGCATAGCCCCGGCAACGCCTCCGCGCCGCATGCAGGTATCGGCTATGCCTCTAGCCACTCGAATCTCTCATGTTGGCGGTTTGCCAGAGAAGACACGCTCGGCCATCGCCTGAGCTCGGCGATGGCCCAGCGGCTCGTTGGCTTGCCGCTGCCGGCCATAAATGCGACGACTGCCCCACGGCTGGTGGTGGCCTGAGTTCCTACCACGCTGCAATATCACAAATGAGTGTTCACAAAATGATTTGAACTCAAGTGTTGGGTTTGTACATCCACTCCACCAACCTGTTGAGTTAGACTCACTCCCTAGTGACCCTTAATTTAGCTTGAAGGCCTACAGGTGTCACGCTAGTCGGGCTAGCGACAAGCCTATTACTCCAGGGCCATGTTTGCATGGTCGCGGCATGTTGCCGGCGGTGAGCAGTGGACAGGTTGACTTCCAGATCCTCAACCTCGCTTATCTTGTCCAATCTTGGACGTTTTGCTGCCAGACATTTGGCCTGACGATGCTCAAGGTAGCGCGGCTCCCCCCCTCCTTCATGTGCGTGCATGGCGAGTAGTAAAATAGGACAAAAGAACATGCGTGTCAGACGACAAACCTCGGTTAAATTTCGTGTTTTGACCCTTTTGACAAACAAAATCAAGATCTGACCCTGGTTTGAAATTTTTTCGGGATTTGACCCTTTTTCCTACCGTCAGGGGCTCGGGCGGTAGGGTTAGACAGCCTACCGCCAGGGTCCCTGGAGGTAGGGTACTTATCCACGTCAGCACGAGGAGACGGCCGCCGTCCCCCTCCGTCGCACCCTACCGCCAGGGCACCTGGCGTTAGCCTGTCTAACCCTACCGCCAGAGCCCCTAGCGGTAGGGTCCGGGCAGTTATTTCCCCCGAAACCGCCGCGCCCCTGCCCATCTCCCCAACCCTCCCCCTCCCCCCCCCCCCCCCCCCCACCGTCGGCAGTTCTTCTTTTTCTCCCCCAAGTCGCCCCTCTCTCCCTCTCTCATCTCCTCCACTCCCCCCTCGGATCTTCACCCTTTGTTGATCGTTTTTGCGGATCGAGATGGCCCCAAGAGAGAAACCTAAGCTCCTCCAATTAGGTTTTGCAAACTTGCTTCCGATTCGACGCATTATTTGCTTGAAATCCCTCATGTTTTTGAACTTAGATTGGATTTTTTTTCACCTAAGATTGATTGCAGTTGTAGTTTTTAGTTCTTTAGTAACTAGTGGTATTGGATATGAACTCTAATCAATAGTTCATATGTTAGTGTGAAGATGAACCCTAGTTCATAAATTTTTTGTTAAAAAAATTATGATGTAATGTTGATATGAGGATGAACCCTATTTTGATGATGCATGTTGATATGATGATATGATCTAGTGTGAAGATGAACCCTAGTTTGATGATGCAAGTTGATATGATGATATGAAGATGTTGTTTGGAAAATTTATTTAAAAATTTGATGATATGATGTATGTTGGAGGATTTTTATTTTGATACGATGCATGTTGATATGATTTGATCCATCCATCATGTGTAGTTGTTGTTGTTGGAGGAATTTGCTTAAAATTTTATTTTGATATGATGCATGTTGATATGATTTGCGTTCATTTTTTGTTTATGTATGCTTATGCTTATGGTGCTTTTGTTTATGAAATTTTATAGGCCACCTCTTGCGGTCAACATCGGCCCACGATACTCCATGCTGGACTGGGCATTGGACAAGGGTCATCGTGCCCGGTTCATAGAGAACGGAGAGGTAAGTGATATGAATGAAATATTGATCAAAGTTTTCGAATTGATGAAAATAATTTCCTAACTTTTGGCGTTCACTTTTTGACAGATGCTCCAGCCACTTCGCATGAGGGGTCACGGGGTTCATGGCATATGGACTACGATGATCGCTACGCGCCGTTCTTCAAGAAAGCCCGTCTGTTGGGTTTCGTGTTGCAGTTCAAGCGTCAGCCGCCGATGCTTGTCCACGCAGCTCTCACAACTCTGATTGACCGGTGGCGACCGGAGACCCATTCTTTCCATCTGCCATGCGGGGAGATGACGGTGACCCTCGAGGACTGGGAGATGATTACTGTCATGCCGATCGAGGGTCATGCACTCACCGGTCGAGTGGAGAGGACCAACTGGCAGCAGAGGGTTACCACCCTCATCGGCGACTGCCCCGCTGCCAAGAGTAACCGTACATCCGGTGTGCCGTTGAACTGGCTCTCGGAGCACTGGAAGACATGCCCCGAAGGCGCAGATGAGGCGACTGTGGAGTTGTACGCGGGGGCCTATCTGTGGTATATTCTCTCGGAGGTCGTGTTTCCAGACAGCTCAGGAACTCTATAACTGGGCGTATCTGTTCTTCCTAAGCGGACTGGGATGCGAGAATGCAGTTGGGGGACCGTATCTCTCGCCTACCTATACCGTTCGGTACGGTAAGAGATGTCTAATTGCCTACCTACCTACGAAAGTGTGTCCATGACATTTTCTTATATCTGATCCTCATTTGATGTTTTGCAGCTTGACGACGCAACGCAGAGGACGGAGACAAGTCCAATATGGGTGGCTTTATGCAGGCCTTCTCCATTTGGATGTGGGAGGCGGCTTCGGTGGGGCGTCCGGAGAAGATGCCAAGACGCCCATGGGAAGACTATAGCGAAGACGGCGACGAGACTCGAAACCCCACCGTAGCTTATGAGTGGGACGTTGTCAAACTCTACATGGGCCTAAACAAGACTTCGTACAAGACCTACACCAACGGGTTGGACGCTTTGGCCTTATCTGGCAGGTATATGAACTCGCTCAACACCTTTCTCTTTGATTCCACTTTTGACCGAGAGTGGGAACTTACCAATGTATATGTAAAAGGTAAACTGGTGGCCGTATCGACAAGACCGACAGTGGGACTTTGATCTGAATGTGATGTGCGATGCGGACCGTGGTCTCTGGCGGTGCATCGTGCCCATGATCTGCGTGTACGCCGTCGAGTGGCACTTGCCACACTGCGTGGCCATGCAGTTTGGGATTTATCAGCATACCCCGCCGGGCCAGCCCATCGATACCGGCGGCCACGCGCTCCACCTATGAGCGCTTTGTTCTCCATTGCTTATCATGTTTCTTGTTGCTTATGATGATCTCATTGCGCTTATGATTGTTCTTGTTGCTTATGCCTTGTAGGATGAGCCGGCAGAAGAATCAGTCGATCACAGACTAGGGAGAGTAGCATAAGACTCATGTGACGGAATGGGACCGACGAAGGTACCGTAAAGACGTGGAGAGGAAAATGACTGACTGGAATGCTTACCTGGGCCGACACATGAGGTGGTACGATGATGACCAGAAGCACCGTCTTCGTCTCAGGCCTCGGTGGACGGCAGAAGACATCGCGGAGCTGGAGAGGGATGACCCCGAGGAAGAGGCCTACCAGACCGGCATCAGAAACATGCACAGTGGATTTAGGGAGTTCGCACCCCTCATCAACAGAGTGGTAAGTTTGAACCGACGGTTGTATTTAAATTAGTTTATTCGTCATCGTGACTTACTTATTGTTGGGGAACGTAGAAATAATTCAAAATTTTCTACGCATCACCAAGATCAATCTATGGAGATTCTAGCAACAAGAGAGGGAGAGGATGAGTGGATCTTCATACCCTTGAAGATTGCGATGCGGAAGCGTTACAAGAACGTGGTTGGTGGAGTCGTACACGCAGCGATTCAGATCGCGGGCGATTCCGATCTAAGCGCCGAACGGATGGCGCCTCCGCGTTCAACACACGTACAGTCCGGGGACGTCTCCTCCTACTTGATCCAGCAAGGGGAGACGAGAAGTTGAGGGAAAACTCCAGCAGCACGACGGCGTAGTGGCGATGGAGCTCGTGGTTCTCCGGCAGGGCTTCGCCAAGCACTACGGAGGAGGAGGAGGTGTTGGAGGAGGGAGGGGATGTGCCAAGGAAGAGGTGCGGCTGCCCTCCCACCCCTCCACTATATATAGGGGCAAGGGGAGAGGGGGGCGCCCTAGGGTTTCCCCTAGGGGGCGGCGGCCAAGCAGATTGGATCTCCTTCCTAGGGAGACTTGCCCCCAAAGGCAAGCAGGTGGAGGCTTGCCTCCCAAGCCAGGTGGAGGCGCCCCACCTCCCCAAGTAACGTGGGAAAGGGTGCGGGGGGCGCACCACCCCTTAGTGGGCTGGTTTGCCCCTTCCCCTTTGGCCCATGAGGCCCTCCAATACTTGCCGGGGCTCCCGAAACACCTTTCGGTCATGATGGCCATAGCCTGGTACCCCCAGAACACTTCTGGACTCCAATACCCTTCGTCCAATATATCAATCTTCATCGCCGGACCATTCCGGAACTCCTCATGATGTCCGGGATCTCATCCGGGACTCCGAACTACCTTCGATAACCACATACTATTTCCCATACCAACTCTAGCGTCACCGAACCTTAAGTGTGTAGACCCTACGGGTTCGGGAACCATGCAGACATGACCGAGACACCTCTCCGGCTAATAACCAATAGCCGGATCTGGATACCCATATTGGCTCCCACATGTTCCACGATGATCTCATCGGATGAACCACGATGTCAAGGATTCAAGCAATCCCGTATACAATTCCCTTTGTCAATCGGTACGTTACTTGCCCGAGATTCGATCGTCGGTATCCCAATACCTCGTTCAATCTCATTACCGGCAAGTCACTTTACTCGTTCCGTAACGCATGATCCCGTGACTAACTCCTTAGTCACACTGATCTCATTATGATGATGCATTACCGAGTGGGCCCAGAGATACCTCTCTGTTATACGGAGTGACAAATCCCAGTCTCGATTCTTGCCAACCCAATAGACACTTTCGGAGATACCTGTAGTGCACCTTTATAGCCACCCAGTTACGTTGTGACGTTTGGTACACCCAAATCATTCCTACGGTATCCGGGAGTTGCACAATCTCATGGTCTAAGGAAATGATACTTGACATTAGAAAAGCTATTAGCAAACGAACTACACGATCTTGTGCTATGCTTAGGATTGGGTCTTGTCCATCACATCATTCTTCTAATGATGTGATCCCGTTATCAATTACATCTAATGTCCATGGTCAGGAAACCATAACCATCTATTGATCAACGAGTTAGTCAACTAGAGGCTCACTAGGGGACATGTTGTGGTCTATGAATTCACACATGTATTACGGTTTCCAGTTAATACAATTATAGCATGAACAATAGACAATTATCATGAACAAGGAAATACAATAATAACCATTTTATTATTGCCTCTAGGGCATATTTCCAACAGTCACCCACTTGCACTAGAGTCAATAATCTAGTTCACATCACTATGTGATTGTAATGAATCCAACACCCATGGGGTTTGATCATATCTCGCTTGTGAGAGAGGTTTATTAGTCAACGGTTCTGAACCTTTCAGATCCGTGTGTGCTTTACAAATATCTATGTCATCTTGTAGATGCAGCTACCAGGCGCTACTTGGAGTTATTCCGAATAACTGCTCAACTATACGAATCCGGTTTACTACTCAGAGTCATCAGGATTAGTGTCAAAGTTTGCATCGACGTAACCCTTTACGACGAACTCTTTTACCACCTCCATAATCGAGAAAAATTCCTTAGTCTACTAGTTACTAAGGTTAAGTTTGACCGCTGTCATGTGATCCATTCCTGGATCACTCTTGTATCCCTTGACTGACTCATGGCAAGGCACACTTCAGGTGCGGTACTCAGCATAGCATACTGTAGAGCTTACGTCTAAAGCATAGGGGACGACCTTCGTCCTTTCTCTCTCTTCTGTCGTGGTCATGTTTTGAGTCTTACTCAATACTCACACCTTATAATACAGCCAAGAACTCCTTCTTTGCTGATCTTTTTGAACTCCTTCAAAATCTTGTCACGGTATGTATTCATTTGAAAGTACTATTAAGCGTTTTTTTTCTATCCTTATAGATCTTGATGCTCAATGTTCAAGTAGCTTAATCCAGGTTTTCCATTGAAAAACACTTTTCAAATAACCCTATATGCTTTCAAGAAATTCTACAACATTTCTGATCAACAATATGTCAACAACATATACTCATGAGAAATTCTATAGTGCTCCCACTCACTTCTTTGGAAATACAAGTTTCTCATAAACTTTGTATAAACCCAAAATCTTTGATCATCTCATCAAAGCGTATATTCCATCTCCGAGATGCTTACTCCAGTCCTTAGAAGGATTACTGGAGCTTTGTACACTTGTTAGCATCTTTCAGGATTGACAAAACCTTCTGGTTGTATCACATACAACCTTTCCTCAAGAAAATCGTCGAGGAAAAAAATGTTTCGACATCCTATCTGCAAGATTTCATAAATAGTGCAGTAGCTGCTAATATAATTCCAACAGACTCTTAGCATCGCTACGAGTGAGAAAATCTCATCGTAGTCAACTCCTTGAACTTGTCGGAAAACATCTTAGCAACAAGTCGAGCTTTCTTAATGGTGACACATACCATCATTGTCTGTCTTCCCTTTTAGAATCCATTTGTACCCAACAGCCTTATGACCATCAAGTAGTTCTTCCAAAGTCTACACTTTGTTTTCATACGTGGATCCTCTCTCGGATTTTATGGCCTCGAGCCATTCGTCAGAATCCAGGCCCACCATCGCTTCTCCATAGCTCGTAGGTTCATTGTTGTCTAGCAACATGACTTCCAAGACAGGATTACGTAGCACTCTGAAGTAGTACGCATCCTTGTCGACCTACGAGGTTTGGTAGTGACTTGATCCAAAGTTTCATGATCACTATCATAAGCTTCCACTTCAATTGGTGTAGGTGCCACACAAACAACTTCATGTGCCCTGCTACACACTAGTTGAAGTGACGGTTCAATAACCTCATCAAGTCTCCACCATCCTCCCACTCAATTCTTTCGAGAGAAACTTTTCCTCGAGAAAGGACCCGTTTCTAGAAACAATCGCTTTTGCTTCCGGATCTGAAACAGGAGGTATACCCAACTGTTTTGGGTATTCTATGAAGATGCATTTATTCGCTTTGGGTTCGAGCTTATCAGCCTGAAACTTTTTCACATAAGCGTCGCAGCCCCAAACTTTTAAGAAACGACAGCTTAGGTTTCTCTAAACCATAGTTCATACGGTGTCGTCTCAACGGAATTACGTGGTGCCCTATTTAAAGTGAATGCGGTTGTCTCTAATGCCTAACCCATAAACGATAGTGGTAATTCGATAAGAGACATCATGGTTTGCACCACATCCAATAGGGTGCAGCTATGATGTTCGTGACACACCATCACACTATGGTGTTCCAGGCGGCATTAGTTGTGAAACAATTTCCACAATGTCTTAGTTGTGTACCAAACACGTAACTCAGATATTCATTTCTATGATCATATCATAGACATTTTATCCTCTTGTCACGACGATCTTCAACTTCACTCTGAAGTTACTTGAACCTTTCAATAATTCAGACTTGTGTTTCATCAAGTAAATATACTTAGCATCTACTCAAATCATCTGTGAAGTAAGAACATAACGATATACACTGCGTGCCTCAGCACTCATTGGAATGCACACATCAAAATGTATTACTTCCAACAAGTTGCTTTCTTGTTTCATATCACTGAAAAAACGAGACCTTTCAGTCATCTTGCCCATGTGGTATGATTTTCATGTCTCAAGTGATTCAAAATCAAGTGAGTCCAAACGATCCATCTGTATGGAGTTTCTTCATGCATATATACCAATGGACGTGGTTTGCATGTCTCAATCTTTTCAAAAACGAGTGAGTCCAAAGATCCATCAATATGGAGCTTCTTCATGATTTTATACCAATATGACTCAAATTGCAGTGCCACAAGTATGTGGTACTATCATTACTATCTTATATCTTTTGGCATGAACATGTGTATCACTACGATCGAGATTCAATAAACCATTCATTTTATGTGCAAGACCATTGAAGGTATTATTCAAATAAATAGAGCAACCATTATTCTCCTTAAATGAATAACCGTATTGCGATAAACATAATCCAATCATGTCTATGCTCAACGCAAACACCAAATAACAATTATTTAGGTTTAACACCAATCCCGATGGTAGAGAGAGCATACGATGTTTGATCACATCAACTTTGGAAACACTTCCAACATATATCGTCATCTCACCTTTAGCTAGTCTCCGTTTATTCCATAGCTTTTTATTTCGAGTTACTAACACTTAGCAACCGAACCGGTATCTTAATACCCTGGTGCTACTAGGAGTACTAGTAAAGTACACATTTAATACAATGTATATCCAATATATACATCAACCTTGCCAGCCTTATCATCTACCAAGTATCTAGGGTAGTTCTGCTTCAGTGACGTCTGTTCCCCTCATTACAGAAGCACTTAGTCTCAGGTTTTGGGTTCAACCTTGGGTTTCTTCACTAGAGCAGCAACTGATTTGTCGTTTCATGAAGTATCCCTTCTTGCCCTTGCCCTTCTTGAAACTAGTGGTTTTACTAACCATCAACAATTGATGCTCCTAGTCAATTTCTACTTTCGCGGTGTCAAACATCGCGAATTGCTCAAGGATCATCATGTCTATCCCTGATATGTTATAGTTCATCACGAAGCTCTAATAGCTTGGTGGCAGTGACTATGGAGAACCATCACTATCTCATCTGGAAGCTTAACTCCTACTCGATTCAAGTGATTGTAGTACTCAGAAAATCTGAGCACATGCTCAATGATTGAGCTTTTCTCCCTTAGTTTGCAGGCTAAGAAACTTGTCGGAGGTCTTACACCTCTTGACGTGGGCACGAGCCTGAAATCCCAATTTCAGCTCTTGTAACATCTCGTATGTGCTGCGACGTTTCAAAAATGTCTTCGGTGCCCCAATTCTAAACCGTTTAACATCCACAAACATCCACAAACTACGCTCGAGGTTCAGCACACTGAGCGGTGCATTAAGGACATAGGCCTTCTGTGCAGCAATGAGGACAATCCTCAGAATACGGACCCAGTCCGCATAATTGCTACTATCAACTTTCAACTAAATTTTCTCTAGGAACATATCTAAAACAATAGAACCAAAGCGTGAGCTAAGACATAATTTGCAAAGACCTTTTGACTATGTTCATGATAATTAAGTTCATCAAATCAAATTATTTAATGAACTCCCACTTAGATAGACATCCCTCTAGTCATCTAAGTGATACATGATCCGAATCGACTAGACCGTGTCCGATCATCATGTGAGACGGACTAGTCATCAACGGTGAACATCTCCATGTTGATCTTATCTACTATACGACTCATGTTCGACCTTTTGGTCTCTTGTGTTCCGAGGCCATGTCTGTACATGCTAGGCTCGTCAAGTCAACCTAAGTGTTTCGCGTGTGTAAATCTGGCTTACACCCGTTGTATCTGAACGTTAGAATCTATCACACCCGATCATCACGTGGTGCTTCGAAACAACGAACCTTCGCAACGGTGCACAGTTAGAGGGAACACATCTCTTGAAATTTTTAGTGAGGGATCATCTTATTTATGCTACCGTCGTTCTAAGCAAATAAGATGTAAACATGACAAACATCACATGCAAATCATAAAGTGACATGATATGGCCAATATCATCTTGCGCCTTTTGATCTCCATCTTCGAGGTGCGGCATGATCACCTTCGTCACCGGCATGACACCATGATCTCCATCATCATGATCTGCATCATCGTGTCTTCATGAAGTTGTCTCGCCTACTATTACTTCTACTACTATGGCTAACGGTTAGCAATAAAGTAAAGTAATTACATGGCGTTTTTCATTGACACGCAGGTCATACAATAAATTAAGACAACTCCTATGGCTCCTGCCGGTTGTCATAATCATCGACATGCAAGTCGTGATTCCTATTACAAGAACATGATCAATCTCATACATCACATATGTATAATTCATCACATCCTTTTGGCCATATCACATCACATAGCATACCCTGCAAAAACAAGTTAGACGTCCTCTAATTGTTGTTGCATGTTTTACGTGGCTGCTATGGGTTTCTAGCAAGAACGTTTCTTACCTACGCAAAAACCACAACGGTGATATGCCAATTGCTATTTACCCTTCATAAGGACCCTCTTCATCGAATCCGATCCGACTAAAGTGGGAGAGACAGACACCCGCTAGCCACCTTATGCATCAAGTGCATGTCAGTCGGTGGAACCTGTCTCACGTAAGTGTACCTGTAAGGTCGGTCCGGGCCGCTTCATCCCACAATGCCGCCGAATCAAGATAAGACTAGTAACGGCAAGCAAATTGAACAAATCATCGCCCACAACTACTTTGTGTTCTACTCGTGCATAGAATCTACGCATAGACCTAGCTCATGATGCCACTGTTGGGGAACGTAGCAATAATTCAAAATTTTCTACGCATCACCAAGATCAATCTATGGAGATTCTAGCAACAAGAGAGGGAGAGGATGAGTGTATCTTCATACCCTTGAAGATTGCGATGCGGAAGCGTTACAAGAATGCGGTTGGTGGAGTCGTACACGCAGCGATTCAGATCGCGGTCGATTCGGATCTAAGCGCCGAACGGACGGCGCCTCCGCGTTCAACACACGTACAGCCAGGGGACGTCTCCTCCTAATTGATCTAGCAAGGGGAGAGGAGAAGTTGAGGGAAAACTCCAGCATCACGACGGCGTGGTGGCGATGGAGCTCGTGGTTCTCCAGCAGGGCTTCGCCAAGCACTACGGAGGAGGAGGAGGTGTTGGAGGAGGGAGGGGCTGTGCTAGGGAAGAGGTGCGGCTGCCCTCCCACCCCTCCACTATATATAGGGGCAAGGGGAGAGGGGGAGGCGCCCTAGGGTTTCCCCTAGGGGGCGGCGGCCAAGCAGATTGGATCTCCTTCCTAGGGAGACTTGCCCCCAAAGCCAAGCAGGGTGGAGGCTTGCCTCCCAAGCCAGGTGGAGGCGCCCCACCTCCCCAAGTAACATGGGAAAGGGTGTGGGGTTGCACCACCCCTTAGTGGGCTGGTTTGCCCCTTCCCCTTTGGCCCATGAGGCCCTCCAATACTTGCCGGGGCTCCCGAAACACCTTTCGGTCATGAGGCCCTCCAATACCCTTCGTCCAATATATCAATCTTCACCGCCGGACCATTCCGGAACTCCTCGTGATGTCCGGGATCTCATCCGGGACTCCGAACTACCTTCGGTAACCACATACTATTTCCCATAACAACTCTAGCGTCACCGAACCTTAAGTGTGTAGACCCTACGGGTTCGGGAACCATGCAGACATGACCGAGACACCTCTTCGGCCAATAACCAATAGCGGGATCTGGATACCCATATTGGCTCCCACATGTTCCACGATGATCTGATCGGATGAACCATGATGTCAAGGATTCAAGCAATCCCGTATACAATTCCGTTTGTCAATCGGTACGTTACTTGCCCGAGATTTGATCGTCGGTATCCCAATACCTCGTTCAATCTCGTTACCGGCAATTCACTTTACTCGTTCCGTAACACATGATCCCGTGACCAACTCCTTAGTCACACTGAGCTCATTATGATGATGCATTACCGAGTGGGCCCAGAGATACCTCTCCGTTATACGGAGTGACAAATCCCAGTCTCGATTCATGCCAACCCAACAGACACTTTCAGAGATACCTGTAGTGCACCTTTATAGCCACCCAGTTACTTTGTGACGTTTGGTACACCCAAAGCATTCCTACTGTATCCGGGAGTTGCACAATCTCATGGTCTAAGGAAATGATACTTGACATTAGAAAAGCTCTTAGCAAACGAACTACACGATCTTGTGCTATGCTTAGGATTGGGTCTTGTCCATCACATCATTCTCCTAACGATGTGATCCCATTATCAATTACATCTAATGTCCATGGTTAGGAAACCATAACCATCTATTGATCAACGAGTTAGTCAAATAGAGGCTCACTAGGGACATGTATTGGTCTATGTATTCACACATGTATTATGGTTTCCAGTTAATACAATTATAGCATGAACAATAGACAATTATCATGAACAAGGAAATACAATAATAACCATTTTATTATTGCCTCTAGGGCATATTTCCAACACTTATACCATTGCAGTTTGGTGAGCTGAACAGATGCATCTTTGAAGCCTCAGATGCACTAGGTGATCTCCCCGAGAGCGTACAATCTGAGAACAAAGTGAGGGGGACGATGAAGGTACAATTTCTTCCTCCTCGGAATAGATGCATCTTGTTCACTTGCAATCAGTCGATCTGATACTTATTATGCCCTTGTTTCATTGTGAGTGCAGAAGTTCGTGAAGCGTTGTCGCAAGCTGGTAGGGCTGCTTGGGCGTGCTGGAGCTGGGTCAGTTGAAGCTTATCATCTTGTAGCCACACAGGGTCTCATCGGCTCATCAAGCCATGCTCCCTCGTCGTCTAGGTTGGTTGGGAAGGAGGAGGAGGAAGAGGATGAGGAGGAGGAGGCCACACATGAAGAAGGGGAGGAGGAGGAGGATGAGAGCAATGGGGAGGAGGAGTACGATGAAGATTATGGACCTCCACCAACTCAAACATCTCAAGCATCTGAGTTGCCGAAGAGGAATCCAAAGAAGAAGGATTTGCTGAGTCCGGACCGTTTCCAGAGACCGGTTCCTCGACGGCCCAAGAAGAAGACCGAAGAGACTCGTTCAAAGAGTAACGAGGACCATACCTCCAAGAGGGGGAGGAGCAACTGACTATGCTCTTTGATACTTGGCTCTTTTAGTTTGGTTGAACTTCATTTGGTTGAACTTGTCTAGTGGTTGTGAAACTACGTGGAACTATGTGTTTGCTATTTGTGGATCTATGTGTTTGAAATGTTCTATGCACTTCAAGTTATCTTAATATGGATCTATGTGATGCCCAAGTTTAATTGTTTAAAATCTATGATATTGCTGTCATATTTGTGAAACTTGCTGTGATATTGCTGTCATATTGAATTTGAAAACAAGCAACCAAATGAACTAGAAAAAACAAAACAGAGGACCCTACCGCCAGGGTGCCTGGCGATAGGGTCAGACATCCTACCGCCAACCCCCATGGCGGTAGGGTGCACCTACCGCCAGGGCAGTTGCATATTTCGTTACAGAAACTTTACACTGCAAAACACACCCCTGGCGGTAGGGTCAGACAGCCTACCGCCAACCCCCATGGCGGTAGGGTGAACCTACTGCCAGGGCACTAGCATATTTCGTTACAGAATGCCTGTACGGCAAAACCCTGCCACACCTTACCGCCAGTGCCTCTGGCGGTAGGTTTAGACAGCCTACCGCCAGGTTTCCTGGCGGTAAGGTACTTATCCACGTCAGCGCACGGTGACGGCCGCCGTCCCCCTCCGTCATACCCTACCGCCAACTCTGGCGGTAGGCTGTCTAACCCTACCGCTAGAGGTACTGGCGGTAGCAAAAGGGTCAAATCCTGAAAATATTTCAAATCGGGGTCAGATCTTGATTTTGTTTGTCAAAAGGGTCAAAACATGAAATTTTGCCACAAACCTCCCTGTAGGGATTCACAAAACGAGGGTAGCTCATTTCATTATGTTCCTTGTGGTGAAGCCTATCCACCGTTTTCAAGCACTAGATTTCGCATGGTTGTCTGTTCTTTTCTGGATTTATTTCAGGATTTAACGACTTTATTCTTTTTGTGGTAAGTTACATGCACGTTGATTTCATCAACCTTAATACCCACGTGCTCAATCTCTTGTAGTGATCCTTAATTTCTCGACAAAGGGAATATATTAATATCGCAAAGATACCAATTACACCCAGCTTCTGCAAGAACGCAATATATTTAAGACATTACAGATGCACACAGCCAAAGACAATAAGAAGAAGAAGAAAAAAAGATCCCGCAACAATGATCAATTTCTTGTAGCTGAAGCACGAACCACCACCTAGACAACAGTCGAAGTCTCAATTCTCCGAAAGCGACGCCTCCAAAAGGTAAACAGTGAAGAAACACCATCATCGCCTGATCCTATATCTTAGATTTTTCACCCTGGAGAAGATCCACGCTCTCAAAACAATGCCTTCAACAAGGTCACTGCCAGGCACAACCAGTTAAGGCCAGACTTTGAGCTTTCACCCTTAAAGCTAAGACTCTATACTCTGCTTGCGTTGCTGCCCCCACTTCCCGATGCCGCTGCCATGATTCACGAATCACCAAGCAAAGTCCTCATCACCACGAAGACTCGATCCTCCATTACAATGCCTCGGACCTCAGCCACCATGACATTCTCTGCTACTGTCTCCACCATGGAAATCGAAATACCGACGCGTCCCATACTGTAAACAGACAACGAAGCTTCGCGTGACACCCTCCTAAAGCCACTCGGGCATAAATCGGAGCGCACACGACCCAATCCCATCTGATCCAGAAATCTACAGGCGTCAAGCACCCAATGAAGATCTCCAGTGGAGCATTCCGGAACTCGTCAAAGGACAGATCCACGAGGTTAGCCAACCGACAGGAGACCATTTTGGAGCAAAAATAACAAACGGACCACACCACCCGCCGACTCCCAATAGTAGGTCGGAGATCTCAGCGAGAACCACCGCCACCCCCGTACCACGCGGAGATGAGAAGCTAAGACGCACCGAGCCCCTCGAACCAGACGCCGTGCCGCCCTCGCGGCCACAATGGCCGTCGTGTTCGCTGTAGAAATCCGGGGCTCCGGCGCAGCCGCCCTGGCGCCCATCTCTGCCATAACAACCATGTCGTCCAGGGCCACCATGGAGCTCCAGCCGAAGATCTTGCGACGCGAGAGATGGTGGGGCCTCTGTCGCCATTAGTTGCGCGAGAAGGATGAGGACCCACCACCACCATCAGCCTAACGGCCTTAGATCAGAGGTGTCCTTCGGTGGTGGCGAGGGGAGGTGGGATGGGAGGAGGAAGGGGCGGCGGCTGCGCTCATGGGATCCGCCCGAGTTGCCCTCCTAGGAGCGACGCGGGGGCAATCCTATTATTTCGAGGCATCCCCTTAAAAATGGGGGAGAATTCACTTTCCCATGAGGGGCGACTCTAGATAAATCACATGAGTACCAGGAAAGGTGGTCCTCAAGAATAAATAAAAATTAAATTCATCTCCATGAGAATTTGAACTCAAGTACTGCATTTGTACATCCACTCCTCAACCAGTTGAGCTAGGCTCACTCACTAGTGACCCTTAATTTAGCCCGAAGGCCTACAGGTGTCACCCCAGTCAGGCTCGCGACAAGCCTATTACTCCAAGGCCTTTCTTGCATGGTCGCGGCATGTTGCCGGCGGCGGCAAAATTTCGTGTTTTGACCCTTTTGGCGTATAAAATTGGGATCTGACCCCGGTATGGAAAAAATTCGGGATTTGACCCTTTTAGCTACCGCCGGAGGCCCTGAGGTAGAGATGTATAGGCTACCGCCACCACCCCTGGCGATAGGTTTCGTTGACGGCCGTCTGGCCGTTAACGAGCACTGACGTGGCATAGGGACCTACCGCCGCCAGCCTTGGCGGTAGACTCTGACACCCTACCACCAAGGGCGACGGCGGTAGGGTGGCGCCTGCTCTGCTGCTTCTCTTGTGACCAAATCGGGCATATTTGTGGCGGTAGGGTTGGCCACCCTACCGCCAAAGACCTTGGCGGTAGGGTTGCAGCCTGGTGTGCTGCCTCCTGTCACCGAATCAGCGACAACATAGACGATAGGGTTGGCCACCCTACCGCCATCACGTTTGGCGGTAGCGACCTACCGCCATAAGCCCTGGCGGTAGGATTCAGCACCCTAACAGCCATTTTTCTCTGTGACCAAGTAGGCCATTCTTTTGACGGTAGGGTTGGTCACCCTACCGCCGGAGCCTATGGCGGTAGGGTGCTGATCCATGTCCCCTTCATTTATTTTATAGCCCTTTGCCTTTCCATTTCTTACAAACTTCTATGAACTAAGCATCCACAAATGATATCCACAAATGATCGAGTAGCAAAGACATACATAAGTGAGCATAGTTCATTACATCCATAAATGACACTTGTTCAACTGACTTAAAACATCTAGCGATTCGAATTACATGAGTTCAAACTACAAAGCTCAAGCTCGAGTATATATTTTCTACTTCGGAAAAAAAGATTAAGACGTATAAGACGTTCAATTTGTGCATCACGATCAGGATTAGGCTTCAGTTGATAATCCGATGATCCCACCCAATTCTCCAAAACACCTTTCGTTTCGCCGAACCAGGCCCATCGAGCACGGTGTTCCGGAATCTCTAACTTGCCTTGTGTGATTGCCCATCCAATGACCTGTCCGGGTCTTCTCAAGTCCAGCTCGCGGAATTCTTCTATGTTCGCAGAGAAAAAGATCTCCGTTGCCACAGAATGTCTGCAAGCATATTCCTTCTCATGCAGCTCATTAAGTATCTTCTGTTTTTCTTTCACAAGCCTACGGAAAACTTTTTTCTCCTTAAGATCAAAAGGTTCCTCCATGAATGGATACTTGTTGAAATCCATCATGGCAGCAAACACCTCATCATTGCTCTTGAACCATGCTTCAAGCTCCCTCTTGATACCAAGTTCTCGCTCCGCTACAATCTTCACAGACGCTACCGCCAGACTCTTAGATGCAATGTCACAACACTTCTCATATACTTTCTTCATCTCCTCCGGGGTCATGTTTTCCATGCTACATGAAATGGAACAAACCATAACTCAAATCAAATGATACGATACAAACACAAAGCATAACTTATTTATAATGACCTAGGTTACATAATGTTCTCACTGGTTCAAATGACATAGGTTACATAAATGATAAGGGTACATGCCATTACAGTCCAAATGACACTACAACATCATTTGTTTCAACCCTCACTACTACTCCATCAACAAGACATCTTTGTCGTACGGCCCAGGGTTGCAACAAATGACATCATTTCTTTCACGGACCCAAGCCCAATGAGTTGCCCGACTAAGTATCACCGATGATGGTTGCCTAACTAGCCAATCAATGATCTGGCCAGGGTTGTTAAAGTCCATCTCATTCACTTTATTCCGTGTTCCACACAATGCAATTTGCCTTGCAAGAGCGCGTCTATGAATTTTCTCTTCCTTCTTGAGGTTGCTTATGTTTTTCTCTTTAGCTTGGTATAACTTAACGCTGGCATCGTCGCACTTCGACACATAATACTTTGATAAATCTCTACAAGCCGCATTCAATGCATGAACGGCTTTGACCCACAAGTCCATCTTTTCCTCAATGACTGAACGTTCACGCTTCGCCGCCGCCTCCGCGGAAGTCTCAACAAAGATGATCGATCCCATCCTACAAGTCGAGGGATTACTATAATGGTCATCCAAGGCAAAAATCCTAACCGTCTCTCGACAAAAACTATAACCCTAGGAGTGGGTCGAGCTATAATTCGAGAGGTAACTACTCTAACAAAACCCTAATTAAACTATAACCATAACGTTCGTCATATAGGCATTTACTTAAGCATAACCATAACCATAACCTTAACCCTAACCATGTCATTATACCTAACCCTAACAAAACCCTAAATGATATTTCTTACTACCCAAACAATGCTAGTGACACAATTAATATATTGTCAAAGCACAAACATTACCCTAAATGCATCATATACATTGATTTCACCACAACAAAACCATGAACTAGTGATTCCAACAAAATGAGCAAAATGCATGATTTGAACCAACCAAATGAAGGGGGGATGGGGGAGGTACCTTGGGTGATGCAAATGGCCTCGATCCACCGGCCAAATCTCAAGCAATGGAGGGGGATCTAGTGTGTGATTTGGTGGGGGAGAAGAGGGGGAGAGAGCTTGTGATCGAAAAGAACAGTGGGGTGAATGAGTGAGTGGGGAGCAACACATCTCCCTCCCCTCACAACCTTATCTAGGAACCTACCGCCAGAGAGCCTGGCGGTAGGTTGCAAGAGCCTACCGCCATAGCCGGCGGCAATAGGTCCCTATGCCACGTGTACACGGCCGGCCAGACGGCGTCAGGAAACCTACCGCCACGAGGGGCGGCGGTAGCCTGTACGTTCCTACCGCCAAGGCCTCCGGCGGTAGCAAAAGGGCCAAATCTCGAAAATTTTCCATACCGGGGTCAGACGATTTTATACGCCGAAAGGGTCAAAACACGAAATTTTGCCGCCGGCGGCGAGCAGCGGACATGTTGACTGCCAGATCCTGAACCTCACTATGTTTTGCTGCCAGACATTTGGCTTGAGGCCAACTCCATCGCGCGACCCTATCTTGTCCGGCCCCGTCCGTTTGGGGTAAAAGGGACAAATGAGACGGCCCAGCGCGCAATGGCCCGGACCCATCTGGTCCGTTTTGTGTCCGTGCCGACCCATTTCGAGCGCAAACTTGCGCCGGGTTTGGGTCGCGGCGGACAGCGAACGGACGCTTCGAACGTCCGCGTCGGGGACGCGTGGCGCGGCCACCTACCTCCCACCTGCCAACATAAACGCGCACGGGCGGGTGGCCCCACCTGTCATCCGCACAACGACGGGTCGGCGTCCTTCTTAAATGGGACCCGTGGACCGGTCGTCGTCCTCATCCCCACGCCGGCCCCTCTCTGCCCCCTCGAAAGCCGACACGCCCAAACCCTAGCCACTCCCCGCCCTCGAGCTCGCCGGCCGGCCGCAGCCATCGGTGCAATGGAACCGCAAGGAAGCACGACCGCGAGCCGGCTCCTCCGGCCGCCGCCGCGGATCCGTGAAAAAGGAGGAGCCCGCGTCACCGCCGCGCTCCTCCCGTCGAGCCCCCGCGTCACCGCCGCACTCCTCCCGTCGAGCCCCCGCGCCGGCCCCCTTCACCATTGCCCCTAGGCCCTCCGGCGAGCGCGACCGGCAGTACATCTGCGCGGACGTGTGCCGGAGGTACTGGGAGACGAGGACGCCGGTCCCGTGGAGCGACGCCCACCTCCCCAACGGATGGCACCTCTCCGCGGACCGGGTCCCCATCCCGCCAGTGCCGGCGACCGGCCGTGCACGGCGCGATGAGATCAACCGCCGCCGCCGCCTCCTCCCTGACGACCTGTACTACGACCACAGGTATGCCCCCGACTCCCCGCTGTGGGACACATGGCTCCAGGACGAGCACGACGTGCGGCGTGCGTCCTACTTTGTCGGCACCGTGTCGGGGCCGCGGAGGCCACGCGGCAGAGCCGCTGGGCGTCGCTGGTGCGCTGCTCGACGGCACGCCGCCGTCGCCTTCCCCGTCTCCGTCGCCACCTCCCCCTCCTCGCATGACAGCGGAGGAGGAGGCCCGTCTCCTGCAGCGTGTCATGGACGACTCCATGAATACGCACACGAGCGGCAGTGGGACGGCCTGGAGCACCGCCGCCCCACCTCTGGACGCCGCTGGAGTACGTCAACCTCGTCAGCGACGACGACGACACCGGCGGCCAGTGAAGACGGCGATGTCCACAGCACCGACAGGCGCGGCAGGAGCACGCCGGAGGAGTTTTTTTTTATTTTGTTATTATGTTAATTATTAAACTGGACTTTTTAAGTGGCTGTTGAAACTGGGCCGTTTTGTGGCCGACCCCTATATATGTTTTATGTTTTTTTAAATGCGTTTATTTGCTTTTTTAGTTATTTCATTCAGTTTTTTATTCCCGACCACCCCGGACACGATTTGGGGTGCGGCTGTGATGGCGACGACGACCCAACGGACGCAGCCGGACACGGGCGAACCTATCGGCGCCCCAAAGGGACAAATTCGGGCTAATCCGGACGTCCGTTTGGGGTCGCGTGGTGGAGTTGGCCTGACGATGCTCAGGGCATCTCCAGCCGCGCCCCCAGGAAGGCCTCCCCAGGCGATTTTTTCGCGCCTGCGCCGAAAAAACGACCCAGTCGCGCCCCCAGGAACCCGATTTTCGCCGGCTTGGGCCAAAAACAGCGCCGGCGGACCCAGCCCGAACCCGGCGCTCTGGGGGGCGCCCGGGAAGGCGAGCTGTTTTGGCGCGAAAGACGGCGGGCCAGCAGCGTCGGCGACTTCGGCGCCTCGTCTTCCCCTAACGGCCTCGGTTCGCGGGAATCAATGGCAAGGCTGCCGCGGTCAGCCTTGCCATTGATTCCTCACGGGCGGCGCTTCACGGACGGCGGCTACCGACGCCTCCCACGCACGCAGCGTACACGGGCGCGGCCCGGCTATAAAGCCGGCGGCCTCCACTTCGCTGTGCCCACACCAGCCGCCTCGCCGCCCGTCCAGCCCTCCCTCTCCCTCCTCTCCCGGCGCCGCCGGCCCTCCCTCTACCTCTCCCGAGCCCGCCCAGCCCCGCCGTCGCCATGGCAGAACGCTTCGCCGGAGACGAGGCGACGGCCAACGGCTTTGGCCGCCGTTCTCTCCGCGAACAAGAGTCACGGCTCTGTTCGAGCGAACAGCCGGCGCCCGCCGGACATGCGCGCCGAACCAGCAGGTGGAGACTTCGGCGCGGGAGTGCCCATTCCCCGTTGCCCGACGCCGTGGCGGCGAAATGCCGCCGAGGAGGTCGAGATCGCGCTGGCCCTCACCGACGCCCAACTCTCCCTCCCCAAGATCGCCGCCGACAACCACGCGGCTGGGCGGCGATTTCAGCGCCGCCAAGGCAGCGATTGGCATCCACCAACGGCGCGCCGGTGGTCGGCGGCCGGCGAACGAGGGCGCCACCTGCGGTGGGCGTCCCCGGCCGCACACTCGAGGGCATGCTCACGTACCTCGAGGGCAGCAACGACCCGCCGTTGGCGTACCCCCCGGCGCAGCACCGACGCGTCGGGCCATGGGCGCCAAGGAGGTTCGGGTCCTCCTCCTCCTCTTCCTCCTCCCGATCCTCATCGCACTCCTCCGGCTTTTCGGGCCTGCTCGGCGTCAAGGCCCGAGCCAGCAGCAATCGCCGCTTCGGCAAGCGCCTTTTCGCGGCCGCCGGCATCATCATCAACGAGGCGGCGGCGCGCCTCCTCCTCGTCGGCTCCTCCGCGCCGTCAAGCCAAAGACGGGCCGGGCTGGCGCCAGTGAAGGCGGAGTTCGGCGACGACGACGGCCCTAGAATGGGCGCGCCAGACTCCATTGGCGATGGAGAAGGCGCGGGGAGAGAAGGTGAAGGAGCGCCCGGCGCGCCGCCTGCGCCGCCGAGGCGCGCCGACGCGGCGCGATGAAGACGGGTCGTCGTCCTATGCGACAATGACAACGACGACGACGCGCCGCCGCCCGATCGCCATGGCGACGCCGGGTCGGTGAAGCGCCCGCGTCAAGGAGGAGAAGGCCGACGACGACGATGGCGGCGACGACTTCAGCCCCGTTCTTTTTTAGATTAGGTTAATGTAATGAAATTGCGCGAATTTCACCAAAATTCGCCATGTTTAGCCGCAATTTAACTACTTTTTATTATAACTTCGCCAAACGGCCCTTCTCTTTTTTTTAAATGGGACGGCCACGAGGGCGGCAATTTGAGTGACCGACTCGTTAGGCCATTTTTTCATTTCCTTTGACGGCGCTTTTAGACGCCCCTTGGGAACCAACGGCTGGAGATGCCCCCAAGGTTGCGCGGCTCCCTGTCCCCCCTCCTTCACGCGCCTGCATGGCGAGTAGCAAAACGGGACAAAAGAACAGGCGTGTCAGACGACAAACCTCCCTGCAGGGTAACCAGGTGACTTCGGTCGCCAAGTGCGCTGAAACTCCCTGGATCGGACTCGTCTGATTGACCAGCAAACTGGCGATCGGCACGTAGCTAACGGCTCCCAGTCCCAGATCGGCAGAACAGAATCCATCCAGCAGGGCGCTTCCACTTCCACCCACGGTGGATTGCTTTCAGGCCCAGCTACACTGCATGCATGCGCTATCAGTTTCAGGCTAGTTCTCGTCGTCAGCTCATGATTCCACCGTATATATCCGCTTGGATTAAAATTTGGCGCCGCAGCCAGCCAGCGACAGCAACCGTGAGACTGTGCTCGTGCGCACGACGTCTCAGCGGCCTCGGTCGACCGGCGGGTATGTACATAACGTACGTGTCACGGCGCGGGGCCGTCGCACATGCGGGGAATCTCCGCGGCGGGGGCGACGATCATGGCGTCCAGTGGACTCATCGACTATTCCAACCGAAATCTGTGCGTCCCCTACTACACGATTAGTCCAGTACATGTGCGTACACAATGCACTGGAGAGTGAGAGCGCAGTCTTACGTAATCTTAGCATGCTAATGAATAAGTATATAGACTAGCTAATTCGGTAGTCTCTATTGTATGGTACTATAGATACCGGTAGTGTACAGTATGCACCTGCGTGACCGGCCGGCCAGCTGGTGCACGCATCGGCATCGGCATCGACATTGGCCCTTCCCGGTGGCTAGGTGTGCTAGCATGACTGTCAAGTACAGGCACTGCTCCTTGCTCCTCCTGATGATTGGCGCCGCCCCGTGCACGTCACGAAGCCATGTTCTTCCACCGGATTAGGCTGCCCAAGTTTCTAACTAGCTGCTCGATCGAATCGTTATGTATGTGCTTGCGCTTGCTGGCCAGGTCATCTGAAAATGAAAGTGCCACAGTATCAACTGTTTTGGTCGTACGTACTAACCGTGACTGTCAAGTACTACCGCACGTCCTCATCTATCTGATGGTTGGCGCGTCACTCACTAACCCATGTTCTTCGGATTTAGACCGCCGCAGTTTCTAGTTTGCTCGATCGGTACGTATGTATGCTACCCAGCTCATCATGACAGTGAAGGTGATAGAGTATCATCAAACTGGCTTCAAGACGTATGCAAATCAATCATTATTTTTGCGGTGAAAGTCGTATTCAAATGTTGTACAGTACTTATATGGCTATGTTGCAGACTGAGCCACATGCTCGCATATGCATGCCACACCACGACAAGCATGCATGCATGCATGTATCGCATGGAGTCATCATCTGCAATTACTCGCGGGGCTCCCACTACGTGCGTACGCTAATTAACTAATTAATAAGTAAACAAATGACGATGATCTCAACTGCGTAATTGCCGTGGGTACTTGACACGTAGAGCATCTAGCGAAGCACGGGACAAGTTAAGCTCCAGATTATTGGCTTGATTATTAGTCTAGATACATGCACCAAATCTCCTTGCCTCACTAACTTTTGTTCCGTTCACACAGTGAACTAATGCGAGATCAGATAAGCGAACCTCTCTATCGTGTGAAGGCTCATAAAAAAGTAATAAAGGGGGGAAGAATACGGGTATACCACGCTTAAATCATTTTGAAATTTCTGTCAAACAAGAAGCTAGTTAACGACTTGCATCATCATGAAATTTGTACCTTCTAGCTAATCATGCATTACTCAACCACACCATTCCACCCAACAAGGCTTGCTCACAACAAATTGACTGACAAACTAAAAATTGAGCAATGGAAGTCAACCACTCGTAAAACCATATGCAGAAATAATTTGAGTAGTTCATGACTTTATGGAGGAAAGTTAACATGATGGACGGCTTCTTTTCCATCGGTTGGAAGGAAGGGCAAAGGCTATGCGCGTCTAGTACATTGGATATTGACGCTGGAGCATAAAACCTTGGCTTAAGAGGTAGAGTCACATAGTCCAAGGTGTCATATGATTGTGGTCATCTTGAATATCGACGTTGTCTCTGTAATATAACTTCGACCACTAATTTAAATTGGGATGTGTTCTTATAGAGACATTTTAGAGGACTTCATGAGACAAATTTACACGCAATATATGCTCAATATTGATCAATATTTAGCAGCAATATGTACCATGTTTCATGCCCGGTCTCTTCTTAATTAACAAACCAAAGGATATATTTTTGCCTCATCTGCAGACAAAAACTCAGTCACAGAAAATAACAGGAATTCCTAACATTATTTGGTGCATGCCGTCTCAGGACCATTTTGGCCAATGTGGCACACTGGTATCGTGGTACGGGGTGTATATTCACAAGAAAGGATAGATTTTGCTACGATTATCCAACCACACCCTCGTGGCAACAGAACAATTCTGCTAACAAGTTGATGAGTTAGTAGATGAAACATATATTAGTGGCAATCTGGCATAGTGGCATTACACAAGGACGAACTCGTACTACATTGCTACGCGTCAAAACTAATCGTTTAGATATTGTGTCCGGAGGCTAAGCTCGAAATGCGATACAGCGAGAAGTGCATCTAGACAAGGGACACTCTGTCCTGACTCCTAAAGCAGGAACTCTGCCACATTAGAATAGAAAGTACGATTTTTTGTCCAAAAGGACCCTCTGCCGAGATGATTTGGCAAAAAGGACTACCTCTGGATGAATTTGACAAAAAGGACCCCCTCAGCGGTGGCGGCAGCGTGGCGACACGTGGCACCCGCCACGCCAGAGGCGGCGGGCCGCCGCCACCGCAGGAGGCGGCCACTCAAACGGGATCTCGGCTGCTTCCCACGCCATGACGGGCAGGCGGGCAGGTGGGCCCGGCCGCCACCGGGCAAGGCTGACGGGCGTGGCGCTGTTGGCGGGCGGCGACATCTGCTGCGCCCGGGCCGCTGTGGGCCTGGCCGCCATGGTGGCAGCCAAGCTGGCGCGGTGGGTGGCCGACCGCCTCTGCTGCGTGCGGGCCGAGCGGGCCAGCCGCCACTATTGCCGACGGCTGATTCCGGTGGCGCAGATTTTCACGGCAGGGCTTTTCTCAGCTCCTTGTTTTGCCTGCCACAAGTTTCGATGATTAGATTCCCGCCTAAACTTTGTAGTCTTGATTGCTACGTAAACGACATCGATTAAAGCTGTGCGTGATTCTCGCTTCCGTCTATTTCTCCGGCCGGCGACAGCACTCAGGCGTTGTTGTTGCTGCGTATGATGAGACACCGCGATGCTGGAATCCGATGCCGTGGTAGGTGAGTTCTGGCTTGCTCTGCCGACAATACAGTGGTCCTCTTCTTTTTAAACGCACATCCGTGACTCCATGCGCATACACTCTCTCTCGCATATCTCGGGTTGCCTCCTCTACCTCTTAGCTCTCTCTGAGCGCATACATAGACAGAAAGGAAAACTAGCCACTTTTACTCGTGATTTTGGTCGATTTGGAGTTTGATTTGAAGATGATGAAGTTGAAGAAAAGTTAGATTAAGGTAAGATATATCCATTTTTGTTGGTTTCGTTCACATGCATGATGTTTTTGTTCTGTTTGATTAGTTCCTAAGTGTGTATTCTCTGTTGTTTTAGGCATAATTGTAGCACTTGAAGGAGTCATTTGGAGTCATTTAGAGCTTGAGGAGTAGGATTTGAGTTGTAAAGTGTAGTCTGAAGTTGAAGATCAAGGTATGAGCTTTGCAAAACATTTATTTATTTGTGCATGCAGGGTGGTAATTAGTTAGTCTTTTAGCTCGTCATTAGCTATGCGATGTTAGTGCGTAGAGTTTAGAAATAATTTAAGGCGACAGATACAACATTTACAATAGTTTTTATTGCATGCGGTATGTTATTTCATGTGGTATGTTATTTTATGTGGTATGTTTATTAATAAGTCTATAGTTAGGAGACCGTAGGGTCTACTTTGTTATGTCGCAATAATCTAAATTTTATATGTTCAGATTAGGTGCTAATGTACTTAATGATGTATGTAATTAGGTAAAATAATTCATCTTAGTAGCAAACAAGGAGGAGAAGACGTGATTGAAGAAATTGTGTTTCCATTTTCGCTGTCCCATTTTGAGGTGATGAACACATACGTGGAAGTGCTATTTTCATACTTTTGTTAGCAGGAAGAAAAATCCGTGTGTAATATTGTTGTTAATGTGATAATAGGTTGACGAGGTTCATATAGTACTGGCGACGGATATTTATTGGAACTATTTTGACGCTTAAATTACGCTCGTAGACAAGTTTGAGAAAAATAGATCTTTAAATACCCGTTAACCAAACAACCCCTTAAAGTCTAAGCAAATGATTCTAAAAACAAACCGAATATTTATAACGAAAATACAGTTATTATTTTAGTCGTAAGATATGTAAATGTTGTCATCGTTACTAAATGTTCAGTTACTAATTATTTGAAATGTAAACATGTATGTTGGTTAGGTACTATGGACAATTTAGTAGTGTACTATGGGAACGTCATACGTGACGGTCCATGCGGGGTGGATGTGTCCTTCATGAGTCGACTACGGTAGTGGTGAGAGACATGGTCAACGTGGGTTACGCAGCTGTTAGAAGGTGCATCCGGCGGTGTTTGGCCCGGTGATGCAGGAAAAAAAAATGACAATGGAGGCCTTCGCCGTTGATGGAGGAAATGATGGGACAGTTGCCCGTTGGGGTTTGCGGCCCGTCACGGTGATCGGTCGTGGGGTCGTACATGAGGTTTGCAAGCAATCCCAATAACTCAATGTATGGTCAGCCGATGGTGTATGTGGAGTTCATTTCAGTCCACCGATGTTGCCGGATGCGATGGCAGGGTGGTGAGGTCGAGTTGGCCATCACATCAGCCCCTAGCATCGGCCCATCGGAACCGACGGCGGCCAGCCTGTATGACACAGGATATTGGTCGGCGGCCGTTGACATGAGCGAACACGTGGAGGGATTGCGGAGGCGCTAGATGATGATGATCATTCTTCTGCGTCTTCGGAGTCAAGCGGAGAAGAAGATGTTCCTCCTCAGAGGGCGGTCGCGGCGGCACTGCAACCTGGGTTTTTACAGGATATGAGCATCACCAACGAATTTCACTCTGCTTCTGGCCTAGGAGCGGGAAGCACGGAGGTTGGGCAAGTTTTCCCAGATAAGAAGTCTGCTTACAGTGCAATGGGTAGCTATGCAATCGGCATCCACCGCCAGCAGATAGAGTGAAGCGATCGATAAAAAAGAGTTGAAGGTCATATGCATCCACACCGCGAAAGGTTGCCGCGGAAGAGTTCTCGCTAGGCTGAAGCACAGGGTATGTCACCATGGCATATCAGAAAAATAGTGGAGCATACTGTGAGAAAAGCGGGACTCTTTCAGATCACTACAATGTGACAAAGAAAATTTGTGGCACAGACGATGGAAACAATTGTGCAGGGAAGTCTCAACATTAGTGTTAGGGCTCGCAAAAAGATGCAGAGGATCTAATTGGATTCCCCGTTAGCTACAGCAAGGCTAGGCGTGCGAAGGAAAATATATTCAAGAACTTGTATGGTACCTATGAGGAGGCATATTCTTATGCCCCTAGAATGCTTCATCAAATAGCAAGTGCTAATAGGGGGACTCAAGTTTGGCGGAGAGAACGTCCAAACCCAATGAACCCGGGTGAGCTAATCCTGGACCGCTTATTCTGGGCATTCGCCCAGACTATACAAGCCTTCGTGCATCGCCGCGGTATTATCTGTTGATGGTACCTTTCTCCTTTGGAAAGTACAAGGGCACACTATTGGTGGCGATTGCAGCGGATGCAAATAATCAGCTTCTTCCTATTGCATATGCATTGGTCGAGAGCGAGAACAAAGATAGCTGGTTGTGGTTCCTGAGCTGCGTGAAGATTGGTGTCGTGAAAGAGCATAAAGGTGTTTGCATCATTTCTGATCGTAACACTGGATTATTAAGCGCTCTTGAAATAATTAAGGCGTCGGAAGAAGAGTGGGGCTGGCCCGATCTAGAGGGAAGGTGGTGCATGAGGCATTTGGCAGCAAACTTTTACTCCAAATTCAAAAACAAGGATTGGTTCAAGTTATTCAAGAGGATGTGCATGCAAAAACTGTAGCCAAAATGAATGCGATCTGGGCAGGTATCAATGGTGAGATTGGCAGCGGCCTTGCCCTTGAAGAGAGAAGACCGGAGGGTCAGAGGACACCCATAAATTTGAGCCGGTGGATCACCGAGAATTGCCCTCATTTGGAGAAGTGGGCGAGGCTCACGACACCGGGGCTCGGTATGGAATAATGACCAGCAACATGTCGAGGTGTACAATGGTGTTCTTAAAGGAGTGCGAGCACTGCCTATCACAGCCCTAATTGAAGAAACTTGGAACCGGACCTGTCATACTTTGCGCATAGGGTCACCGTCGCCAAAGAACAAGTTGAATTGAACAAGCCATGGTCCGAGAAGATGCAAAGACATCTGGACGAGAAAGCAAAGAAGTCTCAAAGTCATGGCTGTAGGAAAGTAGACGCACTTAGGAATAAGTGGGAGGTCAATGTGCGAGCCAAATGCGTTAAGGGTCACCACAGAGGATCAAAAAGCAAGCTGTCACCCTTGGCTCAACCTCCTGTGAGTGCACTTGTAACAAGCCCAAGCTTGAGGGCTACCCTTGCAGTCATGTGCTCGGGCGGCTGCTGATCAAAAAATCAGCGTCCGAGCCATACATATCGCCGTACTTCAACATGTACAATCTGTACAACACTTGGAACGGTGAGTTACGGGCTTGGGGCATTGATATGAACTACAAAATGTTGTGGCCAGATGGGCGAGAGAAATGGGTTCGAACGCCGACTTGATGAGAACCGCAAAGGACGACGTCAGTCTAGTCGTCATCGCAATGACATGGACGATAGCCAGTTGGGTGTACGAAGGCGATGCCGCGTTTGTAGGTGTCCTGGGCATTCACGCAAAGACTGCCCGTATCGAGCCAACAACAACGCATGATGTTGATATATATGTACTCGCCATGTCTATTTATATTTCTACTCGTTATGTGTACTTATATTAAATTTAAATTGATTCTCTTTGTATTATTGTACTCCTGATGTTAACTTCAGATAATTAATGTAATTCGTATCTCTTTGTATTTTTTAAGTTAATTTTGATTTGCATTTGTATTTCTGTCTTCCTCGTAATTTATATTTGTATGTTTGTGTGCAGGTTATGGGTGAAGTGCCAGTGCTTTTGCAGGGGCCCCATGACGCCTTGACCACCGCGCCACCTATTTTTGAAACCAAATACTAAGCATGATTATCGGCCTTTCAGACTTCGAACCATAAAGAAAACATGGCCAATACACAATCATTTCCTTGCTCACCTTGACGCTTATGGACTACAAGGTTTTGCTAGGCTCACATCATGCGACGACCAAGTACGTTCGGACCCATCCCTTTTGACATCCCTCGTTGACCGGTGGAGACCTGAAACCCACACCTTTCACTTTCGGTTTGGGGAGCTTGCACCTACACTGAAAGATGTTTCTATGATCACTGCTCTACCAATTAGAGGTGAGCCGGTAGTCTCTCCACGAGTGTCTCCATCTTGGGCATTAGATATAGCAGCCCGTCTTGGGATGGAAATGCCAGAATCCTGGCGTTACGGTAACCCTCGGGGCATCCCACTAAATGCGGCTTCGTGATAACTTTCTTAATTTATCTAGCTTCGCCAATGAGGAGACGAGAAAAAGACATCTGTTTATGTATTTGTTGTGGCTCCTCGAAATCTATTTCCAAATTCACATGGGGACGTTGTTGTCCCTGGTCTCATCTACATTGCAGAGAATATGGTAGATGAACCTTTACCCGAGCAGCCAAAATACAGCTTCGGTTCTGCCATGCTATCTCATACATACAGAGGCTTGTGTGATGCCACACAAAAGACCTCTTTCGCACAAAAAGCTCCATTACTTTGTGTCGCCTATGAGTTTCTACAGTTGTGGTCCTGGGAATACCTCCCTGTAGGACGACCTCGTATAATACAACCCATATACCCATACGACTTTGGCGAGGGTGCTAGCGCAACTATGGCCACCAGGTGGACAAAGGCATGGAAACGTTGGTCTCCAGATATAGCGAAAAATTGTTACCCTATGTACCAGCAGCAGTTTGAGATACTTGATGAGGCAGAAGTCACATGGAACCCGTGGACTCAGGACCAGCTAAAAATGGTCTTTGATGCTCGACACTTCACACCACGCATGTTGACCGATAGTGCATTCTGGCTGACTCGCTGCAACTTATTGTTCCTGTGGTGTGTTGAACCTTACAACCCAGGCGTGTAATGAGACAGTTCGGTCTCTATCAAGAAATTCCACCACCTTTTCCCAGACGTATCGACGAGGAAACACATAAGTAAGATGTGACATCCCTAAATAGTTAGTGTTATTTTTAATTTACTAAACTCACACTTTGTTACATAATTTGCAGGCTAACAAATATGGGCAGGGGTTGGAGTTTATACGATTGGAGGAAGAGAACAGTGAATGGGTACACAAGTGGGAAAATGAAGCGCTAGCAGATATAGTGCGTCAACTTAGGTATATTTTATGTACATTATTTTTTACGATGATCATACGATGCGTGAAGATGCTTTGCTTTCATCACAACGGTTTCTGTAATTATTTAATTTCGCAGACCGTACGATGGAAGTACAGATCAAGCGCATAAGCAGTGGTACTGCATGAACACACGTGCTAGCCTGGCCAGTCAGCCAGCTACTATACCAACACATCTCACACAAGAGGAGCAGGCGGAGACATGTTGAGCTGCATGCAGCTTACTATCGTGACCACCTGGTAATCACTTGTAACTTTTTAGGTCCATCATTTCATAATCATTTGAACTAAATAACATCCAAATATTGTTCAACTTGAAAATGTCAACGAAGTAGGGCAGATGGCTACGGATAGCATGCGGCCCAGGGCCCATATCGTAAAGACATTCCAGAAACTTTTGCAACAATTCGTGGCAAAGAAGTTCGAGATGCGGTAGAGGCGGCAGCGTTGCCACTGGAGCATACATGCTGGTAGCGAGGTCAGCCAGACCGAGTGCGGCACCGTCGTCCAGACCGAGCGAGGCGCGTACGAGCCATGAGCAATGGGGGGAGGGTCCGAGTACTAGAACGACATTGCCACGACATGACTCATCTCTGCCGCTGCATCGCTCTTCTTCGATGCAGCTTCGTCAGAGGCAAACATCTCAGGACCATGGCACGGGCTTGGATTCGATGCCCGAGCAGTTTCTTTCCCCTAACCCATATGCGTACACAGGATATGATGCATACACCCAAGATGAGGGATCTCAGCCGTATCTCTCCACGCGAGGGATCCCCATGCCCGAGGAGACTTCGTGTACCAGATTTAAACCAGCACCACGCATACAATGGCCAGACAATATAGGAGAGGGATATGCTCAGGTAGTCATGTTTACATTTCAATGCATTTACAATGATATCATATATTATCCTCTAACAGTTTGTTTAAAATGTTTATATGTGCAGGACATACCTGATGTTATTTGGGACGATGAGAACACCCAGCGTGGGCGTAAACACAGGCCTCCGGGAGCATCACATGATCATGGCGTCAATACAGGCCTCCGGGAGCATCACATGATCTTGGCGACACGGTTACATCATTAGTTACAGAGTTCTTGGAGGGGCGTTATTGGCCCATCTTTTATCCCCGGATTCACAACCATACGCCTACAATTACGCTTCAGGTTCGCAACAAGGATTCGCGACTCCACCACCCACGCAGGACTCGCGGACACATGAAGCCGAATTGGAGTACGGCCTTGATCTTCGTGTAACTTCGGCCACCTAATCGCTTGTCGCCTTCCGTCGTAAGGAAAGGCCAGGTGGTCATCGTAAGTAGGGTGATTCATCTATCCACATGCTGACCCATTGTATCTACATATGTCTGTATCAGACTTTTCGATTTGAACATCTATGTATGCTGAAATAAAATGCACCAGCCAGGAACAATTTTTTCCGCCTATATCTCCCGCCATACTATCCGCTCCACTCTTTTGCTTATGTTAGGCCGGTTTCCCGCCAACCCCTTCCCGCCATATCTTCTGCCACCCGTTTCCCGCCAACCCCTTCCCGCCATATGTTCTCGCCAACCCTTTCCCGCCATACCGCAGTCGTTCTTTCCCGCCATTTTCTCCTCTCTACCTATAAAACCCCTTGAGATGGAGGTGGATAAGCATTCGAGTGTAGTGTAGTCGAGATGTCCCATTATCCTTTCGATCGTAGTTTTCACCACAGGGATGAGCAGCACTCTTACGAGGCTAGCTACCGATTTCAGGATGGACAATAGGATAGTTCCATGGGACGAACTCACGGTAGTGACACCATAATGAATGAGTTGGCTCACCAATTACGTAGGTGCAGGGTGGCCCGAAAGGACCTATGAGGAGGTACGCAAAGAACTTCTTAGGTTGAATGCAAGGTGGAAGAAGGTAGTGGAGCCGAAGAGTGAAACTTTTAAAAGGACTGCAGAAAAGCATCCATTTTTATGGACTGAGGAGAGCGAGGACGAAGATGATATCTTCATGAAGCCGCTACCGGGTTCTGCATCGTCAAAGGGCAAGAGTTCTGCATCGTCCAAGGGCAAGAGTACTGCATCCTCGAAGGGCAAGAGTTCTTCATCGTCCAAGGGTAAGAGTTCTGCATCCTCGAAGGGCAAGAGTTCTGCATCGACGGAGGATGACGATGATGCCTTCATGTAGTTTTAAGCTGTATTCCAGTTGTACCGTTTAATTCAGATGTACTTGCATTATTAGTTTGTACTCTCTTATTGTAAGGCATTATGTTCTATCTTAATTTCATTTTGTAGTTGTTGCACGATGTTCGATAATTAGTGGAGGGAAAGAAAATGCCACTACTTTATTCTAAAACTATATTTTTTCCATCACTACAAGGTACAATTGAAAATAAGATACATTGTAGGAATAAACCTACATTTAACTCCTGAAATAAAGCTATATTAAAGTGCAGAAATAAAGATACAAATGATTGCGAAGTTTAAAATACTACCACAGGAATCTACTGAGTCCAGCGTGGATATTTTCCTTTTCCATCGCCAGCTTCTTCTGCTGCCTTGGCCTCACGAGCCCTTTCTTTCTTTCTCTGCCTCTCCGCCTCCACGAGCCTCCTTTTCGCTGTCGTTCCTGCTCCTCCATGCGACGAGCCTCTTCCCTGTTTTTCTTTCCCATTTCCTGAAAAAAGCGGTGTTGCTCCGCATAGTATTTTTTAACTCTCTCTCTTGCTCTGCTTTCTCCTCAGCTTCCGCCTTCTCGCGTCGCTCTTCCATAAATAAACTATTCCACGCCCGCGACTTCTTTCACGAATCTCAGTCACTGCCCAAGCCGGCTTCTCCGTGTCAATCCAACGATAGTACATGCACAGGCGGAGGAGACTACAACAAGAAACAAAAATGTTACTAAAGAATCAATGAAAATACCAACAATATCTATTCGTGATGGTTAAACCATACTGGAGGCTTGTCGTACTCTGAAATAGCTACGGCAGGATCTTCCTCATAATTGGCGCACATGAAAAACTTCATGCCCAACCAATCTGAAAAACCCGTCACCTCCTTCACCTTGCAAAGATCGCCACACCAACACCGCAGGACTGCCACCCCAGAGGCAAACTTGCATTCTTCATTTTCCTCGGCCTAATGCTTTGATCCGAGCAAGGCAAACTCATACCGACTGAAAAAATGTGTTACACACTTTGCGACCTTGCCGATTTCGAGGATGGGTGGACGAGAGCCTCGGTGTCTCCTTTTATAAGCTCAGACGATAAATGATGGCGAGAAAATTAAGCGGGGATATTTACGATCCCTGTAGTGTCGGCCCAACAGCTTCCCAGTGCTATCGCATCCGCTGAGGCAAAAGAAGCAAAGGCAAAACAAGGAGCTGAGAAAAGCCGTGCCCGTGAAAATCTGCGCCACCGGAATCAGCGCCGTCGACCTTGATGGGCGGCCTGGCCCGCGCCTCGGCCAGCAGCAGGCGGTCGGCCACCCACCGCGCCCGATTGGCTGCCGCCTCGACCGATGGCGGCCAGGCCTGGCGGGCCCGGGCGCAGCAGATCTTTGTCGGCCGCGCCAGCCGCGCGCCAGGTCGCCGCCTTGCGGTGGCTGGGCCCAGCCCGCCCGTTCCGTCGCGGCGTGGGAAGCAGCCGGGATCCCGTTCGCTGGAGTGGCCGCCTCCTGCGGTGGCGGCCGGGCCCGCCGCCTCTGGCGTGGCGGCGGGTGCCACGTGTCGCTGCCGCGCTGCCGCCACCGGCGAGGGTCCTTTTTGTCAAATTCATCCACAGGTAGTCCTTTTTGCCAAATCATCTCGGCAGAGGGTCCTTTTGGACAAAAAATCTAGAAAGTACTCCCTCCATCCTAAAATGTACTCCTTCCGTCCCATAATATAAGGTCATTTCCGACGTAAAAAATAATCTTATATTATGGGATGGAGGGAGTAAATCGTAACCAGAATAAGATTAGTCATAGCCTAGCAAATTTTGCTCACCTTGAGGGTGGAACCATGACTTGGTTAGGTTCTGGCCCTACCGAAGTTTCAGAGCTAACAGCGATTGATTGTATGAACTGTAGAGATGAGTAATACAATGTTTTCATCCGCAAAAAAAAAAATGTAAGATTATTTTTTACACCATCATTGTGTCAAAAATGATCTTCTATTTTGGGATGGAACGACTACTATCTAACGCAATGTATGATTGAAAAAAAAATTCAAAAGTACTCCCTATGTAAACTAATATAAGAGCGTTTAGATCATTACTTTAGTGATCTAAAGTCTAAACACTCTTATATTTCTTTACAAAGGGAGTAACATTCGACCTCTTCGATCAACGAAGTTATATTTGTTTCTGTTTCGGTCTTTTTTTTCCGCAGCCGTGCTGGCCCAACCAGTAACAAATGGCATCTTCCCACTTTTGTTGCACGCACTCCCGATTCTTTGTCCCTCTTCATAATCTTTCGGCACTTTATGTCAGATCCACGGATAATATTATTAGAAAAATGAAGTTTGGAAGCATATGCTAACTACTGGTATTGTAAACCAGATTATATGTGCTAGTATAGGGATTTTGTGCCTGCAAAATTATTTCCTTTTGTTTGATCTGTTGTAGCCGGCAATGTTCGCTGAATCACTGGCCTGATTAGAGAAAAAGATCCTTCAGACTAGAGGCAAAAAATGAAGAACTGGACGTGACAAGTGTCTGATGCGGTGGTGCTTAGTCAGGTACTGCCTGCTAGGTGGCACACACGCCAAATTTTGATTCTTCCTGTTTTGGCCATCTCCTGGTCAGGTGTCACCTATAAAATCAGACAAAATACTAAGCTGCCGGTAGTTCCTGCTATTTTCTTGAAACAGAAAATAATATGTAGTGTGGCTGCTGGCATTCGAGCCCAGGTCTCCACGGCTACAACATGGAATTCTCAACACTAAACTACAGCCACTTTTTTGTCCATTAGTTGGATTTTACCTTTAAGTTCTAGTAGTAATCAATAAGCCATTTGATATCTCTCCCGTTCGTCCTACTGGGCTTTTCAAAACTGTACAGGGGTGTTTTTCTATGCCACCAGGGAATAGAAGAAGGAAATTTACGGGTGAAAATCATTTTAAGAAAGCGGCCGAACTCCTACCATCCATGCAAATCACACAAGAGCGAGCATTCTGAACACACCCGCGTCAATATGAATATCGGAGATAAATCCACATATATCATTAAGTTTGTATTCCTAATATAGAGCAAAAGGATTTGATCATTTGAAACATGAAGACATGCCCCCAAACAACACCAACCTATCTAGAGTTTCGGGTAAGTAACTGATTCTTATTGTTAGGTATTATAGTTCCTTTGTTTGTGGCATTCACTGGAAAAGCTTGCACGAGCATACAAATCTCTCGCTCAGGAACAAGCACATGATCAAGGAACTTTCTAGCGTAACACACTTGTAATGGGGCAATCTGACTAGCTGGTCAAAACCCTTTCCGACCTATCAATATTGGAAAGTCAAGGTACTGAAAATACACACCTACTTTAGTAGTCAGAGGTTGTTCTCTTCTCGCTGCTCTGTAGTAATATGTTCCTCTCCATTACACGTTGTGGTCCTTTGTTTGCTAGATGTCCACCACTCGTCGTCATCACTTGGTTGACGATACTGTGCGAGGCGTCATTTCCGTCGACTACAAGGTGTCTGTGGTGACTTTATCAGTCTTAAGATGATGTGTTAGCTCAGTCTCTCGCAGGTTCTCATATGGGTATATGTACGTGTATGTGAGCGACTTTGATGTATTACATAGAGCTGGGTCTCCTGGATCAGACGATGGCGACATTCTCAATGTCGCTTTCCCTTCTGGGGGCATCGTTTTGGAGCGAGTGTTGGCTGGAGGGACAAGAGGAGGAGCGGTCTTACATCTACCGCAAGGGCGACGGGGGATCCCGGCGGCATGGTGCTGCGGAGTTTCGGCGACGGGCGCGTGTGGATGGATACGTGCAGGATGATGGCATTGTCTGACACCGTGGTGGCGCCGAGGGCAGGCATGTCAAGGTTGGTGCGCCAGTACCTACTCTGAGGATGGATTAGTGGAAGACGGCGGCGGCGGCCTCTGAGAGTGCGTCGGGCCGGCATGTGACCCAGTCTCGACATAGTGGCTTGGCTGGGGCATCCGGTTATAGATGTTAGGCTTTGATGTGATGTCTATTTGGTATTCGGTTCGGACATTTGGCACCCCTTCATCAAGGGGATAGGAGTAGCGACATGTGTATTGTCAAGATGGTGGCTTCAGGCTTACTGATTTATTACTTTATATGGTCTTTGTGAATAATTAATAAAATGGTTCCATGCATTGTCCAGATGCAAAGACCGGGGATATATCCTCCTTTAAAAAAAATGTGAGCGACTTCGGTCGTATTTTGCTTAGAGAATATAGTTACTCAATCAGTTCACTTTTATCAGTCGTTTCATACAACTGAAAATGGACTGTTTTGCTTGTTGTCTGAAATGTCTTCAACGCCTTAAAAAAGTGAACAGAGGGATTAAGTGATGTTTATAAGGACGCTAGGCAGTTAGTTAGAAAGTGCAAAGGAAACAGAGCCATCATGTGATCATCACTCCGGGCCTTAACAACCGTGTATGCACAGCAAGCAGCAGCCTGCCATGGGATTGCTAAACAAGGAGAAAAATTGGAAACAAGGGAGAAAGGAAATATTGACTCGTTCAGGTTGCTTCAGTCAGTCCCTTTCAATCACCTTGCAGGCATAAACTGGATATAAATCCAGCCTTGTAAAGACAAAGGTACGTGCAAATTTTTAGGTTCGTATCGTACGCCGTGTAGTAGTTGACGACTTGAGCACCATCCATCTATATCTGTAAAACAAAACAAGGAGGCGTGCCCATACGTTTACCGCAAGCACGTCCAAAGTCGAAAGAAGAAACGGAAAATCTGACGAAACTGGTGGAGAGCAGTAGTCGTCCTGGAATTATGATTGCACGTTCCAGCTTTGACGGCCGTCCGTTTCGCCGCCGCATGCACACGCATGTGGCTAGCCCGCGGGAACTCCGGGCAGGGGCGACCGGAAAAGATCTCGAGGGGCTCCTGAACCGTGGGCTGGGCTGAGCTGAGCTGGTCAGTCGCTTTCTTTCGATCGGTGTGCGTCCAGCTGCACCGAAATCAAGGAAAGTTTCTTCTTCTTCTTCTTCTTCTTCTACTTCTTCTTCTTCTTCTTCTGGCTCAATCCAAACATTGTTTATCGGCGCACCAATCAAAATCAAGTGAAGTCTTCTTCTTCTTCTTCTTCTTGCTTGATCCAAACATTGTTTATCGGCGCACTAACCAACCGATGGAAATGATCGTCCCGGGCCCGATCAAGAATGGAATGTGGTACGGAGCTCCTCTCGTAGTACCACTGCTGTACTGACTGTTAGACTGTATTTATACGTAGCCTTTGTATAGATCTTGTATATTGTACCGTACACCTTGTGTACTCCTTATATATATATGAGATAGCCACACCCTGTTATGGGTGTCGTGCAGTTTCCCAAAACCCTATGTTTAACATGGTATCAACCCTAACCGGTCCTATGTCTTCCGCTGCCGCCGCCGCGACCGCATCGACCTCCGCCGCCGCCACCGTCGTGCCGGTCACTGCCACGGCGCCTGCGTCGCCGTTTCTATCATCACGCCCTCTGGCCTCGGTCTACTCCGGCCAGGCCTCGATGGCGGGGCCGCGTCCGATCAGCAGCCGCCATCGTCCCTGATCGCGCCTCCGCCGGCTTGGGGCGCTGCGTACCCTGACCCAGCGGCTCCCTGGATGGGATCGGCGCCCTACGCGGCTCCTCCTCCGCCGAACGCAGGGCCCTACGGGGCTCCTCCTATGGCTGTCGCGCCCAACGTCCCCGCCCCGTACGGATCGCCTTATCCGGCCGCCGCGGCTACGTCGCATGGCGCCGTCCCTACGGCGTTCTACACCGCCCAACTTCACAGCACTACGGCGCCGCGGACACCGGGTCGGGACGGGCACCGGCTGTGCCCTACGGTGCCTCGCCACCGCCACTGCCCTATGGCAGATACGATCCGCCTCTGATGGCCACGTCCTACCCTGGAGCTCCTGCGCCGGCTGCACCGTCCTCGACGCTGGGTCCTGGTGCATCTGCTGGATCGTCCCGCATGGGCTACCACACATCGCCTCCCGTTGCTGATCATGTCGCGGCCGTTGCACCGTTCTACTTCGCGCATCTCATCCCGGTGAAGCTTACGACAGATAATTATTTGTCATGGCGTGCACAGGTGCTGCCGCTTCTCCGCAATCGCTACCTGGAGGGCTACGTCGATGGTTCCCTGCCGTGTCCTCCCCCGCATCATCCGGCGTATCATGCATGGGTTGCTCAGGATCAGGCCATCCTCTCTGTGATCCAGTCGTCGCTCACCGAGGGCGTGTCCTCCTTGGTCCTCTTCATCGCCACGCCTCGTGAGGCGTGGTTCGCACACACGAAGCCGCATCTCAGCAGCATGCGCGCGCTCACACTATTCGTACGGAGCTGGGGGAGACCAAGCTCCTTGACCTCAGCACCACCGACTATTTCAGCAAGATGACGCGTCTCGCCGATACCCTGGCCTCCATTGGCCAGCCGCTTCGTAAAGAGGACTTCACCACCTTCGTCATGAACGGACTGGATGACGATTATGATAACCTTGCTGAAAATATCAATGGTCGTGACACTCCGCTTGAACCTCGTGAGCTCTACGCCCGCCTCCTCGCCACGGAACAGCGCATCAAGTCCCGTCCGTCCAACCCGAGTTTTATTGCTGCTAATGCTGCCACGCGTAGTAAAGGGAAGCCCTTCAAATCACCTACCGGCGGCAAGTCAGTGCCATCGACTCCACAGACTTAGCGGCCGCCCGCCGCCGCCGCCCTGCCTACGACCGGGGGTGGTCGTCCGTGTGCCTGCTGCCCCTCATGTGGCGTTCAGCTCCCCTGTCAGTTGTGCAATCTTCCAGGTCACATCGCTTCCCGCTGTCATCGCCGCTTCAAGCAGGACTTCCTCGGCATCGGCAACGATGGCAAAGGCAACGAGAAGCAGGCTGCCTTGGCCACTCATGAGCCTGCTCGGCAAGCAGGCCACACTCCCTCATATCCCATCGACCCAACTTGGTACATGGACACGGGCGCTACGAATCATCTGACAGGCGAGATGGGCAAACTCTCCATGCAAGAACCATACCGTGGACATGATCAGATTCACACCACCAATGGAGCAGGTATGCACATATCACATGTTTGTCAGGCCTCCCTCTTAACTCGCACACAAAAATCTCTTCATCTACGTAATGTTCTTAGAGTTCCTTCTGCTACTCGTAGCTTATTGTCTGTTCCTCAACTTACTCGTGACAACGATGTTTTCACTGAGTTTCATCCTTTTTATTTTTTTATCAAGGATCGAGCCACGAGGGACGTTCTGCTTAGAGGTCGCCTGCGTGATGGACTTTATGCACTTGATCTGCCAAATGCTCCTCGAGCGTTCAGCGGTGTCCGTGTTTCGCCCACTCATTGGCATGCACGGCTTGGTCATCCTGCCACTCCTATAGTTCGTAGTATTCTACATAGTCATAGTCTTCCCATTGTGTCCAAGAAAGATGCTGCCACAGTCTGTGATGCCTGTCAGCAAGGCAAGAGTCATCAGCTTTCATTTTCGGATTCGAGTCGTGTCGTTAAAACTCCACTTGAGCTTATTTTTTCTGATGTATGGGGGCATGCCCAAACTTCTATGAGTGGTCATAATTATTATGTCAGTTTTATTGATGCTTATAGTCGATTTACTTGGCTTTACCTTATCAAGCGTAAATCTGATGTGTTTGATGTGTTTCTACAATTTCAAGCTCACGTTGAGCGTCTTCTCAAGCATAAGATTATCCATGTCCAAACCGATTGGAGGGGGGGGGGGGTGAGTATCACAACCTCAATTCCTTTTTTAATAAGCTTGGAATTTCACATCGTCTGTCTTGTCCTCATACACATCAGCAGAATGGCACGGCTGAACGTAAGCATCGTCACATTGTTGAAACTGGCCTCACTTTACTTGCCCATGCATCGGTACCTTTTAGGTTTTGGAGTGATGCGTTTTCCACTGCCTGTTTTCTCATAAATAGGCTTCCTACACGACTCCTTGGAATGAAAACACCGCTTCAACTGTTGCTTAATGAGTCTCCGGATTATACCTTTCTCAATGTTTTTGGTTGTGCTTGCTAGCCTCATCTTCGTCCATATAATAAGCGCAAGCTTGAGTTTCGGTCAAAACTTTATGTTTTTCTTGGGTATATCTCCCTTCATAAAGGGTACAAGTGTCTCCACATTCCGTCTAATCGTGTCTACATCCCGCGTGATGTTGTGTTTGATGAGAATGTATTCCCATTCTCGTCTTTCTCAATGACTCCCGCACCTCCGGTCTCATCCTCATCTTCCACTTCTCCTCTGCCTGCTCAATTTGTCAATATTGCATACTCTCCTGCGTTGTTGCCTAATCATGCTGCAGGCACAGGTCGTGGAGCTCGTCTTGAGTTATTGGATGAACAGGAGGAGTTGGTTGCACCTGACGTGACGCCTGGTGCAATGCATGCACCATGCATGCCTCCCGCTGCACCACCCGCGGTGGTTGCCGCACGACCGGGGTCCACAGCCCCGGCCTCACCCGCACCAGCTTCCCCTGGGCTGGCATCGCCTGGGCCGACATCGGAAGGTGTCGCCCCCGCCTCCCCTGGGCTGGCCTCGCCTGGGCCGGCCTTGGACGGCGTGGAGCGGCTGGTCTCGCCTAGACCAGTCTCGCCTGGGCCGGTGTCGCCCGCCTCCTCGCTTACGTAAATGCGCCCTGCCTCGTCATTGCCGGTATTTGTTGCCTTGTCACTGATGCCTCGCCCGGCCTCTCTGGTTCCACCACGACCATTGCTTTGTTGCTCAGAGACCGCACACACGCAGCAGGTCTGGCATTTTCTGTCCCAAGCAACGCAAAGATGGGACGGTGGCATGGCTTGCGGCATGTGTTGCTCATCTAAAGGAAGATCCTTCGGCTGAACCGCGTCATTTTCAGGCTGCTCTTGGGATTCCTCATTGGCGACAGGCTATGGAACAAGAGTTTCAGGCATTATTGACAAATGGTACATGGCGACTTGTTCCTCCGGTCTCTGGTGTTAATGTCATTGACTCCAAGTGGGTTTTCAAAGTTAAGAAGCATGCTGATGGTTCTATTGAACGCTATAAGGAACGGTTAGTGGCGAAAGGGTTCAAGCAACGGTATGGTCTTGACTATGAGGATACATACAGTCCGGTGATCAAACCAACGACTATACGGCTTCTGTTGTCCTTGGTTGTTACTAGAGGCTGGTTTCTCCGTCACCTGGACGTTCAGAATGCCTTTTTACATGGAGTTCTGGATGAGGAGGTTTACATGCGTCAGCCCCCAGGGTTTGTTGATCCTACTCGCCCTCATCATCTGTGTCACCTGGTCAAGGCGCTCTATGGGCCGAAGCAGGCTCCTCGTGCCTGGCATGCCAGATTGGGCTCTGTCCTTCGGTCACTTGGATTTGTTCCTTCCACTGCTGATACGTCACTCTTTCTTCTGCATCGGCCTGAGGTGACGATATATCTGCTGGTGTATGTTGATGATATTATCCTCATCAGCTCATCTGATGTTGCTGCTGATCGTCTGATCTCCTCTTTGAGTGGTGACTTTGCGGTGAAGGATTTAGGCACATTGCATTACTTCCTTGGCTTGGAAGTCTCTTGTTCTCCTGCTGGTTTGACACTCACCCAACATAAGTACTCCATGGATTTGTTGCGAAAGGCAGGTATGCTACAGTGTAAACATGCCATGACTCCTATATACGCTCTTGATCGTTTATGCGCATTTGATGGAGATCCTCTCACTTGAGATGATTCCACCGAGTATCACAAGATTGTTGGTGGTCCGCGATGTCGACCATCACTCGGCTCGACATCTCCTACGTGATCAATACGTGTTTGTCGGTTTCTTCATGCTCCTCGGACTACTCCTTTGGACAGCGGTGAAGCGTATTCTTCGTTATATTTGCTTCTTTGCCTCATATGGTTTACTTCTTCACCCGCCTTTTTGCGCTTTCAGCTTTTTCGGATGCAGACTGGGCTGGTAATCCAGATGACAGGCGATCCACGGGGGGACATGTTGTCTTCTTTGGTCCTAATTTGATCGCGTGGGCTGCTCGTAAACAAGCTACGGTGTCCAGGAGTAGCACTGAAGCTGAATACAAGGCAGTTGCCAATGCTACAGCTGAGATCATATGGGTACAGTCCTTGTTAAGAGAGTTGGGAGTTGCTCAACCCCAGCCACATGTCCTTTGGTGTGACAACATTGGTGCTACATATCTATCATCTAATCTAGTGTTTCATGCTCGGACAAAACACATTAAAGTTGACTATCACTTTGCGCGGGAACGTGTTGCACAGAAGCTATTTTCTATCAAGTTTATCTCTTTTAAAGATCAACTTGCTGACATCTTCACGAAGCCTCTACCACAACCTCAGTTTGTAGGCTGTAGGCGTAATCTTAACGTACTTTGTACCTCAGGGCATAGTTAAGATTGAGGGAGGGTGTTAGACTGTATTTATACGTAGCCTTTGTATAGATCTTGTATATTGTACCGTACACCTTGTATACTCCTTATATATATGAGATAGCCACACCCCGTTATGGGTGTCGTGCAGTTTCCCAAAACCCTATGTTTAACACTGACAGCCAAATCGTTCGGTCGCGTTTGGAATGCTGTCCGGCGTGGCGGCGTCCACCGACGTGCCGGACGGGAGTAGATTAACACTTCAAACGCACGTACGTACGTCCGTGGCCGGGAACTTGAGATGTTGTCCAGAATCCCGATCCACGCGTCCACGCACGCAACAAGCTGTTGAATCAATGATCTCTTGCTGCTATTCGCATACAGTAGTACCCAAATACAGTGGCTGCAGGTTCAGTGATGCAAGTGAACTTTTCCTGTGTTGTGGTGGTAGTATCTGTGAGATGGAGGTGGGTACGATCCGGTGCACGATGCGAAAGCGACCGTTGGCCTGCCCCGCCGATCGTTTTCTTCGCTAATCATGTGACTTTTTTTTTGCGGGGACTAATCATGTGTCTTGACACGCACAAAATTGCATCTCTAATCATGCATACTGCCTAGGACAAGTCTGACACTGACACGACCAACGCCCGTGGCCGGAGGGATCTGCCGCAACGCCCTCCGCCGCCCGAGCCTGAGCCGCTTCCCGTCGCGGCCACGGCCACGGCCCACCGCCGCTAGCGGCGGCACATGGGCGGGGCTGGGGCACGACGGCGCCTCCCGCAACGGCGACGGCCTAACCACGCACGGCCGCTCGATTCGTCGACCATGTGCCGGGCGCCGGGGCACGGCGTTCCGCTGCGCTTGGGCAGGCGGCCGCGCCGCGCCATACTCGCAGCGAATCTTGAGGTGTGTCTCGCGGATCGTGGAGTGTGCGGGCGCCAGCGACAGTTTTACCGTCAACGGCGCGACTAGCGAGAGCCTCCCGCGGTGCTACCGGCGGCACGCTTGGCGGCGGCCACCGGCGGGGTTTCATGGACAGTTAACCCATATCATGGCGTTTCATGCACGTCTGGCCGAAGCCATCGTTTGTCACCGTAAGCTAGCATCAGTGGATGCGTGCGTGCGTACGTGGCTGGCCTGAGTGAGGACCGAAAGCTACAACTCCGGCAACGATGTACACGTATCTAATCTATCGCGCAGCACAAACAGTGCGGATGGATGATCAGACGAGCGATCGTATTCGTATCAGGCGAGGCCAAAATCCGGGCACATGTAGGCCGAATAGCCCGCTGCCCGCCAGGCCCTGCTGCAGACAGCGCCGTGCCACATGCACCACGAGCACACAGCGCCTCGTCACCGGCCCTCACCGGATAGCAAACTGCACAAGACCACTTTGAGGCTGACAACAAAGCATGGATACTAGGGAAACGCTTCGCACTTCCATTTTTCTCTCAGCACTTTACCTGAGTGTCGTGGTCCAGTTTAGCTTTAGCTTACAGCTCTCATTGCATGTGAAACAGTCAGCTTGACATGGAAATGGCTTGTCCCCGGCGGCGACCCCAGCTGTGGCGGCACCGCGGTGCCTTGCTTTCCACTTTGGATGTACCCAATTGAGCAAGCTCACAAGGACTTTTGGGCCGCTCATTTTCTGCTTCCAGATCAGCTTCTGGGTTCGTAGAATAAGTAACTAAAAAGAACACATATGTAGTGTAGCTTTCCGGCCCCTATCTGTGCACGAAATTACTCTAAATTTTTTTTGGCAGGGCTCTCATTTTGACCATCCGATCTTCTCCTCTCTACTCAACTCATACAACAGTTTCATACTGCAACAACCGAAAAGAACTGGATTCCAACTTATTTTCTGAGGGAATGGATTCCAACTTGTTTTCTGAGGAAATCATTTCACGTGGATTTTACACACGAGCTCTTTTACCGTACCCTGTCATCAATATGGGCCGTCTATTCTAAAAATCCGAGGGTTGTGATGGATCTATACTGCTCAATTCGGGCCAGTCCCATCGTCAACAGTAGCGGTGGAACTGGCAGGTCCACGAGCAGCAGTATACGTGTTGCGAGGGTAATTTAGGGAGTGGAAAAAAGTTAGTGCCCTTTTCCCGCACGCGCCTCTCGTCTCGGGTTCCGGCAGCCGCTTCGGCGCATCTCCATTATGGACTGTTCCCGTGGATCGACGTTACTACGCCGCCAAGCGCCAGCTATGCTCGAGGTGCCACACACAGCCGCATCGTCTTCCTCGACGAGCCCCCTCCCCTTCCTCTCCCGTTGGAAACCGCTGCATCTCGTCTTCTTCCGCATCCCCTTCTGGGCGGTCAGCAGTATGGCACAGTTGTGCGAGCCTGACGAGCTCCTCTTCTTCAGCGGCAGCTAAGGAAATTAGATGCAGTGCGTCTTTCAAAAGCAAACCAATCGGCGGGCTCTATAGATCAACCAAAACACATCATCTCCACCCACCAAGAGTTAAGTGATGAACCACCATGGAAGGTGGGAAAGTTTGCGATCTTGTAGACGTGGACGTGTGTGTGAGGGCGATGCACACCCCAGCGGGAGGCGCGGCTGGAACCTGGAGGTGCGAGGACATGGTCAGACGACGGCGAGAAGAGCCCGTCGGTGGTGGCGGGAGTGCACCGTTAAATAGGGACGCGGCATCGAGTTCGGCTACGGCTCAGGGCAGGGCTACGAACAGACCAGCCGATTCTTAATGGGCTGACGTTATTTTGTAAAATAAAATTATGACTAGAGTACCCTCACAAAATCAAGGGTGGATGATATGGTATACTGCTCCCTTCCCTCTATAACAGTACAGGGTACCATAAAAATGCTCTTTACACATAGTTATTCTCTGGGCTGTTTCTCATTATCTGCATATGAAAAGGACTGGCCCTTTATTGGGCTTGTGGCTCGTTTCTTCATCCTATAGCGGATTCTGAGAGCTCGGCTTTTTGAACCTAACAAACAGTTACTACTTGAAAGCTTTGAAAAATAATGCAAAATACATATACATGGAGAATAATTATAACTTGTAGACGCAATACTTTAAAATACATATAATTATTTGCATCGTGTGAAAAATTACAAATAATTTTTTGCAAAAAATCATGTAATTTGTATTTTCGTACCCCATTTTTTTTGAAAATTTTAGTATCTTTTTTACAGAAATTTAGAAGGGTTATAAGCGGATTTTATCTTCTAAGTTCTAACTGACCGCCAATCCCAAATCAGTTTCATTTCCGTCCCATAAAGGAGTAGTAACTTTTTATGGCGACCATCTTAGTACTGTTTTGTCGTACAAAGTGCGGTTTTGTGCAAAGTGGAGTATAAGCGGAACATATATCTAGGGTTTAAAGGGCTGCATGAGGTGCCTGAAATTTCATCGGCATTAGTCACTTTTCATCATGACTGCTAGATTTTCATCTATCAGGCGAAAACAGGTCGTGCACGGTTTATCTTGCTCCTCCCTTTCTTGTTCCTCCAGCACCCGCCAACCTTCCCCGTCCCAATTGCCTGCCTCCCCCCTCCCCGCGGCCGGCGGGCGCTACCGCACATTGCCTCCTCGCCCTGCCCTCCCCTCCCCGAACCGCCTTTGATTGTCGTTGTCACGACAATCCCTCTTATGCCCCATGACCTGTAGAAATTTCAGCTACCCCCGCCACCTCCCCGTGGCTGGTGGGCGCTGCCGCCCGCCGCCTCACTCTGCCATCAACCTCCACAACGGCCTTTTCTTGCCATCGTCGCGACCATTCCTGTAAGCACCAGACCTGCAGAAACTCTGATGACCCCCCGCCTTCCGACCTGCACCGTCAAGTTTCAGATTCGTTCCCACTCATGTATGGTCCAGCCTTGCCGCCTCCACTTTCGGCCCCGAGCAAAGCGAAATCGACGCTCGCCTGAAAAAATTGGCACCTGACATTTATCAAACAAGGGCACAACGACTTGCGATGCATGTTATACGCAGAACAAAATAAAAATAGACATACATGAACTAATCCGTGGTTGGATGGTTAGGAGGACAGTGGTATCCCCAGCCCACCATGACTCAAGTCCTGATACTCGCATTTTCTGGATTTATTTCAAGGATTTCGGCGATGCATGTTCAGTGGGAGGAAAGGTTCTCGTCGACTACGAGGCGCCTGTGGTGATTTCGTCAATCTCAAGATGATATGCCGACCCAGTCTCTCGAAGGTTTCATAGAGGCAGGGTCTACGTGTGTGTATATTCATAGGGATGAATGTATGCACATATATATGAGCGCCTATGTCTGTATTGTGTTCTCAAAATAAATAGACATACCGAACGATTCAAGTGAGAAGGAAATGATTTCCACGAGGAGGAAACATTGCCAGGCACAACATTTCTTAGCACATGTTCCTGATTTAGGTGCTAATCTTTTGCACATTATAAACCAAACATAGGAAGAAATTTTATAAAGAAGAAAATATTAAACCCGAGGAACATCGGCCAACTGGACGAACCAAGCATCGGCCTATAAAAACTCCATGCCGCGCTCCCCTGGAAAAGCAGAGCATTCTCACGCCAACTCCGTCCGTCCGCGCCATCAACCCACCAAAAGCAGAGCACCCCTCAGCCGGCGAGAAGGGAGCGATGGCCAAATGCGGCAAGATCCAGAGCATCGTCCGCCTCCAGCGGACGCTGCGGCGGTGGCGGTCCCGGGCCGCGGCGGCGCCGGTGCCGTCGGGGCACGTGGCGGTGTGCGTGGGCGGCGAGTCGCGGCGGTTCTTGGTGCGCGCGGCGCACCTCAACCACCCGATCTTCCGGGAGCTGCTCCGGCAGTCGGAGGAGGAGTACGGCTTCCCGTCCACCCCCGGCCCCGTCGCGCTCCCCTGCTGCGACGAGGACCGCTTCCTGGACGTCCTCCGCCGCGTGTCCTCCGAGGACCGCCTCCTCCGCTCGTTCTGCCGCCGCGTGCCGGTCGTCACCAGCAGCGACGTCGCGGCGCGGCCGCTGCTGCAGGGGATGGCGGTGGAGAAGCTCGTGTGGTGACCACTCGAGAACATCTCGCGTGCCTGCCGCTGCCGAGAAGACCGACTGGTCGATCCCGCGTACACATCAAGCGATGACACATCGGTGCTCCCATGCCCGGCGTAAGCGTAATGGCGGAGCCCCACAACCGTGAACGGGCGACGGCGCCGCGGGTGCGCAAGTGAGGTTGCGTTGCGTGGCGTCTGCGCCACCGCCTTGCAGGCGGCCCTGGCAACGGAGCGAGCAGCTGCCGCCGCGGATTCGGCGCCGAAGGGAAGCGGCCTCCTCAGAGGCGCCTCCTAGCGGGCGTGCGAGCCGCGCGGCGGAAGATGTCGCCGGCAAGCGCTGCATGGTCCTTCCGCCATGCACCGCTCCAAGTGCTATCGTGGAACCCGTGGGACCCAATGTCTATTTGCTTTTTGAACAAAACGACCCCGGATCATTAGCACTGCGAGTAATGGCAGTGCGAATATATTTCAGACTTCATCACTCTACTAATTGATCGAAGAAGGCGACGATTTTTTGGGATTGTTTTCTCTGAAAGTAGTTTACTCTTCTGTGCAACTCCTCGCCTAGGCACACGAGTAAATTAATAAAGATTGATTGATTGTTCTTGTTGTACATGCAATCGGTCTTCGTTTGTGATCATTCATGCGTTCATCATGTTGATGTGTCGCAACTTGTCTTGGCTGTTCACCATTAGTCTCTTTTTGCGAGTATTAAAAACCACTCGTCTTCTCCGAAAATTATTCATTAGCTTTAGCTTCGTAAGATCGAGACGTTGGTTTCGTTAATGAAATCGGAAGTCGTTTTCTCGCTTTAAAAAACCTTGCATTATTACTTGCAGTGTCATTTAAAAGCTTGTACCGATATTGTGTAGTATGTTCCTTGTTGTCCTAAACTTCACGTGGACGCGTGCATTTTTATAGATTTATTTCAAGATTTAACAACTTTTTTTCATGGGAAGCGCATTGTCTCCTTCGGCCGACACAATCTCTCAGAGTGGCTCATGTTGATAGATTGTGCATCTGAGTCTTTGTGTTGTGTTTTTAAGAGAGAAAAAACATTCAAAAAAATACACTAGTGCGGTACACTACGAGAGCAGCTGACTAATAACTGCATTAAGTATGACAAATCCTTAATTCAAAACACTTGCTATCTGGTAACTGCCCTTTTGGTGCATTACAGTCGACTTGCTTTTCCAAAACTCTTGACCTCAGCAAAGCGTACGTGTCACGGCGCGTAGTGCATGTGCGCAAACAATGCGTCGGAGAGGGAGAGGGAGAAGCCCGTGTTAATCCTAGATCGCGTACATATAGTGCAATACAGTATACCGGTAGTATACTATATGTACATTCGTATGCACGCATCGGCATCGGTCCTTCGCGGTGCCTAGTTGTTGTACTAGCCGTGACTATCAAGGACAAGCACTGTTGTACTGCTTCATGCTCCTTCTCGGGCGTCTTTGGTTCAAGTTTTAAACAGTAGTCGTTGCATACACTTCTCAACCCATCCTGGATGAGCAAAAACAGCCCCAAATACGTCATCTGCAAGTTGTTTGGTTGCCTGTGTCGAGGGTCGCTGCATGAGGTAATACCCAAGTGCACTTTGTCTGGTTGCCTGCATTAGCCCAAGTGGCACATGAACACGGTGTTTGGTTGCCCGCATAGGGTGTGATTAAGAGCTAGCACTTGCACTTAGCACACAGGGTTAAGAGCTAGCAGAGGGAGGGGGAGAAGAAATGCAGTGTGCGCCGGACCATGGCGACTGCGGTGGATAGTGGCTGTGGCGCCGTGTCCGACATGACGAGCATGGAGTCGTCGACGAGCGACCCCGTCGGCGGCACGGCGAGCGACACCGTCGACGAACTAGTTGCGGTGCTCGCGCAAAGACAGTCGACAGAGGAGGAGAATGCAGTGCTCGCGCCATCCCGGACCGGAGCACAGCGTCGGGAGAGAGACAAATGGGGGGACCAGGGCCGTCCGCGCGGTAGCGGCTCCGCTTCGCCGTCGCTGCACTGCGCTGGCGCTCCTCGCCGCACCGCTGCCGCAGCAGCAGCACAAGCACGTCAGGATCGTCAGTGCAGTAGACTGCTGTCCAGAAAGAGATGAAGCTACGATCGTCGAAACAAAAAACTTACAACACGAATGTTGTGAGGAACTGCGATATTAGGCTACTGGTCAAAGAAAAACTCAAACGATCGATCGTGCGCGACGAATCTGACAAAATTCGTTAAGAACAGCTTCAAACGGGAAGACGGAATTAAGAACTTACAGCCGACGAAACTACGAACCGATCGCCTAAATGGAACCGTAGCATCGAGGTGCATCTTTTTCGTGTAGAGCTTACCTTGAATCAAAGCATCGTTGTGTAGATCGGAAAGGGCAAGGAAGAACAGAATTAGAGGGAAGGTTCTTTCCCAGAAGTATCCGATGTATGGCAGCGGAGGTGGTTCTATGTCACGGCTCCCAGAGGCACAAAGTGGGCGGCTGCCCCCGAGTTTCGCTCGGGCCCTCCGTCACAGTTGGCATCTTGGACAGACGTAGGGCGGAGTTGGGGACCCGCCGGTGATATACTAGTACTGCAGAATCGCATCCGGGAGCTTCTTGCAAGGGACATTAATCTTGTCAGCATAATGCAAGTGATGTTGATCCGGCGGATGTTGCCGTGCCAACGCCGGCCTATCCGGATGTGGGAGTTCAATCCGGAGGGTCCGCGGACCGTCAAGCACTTCTTCGGCCTGAAGCTCGAAGAGATGTGCAAATTATTCTTCGGACAGAAAGTAAAGTGTCCGGACACCACGAGGATGCGGGCCTAAGCTGCAATCACCTAGATACCCAAGTAAGTAGCTTTGATGCCGGACACCCTGTTTTGTATTTGTCACGATTGTTTGTTCTGAAAATCATCCGTGGCCAGGAATGGCTCAGCAAGGCGGAGAGAATCAGGTGTCCGGCGCCACTTCCCGAAGGCTCGCCTGGTCCCACCATGGCCAAGATGCTTGACCGGGTGCTCAGCAGAATGCACTCAGGGGAAGACAAGCGGAAGAACGAAGAAACCGAGCTTCACACGCTACGCATCCGAACCGGGGGAATTGTTGCCTCCCCTAGGGAGGATAGTCGGGAAGGGGAGGCTAAGGCTTCCTCCCCGCGTGGGAAGAAGAGGGCCGCCTCCGAAGACTCGGAGACGGAGATGCCCACACCCGGGAAAAAGATAACACCAGGGGGCTCTGCCCCAACGGGCACCCTCACTGCATCGTGCCCACCAACGGGCCAGCCCTCCACCGAGCTGTAAGTTAATTTTTAATTCAAAGGTACAACGTTCCTAGATCAATAACCAGGATTCGTCTTTCGCAGTCCGGCTAGCAACCCTTCTCAACAGAGTTCGTCTTCGGGGGATCTTCCTCCGGAGATGATGGAGAGCGAGACCCCACCCACCTCTCCGGCTCATGAAGCGGGCGACACTGAGATGTCGTCACGGAGGAGTCCAGATCTGCCGATGCCGGAAGCCAATGTGTCAGCCCCCCTGAGCCCGGAGCATTTGTCTCCCATGAGGGGCGATGGGAAGGGTCCGGCATAGTTCGATGTCCGGCGGACGTCTTGTGACCCTCTTTGGAGCGAAGCTGCGCTTCGGAGGAGCACCGCTCATTAATGAGCGCTGTGCTCAGAAGATTTCCTCCGCTTCTAAGCGGTTTGAATGAAGCATTTACAAGTCTGCTCAGAGGCTTTGAGGTATGTAGTGAAGAATACATTGTTTTTGGCTGTGAGGAACGCATTAGGTGTGCTCCATATAGATAGTAGCCCCTGAGACTCTGGTTGCACGCCCTAGGCGGCAAACGGGGGATCATAAATCAATGATTGCGCTGTAAACACTTGTAGGTACCTGTGAGTCCGGCCGCCGACCAGTCCGTCGAAGTTTCTGAACTGACCAGGCGAATTCGTTCGATTGATGCCGATATCACGCTGGTGAACGAGCGGCTGGATGAATCACAAGGTATGCGCTCTTCCTTCCTTTGTATAGGAAAATATGGAGGCGGTATGATATTAATGTAATATGTTCGGACTGCAGATGGTGCTGCTGCCGTGGAGGCCCTGAGGGCAGAACTTGTCCAAGCCAATGAACAAGCTCGGGTTAGCAATGCGGCTGCCCTAAGGGCGACCAAGGAACTGAGAGCCGAACAGGCTGCTCATCGCCGAAGCGAGGAAAAGATGGCCGAAATGGCTATTGAGTTAAAAAATGCCGCTGACCGGTATGAGCTCCTTAAAAAGGAGCATAAGGATAGCTTGGCCGAGCTGGACAAAGGCGCGCAATGCCACCAAGGAAATATGGAGAGCTCAGGGGTGCACGGGAGGAGCTTCAACAGGCTGGTAAAATCATGGTTGGAGGTTCCTACTTGGTGCGGACGAAGTTTTTTGATCCGAAGTACGCTCCCCTGGATGGGCGCTAGAGTCCTGCGGACGCGTATGCGGATTTGGCGAAGAGTATGGCTGACGCTGCAAAGTTCTTCGAGGGTCAGGGTGATAAGGAGGTGGAGAAGCTTTTCTGGTCGCAATTCAATGCTCCCACTCGCCCGCTGCCATTAAATGACAAGATGGCTGCTGTAGTGGAGCTTCACAGGCTGTCCGGTCTTGCAATGCGGTCTGTGATAGACCATCTTTGGCCGAAAGGGCCTAAGCCAGACAGTTACTTTGGCTTGGTGCAGCAGTTCCTTGGGGCCGTGCCTCGGATCGACGCCATGAGGAGGTCGGCGTGCATAGAGGGTGCACGGATGTCTCTTGCCCGCGTTTAAGCCTATTGGACGGATATGGAGGCCAATATTATAGCGACCCAAGATCCGGCGGGGGGCCAGTATCCGGCCGAGCACTACTTGGCGCAGGTCACCGAAGGTGCCCGCCTAATAGAGGCGCAGTGCTCGAAGAATGTCTTATTCGAGTGATGAATCTAATCATTGTAAAAAACAATGTTAGTTTGGTTATAAGGCTATATTTATACTTTTGCCCGAAAGTATTATTGTGTCTCTGTGTGGCCGTTTACACACACACAAACACACACAAAAACACACACACACACACACACACACACACACACACACATATATATATATATATATATATATATATATATATATATGAATGTTTAATCCGAAAGATAGCAGTCGTTGGCTTCACCACCACGCAGGCAATGCGGGGGTGTTCAAAAAAATATGCTTAATCACACTTGATCCAACGTCTTGGTCCATGAAGGAGGTGATCGCACGTCGAACTAGGCAACCGGACTATATAGCTGTAACACTTTCGCTTAGCCATGGGAGTCTAATGTTGGGGCTACTATGTAGCCCCTGATACCTTCGCGTGCATCCGAATACGGGCGCGTGTGTTGACCGGGAAACGGTCCTTCGTTAATGCGGAGGGATCCTAAAGATACCGATAAGTCTTCTAGTGGTTGAACAGTCTCTCGCTGTACAATGATAGTCAGTTTTTGGCTTTCTCTACTGAGGTGCTCGTCCGGAATAACCAGGGCACAATCGCAGTAGTTCTCCTTTGGCCACCTTAGCCGATAGTAACGGAACGTAAGGCGGCAAACCCAGGAGCCGGGCAAACCCAACATTTGACCAAAGACATGATTCGGAGCTGCTGCATATAAGGCCAAACTCGTGACGCCGAACACTCCCGAGGGTATTCGGACTTTATAATAGTCAATGGGCTCAAGAATGCCCATTCGTTATAAACCCTGTTTTTCTAGGTACGTGCGTTAATCTGTCATGGCGAGATGCCAAAAATGGCAGTTGAGGGAGTCCTGGACTAGGGGGTGTCCGGATAGCCGAACTATCACCGTTGGCCGGACTCCAAGACTATGAAGATACATGATTGAAGACTTCGTCCCGTGTCCGGATGGGACTTTGCTTGGCGTGGAAGGCAAGCTTGGCGATACGGATATGTAGATCTCCTACCATTGTAACCGACTCTGTGTAACCCTAACCCTATCCGGTGTCTATATAAACCGGAGGGTTTTAGTCCGTAGTACGAACAACAATCATACCATAGGCTAGCTTCTAGGGTTTAGCCTCCTTGATCTCGTGGTAGATCTACTCTTGTACTACCCATATCATCAATATTAATCAAGCAGGAGTAGGGTATTACCTCCATCGAGAGGGCCCGAACCTGGGTAAAAACATCGTGTCCCTTGTCTCCTATAACCATCCGCCTAGACGCACAGTTCGGGACCCCCTACCCGAGATCCGCCGGTTTTGACACCGACATTGGTGCTTTCATTGAGAGTTCCTCTGTGTCGTCACCTATAGGCCCGATGGCTCCTTCGATCATCAACAACGACGCGGTCCGGGGCGAGACTTTTCTCCTCGGACAGATCTTCATATTCGGCGGCTTTGCACTGCGGGCCAATTCACTTGGCCATCTGGAGCAGATCGAAAGCTACGCCCCTGGCCATCAGGTCAGATTTGGGAGTTTGAACTACACGACCGACATCCGCGGAGACTTGATCTTCGATGGATTCGAGCCACAGCCAAGTGCGCCACACTGTCTCGATGGGCACGATCTAGCTCTGCCACCGAACAGCGTCTTGGAGGCCGCGCCAGCGTCCGCTCTGACCCTTAGCTCGGAGCCGACTCCCCCGATCGAGGACGAGTGGTTGGACACCGCCTCGGGGGCTACGATCTCAACGGTGATTGAGCCAAACTCCATCCCTGTCCTTTGCGAAGACTGTTTCTCCAAGGTGTCGGACTCCTCTCCGGACTCCGAACCCTCCGCGCCCCTGCCAATCGAATCCGATTGGGCGCCGGTCATGGAGTTCACTGTCGCGGACATCTTTCAAAGACTCGCCCTTTGGCGACATCTTGAATTCACTAAAGTCTCTCTCTTTATCGGAGAGCCTGGCCGGACTACGGTCAGGAAGGTTGGGATGCGGACGACGAAGAAATTCAACGCCCACCCACCGCCCACTTTGAAGCCACTGTCGAAAGCTTAAACTACGTGCTCGATTTCGACTCCGAAGACATCGACAGTATGGACGACGATGTAGGAGACAACCATGAACCAGCACCTATAGGGTACTGGGCAACCACCTCATCCCATGATGTATACATGGTGGATACACCTAAAGGAAGTGACGACGAGGAATAACGGGACACTACGAAGGATAAATCCCTCGAAAAGCAGTCAAAACGGCAACGTAAACGCCGCACCAAGTCCCGCCTCGACAAAGACCCAGCCATAGAGCAGGGCGAACCGGTGGACGTCGAACATGCTATCGAGCAACCGTCCGAACAGGACAACTTGATAAACAACCCGTCCCGGCGAAGATAACAGTCCGGACGATCTCACGCGGACAAATTGTTGGGGCGAAGAACCTCCACAAAGGCTCGTCGCCACTGCGCGTAGCCTGAAAAAAGCAGAAGCGGAAGCTCAAAACAGCGAAAGATGCACTCGAATCAGATGGAGCAAAGTATTCAACACCGCAGACAAATACGGCGATAGTCGCCGAACAAAGAGCTACCCAAAGAGAAAACTACTGCCCGAATTTGACGAGGAGGCCGTAGAGCCCCCACAATCAAAAAGCAAGAAGGCCACCCGGTCGGATGGACGACCCCACGGAAAACAGAGAGCGGCAAATGGCGCCGCACACAAGCCGGTACGCGATCCGCATAAGGATTCACATCAAAGGGATGGCCCAGTTAGGTCCATCTATGGGCCGAGAAAGCAAGCTCTTCAAAGCAATGCAACACCCCAAATATCCGAACATCACGGACACCCAAATATAGGGGTGCCGCACACCCCCTGTGTTTCACCGATGAGGTGCTGGATCACGAATTCCCAGCGGGATTCAAAACCCGTAAACATAGAGGCATACGACGAAACAACAGACCCTGGAGTCTGGATTGAGGATTACATCCTCCACATACACATGGCTAGAGGAGATGATCTCCACGCCATAAAATACTTACCCCTCAAGCTCAAAGGGCCAACTTGGCATTGGCTCAAAAGCCTCCTGAAAATACCATTGGAAGTTGGGAAGAGCTCGAGGATGCTTTTGGGCAAATTTTCAAGGGACTTATGTCCGTCCTTCGGATGCGACGATTTAAGTCATATAACTCAACAACACGGAGAGTCAGCCAAGAAATTCTAGAACAGGTTCCTCACCAAAAGAACCAAATAGTCGACTGTCCGGACGGCCAAGCCTTAGCAGCTTTCAAACACAACGTCCCGAGATTTAATGGCTTCGCTGAACACCTCGCCAGAGAAGCCGAGAACCATGGCTGCACTAACAAGCCTCATGACCCGCTTATGCTGGAGAGGATAGTTGGCTGGAAAGATGCAGTACCAGCGACCCAAGTACATCCGAAGTAAGGGATGGAAATGGAAAACCACGACGCAACAAGGACCAGCGCCGGATTAAGAAGAACGGTCCAAAGAGCGCGGCAGTCAACGCCGGATTCAAAAGCTCACGACAGAACAATAAAAAAACTGCCCCTTAAGGACAATAGCGATGAGCTATCCAACTTAAACAAAATCTTGGACAAGATATGCTAAATCCACAGTACTCCCGTGAAGCCTGCAAACCATACCCACATAGATTGTTGGGTCTTCAAGCAGTCCGGCAGACTCAACGCCGTACACAAGGGGCTCGACACACCAAGTGAGGATAATGACGAGCACCACAAGCAGAGCCCCGGAAAACAAAAGAATTTCCCACAAGAAGTCAAAACAGTAAACTTACTTCAAGTAACAAAAGGGGAAAACAGAGCGGCACCCATTGAATTACGCGCCGCACAATATACCCTAGCGGGGTACCAACACTGGTTGTCAAAACCAATCACCTTCGACCATCAGGACTACTCCGAAAGTATCCGGAACGCAGGATGGACTGCCTTGATATTGGATACTATAATCGACGGATTCCAATTTACACAAGTGCTCATGGACGGCGGCAGTGACATAAACCTGATATATCAGGACACAATCCGCAGGATGGGGATAGACCCAACCAAAATTCGCCATAGCAACACCTCCTTCAAAGGGGTAATGCAGGGCCCATATGCCCATTATCTTGGCTCCCTACTGCTAGAAGTTGTGTTCGGCTCATCCGACAACTTCCGCCGAAAAGTTAACCTTCCACATCGCCCCATTCGAAAGTAGCTATCAAGCACTACTGGGGCGTAAAGCTTTCGCCCGCTTTAACGCAATACCGCATTATGCATCTCTCACACTTAAAATGCCCGGTCCACGCGTCATCATCTCATTAAAAATGGAGTATTAAGTGTTACTCGAGCACGGAATAACGTGAGACTGCCTTGACAGCCCCACACCAATCCGGCTCCGCTAATCAAAGCACCGGAATAGGTCATTCAAACCCGGACACGGCTAGACGAGTCCGGTGCCTACTAGCGGCATACCCCCATACAAGGGGCTGCACGCACGTACAAAAAGAGACAATAAAGCTCAATTTTATTCACCTTCCGAACTGTACTCTGTTTATTTAATATAAAGTACATTTCTCGCACGATATTTTTTCTTTTCAAGCTAAGTTCTTTTATTTTACAGATGAATACCGTGCTACACCCGTCCAGGATACGTCACAACGGAGACTCAGGCGCAGACGTGCAACAGGGACCCGTCGCAAGGATTCTTTTCAGATTAAGACCCTGCGTAAACATTTTTTACTGCCTCTTGTTGATACGCATCCCCCGGTTTCTTACTATAACCGAGGAGGAGGCTGGCGTTTTGGCATCAGCCGCACCAGAATTTTGCTCGTGCACGGACACGGGGGCTTAGGGCATTATTCTGCCTGTTTTCATAAAGACCGAATACCTTAGGGAGTGTTCGTGTCTCGAGTTAGGCCTTATATGCATCAGCTCCGAATCATGTCTTTGGTCAAATGTTGGGTTTGCTGGCTCCCATGTTTTGGTACCTTACGTTCCGTTATATCGGCTAAGGTAGCACTGGGAGAACCACCGCGATTGTGCCCCGGTTGAGATGGGTTGAGCACCTCAAGGAGAAAGCTAAGCGGCTGTCATGATATAGCGTGAGACTGGTCAACCACTCGATGAGCCAGCGGAATGTTTAGAATTCCCCGCATTGACGAAGGGCCATTTCGGTCGAGCACATCTGGCGCCCAATTCGAGAAGGCGCGGTGCCCCTAGGGGCTATATAGTAGCCCCACCATCGAGCTCCTATGGCTAAGTGAAAGTGTTAAAGCATTATAGTCCGGTTGCCTAGTTTGCTACGCTATCACCTCCTTCACAGGACCAAGACGTTGGATTAAGTGTGAAAATGCGCCTTTTTTGCAAACACCCCCGCACTATGTGCGTGGGGGCTGAAGCCGAAGACTGCCATCTTTCAAGTTATATACACATATACATCAACGGCCGCACATGAGGCGTTTTAATACTTGAACGCACAAGTATAAAAATCTCTTATATTATATTGAAACATTGTTTTCACAAATCATACATGTCATTTAAACATAATATCCTTTGAGCACTGCGTCTCTATTAAACGAGCGCCCTACAGGACTTCCTCAAAATAGTGCTCGGGAGGTATTCGGCTTCTGTCCGAATCTTGGGATGCAACATCGGTGGCCTTCATCTCTGCCCAGTATGTCTTGACACGGGCAAGAGCCATCCGCGCTCCCTCTACGCATGCTGACCGCTTCATTGCATCGATATGCGGCACCGCACCAAGGAACTGTTGCATCAAGCCAAAATAAATCTTCGGCTTGGGGCTTTTTGGCCACAAATGAGTCACGACAGCTGAGGGAGTCCCGGATTAGGGGGTGTCCGGATAGCCGAACTATCATCACAGCCGGACTCCAAGACTATGAAGATACAAGATTGAAGACTTTGTCCCGTGTCCGGATGGGACTTTCCTTGGCGTGGAAGGCAAGCTTGGCGTCTGGATATGTAGATCTCCTACCATTGTAACCGACTACGTGTAACCCTAACCTATCCGGTGTCTATATAAACCGGAGGGTTTTAGTCCGTAGGACGAACAACAATCATACCATAGGCTAGCTTCTAGCTTTTAGCCTCCTTGATCTCGTGGTAGATCTACTCTTGTACTACCCATATCATCAATATTAATCAAGCAGGAGTAGGGTATTACCTCCATCCAGAGGGCCCGAACCCGGGTAAAAACATCATGTCCCTTGTCTCCTGTTACCATCCGCCTAGACGCACAGTTCGGGACCCCCTACCCGAGATCCGCCGGTTTTGACACCGACATTGGTGCTTTCATTGAGAGTTCCTCTGTGCCGTCGCCATCAAGTAGGATGCCTCATCTCGTCTTTAAAGACGATACTATCGCCAAAGGAGCCTTGGCCGCTGGCCAGACTCTTCGGCTAGGTGGTTTCTTATGACCGCCAGTCCGGCCACCACGCCGACGATGACCTCTCGAGTCATCGAAACCAATCTCCATGTTAATTCGGAACTTGCCGAACAGTTAGATCCGATTGAGCTTTCCTCCATAAACGAGCTCTTGGATCGCGCCGCCTCAGGAGTCGCCACAGACTCACGATCGGATCGGGCCTAAAATCGATCTCGAGAGAGATCAACTCTCCCAGGGCTACCCATCATGTTGCTGTGATAGAGGAGCAATGCGGCGATTCTTCTTCTATCTTAAGGACTAGCTACGTCAGGATTCCCGATCCTCCATGCCGGATTCCCGCAGAGGGGCGGATGTTGATCAAGCCACGAACTTAAAGTCAGGCGTGGGTTGGACTCATTGGATAACACTCAAAATCCAAACTTCCAAGTTCGGAAATTTCTTGACCTCGAGTCCTAAATTGACGGGGTTCGGATCTAGTTCCACCCGCCCACCCAAACATTAGCGATCTCTCTCAAATTCGCAAGAGCCCGCTGAAACGATTACATCATTATCGGGCCAGATTCCTCCTGGTCATGAACAGGATAAAGGACTGCCGAGAGGAGGACGCAATCCCAATTTTTTGCAATAATTGCACGGACAAGGGAATCCTAAACGCCATAAGTCGTCGCGAAATTACACGCTTTGCTGACTTGGTGACCATAGTACAAAAGTATTGTGCGATGGAGAGCGCCTGGAAAACCGAAAGTAAATTTTGGGATAATCCGGCCCCGAATACATCCCTAGTCCGAAATAAAAGGGTGCATCATTATCAAGCACCTGGTTAAATCTTGTCGGTGTACTAGAGTAGGGGTACCCTAGTATCCCGAACTTGTGCACGGGCAGTTGCAGCACCCCGCGGCAAGGCTTGACGGGTGATCGCCAAGGTCCTCGGTGGTTCCTTTGGAGCCATTCAAGAACAAAGTATTTAAGCCAAGGAGACAAGGCCCCGGCAAGAGGAGCTTGCCGGGAAGGCCACCCAAGGCACCTAGGAGACAAGGCCACGGCAAGAGGAGCTTGCCGGGAAGGCCCGGTGAGCGACAAGCTTCCGGACGCGACAAGACAACAACCGCGGCAAGGCGCTTGCCGCGGCAGACCACCACTCTGTACCTGCGCTCCAGCACATCCACTAACGTGTCGCATACAGGACCTTTCCAGCGCCACAGCGTGGCAAGAGGCCGCGGCCCGGAGCGCTGTGGCAAGCGGCGCCGACAAGATTGCCATCGTGGGTAAGCGGTGGCGCCCGACGGTCCCTTTCGCGACCGTTAGGGCGACGTGAGCGGGCATTTAATGCCTTTGTCCCCTGCCGTCAGGGTTAGGTATGATACACTGTACACTGTACAAGTAGCTGTACCAACCACTCCTTTTCCATTTTTTCCCTTGTCTTCGTTGCCACCTGTCGGAGACCCCTTTAGCATATAAAAGGAGGCCCATGCATAGCGTAGGGGGGTTCGAAAGGTTGAAGCGAGAAAACACTCACGCCGGTCTCGTTAGCAGCTTGTGTGTCTTGTAGCACTCAGCGCTCTGAGCAAGAACTCAATACACTCAGACATGTAGCAGTAGGAGTGTTATCTCTCCGGAGAGCTCCGAAGCTGGGTAAACTGCTCGTGTGCTTCGCCTCGATCTGCTCTTCGTGCGACCTCCGCCCCCCGCCGATCCGAAAGGGGCTCGGTCCGCCGGTCCCATAGGTGTTCGTGGGCCAGATCAGCTTCCCCGACATCTTTGGCGCCACAGGTAGGTGGCGTCGAGATTGTGTGAACCTGATCCGGCGTCCACACGAGCTAGATCTTCATCATCTTCATCGACATGCCACCGAAGAAGAAGGCTTCGGCGGCAGATGTTCCGTCCGCGTCGAATCCACCACCACCGGAGCAAACGGGTGGTGGGGTAGACGCCGGCGGAAGAATGGACGTCGACGGGGGAGCCCACGGTGCTGCCAAGTCAAAGGACAAGGCTGCACAGACCTCGACGTCCGTACATGCACCGCGCCCGTCTTAGGAGGCGCGAGACCGACAGCGTCATGGTATTCACAACGCCATACGCTCGTTGGACCAAGATCGAGCTGGTGGATCTCGGGATGCTCAAGACCAGCATGCACGCCAACATCTTTGGCGCGAAGCGAGGCACGGTCGCCTGGACGGGATACTTCTCCTTCTAACATAGTTAGAAGTCCGAGCATATCCCGCTCCTCGCGCCGTTCGCCACTGCCACCCACCACTCTAGTAGAAGCTTTGGCGAGAGCTCAACTGCTCCTGGATTACCCTCCAACAGCCGACAAGGTCGACGAATGGAGGGCCACCATTCAGAGTCTCATCGACTTTGCCAACGGCGACGCTCTGCGGCAGCCGAGTGCATCGCTGTCGCGGCAGGACTGCCAAACACGACCCGGTGGCGACGAAACCGGTGGGGGTGCAACCACCATGCACTCTCCGCCCCGAAGGCCAAGATCGCCGACTAGCCGGATCCACCTCGACAGCGACTCCACCGCATCATCGGATCCACGAGCTCGTCGCGATCAGCGCCAAGTTCTTCACGAGCAGCGACAAGAAGAAGACGCCGAACTGCGCATCGAGCACCGAAGAGAAGCGCGGCGTCAATCCGACCAGCGGCTGGGCCCTCTATCGACATGCATGCGCCCGGAGGAACCAGCGACTTGCCGTGACGCGGTAGGTTGCCCTGCGTTCACTCGTGAGCTGCGGCAAGTCGATGGCCCGGCAAGAAGAAGAATTTCAAGCCAGACGTGCGAGAGAAATACGGCGGCAAGACGCATCCGTCGGGAGTTCCTCAGCATCTACACCATCGCGGTGCAAGCTGCCGGGGCGAGGCGACAAGATCTGGCCAACTACTTCACCGGTGCTCAAGCCCAATGTCGAGATCCTGGCTCATGCACTTGCCGGACAACTCCATATCCTCTTGGGCAGATCTATGCCATCGGTTTGTCGGCGCCTTCTGATGACCACAAGCCCCATGGCCAAGAAAGCGACCTTCATCTGCTCGCCCGGAAGGAAGGAGAGCCCTTGCGCAAGTACATTCAGAGATTCAGCCACAGACAGCACAACATCGAGATGTCCACCACGCGCGGTAATCAGCGCGTTCCATCGAGCGTGCGAAACCGCGAGATGCGAGGAGGAGATGGCGATGTGCAAGATCGTAGAGGCGTCGATGAGCTATATGCCTGGCCGACAAGTGTGCGTGTTGAGGAAGGGAGGAGACTCCCGGAGAGAATCTCAAGCGGGAGGATCTGATAGTGAGGAGACCGCCCCGGCAAAGAAAAACCGGCGGCGGAACAACAAGAAGAAGAAAGGCAAAGATGTGCTAGTTGTTGAGCAGTCCGGCAACGGAGGTGGCGCCAAGAAAGCCAAAGCTGGTAGCTCCGGCAAGGAGGTTGCCGCCGGCACCAACTGCCAGGCTGTGGCGGTCGCCGACAAGCAGGACGGCTCCAACAAACAGTACTGCAAGATCCACCGCACCAAGGGCCATGACCTCGGAGCTGCAAAAGGTCGAGCAGCTTGTCGAGCATCTGAAGTCTGAATACGAACGACGCGACAATGATAAAGGCCAGGAAGGTGCTGGATGAGCTAGCAAGAAACGTCCAGGCCGAGGAGGACGCCGCGGCAAGGCCAAGCAGCGGCAAGGAGACAGACCTCCCCGCGGCCGCTACAAGGATGAAGACGACGACGATGATGAAGACATGGATGATGACGAGACCGATGAGCAGGAGTTCCAGAAAGCCACAGAGGTCCTGTGCGTTGACGGCGGTGCTTCTCTGCATACTTCACACCGCCCGGCTCAAGCGGTGGATGCGGGAAGTCAATGCGCAGAACCATCCGTCGAGTCAGGCAAACCTCTAAAATGGTCCAAAGACGCCTATCATCTTTGATATTGAGGACCACCACGATCGGCGTAACTGCGGTCGGGTGCTTGCCGATGTTGGTTTCACCAACTATCCGCAACCTCAAGGTCACTAAGATGCTAGTTGACGGCGGGGCGGCTTGAACCTGATCTCCTCCGCGGTGCTCCGAAACTCGGATCCACGATGGCGAAGCTCGAAGAGACCGGCACATTCCAAGGAATCAATCCGGGAAGGAGCAAGCGAAGGAAAGATCACGTTGTAGGTGACATTTGGCAGTGAGTTGAACTTCAGGACTGAGAGGGTCACTTTTGACGTTGCTGACTTTCCATTGCCTTACAATGGGATACTTGGCCGTCCAGCACTCGCCAAATTCATGGCAGCCTCTCACTATGCATACAACATGCTGAAGATGCCAGGCCCGATAAGTGTCATCTCTGTCCCTGGCAACAAGAAGGATGCTCTTATCTGCGCCGACAAGATCTACCGGGAGGCAGCAGTTGCAGCAGATTGCAAGTCACATGCCGCTGAACCTCCCGGGGCAAAGAAGAAGACCAAGTCCGGCAAGAGCTCGATGCCCACTCCGGCAAGCGCACCTCTTGAGTGCTGCGCTACCGTCGAGGACGCACCATCGAGCTCCACCGGCAAGTGTAAGAAAGGCGATGGCAGCTCCACCAGAGACCAAGAAGGTGTCCGCCAAGGAGGACGGCACTGGTGGTACCTTCACCATCAGTGCCACTCTCGACCCTAAATAGGAAGGCGCACTCATTGCTTTCCTGCGGGCGAACATCGACGTGTTTGCGTGGCTACCGTCTGACATCCCCGGTGTTCCCAGGAAAGTAATTGAGCACCATCTTGCCGTTTGTCCTCATGCGCGGCCCGTCAAGCGAAAGTCGGGAAGCGGTGGGCGCCAAGAATTCATCGCAGAAGAAATCAAGAAATTGGAAGCAGCGAGGCCTTGTCGGAGGAGTGCTCCATCCCACGTGGTTGGCCAATCCTGTAGTTATCGCATAAGGCAAACGGGAAATGGAGGCTTTGTATCGACTTTACCGATGTCAATAAAGCTTGTCCCAAAGACCCATTTCCTTGCCGCGATCGACCAGATTGTTGACTCCACGGCCGGATGTGATTTGCTTTCATTTCGGATGCATACTCAGGATATCATCAGATCTTCATGGCAGTAAGAGGATGAGGAGAAGACCGCATTCATCACCCCATGTGGCACATACTGTTGTTTACGTCTTGATGCCTTTCGGATTAAAGAATGCTGGTTCAACATTTGCAAGAGTAGTCCATTAGGCTTTTGAGCCGCAAATGCACAGAAATGTGGAAGCCTACATGGATGACATAGTGGTCAAAAGCAAGGACAGGGCGACTCTGATTCAAGATTTAGACGAAACCTTTGCAAATCTGCGCAAGATCAACCTCAAGCTCAAACCTGAGAAGTGTGTGTTTGGAGACAATTACCGCAAGCTTCTCGGGTTCTTAGTGGCTCAGCCGGGAATTGAAACCAATCCCGACAAGATCAAGGACAATGAGCAGATTGAAGCACCAAAGCGCGTCAAGGATGTACGAAGACTTGCGGTTGCGTGAGGTGCTCTCGGCGAGTTTATCTCTAGGTTCTGCTGAGCACGCCCGCCATTTTTCAAAATTATGAAAAAGGCAGGTCCAATGAAATGGACTCGAAGGCGGAGGCTGCTCAGAGGACTTGAAGAGGTACCTGTCCTCCACTCCAACACTTGTCGCACCTAAGCCACAAGAGAAGTTGCTGCTATATATAGCGGCAACCAATCAAGTGGTTAGTGCTGCGTTAGTAGCAGAGAGGGAGGCGGATGATGAGCTAGCAACCATGACATATGCATCCAACGACGAGCAAGGGGCTTCACCGGCAAGCTCTGGTCCCGACAAGGACGGATCTACGCAGACGCATGAGAAGATGCAGAAAAGAATAGTGCAGCGCCCAGTTTACTTTGTCAGTTCCCTTCTGCGGGGGGCTAGGTCAAGGTACTACGGTGTGCAGAAATTGCTTTTCGGCCTCCTCATGGCCTCGAGAAAGCTGCGCCATTACTTCCGTGCACATGAGATCACGATCGTCACTCGTTTTCCGCTGAAGAGGATATTGCAAAATCCAGAGGCAACAGGCGGGATTGTCGAGTGGGCACTTTGGGCTGTCAAGCTTTGGCCTCAAGTTTGAGAGCACTTCAACTATCCCAAGCAGAGCATTGGCGGAGTTCATAGCAGAATGGACGCCAACACAAGATGAAGAAATTCCAGAAACGAGCATCCCCATCAAGGAAGCATGCAAAGAGTGGCTGATGTACTTTGATGGTGCCTTCTCGCTGCAAAGGCGCCCGGTCTTGAGCGTGCTACTTGTTGCACCCACCGGAGAGCACCTCAAGCACGTAGTCCAGATGCACTTTCCCAAGGAGCAAGCAACAAACAATCTGCAGTATGAAGGTTTGCTTGCCGGTCTCAGATCATGATGAGACCTTGGGATCAAGAAGCTCATTGTCGGGGGTGACTCACAGCTTGTCATCCGCCAAGTGAACAAGAGTTATCGAGTCCGTTGATGGAAGCTTATGTTGATGAAGTGAGAAAGCTAGAAGAGCACTTTGACGGCCTACAAATGGAACATGTTCCAAGAGCTCGAGGACATTGCCGATGGTTCGTCAAGGCGCTGCACTTAAGTTACACAATGGAACCAGGGATTTTTGTGCTCAAGCTGACTCAACCGTCTCAGAACGCCATCAACCGGACATAGCAAGAAGAGGAAGTTGATCTCTGGTGACTATTTTCCGGCAGAGCTTCCCGAAGTCGCCGTCAAGAAGGTCCTCAAGATCAACACCAAGGGTCTTGAGGCGATCTGCTCCGGCAAGCCCTAGGGGTTGTTCCGTTGAAGCGAGCGCTCCCGACAAGTTTTGCTCGGCAAGCTTGCCGGGAACGTCAAGCTCGGCTGAGCCGCGAGTTCTCGCCGTGGAAGCAGATGTTCCGCAGCAGCGAGATGTGCCTTTAGTCCTTGTTGTCGAGCCGCAAGCTCCGGCATGGGCACGGCAGATTGTCCGTTTCCTTGAGACGGAGAACTTTACGAAGAGCAAGAAGAAGCGGAAAGAGTAGCCCGGCAGTCAAGTATGTACCGGTTTGTCGACAACACAATGCATGAAGAAGACTCAACGGTGTGAAATTGAAGTGTATTCACCGGGAAGACGGACAAAAGCTGTTGGCGAAGATACATGGAGGCATATGTGGTCACCACATTGGCGGCGAGCACTTGCCGGCAAAGCGTTCCGGCAAGGTTTCTTTGGACGACAGCCCTCCAGGATGCAAGCGCACAAGTAACCAAGTGTGAAGTGTGCGGTTCCATTTCAAGTAGATACACCAGCCAGCTCAAGCTCTCCAGACGATCCCTTTATCTGGCCATTTTCGGTCCTGGGGCTCGACATCCTCGGCCCCTTTCGAAGTTGTCGGGGCTTTGAGTACTTATGCGTTGCAATCGACAAGTTCACAAAGTGGCGGAAGTGGAAGCGATGAGGAAGGTGACAGCACGGTCAACAGTCAAGTTCTTTAGGTCGATTTTTTGCCGTTTGGAATCCCTAACAGGATCATCACCGACAACGGCACGCAATTCCTGAGCCGCACCTTCATGCGATCGTCCAAGATCTTGGCGCCAAGGTTCTGCTTCGCCATTGCTCATCCGAGAAGTAACGGTCAGCGAAGAGGGCGAATCTTTGAAGTGCTTGGCGGGCTCAAGACCGAGAACTTTCGACAGGCTGCACAAGTGCGGAAAGAACTGGATTGAGGAGCTGCCGGTGGTTCTTTAGTCGATCGACGACGCCAAATTGAGCCACTGGCCAGACACCTTTCGCTCTAGTCTATGGAGCAGAGGCAGTTCTCCCCACGGAACTCGTGTACGGATCACCTCGAGTGCTCGCTTATGATGAGCTTGAGCAAGAGCGGTTGCGACAAGATGACGCGCTGCTCCTTGAGGAGGATCGTCTTCAGGCTGCTGTACAAGCTGCTCGATACCAGCAAGCTTTGCGCCGCTACCATAGCCCGCCAAAAGTTAATGCGAGAAGTCTTGAGGAAGGCGACCTTGTTCTTGGTAGCGTTCAGTCGCCAAGAATTCCAACAAGTTGGCCTTGAAGTGGGAAGGCCCTTACCGGGTGAAACGAGTCACTAGGCTGGCGCTGTCCGCCTTTGAGACTGAAGATGGCATTCCGGTGAGCAACTCCTGGAACATTGAGCATCTTCGTAAGTTTTACCCGTAGGGCGCGGTTGCCGGAACCCGTTCCGGCAACCACCTTTTGTACATGTCTTGCCGATGTTGCATGTAATCCTTCGTACAAAGCCGGGCGCAGACCCCATGCATAAGTAAAGCTAATGTGCTTCGCACATCTTGTCAAATTCATGCTTTCTACTTCTATTTTTGCATGCGTTATTTGACACTTTGTGCAGCACCTACCCCCGGTAAGCAATAACGAGACATAAGGCTCCATATCTTTATTTTCTCTTCTTTCTCTTTCTCAAAGAAAGGAAGGTTCCCTCGCCCTCAAGTTTGCCGGGGGGAAAGGAGAAGATAATGGTGTGGACCAAGCGTCGCTCAAGGAAGTCTAGCCTTACTGGGAAGCAAACGACAGAAAAGCTAAGTTGCTAAAGTTTGAGCAATCAGTTTTAAAAATTTTAAGTTATCTTCCTCGAACGACCGTACTTTGTATGGAAAGCCTGTGCGCGGAGGAACCAACTCCTAGCTAGTTGCGCCCTTACTTTGTTTCGAGTCCGCTCAACAACTTAAGTGAGCTGCGACTAGTTGCGACAAGGTTTCTTGTCGGTAGCAGCACCGTCAAGACTTGCTGACGTCCCGCACTCAGCGCTCGCAGCCCGGGTGCCTGCGCTGACAAGTTCCCTAAAAGCGTAGGGCAAAAAAATACAAAGGAAGGAACCAAGGAAAGGAAATAACATAGCAATTGCTACCCGAAATAGAGTTATATTACAAGATAGCTTGTCGCAGCTCTAATAGATTGTTCTCATAACATGACCAGCAGCGGCAAGGAAAAGAGAAAGCGGGCGGCCTAATCTACGCGATCTCCCTCAACCCTCTTGATCCCGCTCACCCTGTCCACGATGGGTGCGACAAGGGTCTTGAGCGCTTCCACATCAGCATCCGGCGGCAAGGACTTGAGGACGTTGGTGAGGTTGAGGCCTGGGTTGCGGAAGGCCACCTTCATCAGCACCTTTTGAAGAGCTCCCGCGCAGATCTGGCGCGACTCCTCGGCCAGCTGCTTTGGGATTTCTTCCCGGAGTCGTTGGAGGGCCGTCACCACGCCCTTGAAGAACAAGCTGAGCTTGGCGCTGGGTCCGAGGTGCTCATCGGAGGAATATCCAAGATCCTCCATCCCCAGCAGCGCCAGCTCCCTGTCGATGGCTGCAGCAACATCCACGAGACCCTCGGTCCAGTGCTCCACATTCTCCCTGAAGGTAATGCAGGCGGCGGCACTTCGCCAGCAGCGCCTCGTCGGCCTTGATCTTCTCCTTCAAGGCCACCTCCTGCTCCATGGCGCCGTCCAGCGCCTGAGTCAAGGTGGTCAGCCTCAACTCATGATCTGCGTTGGAGTCCTTGGCGGCGCTGAGCTCCTTGCTCCTCTCGGCGAGACGGCCTGCAGCTTCGCCAAGAGTGTAGGCGTCCTTCTCGGCGCTCATGCTTGAGTGCAGCAAGCTCCTCGCCGCTCTCCTTGAGATTGGCCTCCAGCTGCATCACCTTCGTCTCCAGCTCCTTCTTGGCGGCCTCGGCAGCTGCGGCAGCATCCTTTGCTTCCTTGAGAGCCCCGCCAAATGTTTGCTCGCACGTGGCTAGATCCTCCTCATGGCTGTCAAGATTAACCTTCCTCTGCGCCAACTCGCCTTCCTGCGCAGATAGCTTCTCGGCGGCAAGCCGCTGTTGCTCCTCAGCTTCGGCCTTCTCGAGGAGGAAGGCTTTGCGCTCCTCGGCGAGTCGCTCCCGCTCCTCTGCCAAGGACCAGAGAGCTTCCTGGTTGAGGTCCCGGAGCTCCTCCGCACGCTTCTCAATGTCTGCTCCCGCCTTCACGACAAGCGCTTCCCGGGATTCCAGCTTGGCTTGTCGGGCGCTGTAGAGCGACAGCAGCTTCCGCAGCAGGTGCTCCTCCTCAGACTTCGCCTTCTTTGCTGTTTGGTGCGACGACCAGCGTCGATCCAGCGGAGGCGAGCAGCTCTTCATCAAAAGTTTCTCCTTCGGCGGCGCCACAGGCTCGGCGCCCATGGGAGCTTGATGAAGACGCCATCGCCGACCTTCAAATAGGCGCCGGGCTGGGGCTCTTGAGCCGGGACAGCTGCCGCAGCGGCGGAGGATCGGCGGTCGGCGTGGCGCTGGCGCTCCTGCGGCCTCGGGGCCGTCGGTCACGATTGCGGACCCTCGCCCGGCTTCTGCGGCGGCAGCTTTGGCGGCCTCTTCGCGGCGGGCTCGTCGGCACAGACTTCTTCTCCGATGGCAGCGGGCGTTGCCAAGATTGCTGCTGCGTCCTCCTCGCCGCGGCCTCGGTCTCCATTGGCTCTGTGGCGGATGGATCGGCGACCGGAAAATGAAGAAAAGTCAAGCAAATATTCAAAAAGAAAATCAGAAGAAGAAGAACACAAGGAAAGTTTTCAAGCAAGAGGATTGCACAGGCTGGGTCTGCAGTCATGGTCTCCGCCACCAGGGGATCGCTGGTGCTGTCCCTTGCCGGAGAGCTGTCCCTTGCCGGAGAACTGCCCCTTGCCGGAGAAGTCTCCCTTGCCGAAGAACGCTCCCTTGCCGGGGAATCCTCCCTTGGCGGTGTAGTCGAAGCAGAAGGCATGTCAGGAGCGGCTTCAAGGCACTCCTGGTAAGGCTGCTCTGCTCCTACACAAATCAGCAGTCAGATATCAGCAAAGAAAGGGCACCCATGCACGCCTAACAGCAGGAAGTAAACCATATACTTACGCTGGGGGCTGCGCTGGGGGCTGCTTTGAGGAAGAGTTGCCTCGTCCGGCAAGGTAGTCTCGGACGCGCCTCCTGCTGTCGCGGTGGGTTCGTCCTCGATGACAATCACGGGGCCTTGGCTCTCTTCGACGCTCTGGGCCAGCGTCCTCAAAAGGAATGGGTTCAGAGGAAAGCAAATCAGATACAAGACAAAGCAACAAGCGAAGAACTACAAATGCTGCAAAGAATCTTACTCTTCTTCTTCCTCGTCGGAGCTGGCGGAGAGATCAAATTCTGGCTCGCCTCCGACGACGAGGCGGAGGAGTAGGTTCCCTTGGCCGCTTGGCGGGAGCGAAGCGGTGGTCTGCGAGGCCCGCTCCGGTTGCCGCAGCGGCGTGAGGTGCTCCAGCGGCAACAGTGCTTGCCGCGGTGGAAGGCTGCGCGGCGCGGGCGGCTGTTGACCGTCGCTGCCCCGCCACGTCTCCGCCTTGCGGAGACGCCTTCTTGGTGGAGCTGGGGCTCCGCTCGCGGCAAGCTATGCGAAGGAGGGAGGCGCCCTCGTGGCTCGCTCGACTCAGCTTCAGGCCCGACAAGCTCTTCCTCGCTGGCAAACTCCCTCGCTCGACAAGGCTTGCCGCCTCTGCCTCTGCCTCCTCCACGGTGAATCGAGCGCGCCCGGCGGCAGCGCTGCCGCCTCTTCCAGCTGGTGGCGCGCTGCATCTCATCATCGGTGGTGTCGCGGGTGAGGCTCTTACATTCATCGGGCGGACCGGCACTTCTACCAGCTGTCAAAGAACACTTTCGCGACGACGTCATCTCCGTGCTCTTGCCAGGTTGGAGCGATTCCATGCGAGTCGCTGGCGGCATCATTACGCGGATGCGGTCGGCGAGAATTGTTGCTGGCGGGACGACATTCTTCAGCATCCTGAACGCTCCGGGATGCTCAGGATCGTGCTTGAACAGCTCCAAGAGCATCGCGTCCAGTTCCAGGACAGTGAAATTGAAGTTGAGGCCCGAGCGCAGCCTCATGATATCCGCCGCGTTCTGGAACTCCCAGGCGGTTCTCCTCCTCTCCTGCAAAGAAGCGTCTGGCGACGAAGAAATCTGCGCCAACGGCGCCTGATGAGTCCGGCAAGCCTCGGGCGTGAGATCCGGATAGCGGCAATGTTCAGCCTAAGCGTCTTCCGGGGCGAGACTGCTCCAATCGTTGCAGCGCTCATCGAGGTTTGGCGGCTGGGCGATGGCTGCGGGTTCTCCTCGACAATCCAGCACCAGTCTGCTCTCCACTCATCCCATTTGCTACGCAGCTCTCCCTCCAGATAAGCTTCCTTCTTTCCGGTCCTGGAGATCCAGGCGATCCCACTGGAAAGAGGCTCCCCTCTCTCAACTCGGGGCATAAAGAAGTGGCGGAAAAGGGCTACGTTTGGATGGACTCCGACAAAGTTTTCGCAGAGATGTGCGAAAACTGCCACGGTCAGAACAACATTGGGGGTGAAGTCAAGGAGGCGAAACCCGTAGGTGTTCATTATATCGCAGAAAAATTCAGAGAAAGGCGGGCAGAGCCCGCAGAGAAGAACAGCCTTGAAGAAAGGTACCCATTGGAGCCCGGTTCAGCAGCGGCAGGGAGTACCTTCGTGCGCGGATGCGCTCGCGTCTCCGTCGACCAGAAGAGGTAGTAGTACTCCCTCAGCTCCCTCGCAGCGAGCTGGGGGGAAGATTGCCCGCTCCTTCCGCAGTGCCGCAAGCCGCTGCGCCTCGGCCGACTTCACGGCCTTCCCCTTGTCGGCTTTCGGAGCCATGGCGGAGGTGGTGAGGGAGATCGACGGCGTTGGTGATCTTTGGTGGCGATGGGGCGGGCTGCTCTCTCTTCAGCCTTGGGAAGAAGGGGAAGCAGCGGGGTTTTCGAGATTGGACAGCAAGCTGGCGAGATGGGCGAACTGCCTGTTTCCCTGCTTATAAAGAGGGAGGCGGACGTTCCGCCTTTCGAATAAAGAAACCACCACGATCTCACCCACGATCTCTCACATGACGCCGCGCATTCGACGCGTGCCATTCGTGGAGGGCGTGGTGGGTCCGGGTGAGTTCTGGCGTAACCCAGGCCGCCGCGTGCCCGTGCCCTGTTTTGGGCACAGCCCAACAGCGCTTCGGCACCGTGTGTGGCCCAGGCCGAGGCTCTGCCGGTGTACTAGAGTAGGGTACCCTAGTATCCCGAACTTGTGCACGGGCAGTTGCAGCCCTCCGCAGCAAGGCTTACCGGGTGACCGCCAAGGTCCTCCGTGGTTCCTTTGGAGCCATTCAAGAACAAAGTATTCAAGCCAAGGAGACAAGGCCCCGGCAAGAGGAGCTTGCCGGAAGGCCACCCAAGGCACCCTAGGGAGACAAGGCCTCGACAAGAGGAGCTTGCCGGAAGGCCCGTGAGCGACAAGCTTCGGACGCGACAAGAAAACAACCGCGGCAAAGGCGCTTGCAGCGGCAGACCACCACTACGTACCTGCGCTCCGGCACATCCACTAACGTGTCATACAGGACCTTTCGGTAGCGTGGCAAGAGAGCCGGCTTGGCCCGGTGAGCACGGTGGCAAGCGGGCGCTAACAAGATTGCCATCGTGGCAAGCGGTGGCGCCCACAGCGGTCCCTTTATGCCTTTATTAGAGGCGGCGTGAGCGGGCATTTAATGCCTTTGTCCCCTGCCGTCGGGGTTAGGTATGATACAACTGTACAAGTAGCTGTACCAACCACTCCTTTTCCATTTTACCCTTGTCTACGTTGCCACCTATCGTAGACCCCTTTAGCATATAAAAGGAGGCCCATGCATAGCGTGGGGGGGTTCGAAAGGTTGAAGCGAGAAAACACTCACGCCGGGTCTCGTTAGCAGCTTGTGTGTCTTGTAGCACTCAGGCGCTCTGAGCAAGAACTCAATACACTCGGACATGCAGCGGTAGGAGTGTTCTCTCCGGAGAGCTCGAAGCTGGGTAAACTGCTTTCGTGTGCTTCGCCTCGATACGCTCTTCGTGGCGACCTCCTCCCCCGCCCGAACCGAAAGGGGCTCGGTCCGCCGGTCCCATAGGTGTTCGTGGGCAGATCAGCTTCCCGACAAATACCAAAAACCAAAACCCCTAAAAGTGCGGAGCCGTCTTGGAGGGTTGGCTAAGCGGACCTGCAAAATTCATAGCACAGAGGGCACCACTCCAACTCATAGCCTTGGAGCATGTTGGATACTACGGCAGGTGGCCAAAAGTGGCGAGAGCTTCTAGCTTGATCCCAGCCCAGAACACCCGATGACGGTGTTAACAGTCTTGAGACTTTCGCATCAAATAACATGCGAAAACGAACACTCCGCAACCTTGCCGTAGTCTACCAAGTAGCAACAATAAATCCATGGAGTGACACGGCTTTTACTTTTAATGCCAGTGATGAACCTAAATTCCGAACAGCCCGAGCACCAGCCGCATTGGTCCTCAGTCCGATAGTGGATGGCTTTCGCCTTACTAAGGTACTCATGGATGGCGGCGGCGGACTAAACCTCATCTATGAGGAAACCCTCAGAAAAATGGAAATAGACTGGAACCGCATTGAGCGAGGCAGCACAACCTTTAGAGGAATAATCCCTAGCCGGGAAGCATGCTGCACAGGAAAAATCACATCGACGTAGTGTTATTTCATGAGACAATTACAGGTCCGAGGAGGTCACATTTCAAGTGGCCCGTTCAACAGCGGATATCATGCTTTATTAGGACGAGAGGCATTCACAATTTTTCAAGCTATACCCCATTACGGGTACATGAAGCTTAAAATGCCTGGACCTAACGGAATCATCACTCTCGCCAGTGATCCGAACATAGCACTCCGCGCCGAAAACAAGACAGCCGCACTAGCCCTCGAGGCACTATCCGAAGCCCTAACGGTCGAGGAACTCACCGCGATGCGCTCCACGGTGAACAGGGACGATGTGATACTTGATAAAAGATCCAAGTCCACTTCTTTTAAACCAGCGGATGAAATAGTCAAATTCCAAGTCCACCCAACGGACCCCGCAAAGACGGCCTCCATTGGGGCACAACTAAGCCCTGATGTAGACGCCGCACTACGAGAATTTCTACAAGAAAACTGGGACATCTTTGCCTGGCACCCTTCAGACATGTCAGGAATCCCACGTCAGCTGGCCGAGCACAGCCTAAATATCCTAAAAGGATTCAAGCCGATCAAGCAGGCTCTTGGTAGCTTTCCGAACCCAAAAGACATGCCATGGGAGAGGAGCTAGCCAAACTTTTGGAAGTCGGATTCATCAGAGATATAAAACATCCGGACTGGCTAGCAAACCTGGTGATGGTACCAAAGAAGGATAAGTCCTGGCGCCTATGTGTTGATTTTAAAGACCTTAATAAGGCTTGCCCAAAGGACCCCTTCCCCCTCCCTCCAATTGACCAAATTATTGACGCTACAGCAGGACACGACTCATTGTGCTTCCTCGACGCGTACTCCGGCTACCACCAAATCAAGATGGCGGAGCCAGACCAAGCTGCAACAGCATTCATCACTCCATACGGCCTGTTCTGCTTCAACACAATGCCCTTTGGGCTCAAAAACGCCGATGCAACATATCAGCGCATGATTCAGACATGTCTGGCAAACCAGATCGGCAAAACAGTGGAAGCATATGTAGATGGCATGGTCGTCAAAAGCAAGCACGTCGAAACTCTAGTAGACGACTTGAGGCTCACATTCGACAATCTTTGAAAATATGACATCAAGCTCAATCCGGAAAAATGCGTCTTCGGCGTTCCAGTCGGAAAGCTCCTGGGCTTCATTGTGTCTGGTAGAGGAATTGAAGCAAACCCAGCCAAGATCCGAGCTCTGTCACAATTGGACATTCCAAAAGACCTCAAACAAATACAAAAATTGATGGGATGCGTAGTGGCTCTAAGCCGCTTTATTTCGCGTTTGGGAGAAAAGGCGTTACCCCTTTACCGCTTCTGCGCCAAGACCGAACACTTCGAGTGGGCCGGATGCCACCTGGCCGGACTCGAAGAAATAAAGGCCATTTTGGCAACAAATCCAGTCCTGGCCATACCAACGCGTGCGAACCAATGCTATTATATATCGCCGCAACACATCAAGTTGTCAGTGTGGTGCTCGTTGTCGAACGAGAAACGGACGGACACCGGTTCCTTCTTCAAAAACCGGTTTACTATGTGTCCACCGTCCTAACTCCATGCAAGTCCCGGTACCCACACTATCAAAAGATAGCATACGCGGTGTTCATGGCATGCCGGAAGCTGCGACACTACTTTCAAGAGTGCTCGATAACAGTAGCCTCCGAAGTACCTCTTAACGACATTATAAATAACCGCGATGCGACGGACCGGATTGCTAAATGGGCCATAGAGCTCCTTCCATTCGACATAACTTATAAGCCACGACGAGCTATTAAGTCGCAGGTTTTGGCCGACTTCGTGGCTGAATGGACTGAAGCCGAACTCACTAAAGAGTACGGCGCATACTCCAATTGGATCATGCACTTTGACGTCTCCAAAATGTTGGCTGGCACGAAATTTGGCGTCGTCTGACATCCCCAACCGGGGACACAGTCCATACGTCCTTGAGATAATGTATACGGACTCCAACAACGCAGCGAATCTGAGGCCCATACGCACGGTCTCCGGATGGCAGTCTCCATGGGCATTCAACGCCTAGAGGTGCGCGGGGATTCGAACCTCGCAATATCTCAAATAAACGGAGGCTTTGATGCCAAAGATCCGAAAATGGCAGCATACCGCAGTGCGGTCCTAAAAATGTCAGCGCGGTTCGAAGGGCAAGAATTTCATCATATAGCCCGGGATAACAACCAGGCGACGGATATATTGGCACGCATCGGTGCAAAACGTGATGCCATCCCACCCAATATCTTTTTGGAACGGCTGTTCAAGCCATCCGTACTATGGGAAGGGGAGTCCGACAATAACAATCCGGGCCCAACCGCACTGCCTGACGCCGAACACTCTGACACAACCGGAGGCTTTGCCCCCGAGATAACACCCTCCGCTCACGAAATAATGGCGGTTATCGCCCCGTGGACGGAACCATTCCTAGCCTACCTAACTAGGCAGGAACTCCCCGAAGACCAAAATGAGGCTCGCTGCATAGTACGGCGATCTAAAGCCTACAAAGTCCATGAGGGAGAGCTTTATAAGAAAAGCACTACAGGAGTCCTTCAAAGGTGTATCTCCAAGAGGAAGGGCGAAATCTCCGGCTGAAATTCATGCCGGACTGGGTGGGCACCACGCCGCAGCCGGGCCCTTGTAGGCAAGGCCTTCCGACAGAGATTTTATTGGCCGACGGCCCAGGCAGATCTTGCGATATTTAGTCCAACGATGCGTCGGTTGCCAGCTTTCGCTAACCAAAGCCACATGCCACCCACCGCCCTCAAAACTATACCCATCACCTGGCCAATCGCCCGTGCAGGGCTTGACATGGTTGGACCCCTTAAGGGAGGAACCCACAAGCAAAAATACCTATTGGTCATGGTGGATAAATTCACCAAATGGATAGAGGTAAAGCCTGTTAAAGCGGCGAATCCGTGCGGTGACAGACTTCATATCGGGGTAGTGCACCGTTCACGGTGTCCCCCACAGTATCATCGCGATAACGGCACCAACTTCACGGCCGATGAGGTCAAATTATGGTGCAAAAACATGGGCATCAAGCTCGATTACGCCTCAGTCTATCACCCTCAAACCAATCGCCAAGTCGAACGAGCAAATGGTCTAATCATGAGTGGCATTAAACCCAGACTAGTGCGGTCCCTCAAGGAATCTAACACGCACTGGGTTGAGGAGCTCGACTCCGTACTCTGGGGGCTGCAGACCACGCCTAATCGTACTACCGGATTCACACCATTCTTTATGGTGTATGCGGCATGAAGGCAGTCTTGCCCTGCGACATAATACATGACTCACCTCGGCGTGCGCATGTATGAAGAAAGAGAAGCCAAGCTCGATCGGCAGGACAGTTTGGGCGCATTGGAGGAGGAGCGGCGTGGCAAAAGCTCGTTCCGCATTCTATCAACAGCAGGCTCGAAGATATCAAAGCGAGGAAATGCGGGCCAAGGCTTATAACATTGGCGAACTAGTTCTCGCCGCCGGACAAGAAAAAGGACAAACTCAAGCCCAAATGGGAAGGTCCCTTCATCATCGACCAGGTCCTGACCGGCGGAGCATACCGTCTGCGAAACGCATCGGATAACCGACTCGAGCCGAACCCATGTAACGCAGCCCGTCTACGAAGATTCTAGGCCTAAGCGTCGGACTCCAAGTTCGTCTCCTTCCTCCGTCCACATTTGGTATTTTTGCTGTCTTTTATTTCTCTCCTTCCTCCTCCTTCTTCTTGAAGCCTCTAGAGGCTCGTTTGCGCTTTTAGCACATACTTGACGCGCTGTCCGCACTCATTATACACAGGGGCTTCTTTAACGAAGCTTATCTATACGGGCTTCATGCCCAACCCATGCGTTAAACTTCCGCATGTACCTTTTATTCACCATTATATGCATCGATATGACTTACGTTTTGGCCAAGCTGGGTTGCACGGCTCTGTGCTTACCCTACATTCCCGATTGTTCGGCTAGGTGGTAAAGGGAGCACCTCTGCGATTATTCTTGCCGGGTCAGCCGGATGTGTACCTCGAGACTAGGTGAAGCCGAAAGCTAGTGTTCTTAAGGGAATATTCGGTCGGTGAACTGAAAGATGATTTTAATTATTTACCAATCTGCCCCAGATGATTTTACGCTTTCATAGCAGCTTTGACATGCACTTTAGGGCATGCATCCCAGCGAAAGGAACCCTTAACGGAACTATTCTCCTGGAAGATGTTTTTTACTACCCACGTAATATAACATAACTAGTTGGGCACTTGTCTGATACAGCAAAAATGACCCCTACGCCTTGTCTCCATGCATACCCCGGTTTTTCTATAACCACGCAGGTATTCGGACACACTCCGGACTATTGGGTCCTGAGGTCGAAGCGAAAAGGTCCGCTATGACAAACAATCTACAATCCGGCTAGAAGTCATTTTTTTTCATGTCATATTTTTACATAGTCAACTCGACTCATTGTATTCCTCCTCAATGCCATCTAATAGGCTATCTAATTTACAATCTTGCTGGGAATACTTGGCGGCCAATTCTACTTGGCCGTACACTAAGCTTACACGGATCTCCATCCCGTCAGGCCCCACAGGTCCGACCTCGGCCATGTGGTTTGGGTCAACCTTCATGTACCGCGTCTTTACCATGGCCCAGGCCTCCCTGGCGCCTTGACGGCAGGCCGATATCTTCCATAGCCGGAAGCGCCGCTGTGCTCCTTGAAGCAGCTCTGCCAGCTCCCCAATGCCTTCGGGCAGGGAGATAGATGGCCACAAGGCCTGGCCGATGCCTTTCATCACCTGCCGGTCTCGTTCGTGCAGCTGACGCAATTCGGGAAGAAGATCACCCGAAGAACTGGGCATCTCCTCCTCAGGACGACCTGTGAGCAAACCTACATACATGTTTATGTTAGTCGCCTTCCTCGCCGAACTCTTTCAAAGTTCTCTCAAGCACTTAACGAAAATGCCACGACGAAGCCGCTGATTCTCCTTTACGGAGTCAGACAACTGGGCACGAACATCCTTTAGTTCCTCACCCAGCTTGGTGTTGGCATCTTGGAGGTTATTTTTCTCCTACCGCACCCTTGTCAGCATGCTCGCATGACCTTTAGCTGGCGCAAGAGCTGTTGCTTGTCCGGATCTAGTCCGGCGCCATCTCGCAATATTTTTGTCGATTTAGACACCCGCCGCACTTCATAAACTATTTATCTTTTGAAGCGTATATTACGGAGGGGTCTCTGTGGCTTCCTATGGCGGCTAGTGCAGCCTCAAGTTGGGCCTCGACACTCTTCAAGCTCTGGGACAGTCGGGTATTCTTTTTGTAAGATCCTCAGATAACAAATGATCCTTAAATCAGTTATTCTAACTATTTTAAGTCTCGGGGCTCTTGGCATATATAAGCTGTCAAATTTCCTTACCCGTATGTCCTTTACATACTTTGCTCCGTGGCTCTGGCTAGACCATCTTGAGCGACACGGAGGTGCGCATCTCCGAATTGAAGGCATTCAAGGCCTCTTGGGAGAAACATGTCGTCACGAAGAACTGTCTCGGGCGGCGCCTGTGATTCAAGGCGCTCTCCACCTCGGAGTTGGTGGCGGACAATCTGTCGGCATCCTCTTTCGGAGGAGCGTCCGACATACGCCTCGTGTTCGCCTCCGCTTCTGGACCCGGCTTTGGAGCCTGGCCGGCGGAGGTTCGATTGGCGACCTCTCCGGACTCAGTCCGGCGAGTGCTCTTTTTCCTGAAAAGGGCGTCAGCGTTAGTACGCCTTCCAGGAATCAATCCTAAGAACATGGTGACACGCCATACCATTGCGGCGGAGTTTTGATCCGGACCGCACTCCTTTTTAACCTCTTGAGACGTACTGCCCCTTGTTGGCTAGCCACCGCGGGCTCGGCTTCCTGCCTCGAAGGTACCCCCTGCGAACCACCATTGGTATACGGTGATCAAGAAATAAGCACGGATGGGTCATTATCAGAATATTGGGACCTTGGTCTCAGTTACCTGTGAGGCTGGAAGTATTCCGGGGTAATCGGCCGTGATGGCAACCAAAGCATTGTCGATGCTAAGTTGGTGGAATACCCCGTCGATCAACTCCACCTTTATATCCGGATCCTCTTGGAGGTCGAATCGAGGGACCGTTCCGGATCCTCGGGTTGTAGAAGCGAGCTGTGTATCTTCTCCACGTCCGGCGTAGTTCCTGCAGAAACCACGAAATGAGATATTTAACCATGGGAACATGGATCGGACAGGTCACAAAGATGTTTGCTTACCCAGCCGATGATTATTGAAGAAAACTCCTTCAGTGGATTGACGCGGAGGAAATCCTCCTCCTCCCCTTTATACATGGCAGACAAGATCTTCACCAGTTCGGTGACCGATCCCGGCCCTTCGCGGCCATGGCGGGTGGCATCGTCCTCCCCGTTGAAATCCCACATGGGGTGGCCCCTATATTGGAGCGGCTGCACTCCCCTCATAATACAGATTGCCATGACTCCAATCATGGTTAATCCGACATGAGCCAGTAACCTTATTCTGCTCATCAGATAGAGGACATCCCGGTTATTTTCCCTTCGGGGGCTTCGAGGGCGCCAGCTTAGGCGCTTCTTCAGTGGAGCATTGCTGAACTCCGGAAGGCCGATCCGAACAGGATCCGGCAGCGGGACATCCTCCATGTAAAACCATTCCGAAGGCCAGTCTTCGGACGCCTTCTTCGGGGTTCCGGATAGGTATCCGGTCCCGGCGATGCGCCATAGCTCGGCTCCGCCCACTTGATATATTGACCCCTCATGAGAACGGGGTACTAAGCAGAATAATCTCTTCCACAGCCCGAAATGAGCCTCGACGCCCAAGAACAGTTCGCAAAGGGCCACGAAGCCCGCGATGTGCAAGATAGAGGCAGGAGTAAGGTGGTGCAACTGGAGGCCGTAGAACTCCAAGAGCCCCCGGAGAAACAGATGGATTGGAAATCCGAATCCTCTTACTAGATAAGAGATGAAGCATACCCGCTCTCCTTTAGAGGGATCGGGGACACTCTCCGCTTGCTTTCCGCCCTTGTAGGTGGCAAGTCCGACTCGAACCGGGACCATGAAGGCCGGGGGAAGAAATCCCTTGGCTTGGAGTATAACTAGCTTCGCTATGCGGGGTGAGCATCTCTCCCAATTTCCAGTGAGGGCTGGGAGGCCGAGAGGAGAAGCCGCATCATCGTCCATGATGGAATGGGCTTTGGTCGAGGCGCTCCGATGAAAGCTTCATGAAGGGGGGTTGGTGTGACTCAGATCGAGATCCTCGCCCCTTTTATAGGCGGCTCATTTGCGCAGCTAGGGGCGTAAGTGTAAAAATACCCTAGCTCTTCGCATTCATTCAAACACGTGGAAGATGGCCATTATTGGGCGTAGAAGCCAAGGAGCACAACAATTATCGGAAGCTTGGACACTATTCGACAAGTATATAGAATTTGGAGAAGAACCCGCCGCAATGTCGAAGAAGACAATCAACGCGCGGACTCACCGTCATTGAAGCCTGGTTCGGGGACTCTTGAGGAGTCCCGGATTAGGGGTGTCCGTATAGCCGAACTATCATCACGGCCGGACTACAAGACTATGAAGATACAAGATTGAAGACTTAGTCCCGTGTCCGGATGGGACTTTCCTTGGCGTGGAAGGCAAGCTTGGCGATACGGATATGTAGATCTCCTACCATTGTAACCGACTCTGTGTAACCCTAACCTATCCGGTGTCTATATAAACCAGAGGGTTTTATCCCGTGGGACGAACAACAATCATACCATAGGCTAGCTTCTAGGGTTTAGCCTCCTTGATCTCATGGTAGATCTACTCTTGTACTACCCATATCATCAATATTAATCAAGCAGGAGTAGGGTATTACCTCCATCGAGAGGGCCCGAACCTGGGTAAAAACATCGTGTCCCTTGTCTCCTGTTACCATCTGCCTAGACGCACAGTTCGGGACCCCCTACCCGAGATCCACCGGTTTTGACACCGACAACAACCTTCATGGCAAGTCCGGACAACCTATTCAGCTCGGCCCATTCGGCCAACTGATCTGCTAACGGCAGAGGACGCTATGGACTATGGAACTGCGACCAAAACAGCACTTCCCTTCTGTGCCCCTTCTGGCCTCGGAAGTGCTCGATCGAGTCTGCGGCACTCGCTGCTAAATCCAGATAAGCATCCTCCAAACTCCACAACCGGTCCAACTGAGCATACTTCGGATCCATGAACTTCCTCCGTAGCAGAAAAGGCTTTCCAGCAGCAACATCCACAGCCTGACGCAGCTCCTCCTTTGCAGCTCTCATTGCGGAGCGGGCATCCTTGGATTCGGGCGTGGCCTTTTTCAGTCCTCTTGCTCGCTTGGTGTTCTTTTCAAGAACCCCGGTGGTCGGTAGCATTCTTTAAGTTTATGGCCATATTGGCCATTTCCTCTTTAACCGGCAAAGGAGCAACCCGTTCGGCTTTTAGCTCTTCGGCCGCCCTTAAAGCGGCCACATTAATATTTCTGGCTTGCTCTTTAGCTCTGGCGAGTTCCGCCCGTAGCTCCTCCACAGCAGCGGCACCACCTGCATTAAGCATACAAGTAGTAAGGCACGGGCGTCAAGCTCCCTTACCAGGCGTCCGCGAAGAAGTCGCATACCCTGTGACTTGTCAAACCACTTATTGACAAGCGCGATGTTCGCATCCGCCTCGTCAAATTGCCGCTTTAGTTCGGCAAATTCATCAGTCCAGGTGGCCACCGGATGCCCCGCCACCTATTTAGGAGCGGCGATATGTTACAACTGAGATTATGATCCTCGGCACGCTGTCCATTTTGACAACATACCGAGTCTCAGGGGCTACTATCTATACAGGGCGCATTCTATATGCATAACTGTCAGAAGGTACATCATTTTTGCGCACCTCGAACCCCGTCAGTAAGCTTCTGACGGCTTCATGCAATCCGCCCTCAGCGGATGCAATTCTTTCAATCACCGTATCCATTAGCACACGGTGATCTTCTGAGATAGCCGCTCGCCCGAGTAGATCCTTCAGCTCCTCCGACCGCACGCCAGTTGGCGCCGGACCTTCCGGCCCCGCCGGACTCGGGAAAACCCTCCGCGACGACACCTCAGGGTGCGTCGCCGCCTGCATGAAGGTGCGCGTGTGGGGGCGTTCGCTCTCCATCATCTCCGGGAAGAAGATCCCCAAGACGAGCTCACGAGAAGGGTTGAGATCCGAACTATAAGGTACAATTTCGGTTATCTTCAGAAATAAATACAGGGATGTCCCTTATTACAAGATCCCTTCTTTTTACTTACGGCTCGCTGGAGGGCTGATCCCCTTGGGGAAATAGTGCGGCTGGGGTACTTCCCAGCGCCGGACTCTCTGACGAAGATTTCTTTCCCCTCTTTGAGGCCTTGACCTCCGGATCTTCCGAAGCGGTCCTCTTCTCTCCTTGGAGGGTGGGACTTTTGATCCCTCTTTCCTCGAAAGCCTCCTTCGTGGAGGCAGTTGCTTCCCCGCTCTCCCCTTCGCCTTCTTCAAAAGGCGTGGCCTTCAGCATCTTGGTCAGCACGGGATCCGGCGTGGTCTCTGGGAGGGGAGCCGGACACCTTATCAACTTTGCCTTCGCTATCCACTCCTGTTCAAGGAAGAGCTCCTTTAAGGGCAAGTTTATGATAAATGAACGGACAGCTTTGTCCTGCTGAGGACTACTTACTTGAGTATCTGGGCAATTGCAGCTTAGTCCTGCGTGCTCAGTCAGGTCCGGACACTTCTCTTGTGATCCGAAGAACAGTTTATACATTTCCACGGGCGTCGTACCCATAAAATGTTGGAGACCTCGTGGTCCTTCCGGATTAAATTCCCACAGACGGAGGGAGCGACGTTTGTAGGGCAGAAGGCACCGAATCAACCTAACCGGCGCCACTGCGACCAGATTGATCTCTCTTTCATGGAGGTCTCGAATACGGCCCTGCAACAGAGGAACGTCCTTGGATGGCCCCAAGTCGAGCCCCTTGTTGACCCATGACGCCAGCCGCTGTGGTGGACCTGAGCGGAAGGCGGGAGGTGCCACCCATTTAGTGCCCCTGGGAGCGGTGATATAGAACCACTCCCGTTGCCACAAACCAAGCTCCTCTTGAAAAGAGCCCTCGGGCCACAGAGCATTAGCACACTTGCTTATGATAGCCCCTCTGCACTCTGCCTGTTGCCCCCCGATCATCTTCGGCTCCACCTTAAAAGTCTTGAGCCACAATCCGAAGTGAGGGGTAGTGCGGAGAAAGGCTTCACATACGACAATGAATGACGAGATGTGGAGGATGGACTCCGGATTCAAGTCATGGAAATCCAGCCCATAATAAAACATGAGCCCCCGCACAAAGGGATCCGTCAGGAATCCTAAACACCGAAGGAAGTGAGACACGAACACCACGCTCTCGCCGGGCTCGGGAGTGGGAATGACCTGCCCTGGAGCAGGCAGCCTATGCGAAATCTCGCCGGTTAGATACCTGGCATCTCGCGGCTTTAGCACATCTTCTTCTGTGACGTAAGAAGACATCCATCGGCCGTGCTGGTCGGAGCCGAACATCGTCGAAGGTGCGAAGCGCCTAAATCTGAAGCTTTGGGTGTTAGAACTCGAAGCGCGAGGCGAACTCGATGGAGGGTGGAAGAAAGAAGAGGGCCTTGGTCTCATTATAAAGAGGTTGAATACCAAGAGCCCTCCCCGTGGTCGATTAGGACTCGCCTTCGATAGAGGAGGCGTGCCAACAGGCACGGTTGGGTTACCCATGTCCGTATTGATGAGAATCCCGGAATAAGGGGCACGATCTCCGCTTTGATAAGACGTGCCAAGGAAACCGCCTCGCTAAACGCGCTGAGGTGGGACAGTAAAATACGATTCGAATAAAGGCCTGGCCGTGGTGTGAAGTCACGCCATGAATACGCCGCAGAATCTGTGCAAAAGTTATTCTCTCTACGGTAGTATGTGGAACTTGTTTTACAGAGCCGGACACTATCCTTGTGTTCAAAATCTTCTATGAAGTATTCGGAGGAGGAATCTTCCTTGCAATGCCGAAGACAATATGCCCGCCGGACTCGTCGTCATTGAAGCCTGGTTCAAGGGCTACTGAGGGAGTCCTGGACTAGGGGGTGTCCGGATCGCCGAACTATCACCGTTGGCCAGACTCCAAGACTATGAAGATACAAGATTGAAGACTTCGTCCCGTGTCCGGATGGGACCTTCCTTGGCGTGGAAGGCAAGCTTGGCGATACGGATATGTAGATCTCCTACCATTGTAACCGACTCTGTGTAACCCTAACCCTATCCGGTGTCTATATAAACCGGAGGGTTTTAGTCCGAGGACGAACAACAATCATACCATAGACTAGCTTCTAGGTTTAGCCTCCTTGATCTCATGGTAGATCTACTCTTGTACTACCCATATCATCAATATTAATCAAGCAGGAGTAGGGTATTACCTCCATCAAGAGGGCGAACACAGGTAAAACATCGTGTCCCTTGTCTCCTGTAACCATCCGCCTAGACGCACAGTTCGGGACCCCCTACCCGAGATCCGCCGGTTTTGACACCGACAACAGTATCCTCTGTGGGTATGGAACCCATGGGATAGTTAAACAACAAGAGGCAATAAAAAAGGTTTACACAGGGGCTTAATCTAAAAAGAAACATGTTGAACAGGGCCTATGACGCGTACGTGCCTTTATCTCCGTTATGCCGTATCACGGAAGGGTATCGCCTTGGCCTTTGTCTGTGGAAAAAAAGGAAAACTTCGTAGAAGAGTACAACGTAAGTATCACGATGGATAATAAAAGTGTAAGATGTTGGCCTGCCCATAAGGTTGAGCCAAGCTGTGGACTGTGTTAAGTATTTATAGCCCTGGTGTCCACTATGGGATTACATATCACGGTGCCACTGGTTCAGTTTTATCCGGGCCACCGGACTCGTCTAGCCGAGTCTGTGGTCTTTAATGACCAGTCATGTTTCTTGATGTTGGAGGCCGCTTATAGTCCGGCCGTGGGGGCCGTCGCGTGTTCCTCTGCGCGTGACGAGCGCTCTGTTAGTCCGCTAATGGTGATGACGCCACGTGGACTGGGCATCTTAAGTGTAAGGTAGCCATAGTGCGGCAATGCGTTGAAGCGGGCGAAGGCCGTTCTTCCGAAACCTTTGCGTGATAGTCGCTTTGGAAGGTGCGATGATGAAGAGTAGTTCTTCACTTCTAGAGTTGCTGGCGAGCGAATGTTACCTCGGCGACGGAGCCCTCGCTTGTGGGGCTTCAACGCTGGTATCACCCCTTCAAAGGTGGTGTTGCTTTGGTTAATCCTGGATGGGTCTATCCCCATCCCGCCGGACAGTGTCCTCATATATTAAATTGAGATCGCTGCCGCCCGTCCATAAGGACAGCGGTGAGACGGTATCCGTCGATTATCGGGTCAAGCACCAAGGCCTTTGATCCTCCGTGCCGAATACTAGTTCGGTCATCCAAGTTATCGAAAGTGATCGGATAAGGCATCCAGTAGTTAGGCGTGAGTACGATTGGCTCTATATCGAGCGCGTCTCTATGCGCGCGTTCGTGCCTCCTCATGGATGTGTGAGTCGCGTGGATCATGTTCACTGTTTTAACCTCTGGCGAGAATTTTTTCTGTCCTTCAGTGTTCGGCTGGCGAGGTTCATCCTCGTCTTCACTTGGTGTTTCCCTTTCCTTGTGTTCGGCATTTAATTTGCCGGCCTGCTTGAAGACCCAACACTCTCTGTGCGTGTGGTTTGCAGGTTTGTCAGGGGTGCCATGAATTTGGCATAGTCTATCTAGGATTCTATTCAGACCGGACGGTCCCTCTTTGCTGCTTTTAGATGGCTTGTTTTGCTGATTAGGTCGAGAGCCCCTAAATCTGGCATTAACCATCGTGTTATCCAGGCTCTCTTCCTTGTTTTGGCGTTTGTTTTTATGGCCGTGTAGCTTCCATTGCCATCCCTTATTTCGGATGTGCTTTGGGGTCGCTGGTGCCTTTACGGGCTAGCCAGCTATCTTCTCCAGCTAAAAGCAGGTCATAAGGCTTGTTAGGGCTGCCATTGTCCTTGGCTTTTCTTGGCCGAGGTGTGCAGCGAGCCACTAAATCACGGATCTTTGTGTTTGAATGCTGCTAAGGCTTGACATCCGGACGATCAACAATTTGATTCTTCTTAGTGAGGAATCTGTTCCAAAACTTGGGCGGATTCTCGGGCTGTTGGACTATGTGACTTAAGTTGTCGACATCCGGAGGCGGACATAGGTCCCTTGAAAGTTGGCCCCGAAAGCGTCCTCGAGTTCCTCCCAGCTCCCAATTGAATTTTCGGGAGGCCTTTCAACTTGATGCGAGCTGGTCCCTTGAGCTTGAGGGGAGGTATTTGATGGCGTGAAGGTCATCCCCATGAGCCATATGTATGTGCAGGATAAAGTCCTCGATCCAGACACTGGGTCTGTCGTTCCGTCGTATGCCTCTCTGTTCACAGGTTTAAAGCCCTGTGGGAATTCATGGTCCAGCACAGGGGGTGAGCAACCCCTCTGTATCTAGACGTGCTGTGGCATGTCGTCGGCTGTTGTTGTGTCCGGTCTTTATTCCGGACTGGTATTCGATAGGCGTAATCGTTTTGGCGACCATAGTCCTTCGCCGGGGTGCGTCCTTTGGATCCATAAATGGACCTGGCCGCGCCAGCTTTCTTATTCAGGTGTTCATGTGGATTGGTAGCCGCTTTGTTGCGGTTATGAAGTGGTACAACCGTCGTCGAATTACAGCGGTAGCTTGCGTTTTGGATAGCTCTTTGTATGGAGATCATCGCCGTATCTTTCTTCAGTGTCTAGCACTTTGTTCCATCTACGGTTGAGCGTTTCTTGTGCGGCCTTGAGCCGTTGCTTCTGCTTCTTTAGACTTCTTGTGGTGGCCATAAGCTTTCTGTGGAGGTTATCTCGTTCCACGTGTTTTTTCGGGATTGCATCATTATCCGGACCATTTTCCTGTGCTAGTTCGTTTTGGTGACCTCATCCGTCGGGATCATTGTCCTCGGGCGTCTGCTCCGAACTGTGTTCAGGGTGACCTGGTTAAATCTGCTTTCGTCATTGGGTCCGTATGGTCGTTGTTGCCTTCAGAGTTGATTGTAGTGTCGATCCCTCTAGCGCTCTTGTCACTGTTTTTACTATTGCTGGACTTAGAACGGCGTCTGCGCCGTCGCTTTGGCAATTGTCCGGGGGTTTTATCGTCTGGATTGTCGCCTTTGTCGTCTTTGGGCGTATCCACCATGTATACGTCGTGTGATGAGGGGGAAGTCCGGCGCCCCTTAGATTCCGCATCTTCTCCTGCATCGTTGTCCATACCGTCGATGTCTTGTAGTCGAAGTCGTGCACGTCGGTTAAATCATCGACCGTGGCTATGAAGTGGGTGGTGGGTGGGCAACGAATTTCTTCATCGCCTGCTTCCCACTCGAACCGGATGTAGTTTGGCCCAGAAATTTCTATCAAAGAGAGAGTTTTCAACGAGTTCAGCTTGTCGCCAAAGGGCGAGTGCCGAAAAATGTCCGCGGCGGTGAACTCCATTACCGGAGCCCAACCTGGCTTGACCGGCTCGGGAGTGCGCGGACCGGACTCAACATCCGGATACGAATCCGGGGGTCCGGAGTCATAGGCCACCACAGAGGTAAGGCCGGTGTTTGGCTCCAACACCGATGAGTGTGCGACCTGCCGGGCGGGGTCCAGCTCTCCGTCCTTAGGCAACGCAGCCTCCTCCGGATTTAGGTCCGAGGCTAATGCTAGGGTGATACACCGAGCTTTGTCCGACAGCAGGTCTAAGCCATGCTCGTCGTGACTGTCCGGTATCGTGTTATTGGCGATGGTTGAAGGAGCCATCGAGTTCAACAGCGATGACACAGAGGAACTCTCAATGAAAGCACCAATGTCGGTGTCAAAACCGGCGGATCTCGGGTAGGGGGTCCCGATCTGTGCGTCAAGGCTGATGGTCACAGGAAGCAAGGGACACAGATGTTTACCCAGGTTCGGGCCCTCTCGATGGAGGTAAAACCCTACTTCCTGCTTGATTAATATTGATGATATGGGTAGTACAAGAGTAGATCTATCACGAGATCGTAGAGGCTAAACCCTAAGAGCTAGCCTATGACGGTATGATTGTAATTGTGATTGGCCTTCTAAGGACCATCCTCTCCGGTTTATATAGGCACCGGAGAGGGCTAGGGTTTACATGGAGTCGGTTACAAGGAAGGAAATATAATATCCGGATCGCCAAGCTTGCCTTCCACGCCAAGGAAAGTCCCATCCGGACACAGGCCGAAGTCTTGAGTCTTGTATCTTCACGCTTCAATAGTCCAGACGTTGTACACAGTCCGGCTGTCCGGATACCCCCTAATCCAGGACTCCCTCAACAGCCACGGAGCAGGCGCTCCATGTCACCCTTCGAGAGGCATACGGTGACGAGCTCGAGGTGCTTCAGTCGTGGTAGAATAAGAGCGGGCGCGTCATTAAGGGGCGGGAAATGGCAGTTCCTAAACCTGGCGAGGCGCAGCGTGGGGGCGAGGCGGAGTGCGGACATTGGCAGCGACCGCACATGCGCATCATCAAAAGTGAGCTCCTCGAGCTGATCTAGGGCAGGGGATTGGAACCAGTCGTCAAGCTTGGCTCGGTCCTTACCGTTGGAACGAAACTGGCCCATTCTAAGGCCTTTGGTTGGGCCAAGGTGACTGCCGAGGATCTTGGAGAACGCATCCAAGCTTTTGCGATAGCCATGGCAGAGCTCGTGGGTGTCGATGAGGTCGAGAGGGCTGGAGTTCCATAGGGGCGCCACCGCTTGGAAAGGAGGGTTGTCCGCCCCATATTTGATTGGGAGGAGGGAGATGATGACTCTCAACATATCATCGGGAGGCTGCTGATTAAGTCTAGGCCTCTTTGGAGTCGCCAGGTTCTAGCTCGCCCGCCTCCGCTTTTGGCAGCCCGACCTCTGGAGTCTCCTTGTCGTGGCGCTTTCTGATAGAAATGGGATTACAGGGAATATTTAGTTAAACAGGGCAATAGAAAAGTGTATTGGTAACTAGAAGTTATTAGGTACGAATATAGTAAGATAAGGGAATAACAATTGGTTGCTTAAATACTACACAATTCATTTTACATTGCTGGGTAAGTCAACATATGAAGATAGTTGAAAAGAAAACTTACTTCGAACGAAGTCTGGATGGATGATTTTGTCGGGGAAGTTAGCATATATCTCATGACTAGGCCCTTCTATGTGTAGTGCAATTTTAGTGCTAGCTTTCAATACATAAAACTTTGCAATTTCATTCCAAAAGCCAGTGCGAGAATAGGAGTCACCACGTTCATCAAGTCTTACAGTAGCAACGATTGTAAATCCATGGTTTGTCTTGTGATATGACATTCGTGGAGCCTTGATGTATGTAAAGGAAAAATTGTGCACTACATAATCTGTTGCATAGCGTAGGATGTCCTGCAGAAAATGGTAGGGTTGTTAAAGAAAATATGGTAACATTCAAATATGGGCCCAAATTGAAAGAACTGTACAACAGTTGAAATCGAAGGACAAAAGTCTATAATTAAACAGATAGGGTAAACATGATGTCATGGAAATATGAGAGTAATCGAAAGAACAATACATCATTAATTTTCCTAATATAGAAAGAAGAGGAGAAAAATCCCCTTTGACGTATATGGTGCATGTGGCACATTTATCCAAATGTAGCAATATTTAGAATATGTTCAGGAAAGTAGGCCATGCCAACCGATTTAGGGTGAGACTGAACATACCGCGCATGTCCTCTAGTTATCTGCTATGATGAGATGGAATATCTCGCGGCGGTCACCAAGTCCTGAAGTATCGATGCACTGTACATTCTATGAATGGAAGAAAACCCTCAAATCAGCTCGAATAAAAATGAATTCACGGCGATTTCCGCCGGGTGATTAAAGGAGGTAGATGAACTGGGATAAGAGATGAGATAATATCTCGTTAAATTAGTTACCTTGTCATCCATGAGAAAGAGCCCTCAGTACGGCAGGTTCCCCAACCGAGCGGAGCTGGGTCGACCGCAAGCAGTGTCGAGAAAGTCGATGGCGATAGGCGGCGGCAAGCGGAAGTGGCGAAATGCGGTGGGCTTTGCCGGCAGCGGCAGGCGTCGAGCTAAGTGTTTACCGCTGCGATAGGCGGTGCCATGGCATAGACACGGAGGAGATTGTGCAGGTGTGAATGGGGAACGTACCGGAGGGGCCGATGTGGGTGGCGGGCGGGGTGAGGGCTTTTGTGACGTGGGGATGGTGAGGGTTTTCTTTTTTCTTTTTTGAATTGGGTGGTGAGGGTTTTCTGTCCCACAAAGAATTTTGGGGGCGACGGTTTGCTAGAGCGAACCGTGTGTGATTGACGCAGCAGGCAAAATGATAGTCATTGCACACGGTTCCAATTTTGGGAACCGTGTGTGATTGACGTACTACGTCCGTCCTGGTTTATTGGTCCCCCGTTGTAATTTTTACCAAAATTTGGCGAAATATTTAACATACTCAGACATAGATGATAAGCATACACGTACATAAGCATAGTTCAACCATAAGTACATAGTTCAACCGTCAGTAAGCATACTCAAGCGTACATAGTTCGATCCATCCCACATCTCATCTCACATGCGGCCGGCACGATCCTGAAGCTTCTCCAGGTACTCGCGACGTCTGGCTGCGGCGCCACCTTGCGAGAATACTTCTGCTTGAAGGAGCCAATGGCCCGTTCTTTTGCATGCGCAAGAACACTTAGATACGCGTCATGAATCTTGTGGTTGCAAAATGGGCATCTATAGCCATCGTTCCAGGTCCTAATACGCCTGTTATGCATTCCCACATAAAGCTCCCTCAGGATTCGCCTCTTGTACCTCCTCTGGGCATCTTCATCCTCGCTGTCCACATCGTCAGACAGCACCTATACATATAGTAAAACAATTTTTTTATCAAATCACTAATTACATGCCGTGAAGTAGGATTAGGAATTTTTAGCTATTTATTTATACATATTCAGAGATTATGGTTCGATTTTTAAGCACAATCGTCTATGTACAGACCAGTCTTGAAGAAAATAATGGCACAAACATATGTCGGTCATTCAAAATCAATTGTCAAGTCTTGGCTAGGAATTATTAGCACGAACACTAACCCTAGTCGGATTACTAGCAGAAATCATTTGCACAGATGAAACAACTAATCACTTATCACCTGTACCATTCAAACAATCAGTACACTACACGGATCTAGCGAAACTTACTCAGATTTCTTGGATTGGGAGAACATAACCACAAGATTTCTATTCCAAAAAGGAGGAGGCAGGAGTAACCAGAGAAACCCTATGATCTATTTGACACATAGATGGGTATAGATGACTAACCAGCTATCCGTCGTCGTCGGAGTCCTCGCCGAAGTGGTCGTCGGAGTCGTCGCCGGACTGGTCGTTGGAGTCGGTGTGGAACTCCGCCTCCGACTGTGGAAGCTCAACGCCGTCGACGACGCCAGGGTGCAGCGATAACTTGCGGGCGGTGACGGCAACCTCTGTCTCCATCTCCACGCCATGCTCCAGTGCTTTAGCAGCCCCGGCGTCGCCACTCCCTCCGATGGGGCGCTTCGCTGGCATCCTCTTACACTGACAGCTTTGAGGACTGAGAGCGGCGTCGAGGTTGCAAGCGGAGAGAGAGGATTGTGTGTGTGTAGCGAGGATGGGGGGTGCGGCCACTCGGGCGCACCATTAATATGGAGTTGTGAGAGTTGTGGGAGAGAGGCGGGCGGCGGTCAAACCGATGCTCGCCTCCCGGTGAGCCTGCGCACCGGACTATTGGCATGCCTACCAAAGTTTCACACAGCTACTCGCACGCCTCCCGATGACACTGCGCCGCGAGCACGGTGGACTGCTCGCATGCATCCCGTCAACTCACGCCTGCTCACATGCCACATGGGTCGCGCGGTGGCACGTATATTGTTTTTCTATTTGGATGATTAATGCTGACGCTTTATGGCTTAACCGAAGCATGGCACGTATCCATTGTTGGTCTAAAGCTCACGGTTCGAATAAATAATCCGTTTGGGATATTGGTTCCCAATTATAATAATCTCCCGCCTGTAATTAGATAAAGATTGCATTAAAACTGGTCTCAAATTTGATAAAAAAAGTGCAATGCCACTGTGTATTGGTGTCCATATGACAACACGATAAGTTTCATGAACTTCAAATAAGTTTTGGATGTACTAGAATTTAAAAATCAAGATTCTCAATGTTTGAAATTTGTTGCACGGGGAGTAAACATGCATCCAATGAGACACATGTGTTTTTGCAATCCATTTATGTGCACTGTCACGTGTGCATGTAGCTCAAATTTGATTTTTGCACATTATACCCATAGAAAATCAATCAATCAATGTACTAAAACGTCTTAATGATCTCTATGAATTTTTTGAAATTAAAACGTCCCTCTTTTGGTAACATGTATGTTCATCGCGGGATAATTAATTTAACATGCATCGTAGCTGTGGTGGATTCGCGGTGTGTGTGTGGGTGTGTGCGTCTGGGGGTGGCGGGTGGCTCACAGTACACTACGAGTTGTGAGACACCATGTGGGTTGGCTGTTTTGTTAGGCAGGCTGGTGCCACATCAGAGTCATGAAATCATTATTTAAAACATTACGCAAGCTTTTCGTACATAAATGTTTTGGCCATATGCAGTTGATGGTTCTCCTACACGACACTCGTTACTCGCGTGTGACGCTTTCTGTAGGCCCGCGAGGTCGTCATCCATCACTTTGATGAATAGCCGGCAGTGAGGTTAATTTGACCAGCAAGGTATAATCTTTTTTGTTTGTGTTATGGTGGTATATAGTACGCGTCGAAGAGGTGGGAGGGGACTAGCATATATACTATACGTGACAAGGCCCATGAACAAGTACACCTCACTCAGTGTCGGGACTTTTTGGTTACCAAGGTACGTGCCACATCAAAATTGTGAAATTGGTTATTCAAACATCACACAACACCTTTTTGGGCCACATGCATATATATCCTAGCTAGGACACTCATGTGTGACGCTTCCATCTGTGGGCCCACGAGGCCATCGTCGATGCATGCATGCATGCATCACTTTGACCTACATCGGGAGAGGTTAATTAATTTCACCATCGATGAGGATTCTTTTGGGTTGTACATATATTACTGCAGGAGCATATAGTATGCGGTGAAGAGGGGCGAAGGGGACCATCATATGTAGTACGCTTGATATGAACCTCGCTTTGTGTAGGTGCATGGTTTATGGTTTTTGAGGCATGTGGCACATCAAAGTTGTGCATTTTGGGTATTCAACATATATATGTTTGGCCCACATGAAAAGTGGTGGTAGTTATCCTCTCGCACCCACTTAAGCGGTTATCAACGATATCAATGCTTTCCATCTGTGGGCCCGCTTGGTCCATAACTTCTTTTTGCCTGACAACAAGAGAGGTTAATTTGACTTAGGAGGGGATTATTATTTTTGCTCTGGAATTACATGCATGATACACTTTGAGCACACACATATGCATGTGTACGCATGAATCCCTCCCATCGAGTCGAAGTGGCTAGTACAACTACACCATCTTGAATCGATCTCGCTCTGTGTGGGGAGCTAGTGTACGATTTTTGACACAGCGCCCGGATCAATGTTGTGTATTCAAACATGCATGCACACATCACCTCCATACATATGCATGTAGTGGTTGCCTTCGGACGATACACTCCCTCGCGTGGTTATCAGCGACAAGCCTATATATATTCGTGGGCCCGCGTGGACATCCATGATCACCTTGACCAACAACAAGATAGGTTACCATGGCGGATTCTTCATTTGGTTAGTGTTATCGTAGTACAGGTCATGGTGAGATTCAGACCTAATTAAGTTTGAGCGCATATACTATGCACGCATGCATGCATATACGAATCCCCGTCATTGGCTTGAAGTGTGGTGTAACATACATATGCATCGTCAACCTAACCCTCACTCAGTGTGGGGATTTCTAGTTCGAAATCACGGTGCCACATCAAAGTTGTACATTGTTACTCAAAAACACACCTCTCCATACATATGTTTGGGCCACACGCATGCAGTGGTTGTCTTCGGGGACTAGCTACTTGCGTGATTATTGGCGAGCTAGCCCATCTCCGGGGTCGCATGGACGGACATCACTTTGACCAACAACAAGAGAGAGGTACTACCAAGAGGTGGATTATTCTTGGTCCATTTAACGATCCATCTTGGTGAGATATATGCCTCTCTGGCCCGCCGACTGAAAGTGTGTGTGTGTGTGGGGGGGGGGGGTGCTACGTTGCACTTTGCTAGGTAAACCTCGGTTGGGGGGCATGCATTCATAGCTTAATTAGGATCCCCTTTGTGGCGACATGTGTGGGGGGGGGGGGGTGGGGGCTGCTAGCTACTTCGCACTTTGCTAGGTGAACCTCGGTTGGGGGGAGGGGGCATGCTCATAGCTTAGGATTCCCTTCATGCCGACACGAGGGGGGCTGCTAGCTACTTCACACTTTGCTAGGTGAACCTCGGTTGGGGGGCGCATGTGCATTCATAGCTTATGATTCCCTGTGTGCCGACACGAGGGAAGCGTGGCTGCTAGCTACTTCGCACTTTGCTAGGGTGAACCTAGGTTGGGGCGGAGGGCATGCATTCATAGCTTAGCTAGCATTCCCTTTGTGCTGACATGAGGGAGGGGGGCTGCTAGCTACTTCACACTTTGCTAGGTGAACCCCGGTTGGGGGGCATGCATTCATAGCTTAGGATTCCCTTCGTGCTGACACGAGGGAGGGGGGCTGCTAGCTCTACTTCACACTTTGCTAGGTGAACCTCAGTTGGGGGGCATGCATTCATAGCTTAGGATTCCCTTCATGCTGACACGAGGGAGGGGGGCTGCTAGCTACTTCGCACTTTCCTACGGTGAACCTCGGTTGGGGGGGGGGGGATGCATTCATATATAGCTTAGGATTCCCTTCGTGCCGACACAAGGGAGGAGGGGGGCTGCTAGGTACTTCGGACTTTGCGAGGTGAACCTCGGTTGAGGGGGAGGGGGCATGCATTCATATATAGCTTAGGATTCCCTTCATGCCGACATGAGGGAGGAGGGGGACTGCTAGCTACTTCGCACTTCGCTAGGTGAACCTCGGTTGAGGGGGAGGGGGCATGCATTCATAACTTAGGATTCCCTTCGTGCCGACACGAGAGGGTGGGAGCAAGCAATACCGTGCGCTTTGCGAGAGAGGTGCCACATCGAAGTTGCATTTGGTATTATGAAAATCAAACCACCCTTTTGATACATCAATTTGGTCCACATGCAAGTGTATTCGTGTTCTGACCCTCTCCCGCGTCATTTTTTTCGCCAAATTTATGAACATTAGATAGGTCGGATGACGCAACAGACACGGTTCACTCAAACTAATCGTGTGCCACGCAGGTGCACCTGTCATGCACAAATCCGCACAGTACATTGGCTCCACGAGGCTCCCCCTCTCAAAAATATCTGCCCGCTTCGAGGGTTTTTCTGTTTCATAACACACGGTTGTTATCTCCGGACCATGTGCGATGTTTCTTGTTCCCAATCCCGCCTGCATAAAAAATATCTGCCCACCTCGAGGGTTTTTCTTTTTCATAACACACGGTTGTTATCTCCGGGCCGTGTGCGATGCACTATCATCAAAATTTTCAATAGCCTGGCATTTCACTCCCGCGTTTGACTCCAGCGTAGTAAAATTTTCAGTACCCGCGTCATTTCCTCAAACACCCCGCGCCCACCTCCACACACACACACACACACACACACAAACACAAACATACCAAAACCTCCTCGGGCATGCGCGCGCACACACACACACCCTCCCTCGCTCGAAACCCTAGCAAAGTCCCCGCCACCGCTGCCGCCGCCCCAAGGCCTCCATTGTCAACATCTGCTGGTTTGCCCATGCAGCTTACCCATGATCTCCATACCTAGGCCGCCCTGAGTTTCTTAGAAGACGCCTGCCAAACGCCCCCTTTCCCACAGATCCCCATCCCCACTCCAGAGCATCGCAGCCTAAGCCCGGCTACGCTTCCCGTGGTGCTGGAGGAGCGACTGGCCCAAAAGAGGTGTATAGCGGTCTCTTTGCCCGACATCGCCGAGGAAGCTCACGACCGTTACTGGAGGCAGGCACTCAAGCAGCGGGCTAGAGTATGCGGGAATGTATCATCCGCCGGCTACGACATTGAGATCATCGACAGCGACGCCCTGAGGCGGGCTGTGTCACAGGTTAAGTGGCCCACCACAACCCCTCAGGTTCAACCGCCGTCGATCTCATCCATGGCCCCGCCACTGGTCTCCTCTGGCTCGCTGTCAACAATTTTCCATTCTACATCGCCATCAAGCCCCTTTTGTCATTTCTGAAGGACACGTTCTGCGACGCTGGCTTGGGATCCACAACTTCCAAGTCAGACCTCATCGACGACGACCACGAGGAGGGCACCCTCTCTGGCTCTTCCAAGGGGAAAGAGCCCATATGCTCTTCCAAGGGGAAACCGCCTGTCTGTGACATCAGGGTGGGCACCCTACAACCGTGCTCTTCCAAGTGGAAGGAGCCCATCTGCGACAACATGGAGCGCATTCAGGGTCCGTGCTCTTCCCACGGGAACGAGCCCATCTGTGACAAGTGAGGAAACCCATGATTTGTTTATTTCAGTTGTTCACAATGTGATGCTCTATATGTGTAATTATTTACTGTGCAGTACATTTCATCAATCCACTTTTAAACATACCGATAGGAATGCATATATTGGCTTACTGTTAAGCCTGTTATAGCTAGCATATGCCTCTTTTAAAGTTTTTTGATTGTTTGGTTGTTTGTACTTAGCATATGTTCAGTTTCCAATGCTATCTTTGGTTGTTCATAATATGCCTTGTTTATTCCAGTTATTCACAACGTGATGTTCTATATGTACAAGTATGAATTGTGCAGTTCAATTTCATCAGTACCAGTTTCAACAATACCACTATGAATGACTACATTTGGTTGGATCTTGTAGTTAACACGCTTTTCCATTTTTATTTAACCATAACTAGTGTACTTAGACCGGCACAATACCAGTTTGAATGACCATGTTTGCTTGTTGTTAAATGTTAGGCCTGTTGCAGTTAGCACACCTTTGTGACGCCCGGGTAACTAAGCTACAACAACCCTCTACTAATGACGCCACGTCACTGGACATCTATTGATAATCTCGCCATGAGTTCAAACCGATTCAAATTCAAATTAAAAATCAAGGCATAATAACACTTTTCAAATAGTAAAACTAAAATGTTCAGAGTGAACCAGATATTGCATAGGTAATTATAGTGGAGAAAACGTCTTTTTATATAAAATAGTTAACTGCACTAAATTAATTAAAACAACAGTAATAATAATATTTAAATGACTTTTAAATACTAAACAAATATAAAATAATTGTTTAGGGTGCCAAATTAATTATGGCATTGTTATTAGTATTAGTACTAATTTAGGGGCTAGGTTTATAGTTTGTAAAACTAAAGTAAAATAGAAACAAAAATAAATAAAAGGAAAAGGGCAAAACAAAATCACATACCCCCCGCCTAATTGGGCCAAACGGCCCAGCCGGCCAAATTAACTGGACACAACCGCCAGTCCAGCCACACCCGCTCTAACCCTAGCCCTCACCTCTCGCCTCCCTTCATTTCCCTCCCGTGCGCCGCCACACACGACGCACGAAACGCCTCCGCACGATCCCCACTCCCCCCTCGCTCCTCTCACTCCCTCATCTCTCCCTCCCCCCGATCCAGATCGGATCGGGGCTGGCCCCGTGGCCGTCGCCCTATGCCGCCTCGCAGGCCCCCGCCCTCGTCCTCGCGCCCCCGTCCCCTCTCCCTTGACGACTCATCTCGCTGCGCCGACCGCGACCGCGCCCTCGACGCCCGACGCCGCCCACCGCTCGATCACGGGAGCCACCACGCCGGCCTGCCTCCCCGTCGTCCTCTCCGTCGTCGCCTCGTCCGCGCCATCACCGACCGCCTCCCCGGCCCTTCCCCGAGCCGACTTAAGCACAACTACAGGGCCCCGGTGAGGCCTCGTCCGCCCTCGCTCCGTTCCCCTTTGCTCCGGCCGCCAGAGGGCCGCCCCACCGCCCGTGCTGTGCTCACCCCTCCGTAGCCGCGTCCGTTCCCACGCACCGTCCATCCCGTGGGTGCCCCGGGGGTCCCCAGCCCGTGCCCCGCGCGACACACCCCCTGCTCCTGACTGCACCAACACGCGCAGAAGGGCTCGCCTCGCGCCGCCGGCTTGCTCGTGCCGCAACCCAGCCGCTCCATGGCGCCGGTGCCCCACCGTCGGCGCCTGGGTCCGCCCATCGGCGCTCAGAATCACTCAAGCACACTCACGGGCTCCGCCAAGAACCACGCCTGAACCCGATAGGCCACTCAATACGATGACAAGCAGGGCACACGCCCCTGAGAACGAAAATGGATTAAAAGAAAATGGTTAAAAAATAATAATAGTAAATGAATAATAAAAATGAATTAATAAAACTAATTATTAATTAATCAGTGAATCAATTAAGTTAATTAATCCTAATTAATTAAACTAATTAACCTGTTAGTTTAATTAAAACATTAATTAGTTTAACTAAACTCTAATTAACCTAAACAGAGTATGACAGATGGGTCCCACTGGACCCACGCGTCAGTTTGACCTAGTCAACCACTGTTGACTGCTGACATCAGCATGACATCATGCTGATGTCATAAATCCAATTTCAAATTAAATTAAATAATTAATAAATTCCAGAAATTAATAAAATCTTTAGAAAATCATATCTTTTAATCCGTAACTCGGATTAAATTATTTTCAACATGAAAGTTGCTCAGAACGACGAGACGAACCCAGATACACAGCCTGTTCGTCCGCCACACATCCCTAACATATCAAACTCGCAACTTTCCCCCTCCGGTTCATCTGCCCGAAAACGCGAAACACCGGGGATACTTTCTCGGTTGTTTTCTCCCTTCACCGGTATCACCTCATACCGCGTTAGAACACGTCTAGCTCTGCTTATTGTCCTGTTATGCACTTGCTTGCTATGTATTTATTGTTTCTCCCCTCTTCTCTCCGGTAGACCCGGTGGCCAGCTGCTGCCCGGTTCGACTACGGAGTTGGCGACCCCTCTCTCTTGCCAGAGCAACCAGTGCAAGCCCCCCGATCACCGGATATCGCCTATTCTACTATATACTGCTTGCATTAGAGTAGTGTAGCATATTATCGCTTTCCGTTATACCTATCACGATGCATAGCCTTTGTCCTTGCTACTACTGTTGTTACCTTTACCTGCAATCCTACATGCTTAGTATAGGGTGCTAGTATTTTCATCTGTGGCCCTACATTCTTGTCCGTCTGCTGTGCTATACTACCGGGCCGTGATAACTCGAGAGGTGATCACGGGTATATACTATATACTTTATACATGATACATGTGGTGACTAAAAGTCGGGTCGGCTTGGAGCACCATGAGTGGATCTTTGTGGCGGAGCGACAGGGCAGGTTGAGACCGCCTAGGAGAGAGGCGGGCCTGGCCCTGTTCGGCGTTTGCGGATACTTAACACGCTTAACGAGATCTTGGTATTTGATCTGAGTTGGGTCGTTCACCTTATACGCACTAACCGCCACGTGGGACAAGATATGGGCAACCTGCGTCGTGGTATCAGCCGAAGCATTTCGTGACGTCAGCGACTGAGCGGCGCGCGCCGGATTGGACTGGAACGCCACTAGGCAAGGTCTTCTTCCGGCCGCGTACGCAACGTGCAGGTGTGCTAAGGGCGATGGGCCCAGACCCCTGAGCGCATAGGTTTAGACCGGCGTGCTGGCCTCTCTTTTATGCCTAGGTGGGGCTGCGACATGTTGATCTTCCGCGGCTGGGCATGACCCAGAAAAGTGTGTCCGGCCAAATGGGATCGAGCGTGTCGGGTAATGTGGTGCACCCCTGCAGGCAAGTTAATCTATTTGAATAGCCGTGATCTTGATATGAGACGACTTGGAGTTGTACCTTGATCTTATGACAACTAGAACCGGATACTTAATAAAACACACCCTTCCAAGTGCCAGATACAACCCGGTGGTCGCTCTCTAATAGGGCATTGAGGAGGGGATCGCCGGGTAGGATTATGCTATGCGATGCTACTTGGAGGACTTGATCTACTCTCTTCTACATGTTGCAAGACGAAGGCTGCCCGAGCGTAGTCTTTGACAGGATTAGCTATCCCCTCTTATTACGGATTCTGTGATTCAGTCCATCGATATGGCCATTTACACATATATCCATGCATATGTAGTGTAGCTCCTTGCTTGCAGTACTTTGGATGAGTACTCACGGTTGCCTTGTTCCGCTTTTCCCCTTTCTTTACCGGTTGCTGCGACCGGACGATGGAGCCTGTGAGCTAGACGCCACCGTCGATGATGACTACTACATCGGAGGCGCCTACTACTACGTGCAGCCCGGCGGCGACGAGGAGTAGTTCGGAGGATCGAGCGGGAGGCATGCGCCTCTTCGATCTATATCCCGGTTTGTGCTAGGCTTCTTATTGCAAAGTTGTTTAACTTATGTCTGTTCTATGATATTGTTGCTTCCGACTTCGTCTATGATCGAGCACTTGTATTCGAGCCCTCGAGGCCCTCGGCTTGTATTATGATGCTTGTATGACTTATTTATGTTTTAGAGTTGTGTTATGATATCTTTCCGTGAGTCCACGATCTTGATCGTACACATTTGCGTGCATGATTAGTGTCTGATTGAATCGAAGCGTCTGAAGTTGGTATCGAGCCATTGCTGTAGGAATCCCCCTACCAACTCCTTGGCCGAAGTCGAGTCTAGACATTACAAAACTTTTACTAACATGGTTGTGTGTCTTACGGGCCCACGTCGCCATTTGGGTGGTATTAGGATCTTTTATTCCTCGACCTATACTCTGGGACTCTGATCTCTCTTCTATTCGGGCTAAATGAATTTTGCTAAAACTAACTTTAGGTTCTCGAAAATACTTTCACCCGGAGAGCCTCTTATTACTGATGATCGTCTGCTGCACGTGAAGACCCTGAAGATACTCTCCGCTGTTAACCCGAGAACTTGTGTTCATTGCGTTGGCAATTCCTTTCCACCGTCAACCCTTATGGATAACTACTTACAGTGGTTATTCTTACATTCATCCCCAGTTTGTCTTGTTATTACAAGGTACACCAAAATTCTCTCTATTGTTCCGAGAATACTTTGTGCCTACTGCCTTGCAGTTCTTTGTCAACTGAATACCCCTATGGATAATTCCTCGCTCTTACCGAGTGACCGCCCATCCCCAGTTGTTTATGTGTTTCACTAAGGTCTTCGAAATACTATTTGATCTTCCGAAAATCCTTAGCAGCTTATTGCTCTTGAAATTCTTGCTTGCTTTCATTATGGTTAATCCCATAAGTACAGTAATCTTATTGGCAGCCTTTGTCACTATCATTTTGAGTCCATTGATTCAATAGGTTGCGAATGCTCGCAATCCTCCATCAGATCCTAGAATTCATCCTTTCGGCTCAGACGTCATATTAAGCATGAGCTGGATCTCGACCAATTAAATTGTTGTCAATTGTACCCCTAAGGCTATTCAAATTATCCATCCCTAAACAGAACATTGCTTCTGATCCCTTGATTTGAAAATCATAATTCCGTTGTTATCTAAGCATCGAATTATTCCGATGTTCTATAATATGATGCCCGTGCATTCTTTCTGGAGTATCGATACTCACATCAGCTCCGTTGTGGATCGCCCGATCCATTGTTGGATTTCATCCGACATTGTCCTTCATATTGAATAACCTTGAGAGCCTTTCCATGGGTATATAATGCCTTTGGTAAATTGTATCATCTGCTTTTGAACATGCTCTACTATCGAAGTTTGTGTTATTTACGCCGAAGTTTGTGGTATATGTTCCTAAGATGCCCTGATGGGTTGAACCTACGCCTTCCCTAATCCGTGTGAACCCGAAAGATTACACGGGTCATACTTATCTGGTATTGCACCAGGTAAAAACTTTCAACAACTAATGTCATTTTCGAAATATGAGAGGTGAATGAAAGGTTATGCGTTGAACAAGTGAGTCGACCTTGAACCTGTGTTCATGCCCATGGACATGATGTATACCTGATCATGGAAGCTTCTCTTAAAATAATTATCCCCTTGTTATAAGATCATCTTGTATCTGTGGACGTGGTTCCGACCATGCTTCTCCTTGATTCCATTTCTCGTGCAAGTTTGATCACTTGTCTTCTGCAAAGCAATACCCTAGTCCAAACTCTACTTTGATCTGACGTCGAGTTTTACCCCCTGGTATCTCGAGATCATCATGGAACTGCATAACTTCTTATGAGTTCTTCATCAAGTGCTACATTCTCACCGATTCCAATTTTTCACGGGCTCCGAGTGGCTAAACACTCAAAGACACCGATAACTGAACCGAGTCCGCACTCACGGTTCAACAACTCTCGATAGCTTCTATAAGTACGAGTTTGTACTGGTCACATCATTCCTAGCCCGATCGGCTATATCATTATCGTGCTAAATTTTAAGCTGTGCTACTGGTCCTTCCCGGAGCACAACTTTGGACGCTGAGCTAAACTTACGTCGATCTTACTCGTCATATCATTTCGCCTTGAACATCAAGCTTGATTTCGAGTTCGTGTCGTACCCTTAGTTCCAATAACCTTTCGCTTCATCCGTCCTTTGACTCGATGTGATCGTTGTTCGATTACATCTTCGTGTAACCTCTCGACAAATGTGTCGTGATCATCATCAACCTTATGAGCTCTTCCAGGATATCAATCAGATTCATGATGAGAAATGCCATCCTTGCCTCAATGATTTGTGTTATCATCGGCAACATTCTTGCCTTCCCCCAACACAAACTTGTTAATGTTTTGTGTTGTACCTTGATTTCCTTGCTATCTAGCTTAGGTTATGATCTACCTTGTAGTATTACCATCTTTTATGTCAATAATATCATGAGAATTTGACCACCTCTTATGCATTCTTGGTACAAGTGATACTTCCTGCCACCTCCGATCATTCCTTGGTTCCCGTGTTGTTTCTAACCGGAAAACCAACAATCGAACTATGATGTGCGACTCCTAAACTTCTAGCAACACTATTGCTTTGAAGTTAATGGTCGATATTTCATTCTTAGACCGTTGGTTGTTGAACCACCATTCTAACATTGATCGTGCTACCTAAGCCCATATTTTGGGTGCACCTTTCAACCAATGTTTAACTGTGTATGTTTTCCTCGAGCATACCACATTATATCATTTGGTCTGACAAATGTTATCTCCTTGTTCACATAAGTGTGGAAATCCATCTTTTGAAATCTCAATGAATTGTCGCTGAGTTCATCAGCCACCTCCTCGTCCTTTCCTTTGTTAAACGATGAACTCTTGTTTCGGAAATTGCTTCCATAGTTTATTTCCCGGGAATCTTGCAATGCCATCTCGTCTATTTGTGTCGCACCCTTTTCTTCTCAGGCATCCTGAGTCTGAGGTATCATGACACCAATCGGATCTGAATCTTGGTCAGATATGATGGTTGGGACATATTTCCAAGAGTTATAACATTGGTCGTTATATGAACCGGTAAGGTGGTGTCATACCTAGCACACCTGTCCGTGAGGACCTAGTGTTATAGTTTCCTTTTTAACTAGGTTAAACATTTTTCAATGAGGAAATTGAATGCCTTGTTTAATAAGTTATCCTGATGGATCCTTTGTATATCCCAAGTCTGACCTTTGCTTGAAGACCATGTCAATGCTACCTTGAAGCATGTCTGTGGTAATCCGATTTTCGATAAGAGCATTTGAAGCACAATGCTACATTTTCTTTAGCATTTATCCTAACATCGTTGTATGGGCAATCTCATGAGATTCCTCCCCCCTTACCTAAATGGTTTTGGTACTTTCTATCCTGTCATGGATATCATGCTCCGCTTATCCTTGGGAAGGATATACCCCCAAAATATGTGTGTTTACACATTTTCCCTTCCATTGTTCTGTTTAAACCTGATAATCACTTTTCCTTTCCATTGGTTTGTTTAAACCTTCTTGTGATTTATATAATATAAGCAGTAATATTCCCTGCTTATGTAAACACCTCGTTGTACCACTCATCGGCAAGACCACATTACTATTGTTGCTGACATTCCGGTAACCACCGATGGGCGAGAACCTTGCCTATTGGCCCGCCTCGTTCAACGAGCAGGAAAATGGTTCTCTTCGTCCCTCTCCCTTGGTATCGATGTTGTTGCCGACATAACTGACAGGCTACCCTCTGGCAGGCCTTGCTATCCTGGCCATGCAAGATGTCGCCCCCCTTCCTACTTTCAACCACATGGTGGGCCCATAACCCACAATTCCACAGGATCAAAACCTGACTCTCCTATACAACCTTTTGTCAAAGTTATTGCTTGCGCTTGACTTCGTATGTAATTCACGGGACACCTGCTTAGTGATCTATTATGGTATGAGACGCAATACTTATTCCCATTGCTCTGAACCCCTTTCACACTTCGTTTCAGGCAACGAACGATTGCCTATGCGCTTGAAACTTCTATTCCGCACCTTCTTACTTTGCTCTCGATATTTTCTTAAGTTTCAATTCGAGAGTTACTATCCGCCACCCTCCCTGATGTTCTCTACTCGTCGTGACCTTGTAGAGGTCCGTTCTTCCGAAGATACCCCTTATCATTTTTCACAAGAACGATGGGACTCCCGAAGAAAGGATGAAGACTTCATCATGATGACCTAAAGCAGAGAAATGAAGACATCAACAAGAAGATTCAACTTTTTCGAGAAGGGCAACCAAGACCGAGATGACTCGTTAGAATTTCGCAACCAAAATTTCCTCCCTTACTCCCGCTCCTAAATCTCGGGACGAGGTTTCTTGTAGTGGAGGAGAATTGTGACGCCCGGGTAACTAAGCTACAAAAACCCTCTACTAATGATGCCACGTCACTTCGATTACTGTTGATAATCTCGCGTGAGTTCGAAACCGATTCAAATTCAAATTAAAAATCAAGCAGACAATAAAACTTTTCAAATAGTAAAACTAAAATGTTCAGAGTGAACCGGATATTGCATAGGTAATTATAGTGGAGAAAACGTCTTTTTATATAAAATGGTTAACTGCACTAAATTAATTAAAACAACAGTAATACTAATATTTAAATGACTTTTAAATACTAAACAAATATAAAATAATTGTTTAGGGTGCCAAATTAATTATGGCATTGTTATTAGTATTAGTACTAATTTAGGGCTAGGTTTATAGTTTGTAAAACTAAAGTAAAATAGAAGCAGAAAATAAATAACAGGAAAAGGGCAAAACAAAATCACATACCCCTCGCTAATTGGGCCAAACGGCCCAGCCGGCCAGCCTAACTGACACAACCGCCAGCCCAGCCACCCGCTCTAACCCTAGCCCTCACCTCTCGCTCCCTTCATTCCCTCCCGTGCGCCGCCACACACACGACGCGAACGCCTCCGCACGATCCCCACTCCCCCCTCGCTCCTCTCACTCCCTCATCTCTCCCTCCCCCCGATCCAGATCGGATCGGGGCTGGCCCCGTGGCCGTCGCCCTGTGCCGCCTCGCAGGCCCCCGCCCACGTCCCCTCTCCCTCGACGACTCCTCTCGTTGCGCTGACCGTGACCGCGCCCTCGACGCCCAACGCCGCCCCGCCGCTCGATGCCGGAGCCACCACGCCGGCCTGCCTCCCCGTCATCCTCTCCGTCGTTGCCTCGTCCCCGCCATCGCCGACCGCCTCCCCGGCCCCTCCCCGAGCCGACTTAAGCACAACTACAGGGTCCCGGTGAGGCCTCGTCCACCCTCGCTCCGTTCCCCTTTGCTCGGCCGCCGAGGCCGCCCCACCGCCTGCGGCTGCGCTCACCCCTCCGTGGTCGCGTCTGCCCACGCAGCCATCCTGCGTGCCCGGGGTCCCACCCGTGCTCCCAGCGCGACACACCCCTGCTCTGATTGCCTAACACGCGAAGGCTCGCTCGCCCATGGCCGCCCGGCAGCTTGGCCTGTGCAGCCTCGGCCGCTCGCCGGCGCCCATCTTCATCGTCGGCGCTGGGTCCGCCCCATCGGGTGCCCGTAACGCCCGCAAGACACTCACGGGGCTCCGCCCAAAGAACCACGCCTTGAACCCGATAGGCCACTGCGGGTTATCGACAAGCAGGGCCCACGCTCGAGAACTAAAATGGACTAAAATAAAATGGATAAAAAATAATAAGAGTAAATAAATAAATAATAAAAATGAATTAATAAAACTAATTATTAATTAATCAGTGAATCAATTAAGTTAATTAATCCTAATTAATTAATCTAATTAACCTGTTAGTTTAATTAAAACAGTAATTAGTTTAACTAAACTCTAATTAACCTGAACAGAGTATGACAGATGGGTCCCACTGGACCCACGCGTCAGTTTGACCTAGTCAACCACTGTTGATTGCTGACATCAGCATGACATCATGCTGATGTCATAAATCCAATTTCGAATTAAATTAAATAACTCATAAATTCCAAAAATTAATAAAATCTTTAGAAAATCATATCTTTTAATCCGTAACTCGGATTAAATTATTTTCAACATGAAAGTTGCTCAGAACGACGAGACAAACCCGGATATGCAGCCTGTTCGTCCGCCACACATCCCTAACATATCAAACTCGCAACTTTCCCCCTCCGGTTCATCTGCCCGAAAACACGAAACACCGGGGATACTTTCCCGGTTGTTTTCTCCCTTCACCGGTATCACCTCATACCGCGTTAGAACACATCTAGCTCTGCTTATTGTCCTGTTATGCACTTGATTGCTATGTATTTACTGTTTCTCCCCCCCTCTTCTCTCCGGTAGACCGAGTGACGCTGCTGCTGCCCAGTTCGACTACGGAGTTGACGACCCCTCTCTCTTGCCAGAGCAACCAGGCAAGCCCCCCCCTTGATCACCAGATATTGCCTATTCTACTCTATACTGCTTGCATTAGAGTAGTGTAGCATGTTACTGCTTTCCGTTATACCTATCCTGATGCATAGCCTGTCCTTGCTACTACTGTTGTTACCTTTACCTGCAATCCTACATGCTTAGTATAGGGTGCTAGTATTTCCATCTGTGGCCCTACATTCTTGTCCGTCTGTTGTGCTATACTATCGGGCCGTGATCACTCGGGAGGTGATCACGGGTATACACTATATACTTTATACATGATACGTGTGGTGACTAAAGTCGGGTCGACTTGTGGAGCACCCGCGAGTGGATCTTTGTGGCGGAGCGACAGGGCAGGTTGAGACCGCCTAGGAGAGAGGTGGGCCTGGCCCTGTTCGGCGTTCACGGATACTTAACACGCTTAACGAGATCTTGGTATTTGATCTGAGTTGGGTCGTTGACCTTATACACACTAACCGCCACGTGGGACAAGATATGGGCAACCGACGTCTTGGTATCAGCCGAAGCATTTCGTGAACTCAGCGACTGAGCGGCACGCGCCGGATTGGACTGGAACGCCACTAGGCCAGGTCTGCTTCCGGCCGCGTATGCAACGTGCAGGTGTGCTAAGGGCGATGGGCCCAGACCCCTGTGCGCATAGGTTTAGACCGGCGTGCTGGCCTCTCTGTTATGCCTAGGTGGGGCTGCGACGTGTTGATCTTCAGCGGCCGGGCATGACCCAGAAAAGTGTGTCCGGCCAAATGGGATCGAGCGTGTCGGGTAATGTGGTGCACCCTGCAGTGAAGTTAATCTATTCGAATAGCCGTGATCTTCGGTAACAGGACGACTTGGAGTTGTACCTTGACCTTATGACAACTAGAACCGGATACTTGATAAAACACACCCTTCCAAGTGCCAGATACAACCCGGTGGTCGCTCTCTAATAGGGCATTGAGGAGGGGATCGCCGGGTAGGATTATGCTATGCGATGCTACTTGGAGGACTTCAGTCTACTCTCTTCTACATGTTGCAAGGCGGAGGCTGCGGAAGCGTAGTCTTGACGGGATTAGCTATCCCCCTCTTATTACGGCATTACGTAGTTCGGTCCACCGATATGGCCCTTTACACATATATCCATGCATATGTAGTGTAGCTCCTTGCTTGCAGTACTTTGGATGAGTACTCACGGTTGCCTTGTTCCCTATTTTCCCCTTTCTTTACCCGGTTGCTGCGACTGCACGATGGAGCCCAGGAGCCGACGCCACCGCCGATGACGACCATCAGACCGGAGGCGCCTACTACTACGTGCAGCCCAGCGACGACGACCAGAGTAGTTCGGAGGATCGAGCAGGAGGCATGCGCCTCTTTCGATCTGTATCCCGGTTTGTGCTAGCCTTCTTAAGGCAAACTTGTTTAACTTATATACGTACTCAGATATTGTTGCTTCACTGACTTCGTCTATGATCGAGCACTTGTATTCGAGCCCTCGAGGCCCCTGGCTTGTATTATGATGCTTGTATGACTTATTTATATTTTAGAGTTGTGTTGTGATATCTTCCCGTGAGTCCCTGATCTTGATCGTACACATTTGTGTGAATGATTAGTGTACGATTGAATCGGGGGCGTCACAACCTTTCCACTTGTTTTGCTTTACTAGCGTGCTTAAACCTGCACACTAAAGCTATCTTTTGGAGATTATTTTGTCTGCCATCTGTAATTTCGTTGATGTTTAGCCTGTTGTGCTTAACATGCTTCTTGATATACCTACACAGGACAATTTTGGGAACGGCTGTTGTTTTCCATCGAGGTTAGTTTCATCCCATGGCTTATATCTGCTCCTTTGTTAGGGATATCCGTAGCTGGTACCATATAGGCCGGCGGCTGGTAAGGGACTAATCGGTGAATCGGACTTTTATCTGAATATATCTGCAACCCATTTTTCCTTAGACTAACTAGGGCCATATGTAATTTATCTGAGGCTACATAGCAACATGCACTGTACTTAATGTCTAAATTTGCAATCCTAGGCTACATAGCAACAAGGAAGAGTGTTACATTAATGTTCTAATGATGTCTACATATACGTAGAAGAGCAGCAGCAGCAACAACAACAACATAGCCCTGTTTGGATACTCAACTTAGCTAGAGGTTAGAGTTAGTTTCTAGCTCATTACTAACCCTGAACTAACTCCATCCAAAGAGTTGTTTGGATGGGAGGGTTAGATTGACAATAAAAGCACGAGGAGAACTAGCTCCAATTAGCACCTCTTGGGTTGGATACTAGTTTTTTTGGGTGGGTTATAGATGCAACTAGCTCAAACTAGCCCTCATATTTAGATATACTTTAGGGCTATTTGAGCCCGAACTAGCTCAAACTAACTGTAACCCGTGGATACAACAGCAAATAATTTTTAAGAACGAACTAAACTCCTTCGGCCCATAATATAAGATGTTAATTCATCTAATATGTTAGTATATTGGATGTTATAAGATACTCCCTCTGTTCCTAAATATTTGTCTTTTAGAGATTTCAAATGGATTACCACATATGGATGTATATAGACATATTATAAAAGAGTGTTGTACTACATCATTGTGCCATTGCTGTTTAGCTTCTAATATTAACTTGGTGCTTTTAGGTACATATGTCATTGGTAAAGATCCGCGTTTCGACCCTTTTCTGTGTATGGGGCAATGAGATATCGATGAACCAGCATCAAGTGAGGAAGCTGATAAAGATTGTTAGTAAAATGGGTCCAAAGATGGCAATTAAACTATTTCTTTACACTTTATCCAAGACAACAACGAACTGCAGGATGGTAAGTAAGAACTCTGCAGCCTTCTTTTTACTGCCCATAATGAGTTGTGTTAGATGACAATGTTTGAAGTCTTATTCCTTTGCAGTGGTTGCCAAAGTAGTTTACTCAATATTACCTCTCAAACTACATGATTGGTGGGCATGCGAAGGTTAAAGTATTTCTACCAGAACACGATGATTATCTAGATGTTTTAATGAAGATCGTGAAGGATGGGCGGTCGGCCATCACAAGGGGTTGGACTAGAGTCGTGCGTGCCTTCTGCATGGAGGAGGGCACAATATGGGCATTCCGCTTCACCTTGTTCAGCAACCAGAATATATTTCACCTCTTTCTTTACCGTCTTTAATAGTACAAGTATACAACTGTGGTTCATCATTCTTTATTTGGTTCTTATGTAATTCTTGAACATATGTACCTATGAATCGAATAATGCATTGGTTGATTGACCCTGATGGATATGAATAAAGCTGTAGCATACATTCAAATTCAAATCCAAATCCGGTACAATTTGGAAAAGCAGCAATTAAATTACGGTGAAATTACGCTCTCCAGGTTGTTATGGCACACACGGTTGGTAAAACACAAACGTTTGCGATATGCACCATAATCCGAGACGGTTCACAGAGATAAAACGTGTGCAAGCATGCACACAGTTGCCGTTTGCAAAGAGTGTGCGATGTCAAACAATATCACAAATGGTGCGGGCAAACTAAACGTTTGTGTTAGTTGCCTTATCGTACATGGTTCGCAACCATAAACTGTTTCTGATGAAGTATGCATCGTAAATGTTGCACCACAGAATAGTGTGTGTGATAGTTGTCGTGTACGACGATGTTACGACGGTCCAACGTTTCGTAATCCTTCCTGACACTCATACGACGATTAGCTAATCCTCTTAACGGTGAACCGTTTGTGATGGGCCGCGCATCATACAGGTTCTATAATAGTGAACCATTTGTGATGGGCCGCGCATCGTGAACGTAGCACCACAGAATACCGACTACGATGGCAATGCGAGCAGAAACGAGTAGGAGTACTATAGGGTCTCTATCCCCGACGGTTTTTGGGTCGTGTGGGAAGGATCCCCTATCGCCCACACTCACTTGGCGACGGTTCCAAATGCCGTCGCGGAAAGGGGTTTTAAACCGTTTGTTTAGGACCGACGCGCACCAGTGCATGTTCATGATCAAGTTGCTTAAAATTCATAATATCGTTCCTAAGGGAGATGATCTTAGCGGGAGGAAAGTACTTGGAAATAAAAGCATCTTTACACTTATTCCATGAATCAATACTATTTTGAGGCAGAGATGAAAACCAAGTTTTAGCGCGATCTCTAAGCGAGAACGGAAATAACTTAACTTAACAATATCATTATCCACATCTTTTTCGTTTTCATATCACACAAATCAACGAAATTATTAAGATGGGATGCGGCATGTTCATTGGGAAGGCCAGAAGATTGATCTTTCATAACAGGATTCAGCAAAGCAGTATTAATCTCACAAGATTCAACATTAGCATCAGGAGCAATCGGAGTACTAATAAAATCATTGTTGTTGGTGTTGGAAAAGACACAATTTAGTATTATCTTGAGCCATCATGACAAAGCGAGCATCCAACACACGAGCACACAAAAAGCAAGCGAAGAATACGAACGGAACAGGGGCGAAGAAAAGGCAAATCTTTTTGAAAATCCTTTTAGAAGTGGGGGAGAGGAAAACAAGAGGCGAATGGAAAATAATGTAATGCGAGAGATGAGAGTTTATGATGGGTACTTGGTATGTATTGACTTGATGTAGATCTCCCCGGCAATGGTGCCAGAAATTCTTCTTGCTACCTCTTGAGCTTGCGTTGGTTTTTCCCTTGAAGAGGAGAGCGTGAAGCAGCAAAGTAGATTAAGTATTTCCCTCAGATTTTGAGAACCAAGGTATCAATCCAGTAGGAGACAACACTCAAGTCACTTAATACCTGCACAAACAAACACCAACTTGCACCCAACGTGATAAGGGGTTGCCAATCCCTTCACGGTAATTTGCAAAGTGAGATCTTATAGAGATGATAAACGGTAAAGTAATATTTTTGGTATTTTTTGGTATATGAAACGAAAGTAAAAGAAAGTAAATAGGAAACTAGAATTGTAGATCGGAAACTTATATGATGGAAAATAGACCCGGGGGCCATAGGTTTCACTAGAGGCTTCTCTTGAGATAGAAATTATTACGGTGGGTGAACAAATTACTACCGAGCAATTGATAGAAAAGTGCATAATTATGATGATATCTAAGGCAATGATCATGAATATAGGAATCACGTCCGCGGCAAGTTGGCCGAAACGATTCTGCATCTACTACTATTACTCCACACATCGACTGACTCATGCCTGCATCTAGATTATTAAGTTCATAAGAACAGAGTAACGCATTAAGCAAGATGACATGATGTAGCGGGATTAACTCAAGCAATATGATGAAAACCCCATCTTTTTATCCTCGATGGCAACAATACAATACGTGCCTTGCTACCCCTTCTGTCACTGGGAAAGGACACCGCAAGATTGAACCCAAAGGTAAGCACTTCTCCTATTGCAAGAAAAACCAATCTAGTTGGCCAAACCAAATCGATAGTTCGAAGAGACTTGCAAAGATATCAAATCATGCATATAAGAATTCAGAGGAGATTCAAATAATATTCATAGATAAACTTGACCATAAATCCACAATTCATCAGATCTCGGCAAACACACCGCAAAAGAATAGTACATTGAATAGATCTCCAAGAACATCGAGGTGAACTTTGTATTGAGAATCAAAGAGAGAGAAGAAGCCATCTAGCTACTAGCTATGGATCCGTAGGTCTGTGGTAAACTACTCACGCTTCATCGGAGAGGAAATGGTGTTGATGTAGAAGCCCTCTGTGATTGATTCCCCCTCTGGCAGGATGCCGAAAAAGGCCCCAAGATGGGATCTCACGGTTACAGAAGGTTGCTGCGGTGGAAAAGTGGTTTTGTGGCTCCCCTGGATGTTTTTGGGGTATAAGAGTATATATAGGCGAAATATCTAGGTCAGAGGACTCTAGAGGGGCCCAAATAGTTGGGGGGCGCGCCCCACCCCCCTGGGGGCGGCCTCCACCCTTGTGGCCGCCTTAAAGATTCCCTGACTTGTACTCCAAGTCTCCTGGGTGTCTTCTGGTCCAAGAAAAATCATGGAAATTTTTTTATTCCGTTTGGACTCCGTTTGGTATTCCTTTTCTGTGAAACTCTAAAACAGGGAAAAAACAGAAACTGGCACTGGGCTCTAGGTTAATAGGTTAGTCCCAAAAACCATATAAAATAGCATATTAATGCATATAAAACGTCCAAAAAAGATAATATGATAGCATGGAACAATCAAATATTATAGATACATTGGAGACGTATCAGCCGGTCCTTGAAGAAGGTTAAAACAACAAACTTGACGAAACACCGTTGTGGTTTCAATGCGTAGGTACAAACGGTTCTTGCTAGAAGCCCGTAGCAGCCACGTAAAACTTGCAACAACAAAGTAGAGGACGTCTAACTTGTTTTTGCAGGGCAAGTTGTGATGTGATATGGTAAAGACATGATGTGATATACGTTATTGTATGAGATGATCATGTTTTGAAAAAGTTATCGGCAACCGGTAGGAGCCTTATGGTTGTCTCTTTATTGTATGAAATGCAAATGCCATGTAAAATGCTTTACTTTATCACTATGCGTTAGCGATAGTAGAACAATAGTTGGCGAGACGACCACGTCAGAACGATGGAGATCAAGGTGTCGAGCTGGTGACGATGGAGATCATGACGATGCTTTCGAGATGAAGATCAAAAGCACAAGATGATGATGGCCATATCATGTCACATATTTTGATTGCATGTGATGTTTATCTTTGATGCATTGTATTTTGCTTAGAACGACGGTATCATTATAATATGATCCCTTCACTAAATTTCAAGATATAAGTGTTCTCCTCCAGTATGCACCATTGCGAAAGTTCGTCGTTTCAAGACACCACATGATGATCGGGTGTGATAGACTCTATGTTCACATACAACGGGTGTAAGATAGTTTTGCACATGCAGAATACTTGGGTTAAACATGACAAGCCTGATACGTCTCCAATGTATCTATAATTTATGAAGTATTCATGTTGTTATATTATCATTCTTGGATGTTTTACAATCATTTTATAGCAACTTTATATCATTTTTCGAACTAACCTATTGAACCAGTGCTAGTTGTTGTTTTGTGCTTGTTTTTTACATCGCAGGAAATCAATATCAAACGGAGTGCAAACACCGTGGAACTTTTGTGGATTCTTTATGGACCAGAAGACATCCAATGGGCCAGAGAAGCACCTGGGGGGTGCTCGAAGAGCACAACCCACCGAAGCGCCTGGGGCCAGTGCGGCCAGATGGGTTGTGCCCACCTCGGTGGCCTCCCGCACCCCCTCTTTACCCTATAAATTCCCAAAAATTCTGAAAACCCTCGGTGTTAACCTAGATCTTAATTTCCGCCGCTACAAGGCTCTGTACCCACCGGAAACCAATCTAGACCCCATTCCGGCACCCTCCCGGAGGGGGGGAATCATCTCTGGTGGCCATCTTCATCATCCCGGTGGCCACCACGATGAGGAGGGAGTATTCCACCCTCGGGGCTGAGGGTTTGTAGAAGTAGCTATGTGTTTAATCTCTCTCTCTCTCTCTCTATCTCTCTCTCTCTTTCATGTTCTTGGGATGTCATGATCTTGATGTATCGCGGGTTTTGTTAATATAGTCGGATCTTACGGTGTTTTCCCCTTTCTATCTTGTGATGATTTGAGTTTTCGATTTGAGATTTCGTTTTATCCTATTGAATACTTTTATGGATTTGAGAACACTTGATGTATGTCTTTCATATGAATACTCGTGGTGACAATGGGGTATCATATTGATTCACTTGATATATGTTTTGGCACTCAACTTGCGGATTACCGAGGTGACATTGGGGTAATCTATGCAAAGGGTTGATGCACGTTCTTGTCTTTGTTTCTCCGGTAGAAATCTTGGGGAACTCTTTGAAGTTCTTTGTGTTGGACTGAGTATTATGAATATGAATTTGCTTTGGTGTTATTTTAGTACGACCTCTAGGATAGATCAAACGGAAAGAATAGCTTTGTATTATGTTAGTATGAACTCTTGAATAGATCGAACGGAAAGAATAGCTTTGAGGTGGTTTCGTACCCTACAAACAATTTATTCTTGTGTTCTCCGCTAGATAGGAATTTTGGAGTGATTCTTTATCGCACTTTGAGGGGTGGTTATATGATCCAATTATATTAGCACTGTTAAGAGGTTGCACTAGTGAAAGTATGGACCCTAGGCCTCATTTTCAAGCATTGTAACACCGTTTTTGTGCCCATTTACTATTTGCTACCTAGCTGTTTTTACTTATTCCGATTGTAAAAATATATTTCTACCATCCATATTACACTTTTATCACCATCTCTTCGCTGAACTAGTGCACCTATACAAATTGCCATTGTATTGGGTGTGTTGGGGACACAAGAGATTTCTTATTTTTGATTGCAGGATCGTTTGAGAGAGTCCGTCTTCATCCTACACCTCCCATGGAATGATAAACCTTAGGTCATCTACTTGAGGGAAAATTGCTACAGTCCTATGAAACATTGCGCTTGGAGGCCCAACACGAGTCTACAAGAATAAAGTTGCATAGTAGACATCAAGCTCTTCTCTGGCGCCGTTGCCGGGGAGGTTAGGTAAGCGACACTCACATCCCGTCAATCAAGCTCTTTTCTGGTGCCGTTGCCTGGGAGGTGAGTGCTTGAAGGTATATCTTTAGATTTCGCAATTGAATCTATTTTGTCACGGATACGTCCATTTTGCATCATGCTTTTATATCGATATTTATTGCATTATGTGCTATTATTACACGTTATGTCACAATACTTATGCCTATTCTCTCTTATTTTACAAGGTTTACATGAAGAGGGAGAATGCCGACAGATGGAATTCTAGGCTGGAAACGGAGTAAATATTAGAGACCTATTCTGCACAGCTCCAAAAGTCCTTAAACTTAACGGAAGCACGTTTTGGAATTAATAAAAAATACTGAGCGAAGAAAATACCAGAGGGGGCCCACACCCTGGCCACGAGGGTGGGGGCGCACCCCCTTCCAGGCATCCGGTGCCCATCTTCTGCTATATGAAGTCTTTTACCCTGGAAAAAATGATAACCAAGCTTTTGGAAAGAAACTCCACCGCCACGCGGCGGAAACTTGGCGGAACCAATCTAGGGCACCGGCAGAGCTGTTCTGCCAGGGAAACTTCCCTCTGGGAGGGGGAAATCATCGCCATCGTCATCACCAACGATCCTCTCATCGCGAGGGGGTCAATCTCCATCAACATCTTCACCAGCACCATCTCCTCTAAAACCCTAGTTCATCTCTTGTATCCAATCTTTGTCCCAAAGCCTCAGATTGGTACCTGTGGGTCGCTAGTAGTGTTGATTACTCCTTGTAGTTGATGCTAGTTGGTTTATTTGGTGGAAGATCATATGTTCAGATACTTTATGCATAATAATACCCCTCTGATTATGAACATGAATATGATTTGTGAGTAGTTACGTTTGTTCCTGAGGACATGGGAGAAGTCTTGCTATAAGTAGTCATGTGAATTTTGTATTCGTTTGATATTTTGATGAGATGTATGTTATCTCTTCTCTAGTGGTGTTATGTGAACGTAGACTACATGACACTTCACCATTGTTTGGGCCTAGAGGAAGGCATTGGGAATTAATAGGTAGATGATGGGTTGCTAGAGTGACAGAAGCTTAAACCCTAGTTTGTGAGTTGTTTCGTAAGGGGCTGATTTGGGTCCATATGTTTCATGCTATGGTTAGGTTTACCTTAATACTTCTATTGTAGTTGCGGATGCTTGCAATAGGGGTTAATCATAAGTGGGATGCTTGTCCAAGGAAGGACAACACCCAAGCACTGGTCCACCCACATACCAAAATATCAAAGTAACGAACGCGAATCATATGAGCGTGATGAAAACTAGCTTGACGAAAATTCCCATGTGTCCTCGGGAGAGATTTCCTTCATATAAGAGTTTGTCCAGGCTTGTCCTTTGCTACAGAAAGGATTGGGCCATCTTGATGCACCTAATTTACTTTCATTACTTGTTACCCGCTACAAATTACCTTATTACAAAACTACCTGTTAACGATAATTTTAGTGCTTGTGGAGAATACCTTACCGAAAACCGCTTATCAGTTCCTTTTGCTCCTCGTTGGGTTCGACACTCTTACTTATCGAAAGGACTATGATAGATCCCCTATACATGTGGGTCATCAAGACTCTTTTCTGGCGCTATTGCCCGAGAGTGAAGCGCCTTTGGTAAGGAAAATTTTATATAGTGTGCTGAAATTTACTATCACTTGTTACTATGGAAAGTAATCCTCTGAGGGGCTTGTTCGGGGTACCTTCACCCCGACCAGTAGAGCAAAGAGTTTCTCCTCAACCTAGTGAACCTACTGAAAATGTTTACTTTGAAATTCCTTTGGGTATGATGGAGAAACTGCTAGCTAATCCTTTTACAGGAGATGGAACATTACATCCCGATTTGCACCTAATCTATGTGGATGAAGTTTGTGGATTATTTAAGCTTACAGGTATGCCCGAGGATGTTATCAAGAAGAAGGTTTCCCTTTATCTTTTAAGGGAGAGGTACTGACATGGTTTAGGCTATGTGATGATATGGGATCATGGAACTATAACCGATTGAAATTGGAATTTCATCAGAAGTTTTATCCTATGCATCTTGTTCATCGTGATCGTAATTATATATATAATTTTTGGCCTCGCGAAGGAGAAAGCATCACTCAAGCTTGGGGTAGGCTTAATTCAATGTTATATTCATGCCCCAATCATGAGCTCTCAAGAGAAATTATTGATCTTGCTTCTATTGCCGTGCCTCCTAATGATCCTTTAGAACAATATTTGCTAGACCATGAAAATGATATGTTTATGAATGAAAGAAGGGAAATAGATGAAGTATTCTTTAAACATGGACCTATTTTGAAACACAACTTGCCTGTTGAAATCCTAGGGGATCCTCCTCCACCCAAGGGTGATCCCGTGTTTGAGCTTAAACCATTACCAGATGCTCGTAAATATGCTTATCTTGATGAAAAGAAGATATATCCTATTATTATTGGTGCTAACCTTTCAGAGCATGAAGAAAAGAAATTATTGAAAACTCTGAAGGAGCACCGTGCTGCTATTGGATATACTCTTGATGATCTTAAGGGCATTAGTCCCACTCTATGCCAACACAAAATAAAATTGGAGAAAGACGCTAAACCGGTTGTTGATCACCAACAACGGTTAAATCCTAAGATGAAAGAAGTGGTAAGAAAAGATATACTAAAGCTTCTGGAGGCATGTATAATTTATCCCGTTGCTGATAGTCAGTGGGTAAGTCCTGTCCATTGTGTCCCTAAGAAGGGAGGTATTACTGTTGTTCCTAATGATAAATATGAATTGATCCCACAAAGAATTATTACAGGTTATAGAATGGTAATTGATTTCCGCAAATTAAATAAAGCTAATAAAAAGGATGATTACCCTTTACCCTTTATTGATCAAATGCTAGAAAGATTATCCAAACATACACATTTTTGCTTTCTAGATGGTTATTCTGGTTTCTCTCAAATACCAGTGTTAAAAGAGGATCAAGAAAAGACCACTTTTACTTGCCCTTTCGGTACCTTTGCTTATAGACGTATGCCTTTTGGTTTATGTAACGCACCTGCTACCTTTCAAAGATGCATGATGGCTATATTCTCTGATTTTTATGAAAAGATTGTTGAGGTTTTCATGGATGATTTTTCCGTATATGGAACTTCTTTTCATGATTTCTTGAGCAACCTTGATCGAATTTTGCAGAGATGTGAAGAAACTAACCTTGTCTTGAATTGGGAGAAGTGCCACTTTATGGTTAATGAAGGTATTTTCTTGGGTCATAAAATTTCTGAAAGAGGTATTTAAGTTGACAAAGCTAAAGTTGATGCTATTGAAAAGATGCCGTGTCCCAAGGACATTAAAGGTATAAGAATTTTCCTTGGTCATGCCGGTTTTTATAGGAGGTTCATTAAGGACTTCTCTAAAATCTCCAGGCCTCTGACTAATCTCTTACAAAAATATATTCCTTTTGTCTTTGATGATGATTGTGCAGAAGCATTTGAAATACTTAAGAAAGCTTTGATTTCTGCACCTATTGTTCAGCCACCTGATTGGAATTTACCCTTTGAAATTATGTGTGATGCTAGCGATTATGCTGTAGGTACTGTTCTAGGATAAAGAGTTGATAAGAATTAAATGTTATCCAATATGCTAGTAAAACTGTAGACAATGCCCAGAGAAATTATGCTACTACTGAAAAAGAATTCTTAGCAGTTGTATTTGCTTGTGATAAGTTCAGACCTTATATCGTTGATTCTAAAGTAACTGTTCACACTGATCATGCTGCTATTAAATATCTTATGGAAAAGAAATATGCTAAACCTAGACTTATTAGATGGGTTCTCCTACTACAAGAATTTGATTTGCATATTATTGATAGAAAGGGAGCTGAGAACCCCGTTGCAGACAACTTGTCTAGGTTAGAGAATGTTCTTGATGACCCGCTACCTATTGCTGATAGCTTTCCTGATGAACAATTAAATGTCATTAATGATTCTCGTACTGCTCCATGGTATGCTGATTTTGCTAATTATATTGTTGCTAAATTTATACCACCTAGTTTCACATACCAGCAAAAGAAATAGTTTTTCTATGATTTAATACATTACTTCTGGGATGACCCACACCTTTATAAAGAAGGAGTAGATGGTGTTATTAGACGTTGTATACACGAGCATGAACAGAACAGATCCTACATGAAGTGTCACTCCGACGCTTATGGAGGACACCACGCTGGAGATAAAACTGCACATAAGGTATTGCAATCCGGTTTTTATTGGCCTACTCTCTTCAAAGACGCCCGTAAGTTTGTCTTGTCTTGTGATGAATGTCAAAGAATTGGTAATATTAGTAGACGTCAAGAAATGCCTATGAATTATTCACTCGTTATTGAACCATTTGATGTTTGGGGCTTTGATTATATGGGACCGTTTCCTTCATCTAATGGGTATACACATATTTTAGTTGTTGTTGATTACGTTACTAAGTGGGTAGAAGCTATTCCAACTAGTAGTGCTGATCATAACACCTCTATTAAGATGCTTAAAGAAGTTATTTTTCCAAGGTTTGGAGTCCTAGATATTTAATGACTGATGGTGGTTCACATTTTATTCATGGTGCTTTTCCTAAAATGCTTGCTAAGTATGATGTTAATCATAGAATTGCATCTCCATATCACCCGCAGTGTAGTGGTCAAGTAGAACTTAGTAATAGAGAGCTCAAATTAATTTTGCAAAAGACTGTCACTAGATCTAGAAAGAATCGGTCCAAGAAACTTGATGATGCATTATGGGCCTATAGAACTGCATACAAAAATCCTATGGGTATGTCTTCGTATAAAATGATTTATGGAAAAGCATGTCACTTACCTCTCGAACTAGAACATAAGGCATATTGGGCCATTAAAGAGCTCAGTGATGATTTCAAGCTTGCCAGTGAGAAGAGGCTATTTGACATTAGCTCACTTGATGAATGGAGAACTCGGGCCTATGAGAATGCCAAACTATTTAAAGAAAAAGTTAAAAGATGGCATGACAAAATGATACAAAAGCATGAGTTTAATGTAGGTGATTATGTGTTGCTATTCATCTCTTGTTTAAGATTTTTTGCAAGAAAACTTCTCTCTAAATGGGTAGGCCCTTACGTTATCAAGGAGGTCTATCATTCCGGTGCCATAAAAATCAACAACTTCGAAGCCACAAATCCGAAGGTGGTGAATAGTCAAAGAATCAAACATTATATCTCAGGTAATCCTATAAATGTTGAAACTAATATTATTGAATCCGTAACCCCGGAGGAATACATAAGGGACACTTTCCAGAACGCTTCAGACTCCAAAAAGGAATAGGTATGTGGTACGGTAAGTAAACCGACTCCAAAACAGTTCTAATGGCAATTTTTCTCCGTTTTGGAATATTTAAGAAAATAGGAAAATAAGAAGTAGTCCGGGAAGGACACAAGGCGTCCATGAGGGTGGAGGGCGCGCCATACCCCCCTGGGCACGCCCCCTACCTCGTGGACACCTCGTGTGCCCTCCGGACTCCGTTTTCTTGCACGATACTTCTTTTGGTCGGTAAAAAAACATTATATAATCTCCCGAAGGTTTTGACCACCGTACCACGCAAATATCCTCTGTTTTTGTTTCGAGCTGTTTTTCTGACAAATCTAGATCACCATGACATCTCCAAATGCCCCCAAGGACAAGTTCTTCGAGAAGGTCATCAACCCCTACCTCGCGTAAGTGCTGCAACATCCTCAAACCATTGAGATGCATGAGGGGGTGCTCCACATCCGCGATGTGGAGGGACCAAGGAGGACCGGAAGCGTGGAGACAAGGCTTGAATCAATGGAGCAACAAGTCTTCAAGTGTCAGGAGATGGTGGAGCGTGGACTCGACGCCAATCACATAATGATCACGGAGTTCACCAACAACCACAAGCTGGACACCAAGGACATTGGGGAGGCCATCTTCAAGCTTCACGAGAAAATCGAGCACCTCCAAGCCCAGATCTATGACCTGCAAACCAAAACTGTGAGTATGAATATAGATTCAAGAGGATGAGTTTGGCTGCAGATTTGAGGATTCCGGAGACTCGATCATCTTTCTATGATGCTGAGCCTATGCCTTGTAAGATGGACGACAAGCCTACATCATCAACAACTCCATCATCACCACCCCCGAGGAAAGAGATATAATAACATGGGTATGGACACTCCCCTTGGCAACTGCCAATCTTGGGGGAGGTGCCCCGGTATCGTATCACCATCACACTCCTATCTTTACCGTTTTTCTTAGTTCGATCCTTTTGGTAATATCTTGATCTAGTAGAATAAAGTTTTAGTATGATCTAGTTTTGAGTTTTGCTTTATGATCCTTCTTTGTAATCGAGTCCGTGAGGTATATATAATAAAGATTAGTGTTGAGTCAAGGGCTTGATTTTCTTGCTATGATCTTGAGGGAATAAAAGAAAGAATAAAAATAAATAAAAAAGATCATATTGATCTTATGGAGAGTATTGACTTCACATATAAAGAGAATGATGAATAAAAGTTGTTGAGAGTTGACAAACATAGTTTTGGTCATGTTGCAATTAATAGGAATTAATAAAGAAAGAGAGGTTTTCACATATAAATATACTATCTTGGACATCTTTTATGATTGTGAGCACTCATTAAAATATGACATGCTAAAGAGTTGATGTTGGACAAGGAAGACAATGTAATGGGTTATGTTTTCTTATATCTGAAATAAAGTATATTGTCATGGATCATCCAACATGTTGTGGTTGCCTTTTCCCATAATGCTAGCCAAATTATTTGCACCAAGTAGAGATACTACTTGTGCTTCCGAATATCCTTAAACCCAGTTTTGCCATGAGAGTCCACCATATCTACCTATGGATGGAGTAAGATCCTTCAAGTAAGTTGTCATTGTTGCATGCAATAAAAATTGCTCTCTAAATATGTATGATTTATTAGTGTGGATAAAATAAGCTTTATACAATCTTGTGATGTGGAAGAAATAAAAGCGACAGACTGCATAATAAAGGTCCATATCTCAAGTGGCAATATAAAGTGACGTTCTTTTGCATTAAGACTTCATGCATCCAACAATAAAAGCACATGACAACCTCGGCTTCCCTCTGTGAAGGGCCTATCTTTTATTCTTGCCTTATACCTTATGCAAGAGTCATGGTGATCTTCACCTTTCCTTTTTACACTTTATCCTTAGGCAAGCACAGTATGTTGGAAAAGATCCTAATATATATATCCAATTGGATGTAAGTTAGCATGAATTATTATTGTTGACATTACGCTTGAGGTAAAAGGTTTGGAGGCAACACTATAAGCCCCTATCTTTCTCTGTGTCCGATTAAAACTCCATACCCATAATTATTGCGTGAGTGTTATCAATTATGAAAGACTAAATGATAGTTGAGTATGTGGACTTGTTGAAAAGCTCTTATATTGACTCTTTCCGATGTTATGATAAATTGCAATTGCTTCAATGACTGAGATTATAGTTTGTTGGTTATCAATGAAGTTTCTAATTCATACTTGACATTGTGAATAGATTATTACTTGAGCATAAGAAATCATATGACAATATTTATATAAGTGGTTATTATAAGAATGATCATGATGCCCTCATGTCCGTATTTTATTTTATCGACAACTCTATCTCTAAACATGCGGACATATTTATTGTTATCGGCTTCCGCTTGAGGACAAGCGAGGTCTAAGCTTGGGGGAGTTGATACGTCCATTTTTCCTCATGCTTTTATATCGATATTTATTGCATTATGATCTGTTATTACACATTATGCCACAATACTTATGCCTATTCTCTCTTATTTTACAAGGTTCACATGAAGAGGGAGAATGCCGACAGCTACAATTCTGGGCTGGAAAAGGAGCAAATATTAGAGACCTGTTCTGCACAGCTCCAAAAGTCCTGAAACTTCACGGAAGTCATTTTTGGAATTTATAAAAAATATTGAGCGAAGAAAATACCAGAGGGGGCCCACATCCTGGCCACGAGGGTGGGGGCGCGCCCCTGCCTCGTGGGCCCCTGGCAGGCCTCCGGTGCCCATCTTCTGCTATATGAAGTCATTTACCCTAGAAAAAAAATCATAAGCAAGATTTTGAGAAGAAAGTCCGCCGCCACGAGGCGGAACCTTGGCGGAACCAATATAGGGCTCCGGCAGAGCTGTTTTGCCAGGGAAACTTCCCTCCGGGAGGGGGAAATCATCGCCATCGTCATCACCAACGATCCTCTCATCGGGAGAGGGTCAATATTCATCAACATCTTCACCAGCACCATCTCCTCTAAAACCCTAGTTCATCTCTTGTATCCAATCTTTGTCCCAAAGCCTCAGATTGGTACCTGTGGGTTGCTAGTAGTGTTGATTACTCCTTGTAGTTGATGCTAGTTGGTTTATTTGGTGGAAGCTCATATGTTTAGATCCATTATGCATATTAATACCCCTCTTATTATGAACATGAATATGATTTGTGAGTAGTTACGTTTGTTCCTGAGGACATGGGAGAAGTCTTGCTATAAGTAGTCATATGAATTTGGTATTCGTTCGATATTTTGATGAGATGTATGTTGTCTTTCCTCTAGTGGTGTTATGTGAACGTCGACTACATGACACTTCACCATTGTTTGGGCCTAGAGGAAGGCATTGGGAAGTAATAAGTAGATGATGGTTTGCTAGAGTGACAGAAGCTTAAACCCTAGTTTATGAGTTGCTTCGTAAGGGGCTGATTTGGATCCATACGTTTCATGCTATGGTTAGGTTTACCTTAATACTTCTTTTGTAGTTGCGGATGCTTGCAATAGGGGTTAATCATAAGTGGGATGCTTGTCAAAGAAAGGATAGCACCCAAGCACCGGTCCACCCACATACCAAATTATCGAAGTAACGAACACGAATCATATGAGCGTGATGAAAACTAGCTTGACGATAATTCCCATGTGTCCTCGGGAGCGCTTTTCTCTATATAAGAGTTTTTCCAGGCTTGTCCTTTTCTACAAAAAGGATTGGGCCATCTTACTGCACCTTATTTACTTTCATTACTTGTTACTCGTTGCAAATTACCCTATCACAAAACTATCTATTACCGATAATTTCGGTGCTTGCAGAGAATACCTTGCTGAAAACCGCTTATCATTTCCTTCTGCTCCTCGTTGGGTTCGACACTCTTACATATCGAAAGGACTATGATAGATCCCCTATACTTGGGGGTCATCAGGCCTAAAGTGACAAGCATTAAGCATTGCAAAGTCATAGCAACATCAATCTTAGAACATAGTGGATACTAGGGATCAAGCCCTAACAAAACTAACTCGATTACATGATGAATCTCATCCAACTCCTCACCGACCAGCGAGCCTACGAAGGAATTACTCACTCCCGGTGGGGAGCATCATTGAATTGGCGATGGAGAAGGGTTGGTGATGATGAAAAACGAAGATCACCCTCTCTGGAGCCCCAAACGGACTCCAGATCTGGCCTTCCGATGAAGAACAGGAGGTGACGGTGGCTCCGTCTCGTGGATAGCGATAATTCTTTCTTCCTGATTTTTTTCTGGAAAATAGTATTTTATAGCGTCAGTTTCAGGGTCAGCGGGGCCACCGGGTGGGGACAACCCACCTGGGCGCGGCAGGAGAGGGGGGCGCACCCTGGTGGGTTGTGCCCACCCAGGTGTCCCTCTCCAGCAGGTCTTGGCTCCAGAAATTCTTATTTATTATATAAAAATTCCTAGCAAAGTTTCGTTCCATTTCGAGAACTTTTATTTCTGCACAAAAACAACACCATGGTAGTTCTTCTGAAAACAGTGTTAGTCCGGGGTTAGTTTCATTGAAATCATGTAAATTAGAGTCCAAAACAAGAGGAAAAGCGTTAGGAAAAGTAGATACGTTGGAGACGTATCAACTCCCGCAAGCTTAAACCTTTGCTTGTCCTCAAGCAATCCAGTTGATAAACTGAAAGTGAAAAAGAAAAACTTTTACGTACTCTTTTGCTCTTGTTTGCGTAAATAAGCTTAAACAACACCCAGGTTTTCAGCCAACATTATAACTAACCATGCCGACAATAACTTTTAAAGATTATATTAACTCATATCAATGACATAATCAGCTAGCGAGCAATAATAAGGTATCCCAAACGCCAACACATTGTCAAAACAATCATGATATAATATGACAATAGTGGTATCTCGCTAGCTCTTTTTGAGATTGCAAAACATAAATGTAGAGCACCTCCAAAGTTCAAGTAGCGACTAAACATTGTAATTCATGGTAGAAAAGATCCAGTCATGATGCACCCAACATTAGCTACACACAATGCATAAGTCATGATAGCTATGCTCTCAGATTCTAGCGCTTGTTTTAGAAAGTGATGAAACAACATAAAAGTAAATTGATAGTCCCTTTGCAGAGGGAAGCAGTGATTTGCAGAGGTGCCAGAGCTCGAGTTTTAAACTAGAGGTAAATTATATTTTGAGATATGCACCTTTCTCATTTACTTCACGACCATCAGTTATCAATATCTTCCATGCTAAGCACCCTAGTGGTGGTTCCCAATTACCGCCCTTTTTCTCGTGCGATGCCGAGTGAATAAACACTCGACCTAAGAATAAACCGCTTAGCAGGGAAGATACCGAACACCTCCTGTCGTTCCATGAACAATCCAGGCACACAAAAAGGATATTTATTTAGAAGTTTTTAGAGGTGGCACATGCAAATTTACTTAGGACAGCAGGGTAATACCGCATATAGGTAGGTATGGTGGACTTATCTGGAATAACTTTGGGTTCAAGGTTTTTGATATACAAGCAGAGTTCCCACTTAGTACAGGCGAAGGCTAGCAATTAGATTGAGAAGCGGCCAGCTAGAGAGCAATGACGGTCATAAACATGCATTATGCATAAGTAACATTGGACACTAGCATGAGTAGGATATGAACACCATGAAAATAAATATCATAGAGGTTATGTTGGTTTTGATTCAACTACATGCATGAACATGTGCCAAGTCAAGCCACTCGAACATTCAGAGGAGGATACCATATCATCATACTACATCACAATCATTTTAACGCAATGTTGATATCCAAGATAAATCATTATCCACTGACTACTTATGCATGGCATGAGAAACTATAATATCTAATTGTCATTGCAAACATGTTTAATCATAATGGGCTGAATCATGGATACTAGGTTAAACATATTTACACAAACATAACAAGTCGAGTTCATACATGTTTCTCTCTTCCACGGCCAGTTCATCGAATATCATCATTATTGCCTTTCACTTGCATGACCGAACGATATGAAAATAATAATAGTGCAAGAGTGCCATGGACTAAGCTGGAATCTGCAAATAATTTATTCAACAGGAGAAGACAAGGTAAAATTGGCTCTTTATTCGATCAGCAATTATTCATATGAGAGCCACTCAACATTTTCAACGTGATCTTCTCCTTAGTACAACTTGAGTAAAAAGAAAAGAAATTCAGAGAAACACACTGAGATATTTTTGGAGTTTTTGGTTTTCTTGAACAAGCAAATAAAAGCAAAAACAAGAAAAACTATTTACACGGGAAAGCTCACAACAAGCAAAAGAAGAACAAGGAAATCTTTTGGGGTTTTCTTTTTAGTATTACTACTAAGCATGCATAGAGAGTAAATTAACTACAACTATTGTTTTTGTTTTTCTAAGATTTTTCAAACACACAAGAAGAAAGCAATAAAATGAAATCTAAGCATGGATGATACAATGAAAAAGTGTGAACACCGACAAATGAAAATAAGTGGACATGAATGTAATGTCAGTGAGGACACGTACTCCTCCAAGCTTAGGCTTTTGGTCCAACTTGGTAATAGATCAGTAGCCTGGATAGTAGTTGGCGTGGTAGCTCACGGAGGCTCTTGGTGCGGATGCCCCAGCCTACCGTGCTGCCTCCACTGCTGCATTGTGATCTCGTGCCTCGCTCTCAAGAACAAAATATCTTCCTTTGCTGTGATAGTCAAAAAGAGCAGGCGCATGCAAAAATGTTTGCACAATGGATGTTTGGTTAAACAATAGATTATAAGTGAAGTTATCAATCTTTCCTTTAAGGATCTTATGGTTTTTAGGGTGTTAAAATCTAAATACTGCGTGGGTAGGATAGGGTCAAATGGCAAACACGAAACACCGAACCCTCGTGCTAAACACGTGGCATATATTCCGCCATAGAAATAGCCACTGTTAGCTTTGTGCTGAAGTCTGTGTGCAACAATTGCTCCAAGGTTATAATTCCTTTCACCAGTGAGAGCGGTGTGTATGAGGCTCAAGTCTGGAGCACAAAACGTACTACAGTATTGGTTGCCTACTAGCATTTCCTATTAAATAATGCAAAGTACTGAATTGCGGGAAAATGAATACTCTTTATTCTACCTTGTGTCGCTCCCCTTGTCTCACCGTAGCAAAGACTAATCAAGAATGATTGGTATTCAGCCTTTGGCGGTTCATCAAGTGAACCCCAAAACGGGAGTTTGCGGTGGTAAGAAAAATTCTCTAGTGAGATGGTAAATGGATTATCATAAAGCATAAAAGACACCCTAGACTCACGGGGAAGGAATTTAAATCCTTTGGTAAATGTTTTAGTGAGAATATGGCGTTGTTCGCACTTATCTGAAATGTAGGGACCGAGACCGGCAGTGTGAACATATTGCTCAAATTTCTCCATAATGGCCACACGCACCATATAATCATCGCAAGGCCATAAGCATGTTTTGGTGGCGGCATCCCGTGTGGAACTTTCACTTGGTTCAACATAAGACCGGCGAGTGGAACTCTCACTAGAAGATGCCCCCGAGGATGTACAATTTTCTGAAAAATTTTGGGTGAAAAAATTTGTCAACAAAACTTTATTAAATTGATAGCAACTACTCATAGGGATGCATAGAGGCCATAACAAGCATTCAAACTACTTAGAATTCCAAGAATTTAACATGCAAGCTCATCTACAACAGCACCAAGAGTAGCTAATTATTCAAAATATAAACCACTAAAACAAAAAATAATTGGACAAATGGTGGAGTCACATACCAAGCAACAATCCTCTGAAACAGTTTTGGAAATGGAGCTTCGAGCAAAGAGATCGAAATCCACGGGTTTGAGAGCAAGAACACAGGAGAAAGAGCAATGGAGATTTTTTTCTGGAGGTAAGTGATGATGTGGGATGAAGGGATAAGTGAGATGGCCCACGTGGGGACCACAACCCACCAGGGCGCGCCTGGGGGTCGTGGCGCGCCCAGGTGGGTTGTGCCCACCTGGTTCACCTGCCTCTGATATTATTTACACCAGAAATTCAGAAAAATTCAGAAAAAATTGTATTAAATTTTCAGAGCATTCTGAGAACTTTTATTTTTGGGTCATTTTTCTATTACACAACAAATTCAGAAAATAGACAAAACGGCATTTTATTTTATTTAACTAATAAAACAGAGAACAAAAGATAGGGACAGAAGGTAGTGCTTACTAAATTCATCAACTTCATACCGCTCAAAAATGATTCATTAATAAGGTTGATTAAGTCTTATTAACAACCACTTTCGATTAGCATAAAACCGAAGAACTTACGTAAATCACTAAGTTACCTCAATGGGGATATGAATGTCCCCAACAATTAGCATTTCATATTTCTTTTTGACAGTAGGTAGAGGTATTTGAAAACTTCCAATAGTGATTGTCGGAGATTTTTCAATAACATTAATACCATTCACTTGGAATTGTTTCTTCGGAAAGTGCACCGTATGCTCATTACCATTGATATGAAAAGTGACCTTGCTTTTATTGCAACCAATAACAGCCCATGCAGTATTCAAGAAGGGTCTACCAAGGATAATCGACATGTTGTCGTCCTCGGGCATCTCAAGTATAACAAAGTCAGTCAAAATAGTAATATTAGAACCAACAAGGGGCACATCCTCACAGATACCGATAGGTATGGCAGTTGATTTGTCAGCCATTTGCAATGATATTTCAGTAGGTGTGAGTTTATTCAAATCAAGTCTTTTATATAAAGAGAAAGGCATAACACTAACACCAGCTCCTAAATCACACAAAGAAGCTTTCACATAATTCTTTTTGATAGAGCAAGGTATAGTTGGTATTCCCGGATCTCCAAGTTTAGGTACTCCATCTTTAAACGTATAATTAGCAAGCTTAGTGGAGATTTTAGCTTCCGGTATTTTTCTCTTATTAGTGATGATGTCTTTCATATACTTTGCATAAGGAGGCATTTTCAAGATATCAGTCAAGCGAGTACGCAAAAAGACTGGCCTCAGCATTTCAGCAAAGCGTTCAAATTCTTCATCATCATTCTTTTTAGTTGACTTAGGTGGAAAAGGCATAGGTTTTTGAACCCACGGTTCTCTTTCTTTACCGTGTTTTCTAACAATGAAGTCATATTAGAATTATCAAGCAATTCACCAAGTGGCACATCATCATTATCAAGCAAGGTACTAGCATCATCAAAAGCATCATTCATAGTAGAAGTAGCATCATCACTAACTTGCGACATATTAGAATTGATAGCATGTGGTGGTGTTGCAAGTTAACTTATAATAGAAGGTGAATCTAAAGCAGAACTGGATGGCAGTTCCTTACCTCCCCTCGTTTTTTAGGGAAATATCTTAGTCTTAGCATCCTTCAGATTCTTCATAGTGATAAAGTGATAATAATCCCAAGTGACTCAATAAATATAGCTATGCTCCCCGGCAACGGTGCCAGAAAAGTGTCTTGATAACCCACAAGTATAAGGGATCGCAACAGTTTTCGAGGGTAGAGTATTCAACCCAAATTTATAGATTCGACACAAGGGGAGCCAAAGAATATTTTAAGGTATTAGCAGCTGATTTGTCAATTCAAACACACCTGGAGATTAATTATCTACAGCAAGTAATCAGTAGCAAAGTAATATGATAGTTTTGATAATGGTAGCAGTATCAACGGTAACTGTAACAGTGATAGCAGTAATTTTGTAGCAACTGTAACAGTGATGATAGCAGTAGTAAATTAACAAAAACAATATAATATAAATTTGTAGGCATTGGGTCGGTGACTTGTTGGATGATATTCATCATGAGACAGTTATAACCTAGGGTGATACGACACTAGCTACAGTTCGTCAATATAATGTAGGCATGTATTCCGTAAATAGTCATACATGCTTATGGAAAGAACTTGCATGACATCTTTTGTCCTACCCTCCCGTGGCAGCGGGGTCTGATGACCCACAATTATAGGGGATCTATCGTAGTCCTTTTGATAAGTAAGAGTGTCGAACCCAACGAGGAGCAGAAGGAAATGATAAGCGGTTTTCAGCAAGGTATTCTCTCTGGTCTTGAAATAAGTAGTAACAGATAGTTTTGTGATAAGATAAATTGTAACGAGCAACAAGTAACAAAAGTAAATAAAGTGCATCAAGGTGGCCCAATCCTTTTTATAGCAAATGACAAGCCGGAACAAACTCTTATATAAAGAAAAGCGCTCCCGAGGACACATGGGAATATCGTCAAGCTAGTTTTCATCACGTTCATATGATTCGCGTTCGGTACTTTGATAATTTGATATGTGGGTGGACCGGTGCTTGGGTGATGTTCTTACTTGAAAAAGCATCCCACTTATGATTAACCTCTATTGCAAGCATCCGCAACTACAACAAAAGTATTAAGGTAAACCTAACCATAGCATGAAATAAGTGGATCCAAATCAGCCCCTTACGAAACAACGCATAAACTAGGGTTTAAGCTTCTATCACTCTAGCAACCCATCATCTACTTATTACTTCCCAATGCCTTCCTCTAGGCCCAAATAATGGTGAAGTGTTATGTAGTCGACGTTCACATAACACCACTAGAGGTTAGACAACATACATCTCATCAAAATATCGAACAAATACCAAATTCACATGACTACTAATAGCAAGACTTCTCCCTTGTCCTCAGGAACAAACGTAACTACTCATAAAGCATATTCATGTTCATAATCAGAGGGGTAATAATATGCATAAAGGATCTGAACATATGATCTTCCACCAAGTAAACCAACTAGCATCAACTACAAGGAGTAATTAACACTACTAGCAACCTACTAGCACCAATCCCGGACTTGGAGACAAGAATTGGATACAAGAGATGAACTAGGGTTTGGAGATGAGATGGTGCTTGGTGAAGATGTTGATGGAGATTGCCCTCTCCCGATGAGAGGAGCGTTGGTGATGATGATGGCGATGATTTCCCCCTCCGGAGAAAGTGTCCCCAAAACAGCTCCGTCGGAGCCCTAGATTGGTTCCATGAGGTTCCGCCTCATGGCGTGAGTCTCGTCGAAAGGTTGCTTCTGATTTTTTCTCATCGAAAGACTTCATATGGGAGAAGATGGGCATCGAAGAGCCACCGTGGGGCCCACGAGGTGAGGCGCGCCCGAGTGGGGGTGCCCCCACCCTCGTGAGCAGTGTGGGCCCCTGGCCTTCATCTTTAATGACGATTTTTCTTTATTTCTTTTAAGATATTCCGTGGAGTTTCAGGATTTTTGGAGTTGCCCAGAATAGGTCTCCAATATTTGCTCCTTTTCCATTGAGAATTCCAGGTTGTCGGCATTCTCCCTCTTCATGTAAACCTTGTAAAATAAGAGAGAATAGCCATAAGTATTGTGACATAACGTGAAATAACAGCCCATAATGCGATAAATATTGATATAAAAGCATGATGCAAAATGGACGTATCAACTCCCCCAAGCTTAGACCTCGCTTGTCCTCAAGTGAAAAGCCGATAATAATAAATATGTCCTCATATTTAGAGGTAGAGGCGTCGATAAAAAATAAAATACGGACATGAAGGCATCATCATTAATCTCATAACAGCAACATATATAGATTTTGTCATATGATTACTTATGTTCAAGTGATGATCTTTTCACAATGCAAAAGTATGAATCAGAAACCTTATTGGGCACCAATAAATTATAACCTCAGTCATTGAAGCAATTGCAATTTATCATAACATCGGAAAGAGTCTATGTCAGAGCTTAAAAGCAAGTCCACATACTCAACTATCACTTAGTCCTTCATAATTGCTAGCACTCACGCAATACTTGTGGTTACGGAGTTTTAATCGGACACACAGAAAGATAGGGGCTTATAGTTTTGCCCACAACCTTTTACCTCAAGGGTAATGTCAACAATAACAATTCATGCTCCCCTACATCCAATTAGATATATATATATCATGTTCTTTCCAACATGCTAGGCTTGGCAAAGTATAAAATGAAAAAGGAAAGGTGAAGATCACCGTGACTCTTTCATAAGGTAGAGGATAATAATAAAAGATAGGCCCTTCGCAGAGGGAAGCAGAGGTTGCCATGCGCTTTTATGGTTGGATGCACAAAATCTTAATGCAAAAGAACGTCACTTTATATTGCCCCTTGTATGTGGAACTTTATTATGCAGTCCGTCGCTTTTATTACTTCCACAACAAGTTCGTACAAAGCTTATTTCTCTGCACTAATAAGTCATGCATATTTAGAGAGCAATTTTATTGATTGCACCGATGACAACTTACTTGAAGGATCTTACTCAATCCATATGTAGATATGGTGGACTCTCATGGCTAAACTGGTTTAAGGGTATTTGGAAGCACAAGTAGTATCTCTACTTGGTGCTGAGAATTTGGCTAGCATGAGGGGGAAAGGCAAGCTCAAGATGTTAGAGGATCCATGACAACATACTTTATCTCAGATATAAGAAAACTTAACTCATTATGTTGTCTTCCTTGTCCAACATCAACTCTTTAGCATGTTATATTTTAATGAGTGCTCCCAATCATAAAAGATGTCAATGATAATATATCTATATGTGAAACCTCTCTCTCCTTATTACTTCCTATTAATTGCAACGATGACCAAAGCTATATTTGCCAACTCCCAACAACTTTTAATCATCATACTCTTTCTATGTGAAGTCATTACTTTCAATAAGATCAATATGAACTCTTTGTTTCTTTTTATTCTTTTACTTTTATTCACCCAAGATCATGGCAAAATAATCAAGCCCTTGAGTCAACACTAATCTTTATTATATATAGCTCACGGACTCGATTACATAGAGGGATCATAAAGCAAAACTTCAAAACTAGATCATGCCATGACTTTATTCTACTAAATCAAGATACTAGTAATAGGATCGAACTAAGAAAAACGGTAAAGATAGGAGTTGTGATGGTGATACGATACCGGGGCACCTCCCCCAAGCTTGGCAGTTGCCAAGGGGAGTGCCCATACCCATGTGATTATATCTCCTTCTTGGTCGGTGAAGGTGGAGGTGTTGGATAGTCGCACATCGAGCGTAAGAGGTCCTCCAACTTGCTGATAATGCCCTTGAGTGCAACAATATGCTCCTTCAACAAAATATTTTCACTTGTGAGATACTTGTTTTGAATACGAGCTAACTCAATCATCTTAAAATCTTCGATTTCAGTTGGGGTGAGAAAGTTGTGATCAAGTTGGAGGGTGTCTTCTGCTGCCGGAGCTTGGTCCTCCGTGGCCTCCTTGATTCTTTCATCCTTGTTGATCTCCATGGGTTCTTCCCTCTTCAGCTCTATCTTCATTAGCCAAGCATCTTTGTCACCATTGTCGAAGGAGGGGGACGACATGATGCCTGGCCTTGACAACCCTGACAGAAAACAGCTCGAAACAAGAAAAGAAGATATTTGCGTGATACGGGAGTCAAAACCTTCGGGAGAATATACAATGAATTTTTACCGACCAAAATACGTACCGTGCAAGAAAACGGAGTCCGGAGGGCACACGAGGTGCTCACGAGGTAGGGGGGCGCGCCCAGGGGGTAGGGCGCGCCAACCACCCTCATGGGGCCCTCGTGTCCTTCCTGGACTTCCACTTATTTTTCTATTTTTCTAAATATTCCAAAACTGAGAAATAGTGCCTTATAAATTGTTTTGGAGTCGGTTTACTTACTGTACCACATACCTATTCCTTTTCGGAGTCTGAAACGGTCTGGAAAGTGTCCCTTATGTATTCCTCCGGGGTTACGGTTTCAATAATATTGGTTTCAACATTTATGGGATTACCTGAGATATAATGTTGGATTCTTTGACCGTTTACCACCTTTGGATTTGTGCCTTCGAAGTTGTTGATTTTTATGGCACCGGAACGATAGACCTCCTCGATAACGTAGGGACCTTCCCATTCAGAGACAAGTTTTCCTGCAAAAAATCTTAAACGAGAGTTGTATAGCAATACGTAATCACCTACATTAAACTCACGCTTTTGTATCCTTTTGTCATGCCATCTTTTCACTTTTTCTTTAAACAACTTGGCATTTTCATAAGCTTGGGTTCTCCATTCATCAAGTGAGCTAATGTCAAATAACCTCTTCTCACCGGGAAGTTTGAAATCATAGTTGAGCTCTTTAATAGCCCAATATGCCTTATGTTCTAGTTCGAGAGATAAGTGACATGCTTTTCCATAAACCATTTTATACGGAGACATACCCATAGGATTCTTATATGCAGTTCTATAGGCCCATAATGCATCATAAAGTTTCTTGGACCAATTCTTCCTAGACCTATTAACAGTCTTTTGCAAAATTAATTTGAGCTCTCTATTACTCAATTCTACTTGACCACTAGACTGTGGGTGATATGGAGATGCAATTCTATGATTAACATCATATTTAGCAAGCATTTTACGGAAAGCACCATGAATAAAATGTGAGCCACCATCAGTCATTAAATATCTAGGGACTCCAAACCTCGGAAAAATAACTTCCTTAAGCATTTTAATAGCGGTATTGTGATCAGCACTACTAGTTGGAATAGATTCTACCCACTTAGTAACGTAATCTACAGCAACTAAAATATGTGTATGTCCATTAGAGGCAGGAAAAGGTCCCATATAATCAAAGCCCCAAACATCAAATGGTTCAATAACAATTGAATAATTCATAGGCATTTCTTGACGTCTACTAATATTACCAATTCTTTGACATTCATCACAATACAAAACAAACTTACGGGCATCTTTGAAGAGAGTGGGCCAATAAAACCCGGATTGCAATACCTTATGTGCAATTCTATCTCCAGCGTGGTGTCCTCCATAAGCTTCGGAGTGACACTTGCGTAGGATCTGTTCCTGTTCATGCTCAGGCACACAACGTCTAATAACACCATCTACTCCTTCTTTATAAAGATGTGGGTCATCCCAAAAGTAATGTCGCAAATAATAGAAGAACTTTTTCTTTTGTTGGTATGTGAAGCTAGGTGGTATAAATTTAGCAACAATATAATTAGCATAATCAGCATACCATGGAGTGCTACGAGAAGTGCTTATGACATTTAATTGTTCATCAGGAAAGCTATCATCAATAGGTAGTGGGTCATCAAGAACATTCTCTAACCTAGATAAGTTATATGCAACGGGGTTCTCAGCTCCTTTTCTATCAACAATATGCAAGTCAAACTCTTGCGACAAGAGAACCCACCTAATAAGTCTAGGTTTAGCATCTTTCTTTTCCATAAGATATTTAATAGCAGCATGATCGGTGTGAATAGTTACTTTAGAATCAACAATATAGGGTCTGAATTTATCACAAGCAAATACAACTGCTAAAAGTTCCTTTTCGGTAGTAGCATAATTTCTTTGAGCATTGTATAGAGTCTTACTAGCATAATGGATAACATTTAATTTCTTGTCAACTCTTTGCCCTAGAACAGCACCTACAGCATAATCACTAGCATCACACATAATTTCAACGGGTAAATTCCAATCAGGTGGCTGAACAACAGGTGCAGAGACTAATGCTTTCTTAAGTATTTCAAATGCTTCTACACAATCATCATCAAAGACAAATGGTACATCTTTTTGCAATAAATTAGTCAGAGGCCTAGAAATTTTTGAGAAGTCCTTAATGAACCTCCTATAAATCCGGCGTGACCAAGAAAACTTCTTTTACCTTTGATGTCCTTGGGACATGGCATCTTTTCAATAGCATCAACCTTGGCTTTATCAACTTCAATACCTCTTTCAGAAACTTTGTGCCCTAAGTCAATACCTTTATTAACCATAAAGTGGCACCTTTCCCAATTCAAGACAAGATTAGTTTCTTCACATCTCTGCAAAACTCGATCAAGATTGCTCAAGCAATCATCAAAAGAGGAACCATAGATGGAAAAGTCGTCCATGAAAACCTCACAAATCTTTTCACAAAAATCAGAGAATATAGCCATCATGCATCTTTGAAAGGTAGCTGGTGCATTACATAAACCAAAAGGCATATGTCTATAAGCAAAAGTACCAAAAGGGCATGTAAAAGTAGTCTTTGATTGATCTTTAGCCGACACGGGTATTTGAGAGAAACCAGAATAACCATCTAGAGAAGCAATAATGTGTATGTTTGCGTAATATTTCTAGCATTTGGTCAATAAAAGGTAAGGGGTAATGATCTTTCTTAGTAGCTTTATTTAATTTGCGGAAATCAATGACCATCCTATAACTGTGATAATTCTTTCTATGGGATCAATTCATCTTTATCATTAGGGACAACAGTTATACCTCCCTTCTTAGGGACACAATGGACAGGACTTACCCAATCGACTATCAACAGCAACGGGATAAATTATACCTGCCTCCAGAAGCTTGAGTATTTCTTTTCTTACCACTTCTTTCATTTTAGGATTCAAACGTCGTTGAGGATCGCGAACGGGTTTGGCATCCGCTTCCAAATTTATTTTATGCTGACATAGAGTGGGACTAATGCCCTTAAGATTGTGACGCCCCCGATTTAATCGTACACTAATCATGCACGCAAATGTGTACGATCAAGATCAGGGTCTCACGGGAAGATATCACAACACAACTCTAAAATATAAATAAGTCATACAAGCATCATAATACAAGCCAGGGGCCTCAAGGGCTCGAATACAAGTGCTCGATCATAGACGAGTGGGAGAACAACAATACTGAGTACGGACATAAGTTAAACAAGTTTGCCATAAGATGGCTAGCACAAACTGGGATATAGATCGAAAGAGGCGCGGGCCTCTGCAGGATCCTCCTAAACTACTCCCCGGTCGCCGCCGGGGCTGCACGTAGTAGTAGGCGCCTCCAGTGTAGTAGTCGTCATCGACGGTGGCGTCTGGCTCCTGGGCTCCATCGTCTGGTCGCAGCAATCGAGTAGAGATAGGTGGAAAAGGGGGAACAAGGCAACCGTGAGTACTCATCCAAAGTACTCGTAAGCAAGGAGCTACACTACATATGCATGGATATATGTGTAAAGGGCCATATCAGTGGACTGAACTGCGGAATGCCGGAATAAGAGGGGGATATCTAATCCTGTCGAAGACTACACTTCTGGCAGCCTCCACCTTGCAGCTTGTTGCAGAGAGTAGACTGAAGTCCTCCAAGTAGCATCACATAGCAATAATCCTACCCGGCGATCCCCTCCTCGTATCCCTGAGAGAGAGCGACCACCAGGTTGTATCTGGCACTTGGAAGGGTGTGTTTTATTAAGTATCCGGTTCTAGTTGTCATAAGGTCAAGGTACAACTCCAAGTCATCCTGTTACCGAAGATCACGACTATTCGAATAGATTAACTTCCCTGCAGGGGTGCACCACATAACCCAACACGCTTGATCCCATTTGGCCGGACACACTTTCCTGGGTCATGCCCGGCCGCGGAAGATCAACACGTCGCAGCCCCACCTAGGCTCAATAGAGAGGTCAGCACGCCGGTCTAAACCTAAGCGCACAGGGGTCTGGGCCCATCGCCCTTAGCACACCTTGCGTTCGCTATGCGGGCGGAAGCGAACTAGCCCCCTTAATACAAGAGCAGGCCTACGTTCCAATCCGGCCCACGCCGCTCAGTCGATGACGTCACGAAGTGCTTCAGCTGATACCACGACGCCGGGATACCCATAACTACTCCCACGTAGATAGTTAGTGCGTATAGACCAAATGGCCAGACTCAGATCAAATACCAAGAACTCGTTAAGCGTGTTAAGTATCCGCGAATGCCGAACAGGGCCAGGCCCACCTCTCTCCTAGGCGGTCTCAACCTGCCCTGTCGCTCTGCCACAAAGATCCATCCAGAGGGCCGTTGGGACAAAGGTCCTTTCAGCCCCCAATCCGTGAATCACTCGCGGGTGCTCCTCAAGCCGACCCGACTTTAGTCACCACATGTATCATGTATAAGAATAAGTATGTACCCGTGATCACCTCCCGAGTGATCACGGCCCGATAGTATAGCACAGCAGACGGACAAGAATGTAGGGCCACAGTTGGAATACTAGCATCCTATACTAAGCAGTAGGATAGCACGTAAAGGTAACAACAGTAGTAGCAAGGACAGGCTATGCAGCAGTATAGGATTAACTGAAAGCAGTAACATGCTACACTACTCTAATGCAAGCAGTATAGAGAAGAGTAGGCGATATCAGGTGATCAAAGGGGGCTTGCCTGGTTGCTCTGGCAAGAAGGAGGGTCATCAACTCCGTGGTCGAACTGGGCAGCGATGGCGTCGGTCTCGAGGTCTACTGGGAGAAGAAGAGGGGAAGAAACTGTAAATACGGAGCACACAAGGCATCACGGAACATAACATGGCAATAAGCGGTGCTAGGGGTGACCTAACGCGGTAGGAGGTGATACCGGCGAAGGGTGGAAACAACCGGGAAAGTATCCCCGGTGTTTGGCGTTTTCGGACAGATGAACCGGAGGGGGAAAGTTGCGTGTTTTCTATGCTAGGGGTGTGTGGCGGACGAACGGGCTGCATATCCGGATTCGTCTCGTCGTTCTGAGCAACTTTCATGTAGAAAACATTTTCATCTGAGCTACGATTTATTTTCTATGATTTTTTTCAAAGCTTTATGCATTTTCTGAAAATTCTGGAATTAATATTAATTTCGAAATTTAAAAATAAATTGTTAGAAGCACTTGCAGTGCACCCGACAGGTGCACAATTAGCGATTGACTGGTCCACGTTGACGATCAAAGGGCGTCGGGCCCATTGTCATAGACTGATAGTTAATAGCTTTTAGTTAAAAGGATTTAATTAACAGGGGGGGTCCCACATGTCATACCCAGTGACTAAACTAACATGGTTATTTATTTTAATAAAACACGTGGGGCCTGTATGTTAGTGGGGGGTTAGTAGGTGGGTTAGGGCCTTAAGGGCCAATCAGGCCGTGAGTTAAGTCTGGTGGCACGAGGCCACGCAGAGGGCGGAAGTGGCGGTGGCGGCCTCGGCTTGAGCCAAGATAGAGCGGCGGGCAGCGGTGGGCACCAGCCGGAGGTGACGCCGCAAGCGGGGCGTGAAGGCGGCAGGAGGAGCGGGCGGAGGTGGGACGCATGGAGCCAATGGGAGCGACGGCGTGCGGGAGGAGAGCTCCGGCCACGGCGGACCGCGGAGCCGAAGCTCGCAGGTAACGGTGCTACGGCGACGAGGGAAAGAGGGAACGGGGTGGTGCTCACCGAGCAGGCGCAAGGGCGCACGCGGGGCGGCGAGCAGCGCCGGGCACGGCCGAGATTGATGGGCGCGACGTCGCGTGCGCAGATGACGCGAGCTGGAGATGGCGGACACGGACGGGGCGGTCAGGAGCTCGCGACGAGCGCAACCAGGGTGCGGCAGGAACGGGAGTGCGTTGGCCTCGTGGGAGCTCCAGGAGCTCGAGACCAAGCTTCGAGTGCGGCGGCAGCGATAAGCTTTGTGACGACATGGCCGGCGGCAACGAGCTTCGGCCGCGATGGGAACGGCGGCTACGAACACGGATTCGAGAACTAGGTAGAGGGATTTCGAGCGGGAGCTTACCCGGGAGCACAAGAAAGGCTCGGTGAGGGATGGGAGCAGCAGAGGGCGCCGGAATCGACGCTGGCGCTGTGGTGGACGGAGGTGGAAGAAGGCGTCGATCCGCTTGACTTGGCGCGTTCCAGCTCGATCCTTGGACGTAGTCGAAGCAGTGGACGGCGATGAATCGCGGGGACAAATTCTCATGTGCACGGAAGCTCGGTGAGCGCGAGAACGGTTAAGGCCATGGCGGTGCTGGTTCGGCCTAGTGGGGGCGGGGAGGTCGATGGCGGTGGGAGGAAGGGAGGGGAATGGAGCTAGGGTTCGATCCAGGGGACGAGGGCGTCTGGGGGCTCTTGTAGCCATCGGGGAGGCGAGGATGGCCGCCACGGCGACATGCCCCGGCCACAGCCGGGGGATCTCTGCCACGATCCCCCCTCTGTGAACAGGAGAAAGGGGACGGTGGCTAGCTGGGTCGGCCGGTGGCCTGGATGCTCTGTGGCCGAAACGGCCTAGGGGAGGGGGCTTTGCCCCCATTATTAGGTTTTTTGTTTCCTTTTTATTTATTTATTTATTTTCTGTTTTATTACATTCATCAATTTGTTTTAGTTTTGTAAAATACATTATTAGTACCTAAATTAGTTTTACTAATTACACATGGCTACAAAAGTTTAAACCCCAAATAAAATGGTCTAATATTTTATAATTAACAAAAGGCATTTATTTAATTGTTCAAGTTGTTGTTTTATTTATATTAGTGCATTTAAATAATTTATTAAAATGTGGTTTCACCACAATAATCATCTATGATTTATTTTCTACATTTTGAACACTTTAGTTTTAATATTTGAAAACTTTTATTGTTTTTCTTGATTTTAGATTTGAATTTGAATCGGTTTCAAACTAACGCGAGATTAGAAACAGTAATCGAGGTGACGTGGCATCGTTAACGCGGGATTACTGTAGCCTAAATATCCGGGCGTCACAAATCTCCTCCATTACAAGAAATCTCGTCCCGAGATTTAAGAGGGGAAGTGAGGGGGAAGGGATTCGGTTAATAAATTCTAACGAGCGTTCTGTATCTTGGTTGCTCTTCTCGAAGCGGTCGATCCATTATGTTGATGTCTTCGTTTCTCTGCTTCGGGTTATCATGATGTAGTACACATCCTTTCTTCGGGATCTTCATCGTACTTACGGAAAGAATAAGGGGTGGGCATTCCGGGAGAACGGACCTCTGCAAGGTTGACTATAAGGTCGATAACATCGAGGAAGATGGCGGAAGTAACTCTCGAATTTAAACTTAAGAAAATATCAAGAGCAAAGTAAGGAGGTATCATGTGAAGTTTCGAGCGGGCATGCAATCGTTTGATGCCTGAAACAGGGCGTGGAAGGGGTTCAAAGCAATAGGTATAAGTATTGTGTCCGATACCAGAATTGATGATCTCTCGGAAGGTGGCTCGTGAATCACATCTGAGGCCAAGTCTGAGAACAACCTTAAGAACGAGGGGTGTATAGGAGAGTCAGGTTTCGATCTGTGGGCTGTGGGTTATGGGCCCACCATGTGGGTTAAAAAGTAGGAAGGCGGTGATGTCTTGCGCGATCATGCAAGTAAGGCATGTCAGAGGGTAGCCTGTCAGTTATATGTTAGCAACAACGTCGGTACCAAGAGCGAGGGACGAAGAGAACCATTTTCCTGCTCGTTGAAACAAGGCGGACCAATAGGCAAAGATCTCGTCATGGTGGTTGCGAATTTCATCAACAATAATGTGAGGTCTTCTTGTGAGTTGTACACTAAGGTGTTTGCACAAGCAGGGAATTATTACTGCTTATATCATATAGATCATAGAAAGGGTTTAAACAAACCAATGGAAAGGGAAAAGTGTTTATACAATTTAATCAGAGCAATGGAAAGAAAATTGTGTTTAAACACATAATTCAAGGGTATAGCCTTCCCAACGACAAGTAGAGCATGATATGCACGACAGGATATAACATAGAAAACCATTTAGGTTAGGGAAGAGGAAGTTTATGACATGACCGAAACAGCGGTGTTTGAAAAATTGATAAATGAAATTTAGCATGGTGCTTCAAATGTTCTTATCGATGATCACAGTACCACAGACATGCTTCGAGATGGCATTGACATGGTCTTTAAGCAAAGGTCGGACTTTGGACACACAAAGGATACATCAGGATCAACTTATAGAATAAGTCTTACAATTTCCTCATGGAAGAATGGCTGACCTTGCTAAAAAGGAAATTATAACAATAGGTCCCCCGGAAAGGTGTGTTAAGCATGGCATCACCTTACCGGGTCTTATAAAGACCAATGTTATAACTCTTGGAAATATGTTCCAACCATCATATCTGACCGAGATTCAGATCTGATTGGTGTCAGGATACCTCAGACTCAGGATGTCTGAGAAGAAAAGGTGCAACACAAATTGGCGGGATGACATTGTAAGATTCTCGGCAAATGAACTATGGAAGCAAGTTCTGAAACAAGAGTTCATTAGTAAACCAAGGAGAGGATGAAGAGGTGGCTGATGGACACAGCAACAATTCATCGAGAATTTCGAAGGATGGATTTCCACAATTATGGGAACAAGGAGATAACATTTGTCAGATCAAATGATATAATGAGATAAGCTCGAGGAAAACATACCCAATTAAACATCAGTTGGAAGGTGCACCCGAAATATGGGCTTATGTAGCATGAACGATGTTAGAATGGTGATTCGATAACCAATGGTCTAAGAATGAAATGTCGACTATTAACTTCAGCATAATAGGGTTACTAGAAGTTTTAAATTCACACCTCATAGTTCAATGGTTGGTAATCCGGTTAGAAACAACACGGGACCAAGATATGAACAGAGATGGCGACAAGTATTACTGCATCAAGAATTTCCTAAGAGGTGGTGAAACTCTCACAACATTCTTGATATAAAAGATGGTAATACCCCAATGTAAAGAAGAACGAATCTTTGGATAGCAAGGATCTCAAGGTATAACACAAAACACGAAAAAGTTTGTGTTGAGCAGACTGACAATCGAGTGGTCGATGATAACAAAAATCATCGTGGGCAAGGATGGTATTTCTCATCATGAACTCAGTTGATATCCTGGAAGAGCTCGGAATGTTGATGATGATCACGACACATTTGTCGAGAGATTTCATGAAGATGTAATCAATCAGCGATGACATCAAGTCAAAGGAATGATGAAGCGGAAGGTTATTGGAACCATGGGTAGGACACAAACTCAAAATCAAGTTTGTTGTTCAAGGAGAAATGATATGACGAGGAGGATCGATGCAAGATTAGCTCATCGACAAAAGTGGTGCTCCGGGGATAAGGACCAGGTAGCACAGTTAAAAATTAGCCCAATAATGGTATAGCCGATCAGGCTAGGAATGACGGGAAGGATTATTAAACTCATAAGCAACGAGAATTAATTAGGGTTATCGAACCGGAATGAGGCATCGGTTCACATATCGGTGTTCTCGGTTGTCGACAACCCAGAACCCAGAAAAATTGAAATCGGCGAGAAATAACAGTTGATGAAGAACCTATAAGAAGTTATGTAGTTCCATGACGTTATCAAGATATCCTAGTGTAATACTCGACGGTAGATCAAAGTAAAGGTTGGACAGGTGCAATGATCTGCACAAGACAAGTACTCAACTTGTCTGATAAATGGTATTAATGAGAAAATATCGTCGGAACCATGATTGCAAAGGACCAAACATAAATACAGGACGAACTTATAACAAGGGGATTAATATCTTTTACAAGAAGCTTCGATGATAAGTTTCACATCGGGTCCATGGGCATGAACGCAAAGGCTCAAGGTCGACTCCCGCTTCTTCCATGCATAACCTTTCATTTTACTTCTCGCTTTTGATTGATAAGTTTCACATCGGGTCCATGGGCATGAACGCAAAGGCTCAAGGTCGACTCCCACTTCTTCCATGCATAACCTTTCATTTTACTTCTCGCTTTTGATGAAGCTGTAGTGTAGGAATTTTATCTAGCAAAATACCAGAAGAGTATGACTCGTGAAAACTTTCAAGTTCACACATATTAAGGAAGGCATAGGTTCAAGCCATCGGGGCTTCTTAGAACATATACCACGAACTTCAGGAGTAAATAACACAAACTCGATAGTAGAGCATGTTCAAAAGCAGATGATACAATTTACCAAAGGCATTATATACCCATGGAAAGGCTCTCAAGGTTATTCAATATGAAGGACAATGTCGGATAGAATCCAACAAAGGAACCGATGGTCCACAAGGGATCTGATGTGAACATCGGTACTCAACGAAGGAAGAAGAATGCACGGGCATCATATTATAGAACATCTGAATAATTCGATGCTTAGATAACAAAGGAATTATGATTTCCAAAACAAAGGATCGAGAAGCGGGCGCTCACGATCAAGGATGGATAAGTTGGATAGACCAGAGGCACAATTGACAACAAATAGTTTGGTGAGAACCAGCTCATGTTCAAAAATGATGTACGAGCCGGAAGATAATTAGAAGGGTTGATAGATGATTGTGTGCATTCGCTTTACGTTGTATCAATAGGATCAAAATGACGGTGTCAAAAGATACTAGCGAATATTGCCAGATATATGGGAAGCATCCATAATGCAAGTAGACAAGTATTTGCAGAGCAATAAAGCTGCTAAGGATTTTTGGAGGATTGAACAGTATTTCAAAGACTTTTGTGAAACACCTGAACAATTGGGGATGAGTGGATACTCGGAAAGTGCGAGAAATTACTCTTAGGGGTATTCAGGTGGCAAAGAACTACAAGGCAGTAGGCACAAAATATTCTCGGGGTATCTTGTAATAACAAGATCGACTGGGAATAAAAGTAAGCACGACAGGTGTAAGTATTTATCCATAGGGATATTTTGGTGGAAGGGAATTGCAAAAGCAACGGGCACAAGGTCTCGGGAGAATATCGGAGAGTATCTCCGAAATCTTCTCGTGCAGCCGACGATCATCTGGACTGAAAGGGCTCTGCGGGAGAAAGTATTTTCGAGAACCTAAAGTAAGATTTTACTAAAAATCGTTTAACCCGAATAGAAGAGAGTTCAGAATCCCAGAGTAACGGTCGAGGAGTAAAAGATCCTAGTACCACCCAATGGCGACGTGGGCCCGTAAGGCACACATCCATGTTAGTAAAAATTTTGTAATGTCTAGACTCGACTTCGGCCAAGGAGTTGGGAAGGGGGATTCCTACAGGCAGTCGGCTCTGATACCAACTTGTGACGCCCCCGATTTAATCGTACACTAATCATGCACACAAATGTGTACGATCAAGATCAGGGTCTCACGGGAAGATATCACAACACAACTCTAAAGTATAAATAAGTCATACAAGCATCATAATACAAGCCAGGGGCCTCGAGGGCTCGAATACAAGTGCTCAATCATAGACGAGTCAGCGGAGCAACAATATCTGATCTGAGACATAAGTTAAACAAGTTTGCCATAAGATGGCTAGCACAAACTGGGATACTGAGATCGAAAGAGGCGGGCCTTATGCAGGATCCTCCTAAACTACTCACAGTCGTAAATCGTGGGCTGCCTGCGTAGTAGTAGGCACCTCCAGTGTAGTAGTCGTCATCGACGGTGGATGAAGCTTTTAAGATTTAGGAAACCGTGATATGAGAGGAATTAAGGAGACACAAAAGCTCAAGATTAGGAATGATCAAGTCACCCCAAGATAATATTTCAAGAAGTCTCAAGCATCTAAGCTTGGGAATGCCCCGGTAGGCATCCCACCTTTCTTCTTCAAGAATTATCGGTTAGTATCGGTTGAGCCTAAGTTTTTGCTTCTTCACATGATGTGTGCTATTCTTAGAATGTCATTTTTTTGCTTGATGTTTTAATAAAATTCTTAGATATGAAAGTTTTTGAATAAGAGAGAGTCCTCAAATAGCTACGCATTTACTTAACTACTCGCATGATCTTCACTTATATCTTTTTGGAGTAGTTTGTTATTTAGTCTTCTGCTTCACTTACATCCTATGAGTAAATAGTTGAATGAACTGAATATCATGAAGTTGAAATCATATCATGCCTAGAGGTAGCTTCATATTGGGTTTAGAAAGTGAAATCTTTTGGGGCTTGACAATCACAATATTGGTCATACAAGCAACTCAAGAATGATTAGTAGAAGGAAGATAACTTTCACATACAAATACACTATCTTGGAAATCTTTTGTGATTGTGAGCCCCCATAAAAATATTATATGCAAAAATTGTTGACGTTGGACAACGAAGACAACATAATGGTTTATGTTTGTTCATATTCACATAGAAGTTATATTGTCATAGATCCTTTAAGATGTGGTACTTGCCCCCATCTTTGCTAGCCAAAAATCCCGCACTAAGTAGAGATACTACTTGTGCATCCAAAAACCCTTAAACCCAAAACTTATTTTCAGGATTCCACCATACCTACCTAAGGATTGAGCAATATCCTTCAAGTAAGTTGTCATCTGTGCAATAAGGCGATAAAAATTGCTTCTAAAAGTGTGAGATCATTTAGTGTAAGAGGAAATTGAGCATTGTACAAACTTGTGATGGTGAAGAATAAAAGCGACAGACTGCATAATAAAGGTTGCCATCACAAGGGGCAATACAACGTGACATTCTTTTGCACTAAGGGGTTGAGCATACAAACAAATAAGCGCATGGAAACCTCTGCTTCCCTCTGCGAAGGTCCTATCCTTTATTTTTATGTATTTACCTTTATGCAAAGAGTCAAAGTATTTCCCTCTATTCCTTTTTATTTTTCTCTTTTGGCAAGCACCATGTGGTGAGGAAAGATATAGGCACATATATCCAGTTGGATATGGGTAGCATGAGTTATTATTGTTGACATCACCCTTGAGGTGCATACATTGGGAGGCAAAATTATAAGCCCCTATCTTTCTATGTGTCTGGTTGAAGCGTTTTGCTCATGTGTATGCGGTGAGTGTTAGCAATCATAGAAGGCTATATGATGGTTGAGTATGTGGATCTCTTACTTAAACTCTGTTGAATAATTGAATTGCAATTGTTTGGTGACTGAGAACATAGTTGTTGAGTTTCAAGAGAATTCATTGTTTGAACCTTAACATGTGAATTGGTTGCTACTTTAAACATGAGAAATTTTATAAGAAAGAGTTGTCGTCATGATGCTAGGAAAAGTGATTGAAATTATCATTTATCAAACTTATGGACTTTGCTAGCATTCACACTTCATAAATTATTTCTTTTATCATTTACCTACTCGAGGACGAGTAGGAATTAAGCTTGGGGATGCTGATACGTCTCTAACATATCTATAATTTATGAAGTATACATGTTGTTATATTATCATTCTTGGACCTTTTACAATCCTTTTATAGAAAATTTATATCATTTTTTGGGACTAACCTATTGAGCCAGTGCCCATTGCCAGTTGTTTTTTTACTTGTTTTTTACATCACAGGAAATCAATATCAAACGGAGTCCAAACACCCGAAACTTTTTGTGGATTTTTAATGGACCAGAAGACGTCCAATGGGCCAGACTAGAACCTGGGGGTGCCCCAAGGGGGGCACAATCCACCAGGGCGCACCTGGGGCCAAGGCGCGCCCAGGTGGGTTGTGCCCACCTCGGTGGCCTCCCGCACCCCCTCTTTACCCTATAAATTCCCAAAATTCTGAAAACCCTCGGGGTTAACCTGGATCATAAGATCCGCTGCCGCAAGGCTCTATAGCCACCGGAAACCAATATAGACCCCGTTCCGGCACCCTGCCAGAGGGGGGATTCATCTTCGGTGGCCATCTTCATAATCCTGGCGGCCACCACGATGAGGAGGGAGTAGTCCACCCTCGGGGCTGAGGGTTTGTACCAGTAGCTATGTGTTTAATCTCTGTCTTTCTCTCGTGTTCTTGAGATGTCACGATCTTGATGTATCACGGGTTTTATTAATATAGTCGGATCATATGGTTTTTTTCCCTCTCTATCTTGTGATGAATTGAGTTTTCCCTTTGAGATTTCGTTTTATCGGATTGAATACTTTTATGGATTTGAGAACACTTGATGTATGTCTTGCATATGAATACTCATGGTGACAATGGGGTATCATATTGATTCACTTGATATATGTTTTAGCACCCAACTTGCGGATTCCCGAGGTGACATTGGGGTAATCTATGGATAGGGGTTGATGCATGTTCTTGTCTTTGTTTGTCCGGTAGAAATCTTGGGGCGCTCTTTGAAGTTCTTTGTGTTGGATTGAGTATTATGAATATGAATTTTATTTGGTGTTATTTTAGTACGAACTCTAGGATAGATCGAATGGAAATAATAGCTTTGTGTTATTTTAGTATGAACTCTAGGATAGATCGAATGGAAAGAATAGCTTTGAGGTGGTTTCGTACCCTACAAACAATTTATTCTTATGTTCTCCGCTAGATAGGAACTTTGGAGTGATTCTTCATCGCACTTTGAGGGGTGGTTATACGATCCAACTATATTAGCACTGTTGAGAGGTTGCACTAGTGAAAGTATGGATCCTAGGCCTCATTTTTAAGCATTGCAACACCATTTTTGTGCCCGTTTACTATTTTCTACCTTGCTGTTTTTATTTATTCAGATTATAAAAATATATTTCTACCATCCATATTACACTATTATCACCATCTCTTCGCCGAACTAGTGCACCTATACAAATTGCCATTTTATTGGGTGTGTTGGGGACACAAGAGATTTCTTGTATTTGATTGCAGGGTCGTTTGAGAGAGACCATCTTCATCCTACACCTCCCACGGATTGATAAACCCTAGGTCATCCACTTGAGGGAAAATTGCTATTGTCCTACAAAACTCTGCACTTGGAGGCCCAACACGAGTCTACAAGAATAAAGTTGCGTAGTAGACATCTGAGCCTAGCATGCACAAACATGGTCGTAACACTGTAGACCGAAAGGTCGAACGTGAATCATATAGTTGATATGATCAACATAGAGATGTTCAACATTGATGACTACTGCATCTCACGTGATGATCTGACATGGTTTAGTTGATTTGGATCACGTATCATTTATATGACTTGAGGGATGTCTATCTAAGTGGGAGTTCTTAAAAAATTTGATTAATTGAACTTAATTTATCATGAACTTAGTACTGATAGTATTTGCATATCTATGTTGTAGATCAATGGCCCGTGCTACCGTTCCCCTGAATTTCAAGACGTTCCTAGAGAAAGCTAAGTTGAAAGATGATGGTAGCAACTACGGAATTTGGTGCGTAACTTGAGGATTATCCTCATTGCTGCACATAAGAATTATGTTCTTGATGCACCGCTAGGTGAAAGGCCTCTTTGTAGGAGCGGAATCTTGATGTTTTGAGCGTCGGCAAGCTCGATCGATGACTACTCGATAGTTCAGTGTGCCATGCTTTACGGCTTAAAATCGGGACTTCAAAGACGTTTTGAACGTCATGGAGCATATGAGATGTTCCAAGAGTTGAAGTTAATATTTTAAGAAAATGCCCGAGTTGAGAGATATGAAGTCTCCAACAAGTTCTATAGCTGCAAGATGGCGGAGAACAGTTCTGTCAGTGAACACATAGTCAGAATGTCTGGATATCATAATCACTTGACTCAGCTGGGAGTTAATCTTCCAGATGATAGTGTTATTGACAGAGTTCTTCAATCACTGCCACCAAGCTATGAAGGCTTCGTGATGAACTATAATATGCAAGGGATGGATAAGACAATTCCCAAGCTCTTCGCAATGCTCAAAGCTGCGGAGGTAGAAATCAAGAAGGAGCATCAAGTGTTGATTGTTAAGAAGACCACTAGTTTCAAGAAAAAGGGCAAGGGAAAGAAGGGGAACTTCAAGAAGATTGGCAAGCAAGTTGCCACTCCCGGGAAGAAGCCCAAAGCTGGACCCAAGCACTGGCTGAGTGCTTCTCTTGCAAAAGGGGTAGTCCTTTGAGCGGAACTGCCCCAAGTATTTGGCGGATAAGAAGGATGGGAAAGTGAACAAAGGTGTATTTTATATACATGTTATTGATGTGTACCTTACTAATGCTCGTAGTAGCACCTGGGTATTTGATACTGGTTCGGTTGCTCATATTTGTAACTCAAAACTGGAGCTAGGATTAAACGAAGATTGGCTAAGGACGATGCACGTCGGGAATGGTTCCAAGGTCAACCTGATCGCCGTCGGCACGCTACCTCTACATCTACCTTCAAGATCAGTTTTAGACCTGAATAATTGTTATTTGGTGCCAGCGTTGAACATAAACATTATATTTGGATCTTGTATAGTGCGAGACGGTTATTCATTTAAATCAGAGAATAATGGTTGTTCTATTTATATGAGTAATATCTTTTATGGTCATGCACCCTTGAAGAGTGGTTTATTTTTGTTGAATCTCGATTGTGGTGATACATATATTCATAATATTGATGCCAAAAGATGCAAAGTTGATAATTATAGTGCAACATATTTGTGGCACTGCCATTTAGGTCATATTGGTGTAAAGCACATGAAGAGAGTCTATGCAGACGGGCTTTTGGAATCACTTGATTATGAATCATTTGATACTTGTGAACCATGCCTCATGGGCAAGATGACTAAAACTCCGTTCTCCGAAACAATGGAGCGAGCCAATAACTTATTGGAAATAACGCATACCGATGTATGCGGTCCGATGAGTGTTGAGGCACGCGGCGGGTATTGTTATTTTCTGACCTTCACAGATGATTTGAGAAGATATGGTTATATCTACTTAATAAAACACAAGTCTGAAACATTTGAAAAGTTCAAAGAATTTCAGAGTGAAGTGGAGAATCATCGTAACAAGAAAATAAAGTTTCTATGATCTGATCGCGGAGGCGAATATTTGAGTTACGAGTTTAGCCTTCATTTAAAACAATGTGGAATAGCTTCACATCTCACGCCACCTGGAACACCACACCGTAATGGTGTGTCCGAACTATGGTGCACTGATCTCTCTTACCGACTACCATTATCGTTTTGGGGATATGCATTAGTGATAGTTGCATTCACGTTAAATAGGGCACCGTCTAAATCCGTTGAGATGACACCCTATGAACTGTGGTTTGGCAAGAAACCTAAGCTGTCGTTTCTTAAAGTTTGAGGTTGCGAACCTTATGTCAAAAGACTTCAGCCTGATAAGCTCGTTCCCAAATCGGAGAAGTGCGTCTTCATAGGATACCCTAAGGAAACAATTGGGAAAACCTTCTACCACAGATCCAAAGGCAAGATCTTTGTTGCCCAGAATGGAACATTTCTAGAGATGGAGTTTCTCTCGAAAGAAGTGAGTGGGAGGAAAGCAGAACTTGATAAGGTAATTGTACCTTCTCCCAATTTCAAAAGTAGCTCATCAGAGAAATCCATTTCCCGTGATGCCTACACCAACTAGACAGGAAGCTAATGATGATGATCATGAAACTTCAGATCAAGTTACAACAGAGCCTCATAGGTCAATCAGAGCACGATCCGCACCAGAGTGGTACGGTAATCCTGTTCTGGAAGTCATGTCACTAGACCATGGTGAACCTATGAACTATGAAGAAGCTATGATGAGTCCAGATTACAATAAATGGCTTGAGGCCATGAAATATGAGATTGGATCCATGTATGAGAACAAAGTGTGGACTTTGGTGTACTTGCCCGATGATCGGCGAGCCATAGAGAATAAATGGATCTTCAAGAAGAAGACTGACGCTGATGGTAATGTTACTGTCTACAAAGCTCGACTTGTCACAAAAGTTTTTTGGCAAGTTCAAGGAGTTGACTATGATGAGACTTTCTCACCCGTAGCGATGCTTAAGTCTGTCCGAATCATGTTAGCAATTGCCGCATTTTATGATTATGAAATCTGGCAAATGGACGTCAAAACTGCATTCCTTAATGGATTTCTTAAATAAGAGTTGTATATGATGCAACCCGAAGGTTTTGTCGATCCTAAAGGTGCTAACAAAGTGTGCAAGCTCCAGCGATCCATCTATGGACTGGTGCAAGCATCTCGGAGCTGGAATATACGCTTTGATGAGGTGATCAAAGCATATGGTTTCTGAGACTTAGAGAAGCTTTGTATTTACAAGAAAGTGAGTGGGAGCTCTATAGCATTACTAATATTATATGTGGATGACATATTATTGATTGGAAATGATGTAGAATTTTTGGATAGCATAAAAGGATACTTGAATAAAAGTTTTTCAATGAAAGACCTCGGTGAAGCTGCTTATATATTGGGCATCAAGATCTATAGGGATAGATCAAGACTCTTAATAGGACTTTCACAAAGCACATACCTTGACAAAGTTTTGAAGAAGTTCAAAATGGATCAGTCAAAGAAAGGGTTCTTGCCTGTATTGCAAGGTGTGAAATTGAGTCAGACTCAATGCCCGACCACTTCAGAAGATAGAGAGAAAATGAAAGTCATTCCTTATGCCTCAGCCATAGGTTCTATCATGTATGCTATGCTGTGTACCAGACTAGATGTGTGCCTTGCCATAAGTCTGGCAGGGAGGTACCAAAGTAATCCAGGAGCGGATCACTGGACATTGGTCAAGAACATCCTGAAGTACCTGAAAAGGACCAAGGATATGTTTCTCGTTTATGGAGGTGAGAAAGAGCTTGTCGTAATGGTTACGTCGATGGTAGCTTTGACACTGATCCGGATGATTTTAAGTCACAAACCGGATACATATTTATTTTTAATGGTGGAGCTGTCAGTTGGTGCAGTTCCAAGCAGAGCATCATGGCGGGATCTACATGTGAAGCGGAGTACATAGCTGCTTCGGAAGCAGCAAATGAAGGAGTCTGGATGAAGGAGTTCATATCCGATATAGGTGTAATACCTAGTGCATCGGGTCCAATGAAAATATTTTGTGACAATATTGGAGCAATTGCCTTAGTGAAGGAATCCAGATTTCACAAAAGAACCAAACACATCAAGAGACGCTTCAACTCCATCAGTGATGAAGTGAAGGAGAGAGACATATATATTTGCAAAATACATACGGATATGAATGTATCAGACCCGTTGACTAAGCCTCTTCCACGAGTAAAACATGATTAGCACCAAGACTCCATGGGTGTTAGAATCATCACAATGTAATCTAGATATTGACTCTAGTGCAAGTGGGAGACTGAAGGGAATATGCCCTAGAGGCAATAATAAAGTTGTTATTATATATTTCCTTATTCATGATAAATGTTTATTATTCATGCTAGAATTGTATTGATCAGAAACCTAAATACATGTGTGAATACATAGACAAACACTGTGTCACTAGTGTGTAGGAAATATGCCCTAGAGGCAATAATAAAGTTATTATTTATTTCCTCATATCATGATAAATGTTTATTATTCATGCTAGAATTGTATTAACCGGAAACATGATACATGTGTGAATACATAGACAAACTTAATGTCACTAGTATGCCTCTACTTGACTAGGTCATTAACCAAAGATGGTTATGTTTCCTAACCATAGACATGTGTTGTCATTTGATTAACGAGATCACATCATTAGGAGAATGATGTGATTGATTTGACCCATTCCGTTAGCTTAGCACTTGATCATTTAGTATGTTGCTATTGCTTTCGTCATGACTTATACAAGTTCCTATAACTATGAGATTATGCAACTCCCATTTACCGAGGAACACTTTGTGTGCTACCAAACATCACAACGTAACTGGGTGATTATAAAGGAGCTCTATAGGTGTCTCCAAAGGTACATGTTTAGTTGGCGTATTTCGAGATTAGGTTTTGTCAGTCCGATTGTCGAAGAGGTATCTCTAGGCCCTCTCGGTAATGCACATCACTATAAGCCTTGCAAGCAATGTAGCTAATGAGTTAGTTATGGAATGATGCATTACATAACGAGTAAAGAGACTTGCCGGTAACAAGATTGAACTAGGTATTGGATACAACGATCGAATCTCGGGCAAGTAACATACCGATGACAAAGGGAACAACGTATGTTGTTATGCGTTTTGACCGATAAAGATCTTCGTAGAATATGTAGGAGCCAATATGGGCATCCAGGTTCCGCTATTGGTTATTGACCGGAAACAGTTCTAGGTCATGTCTACATAGTTCTCCAACCCGTAGGGTCCGCACGCTTAAGGTTTCGATGTCAGTTATATTATGAGTTTATGAGTTTTTATGTACCGAAGTTTGTTCGGAGTCCCAGATGTGATTACGGACATGACGGGGAGTCTCAAAATGGTTGAGACATAAAGATTAATATAGTGGATGACTATATTCGGACACCGGAAGTGTTCCGGAGAAGTTTCGGATAAAACCGGAGTACCGGAGGGTTATCGGAACCCCTAGGGGAACTAATGGGCCTCGATGGGCCTTAGTGGAGAGAGAGAGGGGCGACCTAGGGCAGGCTGCACGCCCCTCCCCCTCTGGTCCGAATTGGACTCGGAGAGAGGCGGCGCCCCCTTTCCTTCTCCTCTCCCTCTCCTTCCTTCCCCTCTCTCCTTTAGGTGGAAACCTACTAGGACTTGGAGTCCTAGTAGGATTCCCCTCTTGGGGGCGCGCCATAGAGGGCCGGCCGGCCTCCCCCTTGCTCCTTTATATACGGGGGCAGGGGGCACCCCAAGGACACAACAATTGATCTCTCGATCTTTTATCCGTGTGCAGTGCCCCCCTCCACCATAATCCTCGATAATATTTTAGCGGTGCTTAGGCGAAGCCCTGCGATGGTAGAACATCAAGATCATCACCACGCCGTCGTGCTGACGGAACTCTTCCCCAACATTCTACTGGATCTAAGTCCGGGGATCTAAGTCCGCTTACAGTCTACGAGGGTCCGTAGACAACACTTTCCCCTCTCGTTGCTATGCATCACCATGATCTTGCGTGTGCGTAGGAATTTTTTTGAAATTACTACGTTCCCCAACATAATGAGCCTCTACTTGACTAGCTCATTGATGAAAGATGGTTAAGGTTTCCTAACCATGGACATGAGTTGTCATTTGATAACGGGATCACATCATTAGGAGAATGATGTGATGGACAAGATCCATCTGTTAGCTTAGCATATTGATCATTCAGTTTTATTGATATTGCTTTCTTTCATGTCAAAAACATATGCCTTCGACTATTAGATTATGCAACTCCCGGATACCGGAGGAATGCCTTGTGTGCTATATAACATCACAGCGTAAGCGGGTGATTATAAAGATGCTCTATAGGTGTCTCCGAAGGTGTTTATTGAGTTGGCATAGATCGAGATTAGGATTTGTCACTCCGAGTATCAGAGAGGTATCTTTGGGCCCTCTCAGTAATACACATCATAAGAAGCCTTGCAAGCAAAGTGCCTATGAGTTAGTTACATGATGATGTATTAAGAAATGAGTAAAGAGACTTACTGGTAACGAGATTGAACTAGGTATGAAGATACCGACGATCGAATCTCGGGCAAGTAACATACTGACAGACAAAGGGAATAATGTATGTTGTCATAACGGTTTGACCGATAAAGTTCTTCCTAGAATATGTAGGAGCCAATTTGAGCATCCAGGTTCCGCTATTGATTATTTACCGGAGAGTTGTTTCGGTCATGTCTACATAGTTCTCGAACCCGTAGGGTCCGCACGCTTAACGTTCGATGACGATTTAATATTATATGAGTTATGTGATTTGGTGACCGAATGTTGTTCGGAGTCCCGGATGAGATCACAGACATGACGAGGAGTCCCGAAATGATTGAGAGGTAAATATTGATATATAGGATGATAGTATTCGAACACCAGAAGTGTTCCGAAGTGTATCACATATTTATTGGAGTACCAGAGGGGTTACCGGAAACCCCGGGGAGAATATATGGGCCATATTGGCCATGAGAGGGGAGCACACCATCCCACAAGGGGTGGCGCACCCCCCCAAGGCATGTGGCCGAATTGGAGAAGGAAAAAGGGGGGTTCGGCCCCCTTCCTTTCTCTCTTCCCCCTTCCCCTTCTTCTCCGGTGAAAAAAGGAAAGGGGGGCGCCACCTGGGGAAACCCCAAGTAGGATTCGGATCCTACTTGGGGAGCCCCCTGGCTGCCTCTCCTCCCCTCCCACCTATATATATGTGTGGGGAGGGGGGCGCCTAGAACACACAACATCAATTGTTAGCCATGTGCGGCGCCCCCTCCACAGTTTACACACCCGGTCATATTCTTGTGGTGCTTAGGCGAAGCCCTGTGCGGATCACTTCACCGCACCGTCACCACGCGGTCTTACTGACGGAACTCATCTACTTCCTCGATATCTTGCTGGATCAAGAGGACGAGGGATGCCATCAAGCTGAACGTGTGTAGAACTCGGAGGTGTCGTACGTTCGGTACTTGATCGGTTGGAGCTAGAAGAAGTTCGACTACATCAACCGCGTTGTCAAACGCTTCCGCTTTCGGTCACGAGGGTACGTAGACATACAACTACAAAAAAATACACTTATGTGATGATACGTGTTTGTCACAGTAGGTCGCGTTTTTTGTCATGCATGTACATCCATGACAAATTTATGACAGAATCAAGATAGTCATACCTGTGTTGTCGTAGAAGTGTCCATGACATTACCAAAATTATCATCACGGGAGTGTCCACTTCCATGACGATAAATCGCGCGTCACAGAAGTGCTTTCGTCAAGGATGACCGACATGTGGCATCCACCGTAACGGAACGCCGTTAAGCTATCAGGTCCGGTTTTGGATCCGATAACCCGTTAACAGCCACGACCAATGGGGATTTTCCACGTGTAAAATCATCATTGCCTGGAGGAAACACGTGTCGGCTCACCGTTGGGACAGATGTCATCCACTCATTGGACCAAAAGCGCCTATGATACGTCGACATGTGGCATGGCCCAAGAGAGGCCTATTCCTGTGAAAAGGCCGGCCCGTTTGACTTGGGTCAAAAGGTGGCGGGCCGGCCCACGGCAAGCCTGTTAACGGCATGTTCGCATATAGCCCATTTACAGCCCGCTAACCCAGGGCCCGTTTACGGCCTAACCGAATTAGGCCCAGTAGCGTCATCTAGGTCGTCTAATATAATTCCAGCCCATTTTAACTTCCCGCCCATGTATGTCCCATCACGTCTTTCGGCCCATATGAGGCCCTTATTACTCTCGGCCCATTGACGGCCCGTGGTAAAACTGGCCCGTCATGAACATTGTATCACTTTATACCCATTAACGGCCCGTGGTGAAACTGGCCTGTAATGAACAGTGTATCACTTTATACCCATTAACAGCCCATTATTCCGTTGGGCCGTTTCCAGCCCATGTTATCTTTCGGCCTTCTCAGGCCCCATTTATTCTTGGGCTCATTTCCAGCATTCGGTTACTTACGGCACGTTACTGTCATTTTCTGCTTGTGGGCCAAATTCAGCCCGTGCTTACAATCGGCCCGTTTGTGGCCCGTTAATACGTTGGGCCGTTTTCATAGCGTCATCAAATACGGCCGATTAAAGACAGCCCATTATGGTCAGCCCATGAACGGACGATTCCAACTCTAGCCCATTTACGGCCATAAAGCGGTACGTTATTGGCTCATGTTTGGGCAATCGATCATACGACCCGTAGAAGGCCCATTTATAATACAGCCCGTAGAAGGCCCATTGATGATACGGCCCGTTGAAGGCCCATTGTTTCTACGCCCCGTAGAAGGCCCATTGTTTCTACGTCCCGTAGAAGGCCCAATGTCACTACAGTAAATATGTAGCCCATGGTTATTGTGGCCTAGTTAAAAAAAGGTTATTGCGGCCACTAGCAAACCGCGGAGAAAGAACAACACTGACTACAAGCAAACAAATAAACAAGATAACAAGGAAATAAATAAGCAAGCAACTTACGCTAGGCTATCACGGCTATTACACATATTACATCCACTGGGCATCAAAGTTCTCCACCAGTGCAAATATAGGGAAGAAAGCAGCATATCATATACACTGGTTGTAAAAGTTGGCGACCAGTGCAAAAAAAACGCCACAGCAAAACATGTCTAGAACTGAAACCACTTCAGAAGATCTCAAGAAACAATATCCTGGGTACCCATAATGCTGGCAAGTGCTTAGCAAGCTTATTACCTTTCTCTTGTTTAGCGCTTAAATCCTCCGGTAACTTCTTTGTTGCACCGTAAAGTATGCATCTGAATTCTGCGGGGACTTCCTCGGTCCTTGACTTCATGTCAACACATCTGACCGATGTCTTTCAACTTGAAGCTGAGACTCAAGAAGACGAACTGATTCAGGCAGCGAGTTCGAAGAGCTTGTGCCAGCAGTAGTGGCCAGTAACTCGAACACTACATCAAGACAGGACTTCTCGGTTCTCTCACTGTCGTCAAGGTAGTTTTTATCAACTTTCTTGGAAGCCAACAGGGATGTCTCACTATCTTGAACCTTATCTGCTTTACTTCCTTCACCATAACATAACGGGGTAATGTTCAACAATATTTTGTCCGCATTCTAAAAGAGAAACAAGCAGACACATCACAGATTTACCATGTTGTATATGAAACTCATCTTGGTAAATCAGTTCAGTAGTAAAGTGCACAGGATAAATGCATGAAACAAACATATATCTATGTACCATGGTCACTTTATGGTCTATATCATTCTAGTTTTTGTTGCCAAATCAAGATAGAGACACGGTTCAAATAATATTTGTTCAAGAGAAAGCAGAATAGACAGAATATAAGTGTGGGAAACTATAGAGACACTTGTAATGTGCATGACATGAGAACATAACTGTTTATTCAATTGAAACTGAAATCAATATAGAGCAAGTTACAACAGCAAACCAGTTAAAGACACAAGTTTAAAACATACCTGTTGCGCCATTGGAGTTTCAATTCCATCCTTCAAATTTTAAAATAGTTGGTCTGAGTAAATACAGTGATGCAAGAGCAAAAGAGTATGAACCATAGCTACATAACCTGACCTGAGAACAATTCTTCTTCTCCTTTAAGAGTTGAGTTGGGATTCAAAGTGGTGGTCCTCGTGCTTTGGGCACTGCATTTCCCTTACTAACTGCTCGTGTTTGGGTGCTCTGTGGTGGAGACGGTGCTGTGTCAACTGGAACTGGGTTACTATCTGCTGGGGTTGGGGTTAGAAGGGGTGTATCTGTTTCTCTGTCCAACTGGGTAGGGGTACAATCTGCGAGAGTCTAGGTTATGTGTGGTGGGGCTAGTTCTTGGGCAAGTACAACAGTGGTTCTATCTGCATCAACTGGTAGCACTATCTTTTCTAAGACCGTGTTGTTACTCCCTTAGATACTGCCATCACCCTCTCCAATTCAAATGGCTGATAAACAAGAAAAGTAATTGAATGTACAGACATTGTATGATAGACAGGTGCAATGGATTGTGGGGAATAAAAAAGGGCATGAGATAATTCACATTTATGTTGTCTAACCAAACACGATAGCATGACACAATTTCACATATATGATGGCTAACTAAACAGGATAGCATGATACAATTTCACATTATGATGGCTAACTAAAAAAGATGGAAAGACATAGTTCAAAATATGATGACTATGTAAACAGGATGATATGATATAAATATATAATGTGTTTATTAAATAGGTTGGCATGCCATAATTCACATACATGCCGCCTATGGAAACATGATAGCATAATGTAATTCCCGGATAGAATGACATAATTCAAAATATGATGACTGTAAACACGAAACAGGATGAGATGATATAACTATATCATGTCTTTATTAAATGGGTTGCCATGCCATAATTCAGATAGATGTTGTGCATGTAAACATGATGGCATCATATAATTCAAATATATGATTTATATAGTAAGCAAGTAATCAGATGGAATCCATATATGATGTAAAAACTAAGCAATGCAAGACAACATGCATGACATTGGTAATATAACCCTGCCAAGTTTGAGCATAGACCTCAGGGGGGAAATAGTACTGGTCATCAGTCTCTGAATCCTCCTCTAAGGAGCTCTGTGTATCCAGCAAGATGTACGCTTGACATGTAGCATTATGCACTCTGAATACCTTGTTTTCACTCCAGATACTTCCATCACCGCTTCAAATGGCTGATGCACAGGAAGAGTAGTTGAATCTACAAACATTGTCGACAAATGGAACACGTAATACAAAAAATGATAGCATGGTATAATTCACATACATGATGATTGGCTCAACAACATGGCTTTGCATAATTCACATATATAATGCCTTTGCAACAAGATAGCATTGCATAATTCACATATATAATGTCTTGCAACAAGATGGCAACGCATAATTCACATATATGGTAATTAGACACTAAAAAGGTGGCATTCACAGAAAACATGTTTAAACTAATCAAATGACATCACAATGCAAGACACCATACGCACGATATGAGCAACATATCCCTGCCAAGTTAATTAGAGCATACACATCAGGGGAAATAGGACTGGTCTTTTGTCTCTGAATCCTCCTCTGAGGAGCTATCCGTAACCAGCGAGATATGCGCTTCGTCAGATAGCATAGTCTGCTCTGAAGACCTTGTTTTCACTCCAGAGTTTTCCATCACCGTGTCAAATGGCTGATGCACACGAAGAGTAGTTGAATGTACTAACATTGTTGACAAATGTAATACGTAACGAAAAAAAAGGATGACCTGATATAGTTCACATATAAGATGACTGGCCAAGCAGGATGGCATTGCAAAATTCACATATATGATGCTGGCTAAACAAGATGGCATTGCATAATTCACATAAACGATGAATAAACTAAACAGATGGCATTCACACAAAGCATGTCTAAACTAAGCAGTTGACATATTTGATGTATAAAGTAAGCAATGCAAGGCACCATATGCATGATATAACCAACATCAGCATGCCAAGTTAGAGCGAAGACCTCATGGGGTAAATAGGAGTGGTCTTCTGCTTCTGAATCCCCCTTAGAACAGTTTTCTTCCTCTTGATTATGATCCGAAATGGGTGGAGGGGGGCTGCCTTTGCGCCCACCATGGAGCGACGTCTGCATGAAATTTTATTGCCACGCAAGGCTCGTCTCTTTTGCTCTACATGTTCAGTTCCATTGTGTACAATAAGCCCGACATGCATAGGAATAAAACAAAGTGAGATTATGTAAGGAGTGCATGCACAAATCCAGAGTGATGCTAGCAAACTGTGGATAGACCCAAAACCAATGATAGCAGGCAGATAATAGCTTTAGTTAAAAAATACAGATAATGGATCCTTTAATGTTTGTTTGCACCCAACATGAAACTCATAGTAGACACCCGAGATTAACCAGATAGTAGAAGATAGTACTGATTGCGGCCCCAATATGTACCCCGCAACCATTTAAAATCTCAAGTTTCAGCATAAGTTTGGACCTGAGTCGGCGTCTAATAGGTGAACACGACGATAAAGTAGCGTGTCATCATATTAAGCGATGCATAACATAAGCAGACACGGAAGAGTGCGACCTCTCTTGCGGACCCGTGTAGTCCTCAAGGTCATCTAATCAGTTGATGATGGTAATGCAGTTGTCATGGCTGCCGGCAGCGGGGAAGAAGATCTGAGGCGGCGAAAGACAGTCTGGAGAGCGGATCCCTGCTGTGATGAACCCTTCCGTCATTGGAGCAGCTGAGCTGGGGTGGAACACAACACCGCAGGAGCGGGACAAACCACACAAGGTTTTCTTTTACACATATCTGTAACAGAAGTAATTGTGTAAGGGCTTGTTTGAATTTGAGGATTCTAACAATGCAGGGATAGGAAATAGACAAGAATAGGATAGGAATGCACGTGCAAAATAGAGAATTTAAAAACACAAGATTGCTGCCAATCTAGGTGTTTGGTTCACAGGAATTGGAAGATCACAGGATGCAAAGAAGCATGGTGAGATTAAGTCAAACCACAAGAAGTGTACAACCTCTTTGGCGAAGCCATGTCGATCTCAGCGTGATTGGGTTGGCCGGTGAGGATGCTCCGGCTGAGTTGGCTGTCAGAGGAGGGGAAGAAGATATTAGGCGTCTGGAGATGGAGCCCGAGGTACTGCTCCGCTGTGATGGAGGGTTCCGTCGTTGGAGCAGCTCCGGTGAGTTGTACGACGCCGAGGCTGAAGCAGGACAAGAGAGACAATGTTAACCTGAGTGGAATTCTAATAGCATTTCCAATAGATGACGCAAAATACATAACCACAAAGTGCTAGATGTATACATCAGCCGCTCATCTCTGAACTTAACTGTCAAAACTGGATTTAACTGTCGAAACTGAACATAATTGTCGAAACTGAATTTTGCTGTCGAAACTGAATTTTACTATCGAAACTGAACGCACTAGAGGTGAGGCTACACGTCAGTCGACTGACTTTTTCATCTCTGGTCAGTCGATTTTGCAGCGGTTGGATACGAAATCAAAGGCCTGCAGTTCATCTTCAACCTCAACCCCTTGAGCCGCCACCACCAAGCAAAACAGCTGCCCCCCGCCGCTTGGCCGGGCATGTCGCCTGCCCGCCCGAAAACACTCCCACCGCCGTCTGCCGCCGCCCCGGCCATCCCTCTAGCCCCGTGCCGAGCTTTTTCTCCGGCGATCCCCACGCCCCCGCCCCACCACCGCCCCCCACCCTGAACCCTAAGATAGATAGTGGGGTACTTCTCTGTGAGCCCCTCCCCATTGGCTGGTTCTTCCTTAACTCCGTGAGCCCCCCCACCCACGAAAATTGGTGACCCAAAAGTTGATTCAGTCGACTGAAGTGTAGCTAAATCAGAGAAGCATCGCAAGCAAGAGCAAGAGCGAGAGCAGCAGCACGAGCAAGAGCAAGAGCAAGAGTAGACTAGGCAGGGGACCGAGAGCAAGAGCAGAGCAGCATCGCGAGCGAGAGCTAAAGTAGTAGCAGCTCCTACTGATGGGGACGTCTCCGCCGAGGGAGCGATGTCGTGGAGGAAGTGGCCGGCGACACCGCGGTGGATGGAGCCGCGCCGTGTTGGCTCGGTACCGAGCGCCGGTAGCACCATGAGATCAAATCAAGAAGAAAATGCGGCGATTAGTGTACAACCTCTTTGTTGGCACCGATTAGGCCGCAGCTTCATCCGAGGAAACGATGATGCTGATGCTCTTCCGGTGGTGCAGGTGAAGACGGTGGTGTGGGAATGGAGGTGGCGTGAAAGACGAGAGGAACGTCGGGGCAGCTCCTTGGAGGTGGAGGACGGGGTAGCTGAACCGGCGGGACGACCAGATCGACGACGGATCCTCATCTGGTACGGTGGATGAGGGACGTCAAGGTGTTGACGTGGACGACGTCGTCGGGGAAGAGGCTCCGGCTGGGTGGCGGATGGAGGAGAGTGTGGGGCTTCGCGGGTTTTCCCGGCCTCGGTGTACGAATGGGTGGGCGGATGGGATGGGAGTGGGGAACCATGGCTTAGGGACGCGCTTGTCCGAAATGTGGGGTAAGTTACAAAAGTACCCCCACCGATTTGAGGCGGTTCTTTCGGTTCAGGGGTATCACGGGCATTTCACGTGTCGGGATTTCACAGGAGGTGGGAGTTTTCGCGCGCGTTGTAATTTTGGAATAGCAAGGCGCGGGTTGAGATGGAGGGAGTTGTCGGAGCACAACAATACAAAGATATATCTTAAATATTTCGGGCTAACAAGGCGCGGGTTGAAGAGGCGGGAGTTTCCGCAGCATGATAGACAGAGACGCTAGCTTGAAATTTTGGCATAACAAGCCGCGGCTTGAAATTTTGGGAGAACAAGCTTAATGTGTACCCAAAAGTAAAAAAAGACAATTTAGACTAGTATGATATACTATGTACAATGTGTTTAACACGCACAACACACACAGAGACACCATTTAGACTAGTAAGGTACATGTGCATTGCACACATGAGATTTGGCAACCAAATTATGAATAAATACCACATTATAGCATGTAAGCTTTGAGTCATATATGCATTATGTAGATGTTTGTTTAATTCTTATAGTTCATTTCATTCAAAATCACCTAGTTTTTATAAGAAAGCTAATCTATTTTAAGATTCATGGAATTGTGCGTTGTAAGGCATAAAGTAAAAACAAATCATGTAGAAAAACATTTGGGAAATTCTGATACGGAAGATTCTAGAACAAAGAAGAAGTGCTTGTGTTTTGAGGTTTGTGCATTATGCTTAAGTTCAACCATAGAGTCTTCTAGATTGTACATGTGGCAAAATCTGGTGGAATCTAGATGATATCCAACGGCCAGTAGTGCTCAAATTTGCCAGCTCTGCACCATCGGATTGGCCTCATCCAACGGTCATCTTTCAAAGTTAAAGTTATCCGCACACTATATAAAAAAATATAAAATATAATACATATATATATGTGTATAGATATAGATATGTGATGCGAAAGCCACCCATCATCTCCAATTCGAATAGTGTGTCCATGCACGGATGCAATGTGGCCAAACGATGTCTGCCATCGGTATCTCAAATTCAAACCAGCCTGACCTTGTTCAATGTGTATACATTACAACATGCTCATTTCCAAACCACACCTCGCAGATCTCCGTTATATTCATGCACGCATGGGTTTCAAACATCATGATATCTTATTCAAATATTTGAATTCAAGTTTACATTGATTATGACCTCACCTAGTCTTTTACACCCACACATGGGTCTTCTCTTTATAATTGTACCACTAACTTTCTCTCGTGCATGCATGCACACACACTACCAGTCGGCATTATCCATCGCACACATGCAATCTTTTTCTTCAGGTCGGTCTCCCATGAAGGTACACACACACATCCCCCTCTCCATCATATCGGTCATTCTTTATCTCTCACGTGCATGCGCAATAATCAATGTTCTGTGTGTGTGTGTGTGTGTGTGTGTATGTAGGTCTTTCATAGTTTTCCACATAAACCGATCAATCTATATATCTAGTGAGATCTCGCCATCTTTCCCACGTCCACATCGATCAATCTATACCTCTCTATATAGGATTACATATATAGCTAATACACCCACATTAATTATATATCCAACGCCCCTCTCATCATCCACGCCTTCTTCTCCATCTCTCAAACACGCACAATGGCGAAGACAAGGGCAGCAAGGGCCCTGCCCCCCCTAACATCACTATATATAAAGGCTAATATGAATGTGATCATTAGACAATTGCTGGTAAAAATGGTTTTAGTTGATGAATTGGCCCTCCTCGTAAAGGATTAGCAATGCTTGGCCCCCTAGCTCATGGGACATTTTTCATGGCTCCACCACTGCTTGGCATAACAGTGCGTTCTCGCCCTCTCTCTAAATATCGATCTACATGATTGTGCACTCCTTCATAGTCTCCCTCCACTCGCCCTCGCACCATCTTCTAGCCCCCACGGATTTTGCCACATGTACAATCTAGCAGACTCCATGGTTGAACTTAAGCATAATGCACAAATCTCAAAACAACAGTGGTTATCCTTTGTTCTAGAATCTTTCGTATCATAACTGCCCAAACTTTTTTTCTAGTTGAATTGCCAATATTTTTTTTTACTTTATGCTTTGCAACGCACAATTCCATGAATAATAAAATAGATTAAGGGCTTCTTTGATTCAAAGGATTCTCGAAGGAGTTTTGGAGGATTCTAATCCTTAGGAATTTTTCCTATCTTGGTTGTTTGATTCGTACACTGCAAAAAAAAGACACATCCGTGACATTTTGGGCCGAACAAAATTTTTTCTGTCATACATATGACACTTCTATGACGATAACTGTGACAAAACGCGGTATCATCATAGATGTGGTGGGCTCCTACTTCTATGACAAAAAAATCATGACAGAAAATGGGCTTTTCGTCCTGGGCGGGCCGGAGATGCAGCTGCATGACATTCTTTGGGCCGTCCATGACGGAAAAAACCGTGGTAGAAGCAAGGGGGAGGAAAATCTCGGGGAGTTCCCGATTACGGTGGGAGGTCGGGGGCCGAGCGATGCACGTTTCTCTCGTACACGTACGCGCGTGTGTGTGAGGCGTTGGCTCTAACTGAACCCGAGTGAGGCGTTGGGCTCTAACTGAACCCGAGCGATTGCACTGCAGGCTACGCGTTACTGAACCCGAGCGGTCGATCGATGGCTGTTAACTTAACCCGATCGAGTGATCCCTTCACTACTGCTGCTAACTGAAGCCGATCGATGCTGCCTCTGGGATGAGTAGTGAGTGTTGCGGGAGGGGGGGGGGGGTTGGATGAACAGTGAGCGGTGGCGTTGCCTCTGGATGAACGACCCCGTGTTGTGGTGGAGGGCTGGATGAACAGTAGACGGTGGAGGGGTGCCCGTGGAGGGGTGGTTGAATAGGACCACGTGGTGTGGAGGGCTAGATGAACAGTAGATGGGGGAGGGGTGGTTGAACAGTAGCCAGTGGAGTAGCGCACGGTGGAGGCTGGATGAACAGGAGCCCGTGGAGGCTAGAGGAGGTCGAAGGTGGAGATGAACAGTATCTCGTGGAGTCCCGTTTTGCGATGCCACACCCTCCCGATGAACAGGACCCTGTTTGACCGTGGCGCTCCTACACACAAATGCGTTTCGTTCGTTTTGCGATGCGCCACACCCATCCCGATCAACAGGACCCCGTTTGACCGTAGTAGGAGGTCTGTTTCCGTTTTGCGATGCACGCCACACCCCTCCCGATCAACAGGACCCCCGTTTCGACCGTAGGAGGTCCGTTTCCTCCGTTTTGCGGTATGCCACACTCCTCCCGATCAACAGGACCCCGTTCCGAATGTAGGAGGTCTGTTTCCTCCGTTCTGTGGTACGCCAGGCCTCGTTTCCATCGCCTGTTCCGTCCAAGCCCTCCCGATGAACACGAATGACCCAGCCGGTTGGCTCCCTATGAACACGAGACGACGATGTTTCTACGTTCCGACCCAGCCATGTACGTATGCGCGAGTAGGTGTTCGAGACACAGCCCGTATGTACGTACGTGGTCATATTTTTGTTTCTTGCACCCTGGCCGATGTACGTACGAGTACATGCTACGTGCACGCCTCTACTAAGACACGTACATGCCTCTACTATGACACGTGTGCGCCTCTACATCGACCAGTATATATGTACGTACACGTTCGCGACCAGAATGACAACGCTACGTACGCTTCGACCAGGTGGGTCGGTATCGAGCACTTCCTTGCGTGCGAAGATGTAGCTGGTGGGTCCCAGCAGTCAGGGGGGCGAATCTTTTTTGTTGCCCGGACGCACTTCCTTGCATGCGAAGATGTAGCTGGTGGGTCCCAGCAGTCAGGGGGGCGAATCGTTTTTTTTTTGCCCGGACGCACTTCCTTCCGTGCGAAGATGTAGTCAGGGGGAAACGTTTTTTCGCGAAATACGATGGCCCGTCCGGTGGGTCCCGGCTGTCAGGTGGAGGAATAATTATTTTGCACGTAATAAGGAGGCACTTCCTTGTTGCGGCCGTGGACCCAGCTGTCAGCCTCTCCACGTATAGTCCACGTCCGATGGAAGCCGTTCCTTGACCACGTTGACCACACCGCGTCGAGAGCACCAGGGCAGTGGACGACGGCGAGGCCTAGGAAGGGGACGACGCGGCAGTGGATGCCCACATGTAGAGAAGTACGAGGGTTCGCTGGTTCGCTGTGGTGTGAGGCTGCCGTCGCGCATGAGAATAACGAGGGTGTGGGTGAGTAGAGGATGGCCTGGCCAGCGGTGGGAGTAGTAGGGGGCGGTGAGGCCTCCGCCGCATCGCAGCCGGCCACGGTAGGCAGGAGCACGAGGCACGACCGGCGCTAGTTTGGGCGGCTGGATCAAGAAGACCAGAGGTTGAAGAAGCACTACGGCCGTTGGATGGACATCGTACAGTCACTGGAGCTAGAATCGTGCATATTGACTAAGTTGACAAAGTCCTCCGTCCCCGTCAACTTAGTAGGCCCACAAGTCAGCCTGCCACTATACTGGGTCCCAGCTAACAGGGGGAGTATTCATTTTTGTGTGTGTCATAAGGAGGCACTTCCTTGCGTGCGAAGATATAGCTGGTGGGTCCGAGCTGTCAGCGGCGGTGATACGTCTCCGTCGTATCTACTTTTCCAAACACGTTTGCCCTTGTTTTGGACTCTATCTTGTATGATCTGAATGGAACTAACTTAACGGAGCTGTTTTCGGTGAGAATTGCCATGATGTTGTTTCATGTGCAGAAAACAAAAGTTCTCGGAATGACCTGAAACTCCACGAAATATCTTAGAATAAATAATAAAAAATCCTCGCCAAAGATGAAGACCAGGGGCCCACACCCTGTCCACGAGGTTGGGGGGCGCGCCCCCCTACCTCGTGGCCCCCCTGGATGCCCTCCGACGCCAACTCCAACTCCATATATTGGCTTTCGGGGAGAAAAAAATCAGAGAGAAAGTTTTCATCGCGTTTTACGATACGGAGCCGCCGCCAAGCCCTAATCTCTCTCAGTAGGGCTGATCTGGAGTCCGTTCGGGGCTCTGGAGAGGGGGATTCGTCGTCGTCATCATCATCAACCATCCTCCATCACCAATTTCATGATGCTCACCGCCATGCGTGAGTAATTGCATCGTAGGCTTGCTGGACGCTGATGGGTTGGATGAGATTTATCATCTATTCGAGTTAGTTTTGTTAGGGTTTGATCCCTAGTATCCATTATGTTCTGAGATGATCCCTAGTATCCATTATGTTCTGAGATTGATGTTGCTATGACTTTGCTATGCTTAATGCTTGTCACTAGGGCCCGAGTGCCATGATTTCAGATCTGAACCTATTATGTTTTCATGAATATATGTGTGTTCTTGATCCTATCTTGCAAGTCTATAGTCACCTACTATGTGTTATGATCCGGCAACCCGAAGTGAAAATAATCGGGACCACTCCGGTGATGACCATAATTTGAGGAGTTCATGTATTCACTATGTGCTAATGCTTTGTTCGGTTCTCTATTAAAAGGAGGCCTTAATATCCCTTAGTTTCCAATAGGACCCCGCTGCCACGGGAGGGTAGGACAAAAGATGTCATGCAAGTTCTTTTCCATAAGCATGTTTGAATATATTCGGAATACATGCCTACATTACATTATTGAATTGGAGCTAGTTCTGTGTCACCCTATGTTATGACTGTTACATGATGAACCACATCCGGCATATTTATCCATCGCTGACCCGGTGCCTACGAGTTTTCCATATACTGGTTTACGCTTATTTACTTTTCCGTTGCAACTGTTATCATCACTACAAAATACCAAAAAAATTACTTTTACTGTCTTTACTTTTGTGACCGTTACCACCACTATCATATTACTTTGCTACTAAACACTTTGCTGCATATACTAAGTTTCCAGGTGTGGTTGAATTGAAAACTCAGCTGCTAATACTTGAGAATATTCTTTGGCTCCTTGTGTCGAATCAACAAATTTGGGTTGAATACTCTACCTTCGAAAACTGTTGTGATCCCCTATACTTGTGGGTTATCAAGACCTTTTTCTGGCGCCGTTGTCGGGGAGCAAAGCTCTATTCTTTGAGTCACTTGGTATTTATATCTGCTGGACACTATGAAGAACTTGAAGGACGCTAAGACAACAATTTATCCCTCAACTACGAGGGGAGGTAAGGAACTGCCATCTAGCTCGCACTTGATTCACCTTACATTATAAGTAAGCTAGCGACACCTAAACCTCAAATCTCGCTATTCGATTACGATATGTCTCATGTTATTGATGATGCCACTTCTGCTATGCATGATACTTATGATGAAACTACTTCTATGCTTGATACTATTGTGCCTCTTGGTGAATTTCTAGATGAACAAATTTATAGGTCTAGAGAAAGAGAAATTATTGAAACTGAACACGATGATGTTAGTAATGATGATAATATGCATGCTATTCCTGAGGGTTATCTTTTTAATGTTGAATCTACTGAAGCTATTCTTGCTTGCCAGGATAGTCTTGAACGTAAGAGGTTGCTAGTTAAATGGAGTAAAGAATCTTTTAGAGGTAGGATGAGACCCGACCCTGCTTTTGCTACTTCACCTATCTGTGTTCTTGATCAGGATTATTATGATTATTCTGTTGATCCAGATATAGTTACTTTGGTTGAATCTGATCCTTTTTATGGCTATGAATCTGAAACTATTGTGGCACATTATCGTAAGTTAGATGATATAGCTGCCCTGTTTACTAATAATGAGAGATCGCGCTACCTTTATTTACTCAAAATATTCCCGTTCTCATTAAAGGGTGATGCTAAGATATGGTTTAATTCTCTTGATCCTGGTTGTGTGCAAAGTCCCGGGGATATGATTTATTACTTCTCGCTAAATATTTCCCTGCTCATAAGAAACAAGCTGCTTTGAGGGATATATATAATTTTGTGCAAATTGAAGAAGAGAGTCTCCCACAAGCTTGGGGAGGCTTCTCAAGTTACTTAATGCTTTGCTGATCATCCTCTTAAGAAACCTGAAATACTTAATATCTTTTATAATGGACTAACCGATGCTTCCAGAGATTACCCGGATAGTTGTGCTGGTTCTCTTTTAGGGAAAGAACACGGATGAAGCTGAAATTTTATTGAATAATATGTTGACAAATGAAATTAATTGGGCACCTCTGAGCCAACTCCAGAGCCACCATCGAGCCTAGTCCTAAACCAACTCCGAAGAAGAGAGGTGTTCTATTTCTCGATCCAAGATATGCAAGAGGCAAAGAAATCAATGAAAGAAAAATGTATTAAAGCTGAAGATGTTAAGAATTTACCTCCTATTGAAGAAATACATGGTCTTAATTCACACTTTGTTGAAGAAGTATATAATCTCAATTACTTATTTATCAAGAACCTCCCGATGTCCCGACACAGGTAGTAAAGGTAAATTCTCTCTATAGATATGATAAAGCTGAAGTCCCTCCTACTAAAATTGCTAGTCAGTGCTTGGATGAGTTTGATGACTTTATGTTTAAGCAAGATGACTTTAATGCTTATTTTGGTAGACAATTAAAATAGAATACCTTTATGATTAAACGCTTGAGTGATTATATGGCTAATATTAGAGGTGAACTTAAACTTGTTAGCAAACATGCTTCTATGGTTACCACTCAAGTAGAACAAGTACTTAAAGCTCAGAAAGAAATACTTAATGAAATGAATAGTAAGAAAAATGATTATGCTGTTAGAGTGGTATTAGAACTGGTAGAATGACTCAGGAACCTTTTGTATCCTGAAGGCCACCCTAAGAGAATCGAGCAAGATTCTCAGAGAAATAATATAGATATGCCTAGTTCTTCTAAAAGGAAGAAAAAGAAAAATGATAGAAATGTGCAAACTTCTAGTGAACCTATTGCTGAACCACCTGATAATCCAAATGATATCTCTATGTCTGATGCTGAAACACAATCTGGTAATGAACATGAACCTAGTGGAAATGTTAATGATAATGTTCATGATGATGCTCAACCTAGTAATGGTAATGATGTAGAAGTTGAACCTGCTGTTGATCTTGATAACCCACAATCAAAGAATCAACGTTATGATAAAAGAGACTTCGTTGCTAGGAAACATGGTAAAGAAAGGGAACCATGGGTTCATAAACCCATGCCTTGTCCTCCGAAACCATCCAAGAAAAAGAATGATGAGGATTTTGAGCGCTTTCTTTGAAATGATTAGACCCATCTTTTTGCGTATGCAATTGACTGATATGCTCAAAATGAATCCTTATGCTAAATATATGAAAGATATTGTTACAAATAAAATAAAAATACCTGAAGCTGAAATTTCCACCATGCTTGCTAATTACACTTTTATAGGTGGAATACCAAAGAAACTTGGAGATCCAGGAGTACCTACTATACCATGCTCCATTAAAAGAAATTATGTTAAAACTGCTTTATGTGATCTTGGAGCCGGTGTTAGTGTTATGCCTCTCTCTTTATATCGTAGACTTGACTTGAATAAGTTGACACCTACTGAAATATCTTTGCAAATGGATGATAAATCAACTACTATACCTGTCGGTATTTGTGAGGATGTGCCTGTTGTGGTTGCAAACGTTACTATTTTAACGGACTTTGTTATTGTTGATATTCCCGAGGATGATAGTATGTCTATTATTCTTGGAAGACCTTTCCTTAATACTGCAGGGGTTGTTATTGATTGCAACAAAGGCAATGTCACTTTTCATGTTAACGGTAATGAGCATATGGTACACTTTTCGAGGAAACAACCTCAAGTTTATAGTATCAACTCGATTGGAAAATTTCCATCGATTATATTTGGAGGTTTTGAATTTCCTCTCCCTACTATCAAGAAGAATATATGATATACTTATTATTGGGGATGTCCATATCCCCGTTGAGGTAACAGAGTGTTATTTGAAATTTCTCCGGTTCCATGTTAATCGGAATGAGTTTGTTAACAAGACTTGATCATAGTGGATTCTTTTTGATGAGCATGAGATGGATCAACTAGAAGCACACCTTCTGTACCCTCCTTATATTTTCTGTTATTTAGTAAAAACAAAGTAAAATGGTATTTTTCTGTCTGTCTCCTGACTTATCCGTGCAATATAAAAATATCCCGAAAATAAAAGTCCTCAGAATGCCATGCCAATTTAATATGATTTTTTCGGGAATATTTGAGGATTTTTAGTGCAAAAATTACCGCGGGGGGAGCTGCCACCTGGTCACGAGGGTGGAGGGCGCGCCCTACCCCCTGGGCGCGCCCCCCCTGCCTCGTGGGCCCACGGTGGCCCTTCTCCATGTATCCCTGCACCCATCTTCTTCCTCTGTCTCACACAAACCCGAAAAACCAACTCAAGCTCGTGTTCCAGCAACTTTTGCTGCGATTTTCGATCTCCTTGCTCAAAGCACCTCTCGCAAAACTGCTTGGGGAGATTGTTCCTTGGTATGTGACTCCTCCATTGGTCCAATTAGTTTTTGTTCTAGTGCTTTATTCTTTGCAAATTTGTGCTGCATAGGTGACCATGTTCTTGAGCTTGCATGTCAAATTTTATATGGTTCCAAGTAGTTCTAATGCTTGATATATGCTCTAGGCACTTGTATGAGTAGTTGCTATCAGTTTTATTGAAGTTGGTTCACTTTTGTTTGAAGTTACTAAAAAATTCAGATTGTTTCAGAAATAATGAAGAGACTTTTGAGGGGCTCGTCGAGACGAAGCTCTAAGGAGAAACAAAAGGAAGAAGAACAGAAGCCCAAATTTAATTTGCCTCGTTTCGCGGAGGTTCGGCCGTGTGAATGGCCTTCCGATGAATTCTCGAGGAGAGCCGGGATTTATGAGGATTTCTATCTATTAATTGAGAACGCCGGCCTCACCAACTTCCTCCGCGACCAACGTCATCAGTATCTCTTACTCACAAATACTTTTGTGCAGAACTTCTACTTTTTCCCTAAGAAATCACCTCCAACAATAGAGTTCCATTTATATGACGTTGTTAAGGAGATGACATTAGCTGAATTTTGCGAGGTTTGAAAAATACCTTTTGAGGGCACCTTAGATGATCCACACCGTGATGAAGTGGAAACTTTTATTAACACTATCACTGTGGGAGAAACCAGGAAGGTTTCTGATGCAAGAATTACTAGCATACATTTTCCTGTTTTGTGCTACTTTGCCTTATTTGCTAGTCATTGTTTGATTGGTCGTGGGAACTGTGGGAACCTTAGCATTCCTGATATTATTATTTTGTTCCATGGTTTATACCGCAATAACTCTATTAGTATGGGTGGAATTGTTGCTAGACGGTTAAGTTTGAACCGCACTAAGGGCCCCATCTTTGGGGGCATTTATGCTTCACGCCTTGCTGAATATTTTGAAATACCTATTAGGCATGAGGATAAAGAATAAACAGCGCTGCCCCATCCTTATTTAGATTATAAGAGTATGCTAGCGCATGATTTTCTTGTTAAGAGTCGCGAAGGGGAGCTCAGATATAAGTTGTAGTTTGATAAACATCACCCTGAGACTATTACTTTGCCTGCTCCCTCTTTGTTTAACTTGTCTACAGGTTCTTACATTGTTCCGTGGGTGGTTGTTCAAGCCTATCGGAATCCTGCACCAGCCCCGGAACCGGAGCCACAAGATGAGCCTCCACGAATGTCTGTTTATTCTTGGGATCCTGAGGCGGTTGCCGCCAAAGGGCAATCGAGTCCTCTTCATCACATTATGATCCCAACTATTCTGCATCACAGTATGACCCCAGCTACACCTACGGATATATATCAGCTAGGCTATCCCTGGCAATAGACCAACTTAGCCCAAAAGCCTAAGCTTGGGGGAGTATGTATTCCCACCGACATTACATTTATGTTCACACACACTCATTGCTAGATGTCGGTGCTCATACTCTTTCACTGTAATACCCATGTTAGTTTAAATTTCTTTTTCCATCTTTCTTCCTATGTGTTTAATAAACCTTAGAAAAACCTAAAAAAATTAGTTAGTCTATTTTTCCTGCTGTAGTAGTAATAATTAAAAAGAAAACCCAAAAACATTTCCCGTTCTTCTTTTGCTTGTTGGAGCTTTCCCGTGTAAATATTTTTTATCTTACTTTTCCTTTCTTTGGGGGTCGAGAAGACCATATTGAAAATGCTTAGTGTCTCTCATCTGCATGATTGTTTATCTAACTTAGAGCCCATATTACTTGTCTTCTCTCTTGAGTTGAATGCTTGCAGATTCCAGCTTAGTCCATTGCACGTGCACTCTTATTATTATTCACACCGGTCGGTCGTGCAAGTGAAAGGCAATAATGATGATATATGATGGACTTATTGGGATGAGAAAAGCTGGTATGAACTCGACCTCTCTTGTTTTTGTAAATATGATGATTCATCGTTCTGATTCAGCTATTATGAAGTAAACATATTTGCAATGACATTTAGAGATTATAGTTGCTTGTGCCATGCTTGATTAGCTATGAGTTATAATGGTTTACCTTGAGTGCCAACATGCTATTAGAATGATTATGATATGGTATGATGGGATGGTATCCTCCTTTAAATAAATTGAGTGACTCGACTTGGCACATGTTCACGCATGTAGTTGAATCAAATCAACATAGCCTTCATGATACTTATGTTCATGGTGGATTATATCCTACTCATGCTTGTATTCGGTGTAAATTAATTTTAATGCATGTTTACGACTGTTGTTGCTCTCTCAGTTTGTCACTTCCCAGTCTTTTGCTAGCCTTCACCTGTACTAAGTGGGAATACTGCTTGTGCATCCAAACTCCTCCCCAAAGTTGTTCCATATGAGTCCACTATACCTTCCTATATGCGGTATCTACCTGCCGTTCCAAGTAAATTTGTATGCGCCAAACTCCAAACCTTCAAATGAAATTTTGTTTTGTATGCTCGAGCAACTCATGTGCAACTAGGGCTGCCTCTATCTTCCATGCTAGGTGGGTTATTCTCAAGAGGAGTGGACTCCGCTCCTCATTCACGAGAAAGGGCCGGTAACCGGGATGCCCAGTCCCATGATCCAAAAATATCAAAGAAAATCAAAATAATTAAACAAAACTCCCCTTGGGACCCGTTGAATGTTGGAGGCACTCGTTGTTTCGAACAAGCCATGGCTTGATGCTTGTGGAGGAGGGGGGAGTATAAACCTTTACCATTCTGTTTGGGAACTGCCTATAATGCATGTAGTATGGAAGATACATCCATCTCATAGTTGTTGCGTTGACAGTGAAAGTATGCCGCTCAAAATATAATTTATCTCTATTTCAAAACCGAGCTCTGGCACCTCTACAAATCCCTGCTTCCCTCTGCGAAGGGCCTATCTATTTACTTTTATGTTGAGTCATCACCCTTCTTATTAAAAGCACCCGCTGGAAAGCACATTGTCGTTTGCATTCATTATAATTGGTTTATATTGGGTATGACTTGACTGGATCTCTTTTACCATGAATTACAATGTTTAGTCAGTCCTTGATCTTTAAAGGTGCTCTGCATTTATGTTTTGCGGTCTCAGAAAGGGCTAGCGAGATACCATTTTGTTATAGCATGTTATGATTATTTTGAGAAAGTGTTGTCATCCGAGTTTTATTATTATGGCTTGCCAGCTGATTATATTATTGATATGAGTAATTACGAGACCTACGTGTTATTGTGAGTATGGTTAGTTCATAAAATTTGCTGAAACTTGAATGCTGGCTTTTCATGTTTACAACAACAAGAGAAAACATAGTTTGTAAAAGTTTTTCTTTTTCTCTTTCAGTTTGTCAAATGAATTGCTTGAGGACAAGCAAGGGTTTAAGCTTGGGGGAGTTGATACGTCTCCGTCGTATCTACTTTTCCAAACACTTTTGCCCTTGTTTTGGACTCTAACTTGTATGATTTGAATGGAACTAACCCAGACCGACGTTGTTTTCAGCAGAATTGCCATTATGTTGTTTTCTGTGCATAAATCAAAAGTTCTCGGAATGACCTGAAACTCCACGGAATATCTTAGAATAAATAATAAAAAATCCTCGCCAAAGATGAAGACCAGGGGGCCCACACCCTGTCCACGAGGGTGGGGGGCGCGCCCCTCCCCCCAGGGCGCGCCCCCTACCTCGTGGGCCCCCTGGATGCCCTCCGACGCCAACTCCAGCTCCATATATTGGCTTCCGGGGAGAAAAAATCAGAGAGATAGTTTTCATCGCGTTTTACGATACGGAGCCGCCGCCAAGCCCTAATCTCTCTCGCGAGGGCTGATCTGGAGTCCGTTCGGGGCTCCGGAGAGGGGGATTCATCGCCGTCGTCATCATCAACCATCCTCCATCACCAATTTCATGATGCTCACTGCCGTGCGTGAGTAATTGCATCGTAGGCTTGCTGGACGGTGATGGGTTGGATGAGATTTATCATCTAATCGAGTTAGTTTTGTTAGGGTTTGATCCCTAGTATCCATTATGTTCCGTGATTGATGTTGCTATGACTTTGCTATGCTTAATGCTTGTCACTAGGGCCCGAGTGCCATGATTTCAGATCTGAACCTTTTATGTTTTCATGAATATATGTGTGTTCTTGATCCTATCTTGCAAGTCTATAGTCACCTACTATGTGTTATGATCCGCAACCGAAGTGACAATAATCGGGACCACTCCCGGTGATGACCATAGTTTGAGGAGCTCATGTATTCACTATGTGCTAATGCTTTGTTCCGGATCTCTATTAAAAGGAGGCCTTAATATCCCTTAGTTTCCAATAGGACCCTGCTGCCACGGGAGGGTAGGACAAAAGATGTCATGCAAGTTCTTTTCCATAAGCATGTACGAATATATTCGGAATACATGCCTACATTACATTGATGAACTGGAGTTAGTTCTGTGTCACCCTATGTTATGACTGTTACATGATGAACCACATCCGGCATAATTATCCATCGCTGATCCGGTGCCTACGAGTTTTCCATATACTGGTTTACGCTTATTTACTTTTTCGTTCCTACTGTTATCATCACTACAAAATACAAAAAACATTACTTTTACTATCTTTACTTTTTTTTACCGTTACCACCACTATCATATTACTTTGCTACTAAACACTTTGCTGCAGATACTAAGTTCCAGGTGTGGTTGAATTGACAACTCAGCTGCTAATACTTGAGAATATTCTTTGGCTCCCCTTGTGTCGAATCAACAAATTTGGGTTGAATACTCTACCCTCGAAAACTGTTGCGATCCCCTATACTTGTGGGTTATCAGGCAGTAACGTTTTTTTCGCGAAATGCAGAGGCCCTTTTGGTGGGTCCCTGATGTCAGGTGGAGGAATCATTATTTTGCACGTAATAAGGAGGCATTTCCTTGCGTGTGGCCGTCGACCCAGCTGTCGGCCTCTCCACGTACAGTCCACTTAAGATGCATGTCGGTCATTGACCATGTCGACCAGGCCACGCTGAGAGCACCAGGGTGGTGGACGATGGCGAGGCCTAGGAAGGGAATGACATGAAGGCAGGGAAGACTTGGCAGTTGTTTCCCACGCGGAGGGGAGTACGACTGTACGAGGGTTTACTGGTTCGTCTGCCGTCGCCGGAGAATAACAGCAGGTGTGGGTGAGTAGAGGGATGTCTAGGCCAGCGATGGGAGTACGGTGGGGTGGTGAGGTCTGCGCGGCAGCACAGCCGGCCGCGGGGGAGGAGGGAGCAGGCAGTCCCGCCGGCGCTTGTTTGAGCGGATGAAGCAGGAAGAGTAGAGATTGAAGAAGCACGACGGCCGTTCGATGGACATCCAATCCACCGCTTAAAGGCCAACCTTTTTTTAGGAAAGCCTCAAATCTGTGGAAAACAGCATACATCCCATCTGCCATTATTTCTAATAATTTACAGCCCATTTGCTAATTCTTAAGGTTTTTTTGGAGCCCATATTCTTTTTGTTAGCATTACAGCCCATATTGTGGCCACGGTTAAAAAATTATACGAAGTTTTGCATATTTCGGTCCGGTCCGAACTGTTTTTAATCCCGAAATTTCGACTCACGTTCAAACTGATTTTAAAAATAAATGTATATCAATATAAAATCCAACAAATTCTCCAAGCATAAAAATTAATGTAATTTAAAATCACGAAATGAAAAAAAAGATATTTGAAACTAATTGCCGGTTTGATGTGTTTTAAAAATGTACATACCATTTCTCATTACTGATAGGCCATTTTCTCGGCCAGCCGAATGAAGCTCTCCTCGTCTTGGAAGATTTGCAGCCCAACAGGCCTCACAAAGTGAGTTACTTGGCAAATCACAAAAAAACTGGGCTGTGGCCGTGCACCCTGTCACCTCTCCACGTCTGATACTCTTCTGATGGAAGTCGGTCATTGACCACATTGACCACGCCGCGCCGAGAGCACCAAGGCGGTGGACGACGGCAAGGCCTAGGAAGGGGACGACGCGGAGCTGGGGAAGACGCGGCAGTGGATGCCCACGCAGAGAGGAGTACGAGGGTTCACTGGTTCGGCTACGGCGTGAGGCTGCCGTTGCCGCAGAATAACAGGGGGTGTGGGTGAGTAGAGGGATACCCTGGCCAGCGGTGGGAGTAGTAGGGGGTGGTGAGGCCTCCGCGGCATCACAACCAGCCACGAGAGGCAGGAGCACGCGGCACGACCGGCGCTGCTTTGGGCGGCTGGAGCAAGAAGACCAGAGGTTGAAGAAGCACTATGGCCGTTGGATGGACATCGTACGGTCACTGGAGCTAGAATCGTTCATATTGACAAAGTTGACAAAGCCCTCCGTCCTCGTCAACTTAGTAGGCCCACAAGTCAGCCACCCACTATGGTGGCTCCCAGCTAGCATGGGTTATTCATTTTTTTGGTGCGTAATAAGGAGGCACTTCCTTGCATGCGAAGATATAGCTGGTGGGTCCGACCTGTCAGCGGGGGGAACATTTTTTCGCGAAATACAGAAGCCCTTCCCACGTACAGTGCACGTACAGTGCATAATAAGGAGGAACTTTCCTTGTGTGCGACCATGGACCTCGTGGGTCCCAGCCGTCAGGCTCTCCACGTCTGATCCTCTTCCGATGAATCTCAGATGTTGACCACACCGCCGAAGCGCACCGAGGCGGTGGACGACGGCGAGGCCCTGCATCGAACGACCCGGAGATGGGGAATACGCGGCAGTGGAGTCGCAGATGGAGAGGAGTGGGAAACTTGACTGGTTCGGCTGCGGGGTGGGCCTACACTCGGCAGAGAATAACAGGAGGTGCGGAGTGGAGCGATGGCCTGACTGTCGGTGGGGTAGCGTTTTGCTGAGGAGCGCAAAACAACACCGCTGGACGCCGAAGGCTGGAGCAAGCGGTTCCGGCAGCGCTAGGGGAAGAAGACGAGAGATTGAAGAAGAATGCCGGCCGTTGGTTGTAAATCCAACGTCTTCTTAGGCTTCGACCTACTGGCCCACATGTCAGCCATTTGGTGGGCTGGGTGAAACAATGATGTAGCATCTATGCAGCCCGTTTAAATCCCATTTGCATTTTTCTCGAAATCCGCGGACTTGCTGGGCTGGGTGAAAATATCATGTTTGGCTAGACGGAGAAATGTTATAAAAACATAAACACATGATTGCACGTCGGTAAAATCTTTGCAAGCTTATGTACACAATCACTAGGAGTTAACTTGCCAAGTTATATATAAACAATTATTATTATTATTTTGTAAGAACTTTCAACTTACGAAATAAAATATCATTTTAAGTTGATGAGTTAATAGTACGTGGGGTATTATTATTTTTAGGCTAGACATGGGACAGCTTGAGTTGGTTCTAGGGAAAGCATCGGGAGAAAACTGGTATACATCGAAAAAGAAAGTGGGAGAAAATTCAGAGACCTGCTGGGTCCACCTAAGGAGGGGAATATGTTGGGAGGAAGGAGATTCAAAGCACGGCAGCCGAGTGAACTAGTTTTTTTTACAGACAAGTGAAATAGCCACTAAAAAGGAAACCAGGTTAATGGGTTCTTAAAAGAAATATTTCGGACAAAACAGATAATTACGACACATAGGCTAATGCATGAAACACTCAGATGATAAAGGTTCTTATAAACAGATAAAGTACAACATCTAGAGCTTCCTGGCACGCTTGATCATGACGCTGCGGCTGTCCGTGTACTCATCGGTTCACGGAAGCGCAACCGCCCTCATGTCCAAGATCTGCCTGTACATGTCGTAGCATGCGTATGCGTCCTTGGCCGCGTAGGTTATGTAGGATAGATTCAGAGGTACCTCCCACGTGTTCAGGTCGTCTTCTTTCATGTTGGCGTATCAGAGGTCGATGATGGTCTCAGCAAGGTCAACCACGGAGTCCTTCTCCTGCCCCTTGCTGATGATCTTGTATTGCTTCTGGATGTCGACAAGCTTGTTGCACCAGATGGATGAATCGTCGGGTTCTTCCTTCTCTCCACCGTAGCGAAGGTGCAGTCGGCGCTGCCAATGAAACGGGCGAATGCTCCAGAACCTGGTGCAGCCATAGGACTGAGAGGAGGCAGAGCTTCACCGAGTCCGTATAGTTGGTGTACATAACATTCAACTTGGTGCAGCCATAGGACTGAACGGCGAACTCAAAGGGGAACTCCTTGCTGAAGTCCATATCCAGCAAGCTCACCCCTCGGATCGCCATTGGAGTCTCTTCGAGTGAACGAGTGTGTAGGCGGCGGCAACAGTTCGTTTTTTAGCTCTTGGGGAACTGGATTCAACAGTAAGCTGAGTGTGTACATGCGACAATAGTTACTACCCCTCCCTTGTCCGCTGCACACCCGGCAGAAGATGCACCCTCGGCGCATTCAAACGCCTCCATTAAGAAACCTACTCCGGCCACACGTCGGTTCACGAGCGGGTCTGTATTGGTACTGTAATAACAGGAGTTAGTGGTCACTTTACTTAAATTTAATTAGCTTTAATAGAAATTTATACTTAAAACAAGCAATGCATTCGCTCGTTCTATGAGTGCCACAAGATCAACAGGCACAACAATTAGAATTATTATTCTAAGGACGCACACGATCAGCACATTTGTCGCACTTTCACAAAGATAATACTACCAAGTTTGAACTGTTTGTTATGATTGTTGTCCTCTGCATCATCATACCGTGTTTCCCGGCTTGCAAGATTCAGAACCAAGAAATAGGATCCAAATAATAAGTACAACAAAGATGCCTACACATCTCATTGATTCCCAGCTTGCAAGATTCAGAACCAACAAATAAGATCCAAATAATAAGTACAACAAAGATGCCTACACATCTCATTGATTCCCAGCTTGCAATATTCGTAACCAACAAATAAGATTCAAATAATAAGTACAACAAAGATGCCTACACATCTCACTGATTCCCAGCTTACAAGATTCAGAACCAACCCATTAGAGCCTTTTGATAAAGTGAATATCGGGATTAAATCCATCTTGGCTAGCCATGTCATACAATCGAAGAACTTGGCGAATGCTCTTGACCGTCACAACATTTGTAGTTGAGTATTCCTGTTTGCACGACATGTTTGCACAACACAAACAAGGAGACAGGAGAGCATGATTTTGCTTTAATAGCGGCCTCCTTGAACTCAACCTCCACTCTACTTGGATGAGGTCTGCACGAGTTCCATGATTCAATTCATGCGCCTTTTTCTCAGTTCACCTGAAATGAAGCAAAGATTGCATCATTCAGCTAGCAAGAAGTACTTGCTCTTGTGAGCTGGCAGGTGTTCTTCTTTAGTAGTTGCACTAAAATTGAGGAACATTAAGGTTGGCTGTCCGGCTCATGTAAGGTGCAACTATAATTTTCTTATCCTTTTGTGTAGTTCCACTAAAATAAAGTGCCATTGTGGTGATAGTGACGGCTCCATCTTGCAAAGGCTAATAAAATGTTGCACGAGATTACCAGCAGAGCTTGACGGAGATTTTCGGAACTCCAATCACCATTTTGTGCAGTTCCACCAAAATTGAGAAATGTTGCCCACGTGACATTTTAGTTGAACTGCACAAGACACTCATTCCAAAAAAAAAGTGTTTTGTGCAGTTCACCAAAAGGTCACAATAGCAACAAGGTGAAATGGATATCCCTATCTGCACAAAAAGATAGAAAGTAAGCGATTCTTTGGTCAATAAGAATATACTGAAACATATACAAAATGAAAAGAAGCATCTTAATTATGTTCATGGCAATCACGCAAGGACGTAGAAATTTTAAAAGCGTCAAGAATGCTCATGTTACCGAAGCATTACGATCAACAATGAGATTCCTCAAATATGGGATTACTTTAATGGTGGCATTCCTTGTTTACGGCACGATAAATCAACGCAGCTAAAGAGTTGGTTTAAGGGCATGGGACCGTGGGGACACCAGGACACTCAACAGCGTAAAGGCGCAACTTACTTATCATCTTGGGGAAAACAGCAGAGTGCCATTTGTAAAACAGTTTAATTTCATCTTATCCTTTGGAGGCATTAGATTAACAATAACACTTTGGTTAGACATGTCCCTAAGGTAATAGTGTGATCGCTTCATTTTACATGCGCCTTACATTAACAATAGCAAAAGGTTGGTATAAGGACATGCGACGGTGGGACGATCGGCACAATGTACCTACAAGGAGGCATAAAGTGGTGATGCCGAGTTTGTTCATGCTATGTGAGGGCAGCAAACCTAATCCTGGAGACCTTGTACTATGTGAGGGCAGCAAATCTAATCCTCGAGACCTTTTACTATGTGAGGGAAGCAAATCTAATCCTGGAGACCTTTTACTATGTGAGGGCAGAAAATCTAATCATGGAGACCGTTTACTATGTAAGGGCAGCAAATCTAATCCTGAGACCTTTTACTATGTGAGGGCAGCAAATCTAATCCTGAGACCTTTTACTATGTGAGGGCAGCAAATCTAATCCTGGAGACCTTTTACTATGTGAGGGTAGCAAATCTAATCCTGGAGACCTTTTACTATGTGATGGCAGTAAATCTAATCCTGGACATACTCTGTTGACTTGTCCACCAGCCGACACTTTCTATCCTTTTTTCAACCAATAATAGATATGTTCCTTATCCAGTTTGTACTGCGTTTTCCCATTATTTCCCTTTTCAACCAAGAGACCGTTTGGGTATCCGGTCTCTACTACATTCACCATATTATTTCCTCTTTGAATCAAGTCCTAGATTCATGCTACAACTTTCCCCCTTTCTTCGTTGTTTGAACAAAGCCCTAGATTCGAATGCATGAAGTAGCTTTACCTCTAATAATACTAAAAATTTAGGTGGCTTTGGAAGAGCTGATGGGAGTAGAAAAAGATGCACATGCAGACACATGGGGAGCTGGGGCAGTAGAGCAAGGCAGCTTTTGAAGAACTTATACCTGAGGGTCGCCGGGATGTCGGGCGGCGGCAGTCGGATCTCATGGACAATACGGCAGGGAGGAAGAAGGGTCGGAGGACCTCCCGAGCCGGCGCTGTGTCGGAGAGAAAGGCACGGGCAGAGGATCCGGCCCCTCCGGCAGCTGTGGGTTTCCTCCCTCAGCGACGATGACCGCGTGAACAATGCGCCTATTAGTCTACACACACCGGCCGAAGGGATCCGGCCGGATCTGTGACCAGCGGTGAGCAGAGAGAAAATGTCGCTACCGCTGTCTTGTTTATATCTGGAGAGGATGAGAGAATGAAGAGAGCAACCCTAGTAAAGCAAGCGCTCAGGCCCCTGCGTCCATATATAGTGGAATGATTATATTTTTTCTCTCCACAACAAGCGTTTCAATTTGTGTACGTGGCATTAAAGAAAAGAAACTCTCTATTTAAGGTGACTACTGTATGACTCCTACTTACTACTAGTAGTACTATAGTATTGTTCACTTGTGCTCCCGCCTCCATTCATTGAACAACCCCACGGGTGAATAAACATACTGATAAGTACTGTATTTATATAGAACGAACAAGCTCGAACTATTTTCACGTAGTTAAAAGTTGAGGGCGGGCTTTTCCCAGGCGATCTGTGGCAGTTTTGGTAGGCGGTTTGTGAGAGGCGAGGAGGGTGAACGAGTGGGGCTGTGCGATTTAACGGCGCGTTACTGCTGGAAAGACTTGTGATATGACCACTCACTATCTATATCTATATCTATACCCTTTAAAAAAACGAGTTGGCGATGATGGTGTGCCTGCCATCTTGTAATAAGATCGTATGATCTATATCTGACGGATAGAAAGCAAACTATGATAATTTTACAAAAGATACCTGCACCTCTCTCCACATCATCATCTCCCGCAAACTCATTTCTCAGCAATTAAAAAAGGAATAAGTCTCTGGAACAATCTAGCATGCATGGTGGCCGCTGCCGACTGCCGGCGCCATCCATCCCCATGCCTCCGCCCATTCCGACCACCAGTCACCACCACGCTCCACTCCTCCTCGCCTTATCTCTCATCTTTCATTTTTTTGATGACATTCTTGAGATACCAGTTTTCTGATAAAATTCTCGAGATATCATTACTTTTTCCACATGGGATTACTCCTGCATGGGTCAATCACAACAAGTGTTTTGTAAAAAAATGCATATTCATGTTCCGTGCAATGCACGAGAATCTTGCTTGTAATTATGTAACGCAAATCACAAGCAGGAAGTGACATTTTTTGACACAAACATGTTAACATGGCCACGTAAATCACTAGCTAAAGTAAATACCATTATACTTATATCCTGATGCAAAAGGTTGAGTACATGTCCGAAGAGTAGAGTCACACACACGCACTCTGTCTCTCAGAATCTCTCACACACACACACCAGTTACGTGACACCCACTTAAGCAGACACGTATGTTACAATTTGTGCACCCGTGGGTACACGTGATGCTGCACATTTATTTAAGCCAGAAGGTGAACCCAAACAGTAGCTGCAGTCATTCCCCTCCCGCTGCCTCTTCTCTGGTCGCCGTCGCCCGGTAGCCATGGGCCGGCCGAAGGTAACAACATACGCCATACTCCCGCCGGAGTGGCGCTTTAATATGGAAATTTTAGTGGTCATGCATGCATCTTTTTGTGCTAGCACTCCTATATAAGGGTTGACCAGTCGCTTCCGCGGACGTGCACGGGCGGTGGAAGAGGAAGGAGAAGGGAAGCGGGCTGTGGAGTAACGTTTTTTACCACAATTTCTTAGGAAACTGAGTGCAATAATTGAGTAGTTTTGCAAACTACCAGTACTACACCTGAAACGATTCAAAACCTATACTCCCTTGCCGGTAGCAGCGCTTCTCGTGAAATGGTCAGCGTCATACTGGGCGTCGATGCCACATTAATGCCCGGCCAGAGCGGAGGCGACCTCTCACCGGCACCGGCTTTGAAGTGGCGCTGACGGCCGAGAGAGCGCCGCTTCCGTTACGCGATCGCTCCGCGTCGAGACTGGCCATAGGCCCTGTTTGGATCCATGGGTTAGAGTTAGTTTGAGCTAGTAGTCGTGAATTACTGGCGCTCCGACCGAGATGATGCCCCCCTTCCGTTCCGCGCTCTAATCTGGTGCATGACACTTCGATCCGGATGCTGGCTCTCCCACATGTCGGAGTAGTAAGAAGGAGCAAAGAATGATGCGGTATATAATAGTACTATACTACTCAGGTCGGAGGAGTGCGAACCATGGCAGCCCAGTGAACCAGCAGTCGAACCATGGTAGCCCAGTGAACCAGCAGTTGAAAACAATGTGGTGACATGGCCATAAAAAACAATGTGCTACGGTCCACACTGTAGCATGTACAGTAACACTCCTCTTTGTTTGGATCCCTGAGTTATAGCTAGTTTGTGTTGAAATAGCCTCAAATTATCGAAACAAGAGGGGTTAGTTTGAGCTAGTTTGCTCTAACCCAGCTAAAAAAACTAGCCACTGGAGAGGTTCTAATTGGGTTAGTTATCCTCGGGCCCACTAAAAGAGAACTAAAAAATCTCCCCGCCTGCACTCGATCGCTCCCCTCCTCGCACGACTCCTCTCTGCTCCCCATAGGGCCGCCTGCCTGCCGCGCTTGCCCTCTCTCTCCTCCCGCCCTCTCCTTCCGGCCTCCGCCGCCCTACTCCGCCGCCCTCTCCCCTCTGACCTTGAAGGTCGCCCGCTCCCCTTCACTCAGCTGCTTTTCTCTCCCTGTCGTGCAGGCGTGGCGCATCTACCAGGGAGGTCGCGAGAGGGGTGAGTTTGTTCGTTCCTTCTCTGTCTCAAGGCCATATCATTGATCTTGCTTGCTCTAGCGCTAATTCTGATTTGGAAAAGTAGATCCTGATCAAACTTGGTATAGATTTGTGGTGCACGCATGGAATTGTTTGATGCTGCTTGAGGAGGTAATAAATCTTTCTAGAGGCCCAAAGATTCGTGTCAACTTTCTAGGTATTTCAATTTCAGGCTTGCATTATTTCTAGAGGCCCAAAGATTCAGTTCACCTTTCTAGGTATTTCAATTTCAGGCTTGCATTATTTCTAGAGGCCCAAAGATTCAGTTCACCTTTCTAGGTATTTCAATTTCAGGCTTGCATTATTTCTAGTGGCCCAAAGATTCAGTTCACCTTTCTAGGTATTTCAGTTTCAGGCTTGCATTATTTCTAGAGGCCCAAAGATTCAGTTCACCTTTCTAGGTATTTTAGTTTCAGGCTTGCATTATTTCTAGAGGCCCAAAGATTCAGTTCACCTTTCTAGGTATTTTAGTTACAGGCTTGCATTATTTCTAGAGGCCCAAAGATTAAGTTCCCATTCGGCGGCAAGCGGCCCTGCTACGCATGCCGGTGTCGACCTCAACTCGCAAGGGCCAGCCACGGGAGGGGTTCGGGGCTTGGGCTCTCTGAGCCTTCCTCCCAGCGACGATGGCGAAGCTCCTCCCTCGGTGCGTGAGGGCTCCGGGCTCCCTCCCTATCGTGAATGACTTCCGTGATGAGTTAGCTCTTTCTTTGTTTCGTGAAGTGTTTTTTATTTTGTGAAGCTTGATTGACGACTTGTATGTTTAAGTGGGATATCTCATTTGTATGGACAAAGTAAAAATTATCATGTTTTGCATGCTTGATTTGTATAGATGGTTCGTTTATGTCAATTGTGAGCGGGAGGAGGCCATGAAGAGCCGGCCACACCCAAGAGGGTGCTTGGATCCAAGGGACTTATTTTAGTCTGACTAAAAATAGTCTCTTTAAGAGGCTAGAGTTCCAAGCAACCCTGACTAAAGAGGGGCTAAAACTAGTCTTGAGACCAAAAAAATTTAGTCAGGGGTACCCTACTAAAATGTTTTTTTTAGAGTACGCAATCGTGTACCGTATTTTTATAGAAGAAGGAGAACACAATTTACAAGATTCCACACGTTGATGCGAACACCAACATGGGAGCACCCACTCCAACTAAATAACCCTAGGCTGATGTCTCACAAAACGATGTAAACCTCCAACACCGTTAAAAGCTAAGTTCCACTCTTTAAGCTCATCTAAGATTGCGCCCCTACTAAAATGATTAGTCCTCTCTCTCCTCATTTAACTCCTCTCCTTTAACACAGGCGAGTTTTGGATTGGAGGGTTTGAAGGATAATAAATGCTCATTAACTTGATTTTAGTCTCTTTATTATTTGGATCCAAGCATGGGTGAGGCTAGCAAGTTTTAGTCCCACTACTTTTAGTCATGGAACTAAAACGTATCCAAGCGCCCTCCAAATCCGGTAGGAAATAGGGTCCAAAGTAGTCAAATGTTTGAGATAGAGCATTTATTGTCAATCTAACCTTGTCATCCATACACCTCTTTGGTTTAGAGTTAGTTCAGGGTTAGAATCTAACTCTAACCTCTAACTGAGTTAGAGTTCTCCTCGTCTCGATTCATCGCCATCATACTTTCCCATTCCTGTGTTTTCAGTATCCTGCGAGTCAAAGAGGCCTTTTTTTATGGGAAAAATCAAAGAGGCCCTTAGACTGGTTTAGGTCCTGGTCATTTTTATAAACGTGTTATGTCCAAAATTTAATGAGCGTGCTCCAGTTTCCATGAAAATAATCCGGTTTCATGTAGTAATTCATTCATTTATTTATTCTTCTACGGGGGGTTTGCATGTAATTCGTGAGGTCTGAAATGTAAAGTACCCCGGCATATGCTCCGAGTCGTGCATGCACTATGACCCAGATGCTCTATGTCCCACATGTCGGCGAATGGGAGCACGTGGAAATAGCCTAGGAGTACATATAGGATGGTAAATGCGTGAAAAAATATGTACTGTGAAGCGTGGCCGCGGTTCGAAAAGGAGACCTAAAATGACGACAGCTATAGGTCGCACGCACCCAACTAGTGGTACTACTAGACATACGACAAATTTTTCCCTCCAAAAAAGAGGCACGAGTGCTCAATACTCTTATTCTATAAACACGATTCCCATCTGACAACAGCGTCCGTGCTACAGCTAGCTCTCCTCCCTCGCTTCTCTCTTCTAATTCTAAACTCGGCCGCGGCCCCACCTCACAGTGAAAACGTTACGACTGGAATAAAAATGCCATATACTCCCTCCGTTCATAAATATAAGCCTTTTTAGATACTATTTCAAATGGAATACAACATACAGATGTATGTAGACATAGTTTAGAGTGTAGATTCACTCATTTTGCTCCGTATGTATTAGTCACTTGCTGGAATCTTTAGAAAGACTTATATTTCGGAACGGAGGGGGTACTATACTACTCGACGACGTCCACCTCCTCGACACAGGGCGCCGGCGCCCTATATTTAGAAAAACATTAAGGCCACAAGGCGATGCAGTGCTGGTTACAGGAGGCAAGAAGAAGAGATGCATCCATCGACGACGTCCACCTCCTCGACAGGCGCCGCCCAATTTAACGGTTCCTAAGTAGCAGTGGCTTTCGTGGCCAGGTCGACGTGCTTCTGAACAATGGCGTCCAAAGATTCCAGCCGCTGGAAGAATGCCAACGTCTTTCTGTCCTCGCTTGCCTTGTAGTGGCCTATGTAGACGATTTCCTCGTAGACGTGGATGTGCAGGTCGACGGTTTCTTGCATGGCGAGGCGTTGCGCGACGAGTGCGGCCTCGAGGTGCAAATTCTTCGTCACGACCTCCGGCGCCTGCAGGGCCACCAGGGCTTGAACGAGTTCATCACCATGGAGGCTGATGAGGGTGGCAGGCAATGAGGAGCCTGGGCACGTGGGCTGGAGCAGTACGGCAAGGTCGTCCGCGCGCTTCTTGACGGCGGTGAACTTGCGGATGGAGTTGACCATCATGTCGTCAATGTGAGAGGCAAAGCCGGCGTCGGTGAGGGCTATGATGCCTGCGGTCGCCAGCACCGTCTGGAAACGCTGCGCGGTGCGGGGCCATAGGCCGGCGCCTTGGATGATTTTGCACAGCCGACTGCCGCTCGCGTCCATCGCCTCCATAGGTGCTTGTGGCTTCTGGTCACTTGGTCTTGGATTGGAGTGAGAAGTGTTGCGCAGAGATTTGGGAGTAGATGGATTGGAGTGGTGGGGCGCCTTTATTATGTGAGAGTCCAAACTCTGTTGCATTCACATCGTGCTGGCTCTATTCTTCTTCTCCAATTAATTCCCTCTGCATGTAATTGCGGATGCATCATTGACCGTTCAACGTCTCGGGAACCGCTACCCTCTCCCTCCTTGGCATTCAAGCACCTATGGACCCGTCGACGACGAGGTGCCTATGGTGACTTAGTAAATTTCAAGATGATAGTGTCGTCCATGTATGTGTTCATAGGGGTGAGTGTATGCGCGTGTATATGAGCGCTTGCGTCTGTACTGTGTCAAGAAAACGTAAATGCGTGTCAAAAAGAGACTAGTAAGTATACTCAATATTGTGCACCTCGGAGAGGAAAACGATAGAACTAGTACGTATTTATTTACAGTGCAGATTCACTCATTTTGCTCCATATGTACTCCGTCTCGGTGTAGTCTAGTCACTTGTTGAAATCTCTAGAAGGGCAAATACTCCTTTCTGGTTTACAGGGCTATACTAGCAAGTAGTTGTACGTACTAGTACAATAGTGGGCTCACATAGCAATTTTGTCTCATGCAAGACCCTGGATATATGCATGCTCCAATGTTCGCAACTGCAATGTTCGGGTTGCGCTTGGCTCTTCGCCTCTATGTGACATGGAAACATCATATAGCCAGCAGTTGGCTATATTATTAACCATGCTCTACAATAAGCTATCCGTCCCGCTCGCGGTGGACGGACATGCAGCAGTGGATTCGACACTGTAGAAGCAGTAGTAGTAACATCATTGTTCGTCTTCTCGAATCTTATACATCAACAATACTTTGATCATCCATGATATTTTTGTGTAAAATCTGTATTGTCAATATGAGTCCTCAACGATTTGTAAACCGGTGAAGACTCATATTGCAGCCACAAATTCTACACATAGAGTTCAATGAAGACCAAGTGCTTGTGATAGTTTGAAAGTAACGTATTTAAGGTGGTAAAAACCTTGTTAGGGGAGCGAGGTGGGACTAAAAACCGGCACTAAATGGTGATGGTGGGGCCATAGCCTGACCGCAGGCTGCCACAGCCTCTTTAGTACTGGCTCGTGGCATGAACCGGCACTAAAGGTTCTCCATGAACCGGTACTATTGATCGCCGCCACGAACCGGTTCTATTGATCACATTAGTGCCTGTTCTGTTACAAACTGGGACTAATGTGCTTCACAATTGACCCTTTTTCTACTAGTGCTTGTCGATCATCGGGCAAGTCCACCAAAGTCCATACTTTGTTCTCATACATGGATCCTATCTCGGATTTCATGGCTCCTAGCCATTTGTTGGAATCCGGGCCCACCATCGCTTCTCCATAGCTCATAGGTTCATCGTTGTCCAACAACATGACCTTTAAGATATTGTTACCACTCATAAGTTGTACACACCCTTGTCAACCTACGAGGTCCGATAGTAACTTGATCTGAAGCTCCATGATCATCATCATTAGCTTTCTCTTCAACTAAGGTAGGTGCCACAGAAACATCTTTCTGTGATGCGCTACTCTCTGGTTGAAGTAAAGGTTCAACAACCTCATCAAGTTCTATCTTCCTCCCACTCAATTCTTTCGAGAAAAACTCTTTCTTGAGAAAGGAACTATTCATAGTGACAAACACTTTGCTCTCAGATCTGAGATCGAAGGTATACTTGTTTGGGTATTCTATGAAGACACAATTTTCCGCTTTGGGTTCGAGCTTTTCTGGCCGAAGCCCATCGACATAAGCATCATAGTCCCAAACCTTAAGAAACAACAACTTAGGTTTCTTGCCAAACCATAGTTCATACGGTGTCGTCTCCACGGACTTAGATGGTGCCCTATTTAAAGTGAATGTAATTATCTCTAATGCATGACCCCAAAATGATAGCGGTAGATCGATAAGAGACATCATAGATCGCACCATATCCAATAGGGTGTGATTACGTCGTTCGGACACACCATTACGCTACGATGTTCCAGGTGGCGTCAACTTTGGAACGATTCCACCTTGTCTTTAGTGATTGCCAAAATCATAACTCAGATACTTTTGCCTTGATCAGATCGTAGGAACTTGATCTTCTTGTTATGATGATTCTCAACTTCACTTTGAAATTGCTTGAACTTTTCAAATGTTTCGGACTTACGATTCATTAAGTAAATATACCCATATCTACTCAATTCATCGGTGAAGGTGACAAATAACGATATCCACCGCACGCGTCAACACTCATCGGATCGCACACATCAGCATGTATGATTTCCAACAAGTCACTTGCCCGTTCCATTGTTCCAGAAAACAGGGTTTTAGTCATCTTGGCAATGAGGCATGGCTCGCATGTGTCAAGTGATTCAAAATCAAGTCACTCCAAAAGTCCATCGGCATGGAGGTTCTTCACACGCTTTACACCAATATGACCTAACCGACAGTGCCACAAGAAAGTGGTACTATCATTATCAACTCTATATCTTTTGGCATCAATGTTATGAGCATGTGTATCACTACGACCGAGATTCAATAAACCATTCACATTGGGTGCATGACCATAGAAGGTGTTACTCATGTAAACAGAATAACCATTATTCTCCGACTTAAATGAATAACTGTATTGCAATGAACATGATCTAATCATGTTCATGCTCAATGCAAACAACAATGCAAACAACATTTATCTGGGTTCAACACTAATCCCGAAGGTAGAGGGAGCGTGCGATGGTGATCATATCATCCTTGGAAACACTTCCAACACATATCGTCACCTTGCCCTTAGCTAGTCTCCGTTTATTCCGTAGCTTTTGTTTCGAGTTACCAATATTAGCAACTGAGCTGGTATCTAATACCCATGTGCTACTAGGAGTACTAGTAAGGTACACATCAATAACACATATATCAAATATACTTTTGTTGAAGTTGACAACCTTCTTATCTACCAAGTATTTGAGGCAGATCCGCTTCCAATGACCGTTCCCCTAATAGAAGCACTTCGTCTCAGGTATGGGTTCTTGGGTTTCTTCACTGGAGCGGCAACTGGCTTGCCATTCATGAAGTTTCCCTTCTTGCCCTTTCCCTTCTTTGAAACTAGTGGTCTTGTTAACCATCAATACTTGATGCTCCTTTTTGACTTCTACCTTTACGGCCTTAAGCACAACGAACAGCTCCGGGATAAACTTCCCTTGCATGTTATAGTTCCTCATGAAGCTCTAGTTAGCTTGGTGATAGTGACTGGAGAACTCCGTCAATCACTTGTCTTATCTGGAATATTAATTCCCACTTGATTCAAGCGATTGAAGTACCCAGACATTCTGAGCACATGCTCACTGGCTGAGCTATTCTCTTCCATCTTGTAGGCAAAGATCTTGTCAGAGGTCTCAAACCTCTCAACATGGGCATGAGCCTGAAATACCACTTTCAGCTCTTGGAACATCTCATAAGTTCCATGGTGTTCAAAACGCTTTTGGAGCCCTCTCTCTAAGCGTAAAGCATGGCGCACTAAACTATCAGGTAGTCATCAGAACATGTTTGCCAGATGTTCACAACATACACAGACGATGCCAGAGGGATTGGCACATCGAGCGGTGCATCAAAGATAGAAGCCTTCTCTGTAGCAGTGAGGACAATCCTCAGACTACGCCCTACTCCGCACAATTGCTTACAATATCTTTCAGCTTAGTCTTTCTCTAGGAACGTATTAAAACAAGGAGCTAAAGCACGACCTATTAATCCACAACATAACTTGCAAAGACAATTTTGACTATGTTCATGATAATTAAGTTCATCTAATCAAATTATTTAATGAACTCCCACTCAGATAGACATCCCTCTAGTCATCTAAGTGATACATGATCCGAATCGACTACGCCGTGTCCGATCATCACGTGAGACGGACTAGTCATCAACGGTGGACATCTCCATGTTGATCGCGTCTACTATACGACTCATGTTCGACCTTTCGGTCTCTTGTGTTCCGAGGCCATGTCTATACATGCTAGGCTCGTCAAGTCAACCTAAGTGTTTTGCATGTGTAAATCTGGCTTACACCCGTTGTATGCAAATGTTATAATCTATCGCACCCGATCATCACGTGGTGCTTCGAAACAACGAGCCTTCGCAACGGTGCACAGTTAGGGGAACACATTTCTTGAAATTTTCGTGAGGGATCATCTTATTTATGCTACCGTCGTTCTAAGCAAATAAGATGTAAACATGACAAACATCACATGCAAATCATAAAGTGACATGATATGGCCAATATCATCTTGCGCCTTTGATCTCCATCTTCGAGGCGCGACATGATCACCTTCGTCACCAGCATGACACCATGATCTCCATCATCATGATATCCATCATCGTGTCTTCTTGAAGTTGTCTCGCCAACTATTACTTCTACTACTATGGCTAATGGTTAGCAATAAAGTAAAGTAATTACATGGCGTTTTTCATTGACAGGCAGGTCATACAATAAATTAAGACAACTCCTATGGCTCCTGCCGGTTGTCATACTCATCGACATGCAAGTCATGATTCCTATTACAAGAACATGATCAATTTCATACATCACATATATCATTCATCACATCCTTTTGGCCATATCACACCACATAGCATACCCAAAAAAACAAGTTAGACGTCCTCTAATTGTTGTTGCATGTTTTACGTGGCTACTATGGGTTTCTAGCAAGAACGTTTCTTACCTACGCAAAAGCCACAACGGTGATATGCCAATTGCTATTTACCCTTCATAAGGACCCTTTTCATCAAATCCGATCCGACTAAAGTGGGAGAGACAGACACCCGCTAGCCACCTTATGCATCAAGTGCATGTCGGTCGGTGGAACCTGTCTCACTTAAGAGTACGTGTAAGGTCGGTCCGGTCCGCTTCATCCAATAAAGCCGCCGAATCAATATAAGACTAGTAACGGTAAGTAAATTGAAAAAATCATCGCCCACAACTACTTTATGTTCTACTTGTGCATAGAATCTAGGCATAGACCTAGCTCATGATGCCACTGTTGGGGAATGTAGTAATAATTCAAAAAAATTCCTACGTGTCACCAAGATCAATCTAGGAGATGCTAGCAACGAGAGAGAGGGAGTGCATATTCATACCCTTGAAGACCGCTAAGCGGATGCGTTACAAGAACGCGGTTGATTGAGTCGTACTCGTGGCGAT